>OY970829.1:18306166-19806166 GCA_963853835.1 Calendula officinalis | reverse complement strand
TATATATATATATACATATATATATATATACATATATATATATATACATATATATATATATATATATATATATATATATATATATATATATATATATATATATATATATATATATATATATATATATATATATATATATATATATATATATATACATATATATATATATACATACATATATATATACATACATATATATATATATACATACATATATATATACATATATATATATATACATATATATATATATATATATATATATATATATATATATATATATATATATATATATATATATATATATATATATATATATATAGTAGTGACCCTATATAGAAGTGGGATCCTGTGAGGACTCAAAAAACAGTGAGGATTCGCGAGGACACCTCATAAAAATTTCATAAAATTCCGAAAAAAATATATATAACTCACCATGATTATTAATACATTTGACAAAAAAAAATTTCGAAAAAAAATTTATGATCCACTTTTTTTTGCGGATCATAACAATGATCCATATTTTTTTTGTGGATCATTATTATGATACATATTTTTTTTTTGGATCATTTTTGAAAAACTTTCTTTTTTTTTGGATCTTATAAGCTGCGATTTAGATATTTAAAAAAGAAATTTTTTTTAAAAAAGTTTGTTTTGGATCATTTTTAGTGTTTTTTTGGAGTCCTCGCAGTACTCACCGGGAAAATAGTCTCCACCGGATCCGGACCCTATATATATATATATATATATATATATATATATATATATATATATATATATATATATATATATATATATATATATATATATACATATATATATATATATATATATATATACATATATATATATATATATTTACATATATATATATATATATACATATATATATATATATACATATATATATATATATATATATATATATATATATATATATATATATATATATATATATATATAGGGTCCGGATCCGGTGAGTACTGCGAGGACTCCAAAAAAGACTCTGAAAATGATCCAAAACAAACTTTTTCAAAAAAAAATGTCTTTTTGAACATAAAAATAGCAGCCTATAAGATCTAAAAAAAATGAAAAAAAAATATGGATCATAATTTTGATTCACAAAAAAAATATGGATCATTATTATGATCCACAAAAAAAAGTGGATCATAATTTTTTTTTTCTAAATTTTTTTTGGTCAAATGTAGTAATAAGCATGGGAGTTATATATATATTTTTTGAAATTTTTTTGAGGCGTCCTCGCGAGTCCTCACCGTTTTTTGAGTCCTCACCGGATACAACTTCTAGACACACACACACACACACACAGATATATCGTATGAAGACTGGATGCGAGATAAATACTCTCATTTCCAGTCTCCTATTTCTTTTCTTGAATATGGGTATTGTATTGAGTAGTGAAATGAAGTAAAAAATTGGAAACTCTCTCTTTTCTAACTTTTCTAACAGAGAACAAGAAATAGAAAAAGATTATATAGTGTACAATTCAATGCAGAACCCATTTAAGGTACAGAACTGCAGAACCCAATTTTAGATCTCTAGATTTTAAAGTGAACGGTCAAGATTAATCGTGTTTTTTTATAAATAAAAATCATTATATTTTTAGAAAGAAATAAATAAAAGGGTAAAAAGGGTATTTAATTTTTTTAAAACCCCTAGAAACCGTTCCCTCTTTCTCTCAAACCCTAGCCCCCACTACATCTTATTCCTCTTCCTCTCCCTCTCTCTCGATACGATCCTGCTGTGATGGAGATCAATTAGAGAAAGCCATGATCGAAGGTTGAAGACCATGGTTACCGGACTCATGTAAAAGGCCATGAATCTGTTTCCATTCGCTTCGTACCCATTCGGGGTATGAAATCGAACCACACGTATCTGGGTTCTACGATCGATTCGAAAATTCTTCATACCGAAATTGAAATCCCGACGAACCCTAATCGATGAAATTGAAGAGCGTTTCGCGACACCATCCATCTCGTTCACTCTGTATCCAGTAAGTTCCGTTTTATGAGTTACAAATTTATTTGCAAGTTCGCATTTTAAGGTGAAAATAGGGAACGAATTCATCATTGCTATAATTAATTGAGATTAAATTTCTTTAAATTCGTTTTTGGTTTTGCTTATTGTAACAGGTTGTTTGGTTAGGTTTGAAGAACAATATAGTGTCGCAGACGTTAATGGAAAACTCTGTGTGGAAGCTTTGAAGGTTTCTAAGGTGAGCCAATTTTTTTTGTAATTACTAGTTTGTGTAATCTTATTCTTATGCCAAATGATTTTGCTTTTTTTTTTTTTCTTACGTGAATGAATTGATAGATTTGTCATGCTCTTTGTGTAATTAATTTTGATCTTCTTAGTAGTTTGCGATTAATAGGTCAAAATATGAATTGCATAGTGAAAGAACAATGAAGGCAAGTCAATTTGCAAGGAAGCAGAAAAGGTGAAGCGTATAGTAGTTGTCAAGGGTACAAGAGGCCGAAGCATGCAAAGGTATTCTTTTATTTTGATACATAAGTCATAAGTGTATCAAAACACCCCTGTAAATAGTTACATGCTTCTAAACTAAATTGATGAAACTTATGATTTAGGCAACCCTATATGTAGAGTAACATCGATGTATATAGATACAGTACATCGATGTTATCGTACATATATACATCGTAACATCGATGTTACCGTATCTATATACATCGTAACATCGATGTATATAGATACGGCACATTGATGTTATCGTATCTGTATACATCGATGTTACTCTACATTCACATATGTATATATCGAAAATTTTGTTTCATACGAGTTTATTTCGTGTTTTACAGCTTGCAGGATGCTGGGTAAAGATTGTTATGAATATGAAGGTGGTAAAGATTGTTAAAACTCCACAAAGATGAAAATGAAGATGATAATTTAGAAAGAAACATTTATGTTTGTACATAGATGTAGAATGTGCACGTGTGTTACTTAATATTTAAAATACATAAGTGTTATCCTGTACATATATGTTATCCAATTTTTTTTTGTTGTTATAATAAAGTTGTTGTTTGAGTTGGTTTTAACAACCTTAAAATAATATACTTGTCTTGTTTTTTTGTACATTAGTGTTATTTTATATATAAACATTCATGCAGATTCGTATATATAACATCTATGTACCCTTAAAAATCTGAATTTAATTACTAGGAAAATTATTAAAAAAAAGGAAATCAAAAATGTACAATGTCCAAAATGCCCCTGAACTATTAAATGAATTAAATAATCATAAATTAAATTACTAAATCCTGATTGGTTTAAAAAAAGTTCTACAGTTCTGTAGTTTAAATGGGTTCTGCGCTGAATTGGCCCTTATATATATATATATATATATATATATATATATATATATATATATATATATATATATATATATATATATATATATATATATATATATATATATATAGGGGTGGGTTCACGCGAGAACACCCTATTTGCGAGAATTGCGAGAACCAGTCATAACCACTCATTTATTGTGATTAATTTTTTAATTAAAAGGGTGTTAATGTCTTTTTATCATCTTTTTTATTATGTCAACTAAATCAATAAAAAAAGTACTTACCATATACTCCGTATGATTTAATTAGTGGGTTGTTCACTGAGTAAACAACCATATAAAATTTAATTGACCAGTTGTACATTATTGAACAATCGTTATATTTAACTTAATTGGTCGGTTGTTCACTAGTGAACAACCAAGGCACAAACCACAAGTGAACAACCAAGGCACAACCAAACGATGAACTTACCACTACTGAACATTTTATATCTAAATGTTATTAAATCCATATAGCTAATAGCTAATGAACAATGTAGAAAATTGTAATTCATAAACAACATATCTGATGAGGATATCACTAATGAACAAGAAACACCATAGATATTTGTACATTAATGAACTAATAAACATATTGTTCACTAGTACAGATCTAAACATTAACCATATTGTTCACTAGTGCACGTCTTAACCATCATCTGCTGCCAGCACACAGTCACCAGAAAACCGAATTTCAAATATGATCGAAGAAACCCTGATTTTTAAAAATCCCTAATTTGTAATCTGTTAAAAAACCCAAATACAGATCTAATCTGAAGCTTTATAGATTTCATATATTAAGATGGAAGAAAATAAAAAGAAATAGAGGAGAGTGATGATCGGAGGTGGCTGATGCGGTGTTGGAGCCGGCAATGGTGGCGGTGGCCGGAGAAGTTGCAGGTCTCCGGAAGTTCTCAACCGAAGATATTCATCAGCGCCGACGATCTTCGTTTAAGGAACCACGGATCTGGACGGGGAGAGAGAAACACACAAGTGTGTTTTAGTTTTCGGAGAGAGAGAAACACACGTTTGGTGCAGATCGCCGGCAGATTTAAAGAAGTAATAGATCACCGCTTTTTGTTTTCTGAAATCACGGCTGTTTGTTGGTGATGGAGATGCAAAGAACCTCCAAACACACACACACTCTTGTGTGTGTGTGTGTGTGTGACGCTGTTGAAATGCAATGTGCGGAGGTTTTTGTTTCTTTAATGAATTGATATAGCATTTTACTCATTTACCCTTCCACTCCTAAATTCAAGTTTAATTATATATGAAACTACCCCATGATCTTAGCCACACATCATATTATTTAGTGGTTGTAATGTGTTCTCGCAATTCTCGCAAACATGGTGTTCTCGCATGAACCCACCACTATATATATATATATATATATATATATATATATATATATATATATATATATATATATATATATATATGGTTGAATTAGTTTCAGAACCAATTAAGGCTACAGAACCAGAAGAACTCAATCTAAACCACTGATTTTTGAAATGAAATGATCATAAAAGACACATTAATGTATTTGATTAGGGACCCCCAAATATTGGTTTGCATGGATGTCATTCATGCATGTATACATATATGTATATGTTTTCATATATGTATACATAAGTGTTATCTATACATATATGTATACATGCATGAATGACATCCATGCAAACCAATATTTGGGGGTCCCTCATCAAATACATTAATGTGTCTTCCATGATCATTTCATTTCAAAAATCAATGGTTTAGATTGAGTTCTGATGGTTCTGTAGCCTTAATTGGTTCTGATTCTAATTCTACACTATATATATATATATATATATATATATATATATATATATATATATATATATATATAGGGTCCGGATCCGGTGAGGACTCTTTTCCTCGCGAGGACTGTGAGGACTCCAAAAAAAACTCTAAAAATGATCCAAAACAAACTTTTTTCAAAAAAATCCTTTTTTTAAATATCTAAATCGCTATGTATAAGATCCAAAAAAAAAAAATTCCAAAAATGATCAAAAAAAAAAAAAATGGATCATAATAATGATCCACAAAAAAAAATATGGATCATTATTATGATTCGCTAAAAAAAGTGGATCATAATTTTTTTTTTTGAATTTGTTTTTTGTCAAATGTAGTAATACTCATGGTGGGTTATATATATTTTTTTCGGAATTTTTTGAAATTTTTAAGAGTTGTCCTCGCGAGTCCTCACCGAAAAAAGAGTCCTCACAGGATCCCACTTATATATCTATTATATTTTAAAGAGTTTACCCCTTCCATAATTAGCAAGGCTTAAAATTCAGCCAACACACTTGCTAATTATGGAATTAGAATTATCTTGGAAAAAAAAAAGCACCAGCCAGGTTTCGAATCCGCCACCTACTGCTTCTTAGACAAACAGCTCAACCACTAGGACAAGATTGATGTTAGGATCTTCTTCCAAACATTAATTCTATAGTCTGTAAAAACGCGGGCAAAGCCCATTTGATTTTATGGAAACTGCGGCCCATCTGCTTAAACCCTTTAGCCCATCCGCTTTACTTTCGTGACCCATCCCCTTTAAAGTTTAGTCTGCTCAAAAACCTCCGCCTGCTCAACCGTCTGTTCGTTCACAGGACGATTCATTTCCGTCTCTTCATTTCCATCTCGATTCTTGAACCACGATGATTATCTTTGTGCATACGACTATAAATAGACACATGATTTCTACAATTTCACATGGTGCTTCGACCTAATTAATCCAGGTAACCATTACATACGCTTTTTTATTCAATTGCAAGTTCAATTTAAATTTTCATCTACAATTATTGCATTTACTCTTTTTCAATCTCGACCGTGGCTTTTACACATCATGTTAAATCATAAATTCAATAACCTGGGTTTTTAAGTTTTCAAATTTTTTTATTTGTTGTGTGTTTATTGAGTATTTAAGTTATGTGTTTATTTTTTTTTATGTTCTTAAACATGAATTTATCCCAAGTCGTGAATTTATTTTGTTGTGTGTTTATTGTTTTTTTTTTCTTTTTTTTTTTGATTTGTCGTGTGTTTAAAGTTGTGGATTTCTCCTTCGTGTCTCATGTTTGGAAATTTAAATGAGGTACGCTTTTGAACAATTTCTCCGATGCTTCTCTCTTTTAAGTTCTGTTACTTGATTAATAAATCTGATCTTTTACTTGCTGAATCTAGCACGGCAAAATCTCAGAATCAAGGAGGATAGTCAGGTAATCTCTGTAGACATGTTCTTTATCACGTTGCCTCCACCCAATGTCATTTTAAAGTTATTTTGAATAAAATCTACCTTTTCTTCTTTTTGTGAATATTTTTATCAACAATTCAGGCACATTTGTCTGAGATGAACTTCAACGCAGAATTTGGAATGTTGAAAATTTTGTTTAATACTCCAAATGAGTATGCAAATGTAGTGAATGATGGTGATAATGTTAATTAGCATATGATATTTAATATCATAGCTTCAAACAATGTGCTGAGATTGAAAACAAGGAAGACGTGAGTATATTACATGAGGTAATTTTGATAACAATCTTCAATATACACCATAATATAAAAAATTGCATGAGGTAATTTTCTGGAATTGTTCTTGACCTTTTTTTTTAAAATAATCACATTAAATGTTGATGCAGGATTTTAAAGGGTTTCTTGATGCATGATTTAAAAGAGAGGCTTTTATGAAGGTTAAGCACTATGCCCAACTGCAAAACTTGATGATATTTTTAAGGTAATATCCATATTGCTTTTTGTGTTTAGAATTTTGACATATTGACTCTATGATGAATGATACAATTATTTATAAGAATTTTGACGTATTCACTCTTTTAAGATACGGTATACACTTTTGTTGGTATTAAAGTTTAGATTTAATGATTTATATTACTTTGAACAAGAAAGAATAAAAATGCAGGGGCTATAATTCAAACCTAATAAAGTCTTTAGCCCTGCAGCAACCAAGGTTTTATTTTATTTACTTTTATTTTTACTATCCTCAAATTTGTAGTATAGTAAATGCCATAAATCTGTCTCTGTAATTTTGACAGGAATCAGGGGACATTTCGTCCAAAAAAAGTGAACCATCCCAAAAGCCACCGCCCAATGAACCAGTACATCCCTTGAGTTTCTATTGGTCATGTAAACGGCTGTTTTAAAAATTGGAAGTTGGAACGACGACCTTGGAAATAGCAACTGTGATCTTAAACAATCTTTCACATTGATGATTGCTTAATTTGAAGGTATTATCTTTTTCTTCCACCAATCCTAATCACTTTGATCGTTCTAACTTCAATATGACTTCATCTTACAATATATTTTCTTTGCTTAGCCACTGGTGTAAGCGCCGCTTTACCCGTGGGAGGAGCGACTTAATCTCTTTTCACCGTTGTAGAAGCAATCTTCTTCACAAGCTGTGAAGGGTCATCGTTATCGTCATCTCCGAGCAAATAGAAAGGGTTCGCAGTCGCTAAAAACCCTTAGATAGGAAGTTATTAGTTTTTGCAGCAGCTAAATACCTAATTCCAGTTCTTTAGGTCATATATAATTGAGATTGATTAAACTACCAATTACAAGCACCCTAAATTTTGTTCATGATTAATTTTTGTTGTCATTCTTGTGTTTTTTTATTATTTGGTGATCTGATTGAAATGGCAACTTATGGAATGGGAATTAAAGTTTCACAAATTATATTAAGAAAGAGGTAATGATCATACCTTTTTATATCCATACATTAAAACTTGTTGTAGGCAATAGTAACAGAGGAAGATGACATGGATTCCTTGGCGCATTGAATACTATCTCCAAACGCATAGGTCAATTAATTTTATTTTTTTTTAGCAATTTATTCAAAAATTTAACAAAGTGATCAAAGGTATTACCCAACTACAGATTTTCGCACATAAAAGACTTTTTGCAGCCGTAAAGGTAACTTTTATAACTTGCTCAATCACATATTATGGTTTGTTTCTTTAGCTTTTTTAAATATTTATAACCTGCCAGATTTTAGTAATATTAATGTATTTTATCTGATTTTTTAGGCAGCTGCCAAAGTAATATTAATGTATTTTACAAGAAATGATAATTTGTTAGGAAGAATAATATATGGTGCATCTGGTGGTTTGGTTGTCATTTCATTATTGTCTATTTTTGTAATTAGAGGGTATAATGGTAGTTCTCACAATGATTATTGTAGTCTATAAAATTTTCACTTTTATTGGGATGTCACTTGAGGTACAAAGATCACTTGTTCAAGATTGTCTACAAATTTTTACTTCAGCTAGCATGGTAGTAAAAACAAATTCAATCATTGATATATTATCATCTTTAAAGACACTTCATTAGTATTTGTATGTTTTTTACTTGTTTCTATGGGCAACTAATGTAATTTGTTATTTTTTTTTTTTTTTTGGTATAGTTAATAGGGATGAGTTGAAAGGGTACGGGTAAACTTTGTTTTCTATAACAGTTCTGAATCATTAAAAGTGATGTATGCTTATTTTCGGGTTATATTTACTATTTTTGGAGCTCTGTTATTAAACTAACATTGCACCGTTTGACCTTTTTGATCTGTTTATGTATTAAATTAGCATATTTTCATTTTCAGCCTATTTGACTAATTTGATACATTTGACCGATTAGACCCATTTTTGGTAATATCTACGTAATCCATATGTTAACTGTTGAATCGTACCCGATAGACGAGTTTGAATAATTGATAGATTTGACCCTTTAGACCAGTTTAAGGTAAAATCCATGTAACAAGTATGTTGAAGACTTTTAAATTAGACCCAATTGACACATAATTGTTGATGTTTATATGAGCAATAATGTTTACGATGAGAAGATGGAGATGATGATGGCAGCGGAGAACACATTTGGGTCCATTATGTAGTCAGATGACTTCAGTCTACTTTTCTTATTTTGCTAAATAAATATGGAAAATGATAATGACAGCCCTAAGGGCTGTCAATAAGAAGACAAAAATAAGGTAAAAATCGCCCCCTGAATTTTAGGAACATTACTCCATCAATAAATGTACAAGCATTTTATGCACGTTAGATACAGCCCTAAGGGCTGTCATTAACAAAACCCAATAAATATAGTATATGATTCTTACACTTTGTTTGTCATGTAGATATTTTCTCCTATGTAAATTTCAACCCGATTAATCCACAATACAAATTTTGTATTTTCTCCTATAAATGCATTAAGAATTTGTACATTAGCAGATCTTAATTTTCAATTAACATACTTGTTTTTTTGAGCCACATTTGGTGTTTATAAAAAATGTATACCTTGTAAGACTTTGAAATTGTGACATCTATGTTATTAACACAATGCTCTAACCAACTAAGATAGTACACCATATGTTCCTTATCTGACACAATATTATCTTTACACATCTAAGAGGGTTTAAATTAGCAACGTCCGCCGCCAGCTTTCGCCAAATATCGTCGCTACAATCCACCAAATGGTTGCCGCCATTTAAAGCCACATGGTACCCGCCGCCGCATTGCGCGGGTAACCGCTAGTATATATATATATATATATATATATATATATATATATATATATATATATATATATATATATATATATATATATATATATATATATATATATATAATAGCTTCATAACCCGCCCTGATGGGTGGGAATGCTTTGAAAAAAAAGGAAAATACAAAAAAAAAAAAAAAAAAAAAACAAAAAACTTAAGAAATCATATAGTAATCTATTGTTGAAATGATGATAAACGTGTTTTGATACATATCACAAATGGTACACAAAACTTAGAGACGAAATAAAACTTCTTTGTGTACGACATTTGTTGTTGAGTTAGTGTAATTGTCATCTTGATCGCAACAAATAACTCTCAATCATTTATTGCTCTTAACTTTCATTAATTTTGAATGCATTTTAATTCAGAAATATCATAAAGAAGGAAATCTTACATTTATTTTTAAGTTCCGAAAATATTAACTGTATGCTTGCCTTGTGATATTTATTAGAAACTTTAATATTATTCTATTTTGGAGAAATTCTTCAAATATTTACTATATTTTAGGAAATCAAATCGTCTGTATTTAAATTGTATCCAAATTTAAATTCATTTAAATTTTAATATTTTAGAAGTTTTTTAAAATATAGGTAAAGATTTTAATAGGAATATAAGACATATATTTTAGGAATTCTATTCAAATTTAAATTTTGATTTAAATTTTTAAATCGCCCAATGACTAATAGTACATTTGAGTGAGCATTAGACGTCATTAAAAAGCACCAATCAAATGATGATGAATGAACATGTCATTATGAAATTGTTATGCTTAGCTCCGCAATAGGTGGTAGATTGTAATTTAAATTGAAATTATGTATCTATTAAATGTGATTTATCTTTTCTTAAAATTTATGTGATAATAATGAAAATGTTACCAAATTAATAAATTGTAATGACCGGACTCCAAAACGGACCATTTTCAACATCATTTACAACAAACCTTCCAAACTTAACCAAAATACATGTTTTAAAACATAATTACCAAAATGTATACATACCATAGGCCGACTAACTATACCGGATACAAATCAACTAAACAAACCAAAAGATATACATCATGATACTACAAGTCTATACCAAAATAGAAGCTCTTCCAAAGCTTCAAGCTAACCAACTTCTATTATCAACTCACACTTGTCCTTGCCTTTATCTTCTCCTGAAAAATGGTAACAACTAAAACGGGTAAGCTATAAAAGCTTAGTGACTTCCACAATGTACAATGTTATGCTAAATAATTATATAAAATATCACAATCAAACAAATGAATGTCAACAAGTGCGTCATTCCCCCTTAGGCAATTAGGGAATGAGGTCGATGAAGGTGACCATGGCGCCCCTAAATGAATTACACGAAGTAATACTCGAGCGGACATGGGTCCTCACGAAATGAATTATCACTCAAGGCATTCGACTCAAACAGGTCATGCAAGGTAAAGTTTGTCAAAATGGTCTCAATACTCAAGGTTACCAATTGAAATAAATACCAACTAATCACATTGAATATATATATATATATATATATATATATATATATATATATATATATATATATATATATATATATATATATATATATATATATATATATATATATATATATATATATATAGTGAAGAACTAGTTTCAGAACACATTTTAGGCTACAGAACCCGCAGAACTCAATCTAAACCATTGAATTTCAAAATGAAATGATCATGGAAGATACATGAAGTGATTTAATGAGGGACCCCTTGCATGTATGTTATTCATGCACGAAAACATATATGTTTTTGTGCATGTATGTTTTCATGTATGTATACATAAGTGTTATTTTCGCATTATTTGAACATATATGTTTTTCAATATCTTTGATGTTTTTCTTAAAGTATATGTTTGATCTGGGTTAAATGTATAGTTTTGCATATTTTTTTTTACTAAATTCTAATATTCTTAGATTGGGTCTGCTTGGTTCTACGCAAAAAATGAGTTCTGCAAATAGCTCGCCCCTATATATATATATATATATATATATATATATATATATATATATATATATATATATATATATATATATATATAAATATATATATATATAATTAAAGTATACCCATTGCACATAGTGAACTCACCTGGGATTTAGCAACTTTGACAACAAACCGAGCAATTCTCATGTCACCAATCAATGGAGTTATCACAATCTCCCAATTGTTTACCTATCACAATTATACATATCTCAATTAACATTCTAGTCCATATACATATCTAGAATTAACCCCAAATCACCATTTCTCCCAATAGTGGTGATGAACGAAAACCCTAACAATTTATCCCTACTTGTACATAATCACGTGCTAACTACAATTCTCATAGCTAAATACTCAGTTATACAAGTATACCATCTCAAAATTTCAGATTTAAAGCTCAAACCCTAACTAGGGTTCTTGAGCTTCTAGCCCAATACATCAATTTCTACTTATACATGGTGTTAGGGATGATGTATTACCTTAGCTATCAACACAATTGATGAAGATCCTTTGGTTACAGGTTGAAATCTGCCTTTGATCACTAAAAATCGCCCAAATCACCTCTAACTCCGTCTTATAGAAAACTATGGTTAAAAATGAGCTGATTTGGGTCAAAACACGTTTTTATGTCTGTCAGCACAAGATAGCGCTGCTATCTTCAAGATAGTGCCGCTATCTCCCCAATCCCGCGCTTTTTATGAAAGGTTTCATTGAACTGATCGACCACATAGGTCAACCACCTAGTAACTTGGTTCAACCATACTGACAAGAACATTGTTCTTACCGGTTAAACCAACTAGCTAGTTTAATCCCTAAAGCGGAATGAGATTAAACTTAATCCTTAAACCCTAAAGGATTGGGGATGTTGGAAATCTAAACTAGATTAACAAAAAAGAAACCTTGTACGAAAAACTCGAACACACACACATACTTGTGTGTATTCGACGGCTCACCAAGAACCCTAGGGTTCTTGGTGCCGTCGTTCGAACAAGAGGGGGGGGGGACGGGTTTTCCAAATCATGTCTTAATCTTGCTTGAGTAAGTCTACAGATGATGAACAAGACGAGTGATCCTCTAGTTGATCCTTGTAATGATCTTGTACTTCAATACTTGAAGAACACGAAGAACACGAAGAACGAAGAACACCAAAGTTGGTGTTCTTGAGGTTCGGCCGAAACAAGGGAGAGGGAGGGGGCTAGGGTTCGTGTGGAATGAGCAACCAACAAGGGAACCCGAAGCCTTCTATTTATAATAGAAGGACTTTCACTTAGGGCCATTCTAGTTTAATTAATATTAATACTTAATTAAACTTATTCTTTTTCACATTAAACCCTTGTAGTTTAACTAGTTATTATTGTCTCATATTATTGTCTCACTTAATTATTAAATGTCTAGTATTTATACACTTAATATTTCGGTATAATATATATACACGAAATATATGTTTGTATTAATACTTTTAGTTATTAATTATATAATAAACTTTATATAATCTAAACAATAATATTATCCAAACACTATATGATTTAATTGATTTAAATCATATTATGGATAATCCATAATTAACACATTGTACATTTACTCAACTAGTAAATGTACAAACACTTGTATTAATTAGTTAGTCAAACTAATCTAGTAATAAATTATACTTAACTTAATACTTAATTGATTCATAAATGACTATTATGAATCATTCTTCTTCCAAGTATCATTATATATCTTACTCGTATTACATGCACTCACCGGTGTGACCCTTAAGTGTTTCGTAGGCATGGATGTATCACCATAGGTTGACTAAATGTGCACATAATTCCAACAGACTCCCACTTGTGCAAGTTCGTAACCTTAACTTGATGACACGAGCTACAGTGGACCTCTAGATAGGCATGTAGGTAATCAACTGAAGGGTTTCATAACATTGATTGACCACTTGGGTCAACCTCCTAGTATGCTTGGTTCGACCATACTGACAAGAACATGAATCTTGTCGGTTAAACCAACTAGATAGTTTAATCCCTAAAGCGGAACTGAGATTAAACTTAATCCTTAAACCCTAAAGGATTGGGATCTTGGAAATCTAGACTAGATTAACAAGAAAGAAACCTTGTACGAAAAACCCGAACACACACATTGCTTGTGTGTGTTCGTCGACCATCAACCGAAGAACCCTAGGGTTCTTTTGCCGAATTCGAACAAGAGGGGAGAGGGGAAAAGGGTTTCCCAAAACATACCTTAATCTTGCTTAAGTAAGTCCGCTGATGATGAACACGACGAGCGACCTTCTAATTGATCCTTTTAATGATCTTGATCTTCAAGAAATATGAAGAACACGAAGAACGAAGAACACCAAGGTTGGTGTTCTTGGGATCTCGGCCGAAACAAGGGAGAGGGAGGGCTAGGGTTCTTTTGTGGAGTGTAAGCAAGGGAATGATTAGGTTTAAATGAAACCTTAAGCCTTCTATATATAATAGAATAAGTTTCATTTATGTCCTCCTAGTTTAATTAAGATTAATCTCTTAATTAAACTTATCCTCTTACACTTTAAACCATTGTAGTTTATCTAGTTATTATTGTTGCACTTAACTATTAAATGTCTAGTATTTATACACTTAATATATTTCGGTATTATACATACACGAGATATATACTTGTATTAATACTTTTAATAATTGATTATATAATAACCTTTATATAATTTACACAATAATATTATCTAACACCATATGATTTAATTGCTTTAAATCATATTATGGATAATCTATAATTAATGCATTGTATATTTACTTAAATAGTAAATGTACAAATACTTGTATTAATTAATTAGATAAACTAATTTAGTAATAAGTTGAACTTAACTTAATACTTAACTTGATTCATAAATGACTTATTATGAATCAATCCTCTTCCAAGTATCATTATGTATCTTACTCGTATTACATGCACTCACCGGTGTGACCCTTAAGTGTTTCGTAGGCATGGATGTATCACCATAGGTTGACTAAATGTGCACATAAATCCATCACCAACCCTATAGAAACAGCTTTGTAACCCATGTATAGTTTTTGAGAAACTCTTTTAATAGTGTCGCCTAGTAAAGAACACTCCGTCTTTACTTCTTGGGTAACGTGTTAGGTTCATCCCTTGAAGCACTATATTTGTGATAACGAATACTAGCTTGGTAGAACTTATCAACTCCTGTATTCGGAATCATTTCTTGACTTCTTGATTTAAACTGTTGTGATAAACGCCAAAGAGCAAATCAGTTCGTTTTGGGCATGGCCATGCACTTATCAGTTTTCATCATATCAAGGGAGTCATAAATATCTCTCCTAAAAAGGAGGCGCAATTACCATCTTGTTATATTTCGATTTGAAATACAACTTCCTCTGTACCCAGTAAGGCCTCGTATGACAACCATATTTCAGGCTTGTCTAAGATGAACCAAAGTACATTAGTCATTGTATCCCAAACCAAATACCTCAGACTTAAGGACAATCATAGTGAATAATACTTTTGAACTTTTCAACCACGAAGTATTATCACGGTGGTCAATCCAATATTCATCGAGCTCCAACAGAATATCACCGATTTTGGTTTACAACAAAACGTGTGTAGCTATCTTCGAAAAATTTCGAATCTAGCACCAAATACCGCGATGACGTTAACGTCCCATCAAGGTTCCCACCAAGACGAGTAGTCAAGGATTATATCTTTTGAATAAAGAGACTTTTACTCATGGATATTGTCAAACATATAAAGTATGAATAAAAATGACACTAATTCATGTATTATTCCTTGTTGTTAATATCTCACTAACTTACTAAATTCATTAATGCCTTTAATGAATTATGTTAGACACAACTCCCACTAACTTTTATGGAATTTAAGCATCACTTAAACTATCACTTTGACTTAAGTCAAGACTTTGACCCTTTTTGTCAATAACTTGTAGCCTAATCTTTTAAAAATTTATCAAACATTAAAGTCATCCTTTGGATTTGCGAATATCCAATATTCCTGTTTAGGGAATTAGGACTTTCATTGACTACTATATCTAACAAGTATAAAACACTTGAAACGATACTTCCAATTTTTAAATGATTTAGTATTCTTTAAGAACTTTGTTTAATGCCAAAGTCATTTCTTGGATTTCTTAAATATCCATTATTCCTATTAGGGAATTATGACTTGATTAAATATTGTATTTATTACAAGTATGAAAGACTTGCATTAATACATTTAATTCTTAAATTCGTTTAATATAGTTTGACCCTTTTTAAGATTTTATTTAATATCTAAGTCATTCTTTGGATTTTGCGAGTATCCAACATTCCTTGTTAGAGAATTATGAATTTATTAAATCCTTTATCACAAGTATAAGACACTTGTAATAATAATCTTAAAGTCTATTTTGATTATATCCAATATGATCATACTATACTAATACTTTAAAACGTACTTTAAAACGTACTATCATACTATACTAATACTTTGAACTTTAACATTTTCATAAAACTCTTAAATACTTGTATTAGAAAAACTTTCTAATTTCTAGTATCTAAGTAATTTGATCTTCTAAGATATCATTATTCATACAACAATCAAGCAAATATAAATCATGAGATATTAAGTAAATCAAAAACTTGACTTACAATCTACTCATAAAACTTGACTAGTGTAATTATCACACATGCACACACAATATAATTCAACCATGGATTCAAAGATGATAAACTTAAAAATGAAAGTTTATCATAAATATAAAATTGTAATTTGTTCAAACAAATAAACTAAAAATTGTTTTACTGAATTCATAAAATACTGAATTATAAAAACTTGGTGCTCGTGGGATCACCATCCCATGCCGGTCACCATCACTTTCCATTGCCTCATGCAATAAACGATTTCAAAAGTTAGATTACTCGTAATATACATTACAAGTATCTTAAAGTGAATAAGAAGTGTGGTCGTGTTACCTGGGGAACTTGCAATTCCTACACCAATGGCACCCTTTGGACAATTTCTTTTCCAATGCCCAGCCTCGCCACACTTAAAGCACCGATTCTCGGTCCTCGCTGTGTTAGGCTTTATTTATCATATTTTTAAATAATATATTTAGCTACAAAAATTCGGGTCATTACATAGAGCCAAAAATATGATCGATCGATTCCACGTGTGAGAATTCCGTTGGTGCAGAGGATATTTCATGGGACGAGCACGACTAACAGAATTCTGACAGTACTTTCTGTCATCTTGTGATCGCCGATATCTTCCAGAAGATTTGCAAGATATTCCATAATCAGCGATGCACAAACTTGTGCTTTACTTTTTTCTTTCTTTGACACTGAAACTTCTGGCCTATGTTGTGACAACTCGACATTTTGGGTAAGTCAAAACATTCCATTTCATACTTTCTATATTTAGAAAGTTTCTATTTTTAGAAACTTTCCTCATCTCATTTCATTTCTATATTTTTGGCACATAAACATAACAAAAAACATCATCATTTCCACCATACATTAGTGTTTAACTATTTTAGTCAACACAACATTCCATTTTTACTATTATGGTGACATTACACAAAATCATTTCTAAAACATAACACTTATGCATTAAAACATCAAATAAATAATAAAACGCGACATGTAACGAGCTTTAATCCAAAAACCGACACATGAATGTTGTCCCGACCCACTAGGGCCGAACCATAGCCTCTCTTCTTGTAAATTTCGGCCAAGCCTTATCACCATCATTATCTTGTCTTATCATTATCTTGTTTTATCATAATCTTTAATTCAAAACAAATCCTTGTTGTATACAAACTCTCACACCTCATCTAGTATAAATACAACCATAATGTCAAACCCTAGAAACCCTTTTTGTTCTCTTGTTCATTCGGCCAAAGCATCCCAACCGAACCCTATTCGGTTCAATCCCAAGCAATCCCTTTTCGTGTTCGTTTGATCTTCGTTTGCAAGGTATACCGAAATCCTTACTTGTTTATTCATATTTTCGGTTTTATGCTCACAAAACCGAGACCATGGCCAAAGGCCAAATGGTCTCGGCATTATATTTGATTCGAACCATGTATGCATGGTTAACCATGCACGCATTCGTGTGTTTAATCGTATTTGTTTTCGGTATTGTTTGTATTCATTTGTTTATTGTTTACATAGAAACCGAAACCGAAACCCTTTTGATCCTAAATTTTCTTAATTTTTGGAATCCGTTTGATAGCCTTTTAGACCAACAACCACTCTAAACCCTAAACCGAAAAACCTAGCCGAAACCCTAACCCTAGAACCGGATTTTGAACCCTAACTCGCTGAGTTGACTCATTGACTCACTGAGTTGACCGAGTGGACTGAGTTGACCCATGTTGACCCGAAATACTAATCGGGGCGAGGCTTGAACTTGGCCCAAACCGATTTAACCCGATCCGACCTATTTGATCACAAAACCCTAATTGGGCCAAGCCCACTTACTTGAGCCCAATCCGACCCAAAAGCCCTTTTTGGCCGAGCCCATGTTCGGTCCAAAATAGGCCCAAACCCGAGGCCCATGATCCACTGGGCCGTAGCCCATTAAGAGGCCCAAGTGGCCCATGTCGTGGCCCATTAGTCCAACCCATTTCATTTCATTTCGGCCCATTTCTAAAGCCCATTTCATTTCATTTCATTTCGACCCATTTAATCCAACCAAGCCCAATAAGCCCATTATGGCGGGCCATGGCCCAAGTGCCGGCCCGTTAGCCCAAATCTTGCCCCAATAGGCCAATAACCCAACATCGTTACAAGGGAGCGTAAATATAAAACATTTTCAATAAACTAAACCCTTTTTATAAACAAACAATCAACAATAATAACACACAAACAATGTCATATAGATCACCTATTCGTAATAGCTTATTCTAATTAGGAACATTGTGCTTTAGGCGCTAGGAATCTCTAAGGAGCCTCAGTGAAGTTTTGTGATCTAAGCTAAGCATCAGGTGAGTTCACAACCCCTTTTACTCTTTTTAATGCTCTTATAACGTATGGAGTGAAAAACATAACAACGCTACATTTACTGTTTTATATTTGACTGTACTACATTATCATTTCATTTTCATTATGGCATGACAAACAATTCATTATACCGTACTAAGTTCAACCTTCATTAAGTAGAATGACTACACCCTGGATATACGTATAGTACTATCGGCCAATACTCAGCCTCCCACATTCATTGATCACTACTTGGTTTATCCAAGACACTTCGAGAACGTTTATATCCATGACCTTATAAAATAACTATGAGAGTTGCAGTTTTGATTGTTGACTTAGGGGGATGGGTATAATACCTCAATGGGAGTAGCTACCTGTTGGGAATACCAGTCTTATATGCCAAAACTTATGATAAACCATTTATAACTAACTTTTTTATATCAAACATTGAGTTATAGTTCATCTATGTAAGAAAACCTTGTAGGATTCACATGGCGGAACTTGAATCTTACATGCTTGATCTCTACTAAACATGGGATCACAAGAAGAAGAAGATGGTTAGTATAAGAACATTACCTTTAGAAGCAAAAGAATGATCCACCTCTACTGCACCACCTGAACACGATGCAAGACCGCGTTGTACCAACAGAGTATCACACAAAAGCTTGTGTGTGTGTGTGTTGCGTTTCGACGAACACCAAACCGAGAACCCTATGGGGTTCTTCCTTGGTCGACGGATTCGAATGGAGAGGGAGGGAGTATTAAGGTTTTTGTGGTGACTTAAGATTAACCTTAAACGCTTGTCCCTTAGTCCTTATTTATAAGGAACTAAGTTACACTTTAAGTCCTTGGAGTTTAATTATGATTAATCTCATAATTAAACTTCCTATTGTCACTTTAAACCCTTGGACTTTTACTAGGTAATTAATTAACTATTAATTAACTGTCCGTTAAATATTTAACTTAATATTTAACCTTCCTCTTAAATAATAATTACTTATTATTATTTATTCTCTTCTTTATAATTAACTTAACTAGTTAATTATTCCACACAACTTACTTTATTCGGTTGTCCATTATTGGGTGTGTAGTGGTGTGACCCTTTAGTGCCTTATAACATTGGACACGATGACACGTGTACTTGACTGTGCACTTAAATCCAACAGACTCCCACTTGTGCAAGTTAAGCATCACTTACCGATCATCGTTGGCCTAAAGCGGTCCCTAGCCAGACATTTAGGATAACCACGTTATAAGAACTCTTACATTCAGAGATAATATTCATAAATGAATAACACTTAACAGACTTTCCTTTCGCATCATGATATTTCTTAATTTGAGTAATAGACATGGAGCAGGGATCTTGTTCTATATACTCGAATTTTCTCGACACTGATTTCGACTTTCTGCAGTAACGGATTACCGAATGATCTAACCATTCTCCGAGCGCGGCCACGCATTTCAGTAGTCTTAATCATCGAGCGGCCATGAAATATCTCTTCTAATTAAAGAAGGTGCAAATTCCATCTTGACTATTTGCGTTATCTTGCCCACGACTTCCGCTGCATTACTCAAGTTCCTTATGATCACCCTTTTACGGTGTGACGTTAGATAAATGCTAAAGATCAGAAGTTGACGTGTCTCAAACCAAATGTCTCGGGTCAGAGGACATCTACTCGAAATTACTTATGCTTGGGCTCCATGAAGTAATCTCGATCTTTTGGTCACGTCTAATGTTTAGCAAACTCTGTAAACATCTACGAATATTTATTTTAACAACACTTGTATCTCTATTCAATAGCTATGAATAGATAAACATTCATAATGGTATTAACTCCTGAATATAGCTCCCACTAAATTCAACAAACCACCAACATTTAGATACTCAAAACTTAGCGTATCAGGGATAGGTTTAAAACATGTTAAGAATAGATAATGTGAAAATATTACGTGAATCTTTCTATTTCAATCCCACGAAATGTTATTACATAATGTATCGATTTCAAACATATCAATGGTTCATAATATAAGTCACTAGCTACCAATTTCAAGGTACTGCATGCCTATTACGCTTGCATGCTTTTCATGCTTTGGTCCAGCTAGTGGTTTTGTCAACGGGTCAGCAACGTTGTCATCCGTTGGTATTTTCTTAATTATAATATCACCTTCTCTGACATACTCACGTATGAGGTGATATTTCCTGCGCACATGCCTGGTCGTTTGATGCTCTCTTGGTTCAACAGCTTGCGCTATTGCACCAATGTTATCACAGAATATTTCGATGGGTCTAGGGATACTGGAAATAACTCTAAGATCCTCGATAAAATTCTTAAGCCACATGGCTTCCTTTCCAGCATCATTTGTCGCAATGTACTCAGCCTCTGTAGTCGAATCTGCTATCGTATCTTATTTCTGACTCTTCCAAGATATAGATCCTCTATTTAGTGTAAACACAAACCCTTATTGTGACTTGTAACCATCCCTGTCGGTTTGGAAGCTTGCATCTGTGTATCCAATTACACGCAATTCTTCCAATGAACCTCCAAAGACCAAGAACATATCTTTTGTCCTTCTCAAATACTTGAGAATGTTCTTGACAGCCACCCAATGGGCCTCACCAGGATTCCTTTGACATCTTCTTGTAAGACTTATGGAGTAAGCAATATCGGGCCTAGTACATAACATGGCATACATTATTGATCCAATTGCCGAAGCATATAGTACCAAACTCATCCTAGCTATTTCCTTGCTAGATGTAGGAATCTGAGCTTTGCTCAGTGTAATGCCATGTGTCATTGGAATGAATCCTCTCTTGGAATCACTCATACTGAATCTCTTCAGTACTTTGTCAATGTATGTACTTTGTCTAAGTCCAATAAGCCGCCTAGATCTATCTCTATAGATCTTTATACCCAGTATAAATGCGGCTTCTCCCAAGTCTTTCATCTGGAAACATTTACCTAACCAGGATTTTACTCCTTGTAATGCTGGTATATCGTTTCCTATAAGCAGTATGTCGTCGACATACAAGACTAGGAAGATTACTATGCTCCCACTGAATTTTGTGTAGACACACGCCTCGAACTCACTCTTGACAAAACCAAATTCTTTGATTCTTTTGTCAAAGTGTAAGTTCCAACTTCTAGATGCTTGCTTTAATCCATAAATGGATTTTAGCAATTTGCATACATTGTTAGGATTCTTTGGATCGGAAAAACCATCCGGTTGTATCATGAATACGTCCTCTTTCAACTCCCCATTAAGGAATGCGGTTTTAACGTCCATTTGCCATATCTCATAGTCGTAATATGCTGATATGGCTATAAGAATTCTAATCGACTTAAGCATTGCGACTGGCGAGTAGGTTTCAGAATAATCCACACCATGTGTTTGCGTGAAACCTTTCGCGACTAGTCGTGCTTTGTAAGTATGCACTTTCCCATCCATGTCAGTTTTCTTCTTAAAAACCCACTTGCATCCAACAACACGTGACTGTGGTGGCATGTCTGATAACACCCAAACTTGGTTGTCATACATGGATTGTATCTCTGCTTCCATAGCCCCGAGCCATCTTTCAGACTCCACGCCGTCAGCAGCCTCGCTGTAGGTCAATGGTTCTAGTAGACTTCCATCATCTTCATCGATCATGAATCCAAGATACCTAACTGGTTCTTGGCGTGGTCTACTGGACCTACGAGGGTTGCGTGTTTCTTCTTCCTCAACCGGTGGGTCTGGTTGGGAATCAACAATTCTTTGTTGAACTACTGGTTCAACTGAAGTCGTAAGTGGATCTTCATTCTCTTCAATTTCTTGAAGTTCTATTTCTTTTCTTGGAGTTTCTGTCCCAAGAAACTTCTCCTCCAAGAAGATACTTTTCCGAGCAACAAAAACTGTGTTATCCTCTTGATGATAGAAATAGTATCCTAAGGTTTCCCTTGGATATCCAACGAAGATACACTTATCTGACTTTGGGTTTAGTTTATCTGTGAAGTTACGTCTAACGTACGCCTCACAACCCCAAATCTTGAGAAAAGACGATTTTGGATTTTTCTCGTCCAGTGCTCGAACGAAGTCTTTTCTACTGACTTGGTCGGAACCCTATTCAGTGTGAATGCTGCAGTCTCGAGTGCATGTCCCCAAAACAATAGTGGTAGTGTAGCACGACACATCATTGAACGTACCATGTCTAACAAGGTGCGATTTCTCCTTTCTGATACGTCATTCATCTAAGGTGTATACGGAGGTGTGAGTTGTGAAACAATCCCACATTCTTTCAAATGATCGTCGAAGTCTTGGCTCAAATATTCGCCTCCTCGGTCCGACCGAATTGACTTTATTTTCTTGCCCAGTTGGTTTTCTACTTCCCTCTGATTTTCTTTGAACTTGTCAAAGCTTTCAGACTTTAGTCTCATAAGAAAGACATAGCCATACCTACTGAGGTCGTCAGTAAAGGTAATGAAGTAGCGGTATCCACCTCTGGCTTTTGGAGCGAAGGGTCCACACACGTCACTTGTATAATCCCTAACAACTCATCTGCCCCTTCATTGTAATGATTGAAACGGTCTTTTGTCATTTTGCCAGATAAACATGATTTGCATATGGCATATCATTCCAAATCAAATGGCTCTAGAATTCCATCATCGTGGAGCTTCTTAATGCGAGTCTCGTTTATATGACCTAAACGAAAATGCCAAAGATAAGTTTGATTCAAGTTACTCTTGGATCTTTTACTTATATGATAAACGTCTCGTTCTATGTTATTTAGATTTAACGTGTATAGACCATAATGAGAGTTAGCTTTAAAATATAAAATGTCATCTTTTAAACACGAAATTGTTTTTCCATAAAACTCATATTAAAAATGACTGTCTATAAGTAAATCAAATGAAATAACATTTTTAATAAGTCTAGGAACATAATAACAATCTTTAAGTTCCAAAACTTTTCCTGAAGGCAACTTCAGAAGATATGTTCCTACGGCTTCAGCTCCAATCTTGGAACCTTCGCCTACTCGTAGTTCAACATCTTCTCGTCCCAGCCTCATGTTCTTCTTAAATCCCTACAAATGATTGCAAATGTGATGACCACATCCGGTATCCAATACCGAGGATTCGCTCGAAGTAAGGAGACAATCAATCATAAAGATACCTGAATCACTGAAAAATCCAGTGTCCAATAGTCCCACATCGGACGTATGCTCGCAAATATCCTTGCTGCCACAAGTTGGGCAACACAAATCAGCAAAGTCTCCCAACCAATCATCGAACTCATCCATCTAAACCTCAGGAAGTGGTTCTTCCTCTAGCCTTTGAACATCGCGTATACACAAGAGATTTTCGTATATTCCTGCAACAGTCAAATCAAAACTCCCAACCAAACGTACTACCCTATCCTGATAGTATTGAGTGAGGGATTAATGGTGATTTTCGGTAATTACAAGTAACAAAACGCAGCGGAAAATAGTTTAATCACCAATGAACGGATCTTTATATCAATCATACAATTAAACTAATAAAATACAAAGAGTTAAGATGAATAAATCATACCCTTGAAGCCTTTGTATATGTTGGATCGGATGAAGATGTGGTACGACGGAAACCAAGAACTCCAACGGGGAATTCCTCCAAAGCTAGTCCACATAACACCTATGGAAGAACACCAAGGGATGCTAGTCCAATCTTCAAGCAAAGACAGCAAAAGTCTAGAGAGGTGTGTGAAGGGGGGCGGCCGAATAGGGTTTGCAAGGGGTGAGATTTATCTTGCCCTTGATTCCCTTTTATTGACTTCCCATAATCAATTATGATTATTAACACTCTAGTCCCTACCTTTTGTTCCTTCTAGTTTGCTCACAATAAAGTTCTAATATTAACAATTAATATTAAACTTTAATATATACAAGCATGTAGCTTATATTAATATGTAATGTAATTACCCTAATTACACTACATATCTTATGGTGTTAGGTGTTTTGTGTGTGACCCTTTAAGCATATTCCAACAGGGATCCAAACAAGAACAAAACTTGTTCATGCTGGTTTGATGTGCCAGTAACTTGAGTGAGACAATCTAGTAACCTTCTTATATTAATAAATTGGTCACTTAATGGTTGATCATCTTTCATCTTTGACGAAAAGATTTCTTGTAAAATGAACTGCTTACTATATTCATTACTATCTTTAAACGTCTCCTCAAGGTACTGGATAAACACTACAAGAAATGTTAGTTTTAGAGACCACAAAAGTGGTGGCAAAAAGTCTGAATGTTGTCTCAAAAGGGTTTTAGAGACCACTGTCGTCTCTAAAAGCTCGGTCTCAATAGCCCCCTCTCTGAAAGTTTCTTTTGAGACCACATGGTGTTGTTTCTAAAACTAAATACTTTTTGCCACGACATGTGGTCTCTAAAAGCAATTAATAATTTAAATTATTAATTACCTTTTGCCACGACAATTTGTCTCTAAAACCATTTTTAATTTAAATTGTTATTTACTTTTTGCCACGACAATTGGTCTCTAAAAACAATTTTCAGTTTTTCATGAATTACTTTTAGAGACCACATATGGTGCCAAAAAGTAACTTACAGCAAAATAAAATAGCTACTTTTAGAGACCACCTGTGGTGTCAAAAAGTAACTTATATCAAAATATAATAGCTACTTTTTGAGACCACTTTGTCGTGGCTAAAAGTCTCAACATTCGTTTTTTTTCCAGAATTTTCATTTTACTCGTACAAATGATAAATCAAACACAAAAAATATAATGTCATAAAAAAATATAATGTTTCGACATTGGTTGTTCAACTAACAAATCATCCTCTAATTAATATTCTAACTTGTTAAACTAACTAATCTTTATCTTCCTCATATCCTCGTTGTAATCTTCATCATCATCATCTCTATTGAGCCCAGTCACGCATGTTGCAACTAATGTCGAAAAAAGACCACCAAATTTAACCAAAACTGCAGATAGTTCACAAAAATATGTCATTTTAAAGTTGATGAATCATTGAATGTGTAACAGAGATGATAGGAACAATTTAATGTTACATCGAAAATCTGTAAATAATTCACAACAATCATAGATTCACATCAAGCATTTTAATTTGTTTCTAGCAATCATACAATTCACAGCAATCAAATACTTCACAGCAATCATATTTTTTGCACATCTCTAATGTCTAAGACTCTAAGTATAAGCAAACAATTAATAGTTATTACCTCAATCCGTGGTAGTATCTTCATTTTGTTCTCCAAAATTTCTCTATATTCCTTCCTTTTGCTAGACCTTGCTGTAAAATAGAAAAAAAAATCAAATTACAATAATGACAGTTAATGAAATTCTGCACTAGTAGAATCTTTAAAGGAAAATTACAATGAAACAACAAAACCGAATTACAATGAAAAAGCTCAAATTAAAAGATTTCAATCAGGGCCGTCACTTGAACAATATTCAACTACAAAGTCACCATCAACATCATCCAGATCATCATCATCATCTAAATCATCTAAACCAACTTCTTCATCTTGTTCGTACTCATCGGTAATGATATTGTCATTGTCCAAAATCGGATCAGGTTGATTGGAATCATCAACTAGACTAGTCTGACCAACATTTTCTGTAACGACCCGAAAATTGTAAATAAATAAATTATTTAAAAATATGATAAATAAGGATAAATCAATTAAAAGACGTATTGGATACCGTATGAGAAAGTTATGGACGAAACCGGGTCGAGATAAGGACCGAAAAATGCAGCCTGGCTGCATAGGGCAGTTCGCGATCGCGAACTTCGAACAGTGACTTTGGCATTTTAAAGATCGGAGTTCACGGCTGGTTCACGATCGGGAATTGTTCGCGGCACGCATAGATCGCGGCGCGAACATCAGGTTCGCGGCACGAACTCTTCCGGCCAGGAATTAAATTCCGGATTTCAGCCATAAATGCAAAACACAAACCCTAGTTTTCTCTCTTGGCGATTTTCGAGCATAAAAGCTGTTCTTGGGTGATTACTTCATCAAAGCTTGGTAGATTTCACTCCTAGTTGAAGATTAAAGGTAGATCTTCACCCTTTGATCTTTGTAGTTCAAGATCTATGGATCTTGAAGCTAGGGTTTGAAGCCCTAGTTCTTGGGTTGGTGTTTAATGGTGAAATAAAGCATGTATATACTTAATAGATGGTATATTAACAAAGGAATCAAGTGTATGGTTAAGATTTGTAAGAATCTTAAGGGTTGGTTAAACCTAGGGTTTGGTAAATCACCATAATTGGGGGAAAATTGTTAGTAAGTGTTATCTAGAGATGGATGAACACATTTGTAGTAGTAAGTGATGTTGATCATGTTGTGGTAATTGTATTACGCTTTGGTGAAGTCTTGGAAAGTTGATTGAATTGTGAAGCAAGAGATTGGGTGTCAAGAACACGGTTGGAGCATCATATTATTAAGGTGAGTACGTGTGGACTTTACTGAGTACATAGCCTTTGAATTACTTTCTTACTTGTGTTATGGTCTATTTGCCTATGTGTGTAGACTTATAGTATGTTGAGTTAGTGATAGATATTATTGATAATATTGGACTAACTTGTTTGATGATGATGTGATAGCCGAGGGCTAGATAGGCATAACCATTGAGTTATGATATGATTGAGATGATGTGATGATGCGGGGGACCCCCGGTCATGAGGTGTGGTGTGAGGGGCAGTTGGGTGGATTCCCATCAACTCAACCACGTTAGTAGTCTTGCTAACTGGACGTATTCCGGCGAGTAAGGCAGGTATCGGTAGATTGGGCGAATCCCTCTTGCCGGTATCTTGAAGCTTATTAATGGCGATGGATTTCGGTTAATAAGCTAAGTTGCTTCTAGTTAGTGCGGTGGATTCCGGTAGCTAGATATGATTGTTAAGGATCAAGATCGATAGGTCACAATAGGGTGACTAGACTGAGTAGACGTGTTTGTTATATAATTATGTTTATATAATTTGTTGTTTGTTATCTTTGGGTCTAAAACCCATGTATCTCACGAGACTTTTTGTCTCACGTACTCCTTGTTTGTTTTTGGCTATGTACTCAGGTTCGGGATCGAAGGTTTAGGTATGCATGGATAGAGATGCGGGGCCTAGAATAGAAGAGCACTAGATTGGATTTAAACTTAGCTTTGGTTTTGATATATTTTGTAACACCAAAACTTATACTCTGATTTCATACCAAAGGTTTTTGTAAATCCATATTTTGGGAATAGTTCTTCTATGTAATGAAAATGATTTATTTTGGCAAATGTTTTTGTTATAAAATTTGAGGTGTTACATTTTCTGAGCTCACATAAGGCAACTCTCCCAAGTCCACACTTAACACAAGATTAGATGAGTTGTTGTTGTGTACTACATCTATTTCCTTAACATCAGTGATGGTTGGAAGATCCCATATTTTTCTATGATTAACATCTTCCACAACCCTCCAATGACGGTTTTGAGAAGGATCTTCAATGTAGAACACCTGTTTTGCTTGTGTAGCAAGAATGAATTGGTCATCTTTATATGATTCAGAACTCACATTGATGCTAGTGATATTATTTTTAGTAATCCATCGGCCATGTCTTCTATTAGTGTTAAACCACTTACATCTAAACAACACAACCAAATTACCATGTAAATATTGCAACTCTACAATATCTTCCAACTGGCCATAAAATGTATAACCGTCTTCTCCCGGAACTGCAACGTCGCTGTTTTGGGTGGTGCGTCTAATGTCACGAGTGTGTGTCACAAATCTCACACCATTGACTACACATGATGTGTAACAGTTTGCATTGATATGTGAACCATATGCCAAAGCATCTAATTCATCAGTACACTCGGGAGACCCAACTTCTCGCAGTTGATGCATCTACAGAATAATAAATGTGATAAGTTGAAGTAATATTCTTTTATTAAGTAGTCTACCATTTGTAAAGTGTGTTTACCTTCAAGTAAAACCATGATGCAAAGTCAGTTTGGAGATTTCCTTCGGGATTTGCAGATGTAAATTGCCTGCATTGTTATATAATTTAATCTAATATTCTTTACAATAAATAACTTTTTCAGAGATACTTACTCAATGTAAACTTGAATTTCAGGGCAATTGTTAAGTGCATACCACTCGAGAACTTTTCGAACCCTCTCTTCAAGATATACAATTTTATTCTTGCTTGTTGGTCGACATTGCGATTTAAACACGGATAATTGCCTTTCGGGAGTGACAATATCCTCATTCCTGTCAGGACGATTGAACTTAGTTTCTACACCCTGAAGATACATGGAACAAAAAGTTAGAGCTTCATCTGCTACGTAACCTTCTGCTATAGAGCCTTCAGGCCTAGCTTTATTTCTCACATAATTTTTTAACTTCTTCATGTATCTTTCAAACGGATACATCCATCCAAAATAAACAGGTCCTCCTAGAATAGCTTCTTCTGGCAAATGAAGAACCAAGTGAATCATTATGTCAAAAAAGGCCGGAGGAAATATCATTTCCAATTTGCATAAAATGCTAATCAACTCCTTTTCGGCTTTCATCATATCTTCTACCACCAAAGTTCGTGCACAAAGTTGTTTAAAAAATGTACACAATTCACAAATAGTGGTTGCAATATCCTTCTCTAGGTACCCTCGAACCCCTATTGGTAGCAAGCGTTACATAAGAATGTGACAATCATGAGATTTCAACCCTGATATGTTGGTTTCATTCTCACTTACTTTCTTCTTAAAATTTGATCCAAAGCCATCTGGTAGTTTGACTCCTTTTATGAATTGGCAGAAACGTCGTCTATCTTCTGTAGTGAATGAGTACTTAGGATGCGGCTTTATAAGCTTATTGTTTCTCTCTTGAATCCATAATTCATCCCGAATATTCAAATCTCTCAAGTCATTTCTTGCATTTTGTGTGTCTTTTGATTTATCATTCATCAACAATGTATTCAGAAGACTCTCACAAACATTCTTCTCTATGTGCATAACATCTAAATTATGTTTTAGTTCAAGAGAAGGCCAATACTCAAGCTCGTAGAAAATACTCTGTTTGTACCAATTCAACTGTTTTGGATCACGGGTTCTTTTCACACCGCCAAAACGTGGATGTTTTCCTGGCTTACAAATTGGTACATGAGCTAGTTGTCTTAATATAGACTCGGTGTTAAATCGTTTAGGAGGTTTTCTTCTCTCGGTTTTACCATCAAACAAAAGACTTGATCTCCATGGATGCCTAGTGGATAACCATCTTCAGTGACCAACATAGGCTGTTTTCCCATTAACACGACATGAAGGGGTGTCTTCATTACATGTAGGACATGCTTTATATCCTTGACCACTCCAACCAGATAAACTACTACGAGCAGGAAAGTCGTTGATAGTCCACAATAATGCGGCACGCATTGTGAATGTGGTGTTTGTTGAGGCGTCTCTTGTTTGGACTCCATTCCATAGCATTTTTAATTCATCCACCAAAGGACGAAAAAATACATCCATGTCCTTTCCGGGTGATTTAGGACCGGGTATTAATAATGTTAACATTAAAGAAGACGCGTTCATACATAGCCATGGAGGCATATTGTATGTTGTCAATATAACCGGCCACATGCTATAAGGATGAGTCAAGCTACCGTACGGATTAAAACCATCAGCGGCCAAACCTAACCGGACATCTCTAGGTTCTATGGCAAATGCTGGATATTTCATGTCAAACTCCTTCCACGCAAGCCCATCTACTGGGTGACGCATCGTACCATCTTCCGACCATCCATTACTATGCCAAGTCATCTCTTTTGCAATGTGTCTGGAACTATACATACGTCTAAGCCTGGAAGTCAATGGAAAGTAGCGCAACACTTTATGAGGAACTTTTTTCCCCGTGGTCTTGTCATCATACCATCTACTATCACCACAAATTGGACAATTATCCATAGACTCATTCTCCTTCCAAAACAAACAACAATCATTTCTACAAACATGGATCACTTCGTACCCTAAACCTATCTTTCTCATTTTCTTCTTTGCTTCATAATCTGTAGCTGGAATCTTGTTATCTTTGGGGAATGCAAACTTCAAGAACCCTAAAAGTTGGGTAAATGAACTATTAGTCCATTTATTAATGACTTTCATGTGAAGTAGTTTTGCTAAAAAGTTTAAGGACGACAACCACGTACAACCAGGGTATAACTCAGATTCGATCTCCTTGAACAATTGAACAAATTCTTCATCCATACTACTTCCCCTTGCATCTGAATTTTCTTCACCTGTAGTCGCTTCATTTGTATTTTGCTCCCCAATAAGGTCATTAAGGACATCAATCATCTCATCTGTTGTTGGACCTACTTCTCCTGTAATTGAAGGATCTACTTCACCATGAAAAATCCATCGTTTATATGAGTGTTGAAACCCATTGATGTATATGTGTGTATGTACAGTTTCCGGTGTGTGACATGACATATTCAAACAATCATTGCACGGACATGTCACTAACCCATCATTGTTGGCATGTTCCTTAGCAATCTCCATAAATTTATTAAGACCATCCCAAAACTCATCACAATTACGGTTTCTCAAGGTAGTCCAACTTTTATTAACTGGCATAACTGTTTTATTTATTAAAAATTAGATCAGATATATGTTAAAGGGTTATGAAAACACAACAAAAGAGACTAAGAGTAAAGGGTACATAAATGACTGCAATTACAAAGGGCAAATACAGTATATAATATATACAATTACAATTCTTAACATAAGAGTTAACTAGTTTTATGTGTTGGTGTATATTCAGAGCCTGTTTCAAACTTAAAATTTCACTAATAATCATATTGGTGTATAGTCAGACCCTATATAATCATATACATTCCATTAGTTACAACCTGAAATTCGACAAACACCGTATTTATAACAAGAAATTCGATCCAGAAACACAAAAATTTGGCAGCGTACTAATAGCTATGTATGCGTAGATAAAACCTAAAATTAATTGTAAAATGAAGTGAGTGAGTGAGAGATACACAAACCAACAGTAGGTTCCTTTACCGATTATGGAAGAGATTGATAGAAACAGATGATTAGGACTCCTGTCTTGATTAGCTTTGTAATAGATAAAATTCAGAAATCCAAAAGAAATTGGGGAAAACGATCGATCTACTTGTTTTCTTAATCTGCTACTCCGCTAGACATGTAAGGTTGTGAACATTCTTCGATTAGGGTTCATGGAGAAATGAAGGAGAAAGGTGAAAATGAAATAAACCCAAATCCGATTCTCTTTTTCAGAAGCGTGAGCCATTTTGATAAATGGCTGGTTATTTACTTAAATTTGATATAAGTTATTAGAGACCACATATCATCTCTAAAAATAATAAGTTAAAAAATATATATAAATAATTATTTTTTAAGCCTTTAGAGACCACATGTTGTCTCTGTACTTTTAGGATATTAGCGACTCATTTTTCTTCCGGAGGGAAACTTCCCGCTATTCATCTCGAAATCTTAAAAATATGGATAATTTTGGAAATAGATATTGAGACAATTTGTTGTCTCAAAAACTCTACTTTTAGAGACCACATATGGTCTCTGAAAGTTTTCTCTCTAAAAATTACTTTTAGAGACCACATATGGTCTCTACATTTTTAGGATATTGGCGCCTCATTTTCGCTCCGGAGGGAAATTTTTAGCTACATTTTTAGAGACCACTTGTGGTCTCAAAATCTTGAAAAATATTTGTTTGTTTTTAATAGATATTGAGACAAAAAGTCGTCTCTAAAACTCTACTTTTGAGACCACATTATGTGGTCTCTAAAAGTAACATTTCTTGTAGTGAAACTCATAGCATGGTTTCTTACGTAGATTATCAGCCAGATACTGATAATAAGCGTCAAGCTCATCATCCTGGGCATCTTGCCCTGGTTGTCCCTTGGGCACCTCGTCTATCACGTACAGTAGATTCTGTGCTTTTAGGTAACTCCTAAAATGCACTTTCCAAACTTCGTAGTTCGGACCAATAAGCTTCCATTTTCCAGTGATGAACTTTCGCGATTCGTTTGGTGAATAAAATGGAATTTCTGACAGTATAGACATCTATAAGAAAAACAACAAACGGTTAGTGTGATTATATAAATAAATAACTTCTAATATTATTTCCTTTTAAGAATTATAATTAGACTAGGATCCTGTAACGTCCTAAAATTTTAAATAATTAAATAATAATTTAAATTACAACTTTAATGGCCTATGAGCTGACCGTACAACAATTATGTGACGTTTGGAATTATTTGAATTAATTAAGGTGTGACGTTTTAATTACGTGATGTAATAATATCTTCTTTATGAAGTCGTGATAAATGTGATAGTTGGTTTCGTCTTATAATTAATATATAAGTTAATTATATAATCGGAGTATGAGTTAATTCGGGCCTTGAACTAGTTCCTCGATTTCGTTTCTCCCTTCTTTAAATGTCGAGTTTGGTCAGCCTTTTTGGCCTTGGTTCTTTTGCTCGAATCTGATTATGAATGGCCTGGTCCAATTTATTTCCTTGAGCCCGGTGTAGTTTAGTGGCCCGACAATTGTTACAGTCTTAATCCCCTTCTAATATCATAATATTTAAACTAAAATTTCCACCCTAAACCCTATTACCCCCTTACAGGCGACAACCTCTAGCCCACCTCTAACTTTGTTCGGTGACCATGAGCAAGAAGTAGGGAGCATCCATGTAAATTATTAAGGGACGATTTGTTTTTTATAAGCAATGAATCAAAGTCAAAGATAAAGTACAATCCCAAGCGGTGGAGATGGCCCTCATTCTTGGACGATGGGGATTGATTGGCTGGATGTTGACGTGGGGAATTGGAACAATTTCGATGGGTTCACTGTTCTTGTTCACATTGCAGCCGAGCACCTCCTGTTCCTGGTGATTTTGAGCAAAGGGCACCCCAATTCCGATCTATGTGTTCTTCTCTAGGCCGCAAGCCACCAGCAGCTAATTTCCCATTGTTTTTGTCACGCAACAAAGAGCTGAAACTGAGAAGGAGGTTGATGATCGAGTTTTAAAGAAAATCCATAGGTAAATTCTCGTTCCTTTCCTTAGGTTCCTTTTTCCGATTTATAAGTGTTAATCGGTATATGTCATGTTTTCCGTTTCTGATTCATTCGAGATCGAACAAAAATGAGTCGGAGGTCGAAGAGTTGGAATCGAGCTGCCCCAAACTGAAGTGTGCAAGTGGTGTCCGGAGTCGAGCAGAATATGGTGATGATCGCCGAGTCTCGAGCAAGCCACGACCAAGAGCTATTATAATCAGTATACTTCTATTGTTTCTGCCCATTAATCTTGTTTGATTTTCATATCTGCTAGTTCCTTGTTCCTTCGAGACTAACCTGCGGTTTTGTGTAGAGTTCAGATTTTTGTGAGAATTGAGTGGTATTATTGACTGTCGTTATTGTCAAGGGTTGTCGGGTTTTGTAGTAGTAAGAGTTTGTTGGTTGATTCCCAAAATTGTCATTCCCGTTTTCCACATTATTAATCGAGAGTAAACTGTGTTGTTGTCGCCTTCGAGTCACTGATTTCGAGTGTCGGGTTTAATGGGTTGGGTAAAAACCGTTTGATGATTGGCTATACGTTTTATCGAAAAACCCGGAAACCGAACCTTAAGGTTCTTGGTTTCCTTAAACCAAAAAGGTTACAAACTAATGAGCACGAATATCTTTAAATATGGTTTCTGAGATAAAAATAATTTGCGGGGCTGTCGGGTGTCTCGGGAATAGTCGGGTGATGTCGGGATTCAAAACGGGTTTTTATTAAGCATGCTGAGTTTTTGACAGATTGTGTGATCTGAGTTCGGGTCTGTTTTTAACACACTTAAAATACGTTTCTGGATATTTGGCCCGTGCAGGTCCCTTGTTTTCTAATTCCTCTTTCCGTGGCCGCTGACGCCTTGTCGATCTGAGTTACCATTTAAAAGTTATGACCATGTTAATACACTGCTGTCATAATTTCCACCTGTGCAGTTATACTGTTTTGTGAGCCTGTTTTGAAGCCCTTAGAGTCCGTTTTTGGGCAGGAGACACTTGAGAGTTATTTGTAGTATTCTGAGTCTAGTTTCCGTGGTAAAAATTTGGGACAAATCTAATGGACGGTTTGAGAGTTATGGCCGTTCCCGTAAGAGTGCTGTGTGCTGTCAGATTCTGTTGGAAATAATTTTGACCCGAATTTTGTTCCTAGTCTTGTGATGCATTGTAGGATCCTTTAGGAGCTGAGTTGTGACTCTTGTACGAGCTGAGGATTCCTTAGGAGCTTCCGGTTATTCGAGGTGGGTAATCTCACTATAAACTTGTACTTACTTTCGATTCATGATTTTGTGCTATGTGTTGTGAATTGTCTTGTTGATTGAGCTTGAGTATTGATTGGGTGATTTATTTGAGTTATCTGTGATTTGAGTTATCTGTGATTTGAGTTATCTGGAGCCTGAGTTATCTGAGTTTTGAGTTCTTGAGTTAAAACATTAAACATAATATACTTGAGTTGTCTTGGCACCGAAGAGTACTGGTGCCAGACGTTTTGACTCAACACCGAAGAGTACAGGTGTTGAGCCTTGAGTTGTGTGAGGCGGGTCGAGGTTGATCTCTCGTCCCAAGTCACACAAGCGCGCTATATAAATTTAAAATTTGAGAAAATAAACTTGAGTAATTGAGAATTGAGTAGAGTCTCCAGGGATCACTTATGTGGCTTGAGTTGTTTGTATTTATTTGTTTATTTTGATATTATTCACTCAGCGGTGGCTGACCCCAATCACTCCCCCATTTTTCAGGTACTAGTAAGGGCAAAGAGAAGGTCAACGGTTGATGGGCTGCAAAGATTTATTGGATTTGGAGTTTTTAAAAGTGTGTTTTGAGTCAAACATAATTTTTAACCTTTTTATTTATTTCCGCATTAAAGACCATGAGACGGTGTATATTTTTATCTGAGTCGGGACCTTTTCATTACTTGTACTTGGGGAAATTTTATTAATTAAATGTTTTAAAATTTTTTAAATTTCTCATGATTTTTGGGTTGTTTCAAGTTGGTATCAGAGCTCTGGCTTGAGAGAATTGGGTTCACAAGGGGTGGATTCCAAACTCAAGTCGAAACACGAGTTTTCAAAATGAGTTTTCAAAAGTGTTTTTAAAATGAGTCCAAATCCAAATCGAGAAGCAGCGCATCACAACGACCTTATGCCTCTAGTACTTATTTATGAGTTATTTAGTTTATTAAAAACGTCGCGAGTGACATTGATTACTAAGAGAATAAAATAAAATTAACTCGAGATGAGCGTGAATTGTACGACTATATATGTATATATACTATATGTACTGTTGTGAACTACTTGATTATTTGGATGGTATAAGGATGGGAGATCGTGGAATTTTTGAAACTGGCTCGAAACCATGACAAGGGTAGGTGCGGCTAATAATAGAGGGCCCCTATTATTATACGCACAAGACTCATGTCTATGTTTCGAAAAGGATTCAAGGAGACCATTCGTCAAGCATCTAAGTATCATGAAAACCCTCAATTATTATATATAATGAATGATAATAAAATCACCAAAAGAGATTTATGAGAAAACAGTGACACCAAATGAATAAGACACTCATCAAACGCGAATTGATAAAAGGTTATCAAAACATGTCAAGAGGGAGGCTAATGAATCAAATTGAGCTGGATTCTTTAAATGATGTAATTGAGTTATTAATAAATCGAGATTTATGAGAAAATTTGATAAGAGATTATTGGTTGATAATGAGTTACCCAAACAAACCAAGTGAAGGTTAGTTTAACCAAATTGGTGAAAATCACTAACGATAATTTGTAAAATTTAGTAATAACGAGATATATTAACTGGTTAAAAATTAGAAGATAATGATTAAAAATGATTAAGAATAATTTAATTCGCATATTTGAGAAGTTATTGAAAATTACTAGAAATTAATAAAGTAAGAACGATTGGCAACTATCTAAAACGAATTTAAATAAAGAGATTATAAATTATGTATAATCATTAAATTGAGTAAAGGAGGAAAACAATAGTAAATGAACGAGATTTATATGAGTAAATGAGAATTAACGACTTGAAGGGTTAAATTGACTAATATGAAATCTTTGTGAAGTATATAAACATAATCTGAAGAGAAACCAAGGGTGATAATGATATAAATGATGTTTAATGAGATCATGAGGGGTAATACGAATTGCGTAAAGTTTAATGAATTGTGAAATTTTATTGCGAAACTATATAGATTTAATTTTTCATTAAGAGAAATCATCGAGAATGCGAAATAATGGATACAATTTATTGAGTAAGGGATAAAATTTTGACAGGGTTAATAAAAGTTGCAAAAATTAAAGCAACTTTAATTGAACAAGATGAGGAACCCAAAACGAGTTATTTAACGAGTTAAGCGACGAGAGAAAATTTACGAGATGTGTTCACTACGAATGAAATGAGAAATCTATTCAATGACAAAATTGTTATATGGTAATAATAATACCAAACACGCTATGAGTAAGCCAAACATGAAAATGGAGTGATTTCCTGTGATCCGTTCAATGGCAAGCGAAGCGATCTTTCGTAAAAGCACGAAGGTTTTTCTGACTCGCCCCCGGCTACGTGTCCTAAACTGTGCTTGATTAGTACCGGCTTTCGTACTCAGATTTGAACATGAAATAATCGTGAATGCGTAACGCAAAATAAAGTTGTGGTGCTATTAAATGTAACGAGCTTGACTTGTGAGGAATCATAAAATGACTCATTAATAATGAGACTAATAAAAATTGATGAGTTATAATGGAGAAAATCTAATAAGGATGTGAGAATCCATGAGAAGCTTAATGAGAAAGCTGACACCTAATATGAGCAATGAATAATTTTTATAAAGTAACAAAAAGTAAATGAGTACGGGTGTGAGAGGGGCGTAAAGAGTATACGCCGGGACCGGCCCCCACCTGTGCATAAGAGTTTAGTTATCGAGTAATCAAATTAACCTTAAAATATGAGATTTTGAGTGCCACTTCCAAACTCGGGGACGAGTTTTCTCCAAGTGGAGTTGAGTGGTGGTAAAAGAGGAAGGATACCAATATTAAGAGTGCGAATAGAGAATAATTATAAAGTTGTGAATTATTAAATTTGTATTATTGAACTAATGAAGATTAATAAACTGAGCTAAGTGTGAAAAATAGAGTTTGTAAGGAGTAAATTAAGAGAATTACCAAGAACAAATTTTGTTAAGTATTATTATGAGCATATATGTGCATATAACTGACTAAAAAAAATTATAAGGGGATTGATTAATCGAGAAATTTTTCATGTGGGAATATAATGAGATAAAAAGAGATTATTAAATATGAGAATTGATTATGAATTAATCAAGTCAAGTTAAATGGGAAAAACATGATTATGAGGAGTTATTAAATCTAGTCGGGAAATTTTGAGGCAAAATATGGTGTAAGTAATATATATATATATATATATATATATATATATATATATATATATACATGTGACTAGGGAATTTATAAGAATAATTGGGAATAATTAAACTGGTGCGAATGAGAAATGCCAAGTACATAATCACATAAATAACAAGAAATTATGAAATTCGAGTAATGAGAATGTTATCAACAAGGCGGTCATGAAAAGATCGACATAATAAATTAAGGAAAAAACTTATTATTATTGAGAAATTAGCGAGCTATAAGAACCTATTAAATCAAGTTAAGCGAATAAATTATTAAAATAAACCAAATGAGCAAATTTTATTATGAGCAACTATTAAATTTTAACTAAGGGGATTGCCAAGTTAAACTATCAAATTGAATGCCATCAAATATTGTGTTTTATTGAGTAATTACTAAATCAAGAATAGTTATTAAAATGAGTAAATGAGAAAAATATAAGCGTATCAAATAATAAAATTTTATTAAAATACAATGAGTTTCTAAATCGAGAAAACAATAAAAATATAAAGTAATGAGGAAACTTTATATTGAGAACGAGAAAATATCTGAGTAATCAAGTGCATGAGAATTATCGAGTTGATTAATTAACCAAGTGAAGAGAATATACTAAATGGAAGCGTTTGAGACTTAAAAATAAATGAGATTAATGAGTGGAATTTTCGACAAATTGATCAAGAGACAATTTAAATGAGAATAAAGCGAGAAAATAATTAAGGAGCCAAATGATAAAATCTTTAGCCGCGTTGATAAATATCGTTAAAATGAGGTAAGCGAGTAGTGTTAAAAAGAGTTAACAAGAGATTATTAAATATGAGTTAACAAGAGAACTAGTAACGCGACTTAAAAGAGAAATTATCGGTTCGAGTAGTCTGATAATTAAATTTAATCACGTGAAAAATCGTAAAATTGAGTGAATGTATACATTGTGTTGACTGGTGAGAAGTCATTAAAACGAGATTTGAGTTTAAATTGATAATATAGCTTGCGTTGAGCTAAAAACAAGTCGTAGATATTTGAGATGAGTGCATTTGAGTATATGCAAATTGAGTAAGAGGCATGAATTGCCTACTATATGTGGTTATGTGTGATAAAATACATCTAATGTGAATTATGAACTTGTTCTGTAGTGATTGATAGTGGTGCGAAACGGTAAATTGTTTATTTTGTTTTAAAACAAACTGAGGTCCCATAGAGCAGAGGACCTTGAGATATCATTCTTGGCGGAGATTGATAATAATAATAATAAAAAATATATATATAAAAAAAAATTCTAGTGTAAATTATATAAAGTGACCATGTAATAGAGCTGTGTGGGAAGATGATCCCAAAAACTTGTTGTTATCGTCACGAGAGGGCCGAGTGTGATTGTGAGCACAGAATGGACGACCGAGTACCACGTCGTGATCATCTGTCGCCGCAAACCAAACCGTAACAAATCTCCAAGTGGAGTTAAATCGAAGATTCAACACAACGTTAACCGCTGGGTGCAACAACTGTGTTTGACTACGAGAGCAAGAAGACTTCCTTAAGAGAGTATCGTATATCATTTTGTATTTCCATCGACATCCCTTCTTTTTGAGATAAATCGAGATTCTTGGAGAGCACTTCGATTTTCTATTCCGTTAGTTTTATCATTTTGCGTCGGTAGAGAATGAAGATTTATATGAGCAACTGCGAGAGCCGGAGTCCATTCCGATTGACCGGTTTCGGTTGCGGTTCGGGTACCGGTTTCGGTTTCGGTTTCGGTTATTTTGTGCACGGCTATAACTAGGTATAAAGACTTAATTATGTATACGGTTTTTTTATGCTTACGTTTTTTTTCATGCTTACGAACTGTGAGAGAGAATATATAATAACCAATGGATATTTCGGATACCAATATAAAGACTTAATTTTAACCTATACGTTTTTTATTCATTTTTAGTAGGTCTTAAAACAGAAACGGCCAGTCAATGCTATAACTAGGTATAAATACTTAATTATGTATACGTTTTTTTCATGCTTATGTTTTTTCCATGCTTAAGAACTCTTAGAGATAATATATACTAACCAATGGATATTTCGGATACCAATATAACGACTTAATTATACGATAACGTTTTGTTTTCATTTTTAGCAGGTCTTAAAACAAAAACGGTCTGTCAATGCTATAATTAGGTATAAAGGCTTAATTATGTATACGTTTTTTTCAAGCTTACGTTTTTTTCATCCTTATGAACTGTGATAAAGAATATATAGTAACCAATGGATATTTCGGATACCAATATAAAGACTTAATTTTAAGTTATACGTTTTTTTATTCATGCTATAACTACCCATTAAATCTGTGCATTAATATTAATTTAATTTGTTAAATTAAAATACGTATTACCTCCACTCTATATAAACAACGGTATTATAAACCGAGAAAACCCGTCACTGCTTTCATCAAAAAACGAGAAAACATTCATAACCAATGGTATGAGTTATCACCCGCAACTCTGTTTTTTCATTCTATTCTTTAACAAATGATACAAATGTTATTCCTACCGTGTATGAGTTTCGTAATTTTTTTTGTGTAAGGTATTCTTAACATGTCAACAATCGGATTGCACTATATAAGAAACATTCATGATTTCAAGGACAAAATTCACCTCAAAGTCAGGGTTCTACGAATGTGGCCCCACACGAACTTTAACAATAAAAATGAGATAATATCACTTGAGATGCTGTTAATTGACGAGAAGTTATTACACTTAACCATATTCTATAATTATTCATTACGTAAAAATATTGTTTTTACTGATTAAACTATTAATTAACATCGTATGTATTATCCATTTTTTTGTAGGGAGGCAAGATTCAAGCTTCTATTTACGTTAAACTGATGAGTAGATTTCAAAAACAATTGAAGGAAGACGGTGTTTACTATATCAGAGGAGGTAAGTTGTGGCAGGCCAAGTCAAGTTTTACGTTTACTGGCCTGAATGAAAAACTTTCATTTCAATCAAGCACAACGATTAAAGAATGCGCTGAGTGGTCTTGTCCATTACATGGTTTTGAGTTTACTGCACACGAGAACATTTTAAATAACTCATTACTAGTTTCGAAGTCAATTGGAAAAATTAACTCCATTTTACTATGTAGGATTTATATGTTATATAACCCTATACCCCTCCTAATTAATGAAATTTTTTTAGATGTAATCGGAGAAATTTGCGTCGTTGAAAGCCTTAATTCTTCAAGTGAAGACAGAAGCAAGCACAAGCTGCCAATCGAAATAAAAAACATACAATTCGTTGCAATTATGTTTGTGCTCGTTCTAAAAATATGTTACGAATGAAGTTTTAATCGCCAGTAATATTTAGTTCGCAGCCCGCCGCATCGCGCGGGTTTTATCCTAGTTCATATAAGTAAGTAATTAAAAAATATTTATACACGTTATTGACTTTTCGACTAAGTTTATGAAATTAGCTGATATATGAAGATATTAGCTGAAGATTTTATTTAGAGTTGGAGGTTCAATTTGTCAAAAAAGTATTTTGAGTTTGGAGTTATCAACGTTCTCTCCAGGGCTGGCTCAAATGGTGTTTTAACTTCTAAATGGGTTTTGTAAACTGGCCTAATAAAATAAGAGGCTTAATATTTTTCTTGCATATGTATTAGCCTAGTTTTCTCATTATTTCAAGTAATATTAGGTTATATCATTATGTACCCAAATAAGAGAGGGTCCAATGTGTTTCTTGCATATGTATTAGCCTAGGTATTAGTCAATAATTTAGTCAATATATGTAATTATTGTCATAATGTTGTTTCCTTGTTTTCTCTCCTAAATCGTAGTTGTAACAGTTGTAATATTGTCAATATAAGGAATACATTGCCCTCTTCATAGGGCAAGGTCTTTGACCATATCTTCTCATGGTATCAGCCTAGAAATCCCTCTTCTTCTTCCTTCCTTATTTCCGAAATCTTTCCCTGGAACCTTAACTTTTCACCGGCGCCGTTGCACAATTTCACCATGTCAGCCTCGTCTTCTGCATCTGAAACCCTTTTTCCTATGAACACTCTTCTACACATGTTAACCATCAAACTCACCTCATCAAATTACCTCTTATGGCGTAATAATATGTTGTCAATCCTCACGTTTCAGAAAATGCTTGGTCATGTTAACGGTACTGAACTTGCTCCTCCGGCAACCGTCACCATTGATGACAAAACAGTCCCGAATCCGGCATCTCTCGCTTGGGCAGAAACGGACCAAAAAGCCGTTATTTTGCTTCAATCGTCTCTTACCGAAGAAGCTGCGGCGGAGATCCTCGGTCTCACCTCGGCGTCTCAAATATGGGTAGCTCTCAAAACAGCGTACAGCAATGCATCTGTTGAGAGAATTCACTCTTTAAGAGATGCTCTCCGACAGCTCACTAAAGGTGATTCTAATGTATCGGATTTTTCTCGAAAATTCAAAGCAATATGTGACCAACTCTCGGCAATAGGACATCCCGTTGTCGAGATTGATAAGATCCATTGGTTTCTTTGTGGACTGGGCCCTTCATACGAGACTTTTTCTACCGCAATTCGAGCAACAAAACCCGCTCCGACATTCCGGGATCTTATTTCACAATCAGAGAGCCATGAACTCTTTTTAAAGTCATTGCATGGAAATGGTACTTCATCATCACCTACTGTCGCTTTTAATGCACAACAGAACATGCATTCCAACTCTAACAATCAACAGCGATCAAATAATTATCGGGGTAATCATGCTCGCGGTCGGGGTCGTGGCTCTACTCGTAGGCCACCTCATTGTCAATTATGTCGTACCAATGGTCACTATGCTTCATATGTCCTAATCTTCCTAATTATGCGGCTCAAGCACCAACCACTGACGCATCGTTAGCAAAGGCGTTCCATGCTCAATGCCACGTTACCACAAATGCCCCCGATTGGCACGTTGATTCGGGAGCAATGGATCACATGACAAACTCGTGTGACAATCTACACCAAACGGGTCCTTATAAAGGTAACTCCCAAGTATTATTTGGAAACGGTAAATCTCTTCTGATTACACATACGGGTCTTTCTCATCTTACAAAGAATATATCTTTACGTAATGTTCTTTTTATTCCTAATCTCACCAAGAAATTACTTTCGGTGAGCAAATTAACCACTGATCATCCTGTTGACGTATTATTTTCTCAACCGTTTTTTAATATTCAGGATCGGAAAACCAAAAAGGTTCTTGCTAGTGGTAAATGTGAGAATGGACTCTATGTACTTCAAGATGACCACAAAGCTTTTGTTTCTACCAAAAAACTAAAAAGGAGTCTTTTGAATTATGGCATACCCGTTTGGGTCATGTTTCGTTTGATGTTATTTCTACTTTGAATAAGTTAGGATTTTTATCTATTTCATCTTTGTTACCAAAACCGGTTTTATGCAATTCATGTCAACTTGCAAAAAGTTCTCGTTTACCTTTTGCTAATAATGATTCTCGATCATCCAATCCTTTAGACTTAATTCATTGTGATTTATGGGGCCCTTCGCCAATTTGTTCTAAGGATGGATATCGTTATTATGTTATATTTGTTGATGATTATTCTAGGTTCACGTGGTTTTATCCTCTAAAAATGAAGAATGGTTTTTATTCGGTTTTATCAACTTTTATTAACCTTGCTCAAACCATGTGTTCAAGAAAAATAAAAAATTTTCAAAGTGATGGTGGTACGGAATTTGTTAACAATACGGTTCGGAAAATTTTTGACGACAATGGCACACTACATAGATTCTCTTGTCCATATACTCCGCAACAAAATGGTCGAGTAGAACGCAAGCATCGTCACATTGTTGAAACCGGTTTGGCAATGCTTTTTAATGCAAGCATCCCGGCACCGTATTGGGTTGATGCGTTTTCATCCGCTACATATATTATTAATAGGGTTCCTACACCCCAATTAGATCAAAAATCTTCCTTTCAACTTATTTTTGATAAACCACCAAACTATATGAATTTTCGTGCCTACGGTTGTCAAGTTTTTCCATATTTACGAGATTACTCACCACATAAACTTGCACCAAGAAGTATCTCGTGTGTATTCATTGGCTAAAGTACTCAACACAAGGGATATCGATGTCTTGATCCAACAACTAATCGAATTTTTATCACTCGGCATGCTCGGTTCAATGAAGAGGTTTTTCCTTTTAAAGGTGATAATTATAATTCCAATATTCGAAACTTGGAATTAATTACCTTTTTAAATGACACACCACCTACTTTAGTTCAAAATTCGAGCATCAATTCGGCAGGCACATTAAATTCTCATCACCATCTACATAACATACCTTGCAAACTTTGTCAGCCCACTACCACTCACAATATTTCATCGGCCCAATCACTTTCACAAACTCAAAATAATTCCTTCCTAAACCAACCCACTTCGCCACTCCATAATAGCCCAACTCACACTAATTCCTTTGACCCAACAACCAATGATGCTCCAAGTCATACAATTCAAACAGAAACGTCATCACCCATTATTTTACCGGAGCCCATCACCACCGAACCCATCTCACAAACTGCCAACCCACCTTCTACCGAACCCATCACCACCGAGCCTATAACTACCGACCCAATAGTCCAAACATCTACAAATTCTATACCCACTCACCACATGCAAACCCGGTCAAAATCTGGCATCGTCAAAACCAAACATATTGCCGATTTTACCGCTTTAGCCACCAATCCTCTTCACACTTGTCTAAATGCCGAAATTGAACCTCAAAATTACAAAATCGCATCAAAAGATTCCAAATGGGTTGCCGCTATGAATGAAGAGCTCAAAGCTCTTAATCATAATCAAACGTGGACTTTAGTTCCACGCCCGACATCCGCAAATGTCGTTGGCTCAAAGTGGGTATATCGTGTTAAGTATAAAGCCGATGGCACCATTGAACGTTTTAAAGCTCGTTTAGTTGCTCAAGGCTACACACAAATTCCGGGACTTGATTTTTCTCATACATTTAGTCCCGTTGTGAAAGCCACTACCGTTCGCATTGTGTTATCTCTTGCGGTTCTACATAATTGGAAATTGCATCAACTAGATGTTAAGAACGCATTTCTCAATGGAAGCTTAAATGAAACCGTCTTCATGGAGCAACCTCCCGGTTTTGTGGACCCCAAATATCCAACACATGTTTGCAAACTTTCTAAAGCCCTCTATGGCCTCAAACAAGCACCTCGTGCTTGGTTTCATCGGTTGAGTACGTTTCTTCACTCATATGGATTTCAATGTAGCCGTGCCGACACTTCATTATTCATTTACTCGGGTGACTCATGTATTATGTATTTATTGGTTTATGTTGATGATCTCATCCTCACCGGCAACAATGAATCTAAAATCACCACCTTCATTTCCGCTCTCAATAATGAATTTGCAATCAAGGATCTTGGAGATCTAAATTATATTTTGGGACTCGAAGTTGTTAATATGCAAGATGGCATTTTTCTCACTCAATCCAAATATGCAACCGACATTCTTCAACGGGTGCAACTTTATGATGCCAAGCCGGTTCATACTCCATTATCTCCACATGTTTCGTTCACCAAGGACGGTCTTCCGTTCAATGACCCTACCTTGTATCGTTCTCTTGTTGGAGCTTTACAATATTTAACGATCACGCGGCCGGATTTATCCTACGCGGTAAACCAAGTCTCGCAATTTTTACAAGCTCCAACAAACGATCATTTTCTAGCGATCAAACGAATTCTTCGGTATGTAAAAGGTACTATATCATTTGGTCTCACATATAAACGTCCAACAAATAACAACATCATTGGATATTCGGACGCAGATTGGGCCCGCTGTTTGGATACCCGACGTTCCACATACGGGTATTCTATTTATTTAGGTGGTAATCTTGTTTCTTGGAGTGCAAAGAAACAACCAACTATTTCCCGCTCGAGAATATCGTGCAATGGCAAACACGGCGGCGGAATTAGTTTGGATTACACACTTATTACGTGAGTTAAATGCTCTACCACCGGATCGACCGACACTTTTATGTGATAATAAAAGTGCTCTTTTCATGACCCAAAACCCTGTGGCACACAAACGTGCAAAACATATCGATTTAGATTATCATTTCATACGAGAGCTTGTCAACTCAAACAAATTAATTACAAAGTTTATTCCAACCAATCTTCAAGTGGCCGACATCTTCACTAAAAGTCTCCCTCGCTCACAGTTTGAAACTTTTCGTATAATGCTACGCTTGGGACCGCCATCTTTTCGATTGAAGGGGGATATTAGTCAATAATTTAGTTAATATATGTAATTATTGTCATAATGTTGTTTCCTTGTTTTCTCTCCTAAATCGTAGTTGTAACAGTTGTAATATTGTCAATATAAGGAATACATTGCCCTCTTCATAGGGCAAGGTCTTTGACCATATCTTCTCACTAGGTTAATCATTATTTAATCTAAAAAGTTGATAAAATGTTTTTTTTACGACAGAAAGTGAACTTTTAGATAAAATTAATATAGAAAACGTAGTTGAAAACTATTTCAACAAATATTATAAGAGTTGTTTTTTTTTTTCAAATAGAAGTAAATTTTCAATCAAATGTGTGCTTATAATTTTTGATCATATAAGTTTTGGTGTTTATTTTTTTTATAATGTATATATAGGCCTCCAAAAATTCCGAACCAACCATGGCTCTCTTATTATGGTTTTGGTGAATGTTAGGCCTCCAAAAATTCCGAATCAACCCTGACTCTCTTATTATAGTTTAGGTGAATGTAAAGACTAAAGAGCATTAGAACCAGTAAGTTGCTTTCACTTATTATTTAAAGAACCTTCATGATCAAGTTGACATAACTAGAATGTCATTTTCCACAACTTCAATTCGCCCTATTTAGTGTATTAATATAAGCACATTAGAAGGTAAGTTCAACAATGGTGTTCTTTCTTAAACAATTTAATTAAATAAAGATATTCTATTGAAAACTAGTTAAAAAATCTAGTGAGAACAACTTATATCTTATAGTTGAACACTTGAACTAGATTTAGAGATTAAAATATTTGTGCATATGTTATTCTGAAGATATGATGATCTCGAATGCTATGTAATTTAGTTTCTTATACTCACAAGTTAATAGACACGAGCATATTATATTTGTGAGATATTATATTGTTTTCTATTAAATCTTTTTACTTATATTCTTACAAATTTAATTTATATAATTATCCAAATCAAATGATAAAGTTAGGAAATATAATCAGTGAATTCTACATGTCGATCATTATATAAATAGAAGAATAAAATATAAATTTTTAGTAGAAAATAATACAAATTTTTCTATATTTCTTAATAATTGGATGAGGTTGCTACACCAATATAATATATGTAGGAAATATTAACTTGGCATGTATTATTGAGTTAGGTATTTTATCGTTATTCTGTTTAATAATTAATTGTGTCCGTGTAATCTATGGTGTTTTTTTTAATGGTTATATTTTCCGGCTAAAAAGAAACAAAGTTACGTTTTTGTCATAATTGATTATTAATATAGAATTGTGTTATATGTAGTCTCAAGGGATAAATCTTAGCCATTAGATTAAAATGGTCAAGATCAAATCCCTTAGCCACTGACACCTCCGGCCGCCACCGACCACCACCGGCCGCCGCCGCCTGACAGTGATGGTGCTGGTAATGGGGGTGGTGGTGGTATTGATGTATTGAAACACATGTGATTCACTAAATACAGGGGTTCCAAAATACATACGAGAATATTACTTCGAATCACATGTGTTTCAAGTCACGAAACACATGTGATTCAGTAAAAACATGAGTTTGTAAAACCAGGAGAGCATACGAATTACGAATCACATGTGTTTCAAAAGGTGAAACACATGTGATTACTAAAAACAGGGGTTCCAAAATACAGAGAAGCATATTATTTTGAATCACATGTGTTTCAAGTCACGAAACATATGTGATTAACTAGAACATGAGTTTCTAAAAACAGGGGAGCATATGAACTACGAATCACATGTGTTTCAAAAGGTGAAACACATGTGATTCACTAAAATTAGGGGTTCCAAAATACAGACGAGCATATTACTTCGAATCACATGTGTTTCAAGTCACGAAACACATGTGATTCACTAAAACAATGAATACACAACCACCATTGCCGGCCACCACCATCACTGCCGGCCACCGCCGCAGGCCGCCAGCTCCGCCCGCCGGCCGCCGCACCGTCCGCCACCGATCTTCGTCCGCCGCTGGCCACCGACGGTGGTAGTGGGTTATTGATGTATTGAGTCACATTTGATGATAGTTGTGGTGGTGGTTTGAGTGTTGATCTTGATCTTTGATTTTTTTTTTGATCCAAGGACCAATAATTATCCCTTGGAACTTTACAAAATTCTTGAACTAGCTAAAACAAACCACTATTAACATAATGTGACTTATAACATTCATCTTTCAAAGTCCATACTCAAATAAAAAGATATATCAAAACTATACTTATACTCACATAATTGTATGAACTACATCATTTATTTCCGGATTTCATGATGTATTTTTAAAAGGGTATTTCTGTTATAAAAGCCTTTTCACGTTGACGGACTTTTGCTCATAATTAGGATTTAATCGCTGTCGTAACCGTATTCAAACCTTTCAATTATCATTGAATAAATGTTTACCCAGCAAATGACCGAACTCATGACCCCTCACACCTATAAAATCACTTGGGGGGCCTTACTACTAGGCCATCACTAGATACAATTATATAAAATCCACTTGGGGTGTTATATTGATACACTTATATATGACATGTGTAACATCCTGAAACTCAGTTTCAGCCTAGTAGTTTTGACCTTAAAGTATCATTAAATGATTATTTGATTAAATACAAAATGATTTGTTTAGTATTTTGTCCATTTGCGATATTTTAACCAAGAGGTTAAAATATTCAAATTTTGAAATGTCTAAATGATTATATGATTTCTATCTTTTTAGATTCGCTTTTGAATTACGATTCAATAAATATATTTGTTTTTGAAAACGGAGTTCGTTTGTTATTTTAATAAATTAAGTGTAAACCAGACTTTCATGCCACACTGTTAAAGACTGAATTTTTGTTGGTGGGGGGGGCCACCCTCTTGTTTGAATCGGTGTGGACAAGGGGAGGCGAAACCCTATCCTCTTTTTCACTATTTCATTGTTTCACTCTTGCTAGAACCAAACCTCCCAAAACCATTTCAAGTTCTTTGCATTTTTAAGATCCTTATATTGCTTTCTTGCTTATTTTGTGTTCTAAGCTTGGATTTGTGCTAGATTTTGGTAAGCATCATCCTCTACATATTTGTTCTTGAGTTCATGGGTTTTGTTAAAAACTAGGGTTTATAATTCTTGAAGTTTTGTAGGTGAATCTTGTGTTAGATGTTATATTAAGTTTTTATACAAGTTTTTAGATGTAATGTGTGGGTATTTGGTGAAAGAAACTAAGTTTTGGTGGAAGTCACCTTCAAGCTCCTTTAATGGAGGTTTGGAGAAGATGAATTTTACCAAACCTTGGATTTCTTGAGGTTTTGGTGTTTGATGTTGATTTTATGTTAAGATAACATGTTTGGTAAGTTGTTCATGTTGAAAATCAATATATGGTAGGAGTTGGGTAATGAACTAGTTAGTGTTTGGATATTTGGGGAAAAATGATGAACTAGTGATATTTGGGGTAAATTACTTGGTTATGGAAGTTAATTATGAACTTGTTGAAATGGTTAACTAACTATGATTTGCTATATGTGGTGATTATGTGAAAGTTAGTTAAGATTTGATAGAGTTATAACTATATTCGGTTTTTGACCTGTTTAGGCCATTTGGTAGTAAAATGACTTATTAGCTTGAATTTTGTAAGTATAAGTGATTTTGACATGTTTATGTGTTAGTGTTAGTGTTAGTATTGGTAACACTTGGTGGAGTTAGTGGTTAACAACTTAACATTTTGATATTGGTTATTATTGCTAATACTGATGACTAACATGATGTTCTTTGGTGTACAGGAACTGGGATCGAGACTCAGAAACATTTGACCTCTGAGGTCGGCAAGTTGGAAGTAAATGTGAGTGGATTTAACCTTCAGCTTGTGTTTTGGTTGCAATTTGGCTGTAGTTGCATACTTGTGGGAAAATGCAGGATTTTTGGCTGCACGGCAATCTTCGCGAAAACGAAGATGGGCTCGCGAACGCGAACATCAAACAGAAATTCATCTTCGCTAACGCGAGGATGCCTGATGCGATTTTTCGGCGTGAATTTGTATAACATGTTTTCGTGGTTTTATATAATTAACTGTGGTATGATAATTATATATGTTAATGTGCACAAATTGAGGGAGAAGTCAGCAATGGTGGTTATCGGCTGGGCATATGTGTATCAATGGTTCGCCGTATTCGGACCCTAGGTATATTTATTGTACCTAAGGGGCTTTTCTGGGCTGTGTGATACAGGGCCATCGGTTAACATGGTTAGGGCCAACCATGGTTTTAGGTTCGGCAGAACCGCCGGTCTTCTCATACAGTGGTTATGTGGTTTTATGATTGTGTAAATATTATAACTTGCGGATTGTACTTAACAGAAATTATAGATTATATTCATTCACTTAGCTTTGTGCTAATCCCTCCCGTTGACTATTTACAGGTTGGTCGGTGCTATGGACGATTGACCAAGTTCAGTAAAATATGTTTTGTAATTGAGTCATGGCGTTTTTAACACCGTATTAAACTATGTTTTATTTTGGGACTATTATCGGACGTTAATTTGTAACTTAAACTTAACTACTTTGAACCGCTTCCGTACTTACCCTTAAAAAATTGGTTTCCAAATTTTGTAGTGTTACAACATATTTCCTATGCACCAAATTGGGGTGTTGCATTCGAAGTATCGCCACTACGAGGTTATTAAGTTTTTATCCTTTATTGGTTACTGACGACCGCACGAGCAATACGTGAACGACGCTTTTATGTTGAGTATGAGACCCTATAAACCTGTATGGTGGGCGTTTAACTATTCTATTTATGTCTTTTAATAATCCAACCACCATAGCATGCATCCCATAACAATTACATAGTACAACTTGGTAAGTGGATTTTTATCTAAGTAAATGCTTTTATATTATTGTTTATCTTTTAAAAACCAAAAACCAAATATTTATTTATCTTATTAACTAATTGATTAGTGTGATATAAGTAAGCTAGCTCTTGATTTCCCTTGGATTCGAATATAAGTCTGGTACTATCATTAGCTTATATTATCACGTAGGTACACTGCCCTAATGTGTGTTTGAAGCTATTCGTTAGTACCAATGAAACTCGCATGTGCGAGCTAATTTGCAATTCGTTCATCTATTTGTTAAAACAAATTTAAAAATGCACAAGTTTTTAAAGCCGCTTCCGGGGAATATAAGTCGGTTAGTTAGAAAATATCACGCTATCTTTTTAGTTTATTATTACAAAAACATATAAAAATTTAAAAACAAATTGAGTTTCGTTTCGCGTAAACGGTGTCTAGAATTTTCGTATTAGATCGAGCGTTGGATTTTCCAAAAGTATTATACCGAAAGTTTGACAACCCTCGGAAATTGGGTATAATTTGTACTCCGCAATTGTAAGCTAGCACACATTGCCCAGTTGATCATTAATGAAATTCATTAATATCATTTACAAGTCTAGCACAAGTCCAATTATTATTATTATTATTATTATTATTATTATTATTATTATTATTATTACTATTATTATTATTATTATTATTATTATTATCATTATTTTCATTATTATTATTAACGGCTAACACACTTCCTTAATTATACACCATTTTATTTATATCGGGACTTGAACCCACACCGGATACTGTTGTGTTATAAACCCTTTAGTTAAAATAGTTATTATTATTAGCATGTACTCCCTCCGTCCCACAAAAAACTTCCCATTTCACCCTAAATTTTTGTCCCATAAAAAACTTCCCATTTCAATAAAATACTATTATTACTAAGGACCCCACCACTAACTATCCACTAACTATCTTTCTCTCTCTAAATCAATCTTATATTTTAATCAAAATTATTGTCAATGACCCCACCACTAACTATCACCTTAAAACTTGTGCCCATCTCAAATGGGAAGTTTTTTGTGGGACGGAGGGAGTATTATGTAAGGGAATTAATTTTCCTACCACATCTTTTGATGCTTACACCACTCTGTACAAGTATTTCTGCATATTGTACAAATAAGTAATGCAATTATTGTAGTAATGTATTAAAATATGTGGTGTAAAAATCACTACCTATTATGTAAATGCCACCAAAACAGAAATGCTGGTTGAACGGCATTGACTGGTATAACCTCGCCGATAACCTGCGCCAACTACCAACTGAAGGGGTGTGTTGGTTGGCATTGCGCCCATTCACTTAGTATATATGTCGATGTAACCTGTACATAATCAAGCATCATCGAATAAAACAGTTTCCATGTTACCCTATGTGTAAAACACAATCACACACACACATATACACTCTGTTTCTGCTCTTCGCCGACAACATACCGGAGAACAATTCAAAATTCAATCAATGAAGTATGGATAATTATGGTCCAAAATCAACAATGGTAATTACCCGTGTATGCACCACTTGGAGATATTCTCGTTTGGATTTTCATTTTAAAAATGACCTTTCGAATATTTCTAAGGTCGATCTAGAACGTATATGTTATGTACGTTTAACAATTGTTGGAAATTAATAAATTATTCAAGATTTAGATGGAAATTAAAATCTCAAAACAAAAATCTGAAATCTTCCAATATAAAAAATCTGAAGATGTCTCACTTTTGTTAAACCGTGGGCTTTAGCATCTTATCATTCTGTCCATCTTTTGAGTTTAAAAAAAAAACCATCTTTGGCAGAGAACCAAAAGTCTCAAAATACAAAATTTGAAAGTGCAAATGAAGTGAAGGTGGACCAATACAACTGGCACAAAGAACTCAGCCCATGGGGAGAATCAGTCCTTGCTTTTACTTGCTGACACACAAATTTTTATTCCTAAGATTTGATTCCCTCTTGATTCCAGGTTACAAGATTGATGTTCCATATATATATATATGACTTTTTAGAAAGAGAGAAACCCTAGCTATTGACTTTGGAATAAATTATAGATATTAGATTATGTTTTGATTGCTCTCTGTTTTGTTTTGTGCATGGTATCTCTGAAATGTGTAGCAAAAGTTGATTCCATTTTCTTTTATTATCTAAATCTTTCCTTTCCTCTTTTGTGCTTTTTAATATGTATATCCATCTGCATAATCTTCATCATTTCATGTGCATCAATTCTCTTTCTCTCTCTCTCTCTTTCAATTGGGTACCAGGAGTATAATATGTCATTCTAAGTTAAAACCGAGTTAAAGTCATTTTTTATTATTTATATTATATTAACTTTTAACACTTACTTCAAAATTATCATTTCTCCTATAGCATTCCTATAACATTTATTTGAGACCCATAAAAAATATTACAAATCAATCATAATTTAAAAAAAAAAAAGTTTAACGGGTCGCCAAAGGCATAGAGTATCATTGTTGGCGGGCCTGCGGCGCAGCCCACGGTGTAGGTTGGCGGAGCATAATGATGTTTAATGCTTATTTAACACAACGACACCGCATTCTCTAATATAAAGAAACGGGGTAGTTTAGCTTAACCCAATGATTATGTAATCCCACTTTAGTTTCGAATTCTTGATGTGCTGTATTCACCCTAGCTCTCGTTATGGTGTTTATAATAAATTTGTAATTCAAAACAATTATATATCTCTCTCATATCTTATGAGGAAATATACAATTAGAATTGGGAACCACTTAAGAATCAAAATTTGAAGAAGATTGATAATGATTCAATACATTTTTTATTATGATCTAATATTTCCTGGTTACAATCCATATTTCTTGATATTGATCAAGTTTCTCTCGATATGGAAAAAAGACTGAAGATCAAATATTTTTTTATAATAATCTAATATTTCTTAAACGATTGGTTGATAATTGTCCTCGCGGTACTCGCCGATTTTTAAGTTATCCTAACCCTATAAAAAGTATATATATATATATATATATATATATATATATATATATATATATATATATATATATATATATATAACATTTGAATTAGACCGGTGCAAATGGAGGCTTCGGTTGGCAACCGAAACCCTTTGGTTTTTTGGACCGTTGACACGCCCCTTCGATTGTTTGCGTCGGCTAGCCGAAGCAATGTTCAACGAGGGGAGTGGGGGCCAGCTAATAAAAATCAATTTTTTTAATCATTATTATGTTCAATGCTAAAAAAAATTAAGAAAAAAATGGGTAAAACGAACACAAACGATCTCCAACGATATGTGGGAGTAATTACTAGAAACTCCGTATCAAACCCTCACTATCACCCACCATTTCATGTTCCACTCAATCAAACAACACGACACCACTCATGGGGTTTGCATACAAAAAAAGTGTTAAGAAACATGAAAAGAAATTACTACAAGACACTCAGAATAGAGTTATATATACATTTTCATCGGATTTAGAGTTGATTGATTCGGGTAGCAGTTCGGGTTCGTGAACGCCAGACCAAAATGATGAAGAAGCTGACGATGATGAAGATGAAACGAGGAAAATTCAGAGCAGACCTTGTTTGTTTTTAGATTAATGGTTTTATTTTAATTAATTAATTACTTAATAATATATTTTAAATAAATAAAGTAAAATTGGACCTAAAAAAACAAGATCTATTGTTGATATGAATGTATCAGTTGAGTGTTAGTTGGAGTGGAGTGTCAACTAAAGTGATACTAATATTGAAAAAAATGAAGTTATCAGTTGGTATCACAGTTGACACCAATATTAGGATCTAGCATCGCTTTGGGCATAAGTGCACAACTGAGCAATCCTCCATATCTTTCTTTGCTTATAAAGGAGGGATCTTTATGAAGTATAAAGTGGACTCCATGTTCTATAGTTAACTATAAACTTAAAGTTATGTAATCATGTATAAAAGTTCGAACAATATGCATGCATGATGCTCTCTTCCTCTTTATTTTGGTTGTTTTACTTTTTTAAGCATCATCAATGCCTATCTACATGGAATATATTCTGTAATCTTCATAAATTTGGTTATTTTATTTTGTGGGTATGATTATCTAAGCTTAAAATTCCAATTTCAATCAATCAAACAACCAAATGCACAATTATATATGATAAAGACATAGTTGGATTGAACGATGTAGGTGTGTAATTTTTGCATTTAAAGGCATTAACTTCCAATTTTTGCATTTAAAGACATAAATTTTGCTTGTATCTTAGTGGTATTGGTGTAAAGTGTATAGTGTTGCTTATTACCTAATGGTCATGAGTTTGAGTCTCACTATGTCCAAATTAGAGTATATTATGTGCCATTAAAAAAACTTATAATTCTTTGTATAGATAGTATTAACATTTGTTTCATAGTTTGTGTAATATCAATAATACAAATGTTAAGGTCGTTCTATTTGATGAAGTTGAAAGTCTGTCTTAAAAGATAACTTCTTAAAGGCATTTAAATAAAGCTTTTCCTAACAATAGATTTAAAGGCTATGTTGAGACTTCTTTTCATTACAATTATGCTTTGTTTAGTTGTATAAAATAAAAATAGAATAATTTTTTTTTGTAAAAATGATTATGTGATTAATCTTTTTCTTTTTTTGAACGCCAAATTATTACGAGAATCTAGCAAATAACTAGACTAAACAAAACATTACAATAGAAATTTCATCCAATCAACCCATGAAATCTTACATTTATGATTTCGATGGGTGAGCCACGAAAAATAAAATAACATTATCTTATTTACGCATTTTACTACTATCAAACACCACTGAATTTCGACATCTCCATATAATCCAACACGTATTAAAATCGATAACTTGTACCTTTAACCGCCGATAATTTACACTTGAAATTGCTTCACTTGAATCCCACCAATGGTTAAACTTTCTAAAAGCTTTTTCTTATTAATTTTTACTAATTTACCTTTATCTATCTCAAATGTTTTATAAACACCTCTTACATTTATAATTTAACAAATTTTGTAGCATTTATAAAACTTAACATTTTTATAAAAAATTTCATACAAAAATACTTCCTCCGTATCGCAATAAGTGATACATTTGAAGATCGTGGAGTTTGAGGCAAAAGATTAAAGTAAGATTAAAATATATTAAAGTATGGTTAAAATATATTAAAGTAGATAGTTAGTGGATGATGGTCCCATTTTTCTTGAATAACGTGATATTAATTAGTTTTAAAAGTAAAAGTAAGGGTATAAGGGTAATTTCACTTTATTAAAGTGGATAGTTAGTGGAGGTTGGGTCCCACATTTTTGCCAAATAAGGTAACTTTTGAACTGTATCACTTATTGTGAAACACCCATAAATGAAAAGTGTATCACTTATTGTGATACGGAGGAAATATTATAATTCTTGACCTTAATATTGAAACAGATAAAAAAAATTGAGTTTATTTAATTGTAAACAATCATTTAGACATTTGCCCTTAAGAGCGTGGCTCAAGCCAAAGAACCACTTATGCGACATGTTAGCATTCCTATTTTCAAATTCACAGACTAAAATACTCATTCACTAATAACCCAAGTCGTTACATCACTTTTGGGACCCATCAAAATACCCACTTACTCACAACACACACCAAAATTACATCTCACATCGCGAGCCACTGGCAATGTCATGACTTACAGCTCACGGCGCCAGTTAAGGACCGAGGGGCCACCTAGGATGGCCCAACCCCTCACGCCACGGTACCCATCTCTCGGATTAGAGTGGTGGCTATGGTGGCTTAAGCCAAATACGCACCTCAGTGTCACCTCAGCGCCACATCACTGTTTCACATTTCACATTCAAAACGCCCAAATACCCCCCTCTGTCATCACTCAAGCCATTTGAACCCCACCCTTCTTTTTTAATTTTTCAAACCAACATTAATATTTTCATTAAAACTAGAAAAGAAATACAAGTAAGATAATTAAAAATACAGAAATAAAATACGGAAATAAAAAATGGAAATAAAAACTACTCGCCATCTTCATCCTCATCTACGGGGTATTTTGCGCGAATTTCGTTCTTTTTCTTGATGATACTCGCTCTATCAACGCGCGTCATCCTTGCGGTGCTAGTGCCGAGGAATTTCCATTCTTCCAACGTCATGATGTGACTGTCCCGCTCCTTTGACCTTCGTAAGCGGATTGAGCGGCTTTGCTTTTCCGCCAAAACTCGGCTACCATATAGTCTCGCCAAAGTAGTCCGCGGTACTCCCCCCGGTGCCGGATGAAGTTTCCGATCTACTTTTTTTTGCCTTACGAGACTTTATAGCCGGATGTGGTCTCGTATCTTCCCCGAAATGTTCTTCGTTATCTAAGAGCGAAATGGGGCCCGGGGCGTCCCATTTTGGATATTATCGCAAAATATCCCAAGCACCTTCATTATTTAACTGTCTTTTTGACGCTGATTCGTCACGGTACGCTTATCGGACACGGTTCAAAAAATCAACTTCATTTTCTCCGCTCCTACTAGTACGTTGTAAATGTTTAAAGATAGCGTTGAAATGTTGACAATTACCGTTTAAATTCGACCACTTCCCGTCAACGGGTCTTTGGTACGCGACACCTCCAAGTCCTTGTTGAACTCAACAAGGATTTTGTTCAAAAAACACTCATCAGATTGGTCGCCTCCCGTGTCGCCATCATGGGAAACGCTAACCCAACACTCGGCCAGTAACATTTCTTGTGATGTGTAGTTGGTTGTGAGGGTTGTGGTTGTGAGGGTTGTGACCATACCAGAGGTGGATTTTATTGAAGTTGTTGAAATCTTTGGTTCAACATTATATAATGTTGTTGTTAGGGGTGTTCACTATTCGGATATAGCCGGATTGTCCAATTGGACATTTTGGATCAGACTATTTGGATTGGTTATTTGGTTTTTTGGATTGGTTTGGACTTAAACCAAATTAATTGTTTGGATTTCGTATTGGATTTGGTTTCCGTTGTGAAAACCGGATTGTCCAAAAAAACCGAATAGTAATATATAGTAAAATTGATATATATACTAACACTTGGTGGTTTTCATTGTAAGCAGTTATGGTACTCCTTTTCTTTATATTTATTATAGTAATTGATTTATATACTAATATTTGTTCCATTTTATATTGTATAAGTTGGCGATATACCAATCTTTTTGGACTTTTTGATAAAGTTGTTGTCAAGATTTTTGCATATATGATTGTAAATGTCACAAGCTATGAATTATGTATAAAGTAGTTTATCAATTGGAATTTTACATATCGAACTTAATATTATTTATGTTATATACTTTTATATTATTTTGAAAATTTTAAGGAAAAACCAAACGGATAAAACCAAACCAACCAAATTGTTATTTAGTTCGTGTAACGACCCAAAAATTGTAGATAAATTAATTATGTAAAGATATGATAAATAAGGATAAATCGTTTAAAGAACGTGGAAATTGGTTTCGTGACATTTGGACACCGTATTAGAAAGTTATGGGCGAAACCGGGTCGAGACAAAGGTCAAAAACTGCAGCACTGCTGCATAGGGGAGTTCGCGGCGCGAACTGTAGTTCGCGATCGCGAACATCGAACAGAAACTTTGGGTTTTTGGTGATCGAAGTTCACGGCTAGCTCACGATCGGGAACTGTTCGCGACAAGGGAAGTTCGCGGCGCGAACTCTTCCGACCAGACATTTAATACGGGATTTCAGCCATAAATGCCATATCAAAACCCTAGTTTTCTCTCTTGGCGATTTTCGAGCATAGTAGCTGATTTTAGGTGATTTCTTCACAAATTCTTGGTAGATTTCACTCCTAGTGGAAGATTAAAGGTATATCTTCACTCTCTCATCTTTGTAGCTCAAGATCTAAGTATCTTGAAGCTAGGGTTTGAAACCCTAGTTCTTGGGTTGGTGATTAATGGTGAAATAAAGGTTGTATATACTTAATACATGATATTTTAACAAGGAACCAAGTGTATGGTTAAGATTGTAAGAATCTTAAGGGTTGGTTAAGCCTAGGGTTTGGTAAATCACCATAATTGGGGGAAATGTGTTAGTAAGTGTTATCTAGAGATAGATGGACACATTATTAGTAGAATGTGATGTTGAACAACTTGTGATTGTTATATTAGGCTTTTGGTGAAGTCTTGGAAGGTTGATTGATTGTGAAGCAAGAGATTGGGTGTCAAGAACACAGTTGGAGCATCATATTGCTAAGGTGAGTACGTGTGGCCTTTACTGAGTACATAGCCTTTGAATTACTTTCTTACTTGTGTTATGGTCTATTTGCTTATGTGTGTAGACTTATAGTATGTTGAGTTAGTGGTAGATATTATTGATAATATTGGACTAACTTGTTTGATGATGATGTGATAGCCGAGGGCTAGATAGGCATAACCATTGAGTTATGATATGATTGAGATGATGTGATGATGCGGGGGACCCCCGGTCATGAGGTGTGGTGTGAGGGGCAGTTGGGTGGATTCCCATCGACTCAACCACGTTAGTAGTCTTGCTAACTGGACGTATTCCGGCGAGTAAGGCAGGTATCGGTAGATTGGGCGAATCCCTCTTGCCGGTATCTTGAAGCTTATTAATGGCGATGGATTTCGGTTAATAAGCTAAGTTGCTTCTAGTTAGTGCGGTGGATTCCGGTAGCTAGATATGATTGTTAAGGATCAAGATCGATAGGTCACAATAGGGTGACTAGACTGAGTAGACATGTTTGTTATCCTTGGGTCTAAAACCCATGTATCTCACGAGACTTTCTTGTCTCACGTACTCCTTGTTTGTTTTGCTATGTACTCAGGTTCGGGATCGAAGGTTTAAGTACGCATGGATAGAGATGTGGGGCCTAGAATAGAAGAGCACTAGATTGGATTTAAACTTAGCTTTGGTTTTGATATATTTTGTAACACCAAAACTTATACTCTGATTTCATACCAAAGGTTTTTGTAAATCCATATTTTGGGAATAGTTCTTCTATTTAATGAAAATGATTTATTTTGGCCAAATGTTTTAGTTATAAAATTTGAGGTGTTACAACTTGGTATCAGAGCTATAGTTTAAGTGAATTAAGTTGTATGTCCATCCTACTCTTAGACTGTAGCATTAGGTATGTAAGATTCCTTGAGATTGTAGGTTGACCTTGAGACTTTATATTAAGTTTAGGGTTGAACCTAGGGGACCTATGAAAATTGATATGATGTTGAATGTTGAGTCTTATGAGACTAATGGGTTGTACATGAGGTACTAAATGTTTAATGTCTTTCGTATAGTCAAGGATCGAAAGAATGGTGAACACTCGTATGAGTGGGAAAGCCCCGGAGGGCGAGGAAGAGGAAGCACCTCGTATCGAGGTGGTGGTTGAAAAGGATAGTCCACCATCGATGCACCAGGTGGATGAATCGGATGTCGGAGCTAATAAGACTCCGGTAACTATGGTGGACCTCCAAACTATTATTGATCAAATCAAAGGAACGGTGGCCGAGGAAGTGCACCGGATAATGGGGAACCGTGACAAGGCGGATGATGACCGTGAGTCCGAGGCTAGGTCGGATGAGAGGACCAGGGGTAGTGGCACCGGTGAAAGGAAATCATCTACGGGTGGTCAAAGTGATGTTAGGGCAAGGCCCGATGAAAAAGAAGGTTGTTCGTTTAAGTCCTTCATGGCTTGAAGCCAAATGTGTATACGGGTAGTTCGGACCCGAAGGTTACTATGAGGTGGATCCGAGAGACCGAGCGGGTCATCGGAAGTAGCAAGTGTAAGAAGGCCGACATGGTGACGTATGCGTCAACTCTATTGATGGAGGATGCTATGGTTTGGTGGGATATAGTTTATGAAACCCTCGGAAGGGAGGTTGTTGAAGTGATGTCATGGGATGAGTTCACCATGAGGTTAAAAAATAAGTTTTGTCTCGAAAGGGATTTGGAGAAAATGCATGAGAAATTTGTGACCCTTAAGAAGGGTGATATGTCGATTGAAGAATACTCGAGGGAGTTCACGGGATTGCTCCCGTTTGTTGCTAAAACCTACTCGGATGAGAGGTTGAGGGTGGTCCTGTATGCTAGTGGGTTACCGTGGGACTACCAATTGGAGGTTAAGCGGGCGGCCACACTTGATGAGGCCATTAGTGCCTCCCGGGGTGTGGAAGAGGTGAATGTGGCAAGGATTTCCGAGAGGGCCCATGTGGGCGAGAAGAGGAAGGCCGAGAGCGGCTCTAGTTCGTTCAAGAAAGGGAAGTTCACTCCGATCTTCTCTAAGCAAGGAAGTGTTGACTCGTGCAAGAAGTGCGGGAAAAATCATACCGGCGTATGCCGAGGAGAGTCAAATGCTTGCTATAGTTGTGGCAAGATGGGGCATCTAGCCCGGGATTGTAAGGCCAAGTTGTCGGCCGATGTGGAGTGCTATTCTTGCCATGAAAAAGGGCATTATAGCAATGTGTGTCCAAAGAAGGGGACCGAGTCGATGGTGTCCACGGCTTAAAAGAAGGTGGAACCGGCGAAGGTGAAGGGGCGATCCTTCCAACTTGCTCGGGAAGAGGCGAAGGAGGCACACGATGTGGTGTCAGGTACTTATTTATTAAGTCCTTGCCAACTTATATCTTGTTTGATTCGGGTTCCAATTATTCGTTTGTGTCTCACGAGTTTGGTTGTAAATTGAATGTGTCATCCCAAAAGTTAGATGAAATGTATGAGATAGAGGTAGCCTACGGAAAGACCTCAATGGTTGAAAGTGTTTATAGACATTGTGAATTAGAAATAGATGGGAAAAAGTTTAAGGTCGATTTATTGCCAATGGGAATAAAGGCTTTCGACGTGGTTATTGGTATGGATTGGTTGGGTTTACACCGAGTCAAGATATTGTGTGATAAGAAAATAGTGTCGATCAAGACACCCGAGAACGAGAAAGTATATGTGTATGGGGAAAAACGACATCATATGCCTAATGTGATTACCGCCATCAAGGCGGGGAAATGTTTATCGAAAGGTTGTGCATCGTTTATTGCATATGTGTTAGATGGCCGAAAAGAAAAGAAGGCGGTGGGTGATGTTAAAATTATTCGGGATTTTCCCGAGGTGTTCCCCGATGATTTGCCCGGTTTGCCACCGGAGAGACAAGTTGAGTTCAAAATTGATTTAGTGCCGGTGGCGACGCCGGTTGCTCGTGCTCCATATCGTTTAGCTCCCACCGAGATGCGGGAATTGATAACTCAATTGCAAGAGTTGTTAGATAAGGGTTTTATCCGTCCGAGTTCGTCATCGTGGGGAGCCCCGGTGTTATTTGTCAAGAAGAAAGACGGGTCGATGAGAATGTGTATCGACTACCGTGAGTTGAATAAGGTAACTATAAAGAACCGTTACCCGTTGCCAAGAATCGATGATTTGTTTGATCAATTGCAAGGTGCTAGTTACTTCTCGAAGATCGATTTGAGATCGGGTTACCACCAAGTTCGGGGTAAGGAAGGCGACACCGAGAAGACGGCCTTTCGTACACGGTATGGTCATTATGAGTTCCTAGTGATGCCGTTTGGGCTTACGAATGCGCCAGCTATTTTTATGGATTTGATGAATCGAGTTTGCAAACCGTTTCTTGATAAGTTTTTGATAGTGTTCATTGATGATATATTGATTTATTCAAAGACCGAGGAAGAACACGAGAGTCATTTGATGCTTGTGTTGGATGTGTTGAAACGGGAGAAATTGTATGCCAATTTCTTGAAGTGTGAGTTTTGGTTGCGGGAAGTACAATTTCTAGGTAACGTGGTATCACGTGATGGTATTAAGGTTGATCCTTCAAAGATTGAGGCGGTGTCTAATTGGGAAGCACCGAGAACTCCTACCGAAGTGAGAAGTTTCCTTGGGTTAGCCGGGTATTACCGGATATTTATACAAGATTTCTCGAGAATCGCGGTCCCACTCACGAAGTTGACAAGAAAAAGTGAGAAGTTCGTGTGGGATAAGAAGCAAGAGGGGGCGTTTGGCTTATTGAAGGAAAAGTTGTGTAACGCGCCGATTCTCACGTTACCGGATGGTATGGAAGATTTTGTAGTGTATAGTGATGCTTCAAATCAAGGGCTCGATTGTGTGTTGATGCAAAGGGGTAAAGTGATCGTGTTTGCCCTGCTGCATAGGGGAGTTCGCGGCGCGAACTGTAGTTCGCGATCGCGAACATCGAACAGAAACTTTGGGTTTTTGGTGATCGAAGTTCACGGCTAGCTCACGATCGGGAACTGTTCGCGACAAGGGAAGTTCGCGGCGCGAACTGGTGGTTCGCGGCGCAAACTGGGGGTTCGCGGCGCGAACTCTTCCGACCAGACATTTAATACGGGATTTCAGCCATAAATGCCATATCAAAACCCTAGTTTTCTCTCTTGGCGATTTTCGAGCATAGCAGCTAATTTTAGGTGATTTCTTCACAAATTCTTGGTAGATTTCACTCCTAGTGGAAGATTAAAGGTATATCTTCACTCTCTCATCTTTGTAGCTCAAGATCTAAGTATCTTGAAGCTAGGGTTTGAAACCCTAGTTCTTGGGTTGGTGATTAATGGTGAATAAAGGTTGTATATACTTAATACATTATATTTTAACAAGGAACCAAGTGTATGGTTAAGATTGTAAGAATCTTAAGGGTTGGTTATCCCTAGGGTTTGGTAAATCACCATAATTGGGGGAAATGTGTTAGTAAGTGTTATCTAGAGATATATGGACACATTATTAGTAGAATGTGATGTTGAACAACTTGTGATTGTTATATTAGGCTTTTGGTGAAGTCTTGGAAGGTTGATTGGTTGTGAAGCAAGAGATTGGGTGTCAAGAACACAGTTGGAGCATCATATTGCTAAGGTGAGTACGTGTGGCCTTTACTGAGTACATAGCCTTTGAATTACTTTCTTACTTGTGTTATGGTCTATTTGCTTATGTGTGTAGACTTATAGTATGTTGAGTTAGTGGTAGATATTATTGATAATATTGGACTAACTTGTTTGATGATGATGTGATAGCCGAGGGCTAGATAGGCATAACCATTGAGTTATGATATGATTGAGATGATGTGATGATGCGGGGGACCCCCGGTCATGAGGTGTGGTGTGAGGGGCAGTTGGGTGGATTCCCATCGACTCAACCACGTTAGTAGTCTTGCTAACTGGACGTATTCCGGCGAGTAAGGCAGGTATCGGTAGATTGGGCGAATCCCTCTTGCCGGTATCTTGAAGCTTATTAATGGCGATGGATTTCGGTTAATAAGCTAAGTTGCTTCTAGTTAGTGCGGTGGATTCCGGTAGCTAGATATGATTGTTAAGGATCAAGATCGATAGGTCACAATAGGGTGACTAGACTGAGTAGACGTGTTTGTTATATAATTATGTTTATATAATTAGTTGTTTGTTATCCTTGGGTCTAAAACCCATGTATCTCACGAGACTTTCTTGTCTCACGTACTCCTTGTTTGTTTTGCTATGTACTCAGGTTCGGGATCGACGGTTTAGGTACGCATGGATAGAGATGTGGGGCCTAGAATAGAAGAGCACTAGATTGGATTTAAACTTAGCTTTGGTTTTGATATATTTGGTAACACCAAAACTTATACTCTGATTTCATACCAAAGGTTTTTGTAAATCCATATTTTGGGAATAGTTCTTCTATTTAATGAAAATGATTTATTTTGGCCAAATATTTTTGTTATAAAATTTGATGTGTTACAGTTTGGAACGGTTTGGTTTTCGAATTAGTTTGGACGGTTCGGTTTGAACTTTTGAAAACCGGACTTTATTTGGTTTCACCTATTTGGTTCGGATAAAACCAAACCGTTCAAACGAACACCCCTAGTTGTTGTTGTTGGAAGAGTTGCTCTTGGGTTAAGGCCGGAATGGGATATTGAGTACCATAGGTCAGTATTTCCCAATTGTGGGTGGATAATATTGATTGTTGGGGCGATGGTGTAGACAGGTTGGACGCGGATGAGCCGGCTTGCCCAGCTTGCCCCATTACAAACACATAGTTCATCCAGTCGTTTGGTTGTTGAGACATTTTTTTGGGTATTTTGAAGAAAAAGAGTAGAGAGTTTGTAGAGAGTTGTGTGGAAAAAGTTGTGAGTGAAAGGGGTATTTATAATTTGTTATCATTTAAAAAAAATTCAATTTTTCCGAAATATAGCCGTTGCTAACGGTTAATGCCACGTGACACCACCCCATTGGCTCGTCGGTCTCGTGGACGGCCGGCGCACGGCCTCGCTGGCATGGCGTGCGGTGTGGTGGAGGGGTGGAAAGTTAAGGTGGTGTCCGGTGGGGGTGTTTGCCACTACACCCCTTGCTCTTATATTGTCAGAACAATCCGTGCATGTAGAAACAAGCATTCTTGGAATTATGTCTCTAGCGTTGCAATTAGAATGTTGTTTTTAGAAAGGGATAATTTCATACATTAACCATTTTTAACAACAAAAATGTTGTTAAGATACCATTTTATTCCCATCTTTGTTGAACACCTCCCTAAAAAAATTATGTTTTCCGGTCATTAAACATATCAATATCTTTTTTATTACTGTTACATTTTTTATTTTATTTTTTTGTATGTTTTTTTTAAATACAAACTTATTAATATCAATTTAAAAAATATTAACTTTTATTTTATAACATATCTATTTGCTAGTAATTTATAACTTTTTTCGAAGAATATAAAACTTATAATATTTATATTTATTATCTTATATTTTAAGGTTCAAGGTATACCTAATCACATCCTAACATTAATAATTAGTGTGTGTCTTATGTTTCGTCACAAGATTTAAGTCCAAATGATTACGCAATAGCACAAGGTTGCAAATTATTAGGCTTGCTAATCTTGCATGTGATTGAACTAATATTGGTAGCTTGAATCACATTCTAAGGATGCGTCTGTCCATATGATAAACGAACACCTTTTAAGTTCCACCCTAAACAATTCTATTTGAACCGTGTTTTGCAATTGACCATTAACAAAAGTTAAGGTCAATCACTATATAATGTTGGATTATGTTTGTCTTCATCCATAGACAATTATACGTTGCAGTATCACGTCTTAAAAGTAGAATAAAATTAAATTAAGGGTACTTATATGCGATATCAACTAACAAGCAGGGGCGGAATTAGAAACTTCTATCAGTAGTAGCACCCTTATGGTGATAATAAAAAAGTGGGGTTAAACCGATCCGGGATAAAGAAAGATGATTTACAATGTCTGGACTAAACAATTTTTATTGAAAAAGGAAAATAAAGGAAAATGATTTGAAATGTTTGGACTAAAGAATTTTTGTTGTTGAAATATATAAGGTAAAAAAAAGGAAAAAGTTAAAATATATGGGCTAAGAAAAAAAAACATTGTAATATAGAGGCTTATAATGGAAAAAAAGTTGACTTAAAAAAATAAGACCACCAAGATTCGAACTCATGACCTCTTATATACATGCAAGGAGTGTTAGCTAGCAAGTTGATGTGTCTTATTTCGCCTTTTCGGATATATATTAATGTATTCAAAATACTATAACAATAATAAAATCCCGAAATTTACCGTAATGAAATTTTTTCGAGTAGTAGCACGTATCACCGTGTGCCCTATAATAAATCCGCTTCTGCTAACAAGTGTACGTTGTTTATAGATAAGTGATACAAATGCTATGAATAATAAACTGTAAACATGTAACTACATGTGATGTAGAGTAAAAAAAACGATAGAATAGATTAAACCCATTGATTCAAGAATTAATACCTGGAAAATCCAACCAAATCACGTTGATTTGAAAAATACCGTGTAAATGGTCTTCAATATCTGTTCAACACAAAGAACAATTTTTGAGAGAAACTCAATTTTGCAAAATCATGAACTATTATTTCATTGGACAAAATACACTTTAAATATGACCCAGAATTTCGAATGCAAACATTCTTAGAGGGGCAAAAATTGGGCCTAAACAAAGTTCACCAAATTAAAGAAGAAAATACTAAAACGTAAATAAAGTGTCCAAAACAAGGCTTTTTGGGCCGGAAAGTTGGTTAAACCACCTAAGTCTGTTTATCATGTCGTAGCCCTCGTCACAAGCTTCGATTCACCAATTCGCACGCTTGAAACGGAGACTCGAGCTGAAAGTTATGGCCTTTTTAGTAAAGCTCATTTTCTAACACGATCATAGGCTTTCATAAACATCAGAGCCCGCTCCTCTACCATTAGGCCTGCACCAACATGTATATATGTATAAACTTTATATGTCATTGAAATTAATAAAACAATTGTGTTCAACAAAACAATTTATAATAATAATGTGTATCACGTTAACACTAATTATATAAAAATCGCCACAATATTTGGTAAGACTTATAATAATTCAAGACAACTTCTTAATTGGATGGGAGATGGTTGTTGGCCTGTTGTGATGCTCACCTACAGCTTACAGTTTTTGTTGGTTATGAACAAGTGTTGAATACGTCCAAAACTAATGTTGGTTAAAACCTATTAATCATTTAACAAAAAATTATATAAAAAGAAAGAGAAAAAGGACATATGGTGGGTTTTGCTTGGTAGTATATGACTATAAATTAGGTCATTTGAATGTGACAATGTCCCTCCCCATGCATGCAAAATGTGACTAGAATAAAATCCAAGACCAAATCTCTAGGGTCCATATATATTGGAAGCTCTTAGGTTATGAAAAGTCTAGTAAAGTCTACGCTAATCAACTAAGATCATGACACATACTGACATTTTATTTTTTTCACAGCAGCGCTACGTGCCTATTTCAGCTGATACTCAACTGACAAACTCATGTCAACAATACCCTTCACTTTAGTTCCTGGACCCCAAATATTATAATATATACACATACAAAATACTCATATTTTATTTAAATACCCTACTTCATTCGTCACTTTTCACGTCGCCAAGCCGATGCTTACAACTGATGCCTGTCACTGAAGGAAGGAGGCATGCTCAGTGGTCTAATGGCCAGCCAAGTACCATAACTTATTTGCTTTATGAAACTATTTTTTTCTTTTTAAAATTTTAGATATTTAAAACTCAGGGTTAGGTTAAATGATAAATGCATAGTATGTAGAAGTAGAATATCATTGGCCTACTATGTAATATTGCATTATAAGCTATTATGACAGCATAGGCCCATTTATTGTGAGCCATTTTAGTTGGTCTGAATGCTATTGGGGCACTTTATAATTTGCACTGTACGGCTGTATGGTATGGTTTGATAGGCCCATTTACTGTACTCAACCTTTCACATTCACGGAAATGGGACCACTAGTTTAATTTAATAGGCCCATTAGGTAGTATGTCTTTTCATTGGATCATTGAGTTAATCTAGAGTGATAATTGGTGTCATGTTCGGGTTGGTGTATAAAAATCGCTAATCCAAACATATATCTTAACCTAATTGGGTTGGTGGGTTAACTTTGATGGCCTGGTGTAACCTAATCAGAACATGTTCATAATCCTTCTATTTAAAGTCTCAAACATGTTAACGGGTTAAACACATTAAACCACGTCAGCAAGTTGTAAGCGGATAGAAATTATGTTAAACGGGATGGATTTACAATATATATACCATTTTATTAGTTAAAGGGTTGGCGGTGGCCCGTTTATCTGATACGAACCCATCTCATACTAGGCTCTCACCATGCTCATAAGCCCAAGTGTAGAACTCATTCCCAAAAGCTAGCTTGAAAGAGGTTGGGACACCTTGACTTATAAGCCACCATTTGGTTTATAATTCCACCGATGTGGGATCGTAACATTATCCACAACATAACCCGAACACGACTCATTTACTAAAGGATTAGATGGTCTACTTGTTTACGATTCAAACATGTTTAAACTTAACCCTAACTCGTTTATTTCGTATCATGTCAAAGAATTACAACCCCTAGCTGAGCATTATAGACTTATAGTTATTCACCAAGTTCCGTAAGGAAAGTATTATAACCCAAATTTAGTGTATAGCCTATTTGAGAATGAACTAGCATAGTGATAGTCTAGGAAGATATGAATATGAGCTCAATCATATTTGGGGCCGGTTTGATTTGCTTCGGACTCCATCCAGGGAATACCCACCATAACACACCATACTATTTTTTTTCATCTCATCATTTCTTTTCCCTTTATTTTTTAAACATAAAATTAAATTATCATTAAAATAAAAATTTTAAAAATTACAATACTAGAAATTTAAAATTAAAATCCTAGAAATTAAAAAATACAATACTTGAAAAAAAAAACTAGAGTATTTTGGAAATAGCCTCCCTCGCCTTCTCTTTGGCCGCCCTCAAAATCTCGAGATCTCTTCCCATCATTCCTTCCTCACTCTGCTTCAAAATGGAAATTGTATTGAGCATTATTTGTCCCTCCTTAACGGTCTTGTTCGTCTGCTGTTTTTCCCTCCTCAACTCAACCTTCTCTCTTGACGTTACACCATGGTCGGACAACATCTTTGACACTTCTTCCATCGTCTTCCCCGTCGATGCCTGCTCCGCCGCATGACGTTGTGCTCGTTTGGTCTTATCTCTTCCTACCGGTCGGCTTGGATGGGTGGTTTCTTCAATGTCATCGAATATGTCATCGGTGATGTCGTCGTTCCCAGCATTAAGGTCGATACGTGATATAGTTGTATGACCATCAGAAATATCCACCGATTAGGAACTACGAGACCGCTTTGATTGTTGTTGTTGTTGCTCCTGTGCTGTAATTACACCTATCCATTTTGGATCGTCTTTTACAACCAACCACCGCCTTTCTTGATCAAAAGCGTTACGTTTTTCTGCTTTGTATTGTGCCCTTGCCATTTCCATAACATCAAAATCACTCATCCTGCACCGTTTTTCTGACACAAGCCTGTTGTAGATACCGTTAAACTTTGTTACGTTGGTGTTTATTTGACGTCATTTCCCAGAAAGTTTATCGTTGTTTCGGTACTCCGGGCGCCCCATGAGCTCGTGAAATACTTTGGATGCAGCCTCCCATAACCCTTTCATTTTCTTGTTATCATCATCCTTTGCGTTGTAGTGAGTTTTGATTCGTAAGTATATCTGTAAACCTTTGTTATCAATAAAGTTTAAAAAATGTTGTGTAAATGTTGAGTTAATATAGATCTTGATGATATTTTTTTTCAACGAGTTTGTTTACGTAAGTTACCAGAGAAAGGATAAATCTCTATGACAACTTCACCCTTACTTTTACATTTAAACATCATTAACTTCACTTTATTCTAAAAATGTGGGACCAATACCTACTACCTATCCAATTTAATCTTACTAAACTTCATTATAATCTTTTGCCTTAAAAACCGTAAAACTAACAATTGAATTGGAGGAAGTATATGATATTTACCTTTTATTCAACTTTTTTTCTTTTCCTTTTTATCATAGGCAACAAGTGCTGGTTTTCAGGTTTTCACTATCTTATTCTTTTTTTTTTTTTGCACAATTTATTTGTACTTTGAACTTTTGAAATTATATATGTTTAGATACCATACGAAAATAGTATTATGTACTATAAAATATTTTGAAGATTCATATTTTTTTAAGTTTGATAACTAATTAAAATGTAAATTTGTAATGTGAAAAGGAAAACTAATTAATAGACTGCGACTTGATGTGATTCACAATACGATCCGTTATAAAATAACAATGTTTTAAAACATGTATTTTGAATTGAACCCATCGATGTCCTAAAAATAGTTGAAACGATCGAACCGGTTGGTTGAACCAAATTACAATACTATAGTATATTGATGTTAAATTAGTTATGTAAAATGTATATAAGTGTAAAGAACCCTAAAGAGTACAAAACAAATATTATAGGAAATGCAAAATAAATACAAAACTATTTTTCCAACAAAATTCAACTTTGAGTTCATAATCTTTACAAAAATGATGCCAAACACAGAATATTCAATTATAGGGATGGGACATAGAACCGAAAACCCGAACCCGTAACCGTACCGAACCGGAACCGAAACCGAAACCGGTTGGAACCGGATTACCAAAAATTGGTTCGGGTATCGGGTCCAACAATTTCGCACTAGTACAAAAAACATCAATCGCCACTACAAAAAAATATGGCCATAAATCATTTGCCACGGTTTTATTTTACATCAAAAGTGTAGTCTATTCTCCCGCGTTTTAAAGTGCATATATGGCTACACTAAATTTTAGTGGCCATATCATATGGAAAAGTGTAGCGATAGCATAATACCGTGGCTAATGGTTACCATATAGTCATATGTAATTAAAACGACAATAGGTGTATTCCTACTTTTAGAGACACAATTTATTGTAAATTGTGGCTAATGGTTACCATATAGCCACATATCGTTATATTGGTGGTGACTACAAATCCGATTTTAGACACATAGTTTTATATACAATGTGACTAATCTACTATGTATTGTGACATGTAGTTATGTTGAGCGTGACCATAGAGTTCTTATAAACACATAAGGTTTTTGTAATTGTGGCTATAGTTTAACCTATAGCCACATTAAAAACTTTTTTAATCCGTGACTTTTGATATCATTTGGTCACACTAAAAAAAATACCAACATGGTTATAATTTCCTTTTTGACCTGTCAAACCCGATTGGTAATAGTCAAACCCTAGTAGAAAACCGAGTTAAATCGTTAAATTGTCGGCCAAAGAATTGCACTGCACCGAGCCTTAATTCAAATGGCCACAAAACCTGAAAGGCATAAGGGACTCAAGCTTTAATTTCTTCAACATAGTGTTGGTGCACACTTTTTTTTATAGTGAAAGTAATTCCCTAACTTTCATACAAATAGCAATGTGGGATAACATTTAGCCACATTTAAACCAATTAACGTTACAATTGGTTTCTTTTAGACACATAATCAATTTAACTGTAGTCATAATCTTGTTATAGCCACATGAAAAATTGAGTGACTATTTTTTGTCCTTTAGCCACATGACACACAATAATGATCGTGGTTGTATACTAACTTTCAACAACAACGACTTCATGTGGCTAATAAACACATATGCCCACAAATACTAGTATGACACTTAATCATGGCTATTGTTTGCCCTTTAGACACATAAGTCGTTATCACATACATGTGACCCCTGACAATATTTAGCCATATTTAACATTATTAACGTGACAATTTGCTACTTGTAGACACACATTTATATAAGATTAAATGGTGATTATAAACTAATTATAGAGACATAATTTTAATTTTACCTTTACCATTTCTATTATTTAGGTTATGGCCATACACAATTTTAGTTTTATCTTGATTTGACTTAGCGTATGGCAAATATCCATCATATAGCCACACAGGCAAAGAAAATTTTGAGTGACTATTGTTTATTGTATAGCCACATGACACACAGTAATGACCGTGGCTGTATGAATACCAATTTTTTGACACACAAGTAGTTGATTCATGTGGCTAAATATGGGTCTTTCGCCTCATGTATTAACCGTCACAAAATAATGTCACGTTTTAACAAAAAAAATCATGGCGAAAAGTGTGACATATGGCCACGCTACATGACTGTGGCTAGCAATGGACACGTTTATCATGTTAAATCGTGGCTAAAGTGTTCAAATCTAATTTTCAATTGCCACAATAATTTAGTTAAAATGTGGCTAAAACAACATTAGAACATTATTTGTGATATTTAGCCACACGAACATGTAAACCTGTGGCGAGGTTGTTTAAAAAAAACCGTGGCTAAAAGCTAATTTTGTACTAGTGTCGTGAAATCGGGTATCGGGTATTTCAGGTACGCGTACATCGGGTACGGGCACATCGAGTATAGGACAAATCGAGTGTAAGACCCGGAACCGAAATTAATTAACTATGTACTTGGAATTTGTTGTGGTATAATACTATTAATAGTATTCGCTTTATATTAATTACACTATTGTTATATGTAAATCATTATAATATTACATGTATAAACTAACATATATGATAAAAACACCCAAAATCGGCTCCAATTACTATTTCGGTTTCAATTGGGTCTATACCCGATTTACTCGAACCGAACCTGAACTGTATTCTATAAAACGGTTCGGTTCTCGGATCTACTAATCCTCCTAAATTGGTTCTCGAGTATTTTGGGTCCGGATCCATCCGGGTCGGTTCCGGACCCGATTCCATTCAACGTTTTAAAAATAATATAAAATATTCTAAAAATTGAGAATAAGAGAGAAAAAACGGTTCAAATCCGATTCAACCATCCCGATCCGACTGGGTTCATAGTTAACACATCCCGGTTCGAGGTAGTTCATAAACAAACTTTTGACTCGGTCGATTCGGCCCGACATACTTATATTTTCCGGTTGGACCGGGTCGAACCGACCGGTCGAACCCGGGTTTTAAAACATTGCAAAATAAGACCCGTTTTAGCTACTCCACCAACTAAGAATCTAAGACCAACACATTCATTTTACGATCTCTATACGTGTATTGCATGAAAATCGATTGGTGCTAAGAGCATCTCCAATGGAAGGTTGAAGAAAAGGTTGATACTATTTGAATAACCTATAAAATGACTTTTTACCATTGGATTTGATGACTTTTTAAGAGGTCACTCTAACCAGTTATTCTTCCCCAACCACTTGAACAACTTTCAATGTTTATTTCTTTGAGTCCCTATATTTAACAATTTTACATTTTAAACCCATATATATATATATATATATATATATATATATATATATATATATATATATATATATATATATATATATATATGAATCATTTATTATTTCCATAACTATAAATTATAACTTTATAATATTTCAATATTTTTTAAGAAATATCACACATGATCATTAAGAGACATTTTAAAAAATATTAAGTTTTGTAATACTATAAAAAATGTGAAATTGCATAAGTGAATGGCCTTTATAAAACATTTGATATAGTAAAAAGTAAATTAGTAATATTAATAGGAAAAGTCCTTGGAAAGGTTAACCATTGGAGATGTTTTTAATTAATTGATTATTACATGACGTGGCTAAAGTAAAAAGTTATTTGAGAGATTAACCATTGTGGATGCTCTAATAAAAATGTGGTTAACATAGATAAGATACATGACAATTATTGTTAATTTCTTATTCTTATTTTCAAGAGACTATTTCTTGTAAAATCTCTAAGAAATCCACGTGTGAAATTAATGACCAAGATAAGAAAATACACAAATTGGAAACAAAAACTCTTAACCACATCATAATTCATATGGTCTCTCCAAATCCACCAAAACCTTCATTCTCTCTCTAAAACTTCTAGAGATAGAAACTTCATTTCTACTTCTTCCTAAATGCTCACTCTCCATATTAATTTTTCCATAACAAACATTTTAATTTGTAATGGCTTTCCCTCAAATCCTCCATTCCCCTTCTTCATCTTACCTCACCCACCACCAAAACCCTCGCTTAAACCCTAACACACTTCCATTTACACCCTCTAATTTCAATTCCATCTCACTTCCTATTCACCAGCGTCACCGTCACCCCATCTCCTCCCTTCGCTGCTCCACCGAGAAACAAGAGAACACCCAAACCCCGAAATCAAACGACGTCGTTGAATTACCACTTTTCCCGCTCGGACTCGTTCTCTTCCCCGGTGCAGTCCTCCCGCTACAGATCTTCGAATACCGTTACCGGATTATGATGCACACTCTCTTACAAACCGACCTCCGATTCGGCGCTATTTACACCGACGCAACTTCCGGTACCGCCGACGCGGGGTGCGTCGGCGAGGTCGTGAAACACGAACGTCTTGGAGACGATCGGTTTTTCATAATCTGTAAAGGTCAGGAACGGTTTAGGGTTACGAAGCTTGTACGGACGAAACCCTATTTAGTGGCGGAGGTGGCGTGGCTGGAGGACCGGCCGTCGGGGAACGGCGAAGAGGATTTAGAAGGGCTGGCGAGTGAAGTTGAGAATCATATGAAAGATGTGATTAGGTTATCGAATCGATTGAATGGGAAGCCGGAGAAAGAGGTTGGGGATTTACGCCGGAATCTTTATCCGACGCCGTTTTCGTTCCTCGTCGGAAGTACGTTTGAAGGTGCTCCGGGAGAGCAACAGGCGTTGCTTGAATTGGAGGACACTTTGGTGAGATTGAAGAGAGAGAAAGAGACGTTGAGGAATACTCTTAATTATTTGTCTGCTGCTTCTGCTGTTAAAGATGTATTCCCATCATCATCTTCTTGAATCTTCGTTATGAAATGAATTGATAAAAGTGAAAAATATACGATTTTTATAGGTACTCAATTAGTTGTTAATTTTTATTTTTATTTTGATTTTGTGGGTTTGATTACTGGATTCCCTTTTTTGTATAATTTTGTAAAGATTCTTATACACAGTAGAGGAATTATCAACAATTATTTCACTGTATTTGCAAATTTGGGTGTATTTCAAATTTGCTTTTATGATCTCACCACACTAGATTGAATTGGAAACAGAATCGGTTGGAATTGGATTATTAATACTTCATCCGTATCAAAATAAGTGACACACTTTCCATTTTGGGGTAAATGGAGTGTATCAAAATAAGTGACACATTTTGAAAACTTTTCTTATTTGGTAAAAATAGTGGGACCCATACCCACTAACTATCCACTTTAATAAAGTCAAATTACCCTTATACCCTTACTTTTACTTTTAAAACTCATTAATATCACTTTATTCAAGGAAAGTGGGATTCATTCTCCACTAACTATGTACTTTAATATATTTTAACCCCTACTTTAATCTTTTGCCTCAAAAATCGTGTAAGCCAATTTGTGTCACTTATTTTGATACGGAGGAAGTAATTGGTCCATCTGGAGTCCAACTTTTCTGTTAAATGGAGTACCGGGTCTTTTGGTTGGCGGTACATTGGGTCCAGGTACATCTGATATAGAACAACAAATCGGGTTTAAGACGTTGGACTGAAATTTATTTAACTATATAATTGGAATTTGTTTTTATTTAGTACTATTGGTACTGTTCGGTAACTGCTATTTGTAAATATTTCATGTATAAACTAACAAATATGATACAAAGACCTGAAATGGCTCCAAATACTATTTCGTTTATAATCGGGTCTATACCCGATTTACTCATAAACGAACCAGAACTGTTTTCTATAAAACTGTTTAGTTCTCGAGTTTACTAATCATCTGAAATCAGATCTCGGGTGTTTTGGGTCTAGGTCCATCCAAGTCTGTTCTGGACCGAATCCCGTCCCTACTTTAATCGTGTATTTGAATCCAAAAGTATTGCTGATGGGCGTACACCTGATTTACCAAAACTGCTGTTTTTCTTGGGTTTTATTGCTAGTGTACCATTGTCTGTTTTCTGCAATCATGTTCATAGCAGGTTGCAAGTGAAGTATTAGAAATTAGGGATAACCAAATTATTAGCATTAAAATAACAATTTTAACCAAATTAAATCAACAAACTAACCTTGAATTTTCTTAGCACTACAACATGTTTCACCTTCACCAAACCAAGACAAATTTGAAGGCATTATCCATTAATCCACCCTCACAACCACTGTAGAAGCTTCTATTAATTCTTGCTTAGAAAGACAAGAGTAAACCTGGATTAGAGTAAAGTTGTACTAAATCTCCAAATTGGTTTAACTTTTCTTACAACTTCGAGGAAACTTCTTCACATGTACTTGAAGAAATAAGTGAAATCTTACCTCATAGTTTTAGTAAAACATTGATTCTTACATAGTTACATGTAGTTTCATTTGTTTATGCAGTGCTAGATTGATTGAAGAAAGAAGCGAAATCTTACCTCATATTACCTTCATCCCCAAGTTATTGTCCACAGACAAGAAGCACCCACTTTATAAAAAAATTACATTTATTACACTGTGCAACCAATAGAATTCTATTATTACCACCTTACTATTTTTTAATGGTGTAATTTTCAAGTTGACAATAATTTTGAAACATATTAAAAAAGAAATTTGAATAATAAAATTAGGACGGAAGAGTAGTTTTCTAAGTCTGTTTTTGGAATTGACTATTTAAAATCTTAAGTACTATTTAAACATACTAAAATTATCTAATGATTAACCATTAATTACTTTATTAACTAATGATTACCCATAATTTAATTAGTCTGGCTTCTAAAATACATAACATAAAAAGTTATATTTATATTAATAGAGTTGTATTCTTGAAAGTACAAGAGATTTACATAGTCTCAAGTAATAAATCCTAGTCATTGGATCAAGATGGTCAAGATCAAATCCCCCACCTACAACCACCGCCGGCCGCCGCCTCCAGCCACCGCTCCGCCGCCGGCCGCCGCCGAGCACCGCCGATCGCCGCCGGTGGCCGGCGGCGGTGGTGGTGGTGGTGGCTGACAGTGAAGGTGCTGGTGGTAATGGAGGTGGTGGTGGTATTGATGTATTGAAACACATATGCTTCACTAAAACACAACATATTACTTCGAAGCACATGTGCTTCAGGTCACGAAACACAAGTGTTTCAAGTCACTAAAAACATGACTTTCTAAACACATAGGGAGCATACGAAGCACATGTGCTTCATTACTTGAAACACAATGTGCTTGGCTGTACATATACACTTCTTTATTTTTAAAAGACATGTTATTAGTGAAGCACATGTGCTTCTAGCTTACAAACACATGTGCTTCATTACTTGAAACACATGTGCTTGATTGTACATATACACTTCTTTATTTTCAAAAGACATGTTATTAGTGAAGCACATGTGCTTCTAGCTTACAAACACATGTGCTTCATTACTTAAAACACATGTGCTTCATTACTTGAAACACATGTGCTTGGCTGTTATTTTCAAAAGACCTGTTATTAGTGAAGCACATGTGTTTCTAGCTTACAAACACATGTGCTTCATTACTTGAAACACATGTGCTTGGCTGTTATTTTCAAAAGACCTGTTATTAGTGAAGCACATGTGTTTCTAGCTTACAAACACATGTGCTTCATTACTTAAGACACATGTGCTTGGCTGTACATATACATTCCTTTATTTTCAAAACACATGTGTTTCAAAAGGAGAAACACATGTGTTTCAAACACATGTGCTTCCAGTCATGACCACCACCACCGGTCACCACCACCGGCGACCACCTCCGGTCGCCGTCCGCCGCCCATCGCCGCCGGCCACCGTCGCCGGCCGCCGTCTCCGGCCGCCGGAGGTTGTGGGGTGTTGATGTATTGAAGCACATGTGCTTGTAGTGGTGGTGGTGGTTTGAATCTTGATCTTGACCATTGAGTTTTTCTTGATCCAAGAGCTAATAATTGTCCCTTGGGACTAGATAAAATTAATGTACTACCTTGAACATTTACCTATATTAATATAGAGTTGTATTTTAGGAAGTCCAAAGGATTTGTCTAGTCCCAAGGGACAAATCCTAGCCATTGGATCAAGATGGTCAAGATCAAATCCCCCACCTATAGCCACCTACAGCCACCGCCGGCCGCCGCCTCCGGCCATCGCCCGCCGCCGCCGCCGGTGGCCCGCGGCCGGCGGCCTGCGTCGGCGGTGGTGGCTGACAGTGAAGGTGCTGGTGGTAATGGGGGTGGTGGTGGTATTGATGTATTGAAACACATGTGCTTCACTAAAACACAACATATTACTTCGAAGCACATATGCTTCAGGTCACGAAACACATGTGTTTCAAGTCACTAAAAACATGAGTTTCTAAACACACAAGGGAGCATACGAAGCACATGTGCTTGACGTTATGAAACACATGTGCTTCACTATAAAGAAAAAAAAAAATCAAAACAAGTGACGAACATATCATTATGAAGCACATGTGCTTCATATAGCCAAGCACATGTGTTTTTGTTCCTGAATACATGTAACTTACAAGCAAGTCATTTGTGTTTGAATCACGAAGCACATGTTCTTGACGTTATGAAACACATGTGCTTCACTACACAGAAAAAAAAATCAAAACAAGTGACGAACATATCATTATGAAGCACATGTGCTTCATAAAGCCAAGCACGTACATGTGTTTTTGTTCCTGAACACATGTAACTTACAAGCAAGTCATTTGTGTTTGAATCACAAAGCACATGTGCTTGACGTTATGAAACACATGTGCTTCACTACACAGGAAAAAAAAATCAAAACAAGTGACGAACATATCTTTATGAAGCACATGTGCTTCATAAAGCCAAGCACATGTGCTTTTGTTCTTGAACACATTTAACTTACAAACAAGTCATTTGTGTTTGAATCACGAAGCACATGTGCTTGACGTTATAAAACATATGTGCTTCAGTACACAAGAAAAAAAATCAGAACAAGTGACGAACATATCATTATGAAGCACATGTGCTTCATAAAGTCAAGCAAATGTGTTTTTGTTCCTGAACACATGTAACTTACAAGCAATTCATTTGTCTTTAAATCACGAAGCACATGTGCTTAACGTTATGAAACACATGTGCTTCATTACTTGAAACACATGTGCTTGGCTATACGTATACACTTCATTATTTTCAAAACACATGTGTTTCAAACACATGTGCTTCCAGTCACGACCACCACAACCGGCGGCCACCTCCGGCCGCCGCCCGCCGCCCATTGCCGCCGTCCGCCGCCGCCGGCCGCCGTTGTCGGCCGCCGTCTCCGGCCGCCGGAGGAGGGTGAGGGATTGATATATTGAAGCACATGTGCTTGTTTGGTTTGAATCTTGATCTTGACCTTTAACTTTTTCTTGATCTAATAGCTATTAATTGTCCATTGGGTAGGTAAAATTCTTGGACTACTTGAACATTTCTCTATTAATATATATAGTAGTATTAAAAGCCGAATTATTTTTACTGTGTAGTTTCAAACTGTACGTACAATTTTTTTTAATTATATTTTTATAAAGAGTAATTGACAAAATTAAGTTGCAATTTGGATGCACAATAATGACATTGTTGAAAACGAAATGTTTTAGATTTTTCGGAGTCATATTCCGATCCCCCCCCCCCCCATAGGGCCATAGACGCCTTACAAAGTTCATTTTGCAAAAATAACAAGAAGCCCGTTGTACAAACGATTAAAATTTCCAGCTATAATCTTCGAAACAGAAAGAAATCCGTTCTACAATGGATGTCGATCCGAGACAGTACGAACGAATTGTAAGTTTGATTAATTGATTCTACTTATTTCGGATGTCAATAATCAATTTATGCACAGAAATCTATGAAACCGCATGATTCGTTAGTCAACGATGTAATTTTCAACTGTTTGTGGTTGATTTTAGCCAATGATTATGGTTTTCGTGATAATTTTGTAGCTTTTTGCTATTCTAGGGTTCATTACATATTATTGTAGGTTCGATTAATCGTTCTGTTAGTAAATTCAATCGCACTGTTGAAGATGAAACCCTAATATTCATGATTGCAAGTGTAAACCCCATTGTTACCGAAATCTTTCTGAATTCAATTTGTGGTTCTCCAGAATAACTGCATCTCTGACTGCTTCCATCTAATTGTATTCCATATTAGATGTGCTTAGAATGATAATTGCAGATATAATGGCTATGACTCCTGAACTATCTTTTTGTTAATTAATTTGTAATTATATCTTCAACTTTGTTCAATATATATGGCAGAAAATAAATGACAAAGACAGCCACAATATCATCTTATCATATCTCATCCATGGTTGTTATAAAGATACTGTTGAATCACTTGTTACTTCTGCTGGATTAAACACATCTCCTGCACAACTGGAACACATGGAAAAAAGAAAACGTAAGCCTGTTTAATTATCATTATCAAATTCTAAAAACGATTAAAAATTGTTGAATTTTAAACATTTCCAGGAATTTTACACTCTGCATTAGAGGGAAATGCGTTAAATGCTATCCGTTTGACAGATGAAATTTCACCTAACCTATTAAAAAATAATCAGGACCTGCTTTTTGATCTTTTGAGCCTTCATTTTGTTGAGCTTATTCGCTCAAAGCACTGGTGAGTATAACAAAAAAATAATATTGAATAGTTATTTAAATTTTTTTATTTAATTCACGTATGACGTGGCAGCACAGAAGCTCTTAATTTTGCTCAGGTCAAGTTGGCCTGTTACGGGAAAGTGCAAAAATATGTCGAAAAACTCGAAGTATGTTGTTTTTAATGGAAAAATAACATTTTTTAAATTTATACTGTATTATATTTATGAGTTTTATTGATGAATAATTTTGTTTTCATGCAGGATTTTATGGCCCTACTAGCTTATGAGGAACCAGAAAATTCACCAATGTTTCATCTACTTAGTTTGGAGTACCGACACCATGCTGCAGATAGTTTGAACAGAGCAATTCTCGGTATGTAATTTTTAAAATTTATAAAATAATTTTATTGTTACATAATTCCACGTTTAGTTTTAGTTTTAGTTTTATTGTTAATTGTGTGATTATTGATGTCAGCTGATGCAAACATGCCAAGTTATTCACAACTAGAAAGGATAATACAACAGACAACTTTAGTTAGAGAATGCTTGAGTGAAGAACTCGGAAAGGTAAATTCTCAAATTCTAAGTTTTTTATATATTAATTAATACCAATCATTTTACTTAGTTTGTTGATTAATGTTTATAATGATAATTGGTTAATAGGACTATTTTATTATTTCTAGCTTGCTCTTGACGATACACAATCTAATTAATAATTTGTCGTTTTTCTTAATTATATTTTATTGTTTTTGTAAATCGTTGGAATGATTATATTATTTGAATAGTAACATAGTTTTTTGACACTTATTTTACAGGATGTAGTATCGGAATTCTGTTTAAAGGATTTTCTGAGGAGCTAAATCTTGATTTTTTTAGTCAGTATCATGATGGATTTGGTATGTTGTAATAGTTTTCTTCCCATAAATCACCCAATCCAATTTCAACTCATGAATCTTTTATGTAAAAACGGTTGTAATTCTGGTCTTGAAATTGTTAGCAGCAGCCAATGTAAAGAAAGTAAAGATTCATTTGTAAGAACAAATATTAGTCTCTATAAAGTGTGATTTTGGATCTCTTCTAGATCTAAAACTGTAAGTCTTTGATATATAGATCAACCAAATTCAACCATATCCAACTCATTGTAATTTAATTTTAGTTTCTTTTTTTTTTTTTTAATAATTTCTTGCTACTAACTAATACTTCCTCCGTATCACGATAAGTGATACACTTTCCATTTATGGGTGTTTCACAATAAGTGATACACTTCAAAAGTTACCTTATTTGGCAAAAATGTGGGACCCAACCTCCACTAACTATCCACTTTAATAAACTGAAATTACCCTTATACCCTTACTTTTACTTTTAAAACTAATTAATATCACTTTATTCAAGTAAAGTGGGACCCATCATCCACTAACTATCTACTTTAGTATATTTTAACCATACTTTAATATATTTTAATCTTACTTTAATCTTTTACCTCAAACTCCGTGATCTTCCAAATGTATCACTTATTGTGATACGGAGGAAGTATAGTTTTTTTTGGTAACCTGCATTCCAACTCGCTTCGCCAACCAACTAATCCTAATGTAACCACCTGATTTGCGAGTAGTCTGGAGTCGATGTGAGTGAACCTTCGTGGCCATAATGAGGCCCTTTTTTTTTTGCTTATACGGATTGAACCTGATATCTCCTGTTAATTTTACCAAATCCAACCAATAGGGTACTACCCTTGTGGTTAGTAGCTAATATAAATTACGGTTAAGGAACTAAAATAAAGTAGAGTTGGTCGGTATGGGTCCATTGAAGCACACCAAATTTATTGTTACATCAGATGCCACATAAGCAATTTCCTTACACTGCTTTGGACGAAATACCCACTATATCACCACACCGGTGGACCGTGGTGTTCTGTGGCAGTGGCCACACGAAAACCCACCACGGTGTGGAGGGGTGATGTTCCACATGCCTCAACGATGTAGTTGCCATGACACCTAGGATCACACCATGGTGTAATTGACCCATACCGCACAACCTAAAATATATCATAATGGCATATGGTTGGCCTTTGTTTCTTTGCTTTTGTCTAGTTTTAGAGATTTGCCTATATAGTCTAATTGATATTCTTAATCTTGTATGGATTTAGACATAAAAACTCATAAGAATTTTTCTTATATAGTTATTTCCATGTTAAGTTCATGTAGTTAAAATCAAATGACACTTAGCACGCGAAATTAATATTAATAAAAATATGGTTATTGTTGATTTTGACATTAAAACCCAAATTTATATTTCAAAATTACATGTTTGCGCCACGTCCGTCTCTTTCCTTCATGGTCGTCAGTCGTCACCCTCTCCTTTTCTCGGCACCTTGTTTGTTAACATGTAGAATTATTGTTACTTACATTTGGTTTTAGTCTGTGGTAATTAAAACGAGTCAGTTGGGTCTCACAAACATGTTGGATCATATAATCGGGCAATTTTTTTTAACGGCCGGATCAGATGAGTTTCTCAATTTTAATTTGATCCAAAATAAAATCGAATCGAATTGTAATTCGACTCTTGGTTCGGTTTAGGTATTATGGATATCAATTATGTCCAGTCCAATTTTGTTTTAGTTTGGATAGGTGAAATTTCAAATTCGAGAAACTTGAAAACCCCAAGAATCGAACCAATGAACACCCCAACATTGGGTCGGTCCATCAATTTTAGGCCTAGTAATACATATATCCAAGGAAACAGTTGGGGGCCTATTTGATTATTTGACTTATAATCTTATCAAGTTTATTGGCTTAAAAAACTCATAACGCCCAAATTGAGAAGCTTATAAGTAAGAACAAAATGAATGTATCGTTTTCTTAGATTTACAAAAGGTTTATTGCCCACCAAATAAACTAAAACTTATATTAGCAAATCATGAAAAACTTTTATGACAACAATCTGTTAAAACAAATCAACTCATTATTTTAATATACAATTTAAATTGCCATTAATAATCATTGGTCCCAATTTTGAGGAACACTTATCATCACATTCTTTCCTCTCACTTTCCCTTTTTCTTAAGTGGGAGGGCATGCTACCATCATGACTCATGAATATACACATCATATCTTTAGAATATAAATTTAAAATATTATACAAAAGATCATACAATATAATATATACATGTTATGATAACGATATTGTTTTCAAGAAACCGAGATGAATCATAATATTCGGTTTTGAAACGGAAAAAAAAAACACATAATATTGTACTTTTGAATCTAATCATTCCAACACTAAAAACAACCATAAACACACCAAACTTTTTTTTTCTTCTCACATAATAGATGCATATTAACTTCCATAATCTCACTTCGAAGTCCCAAAAGCACTCGCTAGTTATAAAAGAAAAACGTTAAGTGTTACGTTGATCAAACGTTTACGATTGATTGAGGGAGTAGTGGTTGAGTGATCGATGACTTGGCATGGCCCGTTATCCTTGGTGCACCATTGTCCGTGGGGGCTCCCGCCATTTGTAGCATAAACTTTCTCTCTTCGTTCTTTCCCCATAACACGAGATACAAACCCGTTATGATCAACACCGCTCCTATTATCCTGCATACCCGAATATATAAAATTCTTATAATCTTTGACCGTGTACGGTTGTCGTAAAGTAGGATCCCACAAGAATAGTTGTTGAGTTCATGTGTATGGTTTGACAAAAATACAGATAATCTAAGGGTTGTGCAAGTGCATGTGGGTTTGTCTCCAACTACATTACTACTATCTCCTAATTTATTTATTTCCCTATTATTAAAGACATGCATATAATCGTACTTGTTTCTTACAGAAATTTTCCTAGAAGCAGTCTCTCTACTTCAAGACAGATGTATAACTGTCTAAATCGTAATTTCCACATATCCTTCATTAAAAAGGATTTGTTATCATTGTCATTGTATTTAATTAAGTCTTGATCGAATATTTATGAGTCGTCAATTTATTGTTATGAAGAATGTGTTATTTTCTTGTGTGGAAAATGCTTGTGATTGATGTTGAATGTGTGCGTGCAATGCACGTGCATAGTGGGGTTGTGATGATTAGTTAATTACCCTCCCAAATAAAACTCTTCGCCTAAAGCGACCGAAGCCATGAGAGCGACAACAAGGGTCTGAACCGGTTGATATAAGGCCACAAAAACCGGGCCACCTCTGTCAATGCACCATATCTGTACAGCAAATGCAATTCCTGATGCAACCACACCCTGTAATCAATATAACACATTAACATTAAATACCTACCTTTTCCCATTCATATTAAAAAGAAATTAAATACAAAAAAATAAAATTGATACATTGTGTTTAGAGTTTTAGACTTGGTTGCAATGTTTTAAAAACCGGTTTTTGCAGTAAACCGGCCAATTTTCTAATAAGGATTGAACCGGTAAGACTGGATTAGCCGGCCGGTTGAATCGGATAATAATATTGTCGGTAATTATGCAAATGGTGTACAAAAGCCAAAAAAAATTAAAAAACTACAAAATAAACATCATAAAAATCAAAAAAATTTCAAAACTTATTTTTCAACTATGTTTTTGAGTAACATAACCTATAGAAAAAAATCCATGTTAATTTTATTTATTTATTTTTTTAAGAAAAATTGGATTTTTTCTAGTTTCCACGAGGTTCATCCGGGTTTTTATGTCCAACTGGCCGGTTCCGACCGAGTTATAACCATCGATCGAACCGGCTATATTCTTTTTTTCTGGTTGCCAGCCGGTTCAACCGGGTTTTTAAAACACTGTTTGGTAGAGTTATTTTGGATGGCTTAATTAGTAACGTGTCAAAAAAGTAACACAATAAAAATGGTCCAAATAAACTCATTCATGAGGTTGAGTTACTGACCGCATAAAAGACACTAAAGAGCTCGCCACCCGAGTGAATAAACCAAGCATTAATATCTCTTTCCATAAACGCAGCCAAAACAAGAAACTGTAAGATCCCAAAGAAGCATTGGTACGATGTGAAAGAAAGCCGAGCCGGATACTTCTTGAGAACCGGTGCTTGTAGCACGAGCCAACCGGACCAAGATAAACAATGACCGATCAAAAACAAGCACCCAAGGGTCCAGCTTTTCCCGTTTGCATCGCCTAACGACTGCAACACGGGTGAAGCTGCCCGAATACCGGTTAGAGACGGTGGTGGGCTGTATATTGTTGGTCCCTTGTAAAGAGTGATCACCGATGCTCCGGTGATGCAGAATAAAGTTCCGGCCACTTTTGATATCCCGTCTTTTCTGTTTAGTCTCACTTTTTCTATCCTGCAGTTGAATGTATATATAAAGATTGATATGTTGATTGCTATTTTTATTAGTTAAAGAAAGAAAAACGTGTAATGATTGATTATGTATAGATGGGGTGGGATTGAGAGCTTGCCCGCTAATGGCGGCCATGAGGAATGTGATGGCCGGAACGGAGTTTTGTAGGGCGGATGCGAATGTTGGAGATGTGTTGTCCAAACCCAACAAGTAGAAAGCTTGATTTGCAGTAATCCTGATGCATTAGGAAAACAAATTATTGTGAATTGTAGGGTGAACATGAAAACTGAAAACTGACCCTTCGGTTTTAAATTTGAAAAAACCAATGAGTTCTATTTGGTTTCGGTTTTAACTTGAAACTGCCCTTTAAGAATCCACACCATTAAGGCATTAATTATGGTTTGTATTATGATTATATGAAATAATTAAATACGTTTATATTTTAATTTTTTTGGGCTGAAAATGGAATTAAGTGTTGAGATATGTAATTAGACATTGAATTTAATGCTGAGAATTAGATAGTGTTGCTAAAAAATTGTATGAAATGTTGGAAAAGTGAAGGTTATTATAGAAATTTATATATTAATGTTGGAAACCAAGTGAGTTCTATTTTAAACCAAACTTTTATTGGCTAGATACTGTTCAAACCGAAACCGATAAAAACTGAAACTATTGGTGTTAGAGCAAATTACAGATCAACTTAGTACTGATGCTGCAGTTAGTGATAATTATGTTTATTACTGATGGGGCAGAAACATTTACTACTGAAGGAGTTGATGCTGGTGTTCTCTATAACTTAGTTACTACTGATCATACAAAGATTGAAGATACTACTGATCATTGTAGTTACTACTGACGATGATTATGGACTTACTACTGATCACCAAGTTTACTACTGATGTTACTTATTTACTACTGGTGATTGGTTTTACTACTGATACGCGTTTATGGAACATATCAAGTCCGAGATCTTCGCAGAGATAGTTATAGAATGTAAATCAATGTATATCGTTTATAATTAGATGTAAATCGTATCCTAGAATAACTAGGGTAAATAGTTTAGCTTCAAGGACTATTATATATAGTTCCTTACGAATTGTAAACGTACGTGTGTATTGTTAACTTGATAATATACATTGAAGCTTTTTGTGAAACTGTGTTCTTAATATTTATCATATTGTTCATACAGTTCATTGTTCTTAATTATTGATATAGTGTTGATCCGCTGCAACTTCTATCATCAATTAGATCTAAGGTGTTTATTAACTTGTCTATAGTTAATCGATCCTGACAAGTGGTATCAGAGCATTTTGGTTCTAGATCTACTATTTGTTAAGAACAACAAAAAGTTTTAATCTTTAAAACACACACATTATTAATCATGACTGATAATAATGAAAGCACTCAGGCCAACAAAATTCCTATTCTCACACCCAATAACTTTGGGATGTGGAAGAATCGTATTAAGCAATACATGCTTATTACAGATTATTCCATGTGGGAAGTCGTTTGTGAAGGAAACAAAACTGGTCAACTTCAAGCAAGTAGCTCTGCAACTGAGGCAGACAAACTTAAATGTGAGAAGGAGAAGAAAGATAAAGGCATCGAACTCAAAACTCTAAGCACTCTCTTACTGGCCATTCCTAATGATTATCAACATCTCTTTGTTGAATATGATGATGCAAAAATACTATGGGAAGCACTGGAGAAGAGATTCGTTGGGACAAAGAGCACCAAGAGGAATATGAAGTCTGTTCTCAAACAAGACTTTGAAAATTTCAAAGGAAAGCCCAATGAAACACTCACTCAAGTGTTTGACAGATTCAACAAATTAATTGGTGAACTCAACCAAGTTGGTGTAAAGATGGATCAAGAGGATGTCAACATGAAGTTTCTAAGGTCTCTTAGTGAAGAATGGGCCATGTACACAGTGGTGTACAGACAAAGAGATGCTTTAGAAGAAAAGGAGTTAGATGAACTCTATAATGATCTCAGAGTGTTTGAAACTGAGGTAAATCACAAAAACCCTTCTATTTCTTCTAACAATGCTGCTTTTATGTCTAGTACAGGTCAAGGACAAGAAACCTCCACAGGAAAGGCTGCAGATTCTGAGGATACTGCAAGAGAATCCTTTTTCACTAGTCATGTGCATACTGCATTGATTAGTGATGACTTGGAACAACTGAATCCAGATGATCTTGAGGAGATGGATCTTAAATGGCAGATGGCTATGCTGAGCCTAAGGACCAAAAGATTCCTAAAAAGAACTGGAAGGACAAGCCTCAATTTCAACAAAGGTGACAAAGCAGGATTTGACAAAACTAAAGTCAAATGTTACAACTGTAACAACCTTGGTCACTTTGCAAAAGAATGTCCTCAACCAGACAAAAGATCAAAATCAACTGCTCTTGTGTCACAACAAGGACAAGGATATGACTGGAGCTTCCAAGCAGAAGAGCATGCTCAAAATCAAGCTCTCATGGCCTTTACTGAAAACAAAACTGAGGTAAAATCTAAACCTTGTACTCCTGAATGTGCTAAAATTATTAAAAATCTAGAAAAAGAAAACAATAAATTAAATGAAGATTTAGCAAAAGCAATCAGAAGAAATTATGAGTTTGATGGGGTGATTGCTGATCAAGAACATCAAATAAAGGTGTACAAGATGATTGATCAACGGATCAAGGAAGAATTGCTTCAAGCTGTGGATGAGAAAGAGTTTTATGAAACAAAAAATAATGAACTAACAAGTAAAATAGAAGAATGTCAACTTGAAATTGAACAAAATAAATTAACAATTAAAAAGTTTGAAAGAAGCACTAAAATTCTTGATGAATTAACTAATAATCAAACTACAGAAAAGGTTGTTCATGGGGTAGGATATCATGCTGTACCACCTCCATATAAAATCATTCCTCCTCTTAAAAACAGTTCAGAAAGAATCATTAATGAATTAAAAACTGAAAATCAAACTGAATCATCTAATGAAACATCTGAATCAAATAATTCTTCTGATGATGAACAATCAATTGAATTTACTATATCTCAAAGTGAATCACCAAAATCAATTGATACAAGTTTTCACACAGCTCAAAGTCCAAATGAATCTCCCAAATATAATGCAGATAATGTACCAAAAATTTTAACAAGGGGGAATGAAAGAAATAAAACACAACTCTTAGACCAAAGAATACCTGAAGGTGCTAAAAATAAGAAACTAAGATGTGTTATATGCAATAAAATGAACCATTTAGCAAAGGATTGTCACTACAATCCAATAAACTGCAAAGAGTTAAAAGAATTTAAAGTTCTTAAAGAAAATGCTAAAACTCAAAAGTTAAAAGTTACTACTGGTCTTTCAGTAGTAAATAAAATTAAAAATCCAATTGTTGAAGATCCAAGATTTGGAAGAAGTAAACCAAGGTTTGTTCAAAACAGAAGAACTGGAAGCCCAAAGAACAGCAATTACTTCAAAAATAATGGAAAATCCAATCAAAATAAACAATATTTTAAATTTTCCAACACCAGTAGAAACTCTAACAAATTTACTACTGGTGTTAACCCTAATTATAATGCTGTATGGTACCAGTACAAGAATACTACTGGTAATAACCCTAATTTCAAAAATACTACTGCTCCCAAAACAAATTTCAAAAACACTACTGGTGTTAACTCTAAAAACACTACTGGTCATTCTAAACATGGTAAGTACCCAAATACTACTGGTCCATCAGTAGTAAAGTATTCAAAAGCTAAAAACAATGGGTATAAACCAAGATCAGTAGGAAATTCTCACACCAGTAAAAACTACAAAAGGACAGTAGTAAAACAAAATACCAGTAATAAACAAGTATGGGTACCAAAAGTCTTCAAAGTTAAATCCCCAAAAGCTCATTTCTCAAAGGATGAACCCAAGACATATAAAGCTTGGGTTCCCAAACTTAACTAATCCTTTACTCACTTGTGCAGAGCATTCAGATCCCAGAAGAAGGAAGAACATGGCATATTGATAGTGGATGCTCAAGGCACATGACTGGAAATCTGCAAATTCTTAAAGATTTCAAGTTATTTGATGGAGGATATGTGGCATTTGGTGAGAATCCCCAGGGAGGTAAGATCACAGGTAAAGGTACTGTTACAAATGGAAAGATTACCTTTGATGATGTATTTTATGTAGCTGAGCTAAAATACAATCTTGTCAGTGTGTCTCAAGTATGTGATAAGAAGAATAAAATTCTTTTCACAGACATTGAGTGCATCATTCTTTCTCCTGATTTTATATTAGATGAAAAATATGTTGTCTTAAGAACTCCAAGGAGAAACAATGTGTATTGCCTGGATATAGGGGGAGAACTCATTTCTACAAATGAGGTCAACTGTTTTATATCCAAGGCAAACACCACTGAATCAGAACTTTGGCATAGAAGGATGTGTCACACAAATTTTAAAAACATGAATAATTTAGTAAAAAGAAATCTGGTCATTGGACTACCTCAAAAACAATTCATGTGTGATCATCACTGTGTTGCATGCCTAAAAGGTAAACAACACAAGACTTCTCATAAGTCCAAAACTGTGAACTCTATTTCTGTTCCTTTACAGCTCTTACATATGGACCTTTTTGGTCCTACAAATGTAATGAGTATTGGAAAGAAACAATATTGTCTTGTTATTACTGATGACTTTTCCAGATATACATGGGTTTTCTTTCTCAGGACAAAGGATGAAACAAGTGAACTCATAAAGAACTTAATTGTCAAACTGGAAAACACATCTGATCAAAAAGTGAAAGCCATAAGATGTGATAATGGCACAGAATTTAAAAATACTAACTTAATTAACTTTTGTGATCTGAAAGGTATTGACAGACAATACAGCTCACCTAGAACTCCACAACAAAATGGTGTAGCTGAAAGAAGGAATAGAACCATCATTGAAGCAGCAAGATCAATGCTTGCAGACTCAAAATTACCAATTACTTTTTGGGCAGAAGCTGTTAATACTGCTTGTTATGTTCAAAACAGAGTATTAATAGTGAAGCCACATTTTAAAACACCATATGAACTTTTCAATAAAAGAAAACCTTCTATAAGTTTCTTAAAATCATTTGGTTGTCCTTGTACTATTTTGATTACAAGAGAACAAATTGGTAAGTTTGACTGCAAAGCTGATGATGGAATCTTTGTGGGATACTCTACTCAAAGCAAATCATACAGAGTATTCAACAAAAGACTAAGGATAATTGAAGAAAGCATCAATGTATCCTTTAATGAAAATGTACCTAATGAACAAGGAAATGGTCCAGATTGGCTATTTGACATAGACAATCTAACCAAATCCTTTAATTCTAATATGAATTTCAATGCAGGTAATTCAAATTGTCTTAATCAAAAAGAAGGAACATCATCTGTTTATACTGGTCAAGAAAAGATGAGATACATAGTTGTTGATACTGCTCCCATAGTTAATACTGATGTCAGTAAGAACTCAAATATTGAAAGCAGTAGTAACTCTGAGAATGAGGTCAGTAGTAATTCCAATACTACTGGTACCAGTAATAGTACTGAAAATACTACTGGTCCAAACTATAACCTAGATTCTCAAGATACTACTGATACCAGTAACAACTTCAATACTTCTGATCTCAATGAAGATGATAGCAGTAGTAACTCTGACCAAGATAATGATGAACCAAATACTAATGACAATGAAGGATCTCAAGAAGAACAACTACCTGAGGCAAATGAGTCCAACCTTGAAAATCAACTAGTGGTTGATAAAACTACAACAACAAGGACTCAAAAGAACCATCCATTAGACCTTGTTCTAAGTGATGTTAACTCACCACTTCAAACAAGAAGCAAATTAAACAAAAGTTTAACTGCAAATATGTGTAATATAAGCTTAATTGCTAATGAATGTATGTATGAATGCTTTCTGTCTCAGGATGAACCAAAGAAGATCCAACAAGCAATGAAGGACTCAAACTGGATTGAGGCAATGCAAGAGGAACTCCTTCAATTTAAATTACAAGCTGTTTGGACACTTGTACCTCTACCCAAAGGAAAAAGAGCCATTGGAACAAGATGGATATTCAGAAACAAGAAAGATGAAAGAGGTATAGTGATCAAGAATAAAGCCAGACTTGTAGCCCAAGGATACACTCAAGAAGAAGGAATAGACTATGATGAAGTATATGCTCCTGTTGCTAGAATTGAAGCAATAAGAATATTTCTAGCATATGCTTCATTCAAGAAATTCAAAGTCTATCAAATGGATGTTAAGAGTGCCTTCCTATATGGAAAAATTGAAGAAGAAGTTTATGTTTGCCAACCTCCAGGATTTGAAGATCCAAAACATGGTGATTATGTGTTTAAATTGGATAAAGCTCTATATGGCCTACATCAGGCACCAAGAGCATGGTATGACACACTATCATCATACTTATTAAAGAACAATTTCAAAAGAGGAGCCATTGATAAAACTCTATTCACAAAGAAAGTCAAAGATGATATACTACTGGTACAAATCTATGTAGATGATATCATCTTTGGTTCAACCAATGATACATTGTGCAAAGAATTTGAAGAGCTGATGCAGATTAAATTCAAGATGAGCTCCATGGGTCCAATGAACTTCTTCCTTGGACTCCAAGTCAGTCAAAGAACTGATGGTATTTTGATAAATCAATCAAAATATGTCAAAGACATCTTGGAAAAGTTTGACTTGAAAGACAGTAAAAGTGCTAGTACACCAATGGAAACACACAAACACCTACATCCTGATGTTGAGGGGGAGGATGTAGACGAACACTTATATAGATCAATGATAGGATCTTTGATGTACTTAACTGCATCAAGACCTGACATTATGTATAGTGTTTGTGTGTGTGCAAGATATCAAGCAAGACCCAAAGAACTACACTTGCAGGCTGTTAAAAGAATATTCAGATACTTAAAAGGCAAACCATCACTAGGTCTATGGTATCCACATGACTCACCCTTTGAACTAATAGCCTATACAGATAGTGACTATGGAGGTGAATGTCAAGATAGAAAGTCCACTACTGGTGGATGTCAATTCTTTGGATCAAGACTAGTGTCATGGCAATGTAAGAAGCAAACAAATGTATCAACATCTACTGCTGAAGCAGAATATGTAGCTGCATCTGCTTGCTGTGCTCAAGTTCTATGGATTCAAAATCAGCTTCTAGACTTTGGTATCTCTATCCTTAAAACTCCTATTTTCATTGATAATCAAAGTGCTATTAGTATTGTGAATAATCCAGTAAAACATTCAAAAACTAAACACATTGAAATAAGATTTCACTTTATAAGAGATTGTAATGAAAAGAAATTAATCAAAGTAGTTAAAATCCACACTGATGATCAATTAGCAGATCTTTTTACAAAAGCATTTGATGTAGGAAGATTCAACTTCTTGGTCAGCAGTATTGGAATGATTTTAATAACTTAAAATCTCTCTTAAAATCATGTGTAAATTTAGTGTTGTAAAATATTTTTTTAAGTGTTTTACTACTGGTATTGCTGTACTACTGGTGTGAAAGTGTATGCACAAAATACTACTGGTAATTCATTACTACTGGTGTATTTTAGGTTTACACAAATACTACTGGTAAGTCAGTACTACTGGCATTCTCATATACTACTGGTCGTGTATGTTAATGGTTACTACTGATGTCTGTAGTTACTACTGATGTCAAAATCCTTAGTCATTACTGATATTAGTAAATACTACTGACGTTTTACTACTGATATCTTATTTACTACTGGTCTTTCAGAATCACAATTACCAAACTAACCCCCATGAACATAACCGTTATGTTATGATTCGAAGGCTATTTTCGTAGTTTTACAGGTTAAATCGAAAGATATAAAAGGCGGCATACGATTAAATTAGCATTATCTTCACTTCGATCTGCTAAAACCTCTCGATAAACCCTAGTTTACGAGCAAAAACTCTTCATCTGTAACAAAATTCTTGCAAAATCTCAAACAACAATGGCAACTTTACAAACTCTCGATGTGCAAACCGATCTCAAATACTCAGAATTTCACAATATGGTTGCATTTTTAAAGAATCCCGACGGAACAAAAGATTTCCGTCCAATCGTAAAATTCTTGAGAAATTCGTATATACAGTTTGCCTTAACTGTAAAGCCGAAGGCATATCAACAGCACTTGGTGGATTTCTGGACCAATGCTGAGCGAACAGAAGGAACAACATCATCAATGATAAAATCAAAAGTAGATGGAAAGTACATCACTGTAACTGAACAATCAATCAGACATCATCTACAACTTCATGATGATTCAGGTATGTATACCCTTCCTAAGGAATACATTGCTGATACTTTAAATAAAATGGGGTATGAAGGCAGACTTAATATTGTAACTTTTCAAAAAGGCCTTCTATCCCCACAATGGAAATTTCTGGTTCATACCATTCAGCATTGTATTTCTCCTAAAAGAAGTACTTGGAATGAGTTTAACAAGGCAATAGCATCTGCTGTTGTATGTTTATGCACAGACCAAGTATTCAATTTTTCTAATATGATTTTTGATGGTATGTTGGGAAATCTTAGTTCTTCTAAATTTTTAATGTATCCCAGATTTCTACAACATATCATAAACTGTGAATTACAAAACTTGTCAACTCCTAAAAACATTTTTGTATTACCTGAGTTGAACAAGAAAGTTTTCTCAAATATGAGAAAACAATTTAAATTTTCAGGGAAGGAAACCCCTTTGTTTCCAAACATGATCAAAGATCAACCCAATATTGGAGAAGGTTCAACCATTGCTACAACCCAAGTTGAACCTCAACCCACTCCATCACCCCCAAATACAGCCCAAACACCACCCCATATAGCCACTCAATCACCAACCCAAACAGAAGTCCTGAATGTGTCCCAGGAACTTGATATAAATCTGCAGAGTGCTACTCTTCACTCTGTGGAAGACCTACCAGACAAAACCAAAAATATATCCACAATTTATCATAGAAAGAAAATTTCTTCAAAGGACACCAGGGGACAAATCGAGTCACACCCCAGGCTCAAAGAGTTGTCCTCCAAGGAGGAGAGAGGACATGAGGGGAGGGCTTTCACTACTGATGCCCCAAAGGTGGGTGCACAGGACAGTGAAAACATCATTAGGACCCAAACCTCGGCAACTTTGAGTGATGACTCTTTTGAGGAATTACTCAAAGGACCCCGGTGCCAAGAAACCACAAGGGGGGGCATCTCTGCTTCTTCGAGGAAGAAGAGAATGTCTAAAAGACCCAATGAATCACCAAGCAGTGATGAGGGCAGATCTGTGGAATTGATGGAAAGGAAGGAAAACCTTAAAACCAATGTACCTGTTAGTAAGCCCGATGATCTTGCTAGATGGAGTGAGGGCAGTATTAAAATCCAACAATTGACGGCTAAAGTGGATTCCTTGGAATCCACTGTACAAGATTGTCTTTACTATCAAACAAATCAAGGAAAAACTATGGCTGCTATGAAAAGAAATGTCAATATCATCAACAAAAGAATGAGACAATATGAACTTAGGCTTCATCAACAATCAAAGCTTATCAGAAAATTGAAAAAGAGGATTGATGATAGTGAGGCTCCTCCAGTTGAGCTCACTAAGGGGGAGAAGGATAACATACAGACAATGATTGATGAATCTATTGCAGCAGCAGCTTCCTCCCTCTTGAATTTAAAAGAAACAGAAGTTGATGAAGGCCCAGAGATGATGATTACAGAAGATGAGCCAATTACTACTGCTACAATGGAAGAACAAGTTGAAACAGAGATACCAGTAGTAACTCCTACTACTGATGATATAGCAGTAGTAAGTCAAGAAGAGGAATTAACTGAACTAAACACTACTGATGCCCTATCAGTAGTAACTCCTGAAATAACACCAGTAGTAACTACTCTGGTTACTACTGATGAGGAAGAACTACAATTTCCTGAACTCATTGATGCTAGGAGACATGTCATCATTACCAAACCACCAACACCTGATCAACCACTTATCATACCTGACATTGATGATAATGTGAATTGGTTTGAGGTTGATGAATGCTCACTTCCTCCACATCCAAAAATACTTCAACAAAATGAAATTAGATCATTTTCTCCCTCTGTTATAATAAGAGGAGTACCAGACATGAAGTATATTCCACCTCCACCTACAGCACATATTGGAAAGGGTAAAGAAGTATATGATGAAGATTACCCTAACAGAGCTCTTGGTCATTACATGGTAAACAAGATTAATCTGGTGAGAGCTGATAAACAAGATAAATGGAAGGTGAAGGATAAAAGATATTGGGAGAAAGTAGCTAAATATCAAGCTCTTGAAACGAAGAAAAATCAAAGAGAAATTCCTGTTAAATTACCTGTTCAAATTAAAGATGTTCAGATAGAAGCCCAAGAAGCAGAGTTCAAAAGGCTTAGAAAAGTAGAAGAAGAACATCTAAATTGTCTTGAAGATCTTGTAGCAGAATGCAAAAGAACAAAAGGTGATTTACCAGATGATATATTTGAACAAAAATCTCTTATGATAGACTTTCTAAAGACAAAAGGTCACAGTGCAAAATCTTTTGGAAGAATGAAGATGACAACCATAATTGAAAAATACTGTACTGCAAAAAGGAAAGATTTAATTGAACAAGAGGCTGAAGAAGAAAAGAAATTGAAATCAGCAAAAACCTTAATCCCAATAAGTCCAAATTTAATTAAAGATAATAGTGTGTCTACTATTGGTGAATCCTCATCTGCTCAGACAAAGAAAAGAAAGAATGAAGCTCAAGAACAGAGTTTTCAAAAGAAAGCAAAACAAGAAAAAATTATACCTGTTCTTGAAGTACCTGTTGCTCCACTTCAAAATAACCCAATACTAAACTGGAAAGTCTTGCCCAATAATGTTCTATTAGTTGTAAGGGAAGACAAAATCATTCAAAAGTTTACTGGATGGTTACCTTTGATCAGATCCTGTACAAGAAGTGATGTGATTAAACTTCTGATCATTGGAAAACCGAGAATGTCAAAGAAATCTTGGAAAGAATCTGGAGCTGGATACTTAACAAGAATGATTGATGCAGCTTTTTATCCAGATAACTATCCAGAGTTATTTACAAATCCAGAAAATGTGTATGCATGGAATGTTCTCCCAACTTGCAATATGTATTTCTTTGAAAGATCAAGTAAAAATTGTGAGTTGTACTTATATGAAAGAGAATATCCTCATTCAGAAAAGGAAATGTATCAGATATTCATCAACACTCTAATGAAGCCCTTTGATGCAGTTATGTTCCAAAATAAATTGAATTACTTTACCAAGAAGAACAGCAAATACATAATTGAACAAAGACTTCAACAAAATCAAAGAACATTAGAAAGAAGAAAGAAAGAAGAAGAAGAACAGAAGAAAACTTGATTGATTAAAGGATAATCAATAAGTTTAGGGGGAGATTGTTAGAGCAAATTACAGATCAACTTAGTACTGATGCTGCAGTTAGTGATAATTATGTTTATTACTGATGGGGCAGAAACATTTACTACTGAAGGAGTTGATGCTGGTGTTCTCTATAACTTAGTTACTACTGATCATACAAAGATTGAAGATACTACTGATCATTGTAGTTACTACTGACGATGATTATGGACTTACTACTGATCACCAAGTTTACTACTGATGTTACTTATTTACTACTGGTGATTGGTTTTACTACTGATACGCGTTTATGGAACATATCAAGTCCGAGATCTTCGCAGAGATAGTTATAGAATGTAAATCAATGTATATCGTTTATAATTAGATGTAAATCGTATCCTAGAATAACTAGGGTAAATAGTTTAGCTTCAAGGACTATTATATATAGTTCCTTACGAATTGTAAACGTACGTGTGTATTGTTAACTTGATAATATACATTGAAACTTTTTGTGAAACTGTGTTCTTAATATTTATCATATTGTTCATACAGTTCATTGTTCTTAATTATTGATATAGTGTTGATCCGCTGCAACTTCTATCATCAATTAGATCTAAGGTGTTTATTAACTTGTCTATAGTTAATCGATCCTGACAATTGGGTTAATTTGAAAAAAATGAAATGAAATTAGCAGATTGAGTTCGATTTGAGGCCAAAACTGTCTCAAACCGCCCATACACACCCCTAGTGATTATACTTTTAAGTATTGAGTGTTTGATTCTAAAGCAATACCCAACGATGGCAAGGAGGAAGAAGTGGACAAGAAGGTTAAGGTTAATCGGCAGCCTCTCCTTCCTGGTCCAACAAAAAACATGTCAGTAATCCTTAATTAAGTAGTTTAATTAAGCAATCCTAAACACCCTATAAGTGAACGACTTTTTTATTCGATTATAATACATACTTTTCGAGGAAATAAGCGAAAGGTAGAAGAAGGACAAAAGCAAGAATGTTTCGATAAACGGGAAAGACGATTTTAGAGATGCCCATATTAAGGGCAGCTCTAGAAACGACATGAAAACCGGCATAACCAAATTGCAAAGCGAGCATGGCTATGTGGAGTTGAACCCTTTCTGGGAACCATCCCTTTATTTTGTCGGTGACAGTAACGCCGCCACCGGTTTCCGCCATTGGATATGTAACTTATTAAGCTCACAAAGATACTCCGGTGACCTGAGTATAATATGGATGGGAGGTGGTGGTGGTGTTAATGGGAACTTGGGAAGTATTGGGGAGATATAAATATAGGAATATCAAGTCTCTGTTCATATATTCCAGTTGGAAGAAAGGTGGGTCCTTAAATTATGAGGGGCTTCAAAAATCTTTGAAGTATAATATTGTAGATTAGCAATGTCAATATGTCCAACTGTTGATACTTAATACCGTTATCTAAGAAAGGACTTGTGTATTTTGATTATTTTAATAATAAAAATATAGTTACTGACTTATTGAATTGATGATGGTGTGATATCGTATATAATTTTTAAAATAAAGCCAGAGTAAATTACAGTTTTTTTTCATATGATTTCTTTTTATCTATGTGCGTTTTGTCCCTTCTAACTTCTTCTACTATTTTTTGTCCATGTAGTTTGTTTTTTCTTTAAGAGCGAATTATGTTCAATTATAAATAAATAACCACTTTAATGGAGATTTATAACATTATTCAAGTAAATACAGATTAAGATCGTAAAAACATAAGGTTGTAATATAGCTACACCTAATTCCAGACCGGTTAATGTAAGAACTAGAAATAAAGGACCACAGTCCTTGTGGTTTACCACTTATTGCAGCCACAGTACCTAAACTTCATTAAGTACACTGGGAGTCCCTGGTGTTGCCATTTTGTTGCACCCGTATTCCCTGAAGCAAACGAACGTTTATTAGAGCTGTTAAATCCCCCATGTGCACATCACATGATGGGTAGTATGGTAATTGTCCACCCCTTCCTCATATTTAAACCCGAGTAAATTACATGGAAGGTCCCTGTGGTATACTACTTATTACAGCCTTAGTCCCTGAACTTCATTTATTACACCGGAAGTCCCTGGTGTATACACTTTGTTACACACATGCTCCTTATATGGTGAATGGCAATTAATATAGATTCAGTTATTACCTTACCGATGGTATATATCCTCTTCATGCGACATTTGTGAAAGCCTTCCGACATCCATCAGAGCCAAAAGATCTGTTGTATACCAAAAAACAAGAATCCTCACGTAAGGATGTGGAACGAGCTTTTGGAGTTTTAAAGGCGAAGTGGCACATTGTCAAGAACGCGGCCCGTTAATATGACCTAGAAAGTTTAAGATATATTTTGTATGAATGTGTTATAATGCATAATATGGTTGTGGAAGAGAAAGGTCGGATGATTTCACAAAAAGTGGTGGACGGTCCCCGGCATGCGTTGTATATACCGGGAACGATAGAATATTTGTATAGGGTTGTCGACATTCAAGACCAAACAACACACGAACAACTTCGACGTGACTTAGCGGAGCATCTCTACAACAACGCAAATTCCGACAATGAAGAGTAATAATTTTAATATAATTACTGTAATTTTTAATTTAAAGTATTGTAATTTTAAATTATATAACATATTAGTTGTGTGTAAAATAAATGGAAATTAAATGATGAGATGGAAATTAAAATGGTGGGTTGTGGTGGATATTTCCTAGAGATGATGTGGTGTGGCGGGTTGGTGTGGTTGCAGAGGTGACATGAAAAGGTGGTATGGGGTGTAGTACTTGTCAAGACCGATTAACCAAAAATAGTTAATAAACACAATGATCTACTCAACAATAGAAGTTACAGCGGATTAACACTATGTTGATTTAATCAAGAACAATAAACTGTAAATAATATAAGAATTATCAAGAACACAGTTTTATCACAAAAAGCTTCAATGTATATTGATTGATCTAATACAATACACACGTATGTTTACAATTCATAAGGAACTATATATAATAGTCCTTGAAGCCTAACTATTTACCCTAGTTATTCTAGGATACGATTACAATTTGAATTACAAAAGATATTAATTCTAAACAAACTTTCCTAAGATCTCGGACTCGATAAACTCCATAAATAAGCACAACAGTATCAACTTTGATCGAGCAGTAGTAAATATGATCATCAGTAGTAAATAAGTTGACCAGTAGAATAAGCCAAGATCAGTAGTAAGTTGTATCTTCAGTAGTAATTCACATATCAGTATCAACTCCTTAGCAGCATTAAGTTGTTGATCAGTACTAACTCTGCACATCAGTAATATTTACAAAACAGTAATATATCCCAACAATCTCCCCCTGAACTTATTAATTCAGTTTGAATTAATCAAGTTTCTTTTCTTTTCTCTTCTTCTTCTCTTTCTCTTTCCTGTCTTCCTTCTTTTTCTCTTAACTCTTTTAATCTTCTTTGTTCATCCACATATGCTTTATTCTTATTAAATAATTGTCTGTATTTCTTTGTATACATACCTTGATCATTAGGTCTTACAAATGCACAGCATACAATTTGATACAGAGTTTTCTGTGAGTGATTGTAGTCTCTTTCCATTAAATACAGCTCACATCTTCTGTTAGTTCTTTCAAAGAAATACATATTGACTGTGGGAAGAACATTCCATGCAAAAAGATTATCTTCACTTTCTATCTTTTCTTTATATTTCTCTGGATGGAATGCAGCATCAAACATCTCAGTTAAGTATCCAGCTCCAGAGTTTTTCCAGCTTTTATTTTTCATTCTAGGTTTTCCAACCTCCAACATAGTAAGAACATCACTTCTGTTAAAAGAAAGTAACATAGGTTTCCATGCTTTAAATTTCTGAACACTCTTGTCTGCTCTGATGATCTCATGGATTCCTTGATTTTCTCTCCGGTTAGGAATAGGATTGTCTTGTTGGATTGTTTGTGGATCATCTATGATTTGGGGAGTTTGTTTTAGTTTCTTTGTAGTTGAATCATCATCTTCTGTAATTTTCCTTTTCTTTGAACCTTGCTCTGAAGATTCACCAACTACAGTTTTTCTGTTTAGCACAATCTTGGGATCAATTTTTATTATATTTGAAGGTTCAACTGCTTGTACATCTTCATTCAATTGTTTCTTTTTCTCAGTGCAATATCTTTCAACTAATGTAATAACTTTCATTCTTCCAAAAGATTTTGCACTGTGACCTCTTGACTTAAGAAATTCAACCATCATTCTTTTCTCTTCATCAAATGGTTGAGGCATGTCAATCTTGCATCTTTTGCATTCATCAATTTGTTCTTCAAGAAGTTGCAGTCTTTCTTCTTCAAATTTTCTGATTTTATCAAGTTCTTTTTGTTGTCCTTCTATGATAGATTCATCTATTTCTTGAATTTCTTCTACTGTGGATTGTTCTTCTGGTTGAAGAACCTTTGACTTAGCCTTTTCTTCTTCAGCTTTTCTTTTATTTTCAAGTGCAAGAGTTTTGGCACATTTTCTGTGGTACCTCATTCTCTTGACTTTCCAATGAGATTGTTTTAAAGATCTGATTAAATTCATCTTGTTCACCATATAGTGACCAAGAGCTCTGTGTGGATAGTCATCATCAAATTTTTCTTTACCTTTACCTATGCACTGAGGTGGAGGTGTATACTTCATATATGGTACCTCATTGATTTGGATTTTTGGTGCAAAGGTATGAGCTTCATCATCATCCAGAATTTTTGGGTGAAGAGGTAATGCACACTCATCTACCTCTTCCCAATTTACATTTGCATCAAAATCTAGAACAATGATTTCGGTTGGTGCTGTTGTTGTGGTTACTACTGGTGAATCAGTAGTAACTGGTACTTCAGTTGTTGCTGCTACAGACTCAGTAGTAACCAATGTAGTTACTGCTGGTATTAAATTATGACGGTTAAATGGACTGTAGAGTACCATTTGTAGAGTAGAGGGGTCTGCTACTGTTGAGGTTGTTGTAGTTTTCATCAAAGGAGTTATTACTGATGTTACTTCTTGTGTTTCTTCTTCAATTGGATCAGTAATAAGTACTTCAGTTGTTTGGATGACTTCAGTAGTGTTTATGGGATCAGTAGTACCCATGACTTCAGTAGCAATTTGAGAAGGTATTTGTTCTGCTGTTGGTGATTGTTGTGCAGACACAAATACATCTTCCATGCTTTTGACTCCTCTGTCAAAGTCTTCATCACTTTGACCTGTTTCACCATGAGCTTCTTTGAGATTCAAGAGGGAGGCTGCTGCTGCTGCAATTGATGTATCAATCATCCCTTGGATTTGATCTTTCTCCCCCTTAGTGATCTCAACTTGTTGTGCATCACTAATCAAAACCTTCTTTTTCAATTTTCTGATCATTGTAGTTTGTTTGTGAAGCCTTGGATCCATTCTTTGCATTCTTCTGTTTAGCACATTGATGTAGTGCTTCGTATAGCTCATGGTTCTACCTTGATTGTTGATAAAAAAATTGACAATTTTGTACAGTGGTTTCAAGGTTTTCCATCCTATCCGTTAATTCAGATTGTTGCATACTACCCTCAGTCCTTTTAGGAACATCCTCAGGTTGTGATGGTACAATGGCTTTAAGGTTTTCCATCTTTTCCATCAATTCAGTTTGTTTCATGCTTCCCCCATCACTGCTTGGTGATTCATTGGGAGTTTTAGATACTCTCTTCTTCCTAGAAGAAGAGTAGTATCTCCCCTTGTGGTTTCTTGGCACCGGGGTCCTTTAAGTACTTCCTCAAATGATGAGTCATCACTTAAAGTTGCCGAGGTCTGGGTCCTAATGATGTTCTCACTAGCCTGTGCACCAACATTTGGTGCATCAATAGTGAGAGCCCTTTCCTCATGACTTCTCTCCTCCTTTGAAGTCAACTCTTGGAGTCTGGGGTCTGACTCAGTGGGTCCCCTGGTGTCCTTTTTGGAAGTTCTCTTCCGTTTATATGTTGAGGATATTATTCGGCTTTTAGGAAGGTTAACCAAAGAGTGAAGAGTAACACTCTGAGGTTCTATGACATGTTCTGGGGACACATTCAGAACATCTTGAGGTGAGGTTGTTTGAGTGGCTATTGGGGATTGTATTTGAGCTACAATATTTAGTGAAGGAGTGGGTTGGGGTTCAAGAGGTTGACTTGAACCTTCTCCAGTTAGGGGATGATCATGGATCATATTGGGAAACAATGGTGTTACCTTTCCAGAGAATTTGAACTTTTTGTTCATATTTGAGAAAACCTTTTTATTTAGCTCTGAAATAGGAAAAATATTTTTGGTTTTATTTAAATGTGGGATTTCACAGTCAAAAATATGTGCAAGGAATCTTGGATACATTAAAAATTTTGTTGAAGATAAATTGCCAAGCATTCCATCAAAAATCATTTTGGAAAAATTAAATACTTGATCTGTGCACAAACAGACAACAGCAGATGCTATTGATCTGTTGAACTCATTCCAAGTACTCTTTTTAGGTGACATACAATGTTGAATAGTATGTACAAGAAATTTCCATTGGGGTGAAAGAAGACCTTTTTGAAAAGTTTGAATATCTGTTCTTCCTTCATACCCCATTTTTAAAATGTTTTCAATCAAATCTTCTTTAGAGAGAAGAGAAATACCCGACTCGTCATTGAGTTGCATATGTTGTCGAATTGTTTGTTCAGACGCAGTTATAGATTGGCCATCTATGTCAGATTTGATTTTGATTATGCTTTCTTCCTCTATTCTTTCAGCTTTTTCCCAAAATTGAACAATATGTTGTTCACAGAGTGTAGGATTTATTGTTAGGGCAAATTTGATTGGAGAATTCCTGAGAAACATAACAATTTGCCTAAAACTTCTTGTTCCATCTGGATTTCTTAGAAATGCAACCATGTTGTGAAATTCAGAATAAAGGAGATCTGTTTTAGCAACTAGAGGTTTCCTCATTGCCATTTTTGATTGGATTATGTTTGAAATTCGGTTTGTCTAAGAGTTTTTGAATTGAATTGAGATTGTTACTGCCTTTTAGGGTTTTAATCAAGATTGCCGACCTTTAGGGTTTATAGTGGGTTTTAGCAGATCGAGGTTTGGATAATGTAAGATTAACCGACTTCTGTTATTTATAGTTTTCGAAATTAACCTGCAAAAGGTCATAAATACCCTTCGAATCATAGCATAACGGCTATTTTCATGAGGTTAGTTTGGTCAATCTATCGTTTTTAAGAGTAAACGGCCGATCAGTAGTAACTAAGTATCAGTAGTAACAAACGTCAGTAGTAACTGTGGTTTAAATACTTTAAAGGCTAATCAGTAGTAACTAACAACTACAGTCAGTATTAAGTGAAAATTCAGTAGTAAAATAAGACAAACTTAAGTAATATTGTACAAGAACTTTACATGAGAGATTGTTGATGTATTTAATTTATAAAAATCAATCCAATACTGTTAACTAAATAGTTAAACCTTCCTACATCAAATGCCTTTGTGAAGAGGTCTGCTAATTGGTTATCAGTATGAATTTTAACTACTTTAATTAATTTCTTTTCATTAAAATCTCTTATAAAATGAAATCTGATTTCTATATGTTTAGTCTTTGAATGTTTTACTGGATTGTTCACAATACTAATTGCACTTTGATTATCTATAAATATAGGAGTTTTAAGAATAGACATACCAAAGTCCATGAGTTGATTTTGAATCCATAGTACTTGAGCACAACATGCAGATGCAGCTACATACTCTGCCTCTGCAGAAGATGTTGAAACATTTGTTTGCTTCTTGCATTGCCATGACACAAGTCTTGATCCAAAGAATTGACATCCACCAGTAGTTGACTTTCTATCCAAGCATTCACCACCATAGTCACTATCCATGTGGATACCAAAGACCTAGTGAAGGTTTCTCTTTCAAGTATTTAAAGATTCTTTTGACTGCTTGCAAGTGTAGTTCCTTTGGCTTTGCTTGATACCTGGCACATACACAAACACTATACATAATGTCAGGTCTAGATGCAGTTAAATACATTAAAGACCTATCATTGATCTATACATGTGTTCATCTACATCCTCCCCATCAATGTCAGGATGTAGGTGTTTATGTGTTTCCATAGGATTGCTTGCATTTTTGCAGTCTTTCATTGCAAATTTCTCTAATATGTCTTTGACATATTTAGATTGATTGATCAAGATACCATCTGGTTTTTGATTGACTTGGAGTCCAAGAAAGAAGTTCATTGGACCCATTGAGCTCATCTTGAATTTGATCTGCATGAGTTCTTCAAATTCTTTGCACAGTTGATCATTTGTTGATCCAAAGATGATATCATCTACATATATTTGAATAAGCAAGATGTCATCTTTGACCTTCTTTGTAAAGAGAGTCTTGTCAATAGCACCTCTTTGAAATTTGTTCTTTAACAAGTATGATGACAGTGTGTCATACCAAGCTCTTGGTGCCTGATGTAGGCCATAAAGAGCTTTGTCTAACTTGAACACATAATCATCATGTTCAGGATCTTCAAATCCTGGAGGTTGACAAACATACACTTCTTCTTCTATTTTTCCATATAAGAATGCACTCTTTACATCCATTTGATAAACTTTGAACCTATTGAATGATGCATATGCCAGAAATATTCTGATTGCTTCAATTCTAGCTACCGGAGCATATACTTCATCATAGTCTATTCCTTCTTCTTGAGTGTATCCTTGAGCTACAAGTCTTGCTTTGTTTTTTTATTACTATTCCTCTTTCATCTTTCTTATTTCTGAAGATCCATATGGTTCCAATGGCTCTTTTTCCTTTTGGAAGAGCGACTAGTGTCCAAACAGCTTGTAATTTGAACTGAAGAAGTTCTTCTTGCATTGCTTCAATCCAATTTGAATCTTTCATTGCTTGTTGGATCTTTTTAGGTTCATCCTGTGATAGAAAACATGCAAACAAACATTCATTTGATATTAGACTTATATTGCAAGAATTATTGTTTAAGCTTGAATTAAATTTGCTTCTTGTCTGCATATTTGAGTTGACATCACTTAGCACAAGGTCTAAAGGATGATTCTTTTGAGCTCTAGAATTGGAAGCTTTGTCAACAACTATTTCACTATCAAGATTTGATTCATTTGATTCAGGGACTTGTGCATCTGTCCAGTTTTCTTCTTGAGTTTCTAAGTTTTCTTGATTTTCTTCATTAACACTGTTGTGAGTAGCAACAAGATCATTATTAAGATCTTGTGTTTGTGAGTTTGTACTGGTATCAGTATCATTTCTTGCAACATCATCATTTAGGGTTTCTGAGTTACTACTGGTGTCAGTATCATTTCTTGTTTCTTCAAGAATTTGATTTTCTGAGTTGTTACTGACACTGGTATTCTCTGTATTATCAGAGTTGTTACTGTCCTTAGTATTAGTTGTAGGATCAGTGTTAACAATGATATACTGCAGAGAATTTTGACTTCCATTAAGTGATGATGAGCCTTCTTTAGTTGGTTGATTGTTTGAGTCACCTGCATTAAAGTTAAAATTGAAATCAAGAGATTTTGTTAGTGAGTCAATATTAAACAGCCAATCTGGACCATTTCCTTTTTCATTTGCAAGATTTTCATTAAAGGATACATCAGCACTTTCTTCAATGATCCTTAATCTTTTGTTGAATACTCTGTATGCTTTGCTTTGAGTTGAGTATCCTACAAAGATTCCATCATCTGCTTTGCAGTCAAACTTACCAATTTGTTCTCTTGTAATTAAGATAGTGCATGGACAACCAAATGATTTTAAAAAGCTTATTGAAGGTTTTCTTTTGTTGAAAAGTTCATATGGTGTCTTAAAATGTGGCTTGACTATTAATACTTTGTTTTGCACATAACAAGCAGTATTAACCGCTTCAGCCCAAAAAGTTATTGGTAACTTTGCATCTGCAAGCATAGATCTTGCTGCTTCAATTATTGTTCTATTTCTTCTTTCAGCTACACCATTTTGTTGAGGAGTTCTAGGAGAGCTATACTGCCTGTCTATACCTTTAAGATCACAAAAAGAGATTAGATTTTCATTTTTAAATTCTGTGCCATTGTCACATCTAATAGTTTTCACTTTGAGATCTCTTGTGTTTTCTAGCTTGATAATTAGGTTCTTAATGAGTTCACTTGTTTCATCCTTAGTCCTGAGAAAGAGTACCCAAGTAAATCTAGAAAAATCATCAGTAATAACTAGACAATATTGCTTCTTTCCAATACTCATTACATTTGTTGGACCAAATAAATCCATGTGAAGTAGCAGAGTTGATTAATTTGGACTTATGAGAAGTCTTGTGCTGCTTACCTTTTAGGCATGCCACACAATGATGATCACACAAGAATTGTTTTTGTGGTAAACCAATTACTAAGTTCTTTTTGACCAGATTATTCATGTTTTTAAAGTTTGTGTGACACATCCTTCTGTGCCATAATTCTGATTCATTTGTGTTTGCCTTGGATATAAAACAGTTGATTTCATTTGGAGAAATGATTTATCCCCCTATATTCAGGAAATATACATTATTTCTCCTTGGTGTTCTTAAAACAACATATTTTTCATCTAAAACAAAGTCAGGAGAAAGAATGATGCACTCTGTATCTGTAAAAAGAATTTTGTTCTTTTTATCACATACTTGTGAGACACTAACCAGATTGTATTGAAGTTCAGCAACATAAAATACATTATCAAATGTAATCTTACCATTTGATACAATACCTTTACCAGTAATACGACCACCTTTAGGGTTTTCACCGAAAGCAACATAACCACCATCATAAGCTTCAAAATTTCTGACAATTTGTAGATTCCCAGTCATGTGCCTAGAGCATCCACTATCAATATGCCATGTATTTACCTGGATGTTCTGCAAATATGAAAATTTTGTTAATTCTTTTTGGGAACCCAAGCTTGTTTTGTCTTGGGTTCATCCTTTTTAATGAGGAATGTGCTATGTGTAACTTGGTTAGTACTGGTCTTTGGAGTTACAACTGATTTCTTCTTAGCTAACCATGTATTTTGTTTTAGTGTGGTTACTACTGATGGATCAGTAGTAACTTTGTGAAAATATTTTCTGAATTTATCAGTAGTATTTGTGTAGTTATATCTTACTGCATTGTATCTTGGATACTGATCAGTAGGATATCCTTGTTGGTTTCTCTTTGTGGTTGTATGTGCTGGGTAATTGTTGTAATTACCAAATCTTCTTTTCTTTTCAAAATTTTGATTTGTTTTTGGATTTCCATATCTGATATTTTGAACAAATCTTTTGGCTGACCTACCAAACTTAGGAATTTCAACTTGTGGAGGTTTGGACTGTTGTTTTAAATTTAATTCTTTTAATTTTTGTTCTTTTATTTTTAATTTGTTTTCCTTAAATTCCTTGAATTCTTTGCAATTTATTGGATTGAAGTGACAATCCTTTGCTATATGATTTACTTTATTGCAGATTACACATTTAGGTTTGGTGGATCTTAAGGATTCTAGTTTTCTCTGTTCCTTTAACTGATTCAAGTTTCTTTGATTTCCCCTTTTTAACATAGTTGGAATATTTTCAGAATTGTATTTTGGAGATTCTTGACTTTGTGTAGTGTGAAAACTTGTATCATCAGACTTAATAGTGTTTTCTTCATCAGATGAATCATTACTTGTTTCAGTTTGACTTTCTAACTTTAATTCATCTAAGATTCTTTCTGAATTGGACTTAAGTGGAGGAATACAATTTGTTGGAGGAGGAACTGCATGATATCCAACTCCATGGACTACTTTTTCTGTTGATTGGTTGCTAGTTAATTCATCAATTATTTTAGAACTTCTTTCAAATTTCTTAATTGTTAGTTTGTTTTGTTCTAATTCTAATTGACATTCCTCTAATTTAGTTATAGCTTCTTTTGTTTTTGATTCAGCATATTCTTTATCATATACAGCTTGTAATAGTTCATCTTTAAGTTTTTGATCTGTTATTTGGTAAATTTTAATTTGATTTTCTAAATCAGCTATAACACCATTAAATTCTATTCTTCTTTTTCTGTTTTTAATTAGGTCTTCATTGATTTCTTTTGTTTCTTTTTCCAGAGTTTTAAATAATTTAATGCATTCAGGAGAGCATGGTTTAGGATTTACCTCAGTTTTAGGTTCAGAGAAGGCCATAAGAGCTTGATTTTGAGCATGTTCTTCAGCTTGGAAGCTCCAGTCATATCCTAGTCCTTCTTGAGACACAAGTGAAGATGAGTTTGTCCTTTTATCTTTGTTAGGATATTCTCTGGCAAAGTGACCAAGATTGCTATAGTTGTAGCATTTGACTTTAGTTTTGTCAAATCCTGCTCTGTCACCTTTGTTGAAGCTCAAACTTGATCTACCAGTCCTTTTTAGAAATTTCTTGGTTCTGAAACTGAGCATAGCCATCTGCCCTTTGATATCCATCTCTTCTAGATCATCAGGATTGACTTGTTCCAGATCTTCACTAATTAGTGTAGTATGCACATGACTAGTAAAGAATACTTCTCTAGCAATGTCTTCTGATTCCTTTGTCTTTCCAGATTGAATATCTTGGTTTGTACCTGCAGTGGAAACAAAAGCAGCATTGTTTGAATTTAAAGTAGGAGTTTTTTGACTTACCTCAGATTCAAATACTCTTAGGTCATTGTAAAGTTCATCAAGCTCCTTTTCTTCTAAAGCATCACTCTGTCTATACACAACAGTGTACATAGACCATTCTTCACTTAGAGCTCTGAGAAACTTTCTATTGACATCATCTCTGTCTGGTTTAACTCCAACTTGGTTGAGTTCACCAATAAGTTTGTTGAATCTATCAAAAACTTGTGACAAAGATTCATTCTTTTGTCCTTTGAAGTTTTCAAACTCTTGCTTAAGCACAGATTTCATGTTTCTTTATGTGCTTTTTGTACCAACAAACCTTTTCTCCAGGGCTTGCCATAGCAGTTTTGCATCATCAAATTCAACAAATAAGTGTTGATAGTCATTAGGAATTGCAAGCAATAAGGTACTTAGAGCTTTCAGTTCAATTGCCATGTCCTTCCTTTCTTTATCAAACTTGATTTTGTCGGATTCAGTAGTTGTGCTAGTTGTGGCAACTGGAATGGTTTTATTGCCTTCCAGTACAACTTCCCACATGGTGTAATCAGTAATAAGCATATATTGCTTAATTCTGTTTTTCCACATCCCAAAGTTATTGGGAGTGAGGATGGGGATTTTGTTTGCTTGTGTGCTTTCATTATTGTCAGACATGATGAAAACGTGGTTTTTGAAAGTATTGAAAAATTTTGTGAGTTCTTGATTCGTAGATCTAGAGTACAAAGCTCTGATACCACTTGTCAAGACCGATTAACCAAAAACAGTTAATAAACACAATGATCTACTCAACAATAGAAGTTACAGCAGATTAACACTATGTTGATTTAATCAAGAACAATAAACTGTAAATAATATAAGAATTATCAAGAACACAGTTTTATCACAAAAAGCTTCAATGTATATTGATTGATCTAATACAATACACACGTATGTTTACAATTCATAAGGAACTATATATAATAGCCTTGAAGCCTAACTATTTACCCTAGTTATTCTAGGATACGATTACAATTTGAATTACAAAAGATATTAATTCTAAACAAACTTTCCTAAGATCTCGGACTCGATAAACTCCATAAATAAGCACAGCAGTATCAACTTTGATCGAGCAGTAGTAAATATGATCATCAGTAGTAAATAAGTTGACCAGTAGAATAAGCCAAGATCAGTAGTAAGTTGTATCTTCAGTAGTAATTCACATATCAGTATCAACTCCTTAGCAGCATTAAGTTGTTAATCAGTACTAACTCTGCACATCAGTAATATTTACAGAACAGTAATATATCCCAACAGTACTCATACCTTATAGCCTTATAGATTTATTTGAAGTTTCTTATAACAGACTTTCTGTAACAAAATTCTGATGGAATCACTTGGGAATAAACGGTTGGTCCACCTTTAGAAACATAGGGCGACACCACTTTCATGAGTCGAGCACTATATGCATGGTTACTCTATAACGAATTAAAGGTACATCCCAACACATGGAATCTTCTTTTCAAAACACGCACTACGACTAAGTAATGAATTATAATAAGAAAGATAATAACTTCTTTTGTGGATATTAAAACAGTCATATTGGTTTAATTTATTATTGGTTTTTTTTAACTTATACGCATATATTAATCAACAATTAATGAAGTAGTTATTTTTTAAATATATATATTAAATAATATTAATGAACTTTAATTTCTATCATTTTAAATAAAAATTTTATGTTTATTAATTACATGTTAGCATATACTTTAATATATACATTAGAAAAACTCATAAGTATATAATAACCATGCTAATCAATTTAGGTGAGTGACAACGGAAAGGGAGCCGTAGATTAAATACATTTTTATATTATGTTGTGAGTTTCTTAATGAAAGTCCGTTTCATCAAATAAAATACAATACTATCATCATAAAATTCAATTTTTCCATGTCCATGATATTTTTAATTACATTTAATGTATTAATTAAAGAACAACAAATATAATGACTAGAAAAATAACCAATTTCATTGTGGGTGCGATTAATATGTGTTAATCTTCGTATTAAGGAACCAAATGAAAGTGTTATTCACTAATAATAGGTTTAGTTTTTTCAAAGGTGTGGGTTGTTTTATGTCATATTAGCCTTATCAATACCTTTACTTTAAGTGACATATTGAGACCACCATCATTATTGGAGTTTCCATAATACTCTCAAGGACTCTCTTGTCTCCCAACTTTACCAACGGATTTGAGCCCTCATTGTTTACGACTCGTGTTCCAAGTTGACACGATTGTGACATGGGACGATTGCTACGTCTTCCATGAAATTTTGACAATATCTTGTTTGTATTATCGAGCCAGTATCATTGTTTTTATAGCTTGAAATATCTTCTTATGCGACAACCAATAACAATCATAAACAAGTGAACGAGTCTTAGAATGGTGCCAAACGGGCACGTCTTGCAACTCGCCGTTGACTGCCAAACTCATCGTGCGTTCGTTACAGTTGGCACGGCCAATTCTTTAATCTCGTCGGTAGGGCTCTCGTCTCCATATGGACGAGTTAAGGCCTCTCGTTGGTAGGCATGTGAGGGGGGTGGGGGGTTGCTACGGGGATTAATTTTTAAATATTTTTTTAAATTATGAGTTGATATTGGCACGACCCTGTCAACTTGTCAGTAACACGTGTTAGGGCAGATGATGATGTATCGCTACTGACGAGTTAGGAAACAAGTTATGGTTGGAAAAGGTTTTAGATTAACTAATATATGCAGTTATTCTCCAACCAATTTTTTATTATTATTATTATTATTATTATTATTATTATTATTATTATTATTATTATTATTATTATTATTATTCTGCGTTTCTTTTTCTTTTTTTATGTTAAATGTGTATCAATTGTATAAATTAATTAAAGCATAATAAAGAAAAAAAAAGAAAAAAAAAATGAAGTATTAAAGAGACAATATAAAGGTATAGTATAATATATAGTGTTACGATGAATTTAATATAATTAAAGTAATTCATAATATCTGATAATATAAAATACTTTCTTCGTCCCACAAAAAATTCTCACTTCACTCTAAATTTTTGTCCTACAAAAAACTTTTCATTTCTCATATTTGATTGGCTTCACAAAATAAAAAACTATTAGACCGGTGCCAATGGACATCACAACCACCCGTCACAAACATTTTATGGCTACTGACGCACGTCACCATTGGCACCGCCCCGTCAGTGGCCGGCGTCAGTAGCAAGGCGTCAGTGGGCGTCGGTAGCATGCTGTGAGAGGGGGGGGGGTGTTAAAATGTAATATTTTAATATTATTTTTAAGTGGGAATGGGTTAGTGATGTGTTGCTGTTGGCACGACATCATCAGTAACCCGTCGATAAGGAAGGGTTTAGTGATGTGTTTAGTGACGCGCCACTGTTGGGAGATGCCTTATTACTAAAGAACATACCACTAATATCCACTAATAATTATCTTTCTCTCTCCAACTTAATCTTATATTTTAATCAAAAGTATTATCAATGACCACACCACTAACTATCACCTAAAAATTTGTGTAAAAGGAAAATGAGAAGTTTTTTTTTGGGACGGAGTAAGTATTAGAAAGAGAATGTTGTACTGTATATATTTGTGGTTATACATTTTACTATGGTGAACTGGTGATCTATTTTACCATTTTCTTTTTTCAGGTTATTATTTGACACATCCAAATAATATGTAATATTTTATACATACATTAGATTTTATTCTTCTATACTATTTTAGTTGAACTAAAAACCGGTTAATAGTTTGTCAGTGATTTATCTATGTAAATATTAATTTATATCAACATGATATAAATAAATATATAGTATAATCATGCAAGGTGACAGATTGACCACATGACTTATAAATATATTCTTCATTAATCGTACAAATCACACAAAAGCATAACAATTTATTGTTAAGAAAATTGCAAAATTTTATTTAATTAATTTATATTTCTACATCAACTAACACGTTTATTAACAATAGCTATAAGGTATTATAATTATGATGAATACCGACAATATCTTAATATTTTGCTATTATATAATGTATGGTGATTTTAAGATTTTTATGGAAATATATTTTAAGAAAAATATTCAAATTTTAAACAAATATATTCATAAATAAAAGAAAGAAAAAAGAAAGGAGGGTGTGAAAAGGAAAAGCATGGAGTGTAGTGGAGAATATTGGGTACGGAGAGGTTAATCTTCTTTAATTATCTCAGCTTTCCCCTCTTCCACTAAACACATCATTAAGAGCATCCCAATGGTTAACCTTACAATAGTTTATTACTTTTGTCACATCAATAATTTACTAACCAAAAACCTCTATATAAATAACATCTCCAAGGGTATGTTTGGTAGAGAGATTTGAAGGGAGAGAAAGGGAAATAAGGGTAAAATCTCTTGTTTGGTTACATTGAGAAAACAAGATGGAGAAAAAAACATTTTCCTATTCTCTAATTTTCATTCCCTATTAATTAAGAAGAAAAGGGGAGAATCCAATATCGAGAATTAAAAAAAAACCTGGAGAACTAGAAAGCACAACCTTTTTTTTCTTTCTCTATACCTTAACGCAGCCGTTTCCCTTCGTCGTCAATCCAGTCTTCGTCGTAATCGAGCAATTTGATTACAGCAAGAATTTCATCCGCCGCGTTTCGTCCAACAACAATTTTGTCCGCCACTTCCTCCAGGTTAATCTCGATCTCTGTCTCTCGAACACTATCTCTCTGTATCTATCATCAATTATGTATCGATTACAGGATATATAGTGATGAATTAATTAATGATAACAACTATAAATGGATATTTTCTCCCAAGTATACTCTCAATTACGAACTTCATGTTTGTATATAGAGTTAGATACATAAATATAGTCACATAACAATCAATTTGAAACAGGTGAATTAAAAATTAGGACGGAATTGAACGACCCATTTTATATTGTCGAAAGATAGTAGAAAATTAGAATCTTCAAGATGATACTGAAACTGAATTCAACATCACACTTTAATTAGAAATTAGAGAGACGGTTAACATTTAACACAAAAAAGTTAAATGAATTTGGAATCTTACAAGTAGTTTATATACCTAAACATTGAGATGGCCAAGTATTATGTTGCAGGTTATAATAATTTGGAAAAATGCTTTCAAAATTGATTGTTTTATAAAAATATTTAAGATGGCAAGATTAGCATTGAGAAAAAAATGATTGTCACAGATGCATTCTATGCCATGTATGTTATGATTTGTTGGCGAATATCTGAGTAAAGAAGGTTCTGAGGCTCGTGAAATCTTTGAGAATGTTGGTGATGAGTTGAAAGCTTAACCGAGTATTACAACGACCAAACGTTTTAAAGCAGCTCATTTGATAGGCAAGGATGTCCTTCTAGGACGGTCATTTCTTAGATTGACACAAGAGGAGAAAATTTGTATGGTAGAATATTACATTGATGGCTCTATGAGATAATTGTTTACGTTCTAATATTGATCTTGGTTACAGTACGGTTTAAGTACTTAGAACTCCTTTTTTTGTTACATTTTGATTGAATTGATGTTTTTGAAAGTAACAACGGTATATGTTTTTGGATGCTAATATTGATTTTAGTAAATGCACTTTCATTATTGATTTATCCATAAATTTTGTATGTTTTATGTTTTAACAATAATTGTTGTGGAAAAAATAATTATGTTTGCTAATTATAAAGTTTGAACAATTCTCTATTGATTTTTTTGTTGTACCAAACAAGAGAAATGATTCTCTGTTACAATTCTCTGTTGAAGTCTCTGTGCTACTAAACATAAGAGTCAATTGTCCTTATCCAGACTAATTCTCTTTCTCTGCAATTTCATTCTCTGCAATCATTTCTCTGCAATTTATTCTCTGTACCAAACGTACCCTGATGGTTAACCCTTTCAAAAGTTTTTTCTTTAACAATATTTCAAATTTACATTTATCTATCTTAAAAGTTTTATATATACCCCTTATATAATTTGACACTTTTTATAACATCTTACTACATATAATATTTTTTAAAATATTTCATACAAACATATATAATAATTGACATTAAATATTATATAATTTATTTATTAACTAATAAAAATATAATAAAGAATTTATGTATAATATATCTAAAGTTTAAAATGAAAAACTATTAAACATAAAGGACTAAAAAAGACAATCTTTGAAAGTACATTAAAAGGTTAGTAGAAAAAAAGTCTTTGAATAAGTTTTTAAAAAAGCTAGTTATTCCAATGGGTAAAAAGTCATCCAAAGACTTATTCAAATAGTAATAAGCTTCTAAAAAAGCTACCATTGGAGATGCTCTAATGACTAATGTTTTAAAACCTAGGTTATTACTCGGTCCAGTTAGATGGTCGGGTCATGGATCAATGGTTCAATTGACGGGTCAACCCAGGTCAATTAATAAGACATAAAAAATATTATATAAAAAATGTGTATATCATGCAGTAAAGTGTGTACATTATTATACATTTGAAGTAAAGATTAAAAATCAGGTCAACTAACAATTTATAAAAAATATTATATAAAAGATATGTGCATCATGCAGTAAAGTTTGTACATATTAAATAAAAAGATTAAAAATCGAGTCAACTCGGGTTACCGTGTCAACCCGAGTTACCGGGTCGCCGGTTTTCACAATACCCGACCAGGTCGAACCGGGCCGATTCTAAGCAAAAACTCGGTCACGGTTCAACCACCTCTTACACCGGGTCACCGTTTAGCTGGTTGAATCGGCCGGGTTAACCCGGGTTTAAAACACGATTGATGGAAAGTCGCCCAATATCTAGATTGATATCGATAACTAGGTCATACTAATATAGGATCATCATGTCCATGTCTTTTATCTCGCTTTCAAGGGTCTATAAAATAGCCTCCCTATTTTTAAGGGATATACAAAGTATAAAATCGTAACATAACCCAACAAATTCACATATGAACAGAATTTTCACATTCAAGATTGACAATATCACAAGAAATGTTAAATGAATTGACTACTTTATCAATAGAAAAGGAATTACTGAGCTTCGGTTGAATTACGTATTTGGCAGACACCTTTTTGTCTAAGATAATAAATTCAATGGGTATTTGACTGCTACAGACATCCATCTTTGAAATGCGTGCGCTCATGGAAAATGGCAATTATTGTGAATTTGTTCCACTACGAGCACTATAGAGTCCGCACGATGCTGCGGTTTTTAAAATATGAATTTTTATATTAGATTTAAATTTTTATAAATAAATAAAAGAAAAGAATAAACTATGTAGGATCGTATAGTGGTAGTTACAACCGTAATATCAAAAGTTTCGACCATAGCATGTTTATTTGTATGATAATATATACTTCATAATTTATTTACTTTAATCTATTTTAAGCTACATTTTAATTTTTTGCTTCAAAAACCATGTTCTTTAAATGTATCACTTATTTTGATATGGAGGTAGTATTAATATTTTCCATCATAATTTACTTATTTTTAGTCACACATTATTATAATGTTTCGCTTTACTCTAATTATTATTTCAATTATACCAAATTGTTATGATTTACTTGATTTGAATATTATCCAGCTTTCAGTTCGTTGAAGTGCATAATTTTTCATGAATATCGCTAAGTGAATATAATATTTTAAATGAGGTTAAGTACTAATAAATATATTTAATTTTTTGTCAATAATGTAAATAATAAAAGTTTATGATGTATAAGGAGAAATTATATAATTGAAGGAGTGAAATGTAAATTCCTTGTTACTAATAAAATATTTAATTTATTTGTTAATAATGTAAATAATAAAAAGTTTATGGTGTATAAGGAGAAATTATATAATTGAAGGAGTGAAATGTAAATTCCTTATTATATATAATGAAAAGAAAAAATGCCAAAAATCAAGAGTATGATAGGGATTGATTGAACTTGGGATTTTGGGAAATAAGCAAGACACCTTACCAAATGATCTATAAGCAACTTTGATCAAAATTCTAATACCTACTTTTATATATTATATTAGGAGAAATTTCAACTAATTACAAAATAGTAAATAGTAACCTTTGAATCACATTTGTATATATATAGTAATTCTTAGAATTTTTCAGCTAGATTTTTCTATCATGTATTTTAAGAGCATATGGTAAAATATCTAATTAACTTAAAATAGTTTTTTTTAAGAGTAAGTTAGTAAGTTAGTGGTTCGACATACGTAGTCACATCCAAACGAGTAGTATGCATTCCTCGAACATATCTTATTTTTAGGGGAATAAACCACACCTCATTTTTAATCTCTTAAAAAAAACCCCTCAACAAACAATAAGAAATGTATTCAAGTTAATTCAATTATTATAAATATATGTAATGATATATGATAACGAACAAACTAGATTGGGACATAAGCATGGTTCTAGAAAGCGTAAGGCGTGGCGTGGCGGCACCATCAAGCCTCAGTCAAGGCGAGCCATGGCGGGTCATGGCGTTTTTCAAGGCGTGATTTAAGGCGGCAAATTTTTTATATAATTTATATATATACATATATTAAATTAAAAAAATTATATAAATCTATTAATTTATATAACAATTCATATATAAAGCTCATAAAAAATATTACATCTAAATTTATAATTATATATTTTATCATTTTTTTTTAAAAAAAATTCATTTTTCACAGCCGCCTTCAAGAAAACTCGCCATAAGGCACGCCTTATCGCGCCTTATCACGCCTTATCTCACGCCACGCCTAGCCTAGCCGCCATGGTCTGTTTCGTAACGTCGACGCCGCGCCTCACGCCTTGGCGACGCCATGGCGCGCCTTTTAGAACCTTGGACATAAGTAAACAGGCCTTGTCCATTCGCAATTGGTATGATTCTTGTTGACCTATATGGGCGTTTGGCTGCTACTTTGTAGTTTTATTTACCGGCCACTGACGCACCACCCACCCAAATCAACCATCTTTGCTTTTGGCTCCTTTATACCACTTTTACATCCACCACCACGACCTATCTCTTCCAATAGCATCTTCACAATCTACAAAAAGTCTTTAGGCTATTTTCTTTATGCTTCTATTATTTAATGAAAGAACAACGATGATACAAAATCTTTTTAAAAGAAGAGTGTAATCGATATAAAATGTAAATAGACATACATTACTCGTATGTAAAAAAATGTGATTCTAAAGAGAAATCCAACAAAAGTGAAATTAAAAGTGTATGTATATATATATGAGATAATATTCAATAAAGGATCAACTTTACTTAAAATTTCTTCCAAAATAAGTTATATTTACTTTCAACCTGAACACTAATCATATAACATGTTTAATCAAACATGTTAAACAAGTTAGCAGTTTGAATGAGTCAAACAGATCAAATATGTTAGTTTTTTTAATGTGTATGCAGAACCTACTAAATTTTCAGATATATATCCATGTGATTTATTTGCTTAAAAATAGGGGAGGTTGTTAAGTAACAAATCACATGTGATTCGCTTTACAAACCACATGTGATTGTGTGCTATGCATTAGTTGACTGCGTTGAGGTAAGGTTGCTGAGCGAATCACATGTGATTTCTTTGCTTAAAAACATGGGAGGTTGTTAAGAAACAAATAACAGGTGACTCGCTTTACAAATCACATGTGATTGTATGCTAGGGGTGAGCATAAAAATTGAAAAACCGAAACCAAACCGTTAAAACCGACAAAACCAAACCGATAAAACCGAAACCATTTCAAAACCGACAGTTTGGTTTTAGATTTTGAAAAAACCGACGGATTCGGTTCGGTTTCGGTTTTAACCAAAAACCGCGCCCATTAAGAAACCGCCCCACTAATATTTAATAAATTATATATATTTTTTAATTTTTATATTTATTAAATAAAAATCAACCTATTTAAGTATTTGAAAGTCTATCTACTATGATTCATTAATTCTTATATCGTTATTATATACTACAAAATACGTTTATAATTTGAATTTTGGGCTGAAAATGGTATTCATTATTGAAATATGTTATTAGACATTAAACTTAATGATATAAGTTAGATATTATTACTTAAATTTGTATGTAATTTTGAAAAAATAAAGATTAGTGCACGAAATTATGAATCTATGTTTAAGACGAGGTGGTTTCAGTTTTAAAACCGAAACCGAACCGTTAAAGGCTAAAAACCATTAAAACCGAAACCGTTAGAAACCGAAACCATTGGGTTTGAAATTCCTAAAACCGAAATTAGCGGATTCGGTTCGGTTTGAGCCTAAAACCGTCCCATGCACACCCCTATTGTATGTTATGCATTAGTTGACTACGTTGAGATGAGGTTGCTGAGCGAATCACATGTGATTTATTTGCTTAAAAACAGGGGAGGTAACAAATCACAGGTGATTCGCTTTAAAACCACATGTGATTGTGTGCTATGCATTAGTTGACTGCGTTGAGATGAGGTTGCTGAGCGAATCACATGTGATTTCTTTGTTTAAAACCAGGGGAGGTTGTTAAGAAACAAATCACAGGTGATTCGCTTTACAAATCACATGTGATTGTATGCTATGCATTAGTTGACTGCGTTGAGATGGGGTTGCCGAGCGAATCACATGTGATTTATCTGCTTAAAAACAGGGGAGGTTGTTAAGAAACAAATCACAGGTGATTCACTTTACAAATCACATGTGATTGTGTGCTATGCATTAGTTGATTGTTTCATGTGAGGTTGGTGAGCGAATCACGTATGATTTCTTTGCTTAAAAACAGGGGAGGTTGTTAAGAAACAAATCACAGGTGATTCGCTTTACAAATCACATGTAATTGTGTGCTTTACGTTTTATATTCTGATTGATTATGTCAACATGCAGATTTTGATGTGAATGGCACTCCAAAACCAGTTAATTCACTGTACATGGATACACGAAGATGATCGATATTTTATGTTCCAATAAATGAACAACTATTTATACAAAAACACAATAAATGAACAACTATTTATACAAAAAAGTAAAAAAAACTAATAATAACAAAAAAAACAAAGTTAAAATGACCTGATTGTTGTTCGGCATTGACGGGAGCTTCAACACAGGCTTCTAGAGGAGGAGAAGATCGTAAATCAGACATTGAAACGTTCAAAAAGGTTTTTCTTCGATTGATATTGTACGAGAGAGAAAGAGGAATGAAGAATCACCAGAAATCGCCGGAAATAACGAACGGTTTCGAGAGGTTTTGAGAGAGAGAAAGAGCTGAAGAGACGTGTTCAGAGGGCGAGAACGGAAGAAATGACAACGTGATGGGGGTTATATCAAATGTAAAATGACTGATATACCCTTCCACGCACAAAAACCATTTTAAATGAGGATATAATCTGGACATTGATCTCCTTGATCAGGGGCGGTTCTAAAGGGTGGGCAGGGTGGGCATCTGCCCACCGCAAAAGTTTTCTGATTAGTATAATTTTTTTTATGTATCAACTTGTTTTTGGCTTGTGCTTATAATGTATGAGCGATAACTAGTCCACGTCGTATATTAGCTTAGTGGCTAACTCATATATCTTAAACATATAACATTAAGTTCAAGTCCCTTTCATATGCATATATATTTTTTTTAATTAATTTTTCTTTATTTCCTTTTTAATGTTCTTTTTGATGTATTTTTCATTAAAATTTTCTTATCTTTTGACTAATTTCTTACTTTTTTCTCAGTTTAAAAATGTTATGTTTGCAATGTATTTGATTACATATGTATTTTAACTAGTGACATATTAGTCCACATCATTCATATATAAACACTTTAAAGAATTTACCTCGACATAATAACAATTTATGATTAGACTGATTTAATTCTTGAATTAACTAACAAGTGAATTTTGATTTTGACTGATTTAATTTATAATTAGATTTTCTTCAAACTAAATTTAATCATTTGATTTTGTTTATGATTTAACCTTAAAAAAATATCACTCAAGAACCGGACTTCGACTCTAAAATTTCGCCCACCTTTAAAAAAATTTCTGGTACCGCCACTGTCCTTGATCCAAGTGTCCAAAAGTGTTCCTTGGGACTTTATAATATTTTTGGACCTCCTTGAACAAAACACTATGGTGCTGTTTGTTTTTTAAGAAGTAAAATGTCTGCGGTCTGCGGACCACATCTGCAGAGAAGATATGGACCAAATGTATGCAGTTTATGAGAAAAAGACTGTTTGTTTTTTCATGTCTGCAGAGTGATAGAAATTTTTAGTGTCGGTATTGGTGGTGGTAGTGAGGCGTGGTGGTAGGTGGTGAGTGGTGGCGACTGAGGGTGGTGGTGGCGGCGGCGGTGTGTGGTGGTGGTGGTGGGGGATGGTGGCGGCGGTGGGTGGTAACGGTGCGTGGGTGGCGGTGGAGGTGGCGTAGAGTTGGTGGTGATAGGTGGTGGTGGCAAGGATGGGTGGTGGTGGTGGTAGGTGGTGGTGGCGGCGGCGGGAGGTGACGTTGGCGACGGTGGGAGGTGGTGGTGGCGGCGGGAGGTGGTGGCGGCGGCGATGGGTGGTGGTGGTGGTAGGTGGTGGTACTAGGTGGTTGTGTTGGTGGTGGTGGATAAACTTTTTTTTTTGTTTAAGTAAAATGTCTTCCAACTTTGGAAGACTATGGTCCAAGTCTTCTCCAAGCAGACTTCAAAATGACTTTTTCTCCTCTTCTGACTTCCAAAAAACAAACAGTCTTTTCCTGAAATATCTTCCCGCCTACAGACATAAGACCCCAAAAAGACTTTTTGACAAAAACCAAACACAACCTATGACATTATTCTAAATAAATCTAAACTACACGTAACTTCGAACACAGTTACAAGGACCATCTCGACGTTGATCAGTATATTTACCTTTTTACCCTGAAGTAAAAAAAATTTGATAACTTAAAGATCAACAAGTAACCTACAAATTGACTCCCTTCATTCCAAGCTTTCAAACCCTCTTTTTGATTCCCTTCAAACCTGTCTACAATCTGGAATGATTCCATAACTAACCCATTACTCAAAGCTTTTCTTTTTCTTCATGAATGTGTGTAATTATCACAAACACCACCATCATCACTCATGCAATGCAAAGTTACATCATGAATCTTGTTACCCCATTAAAGGACACATTAAAACAATTGGCTTTCCCACTACAAATTGCTTTTATTTGATTATCTTCTTTTCAATTTATATGTCTAACAATTGACAAAAAAAGGAACTTGACTGCATTAAACTTAGGTGGCGTTTGGTTAGCACAATGTTTCTAAATGAATTGGAATTTGTATGAATTGGAATCTTTCAAGAATTTGAATTTGAATCCAAATATTGTTTGATTGGTAGGAAATGAAATCCAAAACCAATTATGTATTTTATTTGGTTAGCTGGAAATGGAATTGGAAGGAAAAAATATATTAACATTTGTTATGTTTCAAATTACTTCAAATCCCACAATAAGACATATGATACATATAAAATCAATATAACGTAAACAACACCGAAAAAATGGAATATGGTAATCTATTCGAAATGTAAACATGATCAAGATAGCTAGAAATATAAATCTATGCAAGACGATTCACAAGAAATAATGACACATTTTCTCTCTTCATAATGGTTACCCCATTTGGATTCTAGCTTTAGCTTCATAGAATCCTAAAGTGTCCATTAACACTTGCATCAAAGCTGCACTATATGTTCATGACGGTCCCTTTGGAGTAGGCCCAACTCTCCAGGGCCCAAAAAATTTAGGAATTCATTTAAAAAAAAAATTAGCCTATATAAGTCCACTTGAATCAAATTAAACTCAATGAAATATTGAAAACAGCATACTAAAGAAAAAACAAGACATACAACTTGAGGATGGGTAGTATTTTTAATTTGGTGGAAGAGTTTTTACTTATTTGGGAAAAAAATTACTTTAAGGGACACTTTTTAAAATTTTGCGCATTACCTGAAAATTGATTGGACCGTCCCTGTTTGGAGGTAGGGTACCCTACTGTAAACATTTTCCATCACATTCCTAGTCATGTTTATCTAGACAACCAACACCTTCCCTATATAGAAGATGGTTTACATGTATATTGGGCCCTAAAGAGAATCTTCCATATTGGAAAAATCAAGATGCTTAATTAGTTGCCATTTTTCAAGATCCACATAGGTAATTCGCATGCGCTCGACAAACAAAGTGGACTACAAAGATAGTACGTAGTAGCTTTTGCCTCTTCATGATCAATAAGAGCCCATTAGTTGACGTTTCAATTGATGGTTTAAATTCTCGATCAAGATGATGTGATGATAATCAAGAAAATTCACAAGAATATTCTTGATATATACCCCCTTTGCAGTAGTTTGTGTGTGTTATACATAAACTCGTTTTCGATGCGTTCTGAATGTATGTTTTGTTCATCATATGAATTAGGGGCCGCAATTTCCGACATAATACAAACCCACCACAGAAACAATCACGTTTAGGTTGAGCCTTAATAAATTCAGGTAAAAAACATGTCGACTCTTCCATCCCGTTTATAAACCGGTTGTAAACACCGTAAAATCCCCCTTTTTTATTGATTGTATTGGGATTTTTTTTTACCTTTTTTTTAAATAAATTTGAGATATTTATTTTTGTTAGCAATTAAATTTGTAACGATTAGCCTTGTATTTCAGTTTATTTTTTTATTTTTGACCTGTGAACCTGGTTATGGCTTGCCAACCCATTTGACCCACCAATTTGTTAAGTTATGTAGGCCAGATGGGTCGGGTCCGGGTTACTATAGTTTGAAAGTGACCATGTTAGGATTGATTTTTGATCCGAAATTCTAAACATGTTAGATTTGGGTTAACTAATTCTAACCTGCCAACTCAAACCTACTAACCCATACCAAAACACAACCCAATTGCCAGGCCTAATTATAAATCATCATACGAGGACAAAATAACAAGTTATGTAAAGAAAACGAAAAAACCTAAACGAGTGTCGTATTATGCACCTAGTGATTCAATGACATGTAGCTTTCGATCAAATTCTCTCTACAATAATCAGCTTGCTTAGTAATACGTTAACGTTAAAAGGACAAAAGATTGTAGTCAAACATATATATGTGCTAGAGAATAAAAAGGGGCTCACCTATTTGAATACTTTTAAACATTATGGAAACATACACTACTGCTGAGGTCTATCATATGTGCACTATCGAATATATACATTCATGTTTCATATTACTTGACTGATGTTAAAGGCGCATTATCTGAATGCGTGTAATCATTACATCCATGAAAGGTGTAAAAGCGGCATTTACAGAATGAATCTAACGCATAAACCGTCTCGAGATGAGAATGTGATTGAAGTATTCTTAAATTTAGGAAAATCAAGGCTCATGGGGTCAAGATATTTCTATAGTATGATATAGCTTTCTTGATGTTCATGATAACCCGGGAAGAAAAATAGGGAATAATCGCTTCGTTAAAAAATTAATGATCGAGGAATATAAGTATGACAATAATGATCTTGATGTTACTTGAAAGCAACAACGTTGTGCGGTTAAGAATAACACAGATTTACGTACACCAAATGTTAACCATAGTGTGGTGTATATATGAAGTAAAATTTGTGGTACATAAATCGTATCCTTAACTAAATACCGGAGATTACATGTTTCGTTATAATTGTAAGTTGTAACATCTACAAATACAGAACGCAAGAAAACTACATACGTGTGTGTGGTAATCAAGGTCAATCGCCATATTTTTGCAAGTGGATTATATATTTGGGCACAAACTAAAATAATAAGATGGACAAAGTTATAGATCTGAGTAATAATCTTACTAAACAATTTAGTTTGATTTGGTTAAAAAATTAGGATTTAATCGGTTTATTTATTGTTAAGCCCTAATCTTTAAATTGGGCCAAGGCCCATGACTACCCAATTTGAGGAATGAAAAATACGGTCAAATCAGGTAATCAACCACCATCGATTTCCAAGATGCACAAAAGTGCAAAACACAAGGAGTAAGTGTAGCCCTAGAACCTTGTAACTAACTTAACTGATTGATAACTAACTTAACTAACTTTAGCTTCCTCTTCATCACATACTATTGTGTTTTGAAGAGGGTCTTGAGGGAGTTGGTAGTACACAAAGATATGTGTTTTCGTTAAATTTAATATGATGTTCATAAAGAGTTAGGATATGAAATCTTTAATGTGGATACAAGCTAGCCAAAAAAGAATTAATCCTAACGAACAAAAGTAGGTAGAACCGATCAATTGGCTATAATACAATAAAATGCCCATGGATTGCTACAACGACATATTGATATGTCCATTACAAAGCATCAAAAACTGATAAGAGACTTTGGAAATATTGTTAAAACAAGATGCCTATTGCTATGCCCATGCTTCATAGTGAAAAAACAATAATACTGAGCAAAACTACTTGTAAGGTCGAAAATAAATTGATTGGCAGAATATAAAATTGTTAAGATCTAAAGATATAATAAAGCCTATCGTTCATCATTAGTTAGGTGTTGTTTTGTAGCATCTGAATTATTAATATCTGAATGATGCAGATGTCTGAATGATTCAGACTTCCCCTTACATCTGTCCGATTAAGAGGCAGAATATGTTAAATATTTGATTCAGAGGCCTAACCAAACACTATGATTTTGTCTGAATAAGAGGCTAGCCTCTTAACTGAATCTTTAAGAGGCTTACCAAACAGCCCCTTAGTTTATTAAAGGGACCTTTTTCTATATAATGAATCATTATTGAAGTCCTAAAAATTGTCTAAAGTAAAGCTTTGTTTAGTTGAGAGTTGAGACCAACTTGTTAAGAATGCTAAAATCAAAAGAAAACACAGAAATAAAAACAAAAAGTCAAGGGCTAAAAGTGTACTTTCTTGAAACTATGAATTATTCTATATGCTAGTGTTAAAAACTTAAAACGCATTTTTTATTCCTACTTGGGACAAAAAAATGTGATGAATTTGTTAAATTTATGATAAACTATGACCTTTGAAAACTGCAACTTTCATTTGAACGAAAATGTAAGACACTTTTCATGCCATTGGCTTATTCGTAAATTTTTAAAAGCATGTATACAGTAAATATTTTTCTTCTGTTTATTTTATAATCAAATTTTTAAAAGTATATTTTCTTTACTATCTCATATATGATGGTAAAATTATCAAAAAACAAAATACTTCATTTGTTAGAGCATCCACAATGGTCAACCTATCAAATGACTTATTACTTTTTTCACATCATCAAATAACCTATTACTTAAAAACCTCTCCAATGGTTAACCTTTCCAAAGACTTTTTCTTAAAAATTACTAATTTACCTTTAACTATATCAAATGTTTTATAAATACCTCTCACTTATTTAATTTAACAATTCTTATAGCATTACAAAACTTAATATTTTTTTAAAATGTCTTTTACATAACGATTATAATGCTACACCCTAAAAATTATTGAAATATGATAAAGTTATAATTTATAGTTATAGAAATAATAAATGATTTACATATAAATATATATATATATGGGTTTAAAATGTAAAATTATTAAATATAAGGACTAAAAGAATCAAACATTGAAAGATGTTCAAGTGGTTGGGGAAGATCAAGTGGTTGGAGCAACCTCTTAAAAAAGTCATCCATTCCAATGGTAAAAAGTCATTTTAAAGGTTATTCAAATAGTATCAACCTCTTTTTCAACCTACCATTGAAGATGCTCTTAGGTGCAAACCTATATAACCAAAGTTTTTGTTTTTTTAAATTGTGCACATCCCATCTTCCTCACCGGGTGAGTGGACCCGGCTTGATGTGACCCGCCAACCATTCCATTAGACTCATTGAGCTTGATACAAACCGACACCACAAGGCACGAGTTTGCCCAAATATGTACCCACTCTTTAGGGTTTAGACAAAACTAACCCATAAAAATATTTTCTCAAAATCTCAAGATTTACCTTTCAAAAGGAAAAATCTTAAGGTTAGGTAAACAATATGTTGCTTATTAACCAACGTTTGAAGACAGCAAAAATTATTCATCAGTTTCCAATCAAAACTTTGTTTCTTATCTTTAACTTTTTTTTAATTATTGTTTATAACTAGTAATTTTTTAATTTATAACTTTATTATTTAATCTTTAAAAAGTCTTAAATATTCAATTAATAGTAAAAGATTTGTTATATGAATACATATGTCAAATTAAATACTTCCTCCGATTCAAAATAAGTGATACACTTGGGGTTTCACGGTTTTTGAGGCAAAATATTATAATGATGGTTAAATTAGATTAATTGGATGGTTAGTGGGGAATGGGTCCCACACCTTTTGAATAAAGTATGGTTAATGATATTTAAAAGTAAAAAGTAAGGGTAAATGAGTTATTTCACTTTGTTAAAGTAGATAGTTAGTGGGTGTGGGTCCCAATTTTTTTGCCAAATAAGGAAACTTTTCAAAGTGTATCACTTATTTTGAATTACCCTAAAAAGGAAAGTGTATCACTTATTTTGAAGCGGAGGAAATAAGTCATTGTTTTGAAAGAGTAATATTAATGCATGTGGTGCCATAGCGCAAGAGCCACGTCAAACTGATGTAGTGATGTGGCAAAGGGTATTTGGCGTCGCCAACCCTAAGCCATGACATCATGTCATACGTGCGCCAACGTCCACGCCAATCTCCAGGTGCTGCGCCAATTTGTTTTTTAAGGTGGTGTGTCGTGTGTGAATGAAATAGTATTCTTTTTATGTCTGGCAAAGGTGTAACGACTCGAGTTATGTGTAAAAGGTAATTGGTGATGAGAAGATTAAATGATAATGCTAAAGTTGTGCTAGAGTGAGTGTTGAAAGAGAAAAGGAACTTCGCTGCTGGTTTGGAACCCTGAGTAAACTCCAGTGATATTGAATTAGTCAGAAGGTTCACTCCTCACCTTTGAAATGGATACCACATTTTTTATGTCTATACCATACTTTACAAGTATTTTTGACTTCTTGCATACTGTATAAATATATATTACAACTAATATGATACACAAATAACTACTTCAAAGGTGGAGACAAAGGAATGAGAAGGCTTTTGGAGCAGGAGAGGAGTATCATAACTACTTCAAAGGTGGATATATTCAAGCTATATCGTATTTCTGGATAAAAAATAGATCACCTTCTTGTAATCTTAGTAATAGGTGGATCGAATGGTGTAATGATCCTTATCTTGCTTTTGATTTTCTTGTTCTTGTAATGTTTGTTTTCCTAGCATCTTGCTAGTTTTCTTTGAAATGAATGCCGTTCAAAAAAAAAACACAAATAAAAAAAATGTAATTATAATATTATCACCTTTGTTGAAAACCCATGATCTTATAAGATACCAATATGAAAGATGGATACAAGTTGATTGAGTGTTAGCAAAGGGAAGTATAATATTCTTTCTATTTGTTTGTATTTGATGTACATGTGTACGATATTAAATTTTATTTGCATAATATGTTTTAATTAATTGTTTTATAAATCATTTCTTAGTTACGGATAGACTTGCTTTTCTAGTAAACAGATAATCGAAAGTAATAGAGAAGAACATATAAACTCCTTGGTGATCACAATCTGACAAATAAACTCGTCGGATTACACCCACTGACCACTATCACTATGAACTATTTTTTAAATATCTAAAAGAAATTACCGTGACATCAACTTATAAATTATTTCTTCTATAAATTTTACCAATACTAACTATATATAAATCTTATAAAAACAAAAAAAGTTAAATGTATAGGTAAAAAACTAAAAAATATATTATCAAGATGTTTATAAATAAAGCGTCATAACATATAAGAGCATCTTCAATGCAATGATTTTACAAAGCTTTTTACCTCTCCTCTCCTCTCCTCTCCTGTATGTCATTTAAAGGAAAGTGATCTTCTAGTAAAAAACTTTTGCTTCAAAAGCTTTTTATTCTATAAGTCATTTTCAACACACAAAAATAGCTTTATACTTCCTTCGATTCAAAATAAGTGCTACACTTTGAGTTTCACGGTTTTTGAGGCAAAAGATTATAATGATGGTTAAATTAGATTAATTGAATGGTTAGTGGATAATGGGTCCTAAACATTTTGAATAAAGTGGGGTTAAGATGTTTAAAAGTGAAAAATAAGGGTAATGGGTCATTCACTTTATTAAAGTAGATAGTTAGTGGGTGCGGGTCTTATTTTGAATCACCCAAAAAAAGAAAGTGTATCACTTATTTTGAATCGGAGGAAGTATATATTTTAGTATATTTTAATTGGTAATTTTCAAATAAATTATGGATTGACTAAATTACACCGATGGTCCTTATGGTTTATACTAAATTTCACCGATAGTTCTTTAGTTTCAAAAATTGCATTGATAGTCCTTATTTCTGAAACCTTTTTCACCAATGGTCCTTTACACTAAATTACGTTAATTTTTTCTGTTAACTCACCCCATGTGTAGTGGACATGAGGGTATTTTTGTCTTTTCCATCTCTTTTTCTTTTAATTCTTAAATTAAGAAAGTCTCCATCTTCTAGGATTTGACTTCACAAATCCACCAAAATGGTCTACACTGTAATCATGTCCGCCACCATCACAACCCCATAACCACCGCCATCACAACCCCACAACCACCGCCATCACAACCCACAACCACCGCCACCATCTTCATCTTCTATGGTTTCATTTTCCATTTTTTTCTCCTTAATTCTTAAATTAAATGGACGAAACCTTCGCGTAACAATTACATTTCTCTCCCTAGCCCCACAACCACCACCATCAGTCCATCACAACCAACAACCATCGTCGCTGGTCCTTATCATCTCTTCCGTCGCCGGTCTTTATCATCTCTTCCGCCGCCGGTCTCTATCCTCTGTCGCCGGGCTACTGTCTTTGGTTTAGGGATGTTATGGTTCAAGTGAAAAATATTGTTTTTTTACAGTTGCAAGTGGTGGGTTTAGTGGTGGCGAACCGTGGTGTTGTTAGCGACAGGTGGCGAAGAAGTTGAAGTTGGTGGTTGCAAGTAGGTGTGTACTTGATGCATGAAAAGTTGTACATATGCTAGATTTTTAAGTTTTTGTAGATAATAAATGGGAAAGAGTAATGGTATCTAAGCATACCATTTAGACCTACTCATTATATGATCAGAATCAATGGATAATACGGAGTATTATAAGAGGGAATTAGTGGAATACACATGTCATCCTATTAAGTGGGTAGTCTTATGAGTAGGACTAAATATCGTTTATCAATGGGAAAAGACAAAGATACCCTCATGTGCATTGCACATGGGGTGACTTAACAAAATTTTAATGTCATTTAGTGTAAAGGACCATCGGTTAAAAATATTTAAAAAATAAGGACTATCAGTGTAATTTTTGAAATTAAAGGACTATCAGTGAAATTTGGTATAAACCATAAGGCCCATCAGTGTAATTTACTCTTATGGATTAGTATAATGTTAAACGGCTAAATAGCAAGGACTGAAAACGTAAAGTTACCTTCGTTATTAAGGTAGCATAATGAAATTAATTCTTATTGCTTGCGACGTTAGACCTTTATTTCGGGAATATATTGTTATCAGCAACACGTGTCATGATCTCAATGGTTGATCTTGTTCAACGATCATCTTGGAAACCACTATAACTGGAGGACCAAGAAACCCCACAGCAAAAATATCTCATCCCCACCATGGAACGATTCTCTCTAATCTCTTCTACTCCCTCTTCCTCCTCATTTCCGTCGCCATCGCCGTCGCTATTGCCGTCGATGATTCTGCTTCCGATCCGTTGATCCGGCAAGTCATCCCGGAGGAGGAGACCTCCGCCGATCATCTACTGAACGCCGAACATCACTTCACTCTCTTCAAAAGCAAGTTCGGTAAGACGTATGCTACTGCAGATGAGCATGACTACCGTCTGTCTGTCTTCAAGTCTAACCTACGCCGTGCTAAGCGTCATCAGCTGCTGGATCCAACGGCTGAACACGGTGTTACAAAGTTCTCCGATTTGACTCCATCGGAGTTCCGTAAAACCTACCTCGGCTTGAAAAAACCTCTCAAGTTTCCAGCCGATGCGAATAAGGCACCGATCCTGCCGACGACTGATCTTCCTGAGGACTTTGATTGGCGCGATCATGGCGCTGTTACTCCCGTTAAAGATCAGGTAACCTTCAAAATTAATTGAAATTACGGTTGACTTTTTTGATCGGTGTTATTAGGTTTCGAAATTTGAGTTTTGCAATGCATTCCAGGATAATACGATGTAATCTACTATTTATCACTTAATATTTCCTAAAAAAATTTATGTTAACATGCTGTATGATAAATTAAGGTCAAATTAGCTTTGGAATCTTATAATGTATTCAACGAAACAATTCGATTATCCTTAATTTTATATAGGAATCAAATAAATCCCCTTATTTATCGTGCTATGTATAGTGATTTATTTGTGTGATACTGTTTTAGGGTTCATGTGGATCATGTTGGTCATTTAGTACAACTGGAGCTTTGGAAGGTTCTCACTTTCTTCAAACAGGGGAATTAGTTAGCCTGAGTGAACAGCAACTTGTGGATTGTGATCATGAGGTTTATACCATCTTCTTGACTTTTGTGCTCATATTTGTTCCATTATTTTTTCCTGTGCAAACAGAAAATTAATAATCTGCAAAAAATGGGAACTTTTGCAGTGTGATCCAGCCTAAAAGGATTCATGTGATTCGGGCTGCAATGGTGGGCTGATGAACAATGCATTCGAGTACATACTCAAAGCTGGTGGAGTCCAAAAAGAATCAGATTACCCCTACACAGGAAAAGATGGCACCTGTCACTTTGACAAATCCAAAATTGCAGCATCTGTAGCCAATTTCAGTGTCATTAGCACAGATGAAGACCAAATCGCCGCCAATTTGGTCAAAAACAGCCCTCTTGCAAGTAATCATCATAACATTGATTAATATTTTAAATTTTTTGTTACAGTTAACTAAAGTTTAAAAACTTAATATTGTTATTGCAGTTGCAATTAATGCAGCTTGGATGCAAACATATATAGGTAAAGTTTCATGCCCATATGTTTGTTCAAAGAATCGGTTGGATCATGGTGTTCTTCTGGCTGGGTATGGTTCATCTGGTTATGCACCAAGTAGGCTTAAAGAGAAGCCATATTGGATTATCAAGAATTCATGGGGACCAAATTGGGGTGAGGATGGATATTACAAGATTTGCAGTGGTCACAATTTGTGTGGAATGGATTCTATGGTTTCTGCTGTGGTTTCTACCAATTGAAATTTCTGTATGTTTGACTTGTTGACTGGATGAATACTGTGAGAATTTGTATATATATGTGTTTACAAGAATGTGTAGTGGTTATTGCTTGTTATGTTGCTATTTGCATATGAACGGAATGATGAACGTTTTTAGGGTTTATTGTTTCGTGGTTTCGGGCTTTTGGTTATGGTTTAATGTGATGTGTTGAGTGCAAGATGGTGTGGTGAATGATTGTAGGTAATTATCTTGAAACAAATAAAATTTACAAAATGCATATCCATGTTTGTGTTTAGTTTCTACTGTTTATTTAGCTCTTTCCGTTGGTAGAAAATCCTTTATTCTATAAAATAATGAATATTTAATGAACTAAAATTTTCTTAATCGGTGTAAAATGATATTAATGTGTTTATGTTATACTGATTCTACCCTTATCATTATTGAAAATAAAATGTTTTGATAAATTAAGAGGCAAAAAAGACATTCATTATTTAGTATTTACTATCATGTGATCTTAAGGCACATACTAGAAAAATCCTTATTAAAAAATTAGGATAGTTGTAGGTGTGGTCAATAACATAGTATTTGTGATAATTAGTAGTGGATATTGTAATACTAATTTGACATCAAGAGGTGGTGTGGTAAGTGATGTCATATCCCATGCTCTAAACGTACACTTATAGAGTACTTGCTTAAGATTTAGGCAATTGTGTGATATTACTTCTAAATCTTTGACATTATTTGATAGAAAGAATAAACTAAATGTGTACAGACAACACTGTATTATAGAGATGGTGATTATATTTCATGCGTTTTCTAATAATTTTTTTTATAAACATGTAACTATGAAATTATATATCTTTACACTTGTACGAGTAGATTTATTACACGCTTACAAGGTAAGAAATATTATTTCTTCTACACGTTTATATAACTTTGATAAAAGAACTGCCCAAAATCACCATATTTAGTTGTGACCCGCTAAATATATGTGGTGCTGATTAATGGCCCACTAAATATGTGGCGGCCCATTCCGATCATATAACTGGGAAAAACTAAAAGACGTGTAATTGGTTTAGAAGTTACAAGTATAGTAACATATCGAACCCATTATAAAAAGATTATAAAAAGACCATATGTTAGACAATATCATACATTCCACTAAATTAAGCATTGACCGGTTAGCACTATCTTTTATACCTAGATTATAAGTTTTGATAGTATAATGGTTTAGAGATGGTCTAAACCCTTCAAACACTTAGAGCGAGGGGTACGGTGGCGAGAAGGTGCACGCGAGTCTACGTGGCGGGGCGAAGTGGCGCGCCATGACACCGCCCGCCACGTGAGCAAGGCATTTCATGAGTTCCCCGGTGAGAGTGGCGAGCAAATGAGAGTGAGACACGTGGATCGTCATGTCACAACGTTTTATTCGGCTAGAATTTGAAAAAATATAATTTTTTTTAATTTAAACCTTTAAAAATGCCATTTACCTCTTTTTGTTTTTTTCTCACAACGTTTCCAAAACATTATACACTTTCATGTTTTCCACACAACATTTTCAAACGTATATGGATGACGATGATCATGCATCTGAAATCGACGATAACACTAATGTTTTCTTTGTTACCCAAGCTTATCAGTACATGCAACAATAATAAGCTCAAACTCTAGGGACCTGAGTGCTAATATTCCGTGACCATGAAGCTGCTAAGAAACGTTTAATGGTGGACTATTTTGGTGACAATACTAAATACCCTGAGACGTATTTTAGACGTCGATTTCATATGAATAAGAAATTATTTTTATAAATAGTCGAAGGTATTACTAATTATACTACTGATCATCTTCCCGGGCATTTTGATTTTTTTAAAGTGCGACTTGATACTACATGTCTAATGGGTTTAAGTGTTATGATGAAATGCATGTCTGTCGTACGCTAAATGGCTTATGGTATAACACCTGATTCACTTGACGTATATCTACAAATTGATGAACATTGTGCACGTGATTGTCTAAATCATTTTACCAAGTGTATTATAGATTTGCATAGTACTGAGTTTTTAAGGAAACCTGATATCCATAACGTTCAAAACTTATATACAAATCACGAGAACGCTCACGAGTTTCCTGGAATATTTGGTAGTATTGATTACATGCATTGGGAATGGACAAACTGTCCAAAATCATGGCACAACCAATATGATAGAGGTGATAAAAAGTGCCCAACTATAATACTCAAAGCTATGATGTCGTATGATTTGTGATTTGGTACACATTTTTTGGGGCAGCATGTGCCAATAACAACCTCATAGTTTTAAATAACACACTGTTATTTGACAACCTTATTGATGATATTGCTCATGTGGAGCCTTTTATACTTAATGGAGTTTCATATCAAAACAGGTATAACCTAGCTGATGGAATTTACCCACAACGAGCAAGCTTTGTCAAATTATTTACGATAGCACGTAATGAGAAACATGCTTACTTTAAAAGGCGAAAAGAAGGTGCACGAAAAGACATCGAACGTGCATTTGGTATCTTATTGGGACGTTAGGGAATTATTTGCTAGCTGGCTCGTTCATAAGAACTATGTATGAATGCATCATATTGCATAACATGTTTATAAAAGATCAAAACTTTGTCATAAGTGATATCAACGACTTGTATGTTAGTCCACAACAAAATCTACAACGTATTTGGATCGAGAAATGTGAAGTGTAACACTAAAAATCCAAAGAATTACGTGATAAATGTACACGAAACACTCTAAAGAAATAACATGTAATTTTTTTCCCGGGGTGTTTATAATTTTTTATTATTATTTTCTAGTGTGTTTTTCCCCGTATTTTTATTTTTATTTTTAGTTTAATGAAATATATTTGGTTGTTTAAAAAAATGAAAAAGAAAACAAAATGAGTGGGGCGCAAATAACTTGTGTGATGGTAGGGATATTTGAGGTTTTAAATATGAAATGTAAAATGATGATGTGGCTTTGAGGTGATGTTGAGGTGGGTAAATAGCTAAAACCATCATACCCATTATTTTTATATAAATATTATTATTATTAAACTTAGACAAGATCATAATCGCTTTCAAACACTATGTCCTATTTGTGACTCCGAAAGTGTGTGTGCGCATCATGCATTAGTAAATTGCAAAGACGTACTCGATATTTGAGATAAAAATTTTGGCGGGTGGAATTTGGGTAGATGCCAAAAAAAAGTTTTATTAATGATTTGGTATATCATTCCGGAAATAATTGGAACTCAGTTGTTAAAAAAGCATGGAAAATGGTGATGGGGTCTACGATATGTCGATATATTACATTTGAAAAAGAAGGAATGATACGGTGTTTGAATCAAGTGGGCCAAAGAAATCGGATGTGAATTTTTTTTGGGATTTGCTAACCATTGCCCTTAGGGCAATGGTTAAGAATTATTAAAGTGGTTAATGTACAACAAATAAAGCATAATTAATTAGAGTTGGTTAATAAAATACATGGGGGTGGTTTTTTATTAGGTAGTTTACAATTAATTTAAGCCACAAAATTTTCTTAACCATTGCCATTAGGGCACTTGTTAGCATTTTCCATTTTTTTTTTAAATAACCGAGTTGTTTGAATCAAGTGGGTTAAAGACGATCATGATTTACATAAGGAATAGATTTATATTCATAAAGAAATCTAAATTATATAGATAATTATATTCCTAAACATAATTTTATTTCAATATAGAAATGTCAAAGGGAGAGTGATTGTTTTAGAAGAAAATGAGTTTGGTTATCTGCTACGTGAGTTTAATCGGGATATTTCATGTGTTTGGTCACAAGAGAAAAGCTGATGTGCTGGTGACGTGACGGACTTATCCAAAGTGGGTTTGGTCACCGTTACACCTAGGGGTGCCCAAAGGGTTGACCCGACCCGAACCCGATTACGCTTATCGGGTCGGGTCTATTCGGGTTCCATGTTTTTATCGGGTTTTTTAAACCCGACCCGACCAACCCGATTCGTTATCGGGTCGGGTTTTGGGTTAGAATTTCTTACCTTTTTCGGGTTCGGGTTGACCCGATTAGACCCGATTAAAGTTTAAGTATTTTATTTCCTATAAAAATTAACATATTTTTACTATTAAATCAATTAATTATCAAATTATATGATAAAGTATTCAATAAAAATCAATTAACAATTAAAAGTGTTAAACAAATACTCATAAAATTCAATATATTAAATAATTTCTATAGTTTTTACCAAAAATTCCTAACTCAAGTGTAACCCGACCAACCCGATCGGGTCAACCCGACAAACCCGAAACCCGACCAACCCGAACCCGACAAACCCGAATCCTTATCGGGTCGGATTTCGGGTTAGAATTTTTTATCCTCAAACCCGACGGACCCGACCCGATAAGAGCCGGGTCGGGTCGGGTTGACCCGTTGGGCACCTCTAGTTACACCCAGTTTAAATTTTTTGAACACTTTCGAAAACTAACATTTATTAAGACATTTTAACTAAATAAATATTATACTCTCCGTCCCACAAAAAGTTCACATTTCTATTAAGTATAAGCGAAGATGGTTAGTAGTGGGATTTTTAACAATAATTTTGATTAAAATATAAGGTTAAATTGGAAAAAGAAAGTGTTTTAGGAGATAATTAGTGGTGAAATTATTGATAATAATTTTATTTTATTAAATTGACCTCTCAAATTTAAGAAATGTTAACTTTTTATGAGATAAAATTTAAGGAAAAACGGACGTAATATACATTATAAAAATCTATTAAATGGATTTATATTAACTAAACATATATTTTTCCCTAGGAAAGAGAATGCATTAAAGGGACATTAATAGTTGAATAGACTAAATGTAAGTGCACATCTGTTACATTCAGTTAGTTGGAACTGATCTGGTTCCACTTCAGTTTCATTTCAACCATCATTAACTTGACTTTCGATGCCTATTAAGCTATATTTATCTCTACACTCAGATCTCCGATATTTCTACAAAGGGAGATGATTCGTACAGAGCAAAATTTATCCATAGAGAGCAATTTTATTACAAATGACAATTATGCCTTTTCTTTTCTTTTACTGAATTTTGCATTTCACCCCTTCTTTCAAGGACATGACTGTCATTTGGGATGAAATTGCTCTACATGAATAAAATTTGCTCTGTACGAATCACTTCCCTTCTACAAAGGGAAGGAGTTTTTAGTAAATTTGTATTATACGATTTACGGAGTAAAACATATTTGATATTGTGAATGAAATAATTTTTATGATGTAATTATTACTGCACGTTTATGAAATGCAGTATAAAATAATAACATTTTGTATTTCACATATCAAAACACTACAATTTTTTTTCTCAGCATACCCGTGTCAAAGAAGATGTCTGTCTGCCCATACCGTGGGCTTTTGCATTTTAAATGAAAATTTTAAATAGAGAAATACTTCCTCCGTCCCTAAATAAAGTTTTCATTTCTCCTTCAAGTTTTATTCCTAAATAAAGTTCTCATTTCTCAAATATAAGGGACCCACTTAATTTAATAATATTATTACCAATACTTTCACCACTAATAATCTTTTTAAAACACCCTCTCTCCAATCAAACCTTATACTTCCTCCGATTCAAAATAAGTGATACATTTTGAAAATTTACCTTATTTGGAAAAAAGTAGTGAACCCCACACCCACTAACTACCTAATTTAATAAAGTGAAATGACTTATTTACCCTTACTTTTACTTATAAACATCATTAATCTTACTTTATTTAAAAAAATGTGGGACTCATTCTCCACTAACCATCCAATTAATCTAATACAACCTTCATTATAAATTTTTGACTCAAAAAACGTGAAACCTAAAGTGTATCACTTATTTTGAATCGGAAGAAGTATTTTAATCAAAAGTAATACCAAATACCCACCACTAACTATCTCCTAAAATATTGTGCCCAACACAAATGGGAACTTTATTTAGGGACGGAGGGAGTAATATTTATGTCTACCCATCTCTAAACTTAACATGTGTAATCCACTAATTCTTTTTTCTCATATCATCCCTTAATTTTGACATTTGTCATTATCAAATGGGTAGACACATGAGTAGACACAAATGGTAGACACCAATATCATTCCACTTTTAAATAACATTTTGTATAACATGTTTTTGTAATATTCAGTAGCATTTATAAACTTAGTATCCGTAGATTGACAAAAATGAAAAGCATAACTTGAATTTCTTTTCTCCTGATTTCAGAACTTTAAATCGTGAAGAGCAAGTAGTCCATGCAATATTATTTTTGGAATAATAATAATAAAATGAAAAATCACAAAATATTTTGACCTTTTTAAAACATAAACATTTAGCAAACAACTTTTGTTTTTAATTTAAATTTCATTATATATATTAAAAGCAAATACAAAACTAAAATCAAATATATTACCAAATTATATGTCTACTTAAAGTGGAAGAATTTGGAGATGAAACACGGACCACGCGAGGGGAAGTGGGCGCACCCAGGGCTCACCCTATGGGCACCCGTGCTAACCTACATTCTTCTGAACATCGCCAGTCTAAACATTGCGGCTTCTAGTAAAGTCAATGGGTAAAGATACATATACAAAACATAACATCATATCATAATTATATCATAATCATAATATTAAATAAAACTATGTTTTGTGACATGAAAATGAAGGAGAAAACAATTTAGATATAAGAGTTAATTTCTTAAATCCTTCTTTTTATTGTAACTTTTTTTCAAATTTCTAAATTTAGTCCTTTATATATACCGACGGGACTTCATTTGGTGTCGACGTATTCCACGACGTCCATTGGGACGGAACTTAGTGATTCGAGTCAGACAGTGAAGTTCAATCGGGCAGTACGTCTTCCTCAAACCTATTTTCTTTTTTAAGAATAAACTCAGTTTAGAACCCAAGACTTATCGAAAGAAACTCAATGGTTCTTAATCTAGTGGTTCTCAATGAAGAAAACGATTAATTTCATTACAAATAGAACAAAACGGTCATCATATCATGGGTTCACGAGTTGAATTAAATCTTGACGAAACCTAATCTTAAAAATATAGAACATGGAACAATTCTCTAGACATCATCATCATCATCATCATCATCCAAGATACACATATTGAAAGAGTGTAGTGTCATAATCAATTAAAGGGGCACTTGTTTTGAATCAGAACTTTCATCAACTCAGGTAACCTTCTTAATCCTATTGTTTCTTACACATACTCCCCAAATCTACTGCCCTATAAAAGCTATCTAGGTTTTTTAGACTGCACACCATCACCTACTAATTAACCACTATATTTAAATAACATCAATTTTCAAAGTTGACTTTATTAAGGGTCAAACCCATGCCATCTATAACTCATTGTAACATAACATTATTAGTTTATTACACCTTAGCTAGGGATATGAATGGCATTATGTTGTAAATGACAGTGGGGTATTATGTTGTGCATCTAAACGAAACACGTAAACATAACAACGTCGACATGGTTTATTTATGCACACAAAGTCTTTAATGCATGTTTTAATGTATAGTTATTAACTCGTCACATGCATTTACTGGGCAGGAGGATAAGCATTAAAATAAACCATGTATTATGAAGCCAACCAAACAGCTGCTTCAATGTGAGTATATATATGGCCTATAATGAGTTCAACTTCATATGTAGAAAAATACAACTTGGCAACTTTTACATGTGATCCCTACACATGCATGTTGCGTTTATATAAACAAATACGCACACGTATACCTATCGGTGTATAACTTTAGGTAAGCAATTATACCGATACATCCCATTAATGGTATGCCACAAATTTCGAAACATGTACAAGTGTATTACATCTTACATGAAAGTTTAAACAAAAGAAAAAGGCTAGACTTCATTCCTTTATATAGTACTATGTTACATAATTTTGCATATATTGTCTTCGAGGTGCCCAGAATTTAATTTCTTCATATCCGAAAAAAATCTTTAAAAAAAACGAACGAGAATAAGAAAATGAAATATTTAAGTCTCTCTTGGTAAACCTACGACAATCTGTGACACACGTGCCATATATATGTATACCAAAATGTATTTTAATATCTTGAAGCTGATTGACTAATTTTTTTACTATCCTGAGTTATTAAATGTATAATAAGATGTTGTTCATGAACAATAGATCATGTATTCAAGTACTGTCGTTGAAAAAAAAATTAATAGATTATATGTCGTTAAAAAAATTAAAAAATAATTATTTTGTTACGTTGACTCATTAATTCATATTTAATTTCCACGTGATTTACTTGTAATTTTAATATATTTTAAAAGTTACAAGGTAGATAAATCATGTATATGTGTTGTACTTAAACTTTAATATTTTAAAGTAGTAAAAAATCCAGTAAATCAAATTCTAAGATACTAAAATACTATTTAAGCTATAAAATATGAATAAATAATGAAGTAAAACTGTAAAATATGCTTTGAGAATAGGAAAGGGAACCCTAATAAATCATGCAAATGTGTCGTATTTCAACTTTAATAATTTAAAATAGTACAAAAATCCAATAAATTAAATTTTAAGATACTAAAATACTATTTACCCTATAAAATATGAATAAATAGTGAAGTAAAACAGTACAATATGCTTTGGAGAATAGAAAAGGGAACCCTAGCAACCTCGGAACCGGCACACAAACAGGATAAAAGCAACCTCGAGCCCAAAAATTAATCAGAAAGTCATCCCAATTCAAATCTGGTCTGCGAATATGATATACATATACCTCCTTCACATATACTTGTACATCATTTCATTTTATATTTATAAATAATCACAGAAGAAGTCAATATTAATTTGGATATTAACATCTTTTAAAATTTTATTAAATTTTCAAATATTAATTAATTAGATATTACTGGTCCTTGTTTTTTTATAAAAGACAATGTATTATAGTTGGTACTTTGTAAATCGAAACGGGAGTAAGAAAACAAAATACAAAGAGATGTGAAAAAAATAGTCATGTTATTTATATTATAAAATACGTTTTCTTACTTAATTACTTTTTTCATTAATACCTGTACACAAGTCTAAAATCCAATCATATTTTCAAATAACTACAGATAAAATTAACAAAGAAAATTAGTAGATATATTACACATTTCAAATATTTTACTCCGTAATAAAATTAAAAAAATTTAGCAGAATCAACATAATTTTCGGTAGATTAATAATTTAAGGAAAATGATAATGACAGTCATAAGGGCTGTCAATAAGAAGTCAAAATCAACACAAAAATTGCCCTGCATTTTAGGATCATCCCTCCATCTATGAATGTACAACCATATTATGCATGTTATATACAGCACTTAGGACTGTCATTAACAAAACCCATAATTTAATATACTAATGGATAAAGTTAACTACCGACTAAAATTCCAGCAAAACCCCAATAAATTACATATCATCATAACGATCATAAAATCATCCCAAGCTCCTTAAATTTGCATACACTTTAATTGTACCTTCCATTTTCCTAATTTAATGAGTATTCAAAACTTAAAAGAACATTTATAACCGCTACAAACTCGATCAATGTATTTGTTAGAATTTCATCATGAGTTTTTCTATTTTGTTCAATTTTCAAGATCTTGGTGGTGGGAAAAAATGCGTACCCGCCATGAAAGCGCTAAACGGAGTAGGATATGTGGAAGACGGGTCAACAAAACTGACCCCCGGATTGATGCTTGTAGTCGCCGTCGCAGCCGCCGTCGTACCGGAAGTTATAAGATTAAGTTGAGCGCCGCCGCCACCGGCGGATGAGCTACCTTCACCAGGGTGGTTGTATCGTCCCTCAGGACCATGGTCGTATAGAATTCCCTTGAAAACATGGCCGCCGATGCTCAACGCCGTCTGATAAGCTAACTGCTCCTCCGCCTCATCCATTGCACTCACTCTAACGCACCGGAACACCGCCGGAGAGCTCACTTCTGCCGGAAAATGTCCCACTTCTAACCCTAGAAAATTATGAGAAAACATAGTTAATAAAATCTTTATGGTTATATTGTAGGTTAAATATGGAGTTAGTATATATATAGCATAGATGATATGATATCATAACACACAGTTACACATTCACTGTGTGTATTAGGGTTCATAGATATAGATACAATAGCCCAGATTTCAAAGCCTAAATGAGTCTTGATTCTTGAAATATGAAGCTAATCTATATATAGACGAACAACCAAATCATAAATCAAATATTGGTAAAAACAAAAAGAGAATTTTTATCCCAAGATAACCCAATAATTGAATCGAAGAATAATAATTATTATTATTACAATATTTTGTTGGTGTTTGTGACTTTTGTTTGTTTCTTCATTTTATCTTTACAAAAGTTTACCTGAAGAAGTGTTGTGACGTTGTTGAACCGGCAAAATAACACCCATACCACCGCCGCTGCCGCTTCCGGCGACGGTAATATTCCGTTGATGTTGATGATGATGATCTTCTCTTAATCTTTTGGGATTCTGATCGTCACTACCGGTGGCTCGCATCATTAAACTCAGCTGTTGCGATCCTAGATTTTGCGGTTGGGTTAACGACGTGAGCTGTTGTTGGCGTTCCCGGCGTTTAGCCGCCGGCACCCACGTGCTTTTCACGTGAGTTTGACAGTGAAACCCACGGCTTTTGCAGCAAGTTCTGCACCTCATATGTTGGCAGTCCTTTTTCGCTTGGTTCCCGCAATCTTGACAATTTATCCCGCCGCTACTTCCACCGCCGATTCCGTACCCACCTTGCCTCATCGCTCCGCCACCACTACCGCCGCTGCTACTACTGCTTTTCCTCCGATCGTTACCACCATAATGCGGTGGCGGTTGTTGTTGTTGAAGTTGATAATATTGTTGCCATAATTCGAAATTCTTACTGTAGATCTCTTCGTTCTTGAACAAATACAAACTGTAAGGGCTAATTATACCATCATCATGTTGTTGATCTTGATTCTGATGATGATGGTGGTGTTGGTGTTCGTCAACTTTACCAATTCCAATTCCTGCTTCTAGTGAGATAAAAGTTGACATTTTTTTGCACTCCAAATACTTCCAGAGTAGTGTTCAAAGATCAAACTCAAATCCATAGTAGAATTACAAGAACAAGTTTTTAAAAAATATAAATAAAAGTCAAGGTTGTAAATTTGTGTGGTAATGAAGAGTGTAGGGGTCGGGTAGTGTCATCTACTCAAAGATCTAGGGTGGGGGTTAACTTCTAAATTTTTTTGATGTTATTTTTTGCTTTTCCCCACTACTTATGTGTGTGAAAGATGGTGTGTTTTGGTGCGTGAGATAGAATTATAACCTTTTGAAATTACATTACACTACCCGTAATGGGAGGGTCACTCACTATATCCCTTACTCACGACTGGTTACGTATGTGTTAGTTCTGTGATAAGTAAATTAATACTTTCACTAACCAAATAAAAATTAAGGCAACACTCAAAACACTTTTTAAACTTTTCTTTATTAATCAATAATATAACATAGCACCAAGTAGTTTGCGGAATAACTAAGAACAAATCATAACTAAACTACTTGCAGGAAATAAACAATAACAGATACTATCTAACACAAGTTCCGATCAACAAATGATCAGGCACAAGACCAGATATCTTTGTTACAGAGATTAAATTCTCAAATTAAGTAACAAATATATAACTGGTTCTTTACACTCTGCTCAAAGAATAAAGTCTGGGAAGATTTTAGCAGCATGTAGGATTGTTGGATGCACACCGAATTCGATCGCTAAGTCCTCAATTTGTAGCATTGGGAAACGTGGTGCCAAAGGAATGATCGATCGAATCCATGTGTGAGAATTCCATTGGTGCAGAGGATATTTCATGCGAAGCACTACTAACGGAATTCTGACAGTACTTTCTGTCGTCTTGTGATCGCCGATATCTTCTAGAAGGTTTGCATAATATTCCCTTTATCGGCGACACACTAACTTGTGCTTTACTTGTGTTATTCCGTGACACTGAAACTTCGGGCATTTGTATGCTTCAGATCGCCATGAGTCTTCGGATACTCATGCTTCTTCAGATGGCTTTCAGCTTCAGTGACCTTCACTAAGAGTTTTGCTTAGAGAGGTATCTGTCTTCAAGACTCAGCGTTATTGTCAAGTGTACGCTGAGCCTGCTACAACTATCTGATATGTTGATCAGCATCTGATTCCGCACGGGGAACTGATCGTTGTTTCAGATGGTTGATCAGATAGAGTAGCTGAGTAACTGAAATCCGAAATGATCACATTCAGTTACCCACAATCTGAGGAACTAATACTCAGATTGTCTTCTAACTATTTGTCTTTTTGTCTTTATTAAATCCCTTCAGTGAGAGATACTTTTCAGCAACCCAACAGTATGTATAGTCAGGATTTTTCATGTGTTTGGTCGCAAATGAAAAAACTGATGTGGCGCAGATATATCAGGTATGACCACTGAAACAGTAGTCACTCATTACGCATAGTCTTATGTGCGTCTTAAAAATGAGTTTCTCTTGCACAAAATATATGTTTCTTCTAAATGTAATCATGATATAGTTTATAAATAAAATATTTTATCTGTCTTAAAATTATGCTCACTACATAAAAACATTCCGTTTAATAAAAATACATTAATTATATTGTGTCACTAATTAATAATTTTCTCTTTCTACTTGATATTTTTTTGATCGGTTAAAATCTAGAATTAGACAATTAATTTGGCACATCTCAAAATAAAATATGAAAAATAAAATTAGTACGGATAGAGTATTATATTTACTTATTTAGAAATGAATTGACTCAATGTAATCGGGTGGTACGTGCATATGGGACAAAGAAAGTATATACGAAGTATTTATTTGATATTTGACATGCTATATATTTGATAAATGATTTGTTTTAATTTTCTTAAAAGAAGTAGAGCGTTGTAAATATACAAATTTATTATAGTACATCTCGTAATTATGATAATGGTTAGGCTTGTATGTAACAATCCAATTTCGGATGACTTTAAGAACGTCGTTGGTTAAATTGCCCAACCTTTGTGGCCCTGCCAATTGGGGCTTGAAGGGAACTAGAGAAGGACGATGTCTCATTAAGTCAATACTAAATTGAGATTACTTTTCATTTTATCGAACTTATGGATCCTTAAGGGATCATTTAACATACCGTAATCTTTTATAATGTAATTTAATTATGATGATATTGAATTCATTCAGATTCAGTTCCTTCATAATTGAATTCCGTTGAGCGTTTGGTTAGAAATTTTTTAGCTGGACTTTAACTTTTATATATTTTTTAAAAAAAATCATTTTTTTAAAATTTTTTATAAATTTTTTAATTTTTTTAAAATATTTTTAAGCGATTTTAAAGTCTGAAGCATATAAAATATTTAAATTTGTTAGTTACTAAAGGAGCGTAATTGAATTAACAGGGTGTCAGGAATGATTTCAATTACAATGAATAACGTATTTCGGAATTACAAAAGACTAACCGTCCAAACATCCCTCTGTAATGAAATTAATTTCTAATTACGATGGATTACGAAGGATTATATGAAATTAAACTGCCCCTAAAACTCTACAATCGTTTTTTAGGAGACTACGAACAGAATTATATATTCTTCATCTAGTGTAAAGATTCGTCTCGCGATGGGCATACTCTAGTGCGTATTACTATTAGATGAGTTGTTAATTCCTCAAATCAGTTGGATACTTTTTTTTTTTTTTATTAGATACTCCCTTTGTCCCACAAAAAAAATTTACATTTCTCCTTAAAATTTTGTCTCACAAAAAAGTTTACATTTCTCAAATTTGGGGGCCCATATAATAAAATAATATTATTACCAATCATTTCACCAATAAAACACTTTCTCTCTCCAATATAACCTTATATTTTAATAAAAAATATTACAAAGTACCCTAGCACTAACTATCTCTTAAAAAATTGTGCCCAAATGAAATATAAATTTTTTTATGTGACGGAGGGAGTATTATTTATGTGTGTATAAGTTGATTTCTAGTAATTTGGGTCTAGACTTGATGTGCTTGTAATTGCTAAGATGAGTACAATTAATGATTTCAAAACCGAGAACAAATACAAAATGAGATTTTCGGATGGAACTCTATGTATATTAAATCCTTTTAACTTAAATTGATTGGTTGCATGTATTTAATTATGTGCTATTTGTGTTCAGGGCTGGCATAAGGGGTATTCAAAATGTGTATGTGAACATGACCCATCAAAATAAGGTGCTTAATATTTTTCTTCCATATGTATTAGTAATTTATTATATAGTTTTTTTTATCGATGCATGCAAACAATATTAGATTACAGCGGGATTAACAACTGCATAAAATTACAATGAAAATTCATAAAAAATTATTTATAATTACGTTTTAGGGCTCATTTTTGCAGAAAATGTATCGGGCCTCCAAAAGTTCCGGACTGGCCATGTTTGTGTCATGATCATTCATATGTAAATTTACATGATTGATAGGTTTGCATGCTAGTTGGATCGATTGTGAATTAAATTGAGAATACGGATTTGTATATTGTATCGGGATAATTTGGAATTAAGTCATAAACTGATTTGTTGATTTGGGTGGTATCATCGGTTGATAAAATACATCTTATTGAATTCAAGAATTCTTGTATGAAACAGAGATTATTAGATATTACTATGGCATGGTAGATGACCAATTGTTAATTTTGGATGAATGGATACATGTTCTTGAATTACATAATTGTTTATGATTGCGAAGTCATTATTGCAAATCCATAAATTAAATTTAATTGATCTTCAAGAAACAAAAGAAAGATGTTTCTGATCATAGCCTAGCTAATTCCATTTGGGGTTTTGGTGCCTGTGATTCTGTTCATAGCACAGCTAACTGCTCTTCGAGGTTATAGCAATTATATTGATTCATTTATATTCCAATTATTGGATCCTTTTATAGACCCCGATCTAGTTGCCTAAAAACTGCTCTTTGGTCCACTATATACCCTCGCTTATTTCGAGCCATAATGTAATTTGGATTATTTTCAGGGATTATAATGCCACTTAAGCGTCTTATTTCAACAACTTTATTACTAATTTATATGGGCTTAATGATTTCCATATAGGTACAAGAAGACATACTAAATTTAGTCGAGACAAACGGAAAATGAATAAATTGTATATTCTCGTCTCTTTCAATTTCTTTTCTCATTGAAAAAAAGTTCTATGTCTGTGCATTATGTAGAGCTATTTCGGACCATTTTCTAATTATGCTTGAAGATTGTAAACTTGGAGGAATCTTTTGAGACCTCAATATTTCAGGTAATCGTCTCTTTAAGCTCTAGGCCTTCAATGTTGGAAAATTTGTGATTAATATGATTTTTCACCAACTTTGAATCCACATAATTATATGTATATTCATTATATAGAATTATTAGTTGTAGAGTTATACAATGACCTAAAGTATGTCAAATATAGAGTTGTGGTGAATGAGATATAGACTTTCAAAGTTCAGTGTTTGAAACAAGAAATATTGTATTGGGGGAGCTTGTCCTACATTGGAAAAAGACAAAAGCATTTTTTGGTTAGAACGTACTAAATGAGTTAGAGCCCACTTGGCCTGAAAAGACTTGAACTCATGTACGCCCGAGCGACCCGTAGACACGAATGCAGCTCCGAAAGCCCCGGGCTCATGTGGGTCTATTTTTTGTACCTCGTCGACACTGCAAGAACCAGATCAGAGGCCACTCTGCATGAAAATGCTTGAACTCATGTGCGGCCGAACAACCCGCGGACACGATGCAGCTCCAAAAATCTCGGGCTCATGTGGGTCTATTTTGTGCACCTCATCAACACTGCAAGAACCAGATCAGAGGCCACTCGGCCTAAAAATGCTTGAACTCATGTGCGCCCAAGCGACCCGCGGACACGAATTCAGCTCCGAAAATCCCGGGCTCATGCGGGTCTATTTTTTACACCTCGTCGACTTTGCAAGAACTAGATCAGAGGCCACTCGGGATGAAAAGGCTTGAACTCATGTGCGCCCGAGCGACCCGCGGACACGAGTACAGCTCCGAAAATCCCGGGCTCATGTGGGTCAATTTTTTGCACCTCGTCGACACGGCAAGAATCAGATTAAAAGGCTCATAGTGACCAGCCATATACCGACCTCCTAGGTCCTGGTCTGGCTAATACCGACCTCCTCGAACTGAGTGGTCGACACGTACTGAGTTGTTGTGTCGTATTGAGTTGTTGTTGCCTCGTACTGACCCAATGTCTCATACTAACATGATATACCGAGCTCTCATATTGACCTGAAGCAGATTCTGCAGCAGTTATGATTTCAATATTTACTTGTTAATGAATTGAGTTTAAAGTTTTAAACCTTAAGTTACAATTCTAATCTATAAATTAAGACATTGGTTTCATTTAAAGCCACACCAAAACACATACGACTTAAATAATATCATGAATTTGTTTTTTTTTTTTGTGTTCTTAAACACATTTAATATCGGTGAGTATTCATGCTTGAATTATACATAAAATAAAACCAAATGATTGCAATTCTTTGAATTAATAAAGATAAACTTGAAAAAATAAAAATAAAAATCCACATACATATGTTTTGTAATTTACTCTATTCTAAATAATTTTATAAAAGTTCTCAAAATATAACTTTATTAACTCTAATCTTCATCATCTAAAATAGTTTTTTCCATATTCAGAAAATTCTTTTAGTATTTTATTAAAATTATGGAAGGAAATATTATTCATGATACAATTTAATGATACCACAATTGTATATAAGATATACTATGTCACAATAACAAGTAATAACCAAATATACAACTTTAAATAAATAAAAATAGTAGAAATCGAACGTTAGACTATGCGTAACCCACGACCGATACCCCGGTCGTGACCGCCACATCACGGTCCCCGACGCGTCGCGCCCATTACGCCACCCCCTGCCCGACGCGTCCCTACTCTCTAACGGTCGGCCACTCGACCGTTGAAGGTCGAGTCCTTTAACGGTCAAAATTTTATACCCCCCCCCCCCCCCCCAACGACTATATCTCAACCACACACTCTTTCAAACTTAATTTTTACCCTTTTTTTTTACCCTATAAATACTCAATTCTTTTACCAAATATTTTACACTTCTCATTTATTTCTAACATACTTAACCACACACTCTATTCTCTCAAAAATGTCTTCCAAGAATAAAATTACCAAAACCAAAGCTTCAAAATCCCAACGCCAACCAAACAATCCCATACCCTCTCAATCACCACCTATCAACTTTCAAACACCAACTTTTATACACCAAACTTATCCTCAACAACAAAGTTATCAAAATAATTCATTTGCTCCCCCCTTCAACCAACGATTTCAACAACACTACCAACAACTATACCAACCATACTTTCCACCACCACCACCACCACAACAACAACAACAATACCAACAATTTTCTAACCTTGATGATTTTGATCTTTTCGTAGGGCTCGACTCATACTAACCACAACATGGCTCGGGCTCCGCCAATCCCGTCGCTCCCGTCGAGTATTTCAAGTCTTCCGACTCTCCCGTTGTAGCGCCGACAAAGAAGGTGACAAATACTAGACCTAAATGAGCGATATTAAATTCTACACTGATCCGCATTACCATTTGAGCGGCCCTCATCTTGACTGGGTTTTGAGAAAGAAGCGTGATATCAAAGCCAAGTATAATTTGGAATTTTAGTTTTGTTGTTTTCTTCGTAGTTTTATTTATGTAATGTTTTTTTATTTATTAATGTAATGTCTTTTATTATTATTAATGTAATATTTTTAATTTTTAATGTAACTAGTTTATATCCCGTGATAAATCACGGGTAGCTTATAAAAATTTTCATAATCTTTTATTTAATTAAAAATACAATATTCACTTAAAAGTTTATATCTTTAAAAAATATATCATGTACAAACATACTTCACAAGTAAATAAATCATGTATCTTTATATTGTGAACTACGTAAGGAAATGTTCGTGCTAACCTACCCTATTTCTTAATATTAAAGGTGTCTGAAAGCAGCAGCTATTGAACACAGGTGGTGATGTTTACACCACATCTTTTGACCTATGTAGCATAACACTTGCATTATATATTTGTACAGTGTGCAGGATTACTTGTACAGTGTGTAACAACTGACCGACTCATTGAATCAACCACCTAGAACACTTGGTTCGAACCATAGACTGATAAGAACATGAATTCGTTCTTACCGGTTGAACCAACTAGCTAGTTTAATCCCTAAAGCGGAACTGGGATTAAACTTAATCCTTAAACCCTAAAGGATTGGGGATGTTGGAAATCAAGACTAGATTAACAAGAAAAAGAAGCTCATACGAAAAACTCGAACACACACACACACACACATGTGGTGTTCGATGAACACCAAGAACATTAGGGTTCTTGGGTTCGTCCGATCGGACAAGGGGGAGAAGGAAAAAGAGTTTTGCAAATCATACCTTAACTGCTTAAGATTAATCAACTGATGATGAATACAACAAGAAACCTTCTAGTTGGTTGATGCAACGATCCTTGGTCTTCAAAGACTTGACGAACACGAAGAACGAGGGAAGAACAATTGAAGAACACAAGCTTGTGTTCTTCCTTGTGTATTCGGCCGAACAAGAGAGTGGGAGGGAGGTGGATTCGTGGGAAAGCAAGGGGGAATTAGGGTTACCCTAAGCCTCTTATTTGTAGTTGAATAAGTTGCACTTTAGGACCCCTAGTTTAATTAAGATTAATTCTTTTATTAAACTTTCCTTTTACGTTTCCTTCATTTATAATTTAACTAGTTATTATTGTTGCACTTAACTATTAAATGTCTAGTATTATACACTTATATATATTTCGGTATTATATATATACACGAAATATATTCTTTGTATTTATACATTTAATAATTAATTATATAATAAACTTTATATAATTTAAACAATAATATTATCCAAACACTATATGATTAAATAGCTTTAAATCATATTATGGATAATCTATAATTAACACACTGTATATTTACTCAACTAGTAAATGTAGAAACAGTTGTATTAATTAGTTAGGTAAACTAATCTGGTAATAAGTTAAACTTAACTTAATACTTAACTGATTTATAATGACTATTATAAATCACTCCTCTTCAAGTATCATTGCATATCTTACTTGTATTACATGCACTCACCGATGTGACCATTAAGTGTTTCGTAGGCGTGGACGTGACATCATAGGTTGTCTAACTGTGCACATAATTCCAACACAATGTGGTATAGGTATCAAAAAATGTGGTACGAAAATAATTCCCATTGAACACAATTTAAGTTGTAGTGAATCCCACCCCTTGTATGTTGTAGATTAAACACAAATTAAATTACACTTTAAACCTAATAATCTTACAGCAATCCGATACAAGTTAGACTTTTCAAAACTCAAATGGCTATTTATGGTATTAAATTTCAAAAGTAGAATTTATAAATCTTCAAAAATAGAAGGGGAGAACTCGAGGTTAGAAACTACATAATTAAAAATTTATAAAACTTTATTTATTATATATAAAAATAAAAATAAAGATAGAGATTAAGATTATTAGCATATCCAAAACAAAGAGTTGTGTTCAAAGAAGTCCAATGATTTTGCATAGTCCCAAGGGACAAATCTTAGCCATTGGATCAAAATGGTCAAGATCAAATCACTGTGTTTCAAGCACATGTGTCTCAAACACATGTGCTTCCAGTCACGACCACAACCACCGGTCACCACCGCCGGCCGCCGCCTCCGACCACCGCCTATCGCCGCCGCCCGCCGCCGACCACAGCTGATCGCCGCCGTCCGCCGCCGGTGGCCGGCGGAGGACAATGAAGATGCTGGTAGTAATGGGTTTCAAGTCACGAAACACATGTGCTTGGTTGTACATATACACTCATTTATTTTCAAAAGAATTATTATTAATGAAGCACATGTGCTTGACTGTACATATACACTCCTTTATTTTCAAAAGAACTGTTATTAGTGAAGCATATGTGCTTCTAGCTTACAAACACGTGTGCTTCATTACTTGAAACACATGTGCTTGACTGTACATATACACTCCTTTATTTTCAAAAGAACTGTTATTAGTGAAGCACATGTGCTTCTAGCTTACAAACACATGTGCTTCATTACTTGAAACACATGTGCTTGGTTGTACATATACACTCCTTTATTTTCAAAGAACTGTTATTAGTGAAGCACATGTGCTTCTAGCATACAAACGCATGTGCTTTATTACTTGAAACACATGTGCTTGGCTGTACATATACACTCATTTATTTTCAAAACACATGTGTTTCAAACACATGTGCTTCCAGTCACGACCACCACCGCCGGCGGCCACCTCCGGCCGCGTCTGCCGCCGCCGCCCGCCGCCCGTCGCCGACGCCCATCGCCGTCGGCCGTCGTTGCCGGCCGCCGTCTCCGACCGCCGGAGGTGGGTGGGGTATTGATGTACTGAAGCACATATGTTTGTATGGTTTGAATCTTGATCTTGACCTTTAACTTTTTCTTGATCCAATGACTATTCATTATCTCTTGGGACTAGCTAAAATTATTGAACTACCTTGAACTCCATCTTGCTTAAATCTTATCTCAATAATAAAGGGTAAACATCCAAATTTTTATTGTATTCTATACCACTTCTAAATAATTATGACTTCAAATAATTAAGATATGATTTAATTTAAGTCCTTAAGGTGATGTGAAATGATTTCATTGGTAGATTGATGAGGTTAGTAGGGATTACCCTATGTATAGCCCACGTCACAATTAGACCCGCTACTGATGGCCCACGTCAAAGTCATGACCGCCTGTCAAGTTATCAGGGCCGGTCGCCTGTCAAAGTCATGACCGCCTGTCAAGTTATCAGGGCCGGTCGCCTGTCAAAGTCATGACCGCCTGTCAAGTTATCAGGGCCGTCGCCTGTCAAGACAGGCGTGTCTTATTGGCTGACGCCCGTCATAAAGGCGCTTCATGACACTTTACTGCAGGCGTTACACGATCATTGGCATCATCATAATGGCGCTTCATGACTACTTTATTGCAGTCATGATGGCTAACGTTCCACATACCTGAGACCTGGCCGTATAAGTACATGGCCTAGATCAGTATCGAGGACACACTAAAACAGATGAAGAAAGCCTAAAGCACAGAGATAACATACTCTCACTTTCACCTTCGCACTCAACCTCGATCACCCTAGGTTCGCCAAGAGCTTGTTGGGTTTGCACTGTGATCATCACAGGAGATCCAAGGTTGACGTCGCCTGGTCTTTGTGTTTGACAATCGTTGCTCGAACATTGGCGCCATCCGTGGGACACGTTTTTAAACGGCGTTTCACTTTTCCAAACTTTTTTCCTCGATAATCAAACCGTTCCTATGGCGGATACACAGCCATCGTTGGTCACTTCTTCATCGCCATTAATAACCACTACCGTGATTACCACTATACCCGAGGCGGTGATAACCTCGCCTAGTCGTATCATGGAGCCATACGTCGATTCTGAGTGGACAGTGTCGGATGTCAGGACGACACGAGGGTATCCCTCTTTAACAAGTCCACTTTTCTCCACAAGGCTCGTTGGATCAAGTTCGTTTACCTCACCACAGCCAGTGACGCCCATCCCTTCAGTTCAGCCTCTTTTGTCCCACGGGACAAGCTCTCAAGAGGATGGCACGGATCCGGTCAGACAGCCTGCTTCCAACTTTCCGCAGGCCGCTACACCAGGGATTCGGGAGGATCCAATTGTGGAGTTACTCCGCAGGTTGACTCAGAGTACTCAGCCGCCACCACCTCCTCCACCACCTACTTCATCGGACCTGTTGTCTCAATTGGTGGCGGCGTTACGCCCAGCACCGCAGCCAACGGTCGTGCAACCAGTAGATCCGTTGTCACAATTATTGGAGCAGTTAAGACAACCACCCATTCACACCCCACCACCACCTCCACCACAGGATACATCTAATGATATGTTGCGCGTGTTGCAAGCACTCGTGGCAGCAGCCGCACCACCCCGAGCGGCCACTATGCCTTTGTCGGTGGTTAGTTCGAAGTTTTGTGACTGGGTGGCCAGATTCCCTCTCCCAGATAAACAAAAAGTTCCGTCCATAGTTGGTACTTACGACGGTACACGGGATCCCGATGACCACCTTGCTCTTTTTGAACAGGCCATTATGACAGAGAAAAGGCTAGACCCGGTCGCTTGTCACATGTTCCCTGGCACGTTGCAGGGTTTCGCTCGTGATTGGTTTGCTGACTTACCGGAGAGGAGTATTCAAGACTTTGCAGATCTAAAGGCTAAATTTGTGACTCACTTTATCCAGCAAAAGAAGCAGCAGAGAACTCATATAGAAGCACATTTGCTGAGACAAAGGGAAGGCGAGGGGTTACGCGACTTCATTCAGCGTTACACGCAGGAGTGCCAGAAAATTGTCGCCTTACCCGAAAGCCAACAAATTTCGGGTTTTACCCTCTCCTTGCTTCCAGGACAACTGCAAGAAAAGTTAATCAAGAGAACTCCAATTACTTTCAAAGAAGCCACGGACAGGGCATATGACTATCTAAGGTCAAAAGAAACTGTCTCCCTGACAAGAGAGGTAGGCGGCAAGTCATGGACTGACACGTCAGATCGCAGGCATGATGCTCTAACTGGTGATCATCAACGAGATGAAAGGACCAACCGGAGGTTTGGCCCATACGATAAACATCCGTCTGAGCGTGCTCTTAGCAAAACACCAAAAGAAATCTTGATAACAGAGCAGGTGTGCGCTACATTCACACCTCCACCCCAGATGGAGCATAGGTCGGGTACGAAAAACATGAATAAATACTGTGATTTCCATGAAGATCATGGACACGACACGAATGCCTGTAGAGAGCTAAAAAGGGAAATCAGGCGGGCTTTGGAAGAAGGCAAGCTAGAACACCTTGTCCCTGGCGCTAGGCAGCAAGCAAATAAACCTCCACTTAAGAAGAGTTATGCCTGGCAAAAGAAGGGGGAAGACACAGAACATCCCGGACCACCTGATGGTCATATCCTCATGATACATGAGGGAGCCAATGTTAACTGACCTATCAAGGTGCGATAGTCTTTACTGTCATTTTTTCCTTTATGTTTTCAATACATGTTTCCAAGCACATGGGATGTCATGGTCATGCATGAAACTGGCGATAATAACATTTGGTCTGATCTTGTATCCCAATATTATCTCACAGTATCATTTTTCTATGGTTTTTACATAAACAAATAAATATTGAAGTAAGGATTCAATACAAAAAGCATAAGGCCACGATAGACATCTCAGTCTAAAGCCAAACATGCACTTTCATTACGTACAATGTTACAACTTGAACATGCATGTGCATGTACACAACTAAGAACATAGTTCAATACAACATGTATGAAGCCAAGAAAGACAACCTTGTCTGGCCAAATAACATACAATCATACTCGTCTTTTAATCTACTTGATAAAAGATAAGCACTTCTCACTGGGAAGCGACAATCCTCGCGAGTAAACAAAGTAAAGGTTAACCAACAAAAGTGCCATTGGCACAGTGTCACAGGCACAATATGAAGCATACATCAGAGATACCCAAATCTACCCAGGTCATTGGCATACAAAGGCATCATGGGCTCTCAAGAAAGTGTCATACGAACAACCGTATAACCGCCGGTCTAACTAAAGCCGCCGGTCTGATGCCTATACACACTGTCATGCATGCCCAAGACGGTGTCATGGACACAACATCCATAATAAAAAGATAAAAACAAAAATGTGTTATTGACTTGATCATCCATTAACACATTATTTTTCAAAGCAAAGCAATGGACAAGCAAGTACGTACTTGTAAGGTAGCGAGCAACTCAGCAAAAACCTGCAGCAATCAACATACAATTACAGTTAGTAAGGCGTTAACGATTTAAAACGTAAAAACGTATAAGGGTCCAACTACACCGCCGGCTCACTTGGGCTTACGATTGTCGAAAAGTGTATAAGGGTCCAAACATAACCCCCAACCGCCGGCCCGTTTAAAGCGTGCAAACAAAACCGCCGACCCATAACCCAAACCCTAAGACCGGAACATGCGAAGCCTGTCATCACAAGTCTGCGGGTAATCGCTAACCGTCGGGTACACTCTAAAGCGCCGGTCATTTAACCCTAATTCACCGGTCCCCAACCCTAAGACCGCCGGTCAAGCGCTAAACCGCCGGTCGAATCCCTCTATCGCCGGTCTATACCGTCTAAAATTGACAACTGGTCTCGATCGCCTCCTCGACTCAAGTCACCGGTCTAAAATGGACAGCCGGTTAAAAACCTGATCCACGGTTAAACCCTAACAAATGCTCGCCGGTTCCCAAAGTAGGTTACACCCTAACAAATAAGAGCTAGGCTAAACCCTAAACAGCCGGTCTAAACAATAATCTCCGAACATAAACGGGTTGCGATCCTAAGACCGCCGCTCACACCCTAAGACCGCCGGTCACACCCTAAGACCGCCGGTCACGATCCCTGAAACCGCCGGTCGGTCCATATAACAGCCGGTCGAGGCGCTAATTAATTTGCCGGTCATGGATCCAATTCCGTATAATGGTAACCAACGATTTATCGGTAGATCCGAACGATAAACCCGTCCATCTCTAACCTCAACCGCCGGTTCTTATATCCTAAATCGCCTTAAACCCTAAACCGTGCAATCTAGGCCGTAAATCCCTGGTTTCGTGTTTACCGCCGGTCTCGTCTTACATTATCAACCGCCGGTCCTGCATGAAGGGTGACCGCCGGTCTGCATGAATGGTAATCGCCGGTCTCGTTTGATCACTGGTCTGCGCCGCCCGCCCTTCGATCACCTTGCGCAACTTGTACCGCCGGTCCAACTAAACCCGCAGCCGGTCCAAACCCTAAATTGGCCGCCGGTCACTCCACTAAACTGGCCGCCGGTCCAACCATTAAAGTCGGTCAAGTTGTTTCCAGCCCAACACGCCACCGCCGGTCACACTATAGATTTGTCGATCGAGCAGCCGTGTAACTCAACAAAAATAAAAATAATAAATAAAAAAAAAAAAACTTACGAAGTGATGATAGTTACGACTTGCAAACCGCTATTTTGGCAAATCCTAACTCGGGGGCATGATGAGGTTAGTAGGGATTACCCTATGTATAGCCCACGTCACAATTAGACCCGCTACTGATGGCCCACGTCAAAGTCATGACCGCCTGTCAAGTTATCAGGGCCGGTCGCCTGTCAAAGTCATGACCGCCTGTCAAGTTATCAGGGCCGGTCGCCTGTCAAAGTCATGACCGCCTGTCAAGTTATCAGGGCCGTCGCCTGTCAAGACAGGCGTGTCTTATTGGCTGACGCCCGTCATAAAGGCGCTTCATGACACTTTACTGCAGGCGTTACACGATCATTGGCATCATCATAATGGCGCTTCATGACTACTTTATTGCAGTCATGATGGCTAACGTTCCACATACCTGAGACCTGGCCGTATAAGTACATGGCCTAGATCAGTATCGAGGACACACTAAAACAGATGAAGAAAGCCTAAAGCACAAAGATAACATACTCTCACTTTCACCTTCGCACTCAACCTCGATCACCCTAGGTTCGCCAAGAGCTTGTTGGGTTTGCACTGTGATCATCACAGGAGATCCAAGGTTGACGTCGTCTGGTCTTTGTGTTTGACAATCGTTGCTCGAACATAGATGATTTATGATGTAGTAAATATGACGTGGTAAAGTTGATGTGAATTAGATGGCGTGAAATGCTTTCTTTTATTAAAGATAGAGATTAAAAAAAACAACGGTCACCCATTACATTACTTTGTCACGGTTTAATCAGAAAATAAAAAATTGATATGACGTTGATGTCACATGATTGCATTACGCATAACTTAGACTAGGCGGTATGGGTCGAGAATCGTGGTCGTGGGGCTGAGGTGGCTTCTCGGCCACGGCGTGGTGCTCCGGGGAACACCGCCCCCTACACGGCGTGGGGTGCGGTGGTGATGATCAGTGGCCACGAGAACGAGAGGGAACGGTGTGGAGATGCTCTTTTTCGACCGTTATACACCCAAACGGTCATATGACCGTTAGAATTTAAAAAAAAAAAAAACTTTTTTTTTTATTTTTTATTTCCCCTATATATACACACACTAATACATCTTTTTTTCTCACATCTTTACCATCTTTCTCTATACAAACATTCTCTCTACAATATTATTTTAATCACTAGATTTAATCATCGCTACCCCACCACCATCGTCGTCAACATCATCGTCATCATCGTCATCATCCGACTCATACGATATGGCTCTGATTGCGTATTGCGCGTCTCGTTTGAATGCACATGCGGCGGAAAGTAGCACCGCCCGCTTCGACAGTAGGACGACGAAGCTCAACCGTAATCGTGCCGCTGGACACCGACGTCTTTATCGAGACGAGTACCATGATTCTCTTGACGAGTACCTACGCATGTCTGAAAGGACAGTTAGGGAAAGTATGCATAACTTTGCGGAAGGGGTTGTTGAATTATTCGGCCCTATTTATTTGAGGAAACCAACGGTCACTGATGTTCAGAATTTATATGCGCATCATGAAGAGAAACATGGTTTTCCTGGAATGCTTGGTAGCATTGATTGTACCCAGTGGGACTGGAGGAATTGCCCTCAAGCGTGGAGAGGAGAGTACACGGGAGGTCATCATGGAACGCCATCGTTGGTACTAGAAGCAGTTGCTTCACAAGATCTATGGTTTTGGCATGCGTTTTTTGGGGTTGCAGGTTCGAACAATGATGTCAACGTGCTTGATCAGTCACCGATATATAACGAGATCTTAACAGGAAGGGCACCAGATGCTCCATTCGTTGTGAATGAAAATCATTATAGATTCGGTTATTACCTTACCGATGGAATATATCCTCGTCATGCTACGTTTGTGAAGGCTTACCGGCATCCATCAAACCCAAAACAAACCTTGTTTACCAAAAAACAAGAATCGGCACGTAAAGACGTAAAACGTGCTTTTGGGGTTTTAAAGGCAAAGTGGCACGTTGTTAAAAATGCGGCGCGTACCTATCAACTTCATAATTTAAGATCCATTATGTATGCATGTATCATCATGTATAATATGGTAGTCGAAGACAAAGGTCGCAATATTTCACATTACGTGTCAGACGGTCCCCGAGAAACACTGTATGTACCGGGAACCGCTGAATATTTGCATAGGGTTGTTGACACTCGAGACAGTGCAACACACGAAAGACTTCAAGTCGACTTGGCGGAACATTTCTACAATAACCGAAATCAAAACCCAAATGAAGACGATAATGAAGACGATAATGAAGACGATACTGAAGACGATAATGAGGACGATAATGAAGACGAAGATTAAAATAAATGTTATTTGTATTTTTATTAAATTGTTAGTTGTATTTTTATTTAAATGTAATTTGTGTATTTATTAAAATAAATGGAGAAGAAATGATGAGTTGGAAAAAAAATGGTGTGAGGTGGAGTGGTGGGTATTTTCTGGATAAAGTGGAGTGGTGTAGTGTGGTGTGGTTGCTGAGGTGGCGGATGATGTGGCAGAAAAAATGGGGTGGTGGTGGTGCCCATACCTCATAATCTTATAATATTATTGACAACACAACATTTTTAGTTTTCTTTTAAGGTAAGGAGATTAGGGAGTGTTTGGTATTTAGGATACATTAAAATCACGCCTCCTGCAAACGCCGCCACAGCGCTACAACCCCTTACCCTGCCACCTCAATTTAATACCAACAAACAAAATCTCCCATTATTCCTCTTACCTGTTGCAATATACTCCCTCCGTCCCACAAAAAAACTTCCCATTTCATCTGGGCACAAAATTTAAGGTGATAGTTAGTGGTGGGTCATTGGTAATAATTTTGATTAAAATATAAGATTGGTTTGGAGAGAGAAAGATAGTTATTGGATAGTTAGTGGTGGAGTTATTAATAATAATAGTATTTTATTATGTGGAGCCCATCAAATGTTAAATGGGAAGTTTTTTGTGGGACAAAAATATATGGTGAAATGGGAAGTTTTTTATGGGACGGAGGGAGTAATATCATTTAATCCAATCCGTCCCATTCTAATCACACGTCTCCTACGCTCTCCATGTGGCATGCCCTGTCAGCTTTTTCTTATTCGTCCTTGTACCGGAAAACACGCTCTCACTCTCTCTTTAACAAAACCCGGTTGGGTTTGCTTCTCGACCGGCCACCGGTCCAATCAGTCACTACTCAGTACGTACTAACCTTTATCTCAGAGTCAACGCCACGGTCGCCGTTCTGTTGATCACACTGTAACGGACTGGAGAAGTTAACAACAGACACAAACACATGCAGGAACAGTGTTTCATTTCATCCTCGAAACGATTACTTATCGACCAATGTTTATTAAAGTTTAATTAATTTTTTTTTACTAGCATCAAAGTTTAATTAGTTAGTTGTGATAAAAAACCAAAATATCTCTAGCTTAGTGGTATAAGATGTTAAATATGTTTTTCATTAGGCTATTGTTATATGTTCAAGACTCGTTATAAATAGTACTCCCTCCGTCCCTAAATAAAGTTCTCATTTCACCTTGAATTTTTGTCCCTAAATAAAGTTCCCATTTCACAAGTTGATGGGGTCCACTTAATAAAATAATATAATTACCATGGACCCCACTACTAACTATCCACTTACTATCTTTCTCTCTCCAAACCAACTTTATATTTTAATCAAATTTAATACCAACAACCCTACCACTAACTTTTTCCTTAAATATTGTGCCCAAGACAAATGGGAACTTTATTTAGGGACGGAGGGAGTATGATGTAAACTTATATTAGTTTAGAAAGTGTCTAATTTTCTTTTAAAAAAAAGTTGTGACCAGAAATTGAACCGTGAATCAAAGTAATATAAGTAACTGATCTAAAGTAATTAACTTAGAGGTGAGCATTTCGACCGAAAAAACTGAACCAATTGAAAACCGGCTAAAATTGAACGGAACCAAAACCGAAACATGTAATCGGTTCGGTTTTGAAAATTTATCATTTTCGGTTTCAATTTCGGTTCAATTTGCTTCGGTTCGGGTTCTGGACCATGCTCACCCTAATTATTAAACTAAAGCAAAAATTAATTGTTTGGTTTTTGTTTAATGATAGCCAAAAATATATTTTATTTAGTCATGTATCTCAATCTATTCTACGGGTATTGAATGCTCCGGTTCTTCCGCTTTTTCCTCATTCGATCTTTATTTTTTAGTCTATGTGGCAGGCATTCAACGAAAATTCGCTGCAACATCACACTGCATGTGGTGTGAGTACGTGGTGGTGTGCGCCACTGCAGTGGCAGAAATTAATGGCGTGAGAGGAGGGAATTTTTGGGGTATTTTTTTAATATATATTTTGTGAATCAGGTGTATTTTAGTGATGATAGAGGGGTATTTGATGCTTTGAATGTGAAATATGAAATGATAATGTAATGCTGAGTTGGCGCTAAGATAGACATTTAGCTCAAGTCACCATACCCACTTCTCTTTTTGTGTGGCATAAACATTATTATAAAACTCATTACTATTCGACTCTATATACTGGATTAAGCCCCAAGTTGTTATATTTATGATCATTTTAAGCTCGTAACTAACTTTGATTGAAAATATTTTGGCCCGTCAACAACCCATTATCTCCGATCAGATTCATGGACTTGGTCGCTGGATCCACGAGGTATATTTCCGGTTAATGGTTTAACAAAAATCTTATATCTTCATTTATTACCGAAAATTGCTCGTATCAATTGATTTGTTTGGTGCCGTTTTGTACGCCTAAATCGGTTACCTACAGGAGATATGCTTTAACGAAGAATATATTTAAGGGTTTTGTTAATGATAGCCCTTAGGGCTGTCATTAAGAGGTGGTTACGTGCATAAATCGTATGTATTTTCAGTAGTGGGGGTTGATTCCTAAAATGCAGGGGGCGGTTATTAATTGTTGTACAAGTTTTTGATGCGTGTCTTGACGTCTTAGGGTTGTCATTATCATTTTCCTATATTTAACCATATAAATTGGAATAATTGGATTATAAAATCCCTGGTTTAATTTTAGGCAACTTGTTTTTTTGTCTTTCAAAAAATACAACTCCCTTAACTCAAGAGGCTGTTCACAAAGGTCAACTCGGGTTTCCGGAACAAACTACACAAGTCAAGACTTGGTGCAACTAACAATCTACTACAATATTAGCATGGAGAAAGTTTTATTTGCATAATTGTTAACTTATAACTTTAAGTGAAAGGAAATTTAATTAACTAGCTATAGCTAGTATTTCTTGGTAAAAAATTTAGTGTTTCGAAGTTGTACGTTTTGAGAGCTTTCATTAGTTTTTTTTAAAGAGTCTAGGCATCCCTCAGTCTGGGTCGAAGTAAGCACTGAATTCTGTAGATTTAAAAAGAGTACTATGAAGCGCATGATGAGTCGTGCCTTCGAGGTATCTTAGGATGCCCTTTAAAAAGTGGTTGTGTCGGTTGTTTGGAGAATGCATGAAAACACATACTTGTTGAACTACATAAGCGATGTCCGGGCGAGTCAGTGAGGATGTGGTATCTAATTTCTCTAAATTTACAGCCACCTCAACTTCTTCTTCATTAAATTTTACAGATTTCTCATTAACCTCTTGATTTTGTAAATTAAATTCATTTGAAATCAAATCAAATGAGGTACAACGTCAATATTAGAAGCACAAAGCACTTGTCTTTCTCTCTCATTTATTTATTTATCAGCATCATAACAAGCTAACGAAACCTGTTTTGAGAAAACAACCGAAATTCCATCACCTTAAGTATTCAAGATTGGTGCGCTTTGTGATACCCTCTGGTATTTCTTCGATCAGAAAAATATGTTAGAAAATCTATGGGTTTCGATTACTTGGATTCTCTAAAGTTGTGATTACACTTTAAGATTAAAGTATTTCGATGGAACTATTGAAATATTTAATCGGATAAAATCAACAATTGTCAGAGAACATAGAAACTGAATTTGTTATGATTCATTGTACCAATACATAAATGACCAAAAATGAGATATAACCTCATGTCCAGAAACCACTGAAGAACTTACATAAGGCACTTAGAAAAATAATTGAAACCCACCATAAATATGTCAAATTCTTTGGGTTGAAGACCGGGCGCTGCCCCATAGACAAATTGATTGTCTCCTAAGCTCAAGAAATTACAAACTGAGTTAATTACATTTCATGTGGTAAACACTTGTTTGTTTGACCCTACTAAAGTTGTTTTGAATTTTAGAGAAATAGATGCCGTGAATAGGATAAGAGAGAAATATTTGTATTGGTGTGTGAAAAGATAAATATTTAATACTTATGTAGTTATGTTCATTTCAAATTACATAATTTAACATAATTATTCAACGGAGTTAGTATTAAGAACTAAAATTGTGACAAATTTCATATTATTTTAATTTTGATTAATTTACTCAATTAGTATTATCAACTAGCTCTTGGGGAACGAAAATCAAAAGAGCTATTTTCTACTACCTCTGTCCCACAAAAAATTCATACTTCTCCTCTTAATTTTGTCCCACAAAAAAATTCTCATTTTTTTAAAGGATTCACTTAATAAAATAATATTATTACCTATGATTATACCAATAAATAGTTTATCTTTCCAATCTAACTTTATATTTTAATTAAAAGTATTACCAATGACCCTACCACTAACCATATCTTAAAAGTTTGTGCCTAAAAAAATGGGAACTTTTTTGTGGGACAGAGAGAGTATTACTTATATTTTTTAAAAATAGTAAAAATAGTATGACACATATTAATTTATAGGTGGTGATTTTTACACCACATATTTTGACCCATGTACCACAATTGTTGTTTTACATACTTGTACAGTCTGTAATAAATAATAATACATGTACAATGTGATATAAGCATGTGTAAAAATTAATTCCCTTACTTTATTATGACGGCTGGAAGATCAAACGGAAAAAACAAGGAGATTGACAAGTAACAACGTTGTCATCCGAAAAGTTTCTAGGATTTGGCGTGTACGTAACCCCACGTTCGCCCGTTTGTCCAACTGCATACTTCCACCAGACCAACCTATCACTTCCTAATTTTCATTTTCTTTGATCTAAATGTTCAATTCTATTACCAAAGGGTCAATGGTATAGCGGTAAGGTGTTTGCCCTGTAACCTAGTGGTTGAGGGTTCGAGTCCCATAGTGGACATAGGTGGTTATTTAGGAGTAGATTAGATTTGCCGTTCAAAAAAAAAAAAAAAAATTTCAATTCTATTACGTTAAACAAATAATACAATCCACAAAACTTACAAATCTTAAAAAATATAATAATTAATAATCTACAAACTTTATATTTCGCTCTATTTAGTCTTAATTTGAATAGAATTTGAAGATTTTTGTTGCCGAAAGTACTCTAAGCTTAAAATGTTGTTATTCTATAAAATGCGTGAAATTACCTGATTTTTTAATTTTTTTTAACACTTTAAACACCAAAATACTATTTACTGAAACACAAATTTATACACACTGACCCAGCAAATTCAGTCCACACTAAAACGAAGATACAACCAAAATTTTAAATATTATAATTTATGAACAAGACCACAAACAACATGAATCAAATAGGCATACCACATTTCCAAATAGAAGCAGAGTAAACAAATAGTATAGGAGCAAACAACAATCATTAAAGAAAAATTTCATAACCACAGAGTTTCTAATGACCTAGCGGTAAAAGTGTCTACTCCCAACCTTGAGGTTGAGGGCTCAAGTCCCATAGTGAATATAGGTGGATTTAGAAGTAGATAATGATTACCGGTAAAAAAAAAAACTAAGATTTTGTGGTTCAAGTTTCACTTTTTTGGAAATCAAATCTTTAACACTAGGTGATCACCTTTTAGTTTATATGCATAATCATTTATGTATGGCAATGTGATGAACCCCGAGAAGCTATTAATCTTATATGTATGTATCATCAACCACCAAACATAAAAATGATTAGGTAGTTCCATTCGTTTCACACTTCCTCGTTGGACCATGTACAACATGAGAACCCAAGGCTTGTAGTCTAGTGGTAATCAAGCAGGATTTAAGGTGTTGTACATGATCTATTGGTCATGGGTTCAAGTCCCGTCATGGGTTCAAGTCCCATCTATTCAAGGAGGATTTAAGGTTCGAGGGAAGGCATACTGCCCCTTATGGATGTCACTGTCTAGGCTCGAACCACTAACTTACTAACTTCCCGTTCAAAAAAAAAAACAAAAAAATGTACAACATGGGACATATGCGTAACAAGAAACATCATTTGACAAGTATCAACATGGCTCTTAGGTGCTGTTTGTTTTTTCCGAGCAAAAAGATCTGCTGTCTGCGGCCCACATCTGCCAGCTGCCGCAGCTTCTGAGATGGACCAAAGGTCTGCAGTCTGCAAGAAAACTGTTGTTTGTTTTTTAACACCTGCAGACTGCTTAAATAAACTAAAATATTAATTAAGATAATAATATAATACATTAATATAATAATAGTATATATTAATACAATAATAATAGTATTAATTAATATATTAATAATATTAGTTAATATATTAATATTATAGTTTATTTATATATAATAGTAATATATATAATTTAAATATAATAATAGATGATTTAAATATATTTAAATATAATAATATATAGAATTTAAATATAAAAATATATATTATTATCTAATAATATAATAATATTAATTAATATAATAATATTATATATTAATATAATAATAATATTAATTAATATATAATAATAATATTAATTAATATAATAATATTATATATTAACATAATAATAAAATATATTAGTATAATAATATATTTTAATATAATAATAATATTAATTAATCTATAATAATAATATTAATTAATCTATAATAATAATATTAATTAATAAAATAATAATATTAATTAATATAATAATATTATATATTAACATAATAATAAAATATATTAGTATAATAATATATATTAATATAATAATAATATTAATTAATCTATAATAATAATATTAATTAATATAATAATATTATATATTAACATAATAATAATATATATTAATATAATAATATATATTAATATAATAATAATATTAATTAAGTTTGGAGATTTTTTTTTTTTAAGTTTGGAAGACCCAAGAAGCTAATGTCAAAGTCTTCATGGGGAAGACCTTAGGCAGACAATATAAGGTATACGGGCTTCCCTAAAACAAACATCTGCGCAAGCTTTTTTCTGCGCGTGGTCTGCGCCGCGAAGATAAAAGACCCCAGGAAGACCTTTTGTCAAAAAACAAACAACACCTTAGCCTCTTAGGTAAAGTCCATCAAGTTCAGAGTATTCTACGAAATAGCTCAACTTTCATATCCTCTCCTAAGCTTTTATAATTTATAGCTTTAACCCCTTAACCTCTATAATTTATATTTCTAACTATAATTAACATGTTTTTAATATTTGTTGGTTACTAAATACATTTTCTCCCTGCAATTTTACAATTTATATTGTTAACCCTTATATTTATTTTTAATATAACTTTAACTTGATTTAAATTATGTTATTTAACTCTGGTTTCCAATAACACGTGCACATTCTTTATACTTACTAATTTATTCAGTTGTTGCTAATAAAAATGCCACAATATTTTGAAAATTCAATAATACTCAAACCAAATAGAATTCTAAAAACCGGAAATAAAAAGGTATCAATTCTAAATAGTGTAATTACAAATATTAAGTAGTAAAAAAGGTACAAATAGAAATTATAAATTAAAAAGCCTTAGAAGCCGACTAATCTTAGGGTCACTACAAGCATTAATTGCAGGGAGTCAGGATTCGGTGTCGTGACCTTATGGGTGGATTCTCTCTCTCTCTCTCTCTCTCTCTCTCTCTATCTCTCTCTCTAACCTGACACAAATTCTTTCTTTCTTTTCCCCCATTTTTCTCGTGGCCTGAGATCCAACTCGACAGGGTAGCCATGCGCTTTGCTCGTAGATCAGTGCCGGCGCAAGTGAACTTACGAAATAGCTCAACTTTCATATCCTCTCCTAAGCTTTTATAATTTATAGCTTTAACCCCTTAACCTCTATAATTTATATTTCTAACTATAATTAACATGTTTTTAATATTTGTTGGTTACTAAATACATTTTCTCCCTGCAATTTTACAATTTATATTGTTAACCCTTATATTTATTTTTAATATAACTTTAACTTGATTTAAATTATGTTATTTAACTCTGATTTCCAATAACACGTGCACATTCTTTATACTTACTAATTTATTCAGTTGTTGCTAATAAAAATGCCACAACATTTTGAAAATTCAATAATACTCAAACCAAATAGAATTCTAAAAACCGGAAATAAAAAGGTATCAATTCTAAATAGTGTAATTACAAATATTAAGTAGTAAAAAAGGTACAAATAGAAATTATAAATTAAAAAGCCTTAGAAGCCTACTAATCTTAGGGTCACTACAAGCATTAATTGCAGGGAGTCAGGATTCGGTGTCGTGACCTTATGGGTGGATTCTCTCTCTCTCTCTATCTCTCTCTCTAACCTGACACAAATTCTTTCTTTCTTTTCCCCCATTTTTCTCGTGGCCTGAGATCCAACTCGACAGGGTAGCCATGCGCTTTGCTCGTAGATCAGTGCCGGCGCAAGTGAACTTACATGGCCTTGGGGGGGGGGGGGGGGGGGGGGTTAAATATTTTCAAAGCTATTTTATTTTTAATTTAAAATACCATAACATATAAAATTACTACTTCCTCCAATTCAAAATAAGTGATACACTTAGGGTTTCACGGTTTTTAAGGCAAAAGATTATAATGATGGTTAAATTAAATTAATTGGATGGTTAGTGGGGAATGGGTCCCACACCTTTTGAATAAAGTAACTAAGTAAGGTTAATGATGTTTAAAAGTAAAAAGTAAGGGTAAAGGGGTCATTTCACTTTGTTAAAGTAGATAGTTAGTGGGTGTGGATCCCATTTTATTTGCCAAATAAGGAAACTTTTTAAAGTGTATCACATATTTTGAATCACCCAAAAAGGAAAACTGTATCACTTATTTTGAATCGGAGGAAGTATATCTATTTGAAAGCTATGTTATTACAAATATTTGAAAATGAAATATATATGGAAACTCATATTTTATTTTTCTAATATAAAACAATTTTTTTGTGTGTTTTATAAATATACCAATATATAATATTTTGGATACTATATAAAAATCTCCGCAACATCCACGCGGACAGTAATCAAATAGTTATAAAACATTAATGATTGAGATTACTAATTTACCCTTCTTTAAGTGAACATGCAAAGCTTGTATCTAAAAGTAAGTGGATAATTAAATACCTTTACGAATCTCTCCTACCCTTTTCTCATTTTAGGCAATACTTTCTATTTCCAGCAATAATTCCACCTCCCTTTCTTCCACTTCCAAACTCATCACACACACTTACTGCGTGTTTCTGTTTCTCTCCCCACCACACAATTCCTCTGTTTTCCTCTTCGCTAATTCGAATAACATTCTGGATAAATCAATAGATCGATAAAATCTGCTAACAAAAAAAAAAAAGAAATAAATTCACAGAGAAGTTAAACCAATGGCGAGAGGTAAGATCCAGATTAAGAAGATCGAAAACTCTACGAACAGGCAGGTGACGTATTCAAAGAGAAGAAACGGTTTGTTTAAGAAAGCGAATGAACTCACTGTGTTGTGTGATGCAAAAGTGTCGATTATTATGGTTTCTTGTACTGATAAACTTCATGAATACATTAGTCCTTCAATTACGTAAGTATCAATTAAATAATTGTTGAATCAATTTTTTTATTTTTACTAACTTTGAATTTGATTTCTTGGATCAGGATGAAGCAGTTCTTCGATCAGTATCAGAAAGCTTCAGGAATCGACCTCTGGAATTCTCATTATCAGGTAACAATTAACTCGAATAATTGCTATATATGAGCATATAGGTAATTTTAGCTGAAATATAATTTTAAAAAACCTGTTAAAACTGAAAATTATAAATTTGTAATTAGCATGTTTTTATGGAGTATTATCTTCAACGTTTATAAAAAATATGAAATATTTTACTATTAATTACTACTTACTCCCTCCGTCCCACAAAAAAGTTCCCATTTCCCTTTGGCACAAGATTTTAGGTGATAGTTAATGGTGGAGTCATTGGTATTATTTTGATTAAAATATAAGGTTGGTTTGGAGAGAGAAAGATAATTAGTGGATGTTATTGATGGAGTTTTTAATAATAATAATATTTTATTATGTGGAGTCCACCATATGTGAGAAATGAGAACTTTTTTGTGGGACAAAAGCTTTAGGAGAAATGGAAACTTTTTTGTGGGACGGAGGGAGTATTTAGAACAACAATTAACAATTATATAGAAGAAGCCTATAACCTTTTGATAAATCATGATGATTTATAGAAATTTTCAAAAAATTATCATAATTTACATATTCTTTTAGTTCTTTAATAATAGTTTACTCCTTAAAAATTTTTGTAGTTAAATAAATATTTTCATATACTTTCCAGAACATAAACTATAAAGATTACGAATTCGCTAATAACAAAAAAACGCTCCCTAAATAGAGAGAATACTACAAAATAGAGATGGCACACATGAGGAGATCAAATGGAGCGAACATGATTTTGTTAAAAAACATCACCCATGAACACCTTTGTTGAGAACACCTACAAGTTAAAATTAGACTTTGGGTGACTATTAACCCGAGTAGACATATTCCTCTTAAAACTAATCTTTTTATTTAACTCATTTGAGATAAATTGCTACCATATACACATTCATATATAAATGGGTCAAAACAGATTATTTAGGAGCATAACTTTCCACATCCATTTTTGTACCTTAATAACTTTGAGCAACGTAACTCTTAAGAGGTCGGAAATCAGGTTGTTTCTGATGATGAAAAGAGCTTTTTTTATCTGAATCAATTTGAAAACCCGAGATTGGAGATAATTTGGTTACATAAATATGAATATCATCATATTTGAAAGGCAAGTGATATTCAAAGAACAAAATGGTGAATATAAAGGGCACGAATATGAAATATTGCAACAACATAAAGTAAAATACTTCCTCCGTATCACAATAAGTGATACACTTTCTATAAATGGGTGTTTCATAATAAATGATACACTTTAAAAATTACCTTATTTGGCAAAAATGTGGGACCAAACCTCCACTAACTATCCACTTTAATAAAGTGAAATTACCCTTATATACCCTTACTTTTACTTTTAAAACTCATTAATATCATTTTATTCAAGAAAAGTGTGACTCATCATTAGGGGTGTAAATGAGCCGAGCCGAGCTCGAGCTCGACTAGGTTCGAGCTCGGCTCGTTTAAGTTTTAAGGAGCTCGAGCTCGGCTCGTTTTGAGCCTTATATGTTAAGCTCGGGCTTGGCTCGTTTAGGTTTTGCAGGTTCGGGCTCGGCTCGATTAAGCTCATTTAAGCTCCCATATATACAAAATATATAAAAAAAATTATTTAATTATAATATTTAATATATTATGTAAGCACTTCATTTTTATATTATGTTATATACATATATATGTATAGTATACATACACACATAAGTATAAAAATATATAATATATAATTGAATTTTTGTAATAATTAATATATATGTGCTCGTTTAGGCTCACGAACGGCTCGGCTCGTTTTCAACCCTACTCATCATCTACTAACTATCTACTTTATTATATTTTAACCCACACTTTAATTTTTTGCCTCAAAATTCATGAAAGCTCAAATGTATCACTTATTGTGATACGGATGAAGTACTATATTTTTATGGTTAGGGTTTAGGGTTGAGTTAAGGTTTAGGGTGATCCGGACAAAAATTTAAGAGGAAATTAATTAAATAAATAATTAAGGAAAATACCTTTAGCGACGGCACATGTTCTCGCTAAAGGGGAGAGCAAGGGGAATCTTTTATGAAGGGGAATAATAAATAAAAAAGCAAATGAAGATATATTTAATCGGGGTGGTATTAGGAAATTTTTTAAAGATGAGCAAAATTTTAGAGTGAAAATCAGGTTCTTGAGTGATGTTTATTTTAAGGTCAAATCGTAAACAAAATTAAATCAATTTTAGTCTGAAAAAAGTCTAATTATGAACTAAATCAGTCAAAATCAAAATTCGCGTGTTAGTTAATTAAGAATAAAAATTCTAACTTTTAGCAATATAAAAAATAGAATATAATTTTTATAATTGTAGATTTCGTACACAAAGTTTGTATTCTTTATTAATATTCGTATTTAATTTTTGTTGTAACATTTAAGTTAATTCTTTAAAGTGTTTATATAGACTAATATGTCAGTAGTTAAAATACACGAGTAATTAAATAATTTTCAATCATAACATTTTTAAACCAAGAAAAATAAGATACAAATTAGTCAAAATAAAAGAAATTTTTAATTATAAACATAGCAAAAGAAACGTTAAAAAGGAAAAAGAAGGATTTTTTTTTTTTTTTTTTTTTTTTGTAAATATACATATGGAAGAGACTGAAGTTATATATTTTAAATTTAACTCAGGAAAACTTTTGTTTAGAGGGACATATAAATCAAATAGAAAATGAAAATACTTAAAAAGGTAAAAGTCAAAATCATGGTAAAAATATGAACATTTAATAACTAACTTGTCATTCAAAAAAAATTAATTTGTTGTTTAGTGAACATTTAGCGACGATACAACTCGTTGCAATAGGTTGTTAGCTGATTTTGCTATTTTGTTTCTTGTAATGTACCCACATGTTAATTGGCCTTTATATATATGATGTGTCTAATGAGGAAAATAATAAGGGTGGCTGTCCAGGGCCCACAAAATTTAGGGGCTACAGGGTCCAATCCGGACATTTAACTTGGGGATTGGGGCGACGTTTTTAATTTAACGGAAACTTTTTAATTATTTGGAGAAAAAAATTATTTCAAGGGGCCCATTTCTAAATTTTTGCCCGGGGTCCAAAGTTTGATTGGATCGGCTCTGACTCTGTTATATGCATGGTTGATATTATCGGGCCGATTTGTTCCAAACTTAAGAATTATTTTTTCTGGTTTTGGATGGGTTCTTGGTTTCCAAATTAAGAAACAGATAGTCCAAACAGCAAAATAATAATCGATGATACAGTTTTTGGAAGTTCCATGCCAAAAATTCATTCTTTGTCAACTAAAATAAGAATAAAAAATAGCTGCCTATTATGAATGACTATGTATGAAATATTTTGTCTTAAATAAAAGCCACACAAGATTTTATTGTTTTACGTCCATTCTTTTTACAATATATATGCAGAAAATGCAAGAGGAACTGAGACAGCAGAAAGAGGTGAACAGAAATCTGAGGAAGCAAATTAGGTACCATTAACTCAAAGTCTCAAATTCTATTTTCTGAATCTTTGTTATGCTTTTTTTCTATAACTCCTTTTATTATTTTAATATTTTAATCCATTATACATATATTAACACACTCTTGGTTTCTTAATGGCAGGCAAAGGTTGGGTGATTGTTTGGAAGATTTAGGATTTGAAGAATTGCTCGCACTTGAAAAAGATTCACAGGAGGCTGTGTACATTATTCGTGAGCGTAAAGTTAGTTTCTTATAAAGAATAACCGCTTTTTTTATTCCTAAATTTCGGGTTTTTAGTTTATGCATTTGAAAAAATCTGCCAAGATTATACATTTTAAGATGCTAAAACTCATAATCTCGTTAACAAAAATGCAGCTCAAAGTTATTGGTAATAAAGTTGAGACTTCGAAAAAGAAGGTATTAATTTTCGTATATAAAACTACTTCAGCTTCAGTATTATGTATCTAATTTTGGTTTCTTTTTATGTCAGTTGAGGAGTGCTCAAGATGTATACAAAAAACTCATGCATGAATTTGTAAGTATTGACTCTTCATCTCTTAAATTGAACAAATTTTGATATAACTGTATATTTAAATTATAAAAAAACGAAACATTTATCGACACAAAAATGCAGGATATAAGAGGTGAGGACCCGCGATACGGGATGATTGAGGATGGAGTAGAATATGAGAACGTGTACGGATACCCGCAAATGGGCGCACCTCATATCTTGACTCTACGGTTGCAACCCGACCATCCCAACAACCATCATGGTGGACCCACTCCATCCGATCTAACCACCTTTGGCTTTCTTGGTTAGGTTCGTGTGTTTGTATTACTAATTAATTATTCAACAAATTGAATTTCAAGATATTTGGATTGTGTTTGGACTTGTTCATATGGTTTTGCCTTGTTAGGTTGGCGTATGATAGACATTTTGTGTGTTTGTTGTTTTATATATGGTTTGAAGAAAAAAATTATCTACTTTGATCTTGAGTATATGGTGTTTGCTTTGTTTATATTTTGTTTCTTGTGGTGGGTTGAATATTTGATTACTTTTGGTGCTCTTAATTTTGATCTTTTGAGGCCTTTATGATCAACATTTGCAATTTTATTACGTATAAATTACTAAACTTAGGTCCTCGTCCATAACAACGACCACGTTCTTTCTTACGTGTATTGGTTTCTAGGACCATTTGAATTAGTAGGATTTGCTTCAGGAAATGCTATTGATCTCGATGGACGAGATTTATGGTTTTTCATCAAGAGCTCATTAATTTGCTCTGCAACAAGGAGACGTGTATTCAGTTCAGAGTATATTTTGAACTTTTGCATTCGATATTGTTACATTAATATAAGTTTGATGCATGAAATGTGGAGTATTGTTTCTCCAACACAACTTCATCAGTAATCGGATGCCCACAAAATTTAAGTTGGTATCATATTCTGAACAAAGCAGAGTTGTTTTCAGTTACTTTCTTAAAATCCTGAAATCTAAGTGTTCTACATTCATCTTTAGCATTTTGAAGTATAACTTCCGTTTGATGATCAAGTCATCCTTTTAAAGATTTCCAAAGAACACTTGGATCAGTGATATAAAGATATACAAAATTTCAACATGTCACCAATGTGTTTCCGAAGAAATCATTGAGCTTTTGCTTTATCTTGTGACGAGCACTCATTGATTTCATTTATAGTTTCATGAATGCCCATAGACTCAAGAACTAATAGAACATCTATTGTCTATGGCATATAATTTTTCCCAATAACTCTACAATTTTATGACTAAACATATACTTCCTCCGATTCAAAATAAGTGCTACACTTCCAATTTCACGATTTTTGAAGCAAAATAGTGTAATAATTGTTAAATTATATTAATTGAATGATTAGTGGATAATGGGTCCCACACCTTTTGAATAAAGTGGGGTTAATGATGTTTAAAAGTAAAAAGTAAGGGTAAATGAGTCATTTCACTTTTTAAAGTAGATAGTTAGTGGGTGTGGGTCCTACTATTTTTTGTCATTTATGGAAAGTGTAGCACTTATTTTGAATCACCAATTTATGGAAAGTATAACACTTATTTTGAATCGGAGGAAGTACTATTTAAAATAAGGAAAATGATAACTTAGGCTGTTATTAAGATGTTAAAACATGTATTAGTAACTTGTATATTAATCAATAACATATCCTTCATTTTAGTAAATGCTGTTTCATTAATGAAAATACAAATTTCGTATGCATATAATAAAATTAAAAAAAAGAAGTGATATTTGTGCGTACCATTTGTGTCTACTTATGTGTCTACCCACTTTTAAACTTGACATGTGTAATCCACTAATTCTTTTTCCTAATATAATCTATTGATTTTGACACTTATCATCGTCAAATAAATAGACAAATAAGTATGCACAAATGGTAAACACCAATATGATTCATCATTTAAAAAATAATCCTTTGTACCGTACTTAACAAAATCCTTAAAATAAACAAATTTAGCTAATTTCATTTGCACATATATATGGTGGTAAACAATATAAGAGACCACTAGTGTACAGTAGCCGTGCACAAAATAACCGAAACTGAAACCGGTACCTGAACCGCAACCGAAACCGGTCAAAACCGGTTTTGACCATAACCGGTTCGGTTATTGAGTAACCGATCGGTTAGTAACCGGTTGGGGGTTTTATGGTTCGAACCGGTTAGTAACCGGTTAACCGAACCGGTTTTGACTCGAAACCGACCGCAAATTTGGTCAACACACCGGTTTTGACCGGTTAACCGGTTTGTAACCGAAACCGAACCGGTTACAATACCCCTTACACCGGTTAGAGTTTTCGAGTCCCCAAAGAAACCGGTTAACCGAAAACCGGTTATTACGAGCGTTGACCAAAACCGGTTACGGTCAAAACCGAAACCGGTTTTTAGCCTAACCGGTTTTTGTGCATCAAACTTTTCCAATTTTGACGCCAGGTATATAAACCCCCGCCTTAGGTTTTTTGTTGAATGTGTGCCCACTTAAAACCCTCTCATTTCTGTTTAAAATCAATCTGTTCATTGACAGAAACAAGTAGAACCGGCAGCCGCACCGCCGCCGCCGACGTCACAACACCCTCCGGCCATGGGAGCTCTCGCCGCTGACTCTAATTGGACCAAGGAAGACGATTTCCGGTTGCGAAAAGCTGCGGAGGTAAGGTTTTTGAACCTACATTTATCTGTCTAATTTTCAATAATTTCGCTCAATTTAGAACTTAATTTTGTGTGTTTAATTCAATTGCAATTGATATCGCTAGGGTAAATTGACGCATCCGTGAGAGAATTTGATCGGTTAATTGTTGTTTCTTTCTTATTATTAGGTTTTTGTTTCGTTGTTTCAATTGTGCGTTATCAGTAATTCTGTCTCGTTTAGAGTTGAAATCATGTACGTGTGTGACTGTGTGCGTTGCATCAAGTATTTGAACAACTAATTGAGTTTGTTTGTGTTACATTGTTTAGGTTTAAGTTGAAACTAATCATTGAATTTTTCAATTGAAGCATAAATTTGAATAAATTAGATAGGTAACCAGACAAGAGATTTTGACCTACATTTTATACACTTCTCACAATTTTCAATTTGTATTAACATTGAAAAATTGAGGATTCATACATACGATTTGATCACTGGCTGTAGGGGTACTTTTTTATATTCAGGTTTTATATTTGCTTTAAAAACCATTAAAATAAATATAAACACCGATTTATATTTATCATTATAGACCGGAATCTCATTGGAATCCCTAGCAAGAGGAGGCATACAATTATCAAAACAATTCACCATTCAACAACTGCAAGATCGTTGGCTTGCAATACTCTACAATCCCATTATTTCTGCTGAATCATCTGCTCGTACACTTGAATTTGAACATTCCGATTCACCCCCAATTATAGAAAAAAGCCCTAATTTGGGAAACATTCATGAAAACAAATATCTTCCAATAACTGGAAAAAGAAAGCCCGAAAGCATTAGAAAACGTTTCTATGCCATGAGAAAAAAACTAAATCTCCAAGATCTTGATTTTAATAATGAAAACAATGAGCCTGCTGGTTTTTTAACCTATGAAAATGCTGAAAGTAATGAAATTAATCTTGATGTTTTTGATCATCAAGATTATAATGAAGATGATATTTTTATCGATCCAGTTGAAGACTCTGATGAATTTAAGGAAATAATTGACCTACTTGATGTTGAAGGACCAGAATTGCCACCGATTATTGACCAATCTTGTATAATTGAAAATTCTGAGATGGAAAACCAAATATGTGGTGAAAATTTAACTGCAAACAGTTATTTAATGGAATTATCAAATACTCTTCTTGATATAACTATGGATGATGATGATGATGATATTAATATTCCAATTATGGATGCAAACGGGAATCAAATTGATAAATTTGACATCGATGGTTACAGCTCGTTTTTGTTGGATTCACCTAAACGTGATGAATTTTTGGATAATAACTGTCAAGAAACTAACAGTTTTGATGGTTTGTTACTATTAGTACCACAATCCAAACCGCTGACATCAGTGATTATCTGCACTTTAAACACTGAAGACCCGGAAATACCTAGTAATGATGATGTTTTTTTACTAAATCTTGTTCCTTCAACTTCTCAAGAAATGCAAATGGAAGCTTTTAAAATTAAACCCCAGCCGAAACGGGCTTTTAGGGTTCCTAAACCAATAATCCAAAAGGAAAATAAGTTTCAAAAATCCCAATTTTGTTCACCAATTATTGGTTCGCAATTTCGATCTGAAATTCAAGGAGTTAGTAAAGTAAAGCAGGGATTTTGTAACAATGGTGGTCAAGAACAAACCCTAATTCGCCCAGAAGTTGTATCTGAGAATGTAGTGACTGTAAAATCCGAGATTAAAACGAATGGTACAGATTTGTTCACAAATTGTGGTCAGTTTGATCCAATGGCTACTGTTCAACAAGAGGAAAAAATACATCTTGAAGTGATTAATCCAGTTCTTGAAACAAATGAGGAACCAATTTTGTCTCAAAGTGATGATAATGAAAATGATGATGACGATATACCGAATTTTTCTGATGTTGAAGCATTGGTAAGTTTTTTTTTTTTTTTTTTTTTTTTTTAAATTTCGGATACTATTTTAATTTGATTTATTTGTTATAAATTTGTGTATTATTTATTCGGTACTATTGCAGATACTTGATGAGGATCCAAGTTTAGATGAACAACACTTACATTTATATGGAATCGGGAGTTCTGATCTTCTACAAAGTATGTTACTTTATGCATTTTTTTATTATTATTATGTACATTTTAAATATAATTGTAAAATCATGATTCATGTTAATATACGTTTTGTGTTGTTTTTTTAATTTATTATTTATTAATTTTGCAGCATTTAAATACGAGAATGCACAAAGTCAAAAGAGAATAATTAGGTTGCAACAAGCTGCTGATGCTTTTATGAAAAGGGATATGACATCACGGGGAGCATTTGCTATTTTACAAGGGTGGCATATGAAGTTTTATGTTAAAAAACCAGAGGTATTATATACTATTTTTAGCTAATATTAATATTAAAATTTTAACTCGTATATCATGTATTAATCAGTTGTTTATATTAATCCATTTTGTGTTTTGTTTAGGTTTTAATAGGAAGAGCAACTGAGGAATTTAAAGTTGATATTGACTTGGGAAGAGAAGGTCAAAACAGTAGAGTATCTAGACGACAGGTGAGCTATTATTGGACTAAGTAATAAAAAAATAATAATTTAAAAAATTAATAACAAAAAAAATTAATGACCAATTTTTATTTATTTTTATTATTATTTCAGGCGATTATAAATATGGACCGTGAGGGCTCATTTCATATGAGGAACCTTAGCAAATATTCAATTTTTGTAAATTGCGTGGAATTAGCAACCAATCAGAGTATGACCTTAACTTCAAGTTGTCTAATTGAGGTATGTTTGTTTTATCATTCACTTTGATATTTTCAATTTATAGTTAAGTTTATAATTAGGGTTTCTTACTTTGAATATCCCCAAATTAGTGATTTCAAGTTTGTAGCAAAGCATTATTTAAAATGTTGTTAATTTAACAGATAAAAGGAATGGGATTTCTGTTTGAGACAAATGAAGTGTGTATAAAGCAGTATGTGGATAGCGTTAAAAACAAAACCGTTATGGAGGACAAATCTTGAAGTTTTTGGTTTAGAAGGTTTTCAAATGGTGCTACTTTTTAACTGCACCTTTTGTTGTTCTACTAGTCATAGGTAGTGTTCTATGGTGTTCTTGTTTAGTATAGATAACATCTTTTTGTTGAATCAAGTTCTATGCAATCTCCAATGTTTGTGTTACAAATTGCTTTTGTTCATTGTGTGATTACTTACATCTAGGATTCTTGACCAAATTTTGACCCACTTAGGTGGTGTTTGTTTGCAGCTTAATGGAACCATTCAGCGCTGAGTGCTGAATCATTCAGCATTCAGTGCGTTTGTTTAGCGCCTCTTAATGAAGTATGTGCTGAATGGGACAACAAAAAACTGTTGAATCATCCTTCATTAGCACATATGCTGAATCATTAAGCAGTCAATATTCTTATAAAAAAGTTTATCACATTCAAAACAAATTTTATACAAAACCTCTTAATCATTCAGACCATTGAATCATTCAGCACTTACTCATTTTTTCCTAACAAACAGCACCTTAATCTCTAGGAGGTAAAAATAAATAACTTAAAAGCAATTGCATAAGAAAAATAATTTATTAGGAAATTATTTGAAGTGAGTGGTGGTGGTAGTGACGCGTGGTGGCAGTGGTGAGTAGTGGTGATGGGTGCCGGCGGTAGTGGGTGGTGATGGAGGAGGTGTTTGAGGTTAATAATGTAATCTTTCACCTTCTCCATTCAAAAGCTTTTAAAAATTCATCCCTTTAGTGTTGAAATTCATAGTCCCTTATATGATGGAGTTTATGGATTCCAATTTCTTACATTAAAATTAATCAAACACATAAATTCATTTATCCAATTTACCTGAACCGTACCTGTAACCGAATCGGTCAGGATACTATAGAACAGTTTGGTTCCTGGGTCTACTAATCATCTGAAATCGGATCTTGGGTATTTCGGGTCCGTATACATCTGGGTCGGTTCTAGACCCGATTACATCCCTGGGTTGAATGAACATTCTAATGGGGCTCAAAGCCAAGTTTTTCAAAGTTTGCTTTTTTGGATTTTTTCCTATCTTTGTTGTGATTCGATCTCTTGTTGTTATAGGCAGTTTCGATTATAGTTTCTTTTTTTCGGATTCGGTATCTTGTTTTTTAGTTGTTTATTAATGTCTTTTAAAAAAAATTCCTAATTTATTGACTTTCTCCATATCACTATGGACCCATACCAATAGAGACTAACATTATTTGGTATGAGTATTGAATTTGATCTGGAAAAAGTATTATTGTAGGATGAATTTGTCCCCAAAAAGTATTTGTAACTAGAGATGTGGAAATTGTATTGGGTGGTACATTGCATTGAGGCTTGAGCAATGTGGTCCTCTGTTTGATCCATGTATTATGGGTGAATCATGGCCTTTCGCCTTTTAAGGTGCTCCCCATGTAGCATTTTTTTTTATCTAATATTTTACTAGATATTTGAGATATATCTTTTATTTTACTATATAAATTAAATCTACTCAATAATAAAGGTAAACAAGTGGAGGATTAATTGATCAATTTTCATTCCAATGCAATAAAATGATTTACCAAATTGTTTATTTTTGTTTTATTACCAAATACGAGTTGAAGGGTAAAAATCATAGTATAAATAGTTAAATACTTCATCATATGCACCTAATAATACACGTTATAAGTGAATTAACCATATATTTTTGTTTACAGACAATTGAATGTCAAATCTTAAACAACTAATTATTTTTAACATACATTAAGCCATACACACCACCAGCCTCGCTACCACCCGCCACCGTCATTTTCTTCATCTCGTTAGTGACCCGTCACGTGGGTCCGTGGGTACCCTACTATTGTTAGAAAAATGTGTAATTGAACAACTTTTGTTCGCCGCATAATATAATTACATAAGGTACTCACCACCAAATTATGCGGGTAATATACTTGTAAATCTAAATAATTTTTCTATACATTATATCTTCACATATAATTTGAGGTCTATATATCAAAATATTTTATTATGATAACCATTTTTGTTATTCTTCTCCACGAATTCAGCCATGGCGAATAACGTGCCTGTAAAATTGATTATAGAATAAGTTAATGAATTCTTTTTGAGAAAATCTTGTTTTCAGAAAAGTATTAATTTGTCTTCTTGTGTTAACACTTTACATACGGTCCCAATATTTTGACCGGCCCTTTATTTGATTGTTGCAATCTTTTTGAAAATTAAGTTGTTCGGTTGAATTAGAAAATGAGAAAGTAAACAATTAAACTGAGTAAGTTATATGACTTAGATCAATAGTTTACTAAATTTTTTTACTAAATATTAGTTATCAATCTGTTAAGAACGTAAATATGATAAAAATTTAGAAAAACGTAAATTATTTTTACAAAAAAATAATTTAAAAAGCGCCATTTTTTGGTCAACAGTAATCATATGACGGCATTGACCAGAGTATTTATTCTTAATTACAATATGAAAAATGTGACTTATGATGTCTTTATCATGGTGTGGACATGGCATTTTGATAGTTTTTCTATTTGTTGTTAGGATAAGAACAAGAGCAGCCATTGGCACAGTGCCTAAGTATACAAAGTATGCCAAACCAAACCTGGGTTCAAGTCTTAACTACTCTTCCTAACCAAGTTTTTCTAAGAGATTTTTTTTGAAATTGCAAAGCAAACAAGAAAAAATTACAAAAATCACTAAGAAAATATACTGTAATGGAGCTAGCCTCATGCCAAAGTGAGGTGTCATCCTCAATTGGCACTGCCATTCAAAGCCATGACATTGGCATATCCTTGCGCTAAGTCTCACAGCGCCAATCAAATGTATAATTTTTTTTTTAACTCATGTACGTGTAGTGTGAGTGATTTATATTTTGGTAGATCCTTAAAAAAAGTATTTTAGAATATGAATGTGAAGTGAAGAATGATTAGTAAAGCTACCTTATGCTCTAAACATAACAAGGAAATAAGAAAAGCTTAGAGATTAACAACTCACACAGGCTACCAACTTATAGCTACACCAAGTAAAACAAATAACACTTCCCCGTATCCTTTTTATTTTTTGATGTATGATAATAAGTGATATACTTTGATGATTTATTTTATTTGGCAAAAAATAGTGGGTCAACATTCACTAAATATCTCTTTTAATATAGTGAAATAACTTATTTACCTTTATTTTTATTTTTAAAAATAATTAACATCACTTCATTCAAAAGATGTACGACTTATTCCTCATTAACTAACATACTACATAAATTTTTAATTTTATAACCTTTAAGAAAGATTGTTATATAAAATGTTTATAAAAAGACTTTTATAACTCGCTAATGTCAAACGTTCCAAAAGAAAAGTATTCGAGACGTTTTTTAAATAAAATGTTCCAAAACAGTTGTTTAGAACAGTTCCACTAAAAGTGTTTCAAATAATTTAGTTATTTGGAACAATTTCTCTAAAAATGTTACAAATAATTGATTGGTATATGGAACTTTTTTAATAAAAGTGTTCCAAAATAGTTATATGGAACGATTTCTCAAAAATGTTTCAAATAATTGTTACTTTTGGGAACTTTTATAGTAGAAATGCTCCAAAATAGTTACTAATTGGGACTTTTTTATAGAAGTGTTCCAAAATAAGATAAAAATGTTTGTTTACTTGATAATGTTAACGGCTCCGAGAATATTTCAGATCATTTGTTTTTTTGAATGACTTTGTAGGCAGGCTCATATCCACTTCTTTAAAATTTGAAGTCTTAGACTTTTATTCAAAAGTTACGTTCATCACTTCATCTTCTTTTTTCAATATTAAGTTTCAAGCAAAATCTCCACTAAATTACACTACCATCGCGCTTAAAGTCTTGTTTAAAGTAAATCACATTAACTTTTCTACACAGTTATTATACTTATTTAGTAGTTTGTTTATATATGTTGTTTTTGTATATGTTAGCATTTGTATATGAGTATCAATCATTAGTTTTATGACATAAGATTTATACCCGTCCAAAATCAATCTAATAGAAATTAATTTTGGAAAGCCCCGTTTTTGGGACTGCTTTTTAAATATTTTGTTTCATCTAGCATGCGTATATGATTTAACGGTTTACTATTTAAGAAAAATTGGTAACATTTCTCTTTTACTCCTTCAGGTTTGTGTTTTACACACATTCTGTGGGAGTTAAAGGAAAATGCTGCCCATTTTTCTTAAATAGTCAACTCGTTAAAATGTATATGCATATGAAACAAAATATTCAAAGAGTGGGTTAGAGACAAACCGTGACTAAATTTGCTCTGTTTATGTTTCAGATTTATCGCCAAAATTGGATGTATGCTATTTCACGTTCTAACCCATAATATGTAAAGGGTGTGCGGATTTTTCTTGCATATGCTGAGACTAATCGAGCGAGTAGTTGAGCTCGATACATATGATGTCCTTGTAAAGATTGTAAAAACGTTCGTAAATTTAACGATAAAAATGTAATTGAGGGGCATTTGATTAAACGTAGTTTTATGCATAACTATACGTGTTGGTCACAACATGGGGGAATTACTAATTGATAATAGCGTGTTTGTTTCCTTATCTTTTTTTTTTTTGAAACGACAAATCTAATCTACTCCTAATTACCACCTATGTGCACGACGGGACTTGAACTCCTGACCTCAAGGTTGAGAGTCAATCACCATATCGCTAGGCCAAAGGCCCTTTAATGACCATCAAGGCACTAGTTCATATAATAATAATGATCATCAAGGCACTAGTTCATTTGCTAATAATAATGACCATCAAGGCACTAATTCATTTAGTAATAATGACCATCAACACACTAGTTCAAATAGTAATAATAATGATCATGAAGATTGAAGTGAGATGTTTCATAATTTAGAGCGGTTGGCGATGATGAACAAGAAAAATTACAAAAGTTGTTTTAAGAATCAGAAAAAGAATTGTATCCTGGTTGTACAAAATATTCCACCCTAGACTTCATCTTGAAGTTGTTAAACTTAAAAGCAGATTGTGGTCGGAGTGATACGAGTTTCACACGCTTATTACACGAATTGAAAAGCCTTATGGAAACCCTGATATTCTTGCAGAATTTATAGCCGGCCAATTAAAAAATAGAGTTTCTTTTCGAAAAAGCAATGATAAAGGCTATAGAATTAACTGAACAAGCAGATACAAAAGGAAATTCAAGTACAAATTGCAGGACGTATCGACGGAAAAGAAATTGCGCTACATGATTCACACCCGAAAGATAATGGGATACCTGTTTCGTTATACCAAGCCAAAAAACTAATGTGTCCAATGGGATTAGAAATTGAAAGAATACATGCATGTCCGAATGATTGTATATTGTATAGAAATGAGTACGCAAATCTACATGAATGTGTTACTTGTGGTGCATCAAGGTATAAACATAAAAAAGAAACATATGAAAATGATGATGTTACAAAAAACGGCCCTCAAGCTAAATTGTTGTGGTATTTGCCAATCATACCGAGACTTGAAAGATTATTTGCCAATGAAAAAGAGGCCAAATTATTGCATTGGCATTATGATGGACGCAAAAATGATGGGAAATTAAGACATGTGGCTGATCACCTCAATGGAGAAAAATTGATAATATGTTTGATAATTTTGGTAATGAGATTAGAAATATAAGATTTGGTCTAAGTTCAAATGGAATTAATCCATTTGGAAAAGGAGTAGTCGTCATAGTACTTGGCCGATTGATTTATGCATCTATAACCTTCCACCATGGTTATGCATGAAGCGAAAAGTTTTATTATTTTGGTTTATCTATTATGTTCTAACGACTATATTACTTGCATGAACAGTTAGCAAAAGAACAAGAAATGAAAGCCGATGGAACTTATTACGTAGCGGGAAAAGATCCACTCATTGGGTGTTTTGGACCTGAGAAACCGGATCGAACCAGGTGTGTATATTACGTAGCCGATGGAACTTATTACTCGTTTATGTGTCCATATTTTTTTAATGAACTAATTTACAAACTCAAAAAGCTCGTTAATTACTCGACTCGTTAACAATATATGTATATTCTTGTACTTATTGTATCAACATTTGTACTTATTGTACACAACACTTGTTCGGCTCGTTAGGATCGACTCGTTAAGATCGTCTGGGTCGAGACTAAACGAGCTATCGAACGAGCCGAGTCGAGTATTAAATTATTAGGCTCGGCTCGTGAGATTAATCGAGTATTGTTTTATGTTCGAGCTCGACTCGAGATCGAATTAGTATAGGCTCGAGCTCGAGTATCTCGTTAAAAGCTCGACTCGTAAACACCCCTATTTGAGATGACATGGTCGTCGCTACATGTCGTCACGAAAATAGGACAAATTAAAACTCCATATTTCCACCGGAGCCATTTTCTTAGAAATAGGCGGGATTTATTCATTTTCATTTTCGTTTGGCGGGGAAGTCAAAATACAATACACACCACTCCTAAAAACTCCCATTTGCCCTATTTCTTCTTCCTCCATCTTCCTCCACTTGCAACTATCCACTGTCGGCACATCATCACCATTTCCATTACACACCGTCTCCATCAGCACATCCATCGCATACCATCTCCGCCACGCAATGTTTCGAGCTTAATTTCATTTTTAACCGATCAGGTAAAGTTTTGTTTTTAGTACGGATTTTGCGAGTTTTAGGGTTACGATTGGTTGTACGGATTTTGCGAGTTTTGTGTTGTATGGATTGTTTTGAAAGCTAAGAAGTTTAGATTTCGAATTCGTAATTGTGAGATCCTCGTAGTGTTAAAGTTTAACCTTGTTCATTTTCTTCCAAAATTGCTCAAGGTATTAATTTCCTAATTTTGTTATTTAATCAGGTGAGATCACTTAGAATGGGTGGCTCACTGGTGAACGATGTATTTGTTGAAAGATTACAATAGTCATCTCAAACAATATTTGTCTCATTAGAAGGTGATCCATACAAACATGCTTAAGTGAGGCATACTTGATACACACACGTGTTTTAGAGGAGTTGTTGACTTTTCGTTAAAGTGTTAATCAATTTATTTAGAGACATGGATTTTGTAAGTTTAATTTATTGGTGGCAAAAGTTGTTGCTGGAACTATGTATAACTATCTGTTATTTGAGCATTTGTTGCAATTAAAAATCATCCATGCACATCAAGTTCATCCTAAACTGTAAGCATTTAAACATTTGACTTAAGAATATTTTATTTTTCCAGTTTTGTTACTAGACTTAGATTAATATTTCTATTAATTTATTGCTTAGAACTTATGATTATATTGCCATGGAAGGCTTGTTATTGTTGTACTTAAAGAACTTGTCTTTTTTAATTATAGGTGGAATTGTAAGTCCAGAGCCGGCCCCAGATGGGCCCGGACCTGAAATATCCGAGACATTTCAAAAGGAAATTAGTGTTGCCTGATGAAGTTGAAACTCGAATATGTCTGAGACATGATTTCAAAAGTTTAATTCATGATCTTTGGCAGGTAAAAATGTCTTTTCTATATATATACAGTTTTTTAATAATATTGTTTTTTGTATAATGATATTGTTTATTGTAACGTTATTCTTGAATTTAGAACGATAGTCTGCCTTTTAAAATGTTTTCAAGAATGTCATTTTATTTGCAGAAGCAACAGTTTGCCTATTGAGAAACTAGTTGGTTTGATTCAGAATAAGGTGGATAATGAAGGTAATTTTTTAATTTTGATTTCTTTTAAATCTTTAAAAAAATGCATTCAAATAATTTTGACATTTGTGGTCAAAGTTCAAATAATAATATCTTGAATAATTGATCGACTATTGCTATCAGTTTTTGTTATTGTTCAGTTCAAAATATGCTACCCAAATATGGCAGCAGTAAGTAAGTAACATCGGTAATTGTCTATTATTTTTCAATCAATAAAAGTCCATCTTTTTAAATAAAATGTAATTTCACGTGGCCATTTTCTTGTTATAGATATATGTAATTGAAGAAAATGGAAAATTCATAAAAGGTACAAGTAGACACAGTCGAAGAAGCATACATGAATAATTTTGTTGTGGTGCCGACAAACGATGTAAGCAGATTATCTGAATCATTTCGCCATTTTATTCAATGGCCACAAATATATATTAAGGTATATAAATTCATATGTATTAACTAAATATAACTTTGTATGAAATACTATTACCATTTAATCTATTTTAAATGTAGATTTGCTCAAGATCGGCACCTGTGGAACAGTTAATGACAAGAAAATCCCGTTTAGATGAAAATGCTTTACTACACATGCTACTCCCTCAACTAATATATATGCATAATTTATGTATAGTATACCACATTTTTATTTACGAATCCTTTAATAATGTAGTTAGACGAAGAATTGAGTTGTAGACCCAAAACTTCGTCTCAAACAAGTCATAACTCATACATAAGAAGTCGCATGAAGTGTTTGAAGAAAATGCCGGTTGAGATTCAATTACAAGTGAACTTTGGTTGGACTTTCCCCAAGGTAAATAAGTCACACCGATACCGATATAAATCACTATGTAAATTTATGTTTTTTTATATGTGACATGTATGCTTGTTATTTGGTTATAGTGTAACCAACAAAGGGACAGTTGGGAATGCGGTTACTATGTCATGAAATGGATTGTTGACTTTTTTACGGTCGTACGACATGAGTTTCCCAATAATGTAAGTATACGTGTTTGTCTATTGCAATAAATTCTATATTTGTTGAAGTAATTAACTCTTTTTCTTTCTTACTAATAGATTCCTACACATTTCATAACAACAAAGTCAATACCCATGTTAGTGTTGGACACGATCATAATTTCTACAAGTAAAAGATTTTACGAGCTTTATTGCAAACCAAGTCAAGAAAGCATTTAGGTATATATTTGGTTTATGGTTGTAGTATTTGTGTTTTGAACAATTATGTATGTCTTAGTTTGATAGGTTTTGAAAACAAATTGATTGTAATGGATGAATGTGGTCAATCTTTTTTTTATTTTTATTATGGGTATTTAATTTGATTCTGGTTTTTAATTTGATTTTGAATTTGATTTTGAATTTGATTTTAAAATTTATTTCGGTTGAAATGTGAGAGTTTATGGAGCACGCTTGAAAAAGTGTTTCAAAATATAAATGATTATGGAACACTTGTTGTAAAAGTGTTCTAAAAATTGGATTAATTTATGGAACATTTTCCGTAAAATTGTTTCAAAAAATGGAATGATAAAGGGACGCTTCTAGTAAAAGTGTTCCAGAAAATGGAATAATTATGGGGACAACGAATTATGGAATGGAACACATTTGGTGAAAATAGTTCCAAAAGATGAATATTTGGGGACACTTAATAGAACATTCCAAAAAGAAATTTTTTTTTGGAACATTCACATAGGGAACAGTATATAAAAACGTTATAAAATACCTTTTTAAATGTTCCTAAAAATCAATTTGTGTACTAGTGATTATAATCTTTTAACTCAAAGATTGTGAAAGTAATAATTTCACACTTAATTTGAATCGTTTGAATAATTGAATGGGAGGCGAAGTATATACAACTATGGATGGACCAAATATATAAAATAAAATAAAATGAAATAACATGACTTTGGGTACCAAATACTAGTAGTTGATCAACTTTAGGTTAACCCATTTACAATTATATTCTTTTTATTTTAATCATGAGTACAAAATTTTATTATTGTCGTCGTGTGATTAAGTAAAAAATGGAAAAGAAACTGGCATTATATATATATATACACTCATTTGCGTAAATGATCTCTGTTCATAAATAAGGCGTTTTTTGTCTTTTAGCTATTCCTTGCATATTCAATTGGAACTCTTTGTGGTTTTGCAGTAAGCAGTCTGACAATTGGGTGTAAGGTCGAATCCCACCAAGGTTCTAAAAGGCGCGCCATGGCGTCGCCAAGGCGTGAGACGCGGCGTCGACGTTACGAAACAGATCATGGCGGCTAGGCTAGGCGTGGCGTGAAATAATGCGTGATAAGACGTGATAAGGCGCGATAAGGCGCGCCTTATGACGAGTTTTCTTGAAGGCGGCTGTAAAAAATGATTTTTTTTTAAAAAAATTAACATATATAATTATAAATTTAAATGTAATATTTTTTATGAGCTTTATATATGAATTGTTATATAAATCTATAGATTTATAAAAAAATTTAATTTAATATACGTGTATATATAAATTATATAAAAAATTTGCCGCCTTAAGCGACGCCTTGAGAAACGCCATGGCCCGCCATGGCTCGCCTTGACTGGGACTTGATGGTGCCGCCACGCCACGCCTTACGCTTTCTAGAACCTTGAATCCCACACTCCGGACATTTTTCTTGTTTCTCAAATTCTTACATACTCCGGCAAGCTACCACACCGTGATGTCCTAGACGACAAGCCACCACATCTTACTCTACATGAGTATACTCCTTTGCTTCGGCCTTCGTGGTCGTCGTCATTGTCTCGCCATGATTTTTAACCACATCGTATGTTTGTTGGGTGTGTGTGTGGGGGGGGGGGGGGTGGTTGTCCATGTGGAGCACGGTGTGTGGCTTGCCACCTACGACAAAGTCACTTCATAGCTTGCCCACACCAAGCAGCCTAAAAGGCTAAGGCGGTATAATTTAAAAAAAAAATGTTTGGATTTTGCTTGAAAGCCCATAACAACGGGATCGTCAGTTAGCTTGTCACTTTACTTCCCCAAATTGATACCCTTGGCATGAGGGTTTCGTTGCTTTTTAAGTTTCAATCTTCATTGTTTCTTTGGTTGAGTGAAGAAGAGGAGATGAGGAGAGAGACTTTGACTACATTATTGAGTTGTACATTTTGTATCATAATTTATACTTTGTCAAAGTTATAAACTAAATGAAGAAGTGTGGTTGAAATGGATGTATTAGTTTGCTTTGTTAGTAAGGATGATATGTAGGTGTCTTATAAGGTTGTGGTTTCAAGTCTTGTTGTAGATAAAAATAGTGTAGCTTTAGAGGAGTGTATTAGACGTTCAAAAAAGTAAGAAACAAGTATTTTGGCGCTGATATAACGAAACTAAAGAAGAAGAGAATAACACATTATTAGGAGAGGCGTGAGTTCGAATCCCTTTGGGAGCGTTGCATTAGCTTAATTTAACTCATACCTCACACGGGCACATATGGAGAATTTTCCTTGGAAATCCCTTTGGGGGCTGGGTTTGCCCGCTTATGCGGAGCTCGAACTCGGGGTGCTCGCTGAAAAATTGTGAGTAGGCTTCCGTTATTTCATTTGCCGTTTCCAAAAAAAAGGAGAGGCGTAAGAAACACAATTTTAAAAAAGATGTGTAATGTTCGAACCCCACTAATCGCACCTTTTGCTTTTTTTTTCCTCTCATTTTACAACTTCAATAGATTAACAATTTTGCACCTTTAGGTTTAAAATTCTTTATTTTTATTTTTATTTTTATTAATTATTAGTATTGTCATTAAATTTGTATTGAGTTTTTATCATGTCCGATTTTCATAGGCATCAGAATTAAGCACATATTTATTAGGACTGTTCAATTCAAAACATGAATTTCCAAATATTCGGGTTTTCGAATAGTGATTTATACTATCTGAATCTGATATCCAAAATCCGAATATTCGGTTACCGAGAAAAACAAATCATACATATATGTTTTGGATATTTTGTATTTTTTAGAATTTCGGATAAGTTTCAGTCATTTCGGATATTTTCTGGATATTTTCAGAGATTTCACATATTGAAAATATCAGAAAATTCTAAAAATACTTTCCGGACAATAAATTAAAATTCCTAACTATTCTTAAAGAAAACAATAAATCTAACCGATCCAGCATGTACGGCAATATGGCGACCAAAAGAATCTTCACAACATTATAGATAAATCCATACAAAGAGATGATGGAATTTTTTTAATGAATAATCAAAAGATTTAGGTGAGAGAGAGATATTTTATTTAAAAATAAATATACGAAAGGTAAAAAAGTATTTGATGGTCTCATACACTTATGTCGTACTTTGAAAAGTCATATATTTTGGCCGCTAATTATCAGTGGTGTTTCTATATTATTTTAAGGCATGTTTAGTTTGAATATATAAATGTAAGAAATTATGAGGTTAATTAACCTTGATTGTTTTACTCTTTATTGATAGAGAAATATATAAGGCAAAATATACAACCGTTACCTATTTACACGATATGGCATTAACTAATAATATTGACAACATTAATTAAATTATTGACTAAATCGTTTCCTATTACCCCCCCCCCCCCCCCCCCCCCCCCACAAGCGAGGAAGGGGGTAAGCCCACTCGAAGCTTGGCTCGGAATTCTTCAAATAGTGGTTTTGGAAGACTCTTTGTAAAGATATCTGCTACTTGAAGATGAGTCGGCACATACTTGGTAGCAAGTTTTCCGGATTGAACAAGCTCACGAACGAAGTGGTAATCAATATCAATGTGCTTAGCTCGTTTGTGAGATATAGGATTTTGACTTAGAAAAAGAGCACTCTGATTGTCACATAGTAAAGTAGGACGACAATTTTGTAGCACATGTAACTCACGGAGCAGGTGCGTGACCCAGATAATTTCGGAAGCAGCATTGGCCAACGCACGATACTCGGATTCGCAACTCGAGCGTGAGACAGTAGGTTGTTTCTTTGCACTCCACGAAACAAGATTTCCACCCAAGAAAATGGAATAGCCATAAGTAGATCGTCGAGTTTCGATACACCGAGCCCAATCAGCGTCAGAATAGCCGAGAATATTAGACGTGGGGGCATGTAAAAAGGATAGACCATAGGATATGGTTCCTTTAACGTATCTTAGAATCCGTTTAACGGCTTGAAAGTGATCTTGAGTTGGAGCTTGTAAAAATTGACTCACTTGATTAACGGCGTAAGAGAGATCGGGCCGTGTAATAGTGAGATATTGAAGAGCGCCAACGAGAGATCGATATAAAGTAGTATCCTCAAAAGGAGTGCCGTTAGTAGTAAGATACGTTGATGTTGAAAGTGGAGTGGCAACGGGTTTGGCATCTAACAAGTGTGCTCGAGCAAGGATGTCATGAGCATATTTAGATTGGCTAAGAAAGATACCGGTGTCATGATAGGAGACTTCAAGACCTAAAAAATAATTTAGCTTGCCAAGATCCGTGATAAGAAACTCCTTATTTAATCGTCTTATGAAATCGTGAATAATGGAGGAGTTATTTCCGGTCAAAATGATGTCATCAACATAGACTAATAAATATAAGATGTTGGATCCTTTTTTGAACACGAAAAGAGAAGGGTCGGCACGACTATTAGAGAAACCAACACTAATGAGAAATGAGCTTAACCGTTGAAACCATGCACGTGGTGCTTGTTTGAGCCCATATAGAGCTTTCTTGAGATGACAAACATGATTGGGGTAGCGTGAATCAACAAACCCCGGTGGTTGTTCCATGTAAACGGTATCGGAAAGATTTCCATTCAAGAAAGCATTTTTGACATCAAGTTGATGGAGAGGCCATTTATGAAGCATGGCAAGTGAGAGTATGATCCGAATGGTCGAAGCTTTGACCACCGGGCTAAAGGTGGCGGAGTAATCAAGTCCCGGTACTTGAGTAAAACCTTTAGAAACAAGACGAGCTTTGTATTTATCAATGGTACCATCAGCAAGAAACTTGGTACGAAACACCCATTTTGAACCAACAACGTTTGAGGATGGAGGTCGAGGGACAAGATCCCAAGTGGCATTGAGTTGTAATGCCTTCATTTCATCACGCATGGCGGCGAACCATTTTGGATCACGAGCGGCGGTTTTAAAACCCTTTGGTTCTTTTGACGCAAAGAGTGCATGATGAAGGGGTGATGAAGAGAGATGAGTGAGATCGGCAAAGTGTTTAGTTTTAACAATGCCATGTTTTGAACGTGTCACCATGGGATGGGCGGAAGTGGTAGGGGCTGTGTTTTCGTTATTTTGTGAGAGGTTGGGTTCCGGTGGGAGGGTTTGTGGTACGGGTAAGGTAGCAATAGGTGGGGTGGGGTCAGTTTGTGGTTCACTAGGTGTTTGGGATGGAACAGTGAGTGGGACGGATTGTATAGGAGGGTTTGGTGGAATTTGAGAGTTGATGGGTGGGGTAGGTATGCATGGGGTTTGTGGTAATGCATGGGATGCATCATTGCATATATTGCATGGAGAGGCAGTGGGGTTTGGTGGGGTATTTGGTGGAGGAAGTCCAATATTTGTGTTGGGTATTATTTGGTTTGGATAGTCATCACAATAACTTGATAAAAAAAGTGTTTGTGATGGAGGTGTCTGTAACACCTCAAATTTTAAACACAAAACATTTGCCCAAAATAAAACATTTTTTTTTTATAAATAGAAGAACTATCCCAAAAATATGGATTTACAAAAACCTTTGGTATGAATCAGAGTATAAAGTTTCGGTGTTACAAAATATATCAAAACCAAAGCTAAGCATAAATCCAATCTAAAGTTCTTCTACTCTAGGTCCCGCAACTCTATCCGTGCGAACCTAAGCCTTCGATCCCGAACCTGAGTACATAGCAAAACAAAACAAGGAGTACGTGAGACAAAAACGTCTCGTGAGCTACATGGGTTTAGACCCGATAATAAAATGAATGTCACATTTCATATAACCAATCAATATACATATATATATCCAACTATCCAGTCTAGTCACCTTAGTGTGACCCTATCAATCTTGCTTACTTAGCAATCACAACTAACGTGGATGAGTCGATGGGAATTCACCCCAACTGCCCCTCACTCCACACCTCATGACCGGGAGTATCCCGTGACATCGCATAACTAACGTGGATGAGTCGATGGGAATTCACATGGGAATTCACCCAACTGCCCCTCACTCCACACCTCATGACCGGGAGTTGCCCGTGTCATCTCATGACTAACGTGGAAGAGTCGATGGGAATACGCCCAACTGCCCCTCAATCCACAACTCATGATCGGGAGTAGCCCGTATCATCACATCATCTCAATCTCATCATAACCCTATGGTTATGCAAATCTAGCTCTTTGCTAGCACTTTCATCATCCTCAAGTTAGTTCAATACTATCATAGGTATAACTAACTATCAACTACTAGTCTATACAATTAAGCAAATAGACCATAACACAAGTAATGAAAATATTTAACAGGGCTATGTACTCAGTAAATTCCACACGTACTCACCTTAGCAACAAAGGTGCTCCAACTGTGTTCTTGACACCAAAGCTCTTGCTTCACAATTTCACCGACTTTCCAAGATGTCACCGAAAGCCTAAACAATGATCATACAATGATCAACATCACAATCTACTATCAATGTGTTCATCTATCTCTAGATAACACACATCAATCCATTTCCCCCAAATATGATGATTACCAAACCCTAGGTTTAACCAACCCTTAAGATTCTTACAAATCTTAACCATACACTTGATTTCCTTATTAATATACCATCTATTAAGTGTATACACCATTTATATCACCATAATCTATAACCCCAAGAACTAGGGTTTCAACCCCAAGCTTCTAAACCCATAGATCTAAAGCTACAACTACAAAGGATTGAAGATATACCTTAAATCTTCAACTAGGAGTGAAGAATCACAAGATTTGACCAAGAAATCAGTTCCAATCGAAGCTTTACACTCAAAGTCGCTCACACACTTGAAGAGAGAAACTAGGGTTTGATCTTGGCAATAAATGAGCTCAAATCCGTCTTTAATGCTGCCAGACAATAGTTCACGACGCGACGAGAGTTCGCGTCGCTAACTATGCGCCTCCAATACATCGCGATCGTTAACCCATCGCTAACTACATCACGCCCGATAGCCAAACTCCCTGGCCCGACTTCCCGATCGCCATCTCCGAGTTCGCGACGCGAACTCCTTAGGGCAGCTGGGCTGCAGTTTTTGTCAAGTGTCTTGACCCGTTTTCGCCCATAACTTTCTCGTTCGGTCTCCAAACGACACGAAACCAATTTCCACGTGTTTTATATGATTTATCCATAATTATCATATTTTTTCATATTTTATTTATTTACAAATTTCGGGTCGTTACAACTATCTACCCCTTAAGAAGATTCCGTCCTCGGAATCTCATCATAGTTCACGAAATCCGGGTACCTCTTCCGAATCTCGTCTTTGACTTCCCAAGTCAAATTTGGTCCAAGAGAATGCTTCCACTTGACCAAAACCAACTCGATCTCTTTATTCCGAAGCTTCTTTGTTTTCGTTTCTAATATAGCCTCGGGCTCTTCAATCAACCGGTTCGGGCCGTCAACCCGCAACTCTTGCAATGGAATAATATTCTCAACTTCCCCGATAAACTTCTTCAAATAACTCACGTGAAAGGTGTCATGCACACCTTGAAGCTCGGGTGGAAGTTCCAATTTAAAAGCTTGAAGCCCGACCCGTTTCAATATTTTAAACGGTCCCACATACCTTGGACTTAGCTTTCCTTTCTTACCAAACCGCATCACACCTTTCCAAGGTGACACTTTCAACATGACCATATCACCGACATCCAAGTCGTATGGTCTTTTCTTTAAGCCCGAATAACTTCGTTGTCTATCTTGGGCGACTTTCATGTTGTTTTGAATAATACCAATCTTTTCATTTGTCACTCTCACGATCTCGGGACCCGTGAGTTTCGTCTCTCCCGCTTCCAACCAACAAGATGGAGTTCTACATTTCCTTCCATACAATGCCTCATAAGGCGGCATCTTGATAGTCGAGTGATAGCTATTATTATATGAGAACTCGACTAACGGTAAATGTTCATCCCATTTACCACCGAAGTCTAACACACACGACCTCAACATGTCTTCAACCGTTTGAATTGTTCTTTCACTTTGACCGTCGGTTTGCGGGTGATAAGCCGTGCTCAACCGCAACTTTGTACCCAACTCTTCTTGTAATGACCGCCAAAATCTCGAGGTAAACCTCGCGTCTCTATCGGACACAATCGATAACGGAACCCCGTGGAGTCGAACCACTTCATCAACATACAACTTAGCCAACTTCTCAAGTGGCAATGTTTCCCGAATTGCTAAAAATAACGCACTTTTGGTCAACCGGTCAACTATGACCCAAATGGCATCGTGACCTCTACTCGTCTTCGGTAAGCCCACTATGAAATCCATAGTTATATCTTCCCACTTCCCGGCCGGTACAATCAATGATTGAGCTACCCCGTACGGTACTTGATGCTCGGCTTTCACTTGTGCACACGTGGCACACTTAGAGATATACTTGGCCACTCTCGCCTTCATTCCGGGCCACCAATAAACCCGTTTCATATCTTGATACGTCTTTGTACTTCCCGGGTGAATCGAATACTTCGATTTGTGCACATCATACAACAACTCTTTTCGGATACCACCGAACTTAGGAACCCAAATACGGCCGCCTACGGTCTTCAACCCTTGTGCATTTTCGAGAAAATGTTGGTTTTTACCTAACCGTTCTTGTCTTAACTCGTCTTTTCCCATAACTTCTCGTTGGGCACTCTTGATTCTTTCGATGATGCTCGAGACGACTTCTATACGTGATAAAATTCCTCGGTTCGGGTTTTCATATACCTTTCGGCTCAAGGCATCGGCCACCACATTCGCCTTACCCGCGTGATACACAATTTCACAATCATAATCGGCAATCAACTCGATCCACCTTCTTTGTCGCATATTAAGGTCTTTTTGTGTAAACACATATTGCAAACTCTTATGATCCGTGTACAACGTACACCGAGTGCCATACAAATAATGTCTCCACAACTTCAAGGCAAAAATAATCGCCGCCAATTCCAAGTCGTGTGTCGTGTATCTTAATTCCGCATTCTTCAATTGTCGCGAGGCATACGCGATCACCTTTCCTCTTTGCATCAACACACAACCGAGCCCTTGATTTGAAGCATCACTATAAACCACAAAGTCTTCCATACCATCCGGTAACGTAAGGATCGGCGCGTTACATAACTTTTCTTTTAACAACTTAAACGCCTCTTCTTGCTTCTTCTCCCACACAAACTTCTCACTTTTTCTCGTTAACTTCGTGAGTGGAATCGCGATTCTCGAGAAATCTTGCATAAATCTTCGGTAATAACCGGCTAATCCAAGAAAACTTCTAACCTCGGTAGGAGTCCTCGGAGGCTCCCAATTTGACACCGCTTCAATCTTGGACGGATCAACCTTAATACCATCACACGTCACCACGTGACCTAAGAATTGCACTTCCCGCAACCAAAACTCACACTTTGAAAATTTAGCATACAACTTCTCCCGTTTTAACACATCTAACACAAGTCTCAAATGACCTTCGTGTTCTTCTTCGGTTTTTGAATAAATCAAAATGTCGTCAATAAACACGATCAAAAACTTATCAAGAAACGGTTTACAAATCCGATTCATCAAATCCATAAAAATAGCCGGTGCGTTGGTAAGACCAAACGGCATCACTAGAAATTCATAATGACCATAACGTGTACGGAAAGCCGTCTTCTCGGTATCGCCTTCTTTCACCCGAACTTGGTGATAACCCGACCTCAAATCGATCTTTGAGAAATAACTAGCACCTTGCAATTGGTCGAATAAGTCGTCAATTCTCGGCAACGGGTAACGGTTCTTAATAGTTACCTTATTCAACTCTCGGTAGTCAATACACATTCTCATCGAACCGTCTTTCTTTTTAACAAATAACACCGGTGCACCCCACGGTGACGAACTCGGACGAATAAAACCTTTATCTAACAATTCTTGCAATTGGGTCATCAATTCCCGCATCTCGGTGGGAGCTAAACGATAGGGAGCACGAGCAATTGGCGTCGCCCCCGGCACTAAATCAATTTTAAACTCGACTTGTCTCTCCGGTGGTAAACCGGGCAAGTCATCGGGAAATACCTCGGGGAAATCCCGAATAATTTTGACATCATCCATTGACTTCTTTTCTTTCCGACCATCTAATACATATGCAATAAACGATGCACAACCTTTTGATATACTTTTCCTCGCCTTAATAGCGGTAATCACATTAGGCATGTGATGTCGTTTCTCCCCGTATACATACACTTTCTCGTTCTCGGGTGTCCTAATCGACACAATTTTCTTCCCACACAAAATCTTGGCTTGGTGCATACCCAACCAATCCATACCAATAACTACATCAAACGCCCTAATTCCCATGGGCAACAAATCCACCTTAAACTTTCTACCGTCTATCTCTAGTTCACAATTTCTATAAATACATTCAACCATAGACGTTTTCCCGTCGGCTACTTCTATTTCATAAACCTCATCTAACATTTCGGACGGCACATTCAATTTACAACCGAACTCATAAGACACAAACGAATAATTAGAACCCGAATCAAACAAAATATGAGTTGGCAAGGAGTTAATGAATAGAGTACCTGACACCACATCGTGTGCCTCCTTCGCCTCCTCTCGGGTGAGTTGAAAGGATCGTCCCTTCACCTTGGCCGGTTCCACCTTCTTTTGAGCCGTGGACACCATCGACTCGATTCCCTTCTTTGGGCACACATTGCTATAGTGCCCCTTCTCGTGACACGAGAAGCATTCAACATCGGCCAACGACTTGGCCCTACAATCTCGGGCTATGTGCCCCGCCCTTCCACAATTAAAACAAGATTTCGACTCTCCTCGGCACCCGCCGGTATGAGTCTTCCCGCACTTCTTGCACGAGCCAACACTACCTTGCTTAGAGAAGCTCGAGGTGAACTTCCCTTTCTTGAACGAACTAGAGCCGCTCTCGGCTTTCCTTTTCTCGCCCACATGGGCCCTCTCGGCAACACGTGCCACATTCACCTCTTCCACACCCCGGGCGGCACTAATGGCCTCATCTAGAGAAGCCGCCCTCTTCACCTCCAATTGGTAGTCCCACGGTAACCCACTAGCATACCGGACCACCCTCAACCTCTCATCCGAGTAGGTTTTAGCAACAAACGGGAGCAATCCCGTGAATTCCCTCGAATATTCCTCCACCGACATATCACCCTTTTTGAGGGTCACGAACTTTTCGTGCATCTTTTCCAAATCCCTTTCGGGACAAAATTTCTTTTTCAACCTCGTGGTGAACTCATCCCACGACATCTTTTCCACCACCTCCTTCCCGAGGGTCTCATACACAATATCCCACCACACCATGGCATCTTCTTTCAACAATTGTGACGCATACGTCACCATATCAACATCCTTACACTTACTACTTCCGATAACCCTCTCGGTTTCTCGGATCCACCTCATCGTTACTTTCGGGTCCGAACTACCCGTATACATATTTGGCTTACAAGCCATGAAGGATTTAAACGAACAACCTTCTTTCACAACGGGCCTAGCCCTAGCATCACTTTGGCCGCCCGTGGAGGACTTCCCCTCCCCGGTGCCACTACCTCCGGTTTTCTCATCCGACTTAGCCTCGGATTCCCGGTCTCCACCCGACCTCTCACGGTCTCCAATAATACGGTGCACTTCTTCGGACACCGTTCCCTTGATTTGGTCGATAATGGTTTGGAGATCCGCCATGGTCACCGGAGTTCTATTAGCTCCGACCTCCGATTCGTCAACCCGATGCATTGATGGTTGACTTTCTTGCTCACCCACCCTCTCAACAGGAGGTACTTCCTCCTCCCGGTTCTCCGGGGCTTTCCCACTTCTACGAGTGTTCACCATTTCTTTCGATCAAGACTATACGAAAGACATTAAACATTTAGTACCTCGTGTACAACCCATTAGTCGCGTACGACTCAATACTAAAAATCATATCAAATTCATCGGTCCCCTAGGTTCAACCCTAAACTTAATATAAAGTCTCAAGGTCAACCTATGATCTTAAGGAATCTTATATTCCTAATGCTACAGTCTAAGACTAGGATGGTCATCCAACCTAATTCACTTAAACTATAGCTCTGATACCAAGTTGTAACACCTCAAATTTTAAACACAAAACATTTGCCCAAAATAAAACATTTTTTTTTATAAATAGAAGAACTATCCCAAAAATATGGATTTACAAAAACCTTTGGTATGAATCAGAGTATAAAGTTTCGGTGTTACAAAATATATCAAAACCAAAGCTAAGCATAAATCCAATCTAAAGTTCTTCTACTCTAGGTCCCGCAACTCTATCCGTGCGAACCTAAGCCTTCGATCCCGAACCTGAGTACATAGCAAAACAAAACAAGGAGTACGTGAGACAAAAACGTCTCGTGAGCTACATGGGTTTAGACCCGATAATAAAATGAATGTCACATTTCATATAACCAATCAATATACATATATATATCCAACTATCCAGTCTAGTCACCTTAGTGTGACCCTATCAATCTTGCTTACTTAGCAATCACAACTAACGTGGATGAGTCGATGGGAATTCACCCCAACTGCCCCTCACTCCACACCTCATGACCGGGAGTATCCCGTGACATCGCATAACTAACGTGGATGAGTCGATGGGAATTCACATGGGAATTCACCCAACTGCCCCTCACTCCACACCTCATGACCGGGAGTTGCCCGTGTCATCTCATGACTAACGTGGAAGAGTCGATGGGAATACGCCCAACTGCCCCTCAATCCACAACTCATGATCGGGAGTAGCCCGTATCATCACATCATCTCAATCTCATCATAACCCTATGGTTATGCAAATCTAGCTCTTTGCTAGCACTTTCATCATCCTCAAGTTAGTTCAATACTATCATAGGTATAACTAACTATCAACTACTAGTCTATACAATTAAGCAAATAGACCATAACACAAGTAATGAAAATATTTAACAGGGCTATGTACTCAGTAAATTCCACACGTACTCACCTTAGCAACAAAGGTGCTCCAACTGTGTTCTTGACACCAAAGCTCTTGCTTCACAATTTCACCGACTTTCCAAGATGTCACCGAAAGCCTAAACAATGATCATACAATGATCAACATCACAATCTACTATCAATGTGTTCATCTATCTCTAGATAACACACATCAATCCATTTCCCCCAAATATGATGATTACCAAACCCTAGGTTTAACCAACCCTTAAGATTCTTACAAATCTTAACCATACACTTGATTTCCTTATTAATATACCATCTATTAAGTGTATACACCATTTATATCACCATAATCTATAACCCCAAGAACTAGGGTTTCAACCCCAAGCTTCTAAACCCATAGATCTAAAGCTACAACTACAAAGGATTGAAGATATACCTTAAATCTTCAACTAGGAGTGAAGAATCACAAGATTTGACCAAGAAATCAGTTCCAATCGAAGCTTTACACTCAAAGTCGCTCACACACTTGAAGAGAGAAACTAGGGTTTGATCTTGGCAATAAATGAGCTCAAATCCGTCTTTAATGCTGCCAGACAATAGTTCACGACGCGACGAGAGTTCGCGTCGCTAACTATGCGCCTCCAATACATCGCGATCGTTAACCCATCGCTAACTACATCACGCCCGATAGCCAAACTCCCTGGCCCGACTTCCCGATCGCCATCTCCGAGTTCGCGACGCGAACTCCTTAGGGCAGCTGGGCTGCAGTTTTTGTCAAGTGTCTTGACCCGTTTTCGCCCATAACTTTCTCGTTCGGTCTCCAAACGACACGAAACCAATTTCCACGTGTTTTATATGATTTATCCATAATTATCATATTTTTTCATATTTTATTTATTTACAAATTTCGGGTCGTTACAGTGTCGTTGGGGTTTTGGCAAAAGGGTACACGGTTTCGTTGAATTGGGCGTGTCGGGTGGTGTAAATCCGCATGGTAGAGGGATCGAGACATCTATAGCCTTTATGTTGGGTGCTATAACCAACGAAAACACATGGTGCACTTCGAGGAGCTAATTTATGAGATGAATAGTCCCGAAGGTATGGAAAAACACAACATCCAAAAACTCTAAAATTTCCATAGTTAGGTGCGGATGAAAAAAGTAGTTCATACGGTGATTTGTTTTGTAGTAGTTTTGTGGGCAATCGGTTAATGATATATGTGGCGGAACCGAAAGCATGAGCCCACAATTTTGCCGGAACATGTGCATTGAACATCATGGCAAGACCGGTTTCGGTGATATGTCGATGTTTTCGTTCCGCTCGACCGTTTTGTTGTGGAGTATAGGGACAAGAGAATCGATGATGGGTACCATTTGTAGATAATAAAGTACGAACTTGATGATTTGTAAATTCGGTACCACCATCGGATTGGAATTGCTTAATCTTGCACGAAAATTGTGTTTGAACAAATGCAATAAATGTTTCAAAAACTTTGTAGAAGTCGGATTTTACCTTTAAAGGATAAAACCTAGTGAAACGTGAATAATCATCTACAAATATTGCATAATAACGAAATCCATCTATCGAAGTAACCGGTGAAGGTCCCCATAAATCACAATGAACTAGTTCCAAAACATGCAAAGAACGTTTAATATTATTATCAAATGGTAAATGTTTGCTCTTTGATAATTGGCAAGAAGAGCAAATACGAGGGTTAGGCAAAATAGAATTAACCGATAAATAACCCAATTTATTTAAAACAGAAAGTGTATCATAAGAGACGTGACCCAATTGAGAATGCCACAATTCAAAAGTAGCTTTTAAGCGGCTTGATGAAAGCTTAGCCAAAAAAGCTTGTTGTCCTTGCTCTAGGACATATAACCCATTTCTACGGTTTCCTTGGGCGAGTTTCTCCTTTGTGTGACGATTCTGAATAAAAAACATTGGATTAGAAAATAGAACATCAACCGGGTTATCCTGTGTTAACCTACTAACAGAGAGTAGATTTTTTGTTAAATTTGGAACCACAAGAACATCAGATAACGAGATGTTAGGAGTAATACTAGATCGGCCAATATGAGATATAATGGCAGAATTACCATTGCCGAAATACACATTTTCGTTACCATTATAAGGCGTGGCAGATTCAAGGTGACCCGGAGAGGAGGTCATATGAGAAGAAGCACCCGTGTCGACGAACCAATCAGGGGCGGAGAGGTTGCACTGAGAGTGAAACGCCTCAGCAAGGTGTGCATCGTGAGCAGGAGATGGACGAGCAAAGGTTTGTAGTTCGGGACATTGATTTGCATAGTGCCCTTCCTTCCGGCACAACTGACAGTTCGGAGGACGGCGGTTGGTGCGGCCACGGCCTCGGTAAGATCCAAGATTAGAACTGCGACTGCCACGGTTTGAGTATGAGTTCTGACCTCGAGATGTAGTAACGTTAAAAGCAACCGGGGCAACTGGGTTGTCGGTAATTGACTGTAAGAACATCTCATGGCTTTCAGCCTGAGAAACGAGGTCGCGGAATCTCGGTTTTGGCATAATTAACCGCTGTGTTGTGGAGAAAGTTTCGAATCCAGAACCGAGACCACACAAGAACCAGTGTGTTTTGTCATCATCATCGAGTGGATGCCCGACAGCCGTGAGTTGATCACAGAACCCTTTGAAACGTCGAGCATAATCTGCGACAGATGAAGATTTCTTCAGGGTGCGTATAGAATCACGCAAGGTGTGAACTCTTTCGACGGAATCATGGCGATATGTGGATTCAAGCGTAGTCCAGACAGAATTGGATGTGGTGTGGCCTAGGGTTTCCGCCATGGCTTCTTCAGAGAGAGAGGATTGAATAAGGATAAGTGCTCTTTGATCGGCAGCAATCCAAGAGACATATGCGGGATTAGCAGTGGTGGTTTGATCGGTAGTTATGGTGGACGGAGGTACGGGAATGGTGCCATCAACGTAACCGGTAAGTTGTTGATAGGCTAAAAGGGGTACCATCTGCTTGTGCCACAATAGGTAATTGGTAGAGGACAACTTGATGGTGAGCATATGAAGAATCGTGGATAGAGGAAGAGGAGAATCAGAAGATTCATTTGAGGTGCCTGCCATGGAAGCAGAAGCAGAGGGATACGAGGGAGATGGTGGGAGGCGGCCATGAATTTGCTAGGGTATGGCTGATACCATATGAGGTTAATTAACCTTGATTGTTTTACTCTTTATTGATAGAGAAATATATAAGGCAAAATATACAACCGTTACCTATTTACACGATATGGCATTAACTAATAATATTGACAACATTAATTAAATTATTGACTAAATCGTTTCCTATTAGAAATGATAAAGAAAATAAATAAAGATGCTTGGTGAATTATAAGTCAATTTGTAATGGTTACTAAACGCAATCTTAATCACTAATGTTTTTTTAAGTCACTGCAGCTCTCCCTCTGAGAGAAAAACACATGATCAAATGCCTATAATGATGACCAAATGTATTATTAGACCGAAAAAAGGGAAGCCATTCCGCTCAATCTAATAAAAAAACGTCACTACTTAAAACTAGGTAAGGATCCATTATCCATTAAAATGAGAGGAATACATTTAATTCGATTCTATTAGCAAATATGTCACAATTACGCTTAGTCTAATAAAATACGTCATTACTTAAAACTAGGTAATGGTCCATTATCAATTAAACACACCCTTATATTATTATGAGTACTTTGTTGACATATTTTAGATTAGATTCAAAGTATAAATTTTACTCATACTAGCATAAAATCGCTTGCTCTTCGTTTCATAGTAGCATCATACTAACAATCTTTTTGACATAATAAAATACCAAAACACAAAGAAATGTTCTTTTCTATCTTCTAGTTTTTCTATCTTCGTTGATGTTTTAAACGAAATACGTATGCACACGTACGAAAAACAGTGTCTTGATGAACGTGATCGAAGTTCGTTCTTGTGAACTACACGTGGCATTGTGAGCTTCTGAGTGAGTACACAAATTCCTACACGTGTAACTCAAAAGTTGAGTTTAAAGTCAACAACTCCATAGTAACTAACTAGAGTAACGATATTGACTCATAGTCCTCCCCATTAGATAAAGATATGTACATATTAAAATTAAGAAATAATATTAAGATATACAATTATTGGATCACACATGTTATCATATTAAATAGATAATGAAATGCATAATAACACTGATTCAATCCATATTAGGTGTTGGATGATGAATTTAGAAGGAAACTTGAGAAGAAAGTTTAGGGTTTTAGAGTGAGAAACAAGAGAGAGAGAGAGAGAGTGAACAAATGCAGAGAAATTGAAAATGTTAATTGTGCAAAAGTTGGGAATTAAGCCTTACACTTTGGTAATTATACCATGGCTTAATTCCTTGATTAATTAGGACTAATCCTAATCTAATCTAAACTAATATACAATGTTTCAATATACCCCCTAGACTATCTTTTACAATATATTTAGTACCTAACAATCTCCCCCTTTATAATAATAGTCTAGGTTGCATATCTTTGAAGACTTCCTGTGTTTGTAAGGCTGAACCTGAGATTTGAACCGTTGAGCAGTTATGTTAATAAAACAGCATCAGCCTTTGATCATCGGTGACAGACATACTTTTAATTGGCTTTTCAACCAATATAAAGTATTCCAGAAGACTTCATGCAAATCGACTGAATGTAGACCCATAGATAGAGCACTTAGCAGCGGAAGTCCTTTCTTGAAGTTGTGGCGTTTGTCGATTTGCTGCAGATCCTTGGTTCCTGATGTTTGTTGAAGTTTAAGTAGTGCGGAATATTGATATGTTTTGGATTTTTCTGACCGTTGTTGATAATGTTGGAGTACGGTCATAGAATCCCTTATCTGATGTATTGACTGTTGTTGATAAGATTGAAGTACAGTCATCGGATCTTCTATCAGACATAGTGACCGTTGTTGAAAACAATGGAGTATGGTCGTCTGATCTTCGCACGAGAAGGTATCAGTGTAACCCAGGATCACATAGATTGCCTGTTAGCACGAGAGTTACAGAAACTGTGTGACCTACGTTCAGTGTTGGCTTTGATGTTAGCACTGGTAGGATTTCCATTCAATCATCGTGGAATACCAATATTTTTTGGTATCACTAAGAATGTTCCGGCAATATCTCAAAGATATGCTTGGTAGAATGCCTGTGTCCTAGAGAGATTTGATTCGGTTCTAGACTCTATAAGTGGACAAACGAAGGCGAGGACTGGAGGTGGGTCCTCTTTTAAAATATCAACAATCTCCAAATGAGATGTCGATAGTAGATGTAGTAATCTCCGTGATTTATGAAACAAGTACTTTTTGTACTTGAGTGGCTAGGAGGGTTGTGCATTGCATCACTAGGTCCATGATGTCTTAATCAGAAAGCAACATATGTAGTCCGATGTAGATGAGGTTACCCGGTCATTTGTTCGGTTTAGGGAGGGTTTTTCCGTTTTCTTTAACCCTTTCACACACGCTCCTCATTCAACTCACTTTTCATTTTCAACCACACCCTCGTTTTTGTTTTTACCATGTGATAAGCTGATTTGTACCCCATACTTCATACCCCCCTCTCAATTTTTACCTCAGCGCACCCTAATCAAGATCCCATGATACTTGATTCTGCTCACCTAGACCTAGGACCCTCACTTTTTAGTTCCTATATTGTCGGTGGCTCCGGGGAAGATCATGCTGGGTTTAGCAGATCATAGGAGTAATTTGAGAGTGGACTATTACGCTCATGTGCATTTTAATCAGCCTTTCAAAAGATGTTTCATTTAAGGAGTTTCACATGGATTTTAGGTAACACCGGACTCACTTAGAGTATCCGTTAACACACGGTATGAATCGGTAGTCGTTTGCACAACCGTTGATTCAAATGTGTGACCTGCGTTTAGAGTTGGCGTGATTTTAGCTCTAGCAGGATTTCCACTCGATCCTTGTGAAACATCAGATTGTGATGTCACTACGAGTGTTCCGATGGATTCACGGAGATCCATGTTTGTAGTAAAAGTGTCATATATTGGAAATATTCTTGGGGGAGAGAACTAGACACACTGTGCATACAAAGAGACTTAACCCGGGGCAGGAGGTTATTATGATTCAATACCGACATACTCCGAATGAGTAGTCAGTAGCTTTTGGTGCTACGTCCCCTAATGAAATGAAACAAATCCCTGTTGAGAGGAATTTGAGTAGATGGTGGTGGCGTGCATTTGCTTTACTGGGCCAGTAAAGTCTAATGAAACATTCAACGAATGAATGATCACCTATTCGTTTGGTTGCCCGATTTGTATACGGTTTGGATGCACTCATAGGTGTGTTTTCTTTGATTTATCATGTTTTCACATCACCTTGCACTCACTTATTACTATACCCTAGACCTAAACCCTCACATTTACCAGTTGGCTGAAATATTTCCCTGGGAAGGTGTGGCCTGATCTGGCAAACCATGGGAAGGTATGTCTTTTGAAATAGTAAGTAACGAGAATTAAAAGAATTTGTAATAAACAGATGCAATCTTTACTAGAGAACTAGTAAAGAGATCGTTTACGGATATTACAACGACTTATAATTAACGTTACAAACATAAAACTTTTTATTTGGGTATTTTGTTTTTGTTTTTCTGAATTTTCTCCCCCTAGAAATAATAATTCTCCCCCTAGAATTAATATTTCTCCCCCTCGACAAAACAAAAGTATTTACAAGTTTTGAGATTGGAAGACGTACCTTATACATCGTCGGAGGGTTGAAGGAGAGTATTTACGGTGAAGCTTGATTGAGCTTTGTGCTTTCTTTTGAGTTCGGGTTCTGAATCTGTTTTGATCAGAAGCCATTGACCGTTGAGGACCGGGTTTCAAGCTGAGATACTTGAAAGCCATTTATTTGAAGCTCGGGTTATACACTGAAGTGTGTAAGAGCCATATTATTGAGACTCGAGTTATACACTGAGTTGTGTATAAGTCATTATCCGTTGAAACGCGAGTTATACACTGAATTGTGTATAAGTCAATCTCCTGCAAAACAAATCATACAACTTTTGGTACCCATTTTTGTTTGGGTCCGATGGTGTTAGTATTAGAATGAAACCATCGATAAGTTGTATCGATTTGATGTAAAGATTTGGAATTCCAAGAAAAATTGACACTCGATGTTTCACTTTCAAATAATTTCTGGGAAATTATCTGAGATTTTGGAATTTTCGAAATCCATTTTTCGTTTACCGTGGGTGTTTTGAAAACAAGAGCAGGATTTGTTGTGGGCACTGATTTAAAAGTTGTTTTAGGTGCCAAAGAAAGTAAATCTTTTCTCGAGTACGTTAAAGATTTAGTTTTAGAAATGAAATTCTGTGAAGGTGTAGAATGTTTCAAAACAGGTTTTGATTTAGACGAACAAGTTTCTGGAGATTGTGGTTTCACAAACAACTTTTTACTCTTTTGAAGTGAATAAGTTGTGAACTGTGATACCTTTTTAGAAACAGATTTTGAAGATTCACCGATGTAAATCTTAATCGGAACTTGTACCGCTCGTTTTCCTTTGTCAACAATTTTAGGTTTAGAACATTCTTCAATCTTAATTTTCAAAACATCGTTTGCAGTTTGAGACAAAGAAATATCTGCTTCAAGAGATGTAATTTTATCTAGCAATTTTGCTTTTTCAATATTGACAGTATTGATTTGTTTTTGTAAATCAGATCCAAAATTACATTCAAGTTGTTTGATTTTATCAGTCAAAACATGATTTTCAGCACAAGCAGAATCATATGTTTCGATGTTCAAAGCATTCAAATGATTGGAGTCATGAAGTTGTTTTGTGAGTTCAGCAATCTGAATTTTCAAGCTCTCGGAATCTGTTTCATAAGTTGTGATATTTGATTTCAAATTTGCGTTTTCAGATTCTAGAGCTTGAATTTTATCAATTAAAATATCAACTTTGCAATTAACTTTCTCACTTTTCTCCAATTTTTCTTTGTAGTCATTACTCAATCGTAAATTCTTAACATTACCATGAAATGATTTTTCAAATAAAACATAATTCTGCGTACTTGTAATTTCCCACGTCGCAGCTGAATCTTTTAATTCGCAAAATACCTTTTGAAGTGATTTAAACAAATTTTCATCCATTTTAGCTCTTTTGTTTTCAAAATTTGAAATTTTCAAATAAAAATTATGATAATAAAACGATGGTCTTTGAAATCTGAAAAATATGTGGCAATAGACCGCTAGTCTTTTTGTAATTCTAGTTTTAATACTGCTTTCAGTTAATATCTTAATAATAATAAAATAAAATGAAAACGACTTTAATAGTTTTAAAAAAATAGACTTAGTAAAATTAAACAATCTTTAATGGGAATTTAAAATTCTTGTATGCATCAGGCAAACCAATTTAGATACAAGTTTTTTACGAACTTTAAGCACAATTTCTAGAAAGAAATTTAAAGTGAACGATTAACACATCATAGTTTAATAGTGACACATTAAACAACTCAAAGTGTCACAAAATTATTGTATTTAAAAGATTGTTAATTTCAAATCTACTTTTACGATGATGAATTGATGGTGTGATTACTGTTTTTGAATGTTGACAAAAAGTGAGACAAATTTACTTTTATGCACCACTTGGTTTTCTTTAATAAAATTGGTATTGGGTTTTGAAAACCAGATTAATAAAATTGGTGTTGGATTTTGTTGATCGATTTTGGTGTTGAGTTTTCTTTAATTTGTTGTTGACGCTGATTTTGTTCGAGATGTTCAATGGATTTCTGAGTGGAAGATTTTGAATGATTTTGTTGGGTTATGGATGAAGATGACGGAGGTGATGATGCAGAGTCGGTCGGTGACGGAGGTGGAGCAGCTGCCGGCGACGAAGCGATTTTCTGGTGGTGATGGAGTCGCCGGAAAATATTGTTGCTCGTGCCGGAGAAGAAGATGTTGTCGGAGTTGAATCTGAGTTTGAGTTCTTGCCGGTGTGGTTGATCAGACTTCTAAGCTTCTCGACGGAGGTTTAATACGCCGGAGAAGATGGTTAATGGCGGAGGTAGGTGGCGGCTATGGTGTTCGTCGGTGTTGCAGAAGCTACCGGAAAAGATGATACGTGAAAGTTTGTTTGCCGGAGAAGAAAGAGATTGGCGGCGGAAGTTGGCGGTAGTTTTTGCAGAGCACAAGCGAATCGGAGCAGTTGTCGGCGATGAAGGTGAGCTCCGGTTAGTGGTTGCTGGACTTGGTGGATTTTTTTTTTTAAAATAGGCTTGATCGGAGTCTAATTTGATTTTTTTTTTCATAAATAGGCTTCATCGGAGTACATTTTTCACAAATATGCTCGATTTTTTTTCGTTTTCAAAAATAGGCTTTCCTGGGTCACCGAGGCCGGCTTTCCCATTAAAGCATGATTCCTGGAGGCCGGCTTTGGGTTGTTTGACGTGACCTCTGGATCGGAGTACTCCCCGAGGCCAGCTTCTGAAAGAATGCCTCCCCAAGGCCGGCTTCAGACAACACACTCTCTGTCATTTCTTTTCATTTTGAATTGACTAATCAATATCTCTCAAATATTTTAAGAATATCTATCTAAATCGTACACTTGAATACTACACCTACTCTATCACCATTTCTTTATCTTCAAACACAGCAAATCTCTCCTCAGTCGGACCTCCGCTACACATAACCATCTTTTCCGGCAATTGTTCTTCTTCTCCGGTGAACGACCTCCAGCAAACAAACACCGACAAATCAGTCACCTCCGATAACCCACCTCCGTCGCTGCTCCAACACCTCCGCCACTCTCCGCCGCTTGTCATCTCCTCCGGCGACTTCAGATTACCCGACCTACACCGTTATCCTTCTTCTCCGTCACCGAGCACCCACTTCCCCTTTAAACATATCAAAAAAAAAAAAAAAAAAAAAAAACACTCCAAAAAAGAATACACTCCATTCTTTGTGAAGCCGGCCTCGGGGAGGCATTTTTTGTGAAGCCGGCCTCGGGGAGTACATAAATTCAGTTGTCACGTCAGACTACACAAAGCCGGCCTCCAGGAGTCATGTTTTAGTGGGAAAGCCGGCCTCGGGGACCCAGGAAAGCCTATTTTTGAAAACGAAAAAAAAAAGGAGCCTATTTGTGAAAATATAGCTCCGATGAAGCCTATTTATGAAAAAAAATCGTCTAATTTTCACAAATAGACTTCTTTTTTTTTTCGTTTTCAAAAATAGGCTTTCCTGGGTCCTGGAGGCCGGCTTCCCATTAAAACCGGACTCCTGGAGTCCGGCTTTGGCTTCTTTGATGTGACCACTGAGAAGTGGTACTCCCCGAGGCCGGCTTCACAAAGGTTGCCTCCCCGAGGCCGACTTTAGCTTACTTTTAAACATTTTTTCTTAACCTTTTTTTTCTTCTCTGTGTGTGTGTTTTTAAGAGAATGGAATAAATATATTATATATATATATATATATATAGAGAGAGAGAGAGAGAGAGAGAGATCGCCATTGGAGGAAGCTTGAATTCAATGGTTTGCTTCCTGCGTGATGTACGATTTGTCCGCAACAGACGAAACTTGTACGAAAAAGTAATAATAGCGATAGCAGCAAAGCTAAATTTCAGCAAATCGATTTATTTTAAATAATATAGTTAAAGAAGTCGGCCTCGGGGAGGCAACCTTTGTGAAGCCGGCCTCGGGGAGTACCACTTCTCAGTGGTCACATCAAAGAAGCCAAAGCCGGACTCCAGGAGTCCAGTTTTAATGGAAAGCCGGCCTCCAGGACTCAGAAAAGCCTATTTTTAAAAACGAAAAAGAAAGAAGCCTATTTGTGAAAATTAGGCTCCGATCAAACCTATTTTTGAAAAAAAATCGGACTTGGTGGCACAAAGGAATTTTTTTCAAAAATAGGCTCGATCGGAGCAGAAATTTCACAAATAGGCTCGATCCTTTTTGCTTTTCAAAAATAGGCTTTCCGCCGTCCCCGAGGCCGGCTTTGCTCTTAATCCCGGACTCCCCGAGACCGGCTTTGGGGTTTTTTGACGTGACCTCTGGATGAACGGACTCCCCGAGGCCGGCTTCTGGAAGAAGGCCTCCCCGAGGCCGGCTTTAGCCCATACACCTCCCCGAGGCCGGCTTCAACATCTCTATCTCTGCGTAAAAGACGATTGTAATGGTGGTTGCTCTTGTTTCTGTCCTATATATAATAGTTTTGCTTCCTGCCACACCAATTCTTCCATTAACCAAAGAATCCTTTGTGGAATTTTCAGCTGCAAAATAACACAATTAATGCTGTCAATTGTAGAAAGTTTACCATCAAAACTTGATAACAGAAAGAGTAATTAACATCTGAACTTCGAATCACTTCTCATACTCGTTGGCCAACTAAAATCCAAATTAGTCAAGTGAAATTTGATGAGAGAGAGAGAGAGAGAGTATACACAGGGAACAAATGGCGGAAGCGTGTAATTTCTTCTTGAGCTGAAGCAACTATGGGAATCAAGGCTTTCGATGTAATTATTGGAATGGATTGGTTGGGAATCCACCAAGCCAAAATTTTATGTGGAAAGAAGTTGGTGTCGATCAAGTCTCCCGAGAATGAGAAAGTGTATATTTATAGAGAAAAGAGGCATCATATGCCAAATCTTATTACCGCCATTAAAGCAAGAAAGAGTTTGTCAAAGGGATGTTCGTCATTCATAGCCTATGTCCTAGATGGGAGAAAAGAGAAAAAGACGGTGGATAATGTGAAGATTATTAGGGATTTTCCCGAAGTTTTTCCCGATGACTTGCCCGGTTTGCCACCGGAGAGACAAGTCGAGTTTCGTATTGACTTAGTTCCGGGGGCGACGCCGATTGCCCGAGCCCCGTATCGTCTAGCCCCAACCGAAATGCGTGAGCTAATGTCTCAATTGCAAGAGTTACTTGATAAAGGTTTTATCCGTCCTAGTTCGTCACCGTGGGGTGCACCGGTTTTATTTGTGAAGAAGAAAGACGGTTCAATGAAAATGTGTATTGACTACCGAGAACTTAACAAAATGACGATTAAGAACCGATATCCTTTGCCAAGGATTGATGATTTGTTTGACCAACTTCAAGGAGCTGATTATTTCTCCAAAATTGATTTGAGATCGGGTTACCATCAAGTTCGAGTGTAACACCCCGAGACCCGGCCTAGCATTTTTAAGGTTGTCGGTAAGTTTATCTTATTATTTATAATTTTATAGAATTTTATTTTATTTATTAGTATTTTTAACCACGGGGTTAAAAATTAGCAAAACTGAGATAGATATATTTTAGTATGATTTTTATATATCTGGGTCCACTTTTGAACCGGGGTTCTAGTGGTATTTTTAGTTTTGGAATTAGAGTTCGTTTAGGGTTCCAAATTAAACATCGTATTTTAATATTATACTGTGTTTTAAAAAAAAATAACCCTTAAGGGTTGGACACGTAATGGAGGTGTGGCATTAAGAAAGTTGGTTTTATTTCAATCTCTCAAACTCTCGATCTCTCTCTCGTCTCTGCCTAAAACACACACAAAACACACACACATATAGAAACTTTGATTTGAGCTTGAATCTTTGAAGTTGCTTGACCAAATTTCGAAATTGAAGCTTCCAACTAGTAAGTAATCTCCTCTTTTGATTAGTGTTAGAAGTTCTTGAGTGTTTATGCTTAATTGAAGAACTAGGGTTAGGGTTCTTGGTGGGTTTTGATCAAAAATTGAAATTAATGATTTCTTTAAGTTAGTTTATGATAAGGAAGTGTTATTCTTGTTAGTAGATTGATTGAAACATTCAATCTAAACATAATTTATAATTTGGTGATTTTGGGTCAAGAACCCTAATTTTGGAGATAATGATTTATGTGAATTTGTTATTGTTTAAGATTGTAACTAGTGTTATAATTGTGTTAGAAACTAGTTATAACATTAAACTAATTGTTTGGTAATATTTAGACAAAAATTAGTAAGTTGTGAATTTTGGTTAGTTTGACTTTTTATAAGGTCAAACCTGGATTAGATGATGATGGAAATTGGTTAAATACAATTCTTAAATTGGTTATGATATTGTGATGATATCGATTAATGTGTTGAGATGTTTTAGATAAAAATCTAAGTCTTGACCCGTTTGGGTCAAAGTAGTACCCTAAATTGTGTAATTGCAAGTTATTAGTCGAATTTGACTTTGAGTAAGTCAAAGATGTTGTTTGTGCAGTAATTTAAACTTGTAATAAGTGTAAGAGTTGCTTTCAAGTTGAGTTTTTTTAAGCTTATGCACATTTTGACTTGAATGATACTAATTCGGTTATTATTTCGGTTAGCAGGAAAAGGGAAGGAGAAGACTCAGTGATATAAGACGACTGAGTGGTACTCGTGTATGCAAAGGTGAGTGGACTTATAACCTTTGTACTGTTTAAATTGCAATGGTTTAGGTTGCAATTTGTTAGGATTGGTTATGGAAGTTGTTGAGTTGAAAATGGAGAATTTTAGCATCTGCAGTGTTTCGTGGCACGAAGTTGGACAGAAAGTGATTTTCGTGCAGCACGAACTTTTTCGTGCAGCACGAACCTGAGTTCGTGGCACGAAGTTTTGGGTTCGTGGCACGAACCTGCTGTTTGGCTACAAAATTTTGTGTTGTGATTTACACAGTATGTTTTATTGTTAATTAACTGGCTATGTGTTAATTAATTGATATGTGCACATGGAAAAGAGTAGAGGACAGTCTGCGTGGGGGGCTGGGCTTTCGTTTACTGTTAGATAACGGTAATTGTACCTTGGCATATGTGTTGTGTCTGAAGGAAGCTTTACCGTTGCTAATGAGTAAAGGGCTTCCGGTAAGCTGTTGTTAGGCCCACAACAGTTGTAAAGTTCTGCAAAACCGCCGGTCCTTTTGTTATTTGTGATTAAGTGAAAAATTGTGAATCGAGATTGTTGGATTTATACATTATAATGTGTTATAATTTCACTCACTTAGCTTTGTGCTAATTCCCCACTGTGTTGTATATTTTGCAGGTTTTGGAAGTTTGTGATTAGGAATGGATGACTAAATTATAAAAGATATGTTTTTTTGGAATCGAGCCGAAAGTTTATAACACCGTTTTGTTGATATTAAATTACTTTACTTTTATAATGTCTGTAAATTAATTTGTTTAAACGCTTCCGTGTTTTGTTAAAAAAAAAAATGGCATGAAAATTATGGTGTTACATCGAGTTAAAGAAGGTGATACCGAGAAGACGGCCTTTAGAACACGTTATGGGCATTATGAATTTTTGGTGATGCCATTTGGTTTGACGAATGCCCCAGCTATTTTTATGGATCTCATGAATAGGGTTTGTAAACCTTTTCTCGATAAATTTTTCATAGTATTTATTGATGATATTCTTATCTACTCCAAAACCGAAGAAGAACATGAAGAACATTTGAAGCAAATTTTAGAAGTGTTGAAACGAGAGAAACTGTATGAAAAATTCTCGAAGTGTGAATTTTAGTTGCGAGAAGTCCAATTCCTTGGTCATGTAGTATCTAGAAACGGGATAAAGGTTGACCCGTCTAAAATTGAAGCGGTAAAGAATTGGGAGGCACCGAAGACTCCAACCGAAGTAAGAAGTTTTCTTGGGTTAGCCGGTTACTACCGAAGGTTTATTGAAGACTTTTCCCGAGTGGCGGTACCACTCACGATGTTGACAAGAAAGGATGTGAAGTTTGATTGGGGGAAAAAGCAAGAAGATGCATTTGCCTTGTTAAAGGGTCTTGGATGTGTTTTGATGCAAAGAGGGAAGGTAATAGCTTATGCTTCAAGACAATTGAAGGATGCGGAAACGAGATATACTACTCATGATTTGGAATTGGCGGCGATCGTTTTTGCCTTGAAGATTTGGAGGCATTACTTGTATGGAACAAGGTGTACATTGTACACGGATCATAAAAGTCTTAAGTATGTGTTTACACAAAAGGATTTGAATATGAGGCAAAGAAGGTGGATTGAGTTGATTAATGATTATGATTGTGAAATCGTTTATCATGAAGGAAAATCTAATGTGGTGCCGATGCCTTAAGTAGAAAAGTTTATGAGAAGCCGGTCAAGGCTAAGTTGATGCGGATTGAAGTGGTATCTAGTCTTATTGAAAGCATAAAAACCGCACAAACCGAGGTGATGGGAAAAGATGAGTATAGACAAGAAAGATTGGAAAAAGAACCAAGTATTTGAAGAAAATTCTCAAGGGTTGAAAACCGTGAATGGTCGGATTTAGGTTCCAAAATTTGGTGGGAACCGAAAAGTATTGTTAAATGATGCACACAAGTCCAAGTACTCGATTCATCCCGGAAGTACAAAGACTTATCAAGACTTGAAAAGGATGTATTGGTGGCCGGGGATGAAGTCGATGGTAGCAAAGTACATTTCAAAGTGTGCCACGTGTGCACAAGTGAAAGCCGAGCAACAAGTGCCTTATGGGGTTGCACAATCGTTGCAAGTGCCGGCCGGGAAATGGGAAGACATCAACATGGATTTTATTGTGGGTCTTCCGAAGACAAGTAGAAATCATGATGCCATTTGGGTGATTGTTGATAGGTTAACGAAAAGTGCGTTATTCCTAGCTATTCGGGAAACTATGCCACTCGAGAAGTTGGCTAAATTGTATGTTGATAAGGTTGTTCGTTTGCATGGGGTGCCGAAGTCGATTGTGTCCGATCGGGATGCAAGGTTTACCTCGAGATTTTCGAGATCACTCCAAGAAGAGTTGGGAACTAAGTTGAGATTGAGCACGGCTTACCATCCGCAAACCGATGGTCACAGTGAAAGAACGATCCAAACGGTAGAAGATATGTTGAGATCATGTGTGATGGATTTTGGTGGTAAATGGGATGAACATTTACCGTTGGTTGAGTTTTCATATAACAATAGTTATCATGCAAGTATCCAAATGCCACCGTTTGAGGCATTGTATGGGAGGAAGTGTAGGACGCCTTCTTGTTGGTTAGAGGCGGGTGAGACGAAACTCACGGGTCCCGAGATCGTGAAAATAATAAATGAGAAAATTGGAATAATTCAAGCCAATATGAAAGCCGCACAAGATCGTCAAAGAAGTTATTCGGGCTTGAAAAAGCGACCCTATGACTTGGATGTTGGTGATATGGTCATGTTGAAAGTGTCACCTTGGAAAGGTGTGATGAGATTTCGAAAGAAGAGCAAATTGAGCCCAAGGTATGTTGGCCCATTTAAGATCTTGAAACGGGTCGGTCTACAAGCATTTAAGTTAGAACTCCCACCCGAGTTGCAAGGTGTCCATGACACATTTCATGTGTGCAACTTGAATAAGTTTTTGGGTGAAGTGGAGAATGTGATCCCACTTCAAGATTTGCGGGTCGATGCACCCAATAGATTGATTGAAGAACCCGAGGCCATATTGGAGGCCCAAACGAAGAAGTTGAGGAACAAATAGATCGAATTGGTGTTGGTCAAGTGGAAGCATTCCCTTGAGCCAAATTTGACTTGGGAAGTCAAAGATGAGATGAAGAAACGCTACCCAAATTTTGTGGATTATGAGGCGATTCCGAGGACGGAATCCTCTTAAGGGGTAGGTAGTTATAACGACCGGAATTTTATAAATAAATAAATTGTACAAAAATATGATAAATAAGGATAAATCGTTTAAAGATCGTAGGAATTGGTTTCGTGTCGTTTGGACACCGTTTGATATGGTTAAGGTCGAAACCGGGTCGAATCGGACAACAGAAAGTTGCAGCCTAGCTATCTGGAGGAGTTCGCGGCGCGAACTAGGGGTTCGCGATCGCGGGGATGGAACAGTGAGTTGGGATTTTGAGGCTTGAAGTTCGTTGCTTGTTCCCGATCGCGAGGAGTTCACGACCGGGGAAGTTCGCGGCGCGAACTCGAGTTCGCGAACGCGAACTGGTACATATCTATAAAAACGGATTTTGGGGCTAGGGTTTGGACACCTACACCCCCTATACCCTACCAGCCGTTATTTTGGAAGAAGTGCACGGTTTTTGCTGTTCTTGAGCTCAAATCTTCATATTCCTTGGAGATTATTGATCTAAGGTAAGAATCATTGATTGTTTGTGCATCTCTTTGATATTTCAAGCTTTATTTGGGCATTAATGGTGGTTTGGACAACTCACCATGTCATCTTTGGGGAAGATGACCAAACATGAGTGTAAAACACTCATTGTAGACTTGTATTCAATGTGTACAAGTTGGATTTGGGGATTTTGATGAGAATCTTGAACCAGGGTTTGAGATTTCCACCAAGTTGGATGAACTTGGTGGTCATGAGCATAGTTATGGATTGTTTATGGTTAGTTATGGTTGATAACTAGATTATTTGTGTAAATTATGATTAGGTCTTAAAGGCTTAAGGATTTGGTGATTATTCCTTCATTCAAGGAGTAAGGATTTGTGTTTGCTAACACAATTTTGGATAGCATTGCTAAGGTGAGTACATGTGATCTTTCTGAGTACATAGTAAACCATGATTCATAGTTTGAATTGATTTCTTAGAGTCTTTATTAGATAATTGTTTTTAATAAAGAAAATATAGAATTGAATTGAATTGAATTGAGTTGACTTGAATTGAATAGACTTGAATTGTCTAGACTTGAATTGACTTGAGTTAAATTGACTTGAATTGTTCATTATGTGTTTAGTTACCACTAGTAGACATGAGTTGTGATATGGGGCTTTGACCCAAGTTGATGATTTGTTATGTGGTAGCTAATCAGTTGGATCATAGATAACCCACACAAGTTGGGGGAGTTAATGACTACTACTTGGGGCGGTACCACCCTGCGCAAGAGTAGTATGTCGAGAAATAGATAACCCGGAAAGCGGGGGAGTTTGAGATAACCGGAAATCGGGGGAGCAAATAGATAACCCGGAAACGGGGGAGTTTAACTAGATAACCCATATCGGGGGAGTTTGTTTCGGGGAGGCCCGTTACGTATATGTGTTGGGCTTATGGCAAGCCTTAGAGTATGATTGACTATGTGCAATGTGATAATTATTTAATTATTATTTTATTGCAATTATTTTCTAACCGGGTCTAAAACCCATGTTTCTCACGAGACAATTTTGTCTCACGTACTACATTTCTTTTGACTATGTACTCAGGTTCGGGAGCTAAGGATTAGGCGGCCCGTAGTGTTAGCATTGGATGATTAGCTCGGTGTACCATTTGATTCCCTAAGACTATAGTTTTGATATGATTGTAACACCATTTTTGGCACCTGTAATCATTCCAAATGTTTGGTTTAAATTACTTTTAGATTTTTATGGATTTTAATTACCAAACTTGTTTATTCAAAAAGTTTAAATTTGGTTGGAAAATTGGTGTGTTACAGTGAGGTCCTTTGTAATACTCTTGATTAAAATATAAGGTTAAATTGGAGAGAGAAAGTGTTTTATTGGTGGAATGATTGGTAATAATATTATTTTATTAGGTGGGCCCCTTAAATTTGAGAAATATAAACTTTTTTGTGGGACAAAATTTTAAGGAGAAATGTAAACTTTTTTATGGGACTGGAGGGAGTATATGTTTTATTTAAATATATGTTAAAAAGGAAAGTTATCATTAAAGCCGAGTAAAAAAGTTAAGTGAGATTGAAACCGGGAAAGGGTGCACAGAAATTGGTAATGGTGAGACTGAAACTCAAAGATTGTTAAATCAAGAGCTTGTGTTTAATCAACAATAATTCTTATTAATGTTGACAAAAAAAGATTATGAAAACTAAATAAATAACAAAAAAAATCCATAGTGTTATTACGACTTTTGGGTTTCTTCCACCTCACCCCATGTATATTAGTTTTAAATTTCCATTCTCATCTGCTTTCCATTTTTATATTATTACTACTTTAACCACCACAACTCTGTCTAATTTTAGCATCCATTCTCTATTTCTTTAGTCTTCTTAACAATTCATTTAACATTTCATTATTTCGATTTTCAACCTCTCTTTACCACCAATGAAGATCCAGTGTGACGTTTGTAACGAAGATGAGGCATCGGTATATTGCTCCGCCGACGAAGCCGCCCTGTGCTCCGCCTACGGCCACCGCGTACACCACGCCAACAAGCTCGCCGGAAAACACCCACGGTTCTCCCTCCACCACCCGTCGCCCAAAGATTCACCGGTATGCGATGTTTGTCAAGAGAAAAAAGCTTTCTTGTTTTGTCAACAAGATAGAGCCATCTTATGAGAAGATTGTGATGTAGCGATTCATAAAGTCAACCAACACACTAAAACCCACAACCGGTTTCTTCTCACCGGCGTTAAGCTATCGCCGACGGCTTGTTTATATGCGTCTTCAAACCCTCCGGCGAATACCCAAAACGGTGTCGTTCCTGACCAACAACAGAAACCATTTCCTTCTCCGGTCATGAATCAAATTAGTCTTCAAACTCCGAACTGCCACCAAGAATTAAACGGGTCGGATTCGGGTCATGGTTCGGATACGAGTAGCATATCGTAGTATTTGATTGATATGCTACCTGGTTGGCACGTTGAAGATTTTCTTGATCCACCACCTCCGAATTTCTCAAAGGTTATTAACTTTAATCATTTTTATTTAATTTTAATTAATATGAAAATACGGAGCTCGGATGCACGGATACGCCTGAAAGGAAGCCGCTCCCGTATCGGATACATGGGGGATACAGATACGCCATGGATACGCCTGGATACGTATCGGCGATGGAGGAAACGTATCCGGGGGAAGTATCCGGGGAGTATCCGACGCGTATCCGTGTAGTTTCCAGAACATATCTGTATGATTTTGGGTAGATGGGCTTTTTGAGTCTAAAATGGTCTAATGGGTTAAAGTAAACTTATAATAATCTCTAGAAAAATACGTATGTTCCCCATAGGTCTACAAAACAACTTGTCGATTTCATAATTCATACCCTCGTCTAATCGTCTCTTCGTTTGATTATTGATACTTAATTACCTTTGAAATATTTATTATTTTTGTAGTTTACACTTTACATCAATATATACCTATTTTGGAATTTCTTTAACATATATATATTTTTTATATATTTTATATTTTCCGTATCTCTGCCGTATCCGTATCCTGAATTTTTTATTTTTGCCGTTTCCCGTATCCGTAGCGTATCCGTTTCCCTGTGCCGTATCCGTATCCGTGCAACATAGATACGGAGTATTATTTTAATTAAATTGGAAAAATTACAGATTGTTGACAATGATCCGGCAGCGATTTGGAGTGGTGAGTTGTTAAATGGAAGCTTGAGTACTAATTCTTTCTCGTCGGAATCAATGGGGTTGTGGGTTCCACAAGCACCTCCGGCGCCGGCTCCGGTACCGGCATCGGCGCGGTATGGTCATCCAGCGCAACACTTTGAACCGGCCGGTTCAAATATGGGATTTGGAAATCAAACGGTTAACGGGTCATCATTTGTTTTTAGTGATGAAGATAATTATAATTATAATTATAATTACAATAAGATGACAAAATCAAGCAGAAAGTGGACATCTGACAATGGGAATTGCTTCACCGTGCCTCAGATCGGTCCTCCTTCCAAGAGATCAAGAACACTTTGGAATTAAACCCATCAAGATTTCATTTTGTTATTATGGTTTATGTTGTTAAGATTAGTTTTTCAGACTCTTTCTTTCTTTCTTTCTTTCAATCCAAATGGGTTTTGGTTCTTCAATCATTTGGCTTTCATCTTTTTTTCTTTTCTTTTTTTTCAAATAATAGAAACGAATATAATGCCATAATGGTTCTGTATGTATACTACAAAAAAAATATGCTTTTAGGACCCTTTTTGTGGTACACTCTTACAATGGTGTGATTGGTGTCCTAAAAACATATCTAATAGGATCAACTAGTTTTTGAATCCTAATATGATATAATCTAATAGGACATTTTATATGTGTATCCCATTAAACTATATTATAAGACCTTTGTCCTTTGGCGTTTTAATATAGTTCAACGTAATAGGACATTTGATGTGAGGGTCCTATTATATTATAGCATAATAAGACACCTGATATGAGGGTCCTATAATATTAAGTTTTTTGGGACATTTATTCGTATGAGTCCTATAATAGTAACAGATAATAAGACTTTTATACATAAGTCATATTACATTAGGTTTTATAGGTCGTTTATCCAATAACGTCATATTATGATATTATTTAATAGGACATTCGATATGCGGGTCTTATAATATATATGTTTATAGGACACTTATTTATTTGGGTCTTAATATAAAGACACTTATTTATTTGGGTCTTCGAGAAGAATACGGCTCGAGTTTATAACCTACTCCCATGACTCGTGAAGCAATATAACCATTACTCATGACTAATAACCTACAAATATCTATTTAAAAGTAATAAGTGTCCATAACCATACCTTTGACCCGTGAACTATTATCACTACTAGGCATGACCAATAATCTATAGATATTCATTTTACATGTAATAGGTGTTTATAACACATACCCATGACCTGTGAACCATTATAAACACTAGCCAGTACCAATAACCTATATATATATATATATATATATATATATATATATATATATATATATATATATATATATATATATATATATATATATATATATATATATATCAATTTTACTTGTAATAGGTGTCCATAATCCATAATCGTGGCCCGTGAACCGTTATAGCGACTAGCTATGTCGAATAACCTATAGATATCCATTTTACCCACTAATAACCTATAGATATTCATTTTTACCAGTAATAGGTCTCCATAACCCATTATCATGACCCGTGAATCATTATAACCACTAGACATGACAAAATAACCTAAAGACATCTTTTTTACCAGTAGTAGGTTTCCATAACCCATGACCCATGAACCATTATAAGCACTAGGCTTGACTAGTAACCAATATATATCCATTTTGAATACCCATGACGAGTGAACTATTATAACCACTATCCATCACCACCAACATTACAGATATGCATTTTACCAGTAATAGGTGTCCATAACCTTACTCATGGCCCGTGAACCATTGTAAAGACTAGCCATGATGAATAAACTATAGATATCTATTTTACCAGCAATAGGTGTCCATAGCCCATACCCATGATCCATGAACCATTATAACCACTAGTCATGATCAATAACCTATTGATATCTATTTTACCAGTAATATGTGTCCATAACATGTGAACCATTATAACCATGAGCTATAACCAATAACCTACATATATCCATTTTACCAGTTATAGGTCTCCATAACCTACTCCCATGACCCGTGAACCATTATAAACACTAGTCATGACAAATAACCTATAAATATCTAAAAGCACCATTAGAATGTGTTTAATAATGTTTATAACTGAAAGTAAGAATAAATGAATTACGGAGAATTTCATTATATTAAATGAGATAGTTAGTGGGTGTTGGCTCCAATAATTTTATCAAAGAAGATAAGTTTTCAAAGTATTTCATTTATTTTAAAACATCACAAATGAAAAATGTATCACTTATTTTGAAATGGATGAATTAATTAATTATTTAACAATTAATTTGAAATATTATCTATTTGGCTCGTCAAATTTATTTACGCTCATTGTTAAAAAATTTGAATTTTAGAAACCTCTCCTTTATTCATGGTTGTTTTGCAATGCGGTTAACATACCTCAATATGCGGCACTACTCAAACAACCACCACGATTTCGTTGTTATAGGTAATAGTATGCATCATATAATGATGTTAATTATTTTTCTTCCTCTCATTTTATCTACTTTGATTTTACTATATCTTTTGCCCCAATTCGAGTAATGTAATTTATATATCGATCGTCTTTTTAGGTAACAATCAGGGAATTGATGTCACAATTCATGATAAGCATCAGTTAAGGTAATGATTTTTGCTTCAAAAAGTATATTTTTATTTTATAATTAATGTTAAAAATTTAGGCTAACAGTTTGTTGTATGGATCTCTAGTTATTTCACTTTAAGGTGATGACATTAAAAAGAAGATGAATTTTAGTGCAAGGTTGTTTTGCTATCTACATTATGTGACGTGAAGAATATTGATGGGATACAAACCAAGTATGTACTATAGATTTAACTTTGTTATATATCTTTGTCTAATAGGTGATTTATGCAGTGAAGTATTAGTAATTTAGTATTGCAGGAACTCGATGAAGGAGTATGATGTCTTAGTTTTTTCAGGTTCTCATGGTTGTTGATCTTGCACAAGAATATCTTCAACGATGTGTGAAATGTTCTCAAGGGCGAAGATTGATATTTTTTACTGTACAAGACGTTTTATGTTTCAGTTCAATTATTTGTAGTTAACTTTCTTATTATATTTTTATGGATGGTTATATGTATTACTTAATTATCTTGAAACTCATGCAAATAAAGCGGTTGATTTGAATGATAATGAAATGTTTGTTTCATATTTAATCAATGATTAATGATTAAAATTGGATATTTATTTTTATGTATAATGACAATAACCATAGTAAACTTTTATGATGGCTAGTTTGCTCACGTTTTTCAATATGATTCTAATAGATCTTTCTTAGGACCCCTCTAAATTGTCATAAAATGTATTATTTGGATATTAAACAAGTGTCCTATATATTTATACTTATAAGGACACATATACTAGTCTATTAGAACGACTTTTGCGTGTCCTATAAAATTCAGTTCTTAGGACCTCTACATTTTCTTAAATGTAATAGTATGTAGGTATCTTTTGCAACCCGATAAAAGTGTCATATATTATAGTCTTTTAGGACGCCTTTAACGTTACATAATATATTTTAATAGGACCATAAAAATATGTCTCATTAGCATAATCACTTATTGGGTCACCAAAAAGTGTCCTGTGTTATAATCTATTAGGACACTTTTAGTGTCACATAATACATTTTATAGGACCTTACAATATGTTTCATAAAGATAACATTATCGATTTTGTATGGAGGGGATGAATATGATTACTTACTAAGCATATAATTGTGGGGAATACTTTATCTATTTACTTTTTAGCAATGAATATTTTATCTATAAAATATACAATTATTGAACCTTTTAGTCAAGAATATAATATATGTATACTCATTTAACGATTTCTATGCATCATAAGTCATAACAAAAGACAAGCAAGTGGTGTTTGAGACCAGTATTGGAAGTTCACGGAAAGGGGTTCGATCACAAGGTATACAAGAGTGTTATAACAATACGTTATAAGTTTTTTTCCCCTATTAACATTACTATAATAATAATTAATCCCACAAACATCTTTCATTCTATAACATTTGTAGGGTTATGTTCTAGATAGTCTACCTTTAAAACATAATCCTAAGGGGTCAAGGTATGGGTCGTTAAAAAGCGCCGTTATAGCCCCTTAAATCATTTAACACCGTTATAGCCACACCCCCTCTTTTATTATTTGGCCGCTATAACATTTTCGTTGTTGCTACGGCGAGTCGCTAAAGGGAACGAGCAGGGGAAGGGAGGTGGGGGTGGGGTTGTCCAACCAATCAAAATACACCAAATAACAAATGTGGGACCCCTATAACACCACTTTAACTATAACACCAGGGAGCCACTTTTTACTCCCCAAGTTATAGCCAAGTTATAAGCCCAAAAATACTATAACATGCCTATAACTATCCTTCCACATCTTGTGCTCTAAGGGACAAATCTTAGGTATTGGATCAAAAAATCTCTTAACAACCACCATCATCAAATCACATGTGATTGAATACACAACCACCACCGCCAGCCACCACCACCATCGCCGGCCACTGCCGCAGACAACAACCCGCGGCCGCAGATCGCCGCCGTCCGCCACCTTCGGCCACTGCAATCACATGTAATGGGATACGCAATCACATGTGACTGAAAACAGCCAACAGTGGAGAGGGGTTAACGGTGGTGAAGACGGTAGCCGGCAGAGGTTGGTGTTGGTGGTGGTCGGAGATGTTGAATCACATGTGATTTAATACACATGGGGTGGTGGTGGTGGTGGTGGTCGGCGGTGTGCAATCACATGTGATTTAATACACATGGGGTGATGTTGATGTATTGAATCGCATGTAATGGTGCTGGTGGTAATGATTTAGAGATTGATTAATCACAGGGCTGGGATTTATCCCTTAAAACTATATAAAAATAAAAAAAAATTTCTCAACATTTATAATATAACCTCATAAAATACTTTCTAACCAATCACACGGGCACTCCTTTATGATGTTGTCTCCAGGAGCATTTGAGATCTACTCGACCCCTCTTGAAAATTTTTGAAAATTACATGATTTTATGCATGAAATAAATTATACTCAACAAAATTCAAATATATATAATTTATAGCAAAATTACGTAATATTCAAATTCATCTCCTGAACTTTTTCTATCACACAAAATGTGGTATTTTATATTTTCTTTTTTTATTTCTTTTCATTTTGTTTTTAGAATTTTTTTAGTAATATATTAATATTTGTATATAACGAGGTTTTTTCTTCCCCGCGCGTTGCTGCGGATTTAATAGCATATATTTTTTTATGGATGAGTTTTTATTATATTCATATTATATTCAGTTTTTATAATTCCTTTCTTATTAACTAATATTAAAAATACATTTCTAGCCTGCATTAGGGGTGAGTAAATAAACCGAAAAAAACCGGACCAAAATCGAAACAACCGCACCGAAAAAAATGAATCATTCAGAAAACCGACGTGAACGGTTTTGATCTTTTTGGAAAAACAAAATGTTTGGAGCGGTTTTCGGGTGCATACAAAAAACCTAACCGAAAAAACTACCCCGCTCCGCCATATAAATCTTACAAATTTTGTAAAAAGATTCTTATATCTATAAAAGATTTGATGTTTAACTAGGGGTGTCAAATTTGTACCGAACAAAACCAACCAACATGCTACCAACCATACCAAGAATAGTTGGTAGCCAATATATTGGTAGCCAACATGTTTGGTTGGTAGTACCGTACCAATTGTGTAATCATGGTACGGTAATGGTACAACAAATTTAAATAACATGGTATACCGTACCAACCAAGATATATATATTATATGATTCTTAGTTTAATATATTATACCAAACTAGCAACCTATTTTCCCAAGATTCCAATTAAATATTAAAGTATACGATATTTTATTTAAATTATAGATGTGTCCAGAAAATATCTCTGAAACTAATATAATATAATAACACATACTTTTTTTTATCTTTGAAACTAAAAATATCTTTGAAAATATAATATTTTATCTCTACATTCACACAAATCAGTAATTCAGTTACGACAAGATATCTACATCTTTTGTTTTCTTTAGCGTACTAGATTATGTCTATATAGCACGTAACATATTATATCATTTTGCTTATTTTGTTTCCATGTTCGGAACACTTGTTAATATGTTTAACCGCTCGATAATGATAAAATATCATTGTTCTTTTGTTATTAATTTTTTTAATTTCATATGAGTTAGTGATGTTGGTATATACCATTACCAATTTGTACCAACCAAGATTGTTGGTAGCCAAACAAATTGGTACCAAGTAAACTTTGTATGGTAATGGTAGCTAAATCAGTGTACCAATTATAGTTGGTACGGTACACGGTATGAAGAAAATATACATGGTACCGTACCATGTTCACCCCTATGTTTAACTATTATTATTATTTTTTTTTTTCAGAAGATTGTTGGAAGTTATGTTTTTGAGTTATATGAAAAGTTTATAGTCGAAATGGGTTAACGGATCATAACTTTTAAGAAAAAAAATTAACAAACTGGTAAATTTTAAGAAAAGGGAAAAACTAAAAAAAACCGAAACCGTACCGGGTTATTGAAAGAAAACCGAAACAAAAAATCCAAAACCGAACGATTTATAATTATTAAAAGCTGAAGTTTTTGGTTTGGTTTGGTTTTAATTAAACATGCCTCACCTCTAGCTTGCGTGTAAACTGTAAATAATCTAATACGAAGTATGTGATTAAACTCTGAAATTTGTATACCTGTCAAACCATATTTAAAAATTTACTATTTAATTTATTTAAATATATGTGGTAGTGAATTGTTCAAGGAGGTCCACATATATTTTAAAGTCCCAAGGGACACTCATGGACCCTTGGATCAAGAAGATCAATGGTCCAGATTAGATCTCCAAATAAATGAGTTTTTTGGACGGAAGGGTATATTAGTCATTTGGTGCGTGACTTAAAAACCCACCTTCTTCACATTTCATCTTCCTCCTCTCTCTCCTCCCTCTCGTCTGCTCTCTTTCTCTCTCTCACACACACACAAAAATCAATGAATAAACCCTCATTTTCACTCGTTTTTGCCGATTTCTTCTCAGTTTTTTTTGCTAAAATCGTTTGTTAAACACTTATACAACATCATTTTTCTTCTATATTGGTGTCTGATCTACTTACAATGGCTGATTCATGACCTTCTCATTCGAAAAAAGCTTCCGATAAAAAGCGTGCGGAATCCGTACCTGTTACAGGTAATTTTAACTTGTATTTGCTGTTATTATTAGCTTTTTTATTGTTTATGCAGAAATCCTTGTTCTTTTATGGCTTTTTATGTATTTTGAACTTTTCTAGGGTTTCTATTTGATAATACGTCGATTTCATATGTTGTTTGTTGATATGTTGTTCTATATTTTGTTGTTTTCGCTTCAAATAACAAGTGTTTTAGCATTCTAGTGTTTTTTTAATAGTTAATCACATATGATTCGTAATGTTATTTTAGTTATTTTAGTAAATCACATGTGATTTAGCGAAATGTTAATAACTCCCCTGTTTTTGAAAACCTCTGTTTTAAATCACATGTGATTTAGATCTGTTTAAGTTTAAAACACATGAACACATGTGATTGTGCATCTATTTAATTTTAAACCACGTATTTATTTTAGTTAATCATCTGTGATTTTATATTTGTTTAATTTTATATCAGATGTTTCTTATTCGTTAATCATATTTGATTTAGATCTTTTTTTTCTTCTAAAACAAATGTTTTTTGTTAATCACATGTGATTCTAAGTCTATTTCGTTTTAAATCATCTATTTTTTATGTTAAACATATGTGCTTGTAATTTTGTTTTAAATCACATGTGATTTTGAAGTTATTATTTGTTTTTTAGTTGTAAATCACATGTGATTTTACTGTTTTTATTATACATTTCAGCTTTCTAGTGTTTTTTAGTTGTAAATCACATGTGATTTTACTGTTTTTATTACATATTTCAGCTTTCTAGTGTTTTTTAGTTGTAAATCACATGTGATTTTATTTGTATTCACGTGTTATTTGTCGTTTATTATTTTTATGTTCACTCTGTTTTTAAATCACATGTGATTTTACGGATTTTATTATAGATTTTCAGCTTTCTAGAGTTTTTTAGTAGTAAATCACATGTGATTTTACTGTGGTTCACATGTTTTATTATTTTTTATATTTACTCTGTTTTTAAATCACATTTGATTGTTATTTATTATTTGATTATTATGTTATTTGAGTTCAATCAAATGTGATTGTTCTCAGTATCTCACCTAATCACAGTCAAACAATTCATATCTTTCAATCACATGTGATTAGTAAGCTAAATTACAGTTATTTATGTGAGATTGTGCGTTTAATCACACGTGATTTCAATTTAACTATCTCAAATTGTTATTAGTTATCATAACTTGCTTCTTTGTGTTTTATAGGAGGTGATGATGAATTTCCTACTATGTTATCTAAGTTGCCTGAGATACGAACTAATGTGAATATTGGTAGAAAAAGACCTCTATCACCATCAAAAACAAAAACTGCTGAGGTGTCAAAGAAGATCAAAATAAAGCTTAAAAGATCAATTAGTAATGAACCATCCGCATCAAAAACATTAGTTCCAGTTGAAATAACTATGTTTTACTTAACAGAATCACATGTGATTGCTAACGGAATCACAAGTGAAAGTTAATAAAATCACATGTGATTTAATAGTTAGTAACATGTTCTGTTTTTGTGTACTTGTTGTTTACCTTCCAATCACATGTGATTTTTTGTTTTGTGTATATACTCCTACTAGCTACAAAACCCGCCCGATGGGCGGGTATGCTGTAAATTTTAATATGTAGAAAAATGTCCAAAAACTTTATATATTTCTAAATGACATAATAATCGATAGATGTGATGATGATTTTGTACAAAAAACGGTAAATGAAGAAATGTTACATATAATTTACAAACGAAAATAAGACTTCTTTGTAAACGACATTTGCTGTTGAATTAGTGTAATTGCCATCTCTGTCACAACAAATGACCTTCAATCCTTTCTTGCTCTTAACTCGAGATACAGCTACATAAAGCTGACCATGTGAGAAAACCGGTTTTTGCAATGAGTGTGTTAATTCCGAAAGCATGAGGACTAATATAAGGTGATTGATCTTTAAAATATGGGAAGATAATCATAGAATGCCGGTTTTTATGGAAATTATATTGAGTCGTGTATCACTTCTGAATAAATACGATTGAGTCGCTGATTGATCTTTTAAATATTTATTTGTTTCCTTGTATGTAGGATCTTTTAAATAGTTATTTGTATGTACGATCTTTTAAATAGTTATTTGTTTCCTTGTATGTAGGAAGCCGTGTATGGAGCATATGAATGTAGACCGTAAGCCGTACCAGATTCGTTTGTCGTATATGGAGCATATGAATGTAGACCGTAAGCTGTACCAGATTCGTTTGTATTAGTGCAAATGACGTGGACCAATCAGGGAATTCCAAGTGGCATTATGGACGAATAGGAATGCTTGGAATTGCCATGGTGTCAAACCCTCTTCAAATTTAGGCCTCATATATAGGGTAGGATGTTTTATGAAATAACTTTGTTTACTTACCAGAATTACATGTGATTGGGAACAGCATCACCAGTGATTTAATACTAAGTAACATGTTCCGTTTTTGTGCAATTGATGTTTACTTTCCAATTACTTGTGATTTTTATTAACAATCACATGTTATTGTTTCTATGTACATGTCACTGTTTTTGTGCACTTGATGTTTACTTTCCAATCACATGTGATTTTGTTATGTATATAGACTCCTCTGTTTCATAATAAAAACTCTGTTTTACATAACAAAATCACTTGTGATTTTTAATGAAATCAAAAGTGATATAATAAAATTGAATGTGATTTAATACTTAACAACAAGACTAATAATTTAATTTGTGAATTAAACATAAATATTTATAATGACAAAATAGTCATCCAAAACAATATTCTACAACTAATAATTAACCATTATTAATTATCAAATAAAATGTAAGTTGAAATAATACACCATTTCATATTACAAATACCCACTTATACCAGATACATAAAATTAATACTCTTCCTCCTTTTTCTCAAAAGTTGAATGGTTTTTGGCTTGTCTCTTCCTCTTGTCAAGATTCCATTTCCCATCCCCTAGACTTTCATATTTTGGTTATTAGCTCATTTCCTCATGCATGCATCCATTCCCAAAGTTGTTCAACTTTCCTCATTAAAACACCACTTACAAACTTTCTACCCCTTCAATTATGTCTATCACAAGACACATGACACAACACTATTTTTCCACTTTTCAAGTTAATCACCAAAATGGAAACTCTTTTTTACTTTTTCTTTTCTTCTCAAACCAAGGTCATTGACCATCCAAATATGTTTGAAAATCCATCTTTTTAAGTCTTGGAAGACTTGTTACTTCTCCGCACACTCTCATTCTACTAGCAAAGTTGTGCTCATACAATCACATGTGATTTTGTAAAGCGAATCACTTGTGATTTGTTTTTTTATCAACCTCCCCTGTTTTTAAGCAAACAAATCACATGTGATCCGCTTAGCAACCTCACATGAATCGGTTAAATGACGTAAAACACACAATCACATGTGATTTTGTAAAGCGTATCACTTGTGATTTGTCGCTTATCCACCTCCCCTGTCTCTAAGCAATCAAATCACATGTGATTTATCTTAGCAAAATCACATGAATCAGTCAACTAAGGCACAGCAAACAATCACATGTGATTTTGTAAAGCGAATCACTTGTGATTTGTCGCTTATCAACCTCCCCTGTCTCTAATCAATCAAATGACATGTGATTCTCTTAGCAAAATCACATGAATCAGTAAACTAAGGCAGAGCAAACAATCACATGTGATTTTGTAAAGTGAATCACTTGTGATTTGTCGCTTATCAACCTCCCCTGTCTCTAATCAATCAAATCACATGTGATTCTCTTAGCAAAATCACATGAATCAGTAAACTAAGGCAGAGCAAACAATCACATGTGATTTTGTAAAGCGAATCACTTGTGATTTGTCGCTTATCAACCTCCACTGTCTCTAAGCAATCAAATCACATGTGATTTCTCTTAGCAAAATCACATGAATCAGTCAACTAAGGCACAACAAACAATCACATGTGATTTTGTAAAGCGAATCACTTGTGATTTGTCCCTTATCAACCTCCCCTGTCTCTAAGCAATCAAATCACATGTGATTTCTCTTAGCAAAATTACATGAATCAGTAAACTAAGGCAGAGCAAACAATCACATGTGATTTTGTAAAGCGAATCACTTGTGATTTGTCCCTTATCAACCTCAACTGTCTCTAGGCAATTAAATCACATGTGATTCTCTTAGCAAAATCACATGAATCAGTCAACTAAGGCAGAGCAAACAATCACATGTGATTTTGTAAAGCGAACCACTTGTGATTTGTCGCTTATCAACCTCAACTGTCTCTAAGCAATCAAATCACATGTGATTCTATTATCTAGATAACTTGAAATAAATTTTATTACCTGATTCATCGGTTCTTTTATCTGTATGATTGTTACTGACAGACTCTGGATTCATATTCATTGATAACGTCAGTTATTTTTTATTTCGATTTCAGATCTGCGTTCGATTTCTTCGATTTTATAAAAAAACGCGATTCGCAGTTTTTGATTTGTTTTGCTGCAGTCGATTCGATGTTTGAGATTCAGATCTGACGTTTGCGAGTGATTTTTGAAGCTCTCGATTGAAGAAATCGCAAAATTAATTCGAGTGATTTTCGAGCGGAAGAAAGAAGCTGCCGATTGAAAAAGAAGTCGACTGAGAAAGAAGGTCTGAATCAATTTTTGGACGCTTGGACGATAATACCCCTCCGTGTCTAATTCAATGAATTGATCTTGATCATTGATTAGATCTGATCTGATGGCTGTGGATTGTCCCTTGAGACTTTATAATTTGAGTGTACTTCCCTGAACACAACTCATATGTGGTAATCCAAATTAATTTGGTGGGCTCAAAATTTAGAATAGAATTATGCTCTTTAATATGGTGCCTTCTTATTGGTAGGTATATGTCAGCATATAGTAACGAAATAGTTAACGGAGTCGTTAGAATTATGAACAGTAACTAAACTGTTTATTGAATGATAATTGTATTTATAGTACAATTAAAAAATATGGATGTAATATTGATGTGACAATACTGAAAATGGAGTTTTTTTACTAAAATGGTGTTTTGAAAATAAATATTTACCAAATAGGTGTGATTTGAGAAATATTTACCTAATAGGTGTTTTTGGAGCTTTTGTACCCTTTTTCCATTTTTTAAGCTTTTTTCCATATCTTTTTACTTCATTTTTTGCATTTCGTATATAACTATAAACATATTATATCTCAAATTATGATCACAAATTCACGACAATTAATTAGAATTAATTCACGACTCCTCCAATGCAAAGTAATCAAATCAACACACAAAAGATAGACAAGTAGATGGATGAAATCGAATCACAGAGTCGTATATTTTAGACATTGTATCAGAGCATATTTAATTTTAAAAAAATAACAATTAGAAGAAAAGGGTTGTTGATTTTTGGATGCAATCATCACTTCGCTCTACAAGCCTTATTCTTATGAGTTGGAGCTTATTAGCATTTTAATAATTTTAATCAATTTTTATGAACTTGATCATAATATGAGATGTAATATGTTTATAATTATATACGAAACATGTAAAAAATGATGAAATATAGAAAGATGAAAGAAAAAAAACTAGAAAAAAACTCAAAAGATGGAAAAAGGGTACAAAAGTTACAAACACACCTATTAAGTAAATATTTCTCAAATCACACCTATTTGATAAATATTTATTTTCAAAACACTATTTTAGTAAAAAACTCCTGAAAATGAAAGGAAGAGATGTTGGCATTAAGTTGTCAGTATTTATTTAGTAGATCAGAGAATGATTGATATGGCGATAATATGTCACTACTGATAAGTTAGTTAAAATAAATGTTATAAGGGGCCTAATAATATTAATTAAAAAAGACAAAAGGTTTTAGGGGACCAAATTAACTGCATTTTCCCTGGAAGTTGTGAGAAGTTTTTGACATAACCTTTTTATTTTGCTTTATTCTCTATTTTTATGAAAGAGATACAACAACATCAATGTTATCTACTCTCGTAAAAAGCGGGGTATGAAAAAAATGAGATATATATAAACAGATTTTTCATGAAATAGTCACTTACATAGACATAACACATTCTTTATTATTACACTAACAATATCTATCTTTAACTATAGTAAGTAAGCATAACTAATAATATCTCACACATGTTTTAGACGAGATTTGAACCCACAATTTTATAGTGATGGATTATTCAAGTATCATTTGGCTAGAACTCCTTCGGTATAAAACAAGGGAATTAATTTATATATCACAAATTTTGATGCTTATACCATATTGTACAAATATTTCTACATACTGTATAACTATATAATGCAAATATTATGGTAGATACCTTAAAAGATATGGTATAAAAATCATGACCTATAAAATAAAGCCAGACAATGGAAACTCTTGTACTAACTTTTATTTTTTCAATAACTCTTGTACCAACTCGAGAAGCACAATCTAATCGGTTCCATATATCAAAACAGAACATAGCAATAGGAAATCAAATTCACATACCATTGACATATTTTTTCATTTGAACTGAAGTCCTATTTTAAACCAACAAGTATAAAGACAGAGCATAAAGCTACCATAGACCGCCTGCACCCTATAATTTCTCTATTTAAAGCAGTAATGTACCAAAATGACAGAAGTGTAGTTCTGTAACTAAGAGTATGTGTATTTAAAGCCGCATATCCGATATCCGAACTATGAAAAAATCACTATCCAAATCCGATATTCTAATTTCGGATATTTGTAGTATAAATAATTATAGGAAAAAAATAATATCAATAGGTTATATTGCAAATGCTAGATTTCAAATTCCTCTTCCTTCAACTCTCTTTAACCCAATGGGCTTCGTTACACATTGGGCTCCAGAGTCCTGGAAGTGATATTTTATCTTGGTGTTTGTATTTACATTATAAATCTGATTACCCGACAAAACCCGAAATCCGACCAACTCGATTCTTATAGGGTTGGGTTTCAGGTTAAATTTTTTTAGTTCAAACCCGATAGACCCGACCCGATTAGAGCCAAACCCGACCTGACAACCCGAATTGACACCTTACAAATAATATAAGTTAGACAAATAGTATTTGACTTTGATTTATAAAAGTAATAATAAATCGACATTTTCAGTTATTTGGCTTAAATCTTCATCACTAAAATCATGAGCCTATGCGAACTTAAAAACCGTTTTCATATAAGTTCTAATGACGAAATAATTATATACTTCCTCCTATTCAAATTAAGTGATATATTATTAGTTTTATGGTTTTTGATGCAAAAAATTATAATGAGGGTTAAATTAAATTAGATAATTAGAAGGGAATCAGTCACCTATTGAGTTTTGAATAAAGTAGTATTAATGATGTTTAAAAGTAAATATAAGAGTAAGTGAGTCATTTCAGTATATTACATGAGATACTTAGTGATATGTGTCGCAATAATTTATACCAAATAATGTAAATTATCAAAACATATTACTTATTTTGATATACAAAAAATAGAGAGTGTACCGCTTGTATTGAATCGGATAAAGTATAAAAAGTTGCCAAACTTTTGGGCCGAAAATTTTAATTAAAGGCCCTAACCAAAAAATATGGTCAACCGAATAATTGAATTGCCTGAAAACACCACCAATAATTATAGAAACTAACTCATAGATATAGAAATTGCTTACAAAGATATGAGAGAAGTAAGATGTAAACAATCCTACCTTATTCATAGATTTAGAAAATGCTTCTAAAGACATTGTTAGTCTCCAGACTAAGTAAATAGATTTGATAAACAAATAGCCAGAACTCAATAAGAAGCTGGTGTGTGTCCCAGAAACACAAGTATATATAAATAAACTTCGAGCTTGGTGTGTCATCAGCTTGAAGTTTATAGAAGTAGAATCAGTTGCCATATGACGAAGACTAGAAGAAGACTATCCAACTTAAATGTAAACAGTTAATAGTACAACCAACTGAAGAAGACTTAGAATATAATTAAGATCGTGACATTTGGATCTTTATTTTCCAAAAGAAAACAGAATGATTCATCTAGAAGTCCATCGATTACTACCCATCATGTTTAAGGTATAAGCCAACTTCCATTGTACTATTTAAGTACAATAGCAACAACCTTTCATTGTTTGTCAGTAAAAGATATAGAAGTTGATATAAAGTAAAACATGGGTAAAACTGCAAAGCCACACACATTTAATGTTTCCTTGGACAGGTCTACATCAACGTATTGTATGTCGACACTTGGATAAACGGATGAAGAAGGAAACATGTTCTTTGGGCTATAAATAACGAAGTAAATGCTTACATTTACACACATCATTTAATAGCATTCAATAGCACAAGAACATTCCATGAGAGTAGTTCTTCACTTGTCATGACTCCTCTATGGTAATTGTACACGTGAAGATTCCAGGTCAAGTCTTCCTCATGTGTACTCTCTTAGGTGTTGTTTGTTTTTGAATAGGTAGAAGGTCTGCAGTCTGCGGACCACATCTGCAGAGAAAATTTGGACCAAACGTCTGCAGTCTATAAGAAAAAGACTGTTTGTTTTTTAATGTCTGCAGATTGATAAAAAAATTAAGTGGCGGTATTTGTGTGGGTGGTGGCGGGTTGTGGTGGCAGTGGGTGGTGGTGGCAGTACATGGTGGTGGGTGATGGCGGTAGATGGTGGTGGGTGGCGGTGGGTGGTTGTGGCGGTGGGTGGTGGTGGTGGTGGCGGTAGGTGGTGGTGGTGGGTGATTGTGGCGGTATGTGGTGGTGGTGGTGGGTGGTGATGGGTGGCGGTGGCGATACATGGTGGTGGGTGGTTGTGGCGGCATGTGGTGGAGGTGGTGGGTGGTGGCGGTAGATGGTGGTGTGTGGTGGTGGCGGTGGTGGGTGGTGGCGGTAGATGGTGGTGGGTGGTGGCGGTAGATGGTGGTGGGTGGCGATGGCGGTACGTGGTGGGTGGTAGTGGCATTAGGTGGATGCGGTAATTCGTGGTGGCGGTAGGTGGTGGTTGGTGGTGGTGGGTGGCGGTGTTGGTATGTGGTGGTGGTGGTAGATAAACTTTGTTTTTAGGTGTAGGTAAAATGTCTTCCAAGCTTGGAAGACTATGGTCCAAGTCTTCTCCAAGCAGACCTCAAAAAGACTTTTTCTCATCTTCTGACTTCCAAAAAACAAACAGTCTTTTTCCAAAATGTCTTCCCTCCTGCAGATATAAGACCTCAAAAAGACTTTCTGTCAAAAAACAAACGCCACCTTAGTGCACGTGAGTTTTGTAAGTCAAATTGAGCGTACAAAAGTATCATCTCAGGTATAGAACTTTAGCACTTTCTATATTTCGCAATTCTATATTGTATTAAGTTAGTTTAACAACCTTTTGATTATTGAAAACCCTTGTGTTGCCTCTTTCATTACTCTCATCTTCTTTCACCAATCATAATGCTACACACTAGTGTTGTTGGGATCAAACATATACTTCTGATAAAATTGCGAGTGAAAATATATAAATGTATGTTCGATGAGAGTGCCTACCTTAACTAACAATCTGAATTATGCCTTACTTTCTGCTTAATATGGGTATTATTGCTTGACAAGTAATTGTGTACGATTTTTATGTTATAAATACTCAATAACTGAATTGAAGTCATAAGATGCAACTCTTTAAATATATCAAGACACTATTTCATTTTAGAGCTTTATAGAGGAAATATTCTAACAAGTGACATTACGGAGGAGAAAGCGACGCTAAACACTATGGTGGTGTGAAATTCCTATTTTCCACATTCATTTCGGTGGTGGAATTAATAGAATTTGGGGAAATTTGGGGTAATTATCCCAAGAAGAGGAAGTCGCTTACAATGACTATTCAATGTACAATATGGTGCTTGTGGAAGGCGAGAAATGATATGGCGTTTAACAATTTATTCAAATCATACACGACGTGTGCGGGCGTTGATCATCTACATGCGTACATGTGGTTAAAACATAGAACTAATTTAACGCGTAGTTGGTTTGATTGGTGTGTTTCGCCTTTTGTGGCTTTGGCGTAGCTATGTACTTTGTGTTCTTCTTAGTGTCTTGCTAAGTTGGTCTTTTTAATATATATTTTCCGTTTCCAAAAAAAAAAAGTGACATTACATTGATTACCAATATAACAATACTCCTAACTATATGGCCCTAATTAACCGTTGATAGGAGTAATTAATATTTATTAGTCACAAAAGTAAACTAAAGTGTGGAAAGATTACTCCATCAATAATTGATTCTAATTTATTATCAATCAACTTATAAAACGGCCCATCGTGAAAAGATATTTTACACTAAAAGTCTTTTGGTTTAGTGATATGTGTTTGCCTCGCATCCTCACCTATTTAGTTTTCGCGGTGCGAAATTAAATCGTGGCCACCTACCGACTATTTGATATTTCCGATATCTAGTTGCTATATCCATTTTTTGTGTGTGGCCAAAATACATTTTGGTACCCTAAACTTGGCTGACTATGTCTTCTACAAACCTGAACTATTAAAGGTGCGACATAGTACCCTGAACTTGACAAAATAGTCGATTTAGTATCCTGACACATTAATTAGATCGCGTTTTCTTACTTTACTTACCTTTGTTTGAGTTTTTGACATACTAAAAAATATACGTTTATTTCAATATATTGATATTATAAGCAAACACGTGAGAAAACAATATCAAATTAGTGAGTCAATGTACTGGATCAGTCAAAGAAAATTGAAGGAGAAGCGACGAGTGACGCTTGAGATTGTAGAACGCGGAAGAGAAACTCACAATTGCGTGGATTTGTTTAGTTTATAGGCTAAAGGCCCACATTTTTCAATAGATTAATTATGAACGAAATAGTGGTGCTAAATAGGATCACGTTTTTTCAAATAGTGTCGCAAATTCCTGCTCCGTAATTTACTATCTTGAAATTTTTTAGTTTTATGAATTGCGATCTTCAGATGCATGTAATGATAACCTATATAGGTTAATGAATTGAGAAAATTTTTAGGTTGGTGAATTATGACTTTGGAGGTCTATGTATTGCATTTTTGTAATGATGGGATTGAAGTGCATTAAATAATGGGTATGGATTTTGGGATCATAAAAATTACTTCACCTACCACTTGTATAAGATTTAAAGCATATTATACATGATTTAAAACAGTGATTGTAGTGTGTAAAATAATTTATGTGGTCCTAAAATTACTTCCCTTAAACAATTGGTGTTTGGTGAACCTAAAAGCGAATATATAATCATGCCAATCACTAATACCCAACCATACATTAGAGCCCTAGTCCTTTTTCATACCAACTAACCAATTAATTATATGTTGGTTGGTACTCTTTTGGTTGTACTCATCTTCTGCACTAATTCAATTGCCCACCTCACCCCATAACTACTAGCTTCATGGTTTTATTCACAAAGCCCATAGTTTTATGATATTAAAAATATAAACTATAATCCCTTTTTTAAACAGTCTTAACATTTTATAACATAATAAGCAAATAGATGAAGGAAAGTGCTATTTAATACTCCCTCCGTCCCACAAAAAAGTTCCCATTTCCTTTGTGCACAAGTATTTAGGAGATAGTTGATAGTGAGGTCTTTGGTACTATTTTTGATTAAAATATAAGGTTAATTGGAGAGAGAAAGTGTTTTTAAGAGATAGTTGGTGGTGGGGTCCATAATAATAATATTATTTAATAGAAATGGGAACTTTTTTGTGGGACAAAATTTATGATAGAAATGGGAACTTTTTTGTGGGACGGAGGGAGTATGTATTCTGACTCGTTTTTTGAGCCGACTAATCATAAGGTAACTATCTAGACTAATCGCTTTGCAGGTTGTTGGGATTCAATACATGTCAATCTCCTTGGCCACAAAGAAGTATTTTTTATTTTTTTTCCCTCCAAAGGATTGAATTAATGATCACCCTTGTGTTTAGATGAAGAAAACTTAGATATCATAAATAAGATTAACTCCAAAAGGATTTTATTATGAAATTAGGAAGAATACAACACCCCTCACAAAACATACATAAATCACACACATTTCAACAACTAAACTAAAAACGCTACAATCATAAATCATTACACAACAAATGATTTTACATAACTATGAATTAGTACTAGGTTTAGAATTATGTGATGAACTAAACCACATACATTTATCTTTCACTGCTTCACTCCCATTAGCATACTCTTTAAAGTTATATTCTTCTTGCTTAAAATTAGGACTAACTTTCCCTTCACTATAACATTGACTACAAAGACTAAATTTCAATTTCATTTCCTTAAAACGGGACCCGATTATCGGATACCGACAAACCGAACACGTGTGCTTTTCATGTCGATTTCTATCACAACTTTCAAGCTTTAACAAACTCGACATAACACCAAAACCGCAATTTTCATCATCAAACATCGCAAGAAAATCGGTTAGTGAAACCAACGAATCATCTCTTTCAATTTCAAGAATTTCAACAATTTCATTGGTTGAATGTAACGGAATGTAGATCGATCTTAACAACTTTAAGTAACGTAAAGCATCGATCTTTTTAATCTTTCCACTATTTTGTTCCTCGTTCACGGTTCGCCATAAAAGTGATTCAAACGCGACCCGTTTTCGTTTCTCGGGTGTACCACCACAAATCGGAGCTAGAACCGCAAAAAACATACCTAAATCGATCCGCCCGGATTCGGATTCATCAAGAACCGAGAGGATTTTAAGGTTGACCGCTTTGACCGCACCTACAAAAGTCTCGCCTTTCAAGAAACTTAACAATCTTCTAACAATACACTCCAAACCAGCCTTACGTATAGATTTTCCGGGCACACCATAACCCGAATAACTTAACGGGGTCTCGGTTTCATTCATTTCCTTCTTTAAAACCTCAACATCACATTTATAAAACCGAGTAATTCGTTGAAAAGAACGAATATCAAGAGCCGTTGCTAATTCTTGTCTTGATGTCGTTTTTTCACTTAAAGTTTTAAACTTTAACAAATCGATTATAATAAACGAATCTTCCCCATTTCCATTACCTTTTAATCTCTTCTTTTGTAACTGTTTTAAGTGAGATAAAGCATCATGTAACTCAACTCTACTCGTCATTTTCAAAGCTTCTTTTAACGATTTTTTAGCTTCATCGGTTTCACCGGCCCCTAATAAAGAAACCGCCTTGTTCAATTGGGCCTGCCAATGATTGGGCCACAAGCCCAAAACCCGTACATAAACCTCGGAAGCCCGTTGGTACCGACCCATATCCATATAAAGCCCGCCCAGATTATACAAAGCATCAACATGATCCGGTTTCAAATCAATAGCTTTTTGAAATTCTTTAACCGCATTATCATTATCACCCATTGCGTGTAATGCAGATGCAAGATCACAATGTGCATCTGCATAATCGGGTTTTACATAAATTGATTCTTCTAATGCTTTTACAGCTGCTTTATATTCACCTACACCAAATAAAGCACTACCTAACAATTTTAAAGCCCTAAAATGTGTTGGACAGAGAATTGCAGCTTCACGATAATGTTCACAAGCACTAATAATCATACCTTCGGATTCAAGAGAAATTCCTAGATTTACGTGAATTTGTGGGAGTAGATATGACCATTGATTACCTCCTAATTCTGCTGAATCTAGGGCTAGGATGAATTCTTCTTTAGCTTCTGTGTGTTTTCGAAGAACATAGAAACAATTTCCTGCTCGAAAATGGGGGCGGACATCAGTAGGTTGTAATTCACAAGCTCGTTTGAAACAGAGTAATGATTCTTTGAACAATTGTTGATCGTATAGAACACGACCGATTGCCATGTGTCCATCGAATGCTTCTTCTCGTGATCTTGAACTGTCTGCTCTAGATCTTAAAATCCCTAATTCTTTGACGAAAATGGTGTAATCGTGTTTAGTTTCGTCCCAAATAATCTGTTTGTTCATCTCTGTTGATGGACCGAGTTCTCTGGACCAGCCGGGATCTGAGAACACATCGGAGCTTTCACCTTTTGATTTCAGATCTTTCATTTGTTTCGTTTTCAGTCTCTTGATCAAAATCTCCAAATCGTCCACAAGCTTCCACGTGTCATCGAAAACGATCCCGTGGTTGGGTGATGCCGCCCATGTCGCCGTCCGTTGCTGTTTCTGTGGCTCCGACGACTTCACCCGGTCACCAACCGCCGACGAAGTTGAAGCTTCTTCAAACACCAAGGAAGATACAGCTGCATTGTTATTGTTATCGGTATTATCATCGATTTGCTTTAATTCAAGCCCTAGGGCTTCAAAATCACGATCGACGTCGCCGGCACCGTCGTCGTACGTCCGTAACAAGCCGTCGTAAGTAAGACCTTTATCGGAATCGATGAAATCGCAGTAAGTACGGAAAACCTCGTCCAGAATAGCGCTAATTTGTTCATCACTGAATTTAACCCTAGGGTTTACAGCAACAACAAGTGCAGCCATTTCTTCTCTGTTAAGACCACCGTCTCTGTTCAAATCGAATTGCTGAAAAATCCTCTTCACCTTCTCCGATCTACTCCCTCTCGTCGCCATTTTCGAGGGTTACAGCAGTTGAAAAATTGTAGAAATTAACAGGACATAAAATCCTAACACACAAAAAGGCGTTAAATTGGGAGAAATTTCAGGATAAAGGTACTGTAATTTAGGGGAAAGCTAAAATGGATGTTAGAAACAAGGGAAGATTGTAGAAATTGAGAGAAAATGAGGTGTGAAATGAATTATCTGTGTAGTGTAGCTTCATAAAGATGTTGTTCTTGGTTCTGTGGCTGGCTGGATTGTGGTGTGATGGAGTAGGGACTAAGCAAACAGCCGCACGAGATTCCGTTACTTCATTCTCTGGATACAAAATCTTGTTTTTAGAGGGTAAATGCAATTACATAAATTAGGTAGGTCGGCATTTAAATGTTAAATATTAAATAAGAAAAATAATAATCGTATATCATGAATTCATGCATCAATTAAAAATAAGTATTTTAGTAAATATCCTTTTATTAATAAAAAAAATACAAATATTTTATACATGGAATATTTTTTTGAAAAGATCGTAATTAACAAAACTTATTAAATAAATAAATAAAGAGATGACAACAATTTTAAGAGTTGTTTTTAGAATGTTAACTCATGTATTAAAACTTGTATATCAATTCATAGTAAATCATTAAATTTTAAAAATTAACCCTTTATAAATTAATGTAATTTTTTTATGTATTTAAAGCTTAAATAAATATAGTTAAGTCCAAATGGCTGGTCTCACAGGGAATATTTAAAGATCATGGCTTTAGAATATGTATTATTTTTTAATAATTATGGGTAATGATTATAAAGAGAACATATAAAAGGGTCATTACAAGTTTGTAAAAGGTTTTAAAATATTATTCATTTTTGAAGATGCTGATAATAATCCAATTATTAATTGGATTTTGCTAATATGTGTTATAGGTACATATAGGGTAAGTATAAAAATCGAAACCAACCCATTAAAACCGACAAAATGGAACTGATATAATAGAAACCATTTTAAAACCGACGTTCGGTTTTAAGTTTTGAAAAATCTAATGGGTTCGATTCGATTTCGGTTTTATTCATAAACCGCCTCATTAAGAAATATCCCCACTTATTATGATTATATGATACAAAATACGTTTATATTTTGAATTTTTAGGCTGAAAATGGTATTAAGTGTTGAAATATGTTATAAAATATTGAATTTAATGTTGTAAGTTAGATACTATTGCTGAAATTTGAATATAAATATTGGAAAATGAAGGTTAGTGTAGAACATTATATAATAATATTGAAACCCATGTGGGTTCAGTTTTCGAACCGAAACGTAATCGTTAATGGTTATAACCCACTAAAACCGAAGCCATTGGGTTTAAAAAATCCTAAAACTGAAATTGGCGGATTAAGTTCTGTTTGAGCCTAAAATCGCCTCAGACCGCCTCATGCACACTCTTAAATACATGTGATAAAAAAAATGTTAAATATCTCTTTTGCTCTTAAATTAAATTCTAAATCTCTTCATTTCTCAATTTTAATAAGGTTACATGTGGTATAACACATAAAGATTAATAATTATTAGTGTCAAATTACATTTGTAACACCGCAAAATTTAGAAAGCGTTTTTTTAAAGGGGGTGTGCGGAAGCATAAAGATAATAATAAGTTCTAGGTTTAGGTTTACAATCCAAACGTCCCAAAATAACAAGGTTGTTTAAACGGTGTTAGCAAGGACATGGTTCATTTTAAAAAAAATATTAAACCGAGCTTGGTCAATCATCTCGTCCAAAGCACCAATCAACCTGAAAAGAGTCAACGAGGGAGGGATTAGCACAAAGCTAAGTGAATGAACATAATCTAGAAATTATGTAAAGCACAACAAGCAAGCACAAACATCTCCACGGTCAATAATCCACTTAACCACTTGATCACTTAACCATTATTCCACTTAACCGTGTAACCTCTTAATTCAGGTAACCACTGTTCCACTAATTCACTAATTGTTCAAGAAGATTGGGGTCCTGCCGGAGCCTTAAACTATTGTTAGCCTAACAATGGTAACCGATGGCATGTACCCAACTCCCCGGGTAAACCCCCTTACGTGTAACGCATACAGGTAAGGTCCATTCCACCCATTAGTCGGTACACTATGCCCAGCCGTTATTCATCCGACACCGACTTCTCAAAACCTCGGTTGCCCACTAACCGAGTTGTTGCTACCAATCAAGCAAACCTCTTCATCTATGTGCACATATCTTATTTCGCTTAACCCGATCAACCAGGTACCAAACAAGCAAACCGTTAAGGATTCGCGCCCGAAAAACGACCCGAAAAACCCCTGCCCCGGAGTTCACGAACGTGAACAATAGTTCACGAACGTGAACTAGAGTTCACGAACGTGAACTCTTGGCAGAAACCTGTTTCCTGCATTTTCCTGCATTTTTCCTGCATTTTCCTGCATTTCCTGTATTTCCTGCGTTTTCCCCACAAACATGCAATACCAAACCGATTGTAACCAAACACAAGTTGGAGGTTAAATCCACTCACCGTAACCTTCAATCCCGTAACTCAGTGAGCTAATATCATTGAGTTTCCTCCTCGGATCATGTACACCAAAGAACACCGAGTTAATAACCGGTACTTATCAATAATCACCAATATTAACAATAATGAACCCCAACTTTCCACCAAGTGTTATAAGTACTATTTCTAACACATAGGCATATTAAACCCACTTATACATACACAATTCAACAATTGGGTCATTCCACCATTTAATCACCCGAACGGGTCAAAACCGGATTATTAAACAATAATACCTTCTACAACTACAATTATATCATCAAATTACAATTCACCAAATGTTATCAATAACATTTCTAACACATAACCTAACAAAACACTTATACTTGCACACTCCAAGTTTCTTAAGTCACTTTACTACCAAATGGCCCAAACGGGTCACAACCCGAACATGACTATAACACTTCCAATTTCCATCAACTAGCACATATTCTCTATAACTAACAAGCCATAATCATTTAACAATTCATCAAGTTCATAACTACCAACAATCCAAGCATCTTACTTCCAAATTACTAGTTCAACAATTTTGACCCAAACCATCCAAACACTAGTTAGATATTCCATCAAAACATACAATACTTGATTTCTCAACATCCATAACTTACTAAACATGTCTTCTCAACCTAATGAACAATTCCAACCATTCAAACATCAAGAAATCCAAGGTTTGTCAAAACCCACCTTCAACATCCACCATTAATGGAGGTTGAAGGTGATTTTCACCAAACCTTGTCTCCTTTCAACAATCAACCATACATTGCATGTCAAACCTTGCATAAACACATAAAACAACATCCATAGGAAGATTCATCCATAAAACACTTTAAATCACAAACCCTAGTTCAAACCATAACTCAAGAACACCATGGACAAGAAAAGGAGAAGAAGTAACTTACTTCTAGGCTTCTTCTACACAAACTTTGGTATAAATTTCGGGTTCTAGCCCAAAGGATCACCAAGAAATGCTCAAGAACAATGAGAGGGTTTTCTAGAGAGAGAAAGAGAGATAAGGTATATAGAGAGAGAGATATGACAAAAAGTGGTAAAGAAGAAGAAAGATGGGAAGGAGATGTCCTCCCTTGGCTGCCGATCACCACACCAAGGGGGGCCCACTTTGATTTTTCATCTTTTAAACAATACAATACAAAAGGTCCGGTTCGTAGTTAATTTATTTAAAATACCAAACGAACTCTGTTTTCAAAAACGAATACATTTTTGGAAACGAAATAAAGAGGAGAATCCAAAAATATAAAAATCACACAATCATTTAAAGATTTCAGAAACCAGATATTTTAATCCCTTGATTAAAATATCACAAAAGGATAAAAGGTTAAACAATTCATTTCACATAAAGTCAAATAGACATTTATCAAATACCAATATATACCTAAAACTACTAGGCCGATTTTAGGATGTTACAACTCTACCCTCCTTAAAAGGATTCCGTCCTCGGAATCCCAAGCAATATCCAAAATACAAGCATTTATAATAATATCCTACGGTTTTATTCCAAAAATCTCATACATACATGTTCCAAACAAAAATCACATCCAATTTGTCATAGACTTCATATTGTACTTAGCAATTCCAACTTTTCTTAAATAATTTCATAATCAATGCAAATCATTTAACAACCTCATTTATCTTCAGTTATTATTATCGCAAGTCAACTTACAATGATCTACACATACAGTCCATCAGTTACTTTTCAGACTCTAAAATTAACGATCAATCAATTATTTTACTTCAAGTGGCATAAAACACTAAAACTACGCAGTTTAGTTCATAACAGGATTTCACAATTCTAAAGTAAGCAATTTACTCAAGCATCAATTCACACATGCACGACCACGTTAGTAACCCGTCAGTAAGGAAGGGTTTAGTGACGTGTCACTTTTGGACACTGTTGAGGAAAGAGGTTGCCTTTGTTAATTTTGTTTTTTTTTCTTTCTAGCGGTGCTCTTTCGAGATTTTTTTTTTCTAACGATAATATTATCATTTGAGTAAATTACACGAATTATCTTTGTGGTTTGCTTAAAATTTTGGTCAAAAAGTACATAAATGTTTCATTTGGAGGCTCGGGATGGGTAGAATTCCGGTGGCAAAATGCCTTGAAAAAAGAGGCATTAATGTTGGTTCGTATGTAAAGTTTGCAATCAAGAGGATGAAGATGTAGATCATGCTTTCATTAGATGCCCTCAAGTGATTGAAATTTTATCTTGGATTTTTAATAGGTGTGACATCACATTTCCGTCTTTCAATTCGGTGGTAGAACTTATTGAATTTGGTATGCATTGGGGTAATTGCTCTATGAAAAAGAAGATGTTGACAATAATAATCCAATGCATGTTGTGGTGCACTTGGAAGGCGCGAAATAAGGTGGTTTTTAATAATGTCCATAAGTCATTCGCAGTTAAGGCGGGAGATATCATTTCCACATCATACTTTTGGGTGAAACATAGGAGTAAAATACCATGTAATTGGGTGGATTGGAAAATTTCTCCTTTTTAATTACTTTTGTAATTTGTATTTTATTGCTTCCCACTTAGTTTCTTGCTAAGTTTGGGTTCTCTATAATATTACTTGTCGTTTTCAAAAAAAAAAAATAAAGTACATATAATTACTAATAAAAAAAACATGTAATGCTTTTGTCATCTAATACTAACACTCATTAAAAGTAGCCGTTAAACCTTGTGATAATAATTAGTTACATTTGTTTATCAACCGGCATTATATATTTGAATATCTTCATAGGCATAAATTTAGAGAATTGTTGTGATGTCACTAATGATTTATAAATGTTATGTTGACATAAAAACAACCTGTTTAAAAGATTTGTTCAGAAAATTTTATAAGCAGTTGAGAACAGTCTTAGTTCATAAATTTTCACATTTAAGCTGTCGAACAAAAAATCCAGATTAACTTTTTTTTTCTCAGAACAAGTCGAGGTTCTCACGTCTTTATACGAATTAATATATTTTTATTACTAAACAGGCATCCAGAGTACTTCTGATTTTAAATAAATAAATAATACTGTAGTAAGAAATAATAGGAACAACAGACAGACAACATTATTATAACAGAAAACTACAATCTAGACTACAATCCTCAACACATATCATCACCATAACCATTTACCACCCACAAATCATTAAAAAAACGACACTCAAAAGCTTCAAATCTATCCAAAATGACCACCAAATAATGCCAAATTTCTTGTTTCTAGTCTACTCTGGATTGACCAGCTCGAGAAGAAAGAATAATGCCAACAATAAGACCATAAAGAGCAAGAGCTTCAGCAAAAATCAGAATCAAAATCATTCCAACAAAAAGCTTCGGTTGTTGCGCATTTGCTCTGAAATAAGATAAAAAAATGTTTATTATTATTCATAAGAAATAAATAAAGGTGTTTTTATTCATGTTTCATAATTAACACTTCATCTGATCTGTGTTGATTTTCATGTGTTTCCTTCTTTACATCTCAACTCAAATGACTAGATAGAATTATATAAATTTGACAGTATTTAATATTAGCATGTGTCTACTGGGCTGCTGACATGATTAATTAAAACATTAACTTTTAATTAATCATAATCATAATGAAACAATAACAGAAATATATAAACGAGAATTATGAAAGAAAATTACCTAACACCAGCATCACCAACGATTCCAATAGCCATACCAGCAGAAAGACCAGCAAGGCCACAGGCGAGACCAGAAGAAAGATGAGCATAACCATCAAACAGGTAATACGATTTAGCCTTAGGGTTAATTCCGGTGCTGATAATAAACCGTAAATTCCCAACACTCCGGCCATAACAACTGGTACAATCGACTTCATCACCAACTCCGGCCTCATCACTCCCATTGACGCCACTCCGACACCACTCTTCGCCGTCCCGTACGCCGCCCCCATACCTAAATAAAAATGTCAAACAATATAGAAATTAAATCAACTGAATCATAGATTGGTGTTTTTTATTCGAATATCATCTAAGAGAATCAGAGATCTATGTTGATTGATGATTTTTGTAGATTGAAATTGGAACTAAATGGATCTGGAGAATTGATTAAACTTACAGGAGAAGACTAGGGCGGCAGCGGCGCCGAGAAAGCCAAAGAACGGGGCCGTTTCATCGCCGGAGAACGTTGAAGACATGATCGGTGATCGGATCGAGAGACAGACAGAGGGCGGATCCCTGCTGAATCGTGCTCAGGTATACCTCGGTCTCACGGTGTGATTCATGCTGTTTTATATTCTGAGTTTTACATAAATGGTCCTTGTGGTTGCTCAAAATTATGATTGTTTCATGTATTTTGTGGTCCCTCCGTCAAATATCCGTCCATTTTTCCCGTTAACTCTACTCACATGCACGTGAGAATATTTTTGGCAATTTATCCCTACTTGTTTTAAAACTTAAAAAAACTAAAACTAAAACCAAACTCAACCTCTGACCTTAACAATTGCATTCTTTCTATCTACTTAGAACCCCCCCCCCCCCCCCCCCCCCCCCCCCTCTCACTTCTTTTTCTTCTTCATCAACATCAACCATAATTAGCCACCATTTTGACAGGTGATATCCGCTTGGTTCTTATTGGTTTATAAGTGACAATCGATCGGTCTTCGTCTGTCACTTTAACTGATTGGGTCCACCCGGTTTCAAAAACGTGTTTTTTTAACGACAAAGAAATTTCATTAGAATACTAGCAAATTAGTCTAATGAAAATTTCAGTAAGTGAGGTTTGTTGTGGAATAACAAGTCCTCTATTCAAGTTACAATATGCTAGATAACTTGAAACCCAACACACTTGTTGAGCTCTTGGTGGAATTCTTTGGTGCCCCGCAAGGTCAATATTTTAGTTTGGAAGGCTAGCTTGGATCGCATTCCGACAAGACTTAATCTTGTATATCGAGGTGTTAGAAATGCATTTGTTTTCCAGAATCATGAGATTCGTAAGGATTGTGTGGTATACTTTATAATAGAGTATAGTTTAAAAGTATAATGTTAGATGGGTAGATTGGTTAAAAAAAATCCTTTAAACTTCTTGTAATTGTTTGTTTCTAGCTTCTTTTATAATTGATAGTAGTTTTAGGGGAGAAAAAGGATACAATAAGAATGATATGATCGTGTAAAAGTATATGTCTAACCTTTATCTTTGATCTCTATTTATAATGAACAGAAGCTTTTTTTCCTTTTTTTTTGTGTATGGTGTTATGTGGTGGCTAGTTATGGTTGATGTTGATGGAGAAGAGATGGGAGGAGCAGAAGGGGTTCTAGGTAGATAGAAAGAGAATGCAATTGTTAAGGTAGGGTTAACTTTAAAAAAGAAATTTTCTATCATTTTTCCTATTCATTTTCATATCCACTTGATATGTGTAATTCACTTATATAGTCTCTCCTAATATTATCCATTGATTTGGACACATGTTTTGATACAATGAATAGGAAGATAGATAGGAATAAATGGTATGAAGCAATAGTGCAATACCATTATTCTAACTTGAATTATGTTATTCAATGTTTAAAAAATGAGGGGTAAAATGACAAATATACTCGCATGTGCATGTGAGGAGAGTTAACGGGGAAAGGTCATCAGGGATCATTCCTCTAATAAATTAAAATATGTAGGAACTAATTCGTAGTTTTGAGAACCACAGGGACTATTTGTGTTATTTACGGTAAATAAAATAAAAACAAAATCACACCCGAGATATACCTGACCAGCAGGGCCAAACAATTCAACTTCCATTTATCATCCGCCCTCTGTCTATCTCTCGATCCGATCACCGATCATGTCTTCCGGCGATGAAACGGCTCCGTTCTTTGGCTTTCTCGGTGCCGCTGCCGCCCTAGTATTCTCCTGTAAGTTTAATCAATTCTCCAGATCCATTTATTTCAATCTACGAAAATCATCAATCAACATCTGATGCTCTAACTTATTTCGATACCGATCTATGATTCAGTTGATTTAATTTCTCTATTGTTTGACATTTTTATTTAGGTATGGGGGCGGCTTATGGGACAGCGAAGAGCGGTGTCGGAGTGGCGTCGATGGGAGTGATGAGGCCGGAGTTGGTGATGAAGTCAATTGTACCAGTTGTTATGGCTGGAGTGTTGGGAATTTACGGTTTATTATCAGCACCGGAATTAACCCTAAGGCTAAATCGTATTACCTGTTTGATGGTTATGCTCATCTTTCCTGTGGCCTTGCTGGTCTTTCTGCTGGTATGGCTATTGGAATCGTTGGTGATGCTGGTGTTAGGTAATTTTCTTTCATAATTCTCTGTTATTGTTTAATAGAAGACAATTATATAAGTTGCATTTAAAGAAGTGTTAACTTCCTAAATACAATGTATTGCATGAACTTTCATTTTTACCATTTTTGAAAATACATTGAATATGTTATTTGGTTTAATTGAAATTTTATGTTCATTAATTGCATTTGGATTAAAAAAACTGAATCGAACCGAAGCCGAATAGAACCGAAACCGTTATCTGTTCGGTTTCGGTTTTGAAAATTCATCGTTTTTGGTTTCGGTTATATCGGTTTCGGTTTGGTTCGGTCTTTGTAGAAGGATGAACATTTGGCCTTGAAAAACCGAACCGAAACCGAACCAAACCAAACCAAAACCGATAACATGTTATCGGTTCGGTTTCGATTTTGAAAATTCATCGTTATCGGTTTTGGTTCTATCAGTTTTGATTCGGTTCGGTTCGGTTTTTAGACCGAGCTCACCCCTATTTGGATTTGTGAGGACATATTAGAAAAAACTCATTATGTAAACCAAAAACACTTTCTCTTTATAGTTCTGTAAATAGTTTGTGTGTTAAGCATAACAATGATGATAATTATCTTTATGAATGAATCGATTAAGTAGATTATATGCATTAAAACAAATTTCTTATGAATAATTATGAGAATTTTTTATTTTATTTCAGAGCAAACGCGCAACAACCGAAGCTTTTTGTTGGAATGATTTTGATTCTGATTTTTGCTGAAGCTCTTGCTCTTTATGGTCTTATTGTTGGCATTATTCTTTCTTCTCGAGCTGGTCAATCCAGAGCAGACTAGAAACAAGAAATTTGGCATTATTTGGTGGTCGTTTTGGATAGATTTGAAGCTTTTGAGTGTCTTTTTTGTTTCATGATTTGTGGGTGGTAAATGGTTATGGTGATGATATGTGTTGAGGATTGTAGTCTAGATTGTAGTTTTCTGTTATAATAATGTTGTCTCCATGTTATTAGTTATACTATAACATTAATCAAATGTGTGAATAGTATCATTTTGTTATTTAGTTAAATTGTCTTTTTTTTCTTTTGGACGGCAACTAATCTACTTTAATATGTATACAACGGGAGTTTAACCAATAATCTTACACTAATACCATAGGTTAATTGGGTTAGTGAAATTAATTATAATAATAAATAATAAATAATTGAAAAGGAAAACAATTCTCAAATTCTCTATTAGATGAGTTCGTAAAAATGCTTTGCTTATTAACACAAGGTCTCCCGTTCGAAACACTTCTCCGTTTTATAAACTTCTCTTTTTTACTTTACAAATAGCACCCTTGTTATCTGATAATTACCTTATAATACAATCATGGTAGAAATCCACTGTTCATTAGGATTTATAATTGTGTTTGACTAAAAATCCGTTCCGTTTTGTATTAGTGATAATAATACGCAATATATTGGAGTATATAATAGTGGTCTGGAGAAAATAAATAGCAATTCTGGCAGAGTTGGTAAGCAACTTTGCCATGCACTATCCACAAAATTTGGCGTTCGATCATTCCAACTCCTATTTATTCTTCTTTTTTTAATACATTGCACTAAAGCTTTCTTTTACTATAACCTACGGGTAATGTTTAACAAATTTATTAATTAATATATATACAACCTGTACACAAAGGCGGAACTAGAACTTTTCACTAGTAGTAGCACCATAATTTTTTTGCGGATGTAATATAATAATATTTTTTTGACATTGATCAACCTAGAAATTAAACGAATAAAACATACCCATTTTTTAGACTGGATGAAATTATGGTATACTCCGATTGAATTTAGAAACGGTTTTTATGTGCAACTATGCGAGATAAATTGAGATTGAGATTGTGGATCATGGATGGCCGAGTGGGCATGGAGGAAACATGATAGAAGGTTTTTAAGGCGTGGGGTGCGTACAATGTACATGTTGGTTTAGAACTACACAAAACACAAAGTTTTTTTTATTAGATTTAGATTTTGGGTTGAACTTTGAGTTTGACTATATGCTAATACTTAAGGGTTTTAAAGATTCTTTTATGCTATTTGGTAGGGTTTTTAATACGATATCATCATAATACAAAAATATATATATATAAAATTTACCCTGTGGAAAAAAATTTGAGTAGTGTCCCGTACCACAGCGTGCTACCCATTGGATCCGCCACTGCCTGTACAATTTATAACATGTACATTAGTGACACAATATATGATAGAAAAAAATATTTATATGTAAACTAACTTTATAACAAAAATGTTTAATGGTCTTAAGGCCATGTTTGGGAGGTTTCCCGAACATGCCCTAAAGCATTTTCCTAAACATGCCCTAAAGGTAATGAAAATGCTTTAGGGCATATTTGGGTAATAAGCCCATAAGCCTCCTTAATAAGCTTTCCCAAATATGCCCTAAAGCATTTTCATTGGGAGGTTTTTCAAAAGTTTCTTTTTTACTATTTTAATAAGTTTCTAGATAACTTTTTACAATTAGAATATGTAGCTTTTTACCAACAATCATATTTTTAACTCCTAATATTTTATAATTTATATCTTTAACTTCACTAATATATTTTTTTTTCATTTTTTATTACTAAAAAGGATTTCATTACCTTTTCTATGTTTGCAATGTTCAAAATTATACAAACAAAGAATAAGATTCTAATTACATTTGGGACATTATTTAATTAAAACTTCACGTTTTTAATAAAAAAATTTAGAATTTATTTTACTCTATATATTGTCGACATAAATTACTTTATCATCATGGTGTAAAATTTTATTATAAAATAACCCTGCCGCAACGCGCGGGAGGTTAGAGTCCTTGTTTGCTTAACAAAAATCAACTATTTTTATTATCAAAACACATAAGGTATTTTTTTTTTTATGTTTTAGAATCACAAACTTAATTTATGTTTAATAAGATAGAGTTTTTCCGACAATTTTATTGTAATTATCTAACCTTATTTTGGTTGCTAATTAAAACAATAGTGTTGGGTATTTGTTATGTAATAATTCTGTAAACGATATATAAATAAGAGAGATTTTTTTTAAAATTAATGTAATATTTTTTTAATTAATGTAAATTTTTTAATTAATGTAATGTATTTATTTTGTTTAATTAAAATATATAAATGTGCCAAAACTGACAAGCTATGGATGAGATGTTGTTTTCATTAGTTTTTTGTTTGTGAGAAAAATGATGATGTGACAAACTAATAGTTATAGATGAGTTAATTGTTGTGAGAGGCTTTATAGATGAGAAAAATACATTTTAGTACCCTGAGTTTGGCTAACTAGGTCATTTACTACCCTGAACTATTAGGTATTGAAGGCACATCATGGTACCTGAACTTGACAAAATGGTCGATTTACTACCTTGACTCATTAATTTGATCACATTTTCTTGCTTGACTTACTTTCGTTGGGGCTTTTGACGGACTAAAAAATATACGTTCATCTCAATATATTGATATTAGAAGCAAATCTCGTGAGAAAACACGACCAAATTAGTGAGTCAATGTAGTAAATCGACCATTTTGTCAAGTTCAGGTACCATGCTGCACCTTCAATAGTTCAGGGTAGTAGATGACCCAATTAACTAAGTTCAGGGTATTAAAATGCATTTTACCCTTTGAGAAACTATGCAATACAAATATTCACTTCTGGTATATAAAGCTTGTGGTGTTGATGTTGGTTGGTGAAGAACCATGTAAACGATGGTTGCGATGATAAACGAGTAAAAAACTAAATGAATTTCTAGAATTTTCGGTGTTTTGGTGTAAATGTTTGATGGAGAATGATTCAAGTTCATATACGAGGTTGGAGCTTGGAAAACATCTTAAAATGTTGTCAAACGAAAATCTTGAGATACTATAAATATGGGCGTAACACGTGATTTATAATACATTACGACAAACCTCAATTCCCATATTCGCACAATGGGCGTGATATGTAAAAAAAAAATGTTAATCGTCTATTACACGAGTAAACATTACCCGAGTCAAAGTTCTGTGACTTTATGTGATTTGTACACAACAGAGACGATAAATCTACGAATTATATGAATGTAAAAACGTAAATAACTAACATTCCCAATTGATAAATCTAAAAAACAACATAAAAATCAAATATTTAACCAATGACTTAATAGACTACTACCTCCTGATCAAAATAAGTGATACACTTTCTATTTAAATGTGGATCAAAATAAGTGATAAACTTTTAAAACTTATATTATTTGGTAAGAAAGTGGGACACATTCGCCACTAACTATATACTTTAATAAAGTTAAATTACCATTTTACCTTACTTTTATTTTTAAACATTATTAATATCAATTTATTTAAAAGGAGCATCACTCAGTCTCCACTAACTATTCACTTTAATATATCATAAACCACTTTTTAACCTAAAAAACTGTAATTCTTTAAATGTATATTTCTTTTATACGGAGATTATATTTTCTCTTGTACCATCGCTTCTGGGTTAATTTTTAAATATACTCATTCGAATCTTATTTCTTAAAAAATAAATTAATAATAATAATCAGACGGCTGAAAAGCTACATTCACCTGGGAAACCAAGATCACCAGTCACTCTAGATACCACCATCACATAGCATTACCACTTATGAAAGAAATAAACAAACAAAAGAAAAGAAAAGAAAAGAAAAGAAAAAGATGGTGACTGGCAAAAAATTTAATCAAGTGGTCGTTCATTCTTCTTTGCTCCTTCACCAACTATTCTTGTAGATTTTCCCCCTTTTTTTAGTCACCTGATTTCACTTCAATTAACCATCAATTTGTTCTCCTTTTTTATGTTTTCTGAAATCTTCAGCTGTAAGTGGACCAATTTTTGATTCTGTAAGTGAGATTTTGCACTCCGTCGATGAATTCGTAACTGTATCTATCTTAATTAATCATGCTTTTATAGTTAGTTATCGATTTGTATCCAATTTGTGAGTGACTTCTGTGGACTCAATTTTGATGTTTATCAGCTGAAATTAAGCTAATTTTAAAGTTCAATTTGTGGGGCTTCCTTTGCATTTAGCTTAATTATTGTTTGTGGGGTTGTGTTCGTTTAGATTAATTAAGTTTATAGTATGATAGATTTTACGAAAATTACAGTGTTTTTAAATCTTGATGCCTGAATCTTGCAAAATAAGCCTAGACCATAATCAATTACACTTTATCTTATTATAACCGATTTTGAAATATGGCTCAAGTTCATTAATTTCTAAATGATGCATATTTTTCATTTTCTGATAGCAGAACTCAAGCATGAAGGAAAGCAGCAAACTTTCATGTACAAAAGGAATTTGCAGTTTTGCACTCTCTTTTTAGTACAATTAAAAGAAGTTTTTGTTTAGTCTTTTTTTCATTTTCGTGTTTCTTACAAGTTATAACAATGATGGTTTCACTTACAGTTGTTGAAGCATCAGTTACTTTTTGGTTGATCCGTTTGAGAAATAGCTTCATGAATAACTAAGATTTATATTATTTGAATATTTTCCAATGGATGATAACGGGCATCGTGAAAATGGGCGGCAAAAGCAACCTCAGGGTCAGGTACGGTAGTTAATTATGTTTGTAATAAATGTGTCAATTTCAACCTGTTTAGTTAAACAATGGGTGATTTGGATATAAGAAAAAAGGGCAAACTGCATAAAAATGTATAAAAAGTTGTTTGATTTTTTCTAACCGGCATGTTTTTTTTTCATTTTCAGTGGCTAATGCAACACCAACCATCAATGAAACAAATAATGACTATAATGGCGGAACGCGATGCAGCCATTCAAGAACGAAACCTCGCCATGTCAGAAAAAAAGACGGCTCTAGCCGAACGTGACATGGCGCTTCTCCAACGAGACTCCGCAATTGCAGAACGAAACAACGCAATCATCGAACGCGATAACGCCATCTCCACTCTACAGTATAGAGAAAACTCAATGAACAACAACAACAATAACAACCACACAATCTCACCATCATCATCCCCGCCGGGATGCCAAATTTCCCGCAACGTAAAACATGTTCATCACCCGCAACAATACCAACAATACTTGGCTGGTCCCGGTGCAAGCGCAGTATCTGCGCCTACACCGGAACCATCCAAGTCAACCAGACGACAGAAACGTCTGAAAGAGACGAAAACGGTTACGTCGGTTACAACAAACTTTAAAAAACCGTCACGGTCACGAAAAGTGAAACTCGAGGATGATTTGAATAAAGCGATGTACGAAGAAGATGAACCCAACGATTGGGCCGGTGGTGGGGTTAATGATCATGATCATGATCTTAACCATGGTTCAAAGACCGAGTGGAAGGAACAACAAGACCATGGTTCACTTAACCAAGTGGCTTATGATGATACAACAATGCCGATACCGGTTTGTTCGTGTACCGGTGTTTTTAGGCCTTGTTACAAGTGGGGAAATGGCGGTTGGCAGTCGTCTTGTTGCACGACCACCATGTCGTTGTATCCGCTCCCGTCGTTGCCTAACAAACGACATGCGCGTGTTGGCGGAAGGAAAATGAGCGGGAGTGTGTTTAATAAGTTAATTAGTCGGCTTGCTAATGAAGGACATGATTTGTCTAATCCGGTTGATCTTAAGGAGCATTGGGCTAAACATGGAACAAATCGGTACATTACTATTAAATAAATGTTTAGTGTTTTACCTAATGTTGTTAATGTTAAGTATGATTGAACAAGACTTGTTTGAGATTCGGGATTTGATGATTTTGTAAGCGTTTAGTGTAATGGATAAGATCTGAATCAAGACTTGCATCAATGGCAGATTTCAGCATTCTAGTCTGTATCTATAATCTAATATTGCATATACTTATAATCGAATTACATCGTTAGAAAACCCGATTTCTACTACTTAAGATTTGTCAGCTTAAAGTAGAATTATTTGGGATCATACAAATACTTTTAAGAGCTTAATTGTTTTATTATAATGCAATAGACTTAAAGCACTTTAAATAAGCTGGCCTAAAAACACTTGGGTGCTGGTCAACGAAATTTTTTAATTTTCATTAGCTGTACTAACAAATAATGATATCTGATTTACCTCGTACTGAACCAACTTCTGACTCCAGAAATAATGGTTTGGAGTAGGGATGTGCATTTAAAACCGAAAAACCGATCTAGCAATTATTTCGGTTCTTGAACCAGACTTTGAATGTATATAAGCATGTAATTGAAGAAACATTCGTATTGAAAAGTTTCTCTGTTATGCTAGAATGCACACCAACTGTTTGTTTAAATGACTAAAAACTGCTTCCTTCACTGAAATGGAAAGTTGATTTCACTGATGCTATTATCCAAATATTCTTGAGTAAATAACACGTATTTAGTCAATTGTAAAATAGATTGGTTTTCATTTGAACACAATGTTAGTTAGTGGTGGGATCTTTATAATATTTTGGATTAAAATATAATATTAGATTAGAAAATGAAAATGTTTTATTAATAGAATTATTAATAATAATATTATTTTATTAGATAATCCCCTAAATTTAAGAAATGTAAACTTTTTTGTTAGACAAAATTTTAAGGATGTAGTATATAAATATTATCTCCGTATCAAAATAAGTGATATATTTATTAAAAGATATTTTAATATAGATTAAAGTGGATAGTTAGTGAATAATAGATTTCACTTCTTTAAAAAAAATTGATATTAATGATGATTAAAAGTAAAAGTAAGAATAAATGGACAATTTTACTTTATTAAAATAGATAATTAGTGAAGAAAGGGTCCCACTTTTTTACCAAATAAAATAAGTTTTAAAAGTATATTACTTACTAGTATTTAGTTTCACCTCTAAATAGAAAGTGTATAACTTATTTTGATACAAGGTAGTATATGATTTTTAGTAATCTTACGATAAATGAATTCATTTATTTGATTTCTATAACTTACTAATATTTCAAGAATCTAAATGCCACAAATTTAATTACTCTTTAGAAGTTGTTAATCCAAATAAAAAAATAATCTTCTATAACGTTATATACTCCCTCCGTCCCATAAAGAAGTTTACATTTCTCCTGGGCACAAGATTTTAAGTGATAATTAGTGGTGGGGTCAATAATAATATTGTTGATTAAAATATAAAGTTAGATTGGAGAGAGAAAATATTTTATTGGTGGAATGATTGGTAATAATATTATTTTATTAGGTGGCCTCCCTAAAAAAGAGAATACAATATCCTTTAAAATATACTAGCCATTGTCTAACATTCTCAAGCCTATCTGCAAGGAAAAAACATCACAAAATGCAAAATATTCGTTCATTACAAGAAGATAGTAATTCAAACCTTACCACCTTTGATCTATAATTATTGTAAAATTGAATAAACATACCAACACCATATTATACCAAAGAGTATACATCACATTCTTTAATAATCGATACCAATTTCAACAAAAAATCTGATGTATACTCCTTTGGGATAATATCGATCAAGGTATCGCATCTGAAGAAATCTTGAATCATGGTGGTGAAAAGTTGATAGAGCAATTGAATATTGGGATAAATCAATGGAATTTAAATATTAATAAAATTTTAGAATGTGGGTATGAGTCAGATCAAATGTATACATCAAGATTTTTATCAGACAGGGATAACTGTATAATAAATGATATCATCATGCACAACCAACATTACAAAAATCATAAAACTCATAAAAAATAGAATTAATTTGAAGAAAGATAAAATTTGGGTATTAGTCAGATCACAAGTACACATCAAGATTTATCAGACAGGGATAACTGTGTAAAAATATGATATCTTCATGCACAACCCACTTAAAAAAAATTATAATTTTGGAAAAACTCAAATATTAAATATCATTAAAACATCAAAAAGATTAAAACTTTACAAAAATCCAAATTTAAAATAAGCCTCAGACCGTCCTAGTTCATGATTTTCAACAACTTTGCAAGCATAAATACTTGCTTTTCAGTCAACCATTATTAAAAACTATCATCACTGGCTCTAATTAAAAAATAAAAACAGGTTTCAAAAACTTAAGGAGCAAAAGGCATCAGATCTTCCTATTCTGAGTAAGAATCACAATACTCACACAAAAGTAAGTACTCAACTCGATAATAAACACATCATTTGGCCAATTTCCCTTCGAAAATTCGCAAAAAATTGAAAATAATCAACGAAAAAGAGAAAACAAGAAAAATGGCATAACCAATTAGAGAAGAAGACGGCTGGTAGGGATTTGCAGGATGCGATTTGGAAAGTGGGCGAGTGCTGATTTTATAGGGCGTGTTTTGTTGGCAAGGGTTTGATTTAACGGCCCAAATTGGGTCTAACAAGCCCAGTGGAAGTTAGGGCAAATTTCTGTCAATTTTTATTCGTTTTGGTTTTCTACAACTTAGGTGCTTTTTTAAGGCTAATCTGAATTATTCAGACCTCTGCATCATTCAAATCTTAATCATTCAGATACTATCAAACAACACCTTACATCCACTTTTAAGGGAAAATTAACAAGCAAATTTTAGACCATCTATCTTTTTTTCCCTGAAATGAAAAAAAAAAGAAAAGAAATTGACAAGAAAATATACAGTATAAAATCAATGTTTTAAAACTAAAATTTTGTATTGAGTTAAGATCATCGGTAATGTAGGGTGAAAATAATTAATTGTTCAAAGTTTGACATGCAAATTCTTTTGACATTCAAAACATATTTGCTCTTATCGTAAACAGAATAATTGACAAAGTTAACTCTTTCCCCTGCAATATAATTAGACTTGTGACAACGGAAACTCATTTATTAAAAACGACTTGTGATTGAATTGTATTTGTTGTTTTTGTTAAAAATGAATTTTCACCAACTTAGAACTTATGTGTATATATATATATATATATATATATATATATATATATATATATATATATATATATATATATATATATATATATATATATATTGATAGTTTTGTGTTCACATTTGTGAGAGTTACGCAACGATTTAAAGAATGTTCAAAATGAAATTGAGGTAAAGTGGGGTGTTTAAACAAAAAATCAAACAAATTAAATGGATGAGAAATTATCCCACATTGATAGATGGACAAACCCATGTGTGGTTTATAACCAAGGAAATGAGAAGGGGGTCAAACTCTATCGTTGTGTTTTCTTTTGAGTTGCAAATTGTTGGAACAAATGCTTAATCAGACCTTTAACTCATGCACGCTTGACTCTTGGGCTTATGCGGCTCCATTTTTACCACCTGCTTATTTGAGAAATACCGTTATGCTGAAAATCAAGAGTTTCTATCTGCGAAAGTCTAACATTTTATCTATATTCCTTTATTAAGCATTTAAGGGATGAATGTTAAGAATTCATGATTGATAGTTTAGAACGCAAGTCTTGGCATGTCGTTTTCATTTGTTTTATGAATTGCTCATCTAATTGATTTTACTTGTTCAAATCCTAAACCCTTTGCTGTTAAACGAATTTATCATACAATGTTTGGATCTTTTTTTGTTTGTTGTTGATTGCAACTTAGAACATGTATTTTGCATGAATTTATAGCATTTTTTTATACCACTGGAAGCAAATTCGATTAGATATCCCTAACTGTTAATTTTGTTTAGTAAAATGTTAAATACTTTTGAGTATGGGCTTCTTTTGGATTGTCAATAGATATTAACTTAGTTCTTCTATATTTAATTGATTGAAATATGTTCTACCTATTTTTGGTTACTGAATGAATTTTGAATCATCTTCAGTTTCTGTTTGCTACTTTCAATTGAATTTGGGGATATAGTTAAATAAAATGGTATATATTCCATTTTGTTGCAGCAGATCGATCTGCTTCTTATGATATGATAAAATTGGGCTTAAAATTGCAGGTGGTTAATTATTCATTATATTTTTCGTATTTAACCTGCGCATTGCGCGGACAAAAGACTAGTATTCATAAAATGAGCATAATTTATATTTTAAGTACATTTATTATACATTGTTTATCTGTAAGCAAAATCAACAGCACGCAATAGATATACATTTAAAACAAAGTCAATAACATTCAAAACGAGTAATGGAGTGTTGTCTATTAGCTCAGCCAATGTCATATTATTTTGATATGGCATTACTATAATACCACAACCCTTAATACTTTCCGTAAGGGGTGACCAAATCACATGTCACGTCAGTGACAAATCAGTTTAATTTTTTTGTGACCAAACATATGAAAAACACTGACCAATCACACGTAGCAAGCTACCAAACTCATTGCCTTTAAAAACACCATTTCCCCTTTGAAAATTTGGCGACGGGTAATGGTCATCTGGCCAATTGATTTCCCTTAAAAACCACAGGCACATACACGAATTAAGTATTGGGCCGCAGTTCAAACACAAATAATTAAAAGTGGTCGTCGGTCCCAAATAATTTGAAGAAGGCGGATGTGAGGCTGCCAATTGAAGAAATTACAGGCCGGCCCATGTGAGTAATTCTATTTGGGCGGTCAAATTTTGAAGCAACCAGCCCAAGGTCGGTGGAAATAAAAAGGAGCCAACCCATGTGGTTTTGTAAAAAATTAAAAGAAGAGTAAATTAAATGGATGGTACTTGTGTTTTGTGAAAAGTTTTTTAGATTTGGTACTTAAGTCTCATAAATTATACCGATGATCCTTAGACATGGGGGGGTTCCGTCACGCTTTTGGTTCCCAAGGCAAACGTTCGTTAAAAAATTGTTAATTGTGAAGATGTAACTTCGAGGTTATTGTAGTTCACATACATACATGTTCAAGTATGACAATATTCATGGCCAATGGAAGCATCATGAGCTTAAGGTCAAGGATGAGAAGACCCTTCTCTTTGGTGAGAAGCATGTCACTCAGGTAATATTTGAACTTTTGAATTGTATTAAGGTCTTTTAATCAACAAAATTAACAGTTAAATGGTTGGTCTTTTAGGATGCGAATCAATTAACGTCGACAGACTGTCATCGGCCGCGGAACAACTGGAGAAGGCAACCGGAGATAGGAGTTGGGATGGATCGACTTTTCAGGGGGTTTGGTGGCGCGACGATAATGGTTATTCCCAAAGAGACCCCATGGGTGAAGCTGGAGCTAACTTTGTGGTGGAGTCTTCACTGCTTCCCATTTGAAGGTCTGAATGGATATCTATATTTTACATGTTTAAGTTATTTTTCTAATGTTGATTTAAGGGTTAGTTTTGTAATTTCAGACTGGTACAAAAGAACATTATTGGGGAGAACCGATTCCTTTGATAGATTGGCTGCTTCTCCAGACAATTGTTTTCTTTTGTTTGTTTATTCATCATTAATAAAACTTCACTATATGAGTTCATACTTTTTTCGTGGTTAAAGCATTTTATTTTTCGAAGCTGTGGCTAGTTGAATTTTATATAATGTTTTTATATCAACAGTTGTGTGCAAACGTAGGGAAAATTTTAGGATTTCTTAGAGAATAAAAGTTCAAGGGAAATTTTGAAAGGACAACAATACAAAGACATTTTAGTAATTTCACTTGATTAATGGACGAAATTGCTAAAGAACCTCAAACCACAAGGATATTCAGTAAACCGTAACAGCAAGCCACATAGACGAATTCGTTGTATCTCACCGATAGACATACGAGTTATAATCAATAGATAGGGGATAACTACTACACATGCTCTTATAAATGGAAACTAGTAGAATATCCGTGCAATCTGGTTGCGGGTATCTTATTCAACTGTATTTTGCGGGAGCAAAAGTTGCTCAGTTAAACATTTTTTCTAACAATATTTAGGACACTCGATTAAGAAAATGGTGGTGGTTGGTGGTAGTGAGGTTGGTGGTATGTATGGTGTTGGGATATATTACTGATCTGTGAACATTACTGATTTGCAGAGTTAATACTGATCAACTACTTGATGCTGCTAAAAAGTTGATACTGATTACAAAGATACTACTGATCTCATGTATTACTACTGATGATATGAATTTACTACTGACGATAGCAAATACTACTGATGTCTATATATGGTGCTGATCGTGTCCGAGATCTTTGCAGAATTAGTTTAAAATTCAAAATCTTTTGTAATTCAATTGTAATCGTATCCTAGAATAACTAGGGTAAATAGTTAGGCTTCAAGGACTATTATATATAGTTCCTTATGAATTGTAAACATACGTGTGTATTGTAACTCATTCGAATCAATATACATTGAAGCTTTTTGTGATAACCGTGTTCTTATTCATATAATTATTTACAGTTTATTATTCTTGATTAAAATCAACATAGTGTTAATCCGCTGTAACTTCTATTGTTGAGTAGATCATTGTGTTTATTAACTGTTTTGGTTAATCGATCTTGACAAGTGGTATCAGAGCTTTGTACTCTAGATCTACGAATCAAGAACTCACAATAGTTTTCAATTCCTTCACAAACAAAGTTTTCATCATGTCTGAAAACAATGAAAGCACACAAGCAAATAAAATCCCCATCCTCACTCCCAATAACTTTGGGATGTGGAAAAACAGAATTAAGCAATACATGCTTATTACTGATTATTCCATGTGGGAAGTTGTGTTGGAAAGTAACAAGACCATTCCAATTGCCACAACCAGCACATCAACTGAGACTGACAAGATCAAAAGTGACAAGGAAAGGAAGCACAAAAGAACTGAATTAAAAGCTTTAAGTACCTTATTGCTTGCAATTCCTAATGACTATCAACATCTGTTTGTTGAATTTGATGATGCAAAACTGCTATGGCAAGCCTTAGAGAAAAGGTTTGTGGGTACTAAGAGCACAAAAAGAAACATGAAATCAGTGCTGAAACAAGAGTTTGAAAACTTCAAAGGACAAAAGAATGAATCTTTGTCACAAGTGTTAGATAGATTCAATAAACTTATTGGTGAACTCAACCAAGTTGGAGTTCAACCAGACAAAGATGATGTCAATAGAAAGTTTCTCAGATCTCTATGTGAAGAATGGTCTATGTACACTGTGGTATATAGACAAGGTGATGCTTTAGAAGAAAAGGAGCTTGATGAACTCTACAATGACTTAAGAGTATTCGAATCTGAGGTAAGTCAGAAAACTCCTATTTTAAATTCAAACAATGCTGCTTTTGTGTCCAATGCAGGTACAAATCAAGATAATACAACTGGAAAGGCAAAGGAATCAGAAGACATTGCCAGAGAATCCTTCTTCACTAGTAATGTGCATACTGCATTAATTACTGAAGATTTGGAGCAAATCAATCCTGATGATCTTGAAGAGATGGATATCAAATGGCAGATGACTATGCTCAGTTTCAGAACCAAGAAATTCCTAAAAAGAACTGGTAGATCAAGCTTGAGCTTCAACAAAGGTGATAGGGCAAGTTTTGACAAAACCAAAGTTAAATGCTATAACTGTAGCAATCTTGGTCACATTGCCAGAGAATGTCCTAACAAAGACAAAAGGACAAACTCATCTGCACTTGTATCCCAAGAGGGACTAGGATATGAATGGAGCTTTCAAGCTGAAGAACATGCTCAAAATCAAGCTCTTATGGCTTTCTCTGAACCTAAATCTGAGGTAAATTCTAAACCATGCTCTCCTGAATGCATTAAATTATTTAAAACTCTTGAAAAGAAAACAAAAGAAATCAATGAGGATTTAATTAAAAACAGAAAAAGAAGAATATAATTTAATGGATTTATAGCTGATTTAGAAAATCAAATTAAAATTTATCAATTAACAGATCAAAAACTTAAAGAAGAATTATTGCAAGCTGTTTATGATAAAGAACATGCTGAATCAAAAGCAAAAGAAGCTATAACTAAATTAGCAGAATGTCAATTAGAATTAGAAGTTCTAAAATAATTGATGAATTAACTAGTAATCAATCCACATAAAAGGTAATTCATGGAGTTGGATATCATGCAGTACCTCCTCCCACAAATTTTATACCACCATTAAAAGCTAGTTCAGAAAGAATTATAGATGAATTAAAAAATGAATCTAGTGAAGAATCTTCTGATGAAGAAAATTCTGTTAATTCAAATGATACAAGTTTCCATACAACACAAAGTCAAGAATCTCCAAAATACAATTCTGAAAATATTCCAACTATTTTAAAAAGGGGAAATCAAAGAAACTTGAATCAATTAAAAGAGCAAAGAAAACCAGAATCCTTAAAATCAACCAAACCTAAATGCTTAATTTGCAATAAAGTAAATCATATAGCAAATGATTATCACTTCAATCCAATTAACTGCAAAGAATTCAAAGAGTGTAAGGAAAAAAAATTAAAATTAAAAGAATAAAAATTAAAAGAATCCAACTTAAAACAAAAAACTAAACCTCCACAAGTTGATACTCCAATGTGTGGAAGAACTGCCAAAAGATTTATTCACAATACCAGATATGGTAATCCAAAAACAAGTCACAATTTTGAAAATAAAAGAAAACATGGAAATTATTATAATTCCTCAGCAAATACGACTATAAGAAGAAACAATCAAAGATATCCTACTAATCAGTATCCAAGATACAATGCAGTAAGATATAACTACACAAATACTACTGATAAGTACAAAAAATACTTTCACAAAGTTACTACTGATCCATCAGTAGTAACCAAATCAAAGCAGAACAAATGGCCAACAAAACAGAAATCAGTAGTAACACCAAAGAGAAGAACTAACCAAATCACCCATAGCACATTCCTCATTAAAAAGGATGAACCCAAGACAAAACAAGCTTGGGTTCCCAAAAAGAATTAACTTAATCTCCTTTTGTGCAGAACATCCAGGTGAATACATGGCATATTGATAGTGGATGCTCTAGGCACATGACTGGGAATCTTCAAATTCTCAGAAACTTTGAAAAATATGATGGTGGTTATGTTGCTTTTGGTGAAAATCCTAAAGGTGGTCGTATTACTGGTAAAGGCATTGTATCAAATGGTAAGATTACATTTGATAATGTCTTTTATGTTGCTGAACTTCAATACAATCTGGTTAGTGTCTCACAAGTATGTGATAAAAAGAACAAAATTCTTTTTACCAATACAGAGTGCATCATTCTTTCTCCTGACTTTGTTTTAGATGAAAAATTTGTTGTTTTGAGAACACCAAGGAGAAATAATGTGTATTTCCTGGATATAGGGGGAGAAATCATTTCTCCAAATGAGATCAACTGTTTTATATCCAAGGCAAACACAAATGAATCAGAATTATGGCATAGAAGGATGTGTCACACAAATTTTAAAAACATGAATAACTTAGTAAGAAAGAATTTGTTAGTTGGTTTACCTCAAAAATAATTTATGTGTGATCATCATTGTGTTGCATGCCTAAAAGGTAAGCACCACAAGACTTCTCATAAGTCCAAATCAATCAACTCTATTTCTAACCCATTGCAGCTACTTCACATGGATTTATTTGGGCCTACAAATATAATGAGTATAGGAAAGAAACAATACTGTCTAGTTATTACTGATGATTTTTCCAGATTTACTTGGGTATTTTTTCTCAGGACTAAAGATGAAACAAGTGAAATCATCAAGAACCTAATAATCAAACTGGAAAATACAAGAGATCTTAAAGTGAAAGCCATTAGATGTGACAGTGGCACATAATTTAAAAACGAAAATCTAATCTCTTTTTGTGATCTTAAAGGTATTGACAGGCAGTATAGCTCTCCTAGAACTCCTCAACAAAATGGTGTAGCTGAAAGAAAAAATAGAACAATCATTGAAGCAGCAAGATCTATGCTTGCAGATGCCAAATTACCAATAACTTTTTGGGCTGAAGCTGTTAATACTGCTTGTTATGTTCAAAACAGAGTATTAATAGTTAAGCCTCACTTTAAAACACCATATGAACTTTTTAACAAAAGAAAACCTTCAATAAGTTTTCTAAAATCATTTGGGTGTCCTTGCACTATCTTAATTACAAGAGAACAAGTTGGTAAGTTTGACTGCAAAGCAGATGATGGAATCTTTGTAGGATACTCAACTCAAAGCAAAGCATACAGAGTGTTCAACAAAAGACTAAGGATCATTGAAGAAAGTGCAGATGTATCCTTTAATGAAAATTTTATGAATGGAAAAAGGAAATGGTCCAGATTGGTTGTTTAATATTGACTCACTAACAAAATCTCTTGATTTCATTTTTAATTTTAATACAGGTGACTCAAGTAATCAACCAACCAAAGAAGGTTCATCATCATTGAATGGAAGTCAAAACCCGTTACAATATATCATTGTTAATACTGATTCTCCAGTTAATACCGAGGATAGTATCAACTCTGAAAATACAAATCACATTAATGTCAGTAATAACTCAGAAAATCAAAATCATAAAAATTCAAGTGTTAATATTGACACTAGTAGGAACTCAGAAACCCTAAATGATGATGCTGCAAGAAATGATACTAATACCAGTAATAACTCACAAACACTTAATTTCAACAATGATGCTAGTGACAACAGTGTCAATGAAGAAGATCAAGAAATCCAAGAAGATACAGAAACTCAAGAAGAAAACTGGACAGATGCACAAGTCCCTGAATCTAATGAATCAAATCTTGATAGTCAATTAGTTGTTGACAAAACTTCCAACTCAAGAGCTCAAAAGAATCGTCCTTTAGATCTTGTTCCAAGTGATGTCAATTCAAATATGCAGACAAGAAGCAAATTTAATTCAAGCTTAAACAACAATTCTTGTAATATAAGTCTAATATCTAATGAATGTTTGTTTGCACGTTTTCTATCACAGGATGAACCTAAAAAGATCCAACAAGCCATGAAAGATTCAAACTGGATTGAAGCAATGCAAGAAGAACTTCTTCAGTTCAAATTACAAGCTGTTTGGACACTAGTACCTCTTCCAAAAGGAAAAAGAGCCATTGGAACCAGATGGATCTTCAGAAATAAGGAAGATGAAAGAGGGATAGTGATAAAAAAAAGCAAGACTTGTAGCTCAAGGATACATTCAAGAAGAAGGAATAGACTATGATGAAGTATATGCTCCTGTAGCACGAATTGAAGCAATCAGAATATTTTTGGCATATGCTTCATTCAAAAAGTTCAAAGTCTATCAAATGGATGTAAAGAGTGCATTCTTTTATGGAAAAATAGAAGAAGAAGTGTATGTTTGTCAACCTCCAGGATTTGAAGATCCTGAGCATGATGATTATGTGTTCAAATTAGATAAAGCTCTTTATGGCCTGCATCAGGCACCAAGAGCTTGGTATGACACACTGTCATCATATTTGTTAAAGAACAAATTTCAAAGAGGTGCCATTGACAAGACTCTCTTCACAAAGAAAGTCAAAGATGACATCCTACTTGTTCAAATATATGTAGATGATATCATCTTTGGATCAACAAATGATCAACTGTGCAAAGAATTTGAAGAACTTATGCAGATCAAATTCAAGATGAGCTCAATGGGTCCAATGAACTTCTTTCTCGGACTCCAAGTTAATCAAAAACCAGATGGTATTTTGATCAATCAATCAAAATATGTCAAAGACATATTAGAGAAGTTTGCCATGAAAGACTGCAAAAGTGCAAGCACTCCTATGGAAACACATAAACACCTACATCCTGACATTGAGGGGGAGGATGTAGATTAACACTTATATAGATCAATGATAGGTTCCTTAATGTATTTAACTGCATCTAGACCTGATATTATGTACAGTGTGTGTGTGTGTGTGCTAGGTATCAAGCAAAACCAAAGGAACTACATTTACAAGCAGTCAAAAGAATTTTTAGATACTTGAAAGGGAAACCATCACTAGGTCTTTGGTATCAACATGATTCACCATTTGAACTTACAGCATACACAAACAGTGACTATGATGGTGAATGCTTGGATAGAAAGTCAACCACTGGTGGATGTCAATTCTTTGGATCAAGACTTGTGTCATGGCAATGCAAGAAACAAACAAGTGTTTCAACATCTTCTGCAGAAGCAGAGTATGTAGTTGCATCTGCATGTTGTGCTCAAGTACTATGGATTCAAAATCAACTCATGGACTTTGGTATGTCTATTCTTAAAACTCCTATTTTCATAGATAATCAAAGTGAAATTAGTATTGTGAACAATCCAGTAAAACATTCAAAAACTAAACATATTGAAATAAGATTTCATTTTATAAGGGATTGTAATGAAAAGAAATTAATTAAAGTGGTTAAAATTCATACCGATAACCAATTAGCAGACCTCTTCACAAAGGCATTTGATGTAGGAAGGTTCAACTATTTTTTTAACAGTATTGGAATGATTTTTTTAAATTAAATACATAAAAAATTTCACATGTAAAGTTCTTGTACAATATTACTTAAGTTTGTTTTAATTTACTACTAGGTATTCACTTAGTACTGATTGTAGTTTCTAGTTACTACTGGTCAACCCTTAAAGTATTAAACCTCAGTTACTACTGATGTTTTAATACTACTGGTACTTAGTTACTACTGATCGGCAATTTTCTCTTAAAATCAAAAAAATTACCAAACTAACCCCATGAAAATAGCCGTTATGCTATGATTCGAAGGATATTTGTGACTTTTTACAGGTTAATTTCGAAACCTATAAATAACAGAAGTCGGTTAATCTTACATTATCCAAACCTCGATTTGCTAAAACCCACGATAAACCCTATAGTCGGCAATCCAAGTTGAAACCCTAAAAGGCAGTAACAACTTCAAATCGATCAACAACTCTCAAAGGAACTTAAAAACAATTCACTCTCAATCTCAAATCAAAAATCAAATAAAAATGGCAATGAGGAAAACACTAGTTGCTCAAACAGATCTTCTATACTCTGAATTTCACAACATGGTTGCATTTTTAAGAAATCCAGATGGAACAAAAAATTTTAGGCAAATAGTCATGTTTCTAAAAAATTCTCCAATAAAATTCGCCCTAACAATAAATCCCACACTCTGTGAACAACATCTTGTTCAATTTTGGGAAAAAGCTGAAAGAATAGAGGAAGAAAATGTTGTTAAAATCAAATCAGACATAGATGGACAATCTATCATCATCTCTGAACAAACAGTCAGACAACATCTACAACTCAATGATGAGTCAGGTATCTCTCTTCTCTCTAAAGACGATTTGACTGAAAATATTTTAAAAATGGGGTATGAAGGAAGAACAGACATTCAAACTTTTCAAAATGGTCTTCTTTCTCCCCAATGGAAATTCTTGGTACATACAATTCAACATTGTATGTCTCCTAAAAAGAGTACTTGGAATGAGTTCAACAGATCAATAGTATCTGCTGTTGTCTGTTTGTGCACAGACCAAGTATTTAATTTTTCAAAAATGATTTTTGATGGAATGCTTGGAAATTTATTTTCAACAAAATTTTTAATGTATCCAAAATTCCTTGCACATATTTTTGACTGTGAAATCCCCAATTTACATAAAACCAAAAACATTTTTCCTGTTCCAGAACTAAATAAAAAGGTTTTCTCAAATATGAATAAAAAGTTCAAATTTTCTGGAAAGGTAACACCTGTATTTACAAACATGATCCATGATCATCCCCCAACTGGAGAAGGATCAAGTTAACCACTAGAATCCCAACCCACTCCATCACCAAATATTGCAGCCCAAACAGACCCCTAGCCACTCAAACAACCTCACCTCAAGATGTCCTGACTGTGTCCCAGGAACATGGTTTAGAACCTCAGGGTGCTACTCTTCACCCTTTGGTCAACAAACCTAAAAGCCAAATTATCACCTCCAAATATGAAAAGGAAAAGAATTTCCAAAAAGGACACCAGGGTACCAGTTGATTCAGACCCCAGACTCCAAGAGTTGACTTCCAAAGAGGAGAGAAGTCATGAGGAAAGGGCTCTCACTACTGATGCACCAAAGGTTGGTGCACAGGCTAGTGAGAACATCATTAGGACCCAGACCTCGGCAACTTTAAGTGATGACTCATCATTTGAGGAAGCACTTAAAGGACCCCGGTGCCAAGAAACCACAAGGGGAGATACTACTGCTTCTTCTAGGAAGAAGAGAGTATCTAAAACTCCCAATGAATCACCAAGCAGTGATGAGGGAAGAATGGAACCAACTGAATTGATGAAAATGATGGAAAACCTTAAAGCCAATGTACCAAACCAACCCGATAATGTTCCTAGAAGGACTGAGGGTAGTATGCAACAACCTGAATTAACGGATAGGATGGAAAACCTTGAAACCACTGTACAAAATTGCCAAACTTTAATCAACAATCAAGGTAGAACCATGAGCTATATGAAACACTACATCAATGTGCTAAACAGAAGAATGCAAAGATTTGAACAAAGACTTCAAAGACAAACTTCAATAATCAGAAAGTTGAAGAAGAAAAGTGTTATTAGTGATGCACAACAAGTTGAGATCACTAAGGGGGAGAAAGATCAAATTCAAGAAATGATTGACATCTCAATTGCAGCAGCTACAGTCTCCCTCTTAAATCTCAAAGAAGCTCATGGTGAAACAGGTCAAAGTGATGAAGACCTTGATAGAGGAGTTAGGAGTATGGATGAAGATGTATTTGTATCTGCACACCAATATCCAACAGCAGATCCCATACCTCCTTCAATTACTACTGAAGTACTTGAACCAACTGAAGTAATTATGACTGATAAAATTAAAGAAGAAACACAAGAAGCAACATCAGTATTAACTCCTTCAGTTGCAGCCTCAAATGTTAAAGTTACTACTGATGATACTCCAGTAGCAACTACAGATGAAGTCACACCAGTAGCAGACTCCTCAAACCTACAAATGGTACTTTACAGACCCTTTAACATTCTAAACTTAATACCAGTAGTAACTACATTGGTTACTACCGAGTCTGTAGCAGCAACAAATGAAGTACCAGTTACTATTGATTCACCAGTAGTAACCACAACAATAGCACCAACTGAAATCATTGTTCCAGACTTTGATGCCAATGTAAATTGGGAAGAGGTAGATGAATGTGCATTACCTCGTCACCCAAAAATTCTGGATAATGATGAAGCTCATACCTTTGCACCAAAAATCCAAATCAATGAGGTACCAGATATGAAATATACACATCCATCACATTGCATAGGTAAAGGAAAAGAAAAGTTTGATGATGACTATCCACACAGAGCACTTGGTCACTATATGGTGAACAAGATGAATTTAGTCAGGCCTCTAAAACAATCTCATTGGAAAGTCAAGAGAATGAGGTACCACAGAAAATGTGCCAAAACTCTTGCACTTGAAAATAAAAGAAAAGCTGAAAAAGAAAAGGCTAAGGCAAAGGCTATTCAACTAGAAGAACAATCTGCAACTGAAGCAGTTCAAGAAATAGAAGAATCTCTGATAGAAGGTCAACAAACAGAACTAGATAAAATCAGGAAATATGAAGAAGAAAGACTGCAACTTCTTGAAGAACAAATTAATGAATGCAAGAGATGCAAGATTGACATGCCTGAACCATTTGATGAAGAGAAAAGCATGATGGTTGAATATCTTAAGACAAGAGGTCACAGTGCAAAATCATTTGGTAGAATGAAAATTATCACACTTGTTGAAAGATATTGCACCGAGAAAAAGAAATAATTAAAAGAAGGTGTACAAGCTGTTGAACCTTCAAATGTAAGAAAGATTGATCCCAAGATTGTACTTAATAGAAAAAACTGTAGTTGGTGAATCTTCAGAACAAGGTTCAAAGAAAAGAAAAATAATAGAAGATGATGATTCAACTACAAAGAAACTGAAACAAACTCCCCAAATCTTAGAAGATCCACAACCAATCCAACAAGACAACCCAATTCTTAACTGGAGAGAAAATCAAGGAATCCATGAAATTATTAGAGCAGACAAAAGTGTTCAGAAATTCATAGCATGGAAACCTATGTTATTATCCTTCAACAGAAGTGATGTTCTTACAATGTTGGAAATTGGAAAACCAAGAATGACAAATAAAAGATGGAAAAACTCTGGAGCTGGATACTTAACTGAAATGTTTGATGCTGCATTTCATCCAGAGAAGTATAAAGAAAAGATTGCAAGTGAAGATAATCTTTTTGCCTGGAATGTTCTACCTTCAGTGAACATGTATTTCTTTGAAAGAACAAACAGAAGATGTGAGTTATACTTGATGGAAAGAGAGTATAATCACTCAAAGAAAACTGTGTATCAAATCATATGCTGTGCATTTGTAAGACCACTTGATCCTACAATGTATATTGAAAAATACAGACAATTTGTTCAAATCAATAAAGCATATGTGGATGAACAAAGACGTTTAAGTGATGAAAGGAAGAAGGAAGGAGATGAAAGAAGAGCAAAGGAAGAAGAAGAGAAAAGAAAGAAACTTGATTAATTCAAACTGAATTAATAAGTTTAGCGGGAGATTGTTGGGATATATTACTGATTTGTGAACATTACTGATTTGCAGAGTTAATACTGATCAACTACTTGATGCTGCTAAAAAGTTGATACTGATTACAAAGATACTATTGATCTCATGTATTACTACTGATGATATGAATTTACTACTGATTATAGCAAATACTACTGATGTCTATATATGGTGCTGATCGTGTCCGAGATCTTTGCAGAATTAGTTTAAAATTTAAAATCTTTTGTAATTCAATTGTAATCATATCCTAGAATAACTAGTGTAAATAGTTAGGCTTCAAGGACTATTATATATAGTTCCTTATGAATTGTAAACATACGTGTGTATTGTAACTCATTCGAATCAATATACATTGAAGCTTTTTGTGATAACTGTGTTCTTATTCATATAATTATTTACAGTTTATTGTTCTTGATTAAAATCAACATAGTGTGAATCCGCTGTAACTTCTATTGTTGAGTAGATCATTGTGTTTATTAACTGTTTTGGTTAATCGATCTTGACATATGGTTTAATAGATGTTAAAATAAATAGTTGTTCAATGTTTGACATTCAATTGACAGTAAATAAAAAAAATATGGTTAATTCTTTTGACATTCAAAATACTTAATTGCTTTTAACAAAAAAAGTAAATTGAATAATTGACAAAGTTAACTCTTTTGACTACAATAGTTAGACTTGTGATAGCAGGATCTCGTCTATTGAAAATGACTTTATGGTTGAACTGTATATTGTTGTTTTTGTTGGGAAAATTGTGTTAAAAATAAATTTTCACCAACTTTGAACTCATATAATTATATGTATATTTGTTATATATAACTAATGGTTGATAGCTTTGTGTTCACCTTTGTGAGAGATACACACCGAGCTAAAAATGTCCATAGTAAAATTGTAGTGAATGAGATATCGCCTCTTAAAGTGAGGTGTTTATAACAAAAATCAAAGAAATTAAATGATTGAAAAATTATTGATAGATGAACAAATTCAGGTGAAGTTTATAACCAATGAAATGAGAAGGTGGTCAAACTTCTTCCTTAAGTTTTTTTTTTTCCTTTTTTCATTTTCAATGCAAATTGTTGGACCAAAAACTTGTCAAAGCTCGAACTCATGCACGCTTGACTACGGGGCTCGTGTAGGTATGTTTTTGCCACCTACTTCCTAACCAGCTGATTGGTGTACTGGAAATTCAGATTGCTTAATTTGAGAAAATGATAGTCTTGAAAATTAAGACTTCATATGAAATTTTTTAAATGTAATTATTAAATATTGTATATATCTTCTATTATAGATAGAGATTATTAGAATATTTTGTAATTAATTTAGAGAGTATCTTTCCATAGTTAGTTAGGAAAGTCTAGTATATATTCTTGTATTGTACATCTATTGAATTCAATGAAACATTTGATTTCCAATATGGTATCAAGTGGCTAAAAACCCTACCCTCCCAAGAACCCTAGCCTAGATTACGATCAATCGGCGCCTCCTTCGTTTTTTTTTCATTTTTTCTTTGGGTTTTCGATTCTGCTCCCATTCGTTCTCACTGCAATGACGAACGACGGAACACCTTCCTCCTCCACCACTCCATCGGACACCAAGCTTCACCCAGTTTACACCGTCACCAACATCCAAAACAAAGTTCGGGTGTTGGATGGAACGAAAGTCACGTACTCTTCGTGGGTTAAGCTCTTCCAACTCCATGCCCGCGGATACAAGGTTTTATGCCACATCGATGGCTCGCCAAAACCGGCCACCACTGACCCAACGTTCGCTGCTTGGAATGAAATTGACGCACATGTGCTTCAATGGATCTATGGTACCTTGTCTGATGATCTCCTTCCCCGTGTCCTCGAAGATGAATCCACCGCCCACGAGGCCTGGTTCCGAGTCCGCAACATCTTCTTGAACAATAAAAACGCGCTCACACAGCCTCCCTTGAACAAGAGTTCAACAAACTCAAGCTTGAAAGTATGTCCTCCCTTCAAGCCTACTGTCAACGATTACAGGATCTTGCCACCCAAATCAAAGACGTTGATGCCACTGTCTCCGAACAACGTTTAGTTCTTCAACTCTTTTGGGGCCTCCCTACCAATTTTGACACGGTTGCCTCCTATATCCACCAAACACTTACCCCGTTTGAAACTGCTCAAAGCATGCTCGAACTCGACCAACACCGCAAGACGGGACGGGAAGACAACACCGCCGCACCGCCCACTGTCCTATTCACACCAAAGTCGGGACGCGAGGAACTCGATTCCTCCACCAATGACCGCGGCAACCAACAACCACCATACCGTCCACCCCATCAGCGCGGTCGGGACAACCGCAATAGCAACAACCGTGGTCGCGGTCGGGGATCAGGATACCGACAACCTACCTCGAATCGGGGACCACAACAGCAACAACAGTGGCTGCCATAATGGCAACTGCCGCCCTGAGCGTATCCCACATACCCCTGTTCGGCACCACCGTGGAATCCATGGTCCATGCAACCTCCGCAACAACCTATGCAGTGCCAACATCAGCAACCGGCACCACCTGCGCCCACGGGACAGGCTCACCTTGTGGACTACAACCCGATGCAACCATCGGACCTTGCTCAGGCATTCCAGGCTATGAGCCTCCATGCCCTGACGGACAATTCTTGGTATATGGATACCGGGGCATCCTCTCATATCACAGCGGACTCTGGTATGATTTCTAACCCCACTAATCGTAGTTCTGTACGTTCCATTTTTGTCGAAAATGGCCACAGTATTCCAGTAGTTGGATCCGGTTCCACCCACATCCCTATTGGCAACCGTACCCTTCACCTTCAAAATATACTCCACGTACCTCACATTATTAAAAACCTTATTTCCTTCCGTAAATTTACTCTTGATAATTGGGTTAGTATCGAATTTGACCTGTTTGGGTTTTCTATTAAGGATCTCAAGGATGGGAAGCTCCTCAAGAGGATCAACAGTATGGGTGATCTCTACCCGTTCCCGACCGCCCTCCTCACCGGCGCCTCATCCACTTGCCTTGCCGCCATCTCTCTAGCGACTTGGCACAACCGCTTGGGTCTCCCCGGCGAATCTATCTTAGCTAATCTTAGGTCTAGGTCTTTTATTTTTTGTAAGGAGTCTAACTCCCATTTATGCAATTCATGTCAAATTAGTAAACACACTCGATTACCATTTAGTGATTCTACTTCCCGTACTTTTCTCCCTTTTGATATTATACATAGCGACCTATGGACCTCACCTGTATTAAGTAAAAGCGGATATAAATACTACCTTGTTCTAATTGACAACTTTACACAATTTGTCTCGGTCTACCCGTTAAAAACCAAATCCGAAACATTTTCCAAATTCAAACAATTCTATCAACTTATAATAACTCAATTTGGAATACCCGTTAAATCCTTTCAATGTGACCTAGGCAAAGAATTTGACAATAATGAATTTCACAATTTCGCTAAAACCGTAGGCTTTTCCTTTCGTTTCTCTTGCCCTCAAACCTCCCCACAAAATGGCAAAGCGGAACGCATGCTTCGCCGCTTAAATGAAATTGTGCTTGCCCTTCTCTTTCACGCCTCACTTCCTCCCACATTTTAGGTTGAAGCACTCCACACCTCCACATACTTACACAACATCTTGCCTACCAAAACCCTCCAAAACAAATCTCCCACCGCCTCCCCTTTTCTCCGCGAACCCTCCCTCACTCACTTACGTGTCTTCGGGTGTGCATGCTACCCCAACTTATCCGCCAAACGCCCCCACAAACTCGCCACTCGTTCCACTCTTTGTGTCTTTATTGGGTACCAACCACAAGCCCGAGGATATCAATGTCTAGACACCACCACCGGCAAGGTCATTATCTCCCGCCAGGTCACATTTGACGAAACCGTTTTTCCCTTTGCCGGCACCTCCCCACCAAATCCTTCCGCTTATTCCTTTCTTGACACCTTCCCTCATCAACATTATGAGGATATCCAACCCCCTTCTACGCCACCACCCACATTCCAACCACCTCCACCACCCCCACCCTGCCCACCCACCTCCCCCCACTAACCCTCCCTGTTAGTCCCCAGCCTAAGTAAATAAGATTTGATGATCAATAGCTAAGAAGAATAAATCAGCTGAAGTATGTACCTCAGCTGAAGTACAAGTATAGTCATAAACCTTCAGCTGAGTACGTACTCAGCTCTAGGAATCAAGTCAAATCAGCAGCAATTCAAGAGTGATCATTCGAAGTCTATGGCCGAAGGACAAAGACCAGAAGAAGACCACTCAGCTGATAGTGGAATCAGCTGATGGTACCCGTTGCAGATAAAGACTTAGTGGAAAATATTCTTGACACTTTGAATATTTTCCTTTCCCGCTCAAAGAATAAGAAAACGATGAGGATCTTCTATTTCGGTAATAGAAGATAATTTGTCAAAACATCATCGTTTATCCCTCCAAGCATGTATAGAGAAAGTCAACATCTTTTGTACTATCATAGTACATCTTTTCACTGTGCGTCAGAAAAGGTTACAAGAGAAGTTGACACAAAGTACAATTGGGACTGTAACGTATGCAAGAGCATTTAATGTTTCCGTGGATAAGTCTACATCGACGAATGATATGTTTACACGTTGATTAACTTGTGGACAAAGGAACATGGATCATGGGCTATAAATAGAGACGTAAATGCTTGCATTTACACACACCTTTTAACATTCATAGCACAAGAACGTTCTCTGAGAGTTTGTTATTGTCTGGTATTAACTCCTTCATAGTTAATACTCAGGCATTCAATATCAGCTGATATAACTCTCCTTGCATTATCTTTTAAAAGTTTGAGCGAACAAAGTGTCATTTCAAGTATAAAGTTTTAGTTAGCGTGTACTGTCTATTTTCCGCAAAATTTGTACTGTATTAAGTTGTTTTAATAAACTCTTAATCATTGAAATCTTGTGTGTTCTTTATATTTTAGTCTTTACTTAGCCGTAACGCAACACGTTTGTGTTGTTGGGATCTAACAACTGGTATCAGAGCAAGTGTTAAAGTTGTTTTCCATCAACTTTGAGCATCTGTTATGGCTGAACCTACATCTGATCTACCATCATCTGGCAAACCTCCCAAACTCACCCAAACCAACTATCCCATGTGGAAAACTCGCATGTTATCCCACATGGTTACCTATCACCCAAAACTTCAAGATAACATCACGATAGGAAAATATATCCCTCAAACCCTAATTCCTGGTACTCCTGAAATACCAGAACATTATGTTGTTAAATCTGAAGCTCAATGGACGGACGCTGAAAAACGTCTTGTTCACCTTGAGAATAAAGGAAGGGATATGCTTTTTCAAGCAGTTGGTGATGAACTGTATCACAATATACAATTTTGTGACTCAGTTAAAGAGATGTGGGACAGGCTGGCTGAAGTTTATGAAGGCACATCTGTTGTGCGCGAACATAACAAAAACATGCTCATCCATGACTACGAGCTGTTTAAAGCCAAGCCTAGTGATACTATAGCTCAAACTTTCAATCGTTATAACATTTTGTTAAACGAGCTGAAGTCTCATGGAGTTGATAAGGACGATATGTCCAAAATGTGTAAGTTTATGGCTGCCTTACCCTCTAAATGGGTTACCATCATAACTTGCATGAGTACGTCTCCCACTTTGAAAGATTATACTCTTTCCTCTCTCTTTGGAATGTTTCTAAGCCATGAGAGAACTGTACTCAACAAATTTCAACCTTCAAAGGACTCTAAGGTGAGTTCCTCAGGATCTTCAACTGCTATTGTTTCTATAAACAAGCCCAGCAGAATTGAATATCCCCCATCAGATGATGAAGCTGACAACACTTCAGTTGTTGGTTTGTTCAACATGCGTGAAGTGAGCATCGAGGAGATCGATGAAGATGAAGACAACGAAGCCCTTATATCTGAGCTTGCCTTACTTGTCAAAAACAGAAAATTTTTCAAAGGCAAATCTGGCTCCTCGGCTAGAGGCTCTAGTAGCAGACCTATCTCATCAGCTGCACCTTCCAGACCCCCTGAAAGTACACATGATATCTCTGAGATAACGTGCTATAACTGTAACAAGAAGGGACACTATGCTAACGGCTGCAAGCAGAAGAAAGCAAGTTCATCATCTTCAACTGGTGAGTCCATTGAAGAAAAATATAAAAAGCTACAAGCCTTCACCAAAAAGATCCTTGAAGAAAAGAAGGTACTTGAAGGCAAAGCTACTGACAAGGGTCTTGTAGCTGAAACTCACGACTGGGCTGACTCAGGTGATAGCTCATCCGATGATGATGAACCAATGGTCACAATGTGTTTGATGGCTCGTGCCGATGAAAGTATTACAGCTGATGATGCTAGTTCTTATCAATGGGTCAATATAGTTCATAAAAAGGTAACCTCGCTAATCTCTGCTGAGGCTTCCAAAGCCAAATATATTGTTGATTCTATCATTTGTGACTTGCACTTCATTGATCAGCTGAAAGGTGAATGTTTGGATAAACACAATGCTATTCTTCGTGAAAATGCATTTTTAAAAGAAAGATTAATTGATCACAAAACTTTAAAGGAAGACTTTCTGAAACAAAATTTATAAATTCAGTTCTTCAACACGATCTAAGTGAAAAAGTTAAAGAACTTGAAGCAATTAAAAAGATTTGTGAATCATGGTCTCGTTCATCCAAATGTGTGAGTGAATGTGTTAACTCACAAATTCCTAGTCAAGTACAAGCTGTACTAGGAGGAGACTTCCTTGCTGCAGCCGCTGTACTTGATAGCAGTACAACTGATCTGTACTACTCATCAGCTGATGCTTCTGTGCCAGCTGAAGAGTTGGTTTTTGGTTCCTTTGTTAGGTCTACCAAAACCTATGCTACTGAGATGTCCACAGAAGAACCTTCTGAAACCACTGGTGAGGAATCATCAGCTGATTCCTCAGCCATGGTTGTTAGGACACCCACTGTAGTAATAGTTGAACCAAAAAAGTCTATCTTGGGTTCAGCACCTGTTGTCTCTGCTGCTAGACCTCAGAAGAAGACTAACAAGACAGCAGGAAAGAAAACTGTTCTTACACCCTTCAAGGGTGAGCCAGCTGGAGTTCGTACTCGGGCTGCAAAGAACAAAGGTAAGAGTGTCTCCAAAAACACTCCTAGTCCTTCCTCAGCTGGTTCTATCAAACAGCTGAAAAGAAAAGTCAGTAATCTTACTTCACTTGTTCAAAACCTGACTATCTCTGAAAATCAGAAGATGAAAGGGATTTTGGGTCCAGTACCCAATCCAGCTGTCTCGCCCTCCACTCCACAACAAAAGAATAGAAAATGCTACAGATGTGGATATCGTGGACACATGGCAAATGAGTGTGACAGTCCAAGCTTAAGACCACCCCCAACTTTAGCTTGTGAATCTATTGAAAAACCAACCCCTGTGAGCTCCAGCAGGAAATCACATGGACCCACAGAAATGTGGGTTCCCAAAAAGAACTAACTCCTTTTAATTCTTGTGCAAGGTGATCAAAGCAAACATGTCTGGTATCTAGACATTGGTTGCTCAAGACATATAACTGGAAATAAATCCCTGCTTGAAGAATTCGAAGTTCGTGCTGGTCCTCCAGTAATTTTTGGTGATAATGGTAGAGGCTCAACTGAAGGCTATGGATCCATCTCAAATGGATCTATAAAAATCACAAGAGTTGGTTATGTGAATGGGCTGAAACACAATCTAATCAGCATTAGGCAACTATGTGATGCAAAGTTCTCAGTGAACTTTAATGAATATAGAGGAACGGTTACGAATAAAAATGGAAAAGTCGTATTAGTTGCACCAAGAAACAACAACGTTTATACACTCGACATGAATCCTCAAAATCAAGAAGTTTGTCTATTCTCTCATTCTACTGAAGAGCTGAATTGGTTGTGGCACAAAAGGCTATCTCACCTAAACTTCAAATATATATCAAAACTGGCTAGAGGTCAGCTGGTGAATGGTTTACCACAAATCAAATATGAAAAGGATAAACTTTGTTCTGCTTGTGAACAAGGAAAACAGCATAAAAGCTCCTTCAAATCAAAGCAATGTTTTTCCATCAACAACTGCTTGCACATGCTCCATATGGATCTATTTGGTCCTATGAGTACCGAAAGTCTCGGTGGAAAGAAGTATACACTAGTTATCGTTGATGAATACTCACGATACACTTGGGTTATATTTCTTCATCACAAAAGTGATGCAGCTGATGAAATTATCAAGTTCATCAAAAAGATGAAACTTCTGAATGGGTCAAGAGTTAAGATGCTGAGATCAGATAATGGTACTGAATTCAGAAACAGTACGTTGGAAGACTTCTGCTTAGAAGTTGGGATCTCACAAAACTTTTCAGCTGCTAGAACACCTCAACAAAATGGTGTTGCTGAAAGAAGGAACAGAACCCTAATAGAAGCTGCAAGAACAATGCTTGCTGAGTCAAACATGCCAAAACAATTTTGGGCAGAAGGTGTCAATACAACTTGTTTCACTCAAAATAGATCTCTCTATGTGAAGAGACACAAGAAAACTTCTTATGAGATTCTACGTCAAAGGAAACCATACATCGGCTTCTTTCATGTATTCAGTTGTGTGTGTTTTGTGTTAAACACACGAGATCAGCTAAGCAAATTCGACTCTAAAGCTGATGAAGCCATTTTCTTGGGATATTCCACTATATCTAAGGCATACAGAGTTTTCAACAAAAGAAGACAAACACTAGATGAATCTATCAATGTTACTTTTGAAGAACACTCAAAGGCCTTAAACCCCACCTCTGCTCATTCATCTGATTCATTTCAAAGACCGACTGAACCATCAACTGACGATTCTGCTGAAACCTTTGTTGATGCCTTAAATCTCTTTGATGTTCCAATAAATGATTCAGATGACACATTCCATGATGCTCCTGTTGGAATATGCTTCACGTTCATAACATATAGTTATATGGCTAGACGTATGTGAGCCTAAAGGGTCACACACTTATACACCAAACACCAATTAATATATATAATATAATTAGGGTAATTATATTATTTATATGAACCATGATTACTTGGCTAGTTATGTATTAATTAATTGTTAAGTTAAAACGTATTAGTGAGTAATCATAAAGAATCAAAAGGCAAGGGGCTAAGTGTCATATCTCCTAACTTGTAATTAGGGAATATATAATAAGGTTAAAAATTTAATTTTTTGGAACCCTAATTGCTACTAGTTACAAAAACTAAAATAAAAAATTAATCTTGTTCATTGAATTTTTTATTTTATTTGGCTTGGATTTTTATTTTAATTGTTAATCGTTATATATGGCAAAACATGTTATTTTGTCATATTCCAAGCCAAAGCCTTGTCAATTGTTGCTTGATTGTGCAAAACCGATGAAAACCTAGACCGTTTGTGAATGAATGTGATTTGTTTGAATGTTTGGTTGTTTTTTGGGAGAGCCGTGTTTTGGCTAATTGGTTGTAATTTTTATTCTTTCTTTTCTTTGGTGCCATTTTTTTGGGGCAAATTTCAATTGTAAAAGTATTAGAATAGTTGTATTTTATTTCCTTTTTATCTTGTAATTTGTTGACCAAAGAATGAAGAAAAGATGAAGAAAAACAACAATTTTCGGCACCTCCTGCGCAGCTGCACGAAAACAGACTTTCCCGGAGATTGGCAACTCGTTTGGACCTGAAACCACCGCCAAAATTTCCGCAACTCAGAGATCTACAACTTTCCAGAAGGCCGGGAAGACTGGAAATGTCGTCTGCTTGGTCGAATTTCATTTCAGGCGCTGCTGGATTTTTTTGGACATATTGCATTTTCACATTGGTTGGGCTCTACTTGCTCATGATTGTCTTGGAGTAAGTGGGAGCCCATTGGGTTTATGTAGGCCCGCTCGGGTTCATGTTAGCCCGTCCCCTAGCTTGACCCTTCGGTCCGTCGTGATGACTCACGTGACCGAACTTAGGTTATCATCGGTCGAGGTTTTGCACAAAAATGTGTTGCATGTTTTACTTGTATGTTTGTGGTTGTTATTTATTTTCTATTCGATACAAAATATAACAACTAAAATAAGATTTTTGAAACACAAACATTAAAACATCCAAACTTTTAATTATCTACGATTACTTGTTAATCATCGATGATTATTGTTCAATAATCCATGATTACTGTTTAATCATCATTGATTACTTGTTAATCATCGATGATTACATTTTAATCATCTATGATTATTCTTTAATCTAAACTTGTTTTTGAGATTAAAACTGAAGTTTAAATATGATTTGAAACTTATAATTTAATAATCGCTAAAACGTTTTTACCGCTTATTAAACCGACTTATGAAGTGGTATGAATGAAGTACATGATTCATTCATATCTTAATAAATTTTTTTAAAAATTTTTCATACCTAAAATTTAAGTCACGCCGTCCAATTGGTTGAAATCACTTGCTTCTACTTTTAAATTCACGTGAGACGTGGTTTGAATTTAGATCCGAGGTCATTATTGTCTACGCGTGAGACCTATATTTATTTTGACATAAGTTCACATTGGATGACTTAATCGAGTTAACGGTGAGACCTTGACACGAGGCGAAGATGCGACAAACATACCACTTGACCCTAGATGCTTGTTCACTAGGTGCCATGAAGTCCCATAACTCTAAGAGTTGCACTTGTAATGCAATTGTTGATCGTCACCTACCTATTGGATCTATCATTGCTAGCAGATCAACTGATGTGATGATAGAAGTCAATGAGGATCTTAGCTTTTAATCAAATTAATTGGGTAATTAATTTTTTAAAAGAAATTATTATTGAAAATACTATTTTTTGAACTTTGTGTGTTATACAGATAACAACAACAAATCAAAACCTAAGTATCTCCACTCTAAAATCAGTTCTTGAAAACTGAAACTGACTAATATCAACTTTATCGACTGATATCGAACTCTAAGGATTGTCCTTAGAGATGTATACAAGTTGATACACCTATAAGAGGCCTTACCTGAGGCACCTCCTGCAAATGATTCTGCTGCTGTTCGTCAAGCCTTTACTGAAACGTTTTAACGAACACCAACAAGTCGCTACTCCTATGCTTGTGTGCATGAACCCCGAGATGCGAAAGAACTTCGAGGAACTCACAGCATATGACACGATAAGCGAGTTGAAAATGATATTTCAACAACAAGCAGAACATGAACTGTTCAAAACAGTTAAAGCATTCCACGCTTACAAGCAGGCTAGGCCAATCAAATAGCACTTATATCTTGAATATGAAGTGCTATATTGATCAAATGGAACGTCTTGGTTACCCATTGCCACAAGTTCTTGGAATGAGCTTGATTCGTACCTCACTATCCAAGGACTATGACTAGTTTGAAAAGAGTTTTAAAAATACATAGCATGGGGAAGACAATTGATGTACTACACGCTATGGTAAAACTGGTTGAGCAAAGGTTACCCAATTCTTTTCTAGCAATCAGGGAAGGTAAGCTTCTTTACAAATGATTATGAATCATTTAAAATGCCTCTCTTGTATATTATGGAAAGATAACAAGAAAGCTTTTCTCCCATGTTGGCGAAAGAGCTAAAAATCTACTTGGAATCATACATACTGATGTATGTTGCCCTTTTAGAACTAAGACTAGGGAAGATGCCACCTACTTTCACTGATGATATCATTCGATGTGGTTATGTTTACTTGATTAAACATCAACATGGAAGCTTTAATGATATCAGTCGCTATGGTTATGTTTACTTGATTAGACATAAACATGAAATCTTTGAAACGTTCAAAGCTTTCTAAAGTAAAAGTAGAAAATCAACTCGGCAAGACAACAAAGGCTTTCAGTCCTGATTGAGGATCAAAGTACATGAGTCAAGAGTTTCTGGATCATCCCACACGTCGTGAGATTGTCTCACAATTCACTCCTCCATACACTCCACAAGATAATGGTGCATCTGGAAGGAGATATCGGACCCTGTATGACATGGTTCGGTCTATGATGAGTCCTACTACTCTTACACTATCCTTTTGAGGGCATGCACTGAAGTCTGCTGCTCGAATACTTAATATGGTTCCGACCAAAAGGTTAAAAAGACACCATATGAGATATGGCGTGGGAAAGTCCCTAATTTGTCTTACTTGAAGATCTGGGGTTGTGAGGATCTCGTGGAACGAGACATGCCGAACAAACTTGAGCCCATATCTATCAAGTATATCTTCGTTACTATTTTGCTTCCCAACTGAGAACAAATTGTTGTTACTCGGTATGCTGAGTTTCTTGAGAACAGTCTCATTTCACAAAGCAAGTGGGAGCACTATAGACTTTGACAAGATTCAAAGTGAAGATACACAACCTTCTGGTAACACTAGCAAATATCATTCTGAGGCTGGACATATAGATGTTGGACCACAGGATGATGTTGTTCCCATTCGTAGGTCCGCAAGGACACCTCATGCACCTGAACAATATAGATTTATGTCGATGCCGAGGAGCAAAGTTTCGAGGATCACAATGAACCCCCTAACTATCAAGTTGCATTATCGAATTTTGAATTCGAAAAATGACTTGAAGCTATGAATGCGAAAATGAAATCCATGAGAGACAATCAAGTTTTGAACTTGGTTGGTCTTTTCTCAAGACACTAAGACTGTTGACATGGATGAAAATATACACACCTATAAAGCCCTTGTAGTAGCAAAAGGTTACACTCAATCCTACGGGATTGACAATGATGAAACCTTCTCGCCTGTTACTAAAGACATTAGGATTCTTATAGCCAAAGTAGTGTACTATAACTATAAAATTTGGTTAATGATGAAATCAAAACGTTTGTTTCACCTAAAACCCAAATTGAGCATGTGTATATATGAAAGCCAGTGGGAGCGTTGTCGTTTCTCAAGTCATACATGTTGATGACATGTCACTCATGTGAAACAATATACCAATGCTACAAGATGAAAATCCTGGCTTGGAAAATGTTTTGACATGAAGGATTGTAGGGATACGGCATACATACTTGGAGTAAAGATCTATAATGATAGATCAAAGCGGTTAATTGGTTTAAGTCAAAGTGATTACATTGACAAAATTCTAAACGGTTTAGAATGGTACTCCCAAACGAGGAAGTCCTCGTATGCCACACAATGTAAACTTGAGTGAGACTCAAGGACCTTCCACACCTGATGTGGTGAAGCAAATGAATGTAACCCCCTATAAATCGGATATTCCATTCATCATGTACGCTGTAAGGAGCACTAAGCCAAATGTAACGTCCTTAGGGGACCTTACTAGAAAATACCAACAGAATCCATACGAGAGTCACTGGATTGCTGTTAAGAACACATTGAAGTATTTTAAAGTACTGGATATTTGTTCCTTGGCTATGGTGGAGATACCAAACTGAAACTAAGTATACTTGCTATACTAATGCTGGTTTTGAAATAGGTCGTGATGACGCTAGATCCTATTTACGAAGGTTCACTACATTCGAATGATTTATCGAGATATGTGAAATTCGTACTCTTAAAGTTCAAACAGATAACTAACTAGCTGACGTTTTATTGAACTCAATGTCTTGTACCAAACATATTGGATATGAATGGAACATTGGACTTCGACAAGCTAGTAGTTTCATGTAAATCTGTTTTAGTATTTGGATAATGGAACGGTGAGCAGTTTATATTGGAATAAATTGATATATTTGATATGATCGTTTTATATGAATATCTACTGTGTTCTATATTTGCATGTTTATATCCTTGAATATTTACTGCGTTTTATATTCTAAATTGTCCATTGTCATATTAATAATATGGGAATATTATTAAGACAAATCTGAGGGCATTGATGACATCATCTTAGTATGACTAAGGATGATGAAGTCAAACTCACATGTTGTTCATTGTGATGCACAATTGGACTGACCCAACCTATGAGAAATCACTTCCTGGATTTATGTCACAAGTGAATCTCACAAAGGCTTTGTAGCTTATCCTCTGACTTGAGATGCATGCTGGTATGTGTATGTGGAGTGCCAAACTTTGATGTGGTTAAACGCTGACCTGAATAAGGCTGCTATAACAACCATCCTCGGGTTTGTCACTAAGCGTATATCAGACACGTGCAGTCAATAAAGAATTTGTTCCTCCACATGTTTGGATTAGATACTATTGGGCCCCTCGATGATTTGAATAGATGCTTGTACGGCCGTACCCAAAGGTAATCAAGATGAATCTTGATTGGTTTGGTAATCTACTTCAATGTATAGATCGAGAATCAGAATCGTTGAAATTTTAGATTGACATTAATCCTTGTCTAAAATTCAACATGGTATCAGTAACGAAAGGATAACTGATTGAAAAACTTTGAACCTGGACTTTTCTGAAACTCACTCATGTACTTCTAGGGGGCATTGGCGGGTTGCTAGACTCTAACCTTTGCTTGTATAACCACCTGATTGTTATGACGTGCGCAAGTGAGAGCTGTTGGAATATGCTTCACGTTCATAACATATAGTTATATGGCTAGACGTATATGAGCCTAAAGGGTCACACACTTATACACCAAACACCAATTAATATATATAATATAATTAGGGTAATTATATTATTTATATGAACCATGATTACTTGGCTAGTTATGTTTTAATTAATTGTTAAGTTAAAACGTATTAGTGAGTAATCATAAAGAATCAAAAGGCAAGGGGCTAAGTGTCATATCTCCTAACTTGTAATTAGGGAATATATACTTAGCTTAGGGAGCAAGAAAGATTAACCCTAATCTATCCCTCTTGCCCCCTACACGGCCGTAATCTCCTTCAAGAATAGTGCGTGTGGTTTTGAATCTTTTAAAAAAAAGAAAAAGAAAAAGAATCAAGATTGGTTTTTGCTGTTAGACGCACAAATTGAAGATTCTCTTTTGGAAAGAAAACATACGTCCAAAACATAAAAACTTCAAGGGTTTTAGTTTTTGATTTCTTTTACAAGGGACTAGCATCCTATTTGGTGTTCTTGATATGGTGTAGTGTGGATACCATTAGAGGAATTCTACCTTGAATTCTTGGAGTTCTTCACCCTCATTCATTGGCGTAATCAAAGGCTTCAAGGGTATGCTTTGCATACTAAACTCTTTATCTTTATTGCTTAATTAGATTGTCAATATGTAGATCCGTTATTAGTGATTTATTTATATTTTTCCGCTGCGTTTTCTTTGATTAGAACCGTAAATCACTAACAGCTCCCACATATCTTGTGGATATTGCAGCTGTGCAACAAGAGATTCCAACAGCAAGAGCATCATCGAAGGCTAGATCTAACTCTAGGCCATTTCTTCTTACTTCAAGAAGATTAGTTCAAAATGAAGTACATAATCCTGCTGAGCATTCAGCCGCTCAACAAGGATTTAATTCTGCTGAATCTTCCTCTTCCACAGCCGCTCTTCAATCTAAGTGGACCTCTGAACATCCAATTGAATTAATCATTGGAGATCCACAATAAGGAGTAGTCACAAGAAGTAAGGCATCGTGTAATATCTGTCTATGGTCGTGCTTCTTAGCAGCTGAAGAACCGAAAAATATTAAAGCTGCCTTAGAAAGCTCCAGCTGGATTCAAGCGATGCAGGAAAAACTTAACCAATTTGAACTCAACAAAGTATGGCAGCTGGTGCCTCCACCAGCTGGTAAGACGATAATTGGTACCAAATGGGTATTTAGGAATAAAATGGATGAGGAAGGAGTGGTTATTTGCAATAAGGCTAGACTTTTTGCACAAGGGTACAGACAGGAAGAAGGAATCGATTTTGATGAAACATTTGCCCCAGTAGCAAGGCTTGAGGCTATTAGAATATTTCTAGCCTATGCTGCTTACAAGAACTTCACAGTTTTTCAGATGGATGTGAAAAGTTCTTTCTTAAACGGGAAGCTGCAAGAGGAAGTTTACGTTAAGCAACCACCAGGTTTTGAAAATCACAATTATTTAGACTATGTGTTTAAATTGGATAAAGCGCTGTATGGGTTGAAACAAGCTCCTCGTGCATGGTATGACACACTTTCCACTTTCCTCCTAGCAAATGATTTCACCAGGGGAAAGATTGATAAAACCTTATTCATTCGCAAAATCATTGGTGATATCATTCTTGTTCAAATTTATGTGGATGACATAATTTTTGGTTCTACTAATGAAAAACTTTGTAAACGTTTTTCAAAACTCATGTCTACAAAGTATGAGATGAGTATGATGGATGAATTAACATATTTTCTTGGCTTACAAATTAAACAATCTAAAAATGGAATCTTTATAAATCAAGAAAAATATATTAAAGATCTGTTAAAGAAATTTGACATGAATTCATCATCATCCATGAAAACTCCTATGGCTTCTCCAAATAATCTAGATGCTGATATAACTGGGAAATCAGTTGATGTCACTTTCTATAGAGGAATCATTGGGTCTTTGCTCTATCTCACTGCCAGCAGACCAGATATTGTGTTTGCTACTTGCATGTGTGCTAGGTATCAAGCTGATCCTAGAGAATCTCATCTAATAGCTGCTAAGCGAATTTTGAGGTACCTTAAAGGTACTCAAAGCCTAGGTCTTTGGTATGCCAAAGACTCCGGGTTTGATCTAATTGGCTATTCAGATTCAGACTTTGCAGGTTGTAAGATAGATAGAAAGAGCACCACTGGAGGTGTTGGAATATGCTTCACGTTCATGACATATAGTTATATGACTAGTTGTTCGTGAGCCTAAAGGGTCACACACTTATACAACAAACGTCATTTAATATATATAATATAATTAGGGTAATTATATTATTTATATAAACTATAATTACTTGGCTAGTTATCTTTTAATTAATTGTTAAGTTAAAACATATTATTGAGTAATCATAAAGAATCAAAAGTACAAGGGGCTAAGTGTCATATCTCCTAACTTGTAATTAGGGTATATATACTTAGATTAGGGAGCAAGTTTACTGACCCTAATCCTCCCTCCCTAAAACAATATACGGCCGCATCTCAATATAGAAAGTGGGCCGTGATGTTGTTTGATAAAAATAAAAAAAAAAACTCCTTGATACGCACAGTAAAAAAAAACCAAAGACTTCCTCTTTTTCGTAATTGGTTTTGTGAGAGAAGATCCTACGCACAAAACAAATTAATACTTCCTTTTGGTTTTGGTTTTGGTTTTGGTTTTAAACGTGTGTACGTTTTTGGGGTTTTGATTTCTTGAGCAACGGACTAGCATCCCAATTGGTGTTCTTGATATAGTGTAGTGTGGATACCATTAGAGGAATTCTACATTGAATTCTTGGAGTTCTTCTTCCTCATTCATCGGTGTAATCAAAGACTTCAAGGGTATGATTTTCATACTAAACTCTTTATTTATTGCTTAATTATCTTGTCAATATGGAGATCCGTTATTAGTGATTTAAATTATTTCCACTGCGTTTTACTTGATTAAACCGTAAATCACTAACAGTGGTATCACGAGTCATCATATTGATGATTTGATTAGCAAGTTTTTTTGTAAAAAGTAGCAAAATCCGAATTTTTGGCCCCTAGAGGCGTGCGAACGGAAAGAAAAGAACCCTAGGGTTCTTTGTTTGTTTTAATTTTCGAAAATTTTATTAAAATTGGGTTAAAAAATTTGATTTTTTGGAACCCTAATCGCTACTAGTTACAAAAAACCTAAATAAAAAAATTAATCTTGTTTATTGAATTTTTTATTTTATTTGGCTTGGATTTTATATTAATTGTTAATCGTTGTATATGGCAAAACATGTTATTTTGCCATATCCCAAGCCAAAACCTAGTCAAATGTTGATTGATTGTGCAAAACCGATGAAAACCTAGACCGTTTGTGATTGAGTTGAATGCTTGGATTGGTTGTTTGTTTGGAAAAGCCGTGGTTATTGGCGATGTTGTAATTTTTATTTTTTATTTTTATTTTGGTGCCATTTTTTTGGGGCAATTTGTCAATGTAAAAGTAATAGAATAGGTTGTATTTCATTATTTTTTGTATTGTAAATTGTTGACCAAGATTGAAGAAAAATGAAGAAAACAACAAATTTCCGTCACCGACGCGAGGGCTGTAAGAAAACAGGTTTTCCAGGAGCATACGGACTCCGTTTTGGGTGATTCAAAAGCCTAAAATGCTTGAAAAGTCGTGGGCTACAACTTTCCAGAAGGCAGGGAAGACCAACGAGGACTCCTTTAGTGACTTTTCGGGCTTCAAAGTCGGCTGGAATTTTCTGGCAGATTGCATATTTTCACAAAATATTGGTTTCTACTTGCTCAAGAATGTTTTGGAGCAAGTGGGAGCCCAATGGGTTTATGTAGGCCCGTTTGGGTTCATGTTGGCCCGTCCCTTAGTTTGACCCTTCGGTCCGTCGTGATGACTCACGTGACCGAACCTAGAATTTTATCGGTCGATGTTTGCACAAAATTTGTTGCATGTTTTATTTATGTTTGTGGTTGTTTTCATTTCTATTAGATACAAGTAATAAAACAATTAAAATACGATTTTAGACACAAACATTAAAACATCCAAACTTTTTATCATCTATGATTACTTGTTAATCATTAATGATTAATTTTTAATCTAAACTTGTATTTGAGATTAAACAAAGTTTAAATACGATTTGAACTTACACCTTAATAATCGTTACATGTTTTTACCGTTTATTAACCGACTTATGAAGTGGTATGAATGAAGTACATGATTCATTCATATCTTAATAAAATTTTATCTTAAAAATTTCCATACCTAAAATTTAAGTCACACCGTCCAATCGGTTGAAATCACTTGCTTCTATTTTTGAATTCACGTGAGACGTGGTTTGAATTTAGATCCGAGGTCATTATTCTCTACGTGTGAGACCTAGATCTATTTTGACATGATTTCACATTGGATGGCTTAATCGAGTTAACGGTGAGACCTTGACTCGAGGCGAAGATGCGACAAACATGCCACTTGACCCTAGATGCTTGTTCACTAGGTGCCATGAAGTCCCATACCTCTAAGAGTTGCACTAGTAATGCAATTGTTGATCGTCACCTACCTATTAGATCTATCATCTCTAGCAGATCAACTGATGCGGTGATAGAAGCTCAATGAGATCTTAGCTTTTAATTAAAATTAATTGGGTAGTTAATTGATTAAAAGAAATTATTATTGAAAATACTATTTTTTGAACTTTGTGTGTTATACAGATTACAACAACAAATCAAAACCTAAGTATCTCCACTCTAAATTTAGTTCTTGAAAACTGAAACTGACTAATATCAACTTTATCGACTGATATCGAACTCTAAGGATTGTCCTTAGAGATGTATACAAGTTGATACACCTATAAAAGGCATTACCCGAGGCACCTCCTGCAAATGATTCTGCTGCTGTTCGTCAAGCCTTTACCGAAACGTTTTAACGTACACCAAGAAGTCGCTACTCCTATGCTTGTGAGCATGAATCCCGAGATCCGAAAGAACTTCGAGGAACTCACAGCATATGACAAGATAAGCGAGTTGAAAATGATATTTCAACAACAAGCAGAACATGAACTGTTCAAAACAGTTAAAGCATTCCACGCTTACAAGCAGGCTAGGCCAATCAAATAGCACTTATATCTTGTATATGAAATGCTATATTGATCAAATGGAACGTCTTGGTTACCCCGTACCACAAGTTCTTGGAATAAGCTTGATTCCTACCTCACCATCCAAGGACTATGACCAGTATGAAAAGTGTTTTAAAAGTACATAGCATGGGGAAGACAATCGTTGATAACATGCTATGGTAATACTGGTTGAGCAAGGGTTACCCAATACTTTTCTAGCAATCAGGGAAGGTAAACCGCAAGCACATGCAAGAGTCTAGATAAGGATAAGCTAGTTTACTTTTCCAAACCTACGATTCCCCCACCTGCTAAAAAGGAGCACGCTACAAAGGATATTTCTTGCCATCATTGAGATGAAACCGGCCATTGAAGGAGGAACTGTCCTGCCTACTTGGCAAAGTTGATGAAGGACAAATGTGTTCTAGCTAGCACATTAGGTATCTTCATTATAGAACTCTACACTTTTCGTAATAAATCTTCTGTGTATGACACTAGTTGTGAAACTCACATTTACACAAATGTGCAAGATTAAAAGTGAAGTAGAAAGCTAAAAGAATGGAAGATGTGATCAAATCCTTCTTAATGCGTTAATTATTGTTTTGAACAATTGTCAATTATGCATTGTTTAGCTTTATCGTTTGTTGAATAATGGATTATGATATTTTGTTTTATGAAAAATAACATGTTTTTATTACTATTCCTTGTAATAGTATATTATGAAATTAATATGCATGATCCTAATTCAAACGATAGTTCTATATACAAATGTAGCACTCAAGAATCCAAAACGGTTTGGATTCCATTTACCTAGAGCATTGTCATCTTTTCCACATAAACAAGAAAAGCATTTTGATACTACAACTCGACGGGCTTCTTTACAAATGATTATGAATCATTTAAAATGCCTCTCTTGTATATTATGGAAAGATAACAAGAAAGCTTTTCTCCCATGTTGGCTAAAGTGATAAAAATCTACTTGGACTCATACATACTGATGTATGTGGCCCTTTTAGAACTAAGACTAGGGAAGGTGCCACCTACTTTCACTGATGATATCATTCGATGTGGTTATGTTTACTTGATTAAACATCAACATGGAAGCTCTAATGATATCAGTCGCTATGGTTATGTTTACTTGATTAGACATAAACATGAAATCTTTGAAACGTTCAAAGCTTTTTGAAGTAAAAGTAGAAAATCAACTCGGCAAGACAACAAAGGCTTTCAGTCCTGATTGAGGATGAAAGTACATGAGTCAAGAGTTTCTGGATCATCCCACACATCGTGAGATTGTCTCACAATTCACTCCTCCATACACTCCACAAGATAATGGTGCGTCTGGAAGGAAATATCAGACCCTGTATGACATGGTTCGGTCTATGATGAGCCCTACTACTCTTTCACTATCCTTTTGAGGGGCATGCCCTGAACTCTGCTGCTCGAATACTCAATATGGTTCCGACCAAAAGGTTAAAAAGACAACATATGAGATATGGCATGGGAAAGTTCCTAATTTGTCTTACTTGAAGATATGGGGTTGTGAGGATCTCGTGGAACGAGACACGCCGAACAAACTTGAGCCCAGATCTATCAAGTATATCTTCGTTACTATTTTACTGCCCACCTGAGAACAAATTGTTGTTGCTCGGTATGCTGAGTTTCTTGAGAACAGTCTCATTTCACAAAGCAAGTGGGAGCACTATAGACTTTGACAAGATTCAAAGCGAAGATGCACAACCTTCTGGTAACACTAGCAAATATCACACTGAGGCTGAACATAAAGATGTTGGACCACAGCATGATGTTGTTCCCATTCGTAGGTCCACAAGGACACCTCATGCACCTGTACGATATTGACTTATGTCGTTGCTGAGGAGTAAAGTTTTGAGGATCATAATGAACCCCCTAACTATCAAGTTGCATTATCGAATTTTGAAATTGAAAAATGACTTGAAACTTTGAATGCGAAAATGAAATCCATGAGAGACAATCAAGTTTTGAACTTAGTTGATCCTTCTCAAAACAGTAAGACTGTTGACATGGATGAAAATATACACACCTATAAAGCTCTTCTAGTAACAAAAGGTTACACTCAATCCTACTGGATTGACAATGATGAAACCTTCTCGCCTGTTACTAAAGACATTAGGATTCTTATAGCCAAAGTAGTGTCCTATGACTATGAGATTTGGTTAATGATGAAATCAAAACGTTTGTTTCACCTAAAACCCAAACTGAGCATGTGTATATATGAAAGCTAGTGGGAGCGTTGTCGTTTCTCAAGTCATACATGTTGATGACATGTCACTCATGTGAAACAATATACCAATGCTACAAGATGAAAATCCTGGCTTGGAAAATATTTTGACATGAAGCATTGTAGGAATACGACATACATACTTGGAGTAAAGATCTATAATGATAGATCAAAGCGGTTAATTGGTTTAAGTCAAAGTGCTTACATTGACAAAATTCTAAACGGTTTAGAATGGTACTCCCAAACGAGGAAGTCCTCGTATGCCACACAATGTAAACTTGAGTGAGACTCAACGACCTTCCACACCTGATGTGGTGAAGCGAATGAATGTAATCCCCTATGAATCGGCTATTCCATTCATCATGTACGTTGTAAGGAGCACTAGGCCAAATGTAACGTCCTTAGGGGACCTTACTAGAAAATACCGACATAATCCATGAGAGAGTCACTGGATTGCTGTTAAGAACACATTGAAGTATTTTGAAATACTGGATATATGTTCCTTGGTTATGGTGGAGATACCGAACTGAAACTAAGTATACTTGCTATACTTATACTGGTTTTGAAATAGGTCGTGAGGACGCTAGATCCTATTTACGAAGGTTCACTACATTCAAATGATTTATCGAGATATGTGAAATTCGTACTCTTAAAGTTCAAACAGATAAATAACTAGCTTACACTTCATCGAACTCAATGTCTTGTGCCAAACATATTGGATATGAATGGAACATTGGACTTCGACAAGCTAGTAGTTTCATGTAAATCTGTTTTAGTATTTGGATAATGGAACATTGAGCAGTTTATATTGGAATAAATTGATATATTTGATATGATCATTTTTATATGAATATCTACTGTGTTCTATATTTGCATGTTTATATCCTTGAATATTTACTGCGTTTTATATTCTAAATTGTCCATTGTCATATTAATAATATGGGAATATTATTAAGACAAATCTGAGGGCATTGATGACATCATCTTAGTATGACTAAGGATGATGAAATCAAACTCACATGTTGTTCATTGTGATGCACAATTGGACTGACCCAACCTATGAGAAATCACTTCCTGGATTTATGTCACAAGTGAATCTCACAAAGGCTTTGTCGCTTATCCTCTGACTTGAGATGCAAGTTGGTTTGTGTGTGTGGAGTGCCAAACTTTGATGTGGTTAAACGCTGACCTGAATAAGGCTGTTATAACAACCATATTCAAGTTTGATATTAAGCATATATCAAACACGTGTAGTCAATAAAGAATTTGTTCCTCCACATGTTTGGATTAGATAGTACTGGGCCCCTCGATGATTTGAATAGATGCTTGTACGGCCGTAGCCAAAGGTAATCAAGATGAATCTTGATTGGTTTGGTAATCTACGTCAATGTATAGATCGAGAAACAGAATCGTTGAAATTTTAGATTGACATTAATCCTTGTCTAAAATTCAACATGGTATCAGTAACAAAAGGATAACTGATTGAAAAACTTTGAACCTGGACTTTTCTGAAACTCACTCATGTACTTCTAGGGGCATTGGCGGGTTGCTAGACTCTAACTTTTGCTTGTATAACTACTTGATTGTTATGACGTGCGCAAGTGGGAGCTGTTGGAATATGCTTCACGTTCATGACATATAGTTATATGGCTAGTTGTTCGTGAACTTAAAGGGTCACACACTTATACACCAAACACCATTTAATATATATAATATAATTAGGGTAATTATATTATTTATATAAACTATAATTACTTGGCTAGTTATGTTTTAATTAATTGTTAAGTTAAAACATATTAGTGAGTAATCATAAAGAATCAAAAGTACAAGGGACTAAGTGTCATATCTCCTAACTTGTAATTAGGGTATATATACTTAGATTAGGGAGCAAGTTTACTAACCCTAATCCTCCCTCCCTAAAACAATATACGGCCGCATCTCAATATAGAAAGTGGGCCGTGATGTTGTTTGATAAAAAAAAAAACTCCTTGATACGCACAGTAAAAAAAAACCAAAGACTTCCTCTTTTTCGTAATTGGTTTTGTGAGAGAAGATCCTACGCACAAAACTAATTAATACTTCCTTTTGGTTTTGGTTTTAAACGTGTGTACGTTTTTGGGGTTTTGATTTGTTGAGCAAGGGACTAGCATCCCAATTGGTGTTCTTGATATGGTGTAGTGTGGATACCATTAGAGGAATTCTACATTGAATTCTTAGAGTTTTTCTTCCTCATTCATCGGTGTAATCAAAGGCTTCAAGGGTATGATTTTCATACTAAACTCTTTATCTTTATTGCTTAATTACTTTGTCAATATGTAGATCCGTTATTAGTGATTTAATAATTATTTTCCGCTGCGTTTTACTTTGATTAAACCGTAAATCACTAACAGGAGGATGCCAGCTGCTAGGTGGAAAACTAGTCAGCTGGACAAGCAAGAAACAAAATACTGTTTCTACCTCTACAGCTGAAGCAGAATACGTTGCTGCTGGAAGTTGCTGTGCTCAAGTCCTTTGGATGAAGAATCAGCTGGTTGATTTTGATATGAACTTTTCCAAGGTTCCTATCTATTGTAACAACACAAGTGCTATCGCAATCAGCAACAGCCCTGTTCTTCATTCTAGAACCAAACATATTGACATAAGGTATCATTTCATTAGAGATCACATTGAACAAGGTGATGTGGAACTTCATTTCATTTCAACAGACCTTCAGCTAGCTGATTTGTTCACTAAACCATTGGATGAAAAACGTTTCAATTTTTTAATCAGCGAGCTAGGTATGTTAAATGCTTAAATCATCTGCTGAAGTACTATCAGCAGCTGATGATGTCCACCTTGTCACTTAGTACATTCAGCTGATTAAAATGTTTAAATTTATCAATCAGCTGAATAACTCATCTCAAAATGATACTTGTCAAGTTTTGTAAGTTAAAACGTTTGATTTTCAAAGAAAAAGGAATCTTTTAACCCTATCCACACGTTATCTGTGGCAAATATTTGGACTCATGTGAAAATATTTGGCTTTTATGAGGGATTTGACATCCCTGACACCGAAACGGCTCCACTAACCCTTACTGTCAAATCGTACCTGTTTATTCGTACGAAAACCAACATTTCCATAGTTGGTTTCCAACTATCCATTTTTACCCGGTTAGAATTCAAATATTTACCCGAAATGGTTCTTCTTCTCTCTATAAATACCCCACGTCTCTCCTCATTCTTCCTCACTGTAACGACCTGAAATTTTGAATCAAATAAATTATGGGAAAAATATGATAAATAAGGATAAATCGTTTAAAAGACGTGGGAATTGGTTTCGCGTCATTTGGACACCGTTTGATATGGTTAAGGTCAAAACCGGGTCGAATTGGATAACAAAAATTGCAGCCTTAGCTGCCAGGCATGGTTCGCGGCGCGAACATTAGTTTGGGTTCGCGAACATTGGACAGAGACTCGGGGGCTTGATCGTGAGAAGCTAGCAGACGCGAGGTCAGACGCGAACGTTGGGTTCGCGACGCGAAGTGGTCGCGAGGTTGGTCGCGAACTTGGGTTTGAGCGGCTCGATGACGTCATTCCCGCGATAGATCGCGGCGCGAAGATGGGGTTCGCGGCGCGAACTACTATCTGGCAGAATAAAATCGGGATTGAGCTAGGGTTTCTTCATTTTTCACCCAATTCTTGTGCAGCCGACTTCTAGAGAGACAAGGGGCGATTTTGGTGTTCTTGAGCTCAAATCTTCACCATCTTGAAGGATCTAAACATCAAAGGTAATATTTCTTGATTGTTAATGTTATCTAGCTAGTTGTGAGCTTCATTTGGGTAAAAATGGTAGTTTGGACAACCAACCTTGCCATCTTTGGGAAAGATGACTAATCATGGGTGTTGAACACTCATTGTAAGCTTGTAATCAATGTGTGCAAGTTGGATTTGGGATTATTGATGGAAATCTTGAACTAGGATTTGAGATTCCACCAAGTGGGGTGAACTTGGTGGTTAGAAATGTTGTTATGGATTGATTAGTGATTAGTTATGGATAATAACTAGTTATTGTGATGATATTGATGGTAGGTCAAGAAGACCTAAAGTTTGGTGACGTTTCACAAGTTGGGAAGCAAGGATTCGTGTTAATAGACACGATTTGGAGTTAGCTTGGCTAAGGTGAGTACATGAGACTTTTACTGAGTACATAGCAAATGATTTTGAAAACTGTGATGTTTAGGAGTCTTTATTAATAAACATTTTTAATAAAGATATGATTGATAAGATGAGAAAATGCTAGTAGTAGACTATTTAAGTATGTCTAAATGATTAGTGACTTTAAAGAGATTTTGATAATGAAAAGTAATTATTGGGTTTTTGAAAATAAGATGTATGAATGAGGATAACGATTTAAAAGAGTTTGATAATCGGTTTATTAATAATATGTATTAATAAAGCTTGAGACAATGATTTTTAAGTAATAAGTATCGATTAGTATATTATACTAATAAAAGTAGATATTGAAATACTAAGAGAATAAGTATAAAGTGACTAGTAAGAGAAAAGTGTTCTAGTCAAAGTAAAGTTAAAGTAATATGATTTCTGATAAATAATAAATATAATTTATTTATTAAAGGACTTGGTAAAGTCAATAATGAGAATGATTAAGTAATGAGAATGATGTGAAAATTAGAATAGATGTATTCTAATTAAAGATGAATTTGATGTATAGAGCTGAGGCTCATATGTGATGAATAAGATATCCGGAATAAGACCGCCCAGAAATGGGGGAGCACGAGACGTCTACTTGGGGTGGTACCTCCCTGCGCAAAGAGTAGAATGTCACAGTTTACGACACCAAGTGTTGGGTGAGCATGACGACCTAGAAACGGGGAGAGCTTATGAATCTCGGTAAGATGGGGGTTCCCAATTACCTTGATAGTTTACCTATGACGTCCCATATCGGGAGAGTTGGCTTCGGAGAGGTCCGTTGCATATGTGATAAAGAAAAGTGTGAGCTTGGAGATAGCTTACTAGTATGTGATTAAATGTTGAATAAACTTATGGTAAGCTTATTAGTTTGTACAATTAAATGGGTAGAAAATGATATATGAGTTTATAAAGTTGATAAAAGATAAGTACTTATATTGTTATATATATTATTTATAAACCTTTTGAGAATGGGTTGAAACCCCATGTATCTCACGAGACTATTTTGTCTCACGTACTACTTTGTTTTGTGGCTATGTACTCAGGTTCAGGATCGATGGATTAGAAGGTCTCGTTAGAAGTGGCCTAGTGTTGATCAGTTCGGGAGCTCGTAGGTAGATCCCGTTTATCCTATGGTTATGATATTGTCTTGTAACACCGGTTTTAAACTCTGATAAACTTTTTAATGGTTTTTGTTAAACCGTATTTTGGGATATTGGATCTTGTAATATTTTTATTTAAAAATATGTTTTAAAAGATGTTTTGAAAAATGAGGTGTTACAACTTGGTATCAGAGCTATAGTTTAAGTGAATTAGGTAGGTTTGACCTTCCTAGTCTTAAGCTATGCTAAGTAGGACCATATGTTTCCATAGGATGTCCATGATTAGTAGGTTGAGACCGTAAAAGTATGAGTATATTAGGGTCGATCCCTAGGAGGAAAGATAATGTTTTGGGCTATTTGGGGTATATGTGACTATTGAGTCAATCGTTTGAGTTCTAATGGTTTAATATGTTGATATAGCAAATGGTGAACCCAAGAAGTGGAGAAGTTCCACGAGATCAGAAGGCGGATTCAAATCGAATCCCGACTCATCCCGGTAATAATGGAGAGGGTTTCGGTTTTGATGCAAACCAAACTCCGGTAATTATGGAATCGATCAGGAATTTGTTTAATCGGATGAGGGATGAGGTGAATGCGGATATGAACCGGATTATCGATAACCGATTGAATGACGATAGGCGGGATGATTCTAAGTCCCGTGGGGGAAGTAAGTCCTCGGGTAGCAAGACCCGTGCAGAGAGGTCATTGACTGTAGAGACTGATGATTCGGAGTCGGAGGAGAGAGAAGGATATACCTACAAAACATTCATGTCGTGCAACCCCGGAGTGTATTATGGAAGTTCGGAACCGAAGGTGACGATGCGTTGGATTCGGGAAACTGAGCAAGTACTAAAAAGTAGCAAGTGTTTGAAGACAGATATGGTCACCTATGCATCCCGACAGTTGAAGGATGAAGCGTTGACATGGTGGGATACCATGTATGAGACTTTGGGTAGGAAGGTATTGTACAAGATGTCGTGGAAGGAGTTCACGAGTAGATTAAAGGAAAAATTTTACCCCGAGAGGGATCTAGAGGAATTGCAAGAGGAGTTCGTGTTCATCAAGAAGGGTAATATGTCCGTGGAGGAATACACCAAAACGTTTACGGGATTGCTCCCGTTTGTAATCAAGGCTTATCCGACTGAACGTTCGAAAGTGGTTCGGTATGCTAATGGGCTACCATCAGAGTTTGAATTGGAAGTTAAACGAGCGGCCACGTTAGATGAGGCCAGTTGTACCGCTCGAGGTGTTGAAAGAGTGTTTCGTCGAAGGGCATAAGAGTCGGCATCAGGAAAGGAAAAGAAGAAGCTTGATAATAGCTTGGGATCGACAAAGAAAGAAGGATTGGGGTCGAGTTCATCAAGGCATAGTTGTATTGGAAGTTGTCAAAGTTGTGGAAAGAATCACCGTGGGGAATGCAAAGCAAATACGGCTATATGCTTCAAGTGTGATCGTGTAGGGCACCGAGCAAAAGATTGTAAAGTAAGGAACCTTGACGAAGTGGAATGCTACACTTGTCACGAGGTGGGACACTATAGTAGTGCCTGCCCGAGGATAAGAGCCGACACGTCAGCATCAACCGCCAACAGGAATCGAGTAAAGGAGGCTTATGTATGTTTTAAAAAGGAGCCATGTCGTTTAAGTGACACCGTTTAAATAATTAATGTTAGAAGTTTATTTTGGGATATTTGGTTTGTAAACCTAAACCTAAACTTATTATTATCTTTATGCTTCCGCTAAACTAACCTAGAGGATAACCTAATCGCCTTCGGGCATTTAAAAAAAAAAAAAAAAACGCTTCCTAAATTTTGCGGTGTTACAACTTGGTATCAGAGCTTCGGTTTGGCGATGGATATACGGGGTTGGTGTTCCATTCCCAAATCGTGGCTCGAGTTTGGTCAAGCATTCCGGACGAGTGGGATTAGAGCAAATGTGAATGAAGTTAGTTTATGGTTAGTATGTAGGTACTAACGATTTAAACTAAGCTTTCGTGAGTTGTTGTGATTGTTATAGATATAACAGGTAAAGAAAACCCGACCCCCTTGGCCCTAGGAAATGTTGGCACATCAAGTAACGATGCGGGAACTACCCGAGGAGCATGTATACGCACGTGGGAAATGAAGTACATTAGAGGTGTTACAACTAATTGTAACACCACAATCTAGAGCCATATTTTTTTTTTTTTAAATATGCATACGGAAGCGATTTAAGAAACCATAATTACTAAATTATTACATGTCATAAAAACTTTACATATTAACTAAATGTAAATCCAATTCAAGGTGTTACTAAAACAGGCTCGAGCCGGTATACAAAATCAGAGTACGGTCAGACTTCCAAAACCCGACTCCAGTCAAGCCAAAACCACAACCTGAAAGGAGTTAACAAATGAGGGATTAGCACAAAGCTAAGTGAATAGAAATAAACATCAAGTTGCACAACCACAACCAATTAGAAAATCAAGAGAAATCAATAGGGGAAACCCGTCCAAACTTCCACAAGCAATTGGACGTTAAAAGAGGATCGGCGGTCGGGCGAGGACCTTCAACTGTTGTCGGCCAACAGCAGTCAACCGATGGCTTCTTTACTAGAGGCACGGTGATCCCTCCTTACATAACGAATACGAAGGAGTCCGATCGCCCCTGCCAAGAGTAACGAAGCGTAGCCGAAAACCACCATAGCTAACCTCTAGAAAACATGTGCACATACTACCATTGACCACCAGACCAAGTTAAACTTGTAAAAAAAAGAATTGCAGCCAAGAAATCTGCTCGTGACAAAGTTCGCGTCGCGAACTCAGAGTTCGCGTCGCGAACTAGGAGTTCACGATCGCGAACTTCCTCACGATCAAGCCCCATTTTCCCTGCCACCTGTTCGTGATCGCGAACACAAGTTCGCGATCGCGAACTTCCCCAGACAGCAAAATCCTGCATTTTTTCTCAAAACTCTACCATTCCCTAATTTTGTAAATCACACAAGAAGAAGGTTAAGTCCACTCACCTTAGCTTCCTTCTCGTGCCGAGCTCAATGATCTTATATCACTGAGGCTCCTTCCCTTTTCCTGTACAAAATGAATACCGAATTAGTCACCCGAAATTATCAATTATGTAACAAGTACTATAAGCTTAAGACCACATTTTTGCAACAAGAGCTTATAACCAAATACTTGTATTTTTACTCATAACCATAGCTAAAGTCTAACACTTCATCAAGTCAATTCATTAGTCAATTTAACCAATTTGCACACTAGGCCCAAACGGGTCAAAACAACAATAACAAGTCGGGAATACACACAACATTATCCAACGAATTCAACTACATGGTCAACATCAAAATTACATAACCAACATATTTCTTGCATCCAATTGCAAGTATTACCAACCTTGACCTTATTTAGGTCAAATGCACCAATTATCAATCAAACGGGTCATGGGCCGATACTAACACAATCAAGCTTACAATTCATTCAACTAACACATTGTCAACATTAAAATTGATAACTAAGACTTACAAACTAAACAAGACCAAAAGTCAATTCCCAGATTTGACCAAAGTCAACAATCTATAATTTAACTAGTTTATGGCTAAATTCCCACCTAGCCAAACACTACCATATTTTATGTATTTTCATAACAAATAACTAATGATCTTCATACTTCACAATTACCATTCAAATATGCATAATTCAACTATCAAAACATCAAGAACATCAACATTACATTTAACCAATTTAGGGAAGATCTTCATCATCTTCCCCAATCCACCATTGATGGAGCTTCATGAAAGCTTCACCTAATGCACCACAACTAACAACAATTCATACATTACTTGAAAGAACTCATTTAGACACCAAATCACACATCAATTCAAGAATACAAGCAAGATTCATCAACACATTCATAAAAACCCACTAACTCAAGAACCCTAGTTCAACCTAGCACAAGAACATGAAACCCTAGCTTAAGAAGGAAGGAAACTTACTTAATCTTGCTTCTAATCACGAAATCACAGCAGGAATCAAAGAGTTTGAGCACCAATTCTTCAATTTAGCAAGAAAAACTCAAGAGTGTGTGTTGTGTGTGTGTGGTGTCGAGTTCCAGAGAGAAAGAAGAGGAAACAAACCCCAAAAAATGACATCTGCCCTATACATAACACGTACACCCCAACTCACCATCACAGGTAATTTCAGTTAAACACAGTACAGGATATTAGGTTCGCAGATAATTTAATCAGACCTAACTAACTCCAATTTTAACAAGAAAGATATTTTTGGAACCCTGGTTCAGAAATGAACCCAAATATGTAAAAATCATTTTGACATATAAATATCTCAGTTTTACCAATTTTTAACCCCATGGTTAAAAATACAATTAATTCAATTAAATCAAATAAAATCATATAAAGTAATAAACTAATAAACAATAAGATATTACTTACCGAAAGTAATAAAATATTGAGGGTCGGGTCTCGGGATGTTACAAATCTCCCCTCCTTAAAGAGATTCCGTCCCCGGAATCTCACCTTGATCAAATAAATTCGGATAACGATTCTTCATATCTGATTCGGTTTCCCACGTCATATCGGCACCCAAACTATGACTCCATTTAACCAAAACCATCGGTATCTGTTTCTTTCTCAATTTTGTTACTTTTCGATCCAAAATTTCCACCGGCTCTTCAACTAAGCTTTTTCTCGAATCCACCTTTAAATCAGCAATCGGTAACACCGGGATTTCCTCATCAATATTACACTTCCTCAAATAACATACATTAAACGTGTCATGAATACCCGACAATTCAGGAGGAAGATCAAGTGCAACGGTTTGGTCATTCACCACTTGACGAATAACAAACGGGCCAATAAACCTCGGTGCTAATTTTCCCCGCTTTCCAAAACGAATAACACCCTTCCATGGGGAAACTTTCAAATAAACCCGTTCACCCTCAACAAAAGTTACGGGTCGACGCCGTGGATCCGCATACATTTTCTGTCTATCCCGAGCGGCTTTTAACTTTTCACGTGCAATCGCCACCTTATCGGCCGTTATCTGAACAATCTCGGGACCCGCAAACTGTTTTTCTCCCGCTTCAAGCCAACACGTGGGAGTTCTACACCGTCTTCCGTACAACATTTCATAGGGTGGCATTTTGATACTCGAATGATACGAGTTGTTATAAGCAAACTCGATCAAAGGCAAATGAGAATCCCACGACCCACCATATTCTAATACACATGCCCGTAACATATCCTCCAAAGTTTGAATGGTTCTTTCTGTCTGACCGTCTGTTTGTGGGTGATACGCCGTGCTCAAATTCACCCGAGAACCTAATTCTCTTTGCAAACTCTTCCAAAAGTTAGAAACAAACCGTGGATCCCGGTCGGATACAATAGATAACGGGATCCCATGCCGGGAAACTATCTCATCAATATATAACTTAGCCAATTTGTCGAGTGATGCGGTTTCGTTGGTGGCCAAAAAGTGAGCACTTTTGGTCAACCGATCGACAATTACCCATATCATATCGTGATTCTTTTGAGTACGAGGTAATTTTGTGACGAAATCCATTGTAATATTCTCCCATTTCCACTCGGGAATATCTAACTGTTTTAACGACCCATACGGTTTTTGATGTTCGGCCTTGACTTGTGCACAAACATGGCACCTTTCAACAAATCGAGCAATATCTAACTTCATAGTGGGCCACCAATACAAAACTTTCAAGTCATTGTACATCTTTGTACAACCCGGATGGACAGATAAACGTGATTTGTGTGATTCTACTAATATTAATTCCCGTAATCCCCCAAGTAACGGTACCCAAATTCGTGACCGAAACGTTTTCAACCTTCGTGAATCATCAACCAACTCGTCTTTTCGCTTACACATAATTTCAGATTTCAAGTTTTTGTCTTTCAAGGCTTCTATTTGACATATTCTCAACCGGTCAATAATGTCGGACACAATTTCCATACGCATAAACTGAACCACCTCCGATGATCCCTTACGGCTTAAGGCATCGGCAACTACATTAGCTTTTCCCGGGTGGTACCGAATTTCACAATCATAGTCTTTAATGAGCTCTAACCACCTTCTTTGTCTTACATTCAAATCTTTTTGTGTGAAAACATATTGAAGACTTTTATGATCGGTACATATAACACATCTGGTTCCATAAAGATAATGCCTCCACAATTTTAATGCGAAAATCACCGCCGCGAGCTCTAAATCATGGGTCGGGTAATTCTTTTCATGGGATTTCAATTGACGAGAGGCATAAGCAATCACCCGGTCTCTTTGCATTAATACACAACCTAAACCCGAATAAGATGCATCACAATAAACTATAAAATCATCCGAGCCTTCGGGTAAGGCTAGTATTGGAGCTCGACACAATAATTGTTTTAACAATTGAAACGCCTTTTCTTGTTCATCTCCCCACCGGTATGGGACATCTTTTCGTGTCAACTTTGTCAACGGACTAGCAATCTTTGAGAAATTCTTGATAAACCTTCTATAATAACCGGCCAAACCTAGAAAACTTTTAATTTCGGATGGAGTCTTCGGGGCACTCCAATTCATCACCGCGGTTATCTTAGACGGGTCCACTTTCACCCCTTCTTTACAAATAACATGCCCCAAAAACTGAACTTCTCGAAGCCAAAACTCACACTTTGAAAACTTAGCATAGAGTTGTTCCCGTTTCAAAGTGTCTAAAACTTGCCTCAGGTGATTCTCATGATCCAAATCGGTTTTGGAATATATTAGAATATCATCAATAAAAACAATTACAAATTTATCGAGAAACGGTCGACATACCCGGTTCATAAGATCCATGAATATAGCGGGAGCATTCGTCAAACCGAACGGCATGACTAGAAATTCGTAGTGACCGTATCTCGTTCGAAACGCGGTTTTTGGGATATCGTTCTCATGAACCCGGACTTGATGATAACCCGACCTTAAATCAATCTTGGAAAAGTATGAAGCCCCTTGCAACTGATCAAACAAATCATCTATACGCGGTAACGGATACTTATTCTTAACCGTTCTCTTATTCAACTCACGGTAATCAATACACATTCTCATAGTACCATCTTTATTTTTAACAAATAAAACTGGTGCACCCCAAGGCGAAGAACTCGGTCTGATAAAACCCTTATCCAATAATTCTTGTATCTGAGTCATCATTTCCCGAATTTCTGATGGTGCTAATCTGTACGGAGCCCTGGCTACGGGACTGGCTCCCGGAACCAAATCGATTTTAAATTCTACCTCCCGAATAGGAGGTAACCCAGGCAATTCATCGGCAAAGACCTCCGGGTATTCCGATACCACCCGAATATCTCTGACAACCTGCTTTTCTTTTCTGACATCAATGGTATAAGCGAGAAACGATTCACATCCTTTGGCTAGAGATTTTCTAGCTTTCATAAATGAAATAATAGGGAGAGATGTATTAACCCGATCCCCACGGGCCACTACGTGTGTTCCGTCAGGCAATGGAAATGAAATCAATTTCTTATCACAATCTATTAATGCTTTATTTAAACTAAGCCAATCCATTCCAAGGACCACATCAAAACCAGATATTGGCATTAAGAGTAAAAACATATTAAAACACGCCCCATCAATATTAATATTTGCCCCAGTCACAGATGTTGTGACTGGCACCACATAACCATCAGCTACCTCCACTTCCAATGGAGTAGTTACCACAGATGTAGGCAATTTTAACTTAGCATGAAAGTCCACAGAAATAAATGAGCGATTAGCTCCAGAATCAAACAATACACGAGCATTAATGTTATTTATCGGGAACATACCAGTGACGACATCGTCAGTAGTGGTAGCCTCTTCGACCGTCATTTTGAAGGCTCGACCCTCTGTTGTAGGACGGCTCTTCCTCTTTTGAGGAGATGATGCCACCGATCCCCCAACCGACCCAGAACCCGAACCCGATCTTCTATCCGAAGGACAATCACCGACTCTGTGACCTTCTTTATGACAATTCCAACAAACACTTCTTGGGAACTTACAATCATTCATCTCGTGCCCATGCTGACCGCATCTGACACACCGCATCGTTTGGGCCGTACAAGCCCCACTATGAGAAGGTCTACATCTAACACACCACTGTGTCCTTTGACCCGAATTTCCACCCGACTGTTTACGATTCGGACTAGTAAACCTTTGATTTCCTTTTCCTTTCTTACTTTGTTGAGAACCCGATTGTGTGGACTTGAACTTTTGATACCCGGGTCTATCTTGGGTCACCCAATCACGAGAATTTAAATCACCTTCAACAGTTTTAGCCAAATCAAAAGCCTGTGATAGTGTGGTAGCAAGCCTTGCAGTAGTTCGGTACTCGGGTCGCAAAGCACCAATAAAATGCTTTATTTTCGATGACTCATCGGGAACCCATTGTTGCACAAACCTCAGCTTTTCATTAAATTGTTCAATCAAATCATCAACCGTCATTCTTTCAGTCATCCGCAAATTTAAGAATTCCGATCGAATTCTATCCATCTCAAACGAATTGCAATATCGCTTGCACACTTGTTCTTTAAATTGATCCCATGTTATACTGTTTTTGACTTCCTTAGGTAGATGCTCAATTAAAGTATCCCACCAATTCATAGCACCACCTACTAACTTCCGTGTGGCATACATCACCCGGTGTTGGTCATCACACCCGCAAGCGTCTAGGGTTCTCTCCATTTCTCTTAGCCAGTTCATAGTGACATTGGGATCCCTGCTTCCACTAAATTCAGGGGGTTTACAGTCTAAAAATTGTTTGAAAGTGCAACTTGGCTTCATGCCGAATGGGTAAGGTTGATTGGTAAACTGATATTGAGGTAAACCCTGGCTTGGGTTAACATAATAGTATTGTGGTTGTGACATCATTGGATGAGGTTCGGATGTGGTTGACATTAAGGGAACCGTCATGGTAAAGGCGGGAGTTGTGGGAATCTGCATGGTAGGAACGGGCATTGATGGAGTGAACACGGGAGGGAAATTTGGTGGTTGGTTATTTTGGTTCTGGCTCATACTATCAACCAGATTCTGAAGATGTTCCAATCGACTTTCCATTCTTATAATGTAATCTTCCCTGTCTTCATTTGTATCCCGAGAAGTACCAATGATTCCTTGTTCGGGGTTCGGCATGGTTATCGGCGGATTGGGATCGTTATCTGCCATGTCTGTAACAAACACATCATCTCACGAACTATGAGTTTAAATCGTTAGTACCTATTTACTAACTACTACTGACACACAATTCATATTCACTCGACTAATCCACTCCCAACATTAAGGAAGTTTGACCAACTCGAGCCAAGATTTGGGAATGGTACACCTAAATGTGCAACCATCGCCAAACCTGGGCTCTGATACCAAATTGTAACACCACAATCTAGAGCCATATATTTTTTTTTTTTTTAAATATGCATACGGAAGCGATTTAAGAAACCATAATTACTAAATTATTACATGTCATAAAAACTTTACATATTAACTAAATGTAAATCCAATTCAAGGTGTTACTAAAACAGGCTCGACCCGGTATACAAAATCAGAGTACGGTCAGACTTCCAAAACCCGACTCCAGTCAAGCCAAAACCACAACCTGAAAGGAGTTAACAAATGAGGGATTAGCACAAAGCTAAGTGAATAGAAATAAACATCAAGTTGCACAACCACAACCAATTAGAAAATCAAGAGAAATCAATAGGGGAAACCCGTCCAAACTTCCACAAGCAATTGGACGTTAAAAGAGGATCGGCGGTCGGGCGAGGACCTTCAACTGTTGTCGGCCAACAACAGTCAACCGATGGCTTCTTTACTAGAGGCACGGTTATCCCTCCTTACATAACGAATACGAAGGAGTCCGATCGCCCCTGCCAAGAGTAACGAAGCGTAGCCGAAAACCACCATAGCTAACCTCTAGAAAACATGTGCACATACTACCATTGACCACCAGACCAAGTTAAACTTGTAAAAAAAAGAATTGCAGCCAAGAAATCTGCTCGTGACAAAGTTCGCGTCGCGAACTCAGAGTTCGCGTCGCGAACTAGGAGTTCACGATCGCGAACTTCCTCACGATCAAGCCCCATTTTCCATGCCACCTGTTCGTGATCGCGAACACAAGTTCGCGATCGCGAACTTCCCCAGACAGCAAAATCCTGCATTTTTTCTCAAAACTCTACCATTCCCTAATTTTGTAAATCACACAAGAAGAAGGTTAAGTCCACTCACCTTAGCTTCCTTCTCGTGCCGAGCTCAATGATCTTATATCACTGAGGCTCCTTCCCTTTTCCTGTACAAAATGAATACCGAATTAGTCACCCGAAATTATCAATTATGTAACAAGTACTATAAGCTTAAGACCACATTTTTGCAACAAGAGCTTATAACCAAATACTTGTATTTTTACTCATAACCATAGCTAAAGTCTAACACTTCATCAAGTCAATTCATTAGTCAATTTAACCAATTTGCACACTAGGCCCAAACGGGTCAAAACAACAATAACAAGTCGGGAATACACACAACATTATCCAACGAATTCAACTACATGGTCAACATCAAAATTACATAACCAACATATTTCTTGCATCCAATTGCAAGTATTACCAACCTTGACCTTATTTAGGTCAAATGCACCAATTATCAATCAAACGGGTCATGGGCCGATACTAACACAATCAAGCTTACAATTCATTCAACTAACACATTGTCAACATTAAAATTGATAACTAAGACTTACAAACTAAACAAGACCAAAAGTCAATTCCCAGATTTGACCAAAGTCAACAATCTATAATTTAACTAGTTTATGGCTAAATTCCCACCTAGCCAAACACTACCATATTTTATGTATTTTCATAACAAATAACTAATGATCTTCATACTTCACAATTACCATTCAAACATGCATAATTCAACTATCAAAACATCAAGAACATCAACATTACATTTAACCAATTTAGGGAAGATCTTCATCATCTTCCCCAATCCACCATTGATGGAGCTTCATGAAAGCTTCACCTAATGCACCACAACTAACAACAATTCATACATTACTTGAAAGAACTCATTTAGACACCAAATCACACATCAATTCAAGAATACAAGCAAGATTCATCAACACATTCATAAAAACCCACTAACTCAAGAACCCTAGTTCAACCTAGCACAAGAACATGAAACCCTAGCTTAAGAAGGAAGTAAACTTACTTAATCTTGCTTCTAATCACGAAATCACAGCAGGAATCAAAGAGTTTGAGCACCAATTCTTCAATTTAGCAAGAAAAACTCAAGAGTGTGTGTTGTGTGTGTGTGGTGTCGAGTTCCAGAGAGAAAGAAGAGGAAACAAACCCCAAAAAATGACATCTGCCCTTTACATAACACGTACACCCCAACTCACCATCACAGGTAATTTCAGTTAAACACAGTACAGGATATTAGGTTCGCAGATAATTTAATCAGACCTAACTAACTCCAATTTTAACAAGAAAGATATTTTTGGAACCCTGGTTCAGAAATGAACCCAAATATGTAAAAATCATTTTGACATATAAATATCTCAGTTTTACCAATTTTTAACCCCATGGTTAAAAATACAATTAATTCAATTAAATCAAATAAAATCATATAAAATAATAAACTAATAAACAATAAGATATTACTTACCGAAAGTAATAAAATATTGAGGGTCGGGTCTCGGGATGTTACATATGGAGCCGCTTCAGGTAATTTATTTATGAAATTTTTGGTATATGCATAGAATTCGTTTGCTCATATGTGCACAATCTGGTGCTTGAATGAATTGCGTGTGAAAAAGATAAATTATAAATGGATAGTAAAGTATGAAAAATAACTGTGGGGGAATATCTCCCCGGTTTATTATGCGTGCATATTTGAATGGGTTGGCGACCGGTATGTCGCGGGAGGTAAGAGTAGAAAGAATTATGTCATTGTAGATTATTGGAAGGTGAATCATGAGAATAGTAAACGTGTTCAAAGAAAGGGGGTAGCACAATGAAGTGCTAAGTTTCGGTAGGAATGGTAAGGTATTAATGGGAAGCTATAGAAATGATGATTTTGAAAATGGAACTTTAGTGTTCGGTGGGAATCCGGATAAGTAATGCAAATGTTTTTGTTAAGAATGTCGGATGCGATGTCAAGAATGGATGATTAGATATTGATGAAATTTTATAGAAAAAGTGTGATAGTGTATGTTTCAGTTGTAAATCGGAGTCAATGGGTTGACTCATAAAGACCGGGTGAATCGGTAAAGTATGGATAATTGATAACATTAGTGGTTACCTCGATGGTAAAGGAAAGGTTGGAAAATTTTAAAGTTAAGAAAGCATTTTTAGTGAAGGTCGACTGGTAAATAATTTGATTTTTGAATAGGCGTATATCGTGTGGTATTGTGTATGATTGGGAATAGTGGCCTTTGTAAGGCATGTGTTTTAAGAAGGTAATAATATGTAAACTGTGAAAAGGTGTAAATTCGATTAAAGAATGTAAGTATTTATGAAAGAAATTGATAGCATGATGCTAAGTGAATGATGCGTGCATGAATTGTATGCAAGATAGAATGGTACTGTATGAGTCACTTTGGATTGGAGGCTTTCCGATCATTTTGACAGTTTGGACCCTGATGGATTGGAGGCTTCCGATCATCTCGGTGGGATAGTTAAAGTATGATTTGATGTATCAGGATCATGATGTTTATATCTGGGGTATGTAGAACCGTATGGTTGGCTATTACTATAATTATATGGTAAGTGATATGGTAAGTGAGAACTTGGGATGAAGCACGGGTTGTGTTTAGAGTACATATATGGGTAGGCGATGCCTGCAAGATTGCGGAATGTGAAAATGGATGCTTCTAGGAAGCAATAAATTATTAGTAGCCGTTGGGTGGCGAAAGTTGTATGATAAGTGGTTAGGCCACGATTGGATGTGAATGAGGCTTTAAAGCCGGTAATCGGGAATTTCAAAGTATGGTATAAGGACGTTTGAAGGAAATTATAAATGGTATGATTAATTGAATGAAAGTTAAAAGTGATAGGGATTGGTAATACCTTAAATGGAAATTTGTTAATTGATGATGGAAACTGGAATCGAGGAAAAAGGGAACAATTGTGAAAGGATATGTAGATACTGGAATCGGGAATGGAAAGCTTGAGAAGTGATATCTCGCTAGTAAGAGTATGTGAATTCTTCAAGTAAGTTTGAATTTATTCATGAGTCAAGGTTGGTCAACTAGTGGATTGTTGACTTTGGTCAAATTGGGTTTAACTTCCGTTTGGAATGGTTAGACGAGGATAAGAGCATAAGGCATCATTTATATGATTATAAGAAGGGTTAGTTTATTAATGGAAAGAGTTATAGTCGAAGGGTACGACTTTGACCCGTTTGGATGATAACAATTAAAAGTTTGATTTATGACCCGTTTGAGCATAACGGAGTTAAGTGGGTCTTTAAAGGTATAATTGTCGTTGGACCGTGATTGGAAAAGTTAGTTATGATAAATGTAAGAGAATAAAAATGGTATGCGTGGATGAACGCGGATTGGAAATCCTTAAGTTGATTCCGAGGACGGAATCCTTTTTAAGGGGTAAATAGTTGTAACGACCCAAAATTTTGAATCAAATAAATTATGGGAAAAATATGATAAATAAGGATAAATCGTTTAAAAGACGTGGGAATTGGTTTCGTGTCATTTGGACACCGTTTGATATGGTTAAGGTCGAAACCGGGTCGAATTGGATTACAAAAATTGTAGCCTTAGCTGCCAGGCATGGTTCGCGGCGCGAACATTAGTTCGCGTTCGCGAACATTGGACAGAGACTCGGGGGCTTGATCGCGAGAAGCTAGCGGACGCGAGGTCAGACGCGAATGTCGGGTTCGCGACGCGAACAGGTCGCGAGGTTGATCGCGAACTTGGGTTTGAGCGGCACGATGACGTCATTCCCTCGATAGATCGCGGCGCGAAGATGGGGTTTGCGGCGCGAACTCCTATCTGGCAGAATAAAATCGGGATTGAGCTAGGGTTTCTTCATTTTTCACCCAATTCTTGTGCAGCCGACTTCTAGAGAGAGAAGGGGCGATTTTGGTGTTCTTGAGCTCAAATCTTCACCATCTTGAAGGATCTAAACATCAAAGGTAAGATTTCTTGATTGTTAATGTTATCTGGCTAGTTATGAGCTTCATTTGGGTAAAAATGATGGTTTGGACAACCAACCTTGCCATCTTTGGGAAAGATGACTAATCATGGGTGTTGAACACTCATTGTAAGCTTGTAATCAATGTGTGCAAGTTGGATTTGGGATTATTGATGGAAATCTTGAACTAGGATTTGAGATTCCACCAAGTGGGGTGAACTTGGTGGTTAGAAATGTTGTTATGGATTGATTAGTGATTAGTTATGGATAATAACTAGTTATTGTGATGATATTGATGGTAGGTAAAGAAGACCTACAGTTTGGTGACGTTTCACAAGTTGGGAAGCAAGGATTCGTGTTAATAGACACGATTTGGAGTTAACTTGGCTAAGGTGAGTACATGAGACTTTTACTGAGTACATAGCAAATGATTTTGAAAACTGTGATGTTTAGGAGTCTTTATTAATAATAAACATTTTTAATAAAGATATGATTGATAAGATGAGAAAATGCTAGTAGTAGACTATTTAAGTATGTCTAAATGATTAGTGACTTTAAAGAGATTTTGATAATGAAAAGTAATTATTGAGTTTTTGAAAATAAGATGTATGAATGAGGATAACGATTTAAAAGAGTTTGATAATCGGTTTATTAATAATATGTATTAATAAAGCTTGAGACAATGATTTTTAAGTAGTAAGTATCGATTAGTATATTATACTAATAAAAGTAGATATTGAAATACTAAGAGAATAAGTATAAAGTGACTAGTAAGAGATAAGTGTTCTAGTCAAAGTAAAGTTAAATTAATATGATTTCTGATAAATAATAAATATAATTTATTTATTAAAGGACTTGGTAAAGTCAATAATGAGAATGATTAAGTAATGAGAATGATGTGATAATTAGAATAGATGTATTCTAATTAAAGATGAATTTGATGTATGGAGCTGAGGCTCATATGTGATGAATAAGATATCCGGAATAAGACCGCCCAGAAATGGTTGAAACCCCATGTATCTCACGAGACTATTTTGTCTTACGTACTACTTTGTTTTGTGGCTATGTACTCAGGTTCAGGATCTATGGATTAGAAGGTCTCGTTAGAAGTGGCCTAGTGTTGATCAATTCGGGAGCTCGTAGGTAGATCCCGTTTATCCTATGGTTATGATATTGTCTTGCAACACCGGTTTTAAACTCTGATAAACTTTTTAATGGTTTTTGTTAAACCGTATTTTGGGATATTGGATCTTGTAAAATTTTTATTTAAAAATATGTTTTAAAAGATGTTTTGAAAAATGAGGTGTTACACTCACTACTCCCAAATAACCACCCTCAAATTTCTCTCCGTTCTCTCTCTCTCTCACAAATACCCTAACCTTCTTCTCTCATTTTCTTCTCTCCTCCCAACCATGTCTACCTCCAGAAAAACCTAAAAAGCAACCCTTTCCAGAGAAGCCATCGAGTTCTCTCAGAACTCGAACTTGGTGGCAAACACCTCTCCACCGGACAACCTCAAGAATGTCTACCGTCCGGTTGGAAAGTCCTTACGCCACTGTCTGGTCAGTGGTTCTTTCTTGCGCTTCACTAAGAGTTATTACGAACTCTTGCGTGACTTTTGGATGTCTGTTTCCACCTCTGGGGAAAACATTGTTGCGCAAGTCGGAAATCATCAAATCACCATTACTGTTGATGATTTCCGAACTGCTTGTGGGTTCGACTACTTGAACCCTAATGTAGACCCTCAGGAGATGAAATATGCTGAGGATGCAAAGAAAAGTCTGATCGATATCACTGGATATCGATTAGAAAGTGTTGAAGACATGGCTCCGATCTTCAAGAAGTCTCAGCTATCGAGACCATGGGCCTAATTTTTCACTCATATCATTCAGTGCATAGGCGGCAACCATGGGTCTCAAAATCAATGCAACTCCAAGCTTCAGATCTTTGTTGAAGCCTTAATCACCGGTCAGCGGATTAATTATGGGAGACTGGTGTACGAGGAGGTCAAAGCCAAGCTCAAAGGAAAGGGAAATCACATCCCTTATATTCGATTCTTCACCTTGTGCATCGCTCATGTGATGACCGAGAAGCTGGAGATCGATTACGATGACCTTCCAGGGGAATTTTTCGAGGTTCGTACCTTATCCAACACCATCTTCAACTCTAAGAAGGAAGCTGGTCAGGATGTTCCCCTCTTCTCGTACATGCTGAAGATCATTGAAGATCATATTAGATCCAGAAGGGATCAACCAAAGGGCACCACATCGAAGAAATCTGCCCTACAAGAAGGTAAGTCCTTTTCTCATCTGCAGGATTCATCAGCTGCTAGTCGTCCGCTAGCTGCTGATGAAAAAGACCCCACTTCCACTGGGATCTCAGCTCCCATTGATGTGGAAGATGAGGCAGAGGATTTCATTCCTCTGGTGGTGAAGAGACGAGTCAAAAGATCAGCTCATCGTCTCACCACCCCCTCTCCCTGCTCCCCGCCATCTTCTCCCACTTCACGTGATCCTTCTTCTCCTCAGCTGCGGGAGAGAGGGTCTGCTACATGTGGAGAAGGTATGGCAACTGATGATGCTGACTTGGCATTCGCAGCATCATCAGGATTCAGCCAGGATCCTAGTGGACCCCTTTTGAGCTCCACTTTGAGTGGATTACGTTCAGAAGCTGTGTCAGCATCCATCGCTGACCTCCCTTCTTGTTTTCACTCTTGCAGTGTCCCACTAGAAACTTCTCCTCTTCTCGAAGCTTCTAGTCTGACACTCCTGGCTGATCACTTCTATCTTTCTCTTCCTCTTTCTCTTACACCTGCTGATCTCTCGACAGGTCAGCAGCCTTCAAAACGGCAATTTCGTTCTTTAGGAGTTAGTGCCGGCTCCACACTTCTGCGTAGCTCCTCAATTGATTCATTATCAGTTGTTGTAACAAGGGGACAAACTCCACAAGCAACCTCAGTCTCTCAACAGACTGCTGGTGAAGTTTTTGGCTCATCCCAAGCCACCCGAGAGTCAGCTGCACACACACCACCACCAACTTCTTCATCACTTTCTAAGTCAGCAGTTGATGACAGATTGACTGGAAACCAAGTCAATCTTGAAACTGTTCTTTCTGTTTCCCACAATGTCACCAGCTTACACCAGCTGGAGATCGAGGAAACCACCACCGCCGATGAAGGGACAACTGTAGACCCAGTTGTTACTGAGGCACTCACCCAAGCTGCCAGTGATCGCGAACGTATTCGCCAACTGAGCTGTGAGGCAGCTGACACACCACCCCGAGGACTTTCTCCTCATGTCTGTATACCAGTACAGACAACTGGTGAGACTGAAGTACAAGGTAATCAAACAGCCTTCACTTTAATGTTTGACTCTGCTGATGAGCCCATCCGGCCTTATTACTCGTCTCCAGACGAGGCAACAGATGAACCTTGGCTTCAATTTGATTTGACAGCTGATGTCGGCCCTTCTGACAAAACCCCAGAAGTTTCAGCTGGACCTAACTCACCCCCCACAGTTACTGAGCATCCCGTAGGAGCCATTCCTCCTAACTCAGTAGTGCCTACTCCCACAGCTGAGGCTACCACCTCAGCTGGAGACATTCCGGACCCCTCTCCCTAAATTATCCAAATGTCCCATGCTGGAACCAGCACAGCTGGTGAAGGTATTCCCACCAAGGCTCTTGCTGCCTTGGTCTCTAGAGTTGTAAAATCCCAGGTACGTCCTGGGATGGCCATCTTGAGGAAGCAGTTGAACACCCTTCGCAGGGATGTTCCTCAACAGTATGCTCAATCTGTTGAGAATCTATCAACGAGTATTGCCTCTCTGCATACTGAAGTCCACACTGCCACTCCTCAGCTGGCTCTTCTTTCTGATCAGATTCGATACAACACCAGCGAGCTCATTAAGCTTCAAGACTTTATTCAGCGAGAGCTCCGCACCATCCGAGAATCAGACAGAACTGAGAAGGACAGGCTTCTAGCTGAAGCCCAGGCAACTGAAGCAGAAGTTGATCGACAGCTGACCTTGTTACAATCTCAGGTCACTCCACTCACCACCATTGTTGATCGTATTGGCCTTGCTCAAGAAAAGCAAGAATCTCTGCTGGCCAATACTCATAGCCATTTCGCCAGGGCTATTGATGCTTTTGCTGCTGCCGTGTCCACTCGGATGGACAAGCTGGAGACTGAGGTTTGTTCGTTAACCTCTCAAGTCAGTGGTCTCCAAGGCACCCTTGACCTCATTCTGCAAAAACTTAATGAGGGTGCCCCAGTTGTCCGTCCTACTGCTGCACCAGAGAGTACCTTACTTCTTCAGGCACTCTCTGAGGGGGAGAAAAAGCAAGCTACAACAACAGGTGAACAACAAGGTGAACAAGATTCACAAACCATAGTCACCTCTGCTGTTGGAGCCAATGTTCAAGAAGATATTCCAGCAGGTGAAAACCCAAAATCACCAACATTCACTTCTGCTGGAATACCAGAAGAAGAAGACGTTTCAGTAGACGAGACTCCAACTTCAACAACACTCGTCCCTACTGAAACACCTGAGGTAATTACTTCAGCAGGAGAAAGAATAACGCATTCAATATTCACTCCTGCTGAAGATCTCAGGGAAGAAGAAACCTCAGCTGACGTTCATATCGTTGATAATTTTGAATCAGCTGAGGTCCCACAAGTCCAAACCCCACAAATCCAAAACCCTCAACCTATTATACAGGTGAATCCTCAACCTGCTGAGGGGGACCTTTCTGATGCCACGATTGCAGCTGCTCTTTTTGAAGAAGCTGGAACCACTGCAGATCTTGAAGCAGCCATCACTCTTCAAAGAAAACTCAAGAAGAGCTGTTTCAAAGAGCTGAGGCGGAAAGAGCTGAGAACATTAGGTTGTTCAACAAAGTTCTTTACAAACGTCGGCAAGAAGCAAGAATCAGCAGCGTAAGGTGCCCTAAATCAACATCCAGCTCTCCACAAGAAATCATCATATATAGAGCTGGAGGGCCCTTCGCTCCTGAAAACGTTTCTCTGAACAAGGTCAGCACTCATTTCAGCTATGGTGAATGGAATGAGATGCTAAAAGCTGCCAAGACTGCAAAACCATCTCCAAACATTGCAGATCTGGAATGTGAGGCAAAAATCGCAATCTTCTCCTTCAAGACTCTATGCGACAAGATCAAGAGATACTCTCCTGATCTGGCAAATCTCATACCAGCTGAATTGCGTGAACCTCAAGCTGAGACTGTCAGAGAACCTGCTGATGAAAGCTCCATAGCAAGATGGGAGAAACGTAAGTCTATTCTCCCCGAGCCTTTCGCTGAACCCAGATCAGCCGAAGTTGGGTCTTCAATAATCTATGCTAAACGACCAAGACTCAACCTCTCAAGAACCGTACCCACGGGAGTTAACTTTATCCCTGGGCATATTGTAAAAGAACCCCTTTACAGTTTCTGCTATCTGGGTGAAAAGAAGAGGCCTTGCTTTCAAAGAGCTGATGAATTAGACATGTGCGACGTTGAACAACTCATAGTCTATCACAAACTGCTGAGCTCCTCTACTGAAGAGGGAAAAGAAATGAAGAAACTAATCAACTCCGCCATCAGCTCCGTGTATCAGAAAGTCTTAAGAGAATAAATACTTAAGACTATGTATTTGTTTTATTTTCCTTGTACTTAATCAGCTTCATATGAATGGAAAATTATTTTTTGTAATATACTTGTAGAAATATAGTAATGAGATAAAAATAGTCAAAAGAACCCAAAGGGCCAAAAACGCATAAGCAGTCAGCTGATCAACACAGCTGACTCATTACAGGTTCATACTTATACAGCTATTCGATTGCATCAAATAGGGGGAGATTGTTAGTCCCCAGACTAAGTAAATAAGATTTGATGATCAATAGCTAAGAAGAATAAATTAGCTGAAGTATGTATCTCAGCTGAAGTACAAGTATAGTCATAAACCTTCAGCTGAGTACGTACTCAGCTCTAGGAATCAAGTCAAATCAGCAGCAATTCAAGAGTGATCATTCGAAGTATATGGCCGAAGGACAAAGACCAGAAGAAGACCACTCATCTGATAGTGGAATCAGCTGATGGTACCCGCTGCATATAAAGACTTAGTGGAAAATATTCTTGACACTTTGAATATTTTCCTTTCCCGCTCAAAGAAGAAGAAAACGATGAGGATCTTCTATTTCGGTAATAGAAGATAATTTGTCAGAACATCATCGTTTGTCCCTCCAAGCATGTATAGAGAAAGTCAACATCTTTTGTACTATCATAGTACATCTTTTCACTGTGCGTCAGAAAAGGTTACAAGAGAAGTTGACACAAAGTACAATTGGGACTGTAACGTATGCAAGAGCATTTAATGTTTCCGTGGACAAGTCTACATCGACGAATGATATGTTTAAACATCGATTAACTTGTGGACAAAGGAACATGGATCTTGGGCTATAAATAGAGACGTAAATGCTTGCATTTACACACACCTTTTAACATTCATAGCACAAGAACATTCTCTGAGAGTTTGTTATTGTCTGGTATTAACTCCTTCATAGTTAATACTCAGGCATTCAATATCAGTTGTTAGTATCAGCTGATATAACTCTCCTTGCATTATCTTTTAAAAGTTTGAGCGAACAAAGTGTCATTTCAAGTATAAAGTTTTAGTTAGTGTGTACTATCTATTTTCGGCAAACTTTGTACTGTATTAAGTTGTTTTAATAAACTCTTAATCATTGAAATCTTGTGTGTTCTTTATATTTAAGTCTTTACTTAGCCGTAACGCAACACGTTTGTGTTGTTGGGATCCAACACTCCCCCACCACCTGCCGAACCACCTCAGCCCGCACCACCCAACCTGCCTGAACCGACCCTAGCCCAACCCCCACCCGAACAGCCCTCCAACCCGCCTCAACCCACTCATCCTATGCAAACTAGATCACAAAGTGGCATTGTAAAACCCCGCACGATACTTGACCTTCACGTGTCCACCAAACCACCCATCTCCCCTATACCAAAATCCCCACGTGATGCCCTACTGGATCCTAACTAGAATACTGATGCACCGATAATTAGGTGCATGTGGCTTTTTCGACATAAATTTAATGCAGATGGTACTCTACAACGCTACAAGGCACGGCTTGTAGTAAATGGCAAAACTCAACAAGTTGGTATTGATTGCTATGAAACTTTTAGCCTTGTGGTTAAACCAACTACTATACGCACAGTTATCAGTCTCTCCACATCTCGATCATGGCCAATTCATCAATTAGATGTGAAGAATGCTTTTCTTCATGGAAATCTCACTGAGACTATATTCATGCACCAACCACCAGGATTTGTTGACCCACGTAACCCTAATCATGTATGTCACTTATGCAAATCACTTTACGGGTTAAAACAAGCTCCACGAGTGTGGTACCACAGGTTTGCCAAATTTTTGCACACCAAAGGATTCATCAGCAGCAAATGTGACACATCCTTATTTATTTTAAATCATGGCAGAGAAACCGCTTACTTACTTTTATATGTGGACGATATTATTTTAACGGCTTCAAGCCCATCATTACTAACCACTATTATTAGTACTTTGTCAACTGAGTTTCCCATGACAGATTTGGGGCCACTACATCATTTCTTGGGCATGCAGGTACCCGCACGAAGCAAGGGATGTTTCTCTCTCAGTCTCAATATGCATAAGAAATTTTGTCCCGAGCAAAGATGTCCACATGCAACCCCACGAATACTCCCGTTGATACTACCGGTAAATTAAGTGCTACTCATGGCCCGCTATTGTCCGATCCGCAACACTACCGCAAACTAGCCAGGGCACTTCAATATCTCACTATTACTCGTCCTGACATCGCATATGTCGTTCAACAAATTTGTTTGTTTATGCATTCTCCACGTGAACCGCACTTCAACTTCCTCAAACGAGTGTTAAGATATGTCAAAGGAATCATTGACCACGGACTTAGCTTCTCATCATCCCGGTCGCATACCCTTACCGCGTATTCCGATGCTGATTGGGCGGGATGCCCTGACTCTCGCCGATCCACTTCCGGGTATTGTGTGTTCCTTGGAGACAACCTCATCTCATGGTCTTCTAAGTTCTAAGCAACAGTTTCACGATCTAGCGCAGAGGCCGAATACCGAGCCGTAGCAAATGCCGTCGCCGAAACAACTTGGGTCCGCAATTTACTGCTCGAACTACAAATGCCCATTAAACGTTCTACGATAATTTTCTGTGATAATGTCTCCGCAATCTACCTTACGGGAAACCCGGTTCAACATCAACGTACCAAACATGTCGAACTTGATATACATTTCGTCCGGGAAAAGGTACGATTAGGCCAAATTCGGGTGTTACATGTTCCATCATCACATCAATTTGCAGATATCTTCACTAAAGGATTGTCTAAGCCTCTTTTTACATCTTTTCGGGACAGTCTAAACGTCCGCAAATCTACCGTTCAGACTGAGGGGGTGTATTAAATATTGTATATATCTTCTATTATAGATAGAGATTATTAGAATATTTTGTAATTAATTTAGAGATTATCTTTCCATAGTTAGTTAGGAAAGTCTAGTATATATTCTTGTATTGTACATCTTTTGAATTCAATGAAACATTTAATTTCCAATAGTAATATATATAGTAAAATAACGACTAATGATGCTCTAATTGTTGCTACATATAGCAGGCTTAAATCGAAAAGTCATAAAAGTTGATGGGCCCATATATATATTTTTTCGTGGGCTTGCAATGATGTCTGTTATACTACCTATGTGGCTCTGTATCAAACTTGATACACTTTTCTATTTAAGGGTGAATCAATATAAGTGATACACTTCTAAAACATACCTTATTTGGAAAAAAATTAACTCTTTCTTCACTAACTATCGACTTTAATAAAGTGAAATGACCATTTTACCCCTACTTTTACTTTTAAACATCATTAATATCACTTTATTCCAAAGAAGTGAGACACATTCTCCATTAACTATCCACTTGAATTTATCTTAAACTACCTTTTAATCTTTTGCCTAAAAAACCGTGTTTCTTTAAATGTATCACTTATTTTGATACGGAGGTAGTATATCCTTTTCATGCATTATATCGCTCTAAATCGTTGTTGCTCCAATCGAAGAATGGAACTGACGCTTGTCGTGCCAACAAATTCCTTAAACTGACCGATCTTCAGTTGAACCAAAGGCCACCGTTCGCATGCGTATTATTTCAAGTTTTGTATTTCAATATGATTTACTAGAATCCAATGTGCACTGAAAAGCTAAGTGGTCCGGCGTTTATTGATTTGTGTTTGAAATTTGATGATCTGATTTGCAAATTCAAAACGCACGCTATGTGGCTTATATTTACCCAGCTCGTTTCAGAGGAAACATGTTTTTATTGTTGTTTGTGCAAATAAATGTCCCAAATACACGAGTTACATAGAGGTTTTTAAAAAAAAAAAAAAAAAAAACAAGTCCATTTTTCACACATCCCATCTGATTTTATAACGTTTATGCTGCAAATTCAAACTTTTAACAAATATGATTTGTATTTGCTAATTTGTTATACTATCACGGTCTACAACAAGACAAAGAGCGTTTTTCTTGTGTAGAACTAGCCCAGGAGTTGTCATCATATCGACATCCTCTCCCTTCATCCCGCTAGGCAATTTCCAGTCAAACGCGTATATAAGATTCGAAAGGATCAATTCCATCGTTGTTGACCCGAGTGGCATTCCCGGGCAGCCTCTTCTGCCCGACCCAAAAGGGATGAACAAGGGATGAACTCGAAGTCCGTCCCTTTGTAATCATAACCACTACCAATAAACCTCTCGGGTTGAAACTCTTCGGGGTTTTCCCAACATTCGGGGTCCCGCCCAATGGCCCATGCGTTCACATAAACCAAAGTCTCTTTAGGGATTGTGTATCCATTTAAAACACACATTTCGATTGTTTCTCGTGGGATCATGTCACACCCCGCCAAAAATGGTTTTAATAGTAATAAATGGTTTGCGGAAGAACGGGATGTAACATTAATGAGTAACACAACTATGATTATTGCAAACATTTAATAGTTTTGAAATGTATTAAATACTTGAAATAAGTATTATCCAAAATTTATATGTAACTGAAAAAGATTAAAATAAAAATTAATGTTTAAAAATGAAGAAGATGTTCGTGGCATCTCGACAATATGCATGCTCATGATCCAAAGTCTAAGGACTCAATGCTTCTCCTATTTACCTGAAAAACATATATAAAACGATCAACACAATTTGTTGAGTGAATCCACAGGTTTAATTTTAGTTTTGAAATAAAAGGTTTTGTAAGCCAAACATGGCAAAATCGTATAGTAAAATGTTATTTGAAAATGATTTGTAATAGAAAGTTTTCGTTTGCCAACCGGCATAAATTGTTTAATGAAATATAGATTTGAGTTACCCAAAATGTATATGTGCCAACACGACAAAAATATGTGATGATAAGATGTATAAAAAAATGATTGATGTAAAGAATTGTTGTAGTAAAATTTGATATGTAAAGACATGTAAATAAACAAAATAATAAGATTATAAAGAGTAGTAAATATTGAAAATGCATGACTGGTGTCCCCAACAGTTAGCTAAGCCATTGAGTTAATATGCCGACCCTAAGCCCATAATCAAACTGCAACTCTAAGTGTGATGTTTCTGTTCTCTAAGATATGCACTCCCCTGACGGTTGGGTAGAACCGTTAAGTAACAAAAATGTGGGAGGAAGAGTGTCAGCCAATGGTACCATCTGCATATCCAGGGCCTAGTCGCAACTAGCTAAGATTACGGCATGTAAGCATCTACCTATGCACTACACCTACTTAGTCCGAGCATAAAGACTGTTTGTCATGTTTTGAATAATGTATCATCACAATAAAAATAATGTAAGCATTTAATAAAACAATTGATATGTTTTTCACCCCAAAGATTTATAAAAGCAGTAAATAAAATAAGGTAAAAAGTGGGGCTGTGGACTCACCTGATGCAAAGCTTCCAAAAATGCAAATAAGCAAAATGTACGATCCAACCAAACGACTTCTAGTGACCTAAATGCATAGAAACTTATGAGCGATATGTTGGTGACATTGTTGATCTGGTATTGTATTTTAATGCTTTTTGAACGGTTTTCTTGATTTAAATTAATGGTAGTCGGACAATAGATAATTGTTTAAATAACATGTGATTTTAAATGATTATAAGTAAATATATAATTACTAAATAAGTAAATAAATATTATAAAAATAAATAGATACTGGTTTTTGAAAAACATAAGTTATATAAATGATTTATAATTAAATAAATGTTTAAATACATGACTTATATGATTTAATCTTGATTAAATAATTAAGTCAGAATAAATATAAAAGATTTTAAATAAATTAGTAAAGGGGTTAGGCTAGGAAGATATTGTCTCGTGATTTAGCTGGTGGACTCAAGGAATATCGGTGTTAGGCTAGGAAGTCTGGGCTGGCCATTTGGCTAAAGCCCGATACGAACACCACGACGGAAATTCTCGCCGGGAAAGATACACCGGCAACGGGGACCATACACACGTACTTCGGGTACTGGCATGACACCACACACACGCATATGGAGAAACAATGGAGTTAAAGCTTATACCTTTGCTTGAAGAGAGTTCGTCAGAGATTGGATGATCTGCTTCGTCGCCGGGAGTTGGTTGTCTTGGTTGACTTTGCGTTTGTTCGACTAGAGGGGGATGGTGGTGGTTCTTTGTTTCGGTTGACGCTTTAACTAACCGGAGTCTGCTATGATCGCCGGGATGGGTTCTGTTGTTGCTGGAATTTCGGCGAGGGAGAGAGAGCTTGAGATGGAGGTCGGAATCTCTGGTTTTTGCCGGAGATGCCTTTGATGCTGCCGGACATACTTAAAGGGAGATGAGGGAGACAAATTCTGAGGTTACCGGATCACTGGGGTTTTCGTTCGCCTGACTTCTTCGTGCTTGCCGGAATTGCCGAAGATGTTATCTTGAGTTTTTCCGACAATCAGAAACGGGAGGTGATGAGGTGACGGCTGTTTTGAGGGGTTGAGGTTTATAGGGTCTAGGTGGTAGGGTTTGTTGTAGAGTTTTAATTGGTTAAGGAATTGATTTGTTTGGTCACAAATTTAGGAGGGTAGGCTGTGATTGGTCTAATTCATGGAAAGGGAATAATAAAAAAAATTATGTGTGTGATAGAGGGTCACGCATGTTGATCGGGACTATATTTTATTTATTTATTTATTTTTAATTCATTAAATTAGTGAATATCCGGTATGCGCACGTACTGATACAGTTGTTTGAGAAATATTTTTACTGGGCTTTTACTTGTTTTCTGACGGTGGTTATTATTATTTTCTTTTTTTATAGAAGATTATTTCTATGAGCATTTATTTGGTTACTTTTAGTATTCGTGTAACGTACTGAGTGTTTGATTTATATTTCATTTATATTAAACGTGTAGGATGGTTCGTACAATATTTTTCGTACCAATTAATTTGGTTGAGTTAATGATTCATTATGAACTATAAAAATTATGCTTTTGTTTTGATTCATAGTTATATTTTGTCACCAACTCGCTTACTGACTCACCAATGATTTAATGCAACTAAACAAGTAATGACCCAAATAATAGTGTGTACTAATGAGACATGATTTCTAGGGTTTCCCCAAAATTAAATGTACCACACTTGTTATAATAAATAATATTAGGGTTTTTCGCTAGAGTTAAATGCAAATAAATGTTTTCATAAATTAAATTAGGGTTCTTGTACAACATTAGGGTTACAATAAATGTCGAATTAAATATCTAAATTTTAGGGTTGTCACAACATGGGTGCACATAAACCAAAGTCTCTTTAGGGATTGTGTATCCATTTAAAACACACATTTCGATTGTTTCTCGTGGGATCAATAGGGGTGCGACCGGGTATAATCTAAGTGACTCTTTTATAACCGCCTTGAGATATTCGAGCTTTGGTAGGTCATCTTCGTTTATCTTTCCTTTACTTCCTACCGCATTTCTCACCTCTTGTTGAACCTTTTTTAAAACATTCGGGTTCTTAATGAGTAAAGTCATTGCCCACACTACCGCCGATGCACTTGTTTCTGTACCCGCCAAGAAGATGCATGTCCTACAAAAATATCGTGTTTGAAAAGACCCGATGCGAAAAACATACGTTAGTGAATTAGTACATACCATAACTATAGCTTTGATGTGATCATAAGTGAGACCGAGTGACAAAGAGTTGTCGTTCTTGAGATGAATCAAGATGTCGATGATATCGTCTTGCATTTTGTTGGGCCTCTCGGGATTCAAATGCTCGTCTACAAGTTGTTGGTAGAACTCATCCATGTCGTTAAAATTCTTCTCTAGCCTAGCCATGCTTCCATTAAAATGATCAAGCCACCCCATCAATGGAAAATAATCCCGATAATAGAAATTTACCAACACCGATTGACATTCCAAAAGAAGCTCATGAAACCGGCCCATTTCTCCCCCTTCTCTCTTACCAAAAGCCATTTTACAAAATTCTCGTACCTGTAAGAGAAATTATTGTCTCGTTCCAATTCACCACAACTTCTGATGAAGACGTAGCGAATTGGGATCTTATTTTGTTGATCGCGAGGAAAACTTCTTCCTCGCGATCTGATCGAAAAGACAACACCCTTCTCCAGGAAAACAAATGAAGGGTGCAAGTCTTTCTCATTTCTCGCCAGTATTCATTTTACGGCGTCAAAATCAAACCTTTGTAGCCATAAGTGATCTTTTGTTGACCTGTAAGAACAGGCCTACTACAAAATATCAAATCTTTTGTTTTTAAGACTTCTTTGGCCATTTTAGCCGAAGAAACAACAAGTGTTTGGACACCACCGAGCCGCAAGGACATGAGGGGGCCGTGGGATTTTGATAGTTTCCATAGATGGTCGGAAAGGTGATTGGTTGGGAGTTGGTGCAAGTTTCCGATTATGGGAAGTCCAGGAGGACCCGGAGGAAGTTTTAAATTAAATTTTCTAAATTTGGAAATGATAAACAAAATTATTAGAGGGACGGCTGTTGATATAATGACTAGAAATGCAGCCATTATTGCTTGTGTTTGGGAACTTTTGGTACCGATACACATATTTTCATACTTTATATAGAGGGGGATGGGCCTAAATAGATCCAGATTTTTTTTCTTTTTTATTTACTTAACCTTAAATTCTAAAATTGTGTAATAACTTTTACGTTGGATTTGCATGGAGGGTTTTCATTTTTATCTACACTGAGAATTCAATGTTTTCACATATATAAATTTCGTATTGAAGTTTATTTCTTTCTTTATTAGCAACTTCATAAGCTTGTTAAGCTATGAGGGTAGTGCCCTAGTGGACTAGTGGTTCGGCTTACAAAACGAGTAGAAATGAAACTTTTACTTTATTTGAATACACGGGATATGTGATAAGTGTTTACAAGTTAAATGGTCACATTAAGGATATTATAGCTATAAATAAGTAAGAATGTGTTCTATATAATCATATCATTAAATATACGAGACAACATAACCCGTGAGATGCACGGGTTTTGTTCACGATAATGAATTATTGATATCAACTACAGATTATGAACATAGCAAGGTATGTCGGATGAAAATGTAAGGTAAGAAAACATGAGTGATTATATTAGCATAACACAAAACATGCTAATCAAAATACATAAGTATCACTACAAAGATGTTCGTAAGCACAACTATTAATAAACGATGATATACCTTCAATCGGCACTGGTAAATTACTTTTGCCTGAAAAGCAAAGTCTACAATTTTATTTAAAAATGAATAATTATAACTTGGTATAATGCAACCTCTTAAAAGCAATCTTTTTAGATGAGTTGCATGTGATTACAGAATATTTCTGTTTATTATAAAGCTTGCAATAGAATATTAAATGAGTTATTTTCGGAATAAATTATAGAAGGAAGGGTAAAAAATAGTGAGGGTATAAATGTTAAACTCCTTTGCGTTGCTTCAGATTAAGTAATAATTGTCTTGAACAAATCAATTCTCAATGAAGATATAATGTAGGCTTAATTTTTTTTATTAAATGCAATGTTATTTAATATTTTTATTAAATGTAAGGTTGTTTAATTTTTTTTATTAAATGCAAGGTTATTTAATTTTTTTTATTAAATGCAAGGTTATTAAATGCAACTTCAAATTGTAGTGAATGAGATATCGATTCTTAAAGTGAGGTGTTTATAACAAAAATCAAACAAATAAAATGATTGGAAAATTATTGATAGATGAAAATTTTCATGTGAAGTTTATAACCAATGAAATGGGAAGGTGGTCAAACTTCTTCCTTAAGTTTTTATCCTTTTTTCATTTTCAATGCCAATTGTTGAACCAAAAGTTTGTCAAAGCTCGAACTCATGCACGTTTGTCAAAGCTCGAACTCATGCCAATTTTCAATGTCTATTTTTACCACCTAGTTCCTAACGAGCTGATGGATGTACTGAAAATTCAGATTGCTTATTTGAGAAAATAATCTTGAAAATTAAGACTTCACATGAAATTTTTTAAATGCAATATATATATAGTAAAATAACGACATATGATGCTCTAATTGTTGCTACATATAGCAGGCTTAAATCCAAAAGTCATACAAGTTGATAGGCCCACATATGTTTTTTTGTGGGCTTGTAATGATGTCTTTTTTATACTACCTCTCTATCAAAATAATATAAGTGATACACTTTCTATTTAAGAGTGTATTAATATAAGTGATATATTTTTAAAACTTACCTTATTTGGTAAAAAAATTTAACTGTTTCTCTACTAACTATCCAATTTAATAAAGTGAAATGGCTATTTTACCCGTACTTTTACTTTTAAACACCATTAATATCACTTTATTCCAAAGAAGTGGGACACATTCTCCATTAACCATCCATTTGAATTTATCTTAAACTACCTTTTAATCTTTTGCCTAAAAAACCGTGTTTCTTCAAATGTATCACTTATTTTGATACGGGGGTAGTATATCCTTTTCATGCATTATATCGCTCTAAATCGTTGTTGCTACTGATATTTTTGTTTTTATTAAATTAGTGGTATGTTAGTTGACACCAAATTGACATACACATGCCAACTTCACCTTTTCAAATGGTTCCATCCCTCTTTTCTGCTCATCCGTCGGCACAATGAAGCTCCAATCGAAGAACGGAACCGAGTGCCAACGGTTTCCTTAAACTGGCCGATCTTCAGTTGAACCAAAGGCCATCGTTGGCATGCGTATTATTTCACGTTTTGTATTTCAATATGATTTACTAGAATCCAATATCATATGCACTGAAAAGTTAAGTGGTCCGGCGTTTATTGATTTGTGTTTGAAGTTTGATGATCTGATTTGCAAATTCAAAACGCACGCTATGTGGCTTATATTTTCATACTTTATATAGAGGGGATGGGCCTAAATAGATCCAATTTTTTTTTTTCTTTTTTATTTACTTAACCTTATACATATTCTAAAATTGTGTAATAACTTTTACGTTGGGTTTGCATGGACGGTTTTCATTTTCATCTAGACTGAGAATTCATTGTTTTCACATACATAAAATTCGTATTGAAGTTTATTTCTTTCTTTATTACCAACTTCATAAGCTTGTTAAGCTATGAGGGTAGTGCCGTAGTGGACTAGTGGTTAACTTTTTGTCTCCAAAAGGGTTTAATTTGTAGGACTTCACAAATTCAATCCTTAAAAACAAAAAGTACCCCTTGTGGTCATGAATGTTAACTCATACGGATTCCAAACTACCCGCAAAGCAAATGGCCGTTCTGAGATTAGCCGGCTTGTAAAACGAGTAGAAATGAAACTTTTGTAGGAGCTAATACCAATTTTCATTAAATAAAATACAATACAATTGGGAAATGACTAAATAAATACAATATTAAAACAAGAATATGTAGATACAAAGAAGAAACAAGTTTGGTTGAGTCTCGTGAAATTCACGATCCCCTTAAAATAGATTTGTTGTCTATTTCCCAGAGTAAAACAACCAAGTAGTTTTACACTACCGAATATAATCCAAGCCCGAACACTTATCGAAAGTTTTGTGCTTAAAAATCACTAAAAATTGGAGAGCATATGTGTGTGAGAATTCTTGGAGTGTAAGAAAGTCTAAGAGTTTTTGGTGTGATTACAAATGAACCACACATTCTATTTATAATAGAAATGTGTCATCATGTTAATAACAATCATAATTGTCATTACATATTCATTACAAAAAAATAAAACTACCAAATTCAATTCTATGTTTAATGACACACATTAAACTTCTTAATAATATTAATAATAATATTATTATTATTTGAATTTCTTAACCATAAAAACCGAACCCCATGAAACCCGGGAGACGAGTGTGGATATGTTCGAGTTTCCACTAGTTCATTTGTTTGATTTCTTTATTCCATACACCCCACTTTGAGAGTCGATATCTCATTCACCACATTCTATTTTGGACATACCAACCATTAATTACATAAACTTAAATATATAATTATACGAGGCAGCATGGCCCGTGCAATGCACGGGCTTTATTCATGATAAATAAATATTGGTATCACGTGTAAAACATGAACAAAGCAAAGTGTGTTTGAGGAAAACGTAAATTAACAAAACATGAGTGCTTATATAAACATAACACAAAACATGTTATTCATGAAACATGTTGCTATGAATATCTCTATTCTTTGACTATTTTAAGCACAACATATATCTTCTTTCTAATATTTTACAATGCTTAATGAATTAAAAACTCACAGTATTTCCAATTCAATATTTAAATTACATTTTGATTAATTATTTGAATCAAATAAAATCTAACACAATTATTTTTTCCACTATTCATTTATGCTATTTTATTCAAACAAACCATTTAAATACGTTGTTTATGTTTTTTTTGTAAGAATAAACATAAACTTTTTAGTTTTGTTTCTTCTCAAGTGATGAAATGGATCAAATATGAGCAACGTGCTGATAATGTGTTGCAACCAATTAACTCATTATTATATAATGAATCCAAATCTTTTCATTCATATATATGTGTGTTACAACAATATTGTCAACTCACTATAAAATGTATATTGTAAGTGAAGAGTCAATTAATAAATACACATAAATATGGGCAATCATATAGACAAATGAGTTACAACAATATGATAAAATCTAACAAATTTATTTTTTCCACTCTTCCTTTATGCTATTTGATTCAAACAAACCATTTAAATATGTTGTTTATGTTTCCTTTTGTTTTTCTTTCAAAGACATAAACTAAAAATATATATAATAATTCATGAAAACTTACATTGTAATGTGTGGTAAGAATGATCTAAAACTTTTTGGTTTTGTTACTTTCCAAGTGATGAACATGGATCGAGAGCAAAAGGAAATTAATTAGCTCAAACTTATAGAATCAATCCAAACTTTCTCATTCATATATATGTGTGTTACAACAATGAAATCAACTCACTAAGAAATGTATATTACACCCCTTTTATATAGGTAAAGAGTCAATTAACAAATATACATAAATATGTGCAATTATAAGATAAATAGACAAATGAGTTACAACAAACCATTCATATACGTTGTTTATGTTTTATTTATTTTTCTTTCAGACATAGACTAAAAATATATATAGAAATCACAATATCAACACCTACATAAAAGAAGACAATAAGAAATTGATAATAACAATATGTTTCGACTAAAAGCTCCAACACAAATTCAAAATCTATTATACTTTAGCATTCTTAAAATAATTACATGAAAGTGTTGGTTTAATACCTTAATAGATTGTGTTATTGCAACTTAAAGCTTGTAGACATGAACATGTTTTGTCTACCCAATTATATGACATTTGTCCATTGCTTGTAAATCCATTTGATGTTTTCTTCAAAATTCATGAAACGTTTAAACATAAAATGTAGTTTTGAAACGCCTTTAATCTAATTTGAGATGATGAAATGTTTGTACTTGAGATGATGAAACTTGTAATAATGATATATAAATTACCTCCAAAAGCTCCAAAATCTATTATAATTTAGCATTCTCTTGCTTTTTTCCCGGTGTAGCAATCACAATATCAACACCTACATAAAAAGAAGATATTAAGAAATTGATAATAACAATATGTTTCGAGTAAAAGATCCAACACAAATTCAAATCTATTATAATAAGAAATTGATAATAACAATTGGTCGTTTGATACCTTAATATACCGTATTGTTGCAACTTGCAAGCTTGTTGACATGAACATGTTTTGTCTACCAAATTCTATGGCATTTGTCCATTGTTTGTAAATCCATTTGATGATTTCTCCAAAATTTATGAAATGTTTAAACATAAAATGTACTTTTTGAAACGTCTTTAATAATTTGAGATTGAGAGATCTAACGAGATCGAATTCAAGCTAATTCATGGTGATTTGAAGAAGATAGAAGATTCAAGTGTGTGTTTTAGTGTGTGTAAGTTGAGAGAGAATGAAGATTGAGGGAAGAGAGCTTTCAAAGTGTGTTTCAATTAAGTGAGGAAAGCTTACAATTAGTGAAGGTAAATTTCCCTTAAATACCTATCTCACTAATCATCATGCTTAAGGCTAATTACTAGTCTATCATTTATACAATATTACACAACTAGTCCCCTAACTATTGAATACAATCTAATTGACCCTACCCCTTTGTATCAATAGTTTGAATTAGCCTGTTCTTGAAATCTTCTTCTCTAGCAAAGTCTGAAACTGAATTATCCGTTGAGTAGTTTTGATGTAGTATCAGCTTCATCTTTTGATTGAACGGTGAAAAATAATACTTTTAATTGACTTTTCAACCAATATAAAGTATCTTAGAAGATTTCATGAATTGTTGACTTAATATGTCTTTACCATTATCCAATCTCCCTCTTTTTGAGCTCTTTGAACTTCATCTCTGTCTTCCTTCAAAGGAACTAAATTTTATCGTTGAGTTTGTTGGTGTAAGACATGCCTAAAACTGATATATTGAAGATTAGAAGGTTCTAGAAATAAAACATCAGTAGGTAAGGATTTGACTAAGATGTTGTAGTAGAGGTTTTTGTGAGGATAGAATAACAATGATTTTGAAAGTTTTGACAGTTAAAGTTTTGAATGTGTGTGTTTGTTTTGTAAATAGAGAGCCAAGATCGGAATGAGAACCAGAAACATGTAGTACTCATGAAGAAACCAGGGATAAATTGATTTAATCCAAGAATGTTGGAGAAAAATATTTGAAAATGAAGAATAGCAATGTCAATAATCACGTGAAGTCATAAACAGATGCAATCTTTACTGAAGAACTTCAGTAAAGAGATCGTTTACGGATATGACAAACACGATGATTAGAGACATTCTTAATCAAATATTTGAAATTTAAAAGAGATCAATTTGTTTGGTTATATCACAGATCAGTGAAGTATACCACTTACAAAGATGCAATCTTCTCTGAACGTGTGCATAGAAGAGATCTACGGATATACAAAGATCAATGACATAACAATGTGCATTCAAAACGATTTTGAGTGTGTGAGAACTGGAGAAAGTCAGAATTGAATCTGAGCATTTTAGAGAAGATGAAAAATGATTTCTCCATTGATCTTTTAAGAATGAAAATCGTTTGAAAAAATAGTAAGAACAATCAATCCAAGATGGTGTTAAGAACAGATGCAATCAGTACTGATTGAAATCAGTAAAGAGATCGACGAATTTAACAGCAAATTGTGTTGAGTGTTGTAAACAAGTCTTTTAAAAATGAAAAACATTATGTGCAAAATCAGGGTTTTGAAAAAATTGAGCCACAACGCAAGAGACAAAAAATTTGTTATAAACAGATGCAATATTTACTAATCGAGACTAGTAAAGAGATCGTTTACGAATATAACAAAAATTTGTATCCTACGTTGTGAACACATCATTGTGAGCACAAAGTGAGTTAAAAAAAATATTGGAATGTTGAGCATCACAGATTAATAAAGAATTTATGAGATTGTGATGTCAACAACTCAACATGAGTAAAAGAAAATGTTTGTAATTGATTATCGATTTGAAAAATGATAATTGTATTTGAAAGGAGAAAAATTTGATTTACAATTGAAGAATTTTGACAATGAAGAAACACAAAGGTAGCAATCAGAAATAAGAGAATTTGCAATAAACAGATGCAATCAGTACCTACCTAGACTGGTAAAGAGATCGTTTACGAGTATTGAAAACACTAATACTAAACATTGATAACCTTGTGTGATTGTAAATATGTAAGAGGTTGAAAAACGGTTTGAGGTAAAAAAAAATTTATTATCAAGATAGAATAAGAAAATTTGTAATAAACAGATGCAATCAGTACCAACTGAAATTGGTAAATAGATCATTTACGGATATTACAAAAATTGATACCCCATATTGATAATTTAAAAAAAAAAATTCCAAGGAGCATCGAAACAGTATGTAGCATTAATAAAAAGGATGCTCCCCCTCGACAGTTGAATTTCAAAAATCATAAAGCAGTTATGCTTCCCCTTGACATAAGAATGTCTATTTTCTCCCCCGTGACAAGTGAATATAGAAATTCTCCCCCTCAACCAATGATATCGATGAAGAACGGGTTTCAAGCAGATGTACTTGAAAGCCATTTAATTGAAGTACGGGTTGTGACACCTCAAATTTTAATACAAAATGTTGCCCAAAATAAAACATTTTTATAAATAGAAGTAGGTGTTACAAAATAGATCATAACCAAGCTAAGACTAAATCCAATCTAGTGTTCTTCTAATCTAGGTCCCGCATCTCTATCCATGCGTACCTAAGCCTTCGATCCCGAACCTGAGTACATAGCAAAACAAACAAGGAGTACGTGAGACAAAACGTCTCGTGAGCTACATGGGTTTAGACCCGATAATAAAATGAATTGTCACGTTTCACATAACCAATCAATATATATATATATATATATATATATATATATATATATATATATATATATCCAACTATCCAGTCTAGTCACCTTAGTGTGACCCTATCAACCTTGCTCACCTAGCAATCACGTCTAACTATCGGGTTGCCCACGAACTAGCTAGAATCACATACATATCTAGTTATCGGGTCGCCCCCGAGCTAACTAGAAACAAGATATCGGCAATAGGATCGCCCACGCTACCGATACCTGCCTTGCCCACCAGAATACGTCCAATGAGTAAGACTACTAACGTGGAAGAGTCGATGGGAATCCACCCAACTGCCCCTCACTCCACACCTCATGACCGGGAGTCGCCCGTGTCATCACATAACTAACGTGGATGAGTCGATGGGAATCCACCCAACTGCCCCTCAAACCACACCTCATGATCGGGAGTCGCCCGTATCATCACATCATCTCAATCTCATCATAACCCTATGGTTATGCCAATCTAGCTCTCGGCTATCACTTTCATCATCAAATAAGTTAGTCCAATATTATCGGTAATATCTGTCACTAACTCAAAATACTACAAGCCTACACATATAAGCAAATAGACCGTAACACAATTAATGAAAATATTTAAAAGGGCTATGTACTCAGTAAATTCCACACGTACTCACTTAAGCAATAAAGATGCTTTAACCGTATTCTTTCCGCCGGTTCCTTGCTCACAATTCGTCCACTTCAACACTTCACCGAAAGTCTAAAACAATTATCACAACAAGGTTATCACCACAACTACTACCAATGTGTTCATCTACCTCTAGATAACACCCATCAATCCATTTCCCCAAATATGATGATTTACCAAACCCTAGGTTTAACCAACCCTTAAGATTCTTATAAATCGAAATCATACACTTGTTTCCTTTGTTAAAATACCATCTATTAAGTGTATACAACCTTTATTTAACCATTAATCACCAACCCAAGAACTAGGGTTTCAAACCCAAGCTTCTAAACCCATAGATCTAAAGCTACAACTACAAAGGATTGAAGATATACCTTTAATCTTCAACTAGGAGTGAAGAATCACAAGATTTGACCAAGAAATCTGCTCCAAAAGATGATTTGCACTCAAAATCGTTCACAAGCTCGAGAGGGAGAAAACTAGGGTTTTGAAATGCAATTAATGAGCTCAAACCCGACTTTAATGCTGTCGTCCAGAGTTCACGGCGCGAACTACTTCGCGTCGCTAACTCTGCATATCGATCGCATACTTAGCGATCGCTAACCCAACGCGAACAACTTCGCGACCCAAAGCCAAACTACCTGGCCCGACTTCCCGATCGCTAACCTAAGTTCGCGTCGCGAACTCTCTTAGGCAGCAGGGCTGCACTTTTCATCAAGTGTCTTGACCCGGTTTCGCCCATAACTTTCTCGTACGGTGTCCAAACGACACGAAACCAATTTCCACGTGTTTTATATGATTTATCCATAATTATCATATTTTTACATATTTTATTTATTTACAAATTTCGGGTCGTTACAACTATCTACCCCTTAAGAAGATTCCGTCCTCGGAATCTCATCATAGTTCACGAAATCCGGGTACCTCTTCTGAATTTCATCTTTGACCTCCCAAGTCAAATTCGGCCCAAGTGAATGCTTCCACTTGACCAACACCAATTCGATCTCCTTATTCCGAAGCTTCTTTGTTTTCGTTTCTAATATAGCCTCGGGCTCCTCAATCAACCGGTTCGGGCCGACAACCCGCAACTCTTGCAATGGAATAATATTTTCAACTTCCCCGATAAACTTCTTCAAATAACTCACGTGAAAGGTGTCATGCACACCTTGGAGCTCGGGTGGAAGTTCCAACTTAAAAGCTTGAAGCCCGACCCGTTTCAATATTTTAAACGGTCCAACATACCTTGGACTCAGCTTCCCTTTCTTACCAAACCGCATTACACCTTTCCAAGGTGACACTTTCAACATGACCATATCACCGACATTCAAGTCGTATGGCCTTTTCTTCAAACCCGAATAACTTCGTTGTCTATCTTGGGCGACTTTCATGTTGGTTTGAATAATACCGATCTTTTCATTTGTCACTCTCACGATCTCGGGACCCGTGAGTTTCGTCTCTCCCGCTTCCAACCAACAAGATGGAGTTCTACATTTTCTACCATACAACGCCTCATAAGGCGGCATCTTAATAGTCGAGTGATAACTATTATTGTACGAGAACTCGACTAACGGTAAATGTTCATCCCATTTACCACCGAAATCTAACACACACAATCTCAACATGTCTTCAACCGTTTGAATCGTTCTTTCACTTTGACCGTCGGTTTGCGGATGATAAGCCGTGCTCAACCGCAACTTTGTACCCAATTCTTCTTGTAAAGATCGCCAAAATCTCGAGGTAAACCTCGCGTCTCTATCGGACACAATCGATAACGGAACCCCGTGGAGTCGAACCACCTCATCAACATACAACTTAGCCAATTTCTCAAGTGGCAACGTTTCCCGAATGGCTAAAAATAACGCACTCTTGGTCAACCGGTCAACTATGACCCAAATGACATCGTGACCTCTACTTGTCTTCGGTAACCCTACTATGAAATCCATAGTTATGTCTTCCCACTTCCCGGCCGGTACAACCAATGATTGAGCTACCCCATACGGTACTTGATGCTCGGCTTTCACTTGTGCACATGTGGTACACTTAGAGATATACTTGGCCACTCTCGCCTTCATTCCGGGCCACCAATAAACCCGTTTCATATCTTGGTACGTCTTTGTACTTCCCGGGTGAATCGAATACTTCGATTTGTGCACATCATACAACAACTCTTTTCGGATACCCCCGAACTTAGGAACCCAAATACGACCGCCTACGGTCTTCAACCCTTGTGCATTTTCGAGAAAATGTTGGTTCTTACCTAACCGTTCTTGTCTTAACTCGTCTTTTCCCATAACCTCTCGTTGGGCATTCTTGATCCTTTCGATAATACTCGAGACGACTTCTATACGTGTTAAAATTCCCCGGTTCGGGTTTTCATAAACTTTTCGGCTCAAGGCGTCGGCTACTACATTAACCTTTCCCGCGTGATACACAATCTCACAATCATAATCGGCAATCAACTCGATCCATCTTCTTTGTCGCATATTAAGATCTTTTTGAGTAAACACGTATTGTAGACTTTTATGATCCGTGTACAACGTACACCGAGTACCATACAAATAATGCCTCCACAACTTCAAGGCAAATAAAATCGCCGCCAATTCCAAGTCGTGTGTCGTGTACCTCAATTCCGCATTTTTCAATTGTCGCGAGGCATACGCGATTACTTTACCTCTTTGCATCAACACACAACCGAGCCCTTGATTCGACGCATCACTATAAACCAAAAAATATTCCATACCATCCGGTAACGTAAGGATCGGCGCGTTACATAACTTTTCCTTTAACAACTTAAACGCCTCTTCTTGCTTCTTCTCCCACACAAACTTCTCACTTTTTCTTGTTAACTTCGTGAGTGGAATCGCGATTCTCGAGAAGTCTTGTATAAATCTTCGGTAATAACCGGCTAATCCAAGAAAACTTCTAACCTCGGAGGCTCCCAATTTGACACCGCTTCAATCTTGGACGGATCAACCTTAATACCTTCACACGTCACTACGTGACCTAAGAATTGCACCTCCCGCAACCAAAATTCACACTTCGAGAATTTTGCATACAACTTCTCCCGTTTCAACACGTCTAGAACAAGCCTCAAATGACCTTCGTGTTCTTCTTCGGTTTTCGAATAAATCAAAATGTCGTCAATAAACACGATCAAAAACTTATCAAGGAACGGTTTACAAACCCGATTCATCAAATCCATGAAAATAGCCGGCGCGTTTGTAAGACCAAACGGCATCACTAGAAACTCATAATGACCATAACGTGTACAAAAATCCGTCTTCTCGGTGTCGCCTTCTTTCACCCGAACTTGGTGATAACCCGACCTCAAATCGATCTTCGAGAAATAACTAGCACCTTGCAATTGGTCGAATAAGTCGTCAATTCTCGGCAACGGGTAACGGTTCTTAATAGTTACCTTGTTCAACTCTCGGTAGTCGATACACATTCTCATCGAACCGTCTTTCTTCTTAACAAATAACACCGGTGCACCCCACGGTGACGAACTCGGACGAATGAAACCCTTATCTAATAAATCTTGCAATTGAGTCATCAATTCACGCATCTCGGTGGGAGCTATGCGATATGGAGCACGAGCAATCGGCGTCGCCCCCGGCACTAAATCAATCTTAAACTCGACTTGTCTCTCCGGTGGCAAACCAGGCAAGTCGTCGGGAAATACCTCAGGAAAATCTCGAATAATTTTGACATCATCCATTGACTTCTTTTCCTTTCGGCCATCTAATACATATGCAATAAACGATGCACAACCTTTCGATATACTTTTCCTCGCCTTAATGTCGGTAATCACATTAGGCATGTGATGTCGTTTCTCCCCATACACATATACTTTTTCGTTCTCGGGTGTCCTAATCGACACTATTTTCTTCCCACACAAAATCTTGGCTTGGTGCATACCCAACCAATCCATACCGATAACCACATCAAACGCCCTAATTCCCATGGGCAACAAATCCACCTTAAACTTTCTACCGTCTATTTCTATTTCACAATTTCTATAAACACATTCAACCATAGACGTTTTCCCGTCGGCTACCTCTATCTCATAAACCTCCTCTAGCATTTCCGACGGCACATTCAATTTACAACCGAACTCATAAGACACAAACGAATAATTGGAACCCGAATCAAACAAAATATAAGTTGGCAAGGAGTTAATGAATAAAGTACCTGACACCACATCGTGTGCCTCCTTCGCCTCCTCCCGAGTGAGATGGAAGGATCGCCCCTTCACCTTCGCCGGTTCCACTTTCTTTTGAGCCGTGGACACCATCGACTCGATTCCCCTCTTTGGGCACACATTGCTATAGTGCCCCTTCTCATGACACGAGAAACACTCCACATCGGCCAACGACTTGGCCCTACAATCTCGGGCTATGTGCCCCGCCCTTCCACAACTAAAACAAGATTTCGACTCTCCTCGGCACGCGCCGGTATGATTCTTCCCGCATTTCTTGCAAGAACCTACACTTCCTTGTTTAGAGAAGGTCGATGTGAACTTCCCCTTCTTATAAGTACCCGAGCCACTCTCGGCTTTTCTCTTCTCGCCCACATGGGCCCTCTCGGCAACCCGTGCCACATTCACCTCCTCTACACTCCGGGCGGCACTAATGGCCTCATCAAGTGAAACCGCCCTCTTTACTTCCAACTGGTAGTCCCACGGTAACCCACTAGCGTACCGAACCACCCTCAACCACTCATCCGAGTAGGTTTTAGCAACAAACGGGAGCAATCCCGTGAACTCTCTCGAATACTCTTCAATCGACATATCACCCTTCTTAAGGGTCAAGAATTTCTCGTGCATTTTCTCCAAATCCCTTTCAGGGCAAAATTTCTTTTTCAACCTCGTGGTAAACTCATCCCACGACATCTTCTCAATCACCTCCCTCCCGAGGGTCTCATACACGATATCCCACCATACCATGGCATCTTCTTTTAGTAATTGTGACGCATACGTCACCAAATCAACATCCTTACACTTGCTACTACCGATAACCCTCTCGGATTCCCGGATCCACCTCATCGTTACTTTCGGGTCCGAACTACCCGTATACACATTTGGCTTACAAGCCATGAAGGATTTAAACGAACAACCTTCTTTCACAATGGACTTAGCCCTAGCATCACTGTGACAACTCGATATTTCTGGTATGTAACCTCATTTCATTTCTAGAACTTTCCTTATTTAGAAAGTTTCTACTTATAGACATTCTATATTTGGCATTCCTTATACACAACAAACATACATATTTTACACCATACATCAGTGTTTGATTATTTTAGTCAACACAACATTATTATCTTCTTATGGTGACACACTTTGAGCTAAAAACATTACTAAAACGATAATTTTATCGGTTGAACAATAAACGTAACGATTTAATTTAAACGTGACTCGAATTGAACGAATCATCGAACCCGACACCAAGGGTTGACCGACCACCCATGTGGCCGGCCACACTCCCTCATTCGAACCCTCTAGTCGGCCGAACCCTTGTAAGGGTGAGGTTGAATTTTGTTGATCTTATCCTATTGATCTTATCTCCATCTTAATTCAAAGGACTCCTTGATCATTATAAAAGCTTCTCATTTGCTAAAACCTAATCCCTTTTACCCCTTGGAAGCCGTCGACCATCACCACCCATTCAACCCTTGTTCGTCCGATCAAGCAAGCATCTCCACCCGGTTTCTTGCTCTTGTTCGATCTACATCCCAAGGTATGCCAATTTTCTCTTTTGTTTGCTTGAGTTCTTCCTTGTTTCGGTGTTAGATTGAACCCGAGACCATGGCCCAAGGCCACATGGTCTCGGTCATGCATTATTCTTCAAAGCCGAGGCTTATAAGCAAGCCTAGATCCGATCGCATGCATGTGTGTGTGATTAAGGCTTGATTTTGTTACTAGACCCGTTTCCTAGAACCCTAGATCTCGACTTGGACATGCTAATACTTTAGATCTCGAACCCTAGGCTCGATTTAGCCATAAACCCATAGGGTTTTGGCCATTCGGCCAACCCTAGGTTAAACCCTAGCCGAACTCACCAAACCCTAACCCTAATTGACCTTCATGATTGACTATTTGACCATTGGATAGCTAGATTTACCAAATTTGACTTTGGTTGACCAAATTTTAGTATACCTCAAACCCTAACCGAAATCTAGAAGCTTTAGTTGACTTTTGTTGACCAATTTTGACCAATGTTGACCAATAAGTCAAACCGGGTCAAGGCCGGATCTTGACCCAAACCGATAAACCCAAACCCGAATACCCAATCGGGCCAAGGCCCGTACTTGGCCCAATTCGATCTATCTTAGCCCATCGGGCCCAAACTTTAGTTGGCCCATTAGTAACCAAGCCCATTTGGACCAAAGCCCAAACCTTTGGCCCATACCCAACCAAACCAAACCCAATTGGGCCAAGCCCAATTCAAGGCCTAACTCTATTGGACCCAAGCCCAATATGAGGCCCAAGTGGCCCAACCTAGTGGCCCATTAGGCCCATCTAGGCCCATTAGGCCCAATCCATTTCATTTCATATCATTTCATTTCGAGAATCATTTCATTTCATGTCATTTCATTTTGGAGCCTATTTCATTTCATTTTATAAAACCCAATGCATTTCATTTCATTTCATTTTATTAATCCAAGTTCATTCGATGTCACAAAACATATAACATAACATTTAACGTATATCATATATCTTATATCGTATATAGTATCGCCTGTGTTAGCTTAGTCTAATCAGTAGTTAAATCATTTAGGAAGCTAGGAGTCTCCCGAGGATTCCTCTGTCTTAAGTCTCTTGTTACTAAGCTTTGCCAGGTGAGTCCACAGACCCCTTTTACTCTTTTAACTGTTTTATAAACTTTGGGGTGGAAAACATAAACATAAATTGCTACTGTTTTACTATGACTGTACAACAACATCTATACATTTTCATTATCGCGTTGGCATGACAAACAATTATTATACCGGACTAAGGTTACCAGCAATCATTAACTAGTGGATCTAGACCATGGATATGCAGATAGTACTATTGGCTGACACTCATCCTCCCAACGAACGTTTGATCATTACTTTGTTTATCCAAGACATCTCCGGGAGTGTATATCCATAAAATAACATAACATACTGGAGTTGAAGTGTTGATTGTGGACTTAGGGGTTGGTATATTAACTCAATAGACTAGCTACCTGTTGGGGATAACAGTTCATGCGATGTCAAACACAACATCTTGTTCAACACTTTTTCATAAACATAACTAGTAGTTGTATACATTCTACAACTATACTAAACATTTTCATACTTACTATTCATATCATATGAGTGTTGAACCTTATACATTTTCAGTCATAAACCATTTTCATAACAAACATTTTGAGTAGCAAATCACTTTACTCTTATCATAAACATTAACCCTGTGGATTCACTCAACATTATTGTTGACCCTTTTATTATTTATGTTTTTCCAGGTAATTAGGTGCAGTGGAGTTTGAAGGATATGAGCATTTGGATTGTCGTGAACCATGATTAAAACATTAAGTTTACGAACAATCATTTCATTTCAAACAATTTCTATTTTAGGAAACTTGCTATTTTTGGAAACTTTCTACTTTTGGAAAGTAAAACAAACCTTTATTTTTCGTTATTGCGTGGTTGTTTGTTTACTTAATTTTTGCTATGTTGTCATGAACGTTACACCTCCGTTCTTCCGCAAAACATTTTAAATGAAGTAAAACTCATTTTTGGCGGGGTGTGACAGAGTGGTATCAGAGCCAGGTTATAGTGAATTAGCAAGCCTAGTCTATAACTACAAAAGATTTTTGGGAAAAACAAACACTTTTATAAAATCAAAATAACCAAGGCATGCTCAGTCTCATATCCTAAAGTTCCATTGTTCTTAGTTTAGAACATTTGCCTTAGTTAGTATTGCCCTAGTGTTATAGCTAGCATATGTCAGCAAGCCTTACAACTTCATAATCTAATAGACTTTTATGCGCTGTGTTTAGTAGAATGTCGTCAGCAAGTGTTATTAATATTTCGTCAGAACCAGAGTACGACAGTGATCAGAGTACCGCCACGTCTAGAAGACGTGCTACGCCTCCTCCGTCTCCCAAACCAGTGTTTACACCGACGCCTTTCCCAATATCGTCAGCAGATTGGTTTCATCCTACTCAGCCTCCTATCCCGGTGTATCCCAATGGACCCCCTGCCCCAAGCCTGGAGAGCGTCCTTATCTCTATCGACTGGTGAAGGATGGTGAACTTTACATGACGACAAGAAAACGACCAGCAGCCAGAAGAAGATGATTAGTCATCTACCTATCGTCTATATTTGTTTTTCTATTATTAAATTTTATGTTTAGCTATTTCAGTATTTTTGTTTTTTAGTATTGGCAAATATGCCCTACTTTTAAAACTACTATGTATTAGGAATGTGTTTAATAAAAGTGATATTTTAGTAATTTCTATTGTTCTTATAATTGTATTTTCTATATGTCTCTACTACTACTATAATTACGACTATTTATATCTACGCCTACTACTACTATTACGCCTATTGTATATCTACTCTTTGATCCCTATTATAAGTACATATTTCCCTTATAGTCCTCCTATATTATTCATCTCTTAATTTCTTATCATTTGTATCAGCAATTTATCAATGGCTCGAGGAGGAAACGCTGAGACTGTCGAACAAATGGTGGAACGCCGTATCGCTGAAGCAATGGCTCAAATGAACGCTGCAAGAGGAAATGCCGCTGGTGCATCTAATGTGGGAAACAACGGTATATTATACGACTCCATGAAAGAAGATTCATTATTTCCGTCTTATTTTAAACTTATTACTCATTTTCTTTCCTTATTTATTTAAACTTCAGATCCCCATCGTCAAGGTCAATCCTATAAGACCTTTACGTCCTGTCATCCTCCGACCTACTCTGGATCTGAAGGTGCTATTGCTATCATCCACTGGATTGAGAAGGTGGAATCCATTTTCAGTGTTATTCAATGTGCCCCTGAGAATATGACGAAGTTTGCTGCTAGTACGTTGTCCAAGGAAGCGTTGTCCTGGTGGAATTCTCAAGTGCAAGTCTTAGGTCGTGCAACTGTTGATGCTATGACTTGGGATACGTTCAAGGATCAGTTAACTCAAAAGTTTTGCCCAAGGAGAGAGCTACAAAAAGTTGAGGTAGAACTATGGAATCTGTCCATGGTTGGATCTGATATTGTTACCTACACAACTAAGTTTCAAGAACTTACTCGTCTCGTTCCTTATTTGGTTACTCCTGAATTCAAGCGTATTGAAAAGTATCTTCAAGGTCTTTATGATCTTATTCGTAATCATGTTATTGCTTCTGAACCGACAACATTTGAAGATGCTGTGAATCGTGCAACAAGGTTGACTGATGATGCAATGAGAAGTGGATCATTCAAAGACAAGCTAGTGGTGTCTAGCAAATCTACTGATAATGTGAGCAATGAAAATGGAAAGCGTTCCTACGACAACAAACGTGATCACAAAGGGAACAAATATCAAAAGACTAAGAGTTATGCAGCCTCTACTCAGAACAACAATCGGTCTAATTCAGAATCTAAGTCTTATGCTGGAAGCAAGCCCTTGTGTAACAGATGTAACTGGCATCATGATGGTCAGTGTGAGAAATGCTTCAAGTGTGACCGCTGGGGTCATAATTTCAGAAAGTGTTCGTCCAACAATCCTCCTAAGAATCCTGTCTGCTACGAGTGTGGTGATTCTAACCATTATCGTAATCGTTGCCCTAGACTTCAGAACAACAATAACCAGAATGGCAACAACAACAATGGCAATCGTAATAACAATCGTAACAACAATCGCAATGCCAACAACAACAATGATCGTCAAAATGGTCGTGGTCGTGCATTTGTTATGAATGCTCAAGAAGCTCGTGAGAACCCTGATACCGTCACAGGTACGTTTATCGTCAACAATCATTTTGCTTCTATTTTATTTGACTCGGGAGCCGACTTGAGTTTCGTATCGACCGACTTTAAAAGTTTCTTAAATCTAGATCCTGATCGTTTGAAGGTGAATTATGAAATCGAGTTAGCAAATGGCAAGGTTGTTAGGTCTAGTGAAGTTTTTAAAGGTTGTAAGCTTGACCTAGATGACCACATTTTTGATATAGACCTTGTGCCTGTAGAACTAGGTAGTTTTGATATCGTCATAGGGATGGATTGGTTGTCTAAAAACCGTGCTGAAATTATATGTTACACCAAACAAATCCGAATTCCCTTATCCAAAACAGAAACATTAATAATTCAAGGTGAACAAAGAAACAGAAACATAAAAATCATAACTTCTATGAAAGCTCAAAAATATCTTCGTAAAGGATGCCAAGCCTTTCTTGCTCATGTCGTTGACACAAAGTCCAAAGATCGTAAGATTGAGGACATTCCTATTGTTCGTGAATTTCCTGGTGTATTTCCTAGTGAATTGCCTGGACTGCCGCCTCAGAGGCAAGTTGAATTTCGTATTGATCTGATTCCAGGAGCCGCACCTATCGCGCGTTCTCCTTATCGTCTTGCACCGTATGAAATGCAAGAACTTTCATCGCAATTACAAGAACTTCTTGATTTTGGTTTCATTCGACCGAGTTTCTCGCCCTGGGGAGCTCCGGTCCTTTTTGTTAAAAAGAAAGATGGTTCAATGAGAATGTGCATTGATTATCGTGAGTTGAACAAAGTAACAATTAAGAATCGATATCCTCTTCCCCGTATTGATGATCTATTCGATCAACTCCAAGGATCGAGTTTCTATTCCAAAATCGATCTTCGTTCTGGTTACCATCAGTTAAAATTTCGTAATGAAGATGTGCCCAAAACTGCTTTTAGAACTCGCTATGGTCATTATGAATTTTTGGTAATGCCATTTGGTTTGACCAATGCACCTGCTGTGTTTATGGATCTCATGAACAGAGTGTGCAAGCAGTATCTCGATAAATTCGTTATCGTCTTCATAGATGATATTCTCATCTATTCGCATTCTACAGAAGAGCATGAAGAGCACTTAAGAATCATTCTTGAGTTGTTGGAGAAAGAAAAGTTGTACGCCAAGTTGTCCAAGTGTGAATTTTGGTTGCGTGAAGTCCAATTTCTGGGTCATGTTATCAACGAAGAAGGTATTCACGTTGATCCTGCAAAGATAGAAGCTATAAAGAGTTGGGAAGCTCCGAAGACCCCAACTGAAGTGAGACAATTCCTTGGTCTTGCTGGTTACTATAGAAGATTTATAGAAAATTTCTCAAGGATTGCAAAGGATTTGACGGTGTTAACACATAAAGATGAGAAATTTGTCTGGGGTGAAAAGCAAGAATCAGCCTTCCAATCTCTAAAATCTAAATTACGTTCTGCTCCTATTCTATCTCTCCCTGAAGGAACCGATAATTTCGTGGTGTACTGTGACGCTTCGCACCAAGGACTAGGTTGTGTATTGATGCAACATGACAAAGTAATCGCCTATGCCTCTCGACAACTGAAGAACCACGAGAAGAATTATACAACCCATGATCTTGAGTTGGGTGCCGTTATATTTGCATTGAAAATTTGGAGACATTACCTCTACGGTACCAAATGCACAATATTTACCGATCACAAGAGTTTGCAACATATCTTCAATCAGAAAGATCTCAATATGAGACAGCGTAGATGGATAGAATTGATGAATGACTATGATTGTGAGATTAAATATCATCCTGGTAAGGCTAATGTGGTAGCTGATGCCTTAAGTCGGAAAGAGCAACCTAAACCTCGTCGTGTTCGAGCCCTTCCAATCTCCGTTCGTTCTAATCTATCTTCCCAAGTTCATGAATTCCAAATTGAAGCCTTGAAGGTAGAGAACATCAAAAGTGAAACTTTGCGTGGTATGGAGAAGCAGTTGGAAGCAAAGGTGGATGGAACTCTTTATTTCATGGATCGTTTATGGGTTCCAAATTTTGGAAGTGTTCGCAATGTTATCTTGAATGAAGCTCACCGATCCAAATATTCTATTCATCCTGGTGCCGACAAGATGTATAAAGATGTCAAAGAGTTATATTGGTGGCCAAATATGAAGAGAGAAATCGCAGTTTATGTCAGCAAATGTTTAACTTGTGCTAGAGTGAAAGCAGAGAATCAGAAGCCTTCCGGTCTTCTACAACAACCAGAGATCCCTGAATGGAAATGGGAAGAAATCTCTATGGATTTTATAACTAAATTGCCTCGAACATCTAATGGTCATGATACAATTTGGGTAATTGTCGATCGATTGACCAAATCAGCTCACTTCATTCCTATTAAGGAAACTGATCAAATGGAGAAGTTAACAAGAATTTATTTAAAGGAAGTTGTATCTCGACATGGTGTTCCAGTCGCGATCATCTCGGATTATGATAGTCGCTTCACGTCTCGTTTTTGGCAATTGTTGCAAAAATCTCTCGGTACTCGCCTCGATATGAGTACTGCCTATCATCCCCAAACAGATGGGCAGACTGAAAGAACAATTCAAACTTTGGAAGACATGCTTAGAGCATGTGTTATTGATTTTGGTGGGAGTTGGGATTCTCATCTCCCTTTAGTTGAGTTCTCGTATAATAATAGTTATCATACAACTATTAAGGCGGCACCGTTCGAAGCCCTGTATGGAAGAAAGTGTCGTTCGCCACTTTGTTGGATTGAAATTGGTGATCGTCAGATTACTGGTCCTGAGATTCTACAAGAAACGACTGACAAGATTTTTAAAATCAAAGATCGCATCAAGGCTGCCAGAGATCGACAAAAGAGCTATGCTGATAATCGTCGAAAGCCTTTAGAGTTCGCTGTTGGCGACCACGTTTTGCTAAAAGTAGCACCTTGGAAAGGTGTTGTACGTTTTAGTAAGAAAGGAAAGCTCAGTCCTCGTTATGTTGGACCATTTGAGATTCTTGAAAGAATCGGTGCTGTTGCTTATCGCCTTCGTCTTCCTAATGAGCTCAGCAATGTTCACAACACATTTCATGTTTCTAATCTTAAGAAGTTTATTCATGATCCTTCGCTTATCGTCCCTACTGAAGAAATCATCATCGACGACAAACTTCATTTCACTGAGGAACCAATTGAAATATCTGACTGGAAAGAGCAAAAGTTGCGAAGAAGCAAGATCAAAATCGTTAAAGTCAGATGGAACTCCAAAAGAGGTCCTGAATTCACGTGGGAACGTGAGGACCAAATGCGAAAGAAATATCCTCATCTTTTTCTCGTTGTCTCTCCTGTTCGTGCTTCGTCTTAAATTTCGGGACGAAATTTCTTCAACCAGGGGAGAATGTGACAACTCGATATTTCTGGTATGTAACCACATTTCATTTGTAGAACTTTCCTTATTTAGAAAGTTTCTACTTATAGACATTCTATATTTGGCATTCCTTATACACAACAAACATACATATTTTACACCATACATTAGTGTTTGATTATTTTAGTCAACACAACATTATTATCTTCTTATGGTGACACACTTTGAGCTGAAAACATTACTAAAACGATAATTTTATCGGTTGAACAATAAACGTAACGATTTAATTTAAACGTGACTCGAATTGAACGAACCATCGAACCCGACACCAAGGGTTGACCGACCACCCATGTGGCCGGCCACACTCCCTCATTCGAACCCTCTAGTCGGCCGAACCCTTGTAAGGGTGAGGTTGAATTTTGTTGATCTTATCCTATTGATCTTATCTCCATCTTAATTCAAAGGAGACCTACCCCAAGTACAACTCTTATTCCTTGATCATTATAAAAGCTTCTCATTTGCTAAAACCTAATCCCTTTTACCCCTTGGAAGCCGTCGACCATCACCACCCATTCAACCCTTGTTCGTCCGATCAAGCAAGCATCTCCACCCGGTTTCTTGCTCTTGTTCGATCTACATCCCAAGGTATGCCAATTTTCTCTTTTGTTTGCTTGAGTTCTTCCTTGTTTCGGTGTTAGATTGAACCCGAGACCATGGCCCAAGGCCACATGGTCTCGGTCATGCATTATTCTTCAAAGCCGAGGCTTATAAGCAAGCCTAGATCCGATCGCATGCATGTGTGTGTGATTAAGGCTTGATTTTGTTACTAGACCCGTTTCCTAGAACCCTAGATCTCGACTTGGACATGCTAATACTTTAGATCTCGAACCCTAGGCTCGATTTAGCCATAAACCCATAGGGTTTTGGCCATTCGGCCAACCCTAGGTTAAACCCTAGCCGAACTCACCAAACCCTAACCCTAATTGACCTTCATGATTGACTATTTGACCATTTGATAGCTAGATTTACCAAATTTGACTTTGGTTGACCAAATTTTAGTATACCTCAAACCCTAACCGAAATCTAGAAGCTTTAGTTGACTTTTGTTGACCAATTTTGACCAAGGATCTTGACCCAAACCGATCAACCCAAACCCGAATACCCAATCGGGCCAAGGCCCGTACTTGGCCCAATTCGATCTATCTTAGCCCATCGGGCCCAAACTTTAGTTGGCCCATTAGTAACCAAGCCCATTTGGACCAAAGCCCAAACCTTTGGCCCATACCCAACCAAACCAAACCCAATTGGGCCAAGCCCAATTCAAGGCCTAACCCTATTGGACCCAAGCCCAATATGAGGCCCAAGTGGCCCAACCTAGTGGCCCATTAGGCCCATCTAGGCCCATTAGGCCCAATCCATTTCATTTCATATCATTTCATTTCGAGAATCATTTCATTTCATGTCATTTCATTTTGGAGCCTATTTCATTTCATTTTATAAAACCCAATGCATTTCATTTCATTTCATTTTATTAATCCAAGTTCATTCGATGTCACAAAACATATAACATAACATTTAACGTATATCATATATCTTATATCGTATATAGTATCGCCTGTGTTAGCTTAGTCTAATCAGTAGTTAAATCATTTAGGAAGCTAGGAGTCTCCCGAGGATTCCTCTGTCTTAAGTCTCTTGTTACTAAGCTTTGCCAGGTGAGTCCACATACCCCTTTTACTCTTTTAACTGTTTTATAAACTTTGGGGTGGAAAACATAAACATAAATTGCTACTGTTTTACTATGACTGTACAACAACATCTATACATTTTCATTATCGTGTTGGCATGACAAACAATTATTATACCGGACTAAGGTTACCAGCAATCATTAACTAGTGGATCTAGACCATGGATATGCAGATAGTACTATTGGCTGACACTCATCCTCCCAACGAACGTTTGATCATTACTTGGTTTATCCAAGACATCTCCAGGAGTGTATATCCATAAAATAACATAACATACTGGAGTTGAAGTGTTGATTGTGGACTTAGGGGTTGGTATATTAACTCAATAGACTAGCTACCTGTTGGGGATAACAATTCATGCGATGTCAAACACAACATCTTGTTCAACACTTTTTCATAAACATAACTAGTAGTTGTATACATTCTACAACTATACTAAACATTTTCATACTTACTACTCATATCATATGAGTGTTGAACCTTATACATTTTCAGTCATAAACCATTTTCATAACAAACATTTTGAGTAGCAAATCACTTTACTCTTATCATAAACATTAACCCTGTGGATTCACTCAACATTATTGTTGACCCTTTTACTATTTATGTTTTTCCAGGTAATTAGGTGCAGTGGAGTTTGAAGGATATGAGCATTGGGATTTGTCGTGAACCATGATTAAAACATTAAGTTTACGAACAATCATTTCATTTCAAACAATTTCTATTTTAGGAAACTTTCTATTTTTGGAAACTTTCTACTTTTGGAAAGTGAAACAAACCTTTATTTTTCGTTATTGCGTGGTTGTTTGTTTACTTAATTTTTGCTATGTTGTCATGAACGTTACACCTCCGTTCTTCCGCAAAACATTTTAAATGAAGTAAAACTCATTTTTGGCGGGGTGTGACAGAGTGGTATCAGAGCCAGGTTATAGTGAATTAGCAAGCCTAGTCTATAACTACAAAATATTTTTGGGAAAAACAAACACTTTTATAAAATCAAAATAATCATGGCATGCTCAGTCTCATATCCTAAAGTTCCATTGTTCTTAGTTTAGAACATTTGCCTTAGTTAGTATTGCCCTAGTGTTATAGCTAGCATATGTCAGCAAGCCTTACAACTTCATAATCTAATAGACTTTTATGCGCTGTGTTTAGTAGAATGTCGTCAGCAAGTGTTATTAATATTTCGTCAGAACCAGAGTACGACAGTGATCAGAGTACCGCCACGTCTAGAAGACGTGCTACGCCTCCTCCGTCTCCCAAACCAGTGTTTACACCGACGGCTTTCCCAATATCGTCAGCAGATTGGTTTCATCCTACTCAGCCTCCTATCCCGGTGTATCCCAATGGACCCCCTGACCTCAAGCCTGGAGAGCGTCCTTATCTCTATCGACTGGTGAAGGATGGTGAACTCTACATGACGACAAAAAAACGACCAGCAGCCAGAAGAAGATGATTAGTCATCTACCTATCGTCTATATTTGTTTTTCTATTATTAAATTTTATGTTTAGCTATTTCAGTATTTTTGTTCTTTAGTATTGGCAAATATGCCCTACTTTTAAAACTACTATGTATTAGGAATGTGTTTAATAAAAGTGATATTTTAGTAATTTCTATTGTTCTTATAATTGTATTTATATATGTCTCTACTACTACTATAATTACGACTATTTATATCTACGCCTACTACTACTATTACGCCTATTGTATATCTACTCTTTGATCCCTATTATAAGTACATATTTCCCTTATAGTCCACCTATATTATTCATCTCTTAATTTCTTATCATTTGTATCAGCAATTTATCAATGGCTCGAGGAGGAAACGCTGAGACTGTCGAACAAATGGTGGAACGCCGTATCGCTGAAGCAATGGCTCAAATGAACGCTGCAAGAGGAAATGCCGCTGGTGCATCTAATGTGGGAAACAACGGTATATTATACGACTCCATGAAAGAAGATTCATTATTTCCGTCTTATTTTAAACTTATTACTCATTTTCTTTCCTTATTTATTTAAACTTCAGTTCCCCATCGTCAAGGTCAATCCTATAAGACCTTTACGTCCTGTCATCCTCCGACCTACTCTGGATCTGAAGGTGCTATTGCTATCATCCACTGGATTGAGAAGGTGGAATCCATTTTCAGTGTTATTCAATGTGCCCCTGAGAATATGACGAAGTTTGCTGCTAGTACGTTGTCCAAGGAAGCGTTGTCCTGGTGGAATTCTCAAGTGCAAGTATTAGGTCGTGCAACTGTTGATGCTATGACTTGGGATACGTTCAAGGATCAGTTAACTCAAAAGTTTTGCCCAAGGAGAGAGCTACAAAAAGTTGAGGTAGAACTATGGAATCTGTCCATGGTTGGATCTGATTTGGTTACTCCTGAATTCAAGCGTATTGAAAAGTATCTTCAAGGTCTTCATGATCTTATTCGTACTCATGTTATTGCTTCTGAACCGACAACATTTGAAGATGCTGTGAATCGTGCAACAAGGTTGACTGATGATGCAATGAGAAGTGGATCGTTCAAAGACAAGCTAGTGGTGTCTAGCAAATCTACTGATAATGTGAGCAATGAAAATGGAAAGCGTTCCTACGACAACAAACGTGATCACAAAGGGAACAAATATCAAAAGACTAAGAGTTATGCAGCCTCTACTCAGAACAACAATCGGTCTAATTCAGAATCTAAGTCTTATGCTGGAAGCAAGCCCTTGTGTAACAGATGTAACTGGCATCATGATGGTCAGTGTGAGAAATGCTTCAAGTGTGACCGCTGGGGTCATAATTTCAGAAAGTGTTCGTCCAACAATCCTCCTAAGAATCCTGTCTGCTACGAGTGTGGTGATTCTAACCATTATCGTAATCGTTGCCCTAGACTTCAGAACAACAATAACCAGAATGGCAACAACAACAATGGCAATCGTAATAACAATCGTAACAACAATCGCAATGCCAACAACAACAATGATCGTCAAAATGTTCGTGGTCGTGCATTTGTTATGAATGCTCAAGAAGCTCGTGAGAACCCTGATACCGTCACAGGTACGTTTATCGTCAACAATCATTTTGCTTCTATTTTATTTGACTCGGGAGCCGACTTGAGTTTCGTATCGACCGACTTTAAAAGTTTCTTAAATCTAGATCCTGATCGTTTGAAGGTGAATTATGAAATCGAGTTAGCAAATGGCAAGGTTGTTAGGTCTAGTGAAGTTTTTAAAGGTTGTAAGCTTGACCTAGATGACCACATTTTTGATATAGACCTTGTGCCTGTAGAACTAGGTAGTTTTGATATCGTCATAGGGATGGATTGGTTGTCTAAAAACCGTGCTGAAATTATATGTTACACCAAACAAATCCGAATTCCTTTATCCAAAACAGAAACATTAATAATTCAAGGTGAACAAAGAAACAGAAACATAAAAATCATAACTTCTATGAAAGCTCAAAAATATCTTCGTAAAGGATGCCAAGCCTTTCTTGCTCATGTCGTTGACACAAAGTCCAAAGATCGTAAGATTGAGGACATTCCTATTGTTCGTGAATTTCCTGGTGTATTTCCTAGTGAATTGCCTGGACTGCCGCCTCAGAGGCAAGTTGAATTTCGTATTGATCTGATTCCAGGAGCCGCACCTATCGCGCGTTCTCCTTATCGTCTTGCACCGTCTGAAATGCAAGAACTTTCATCGCAATTACAAGAACTTCTTGATCTTGGTTTCATTCGACCGAGTTTCTCGCCCTGGGGAGCTCCGGTCCTTTTTGTTAAAAAGAAAGATGGTTCAATGAGAATGTGCATTGATTATCGTGAGTTGAACAAAGTAACAATTAAGAATCGATATCCTCTTCCCCGTATTGATGATCTATTCGATCAACTCCAAGGATCGAGTTTCTATTCCAAAATCGATCTTCGTTCTGGTTACCATCAGTTAAAATTTCGTAATGAAGATGTGCCCAAAACTGCTTTTAGAACTCGCTATGGTCATTATGAATTTTTGGTAATGCCATTTGGTTTGACCAATGCACCTGCTGTGTTTATGGATCTCATGAACAGAGTGTGCAAGCAGTATCTCGATAAATTCGTTATCGTCTTCATAGATGATATTCTCATCTATTCGCATTCTAGAGAAGAGCATGAAGAGCACTTAAGAATCATTCTTGAGTTGTTGGAGAAAGAAAAGTTGTACGCCAAGTTGTCCAAGTGTGAATTTTGGTTGCGTGAAGTCCAATTTCTGGGTCATGTTATCAACGAAGAAGGTATTCACGTTGATCCTGCAAAGATAGAAGCTATAAAGAGTTGGGAAGCTCCGAAGACCCCAACTGAAGTGAGACAATTCCTTGGTCTTGCTGGTTACTATAGAAGATTTATAGAAAATTTCTCAAGGATTGCAAAGGATTTGACGGTATTAACACATAAAGATGAGAAATTTGTCTGGGGTGAAAAGCAAGAATCAGCCTTCCATCTAAAATCTAAATTATGTTCTGCTCCTATTCTATCTCTCCCTGAAGGAACCGATAATTTCATGGTGTACTGTGACGCTTCGCACCAAGGACTAGGTTGTATATTGATGCAACATGACAAAGTAATCGCCTATGCCTCTCGACAACTGAAGAACCACGAGAAGAATTATACAACCCATGATCTTGAGTTGGGTGCCGTTATATTTGCATTGAAAATTTGGAGACATTACCTCTACGGTACCAAATGCACAATATTTACCGATCACAAGAGTTTGCAACATATCTTCAATCAGAAAGATCTCAATATGAGACAGCGTAGATGGATAGAATTGATGAATGACTATGAATGTGAGATTAAATATCATCCTGGTAAGGCTAATGTGATAGATGATGCCTTAAGTCGGAAAGAGCAACCTAAACCTCGTCGTGTTCGAGCCCTTCCAATCTCCGTTCGTTCTAATCTATCTTCCCAAGTTCATGAATTCCAAATTGAAGCCTTGAAGGTAGAGAACATCAAAAGTGAAACTTTGCGTGGTATGGAGAAGCAGTTGGAAGCAAAGGTGGATGGAACTCTTTATTTCATGGATCGTTTATGGGTTCCAAATTTTGGAAGTGTTCGCAATGTTATCTTGAATGAAGCTCACCGATCCAAATATTCTATTCATCCTGGTGCCGACAAGATGTATAAAGATGTCAAAGAGTTATATTGGTGGCCAAATATGAAGAGAGAAATCGCAGTTTATGTCAGCAAATGTTTAACTTGTGCTAGAGTGAAAGCAGAGAATCAGAAGCCTTCCGGTCTTCTACAACAACCAGAGATCCCTGAATGGAAATGGGAAGAAATCTCTATGGATTTTATAACTAAATTGCCTCGAACATCTAATGGTCATGATACAATTTGGGTAATTGTCGATCGATTGACCAAATCAGCTCACTTCATTCCTATTAAGGAAACTGATCAAATGGAGAAGTTAACAAGAATTTATTTAAAGGAAGTTGTATCTCGACATGGTGTGCCAGTCGCGATCATCTCGGATCGTGATAGTCGCTTCACGTCTCATTTTTGCCAATCGTTGCAAAAATCTCTCGGTACTCGCCTCGATATGAGTACTGCCTATCATCCCCAAACAGATGGGCAGACTGAAAGAACAATTCAAACTTTGGAAGACATGCTTAGAGCATGTGTTATTGATTTTGGTGGGAGTTGGGATTCTCATCTCCCTTTAGCTGAGTTCTCGTATAATAATAGTTATCATACAACTATTAAGGCGGCACCGTTCGAAGCCCCTTATGGAAGAAAGTGTCGTTCGCCACTTTGTTGGATTGAAATTGGTGATCGTCAGATTACTGGTCCTGAGATTCTACAAGAAACGACTGACAAGATTTTTAAAATCAAAGATCGCATCAAGGCTGCCAGATATCGACAAAAGAGCTATGCTGATAATCGTCGAAAGCCTTTAGAGTTCGCTGTTGGCGACCACGTTTTGCTAAAAGTAGCACCTTGGAAAGGTGTTCTACGTTTTGGTAAGAAAGGAAAGCTCAGTCCTCGTTATGTTGGACCTTTTGAGATTCTTGAAAGAATCGGTGCTGTTGCTTATCGCCTTCGTCTTCCTAATGAGCTCAGCAATGTTCACAACACATTTCATGTTTCTAATCTTAAGAAGTTTATTCATGATCCTTCGCTTATCGTCCCTACTGAAGAAATCATCATCGACGACAAACTTCATTTCACTGAGGAACCAATTGAAATATCTGACTGGAAAGAGCAAAAGTTGCGAAGAAGCAAGATCAAAATCGTTAAAGTCAGATGGAACTCCAAAAGAGGTCCTGAATTCACGTGGGAACGTGAGGACCAAATGCGAAAGAAATATCCTCATCTTTTTCTCGTTGTCTCTCCTGTTCGTGCTTCGTCTTAAATTTCAGGACGAAATTTCTTCAACCAGGGGAGAATGTGACAACTCGATATTTCTGGTATGTAACCTCATTTCATTTCTAGAACTTTCCTTATTTAGAAAGTTTCTACTTATAGACATTCTATATTTGGCATTCCTTATACACAACAAACATACATATTTTACACCATACATTAGTGTTTGATTATTTTAGTCAACACAACATTATTATCTTCTTATGGTGACACACTTTGAGCTGAAAACATTACTAAAACGATAATTTTATCGGTTGAACAATAAACGTAACGATTTAATTTAAACGTGACTCGAATTGAACGAACCATCGAACCCGACACCAAGGGTTGACCGACCACCCATGTGGCCGGCCACACTCCCTCATTCAAACCCTCTAGTCGGCCGAACCCTTGTAAGGGTGAGGTTGAATTTTGTTGATCTTATCCTATTGATCTTATCTCCATCTTAATTCAAAGGAGACCTACCCCAAGTACAACTCTTATTCCTTGATCATTATAAAAGCTTCTCATTTGCTAAAACCTAATCCCTTTTACCCCTTGGAAGCCGTCGACCATCACCACCCATTCAACCCTTGTTCGTCCGATCAAGCAAGCATCTCCACCCGGTTTCTTGCTCTTGTTCGATCTACATCCCAAGGTATGCCAATTTTCTCTTTTGTTTGCTTGAGTTCTTCCTTGTTTCGGTGTTAGATTGAACCCGAGACCATGGCCCAAGGCCACATGGTCTCGGTCATGCATTATTCTTCAAAGCCGAGGCTTATAAGCAAGCCTAGATCCGATCGCATGCATGTGTGTGTGATTAAGGCTTGATTTTGTTACTAGACCCGTTTCCTAGAACCCTAGATCTCGACTTGGACATGCTAATACTTTAGATCTCGAACCCTAGGCTCGATTTAGCCATAAACCCATAGGGTTTTGGCCATTCGGCCAACCCTAGGTTAAACCCTAGCCGAACTCACCAAACCCTAACCCTAATTGACCTTCATGATTGACTATTTGACCATTTGATAGCTAGATTTACCAAATTTGACTTTGGTTGACCAAAATTTAGTATACCTCAAACCCTAACCGAAATCTAGAAGCTTTAGTTGACTTTTGTTGACCAATTTTGACCAATGTTGACCAATAAGTCAAACCGGGTCAAGGCCGGATCTTGACCCAAACCGATCAACCCAAACCCGAATACCCAATCGGGCCAAGGCCCGTACTTGGCCCAATTCGATCTATCTTAGCCCATCGGGCCCAAACTTTAGTTGGCCCATTAGTAACCAAGCCCATTTGGACCAAAGCCCAAACCTTTGGCCCATACCCAACCAAACCAAACCCAATTGGGCCAAGCCCAATTCAAGGCCTAACTCTATTGGACCCAAGCCCAATATGAGGCCCAAGTGGCCCAACCTAGTGGCCCATTAGGCCCATCTAGGCCCATTAGGCCCAATCCATTTCATTTCATATCATTTCATTTCGAGAATCATTTCATTTCATGTCATTTCATTTTGGAGCCTATTTCATTTCATTTTATAAAACCCAATGCATTTCATTTCATTTCATTTTATTAATCCAAGTTCATTCGATGTCACAAAACATATAACATAACATTTAACGTATATCATATATCTTATATCGTATATAGTATCGCCTGTGTTAGCTTAGTCTAATCAGTAGTTAAATCATTTAGGAAGCTAGGAGTCTCCCGAGGATTCCTCTGTCTTAAGTCTCTTGTTACTAAGCTTTGCCAGGTGAGTCCACAGACCCCTTTTACTCTTTTAACTGTTTTATAAACTTTGGGGTGGAAAACATAAACATAAATTGCTACTGTTTTACTATGACTGTACAACAACATCTATACATTTTCATTATCGCGTTGGCATGACAAACAATTATTATACCGGACTAAGGTTACCAGCAATCATTAACTAGTGGATCTAGACCATGGATATGCAGATAGTACTATTGGCTGACACTCATCCTCCCAACGAACGTTTGATCATTACTTGGTTTATCCAAGACATATCCAGGAGTGTATATCCATAAAATAACATAACATACTGGAGTTGAAGTGTTGATTGTGGACTTAGGGGTTGGTATATTAACTCAATAGACTAGCTACCTGTTGGGGATAACAGTTCATGCGATGTCAAACACAACATCTTGTTCAACAATTTTTCAAAAACATAACTAGTAGTTGTATACATTCTACAACTATACTAAACATTTTCATACTTACTACTCATATCATATGAGTGTTGAACCTTATACATTTTCAGTCATAAACCATTTTCATAACAAACATTTTGAGTAGCAAATCACTTTACTCTTATCATAAACATTAACCCTGTGGATTCACTCAACATTATTGTTGACCCTTTTACTATTTATGTTTTTCCAGGTAATTAGGTGCAGTGGAGTTTGAAGGATATGAGCATTGGGATTGTCGTGAACCATGATTAAAACATTAAGTTTACGAACAATCATTTCATTTCAAACAATTTCTATTTTAGGAAACTTGCTATTTTTGGAAACTTTCTACTTTTGGAAAGTGAAACAAACCTTTATTTTTCGTTATTGCGTGGTTGTTTGTTTACTTAATTTTTACTATGTTGTCATGAACGTTACACCTCCGTTCTTCCGCAAAACATTTTAAATGAAGTAAAACTCATTTTTGGCGGGGTGTGACAGAGTGGTATCAGAGCCAGGTTATAGTGAATTAGCAAGCCTAGTCTATAACTACAAAAGATTTTTGGGAAAAACAAACACTTTTATAAAATCAAAATAATCATGGCATGCTCAGTCTCATATCCTAAAGTTCCATTGTTCTTAGTTTAGAACATTTGCCTTAGTTAGTATTGCCCTAGTGTTATAGCTAGCATATGTCAGCAAGCCTTACAACTTCATAATCTAATAGACTTTTATGCGCTGTGTTTAGTAGAATGTCGTCAGCAAGTGTTATTAATATTTCGTCAGAACCAGAGTACGACAGTGATCAGAGTACCGCCACGTCTAGAAGACGTGCTACGCCTCCTCCGTCTCCCAAACCAGTGTTTACACCGACGGCTTTCCCAATATCGTCAGCAGATTGGTTTCATCCTACTCAGCCTCCTATCCCGGTGTATCCCAATGGACCCCCTGACCTCAAGCCTGGAGAGCGTCCTTATCTCTATCGACTGGTGAAGGATGGTGAACTCTACATGACGACAAAAAAACGACCAGCAGCCAGAAGAAGATGATTAGTCATCTACCTATCGTCTATATTTGTTTTTCTATTATTAAATTTTATGTTTAGCTATTTCAGTATTTTTGTTCTTTAGTATTGGCAAATATGCCCTACTTTTAAAACTACTATGTATTAGGAATGTGTTTAATAAAAGTGATATTTTAGTAATTTCTATTGTTCTTATAATTGTATTTATATATGTCTCTACTACTACTATAATTACGACTATTTATATCTACGCCTACTACTACTATTACGCCTATTGTATATCTACTCTTTGATCCCTATTATAAGTACATATTTCCCTTATAGTCCACCTATATTATTCATCTCTTAATTTCTTATCATTTGTATCAGCAATTTATCAATGGCTCGAGGAGGAAACGCTGAGACTGTCGAACAAATGGTGGAACGCCGTATCGCTGAAGCAATGGCTCAAATGAACGCTGCAAGAGGAAATGCCGCTGGTGCATCTAATGTGGGAAACAACGGTATATTATACGACTCCATGAAAGAAGATTCATTATTTCCGTCTTATTTTAAACTTATTACTCATTTTCTTTCCTTATTTATTTAAACTTCAGTTCCCCATCGTCAAGGTCAATCCTATAAGACCTTTACGTCCTGTCATCCTCCGACCTACTCTGGATCTGAAGGTGCTATTGCTATCATCCACTGGATTGAGAAGGTGGAATCCATTTTCAGTGTTATTCAATGTGCCCCTGAGAATATGACGAAGTTTGCTGCTAGTACGTTGTCCAAGGAAGCGTTGTCCTGGTGGAATTCTCAAGTGCAAGTATTAGGTCGTGCAACTGTTGATGCTATGACTTGGGATACGTTCAAGGATCAGTTAACTCAAAAGTTTTGCCCAAGGAGAGAGCTACAAAAAGTTGAGGTAGAACTATGGAATCTGTCCATGGTTGGATCTGATTTGGTTACTCCTGAATTCAAGCGTATTGAAAAGTATCTTCAAGGTCTTCATGATCTTATTCGTACTCATGTTATTGCTTCTGAACCGACAACATTTGAAGATGCTGTGAATCGTGCAACAAGGTTGACTGATGATGCAATGAGAAGTGGATCGTTCAAAGACAAGCTAGTGGTGTCTAGCAAATCTACTGATAATGTGAGCAATGAAAATGGAAAGCGTTCCTACGACAACAAACGTGATCACAAAGGGAACAAATATCAAAAGACTAAGAGTTATGCAGCCTCTACTCAGAACAACAATCGGTCTAATTCAGAATCTAAGTCTTATGCTGGAAGCAAGCCCTTGTGTAACAGATGTAACTGGCATCATGATGGTCAGTGTGAGAAATGCTTCAAGTGTGACCGCTGGGGTCATAATTTCAGAAAGTGTTCGTCCAACAATCCTCCTAAGAATCCTGTCTGCTACGAGTGTGGTGATTCTAACCATTATCGTAATCGTTGCCCTAGACTTCAGAACAACAATAACCAGAATGGCAACAACAACAATGGCAATCGTAATAACAATCGTAACAACAATCGCAATGCCAACAACAACAATGATCGTCAAAATGGTCGTGGTCGTGCATTTGTTATGAATGCTCAAGAAGCTCGTGAGAACCCTGATACCGTCACAGGTACGTTTATCGTCAACAATCATTTTGCTTCTATTTTATTTGACTCGGGAGCCGACTTGAGTTTCGTATCGACCGACTTTAAAAGTTTCTTAAATCTAGATCCTGATCGTTTGAAGGTGAATTATGAAATCGAGTTAGCAAATGGCAAGGTTGTTAGGTCTAGTGAAGTTTTTAAAGGTTGTAAGCTTGACCTAGATGACCACATTTTTGATATAGACCTTGTGCCTGTAGAACTAGGTAGTTTTGATATCGTCATAGGGATGGATTGGTTGTCTAAAAACCGTGCTGAAATTATATGTTACACCAAACAAATCCGAATTCCTTTATCCAAAACAGAAACATTAATAATTCAAGGTGAACAAAGAAACAGAAACATAAAAATCATAACTTCTATGAAAGCTCAAAAATATCTTCGTAAAGGATGCCAAGCCTTTCTTGCTCATGTCGTTGACACAAAGTCCAAAGATCGTAAGATTGAGGACATTCCTATTGTTCGTGAATTTCCTGGTGTATTTCCTAGTGAATTGCCTGGACTGCCGCCTCAGAGGCAAGTTGAATTTCGTATTGATCTGATTCCAGGAGCCGCACCTATCGCGCGTTCTCCTTATCGTCTTGCACCGTCTGAAATGCAAGAACTTTCATCTCAATTACAAGAACTTCTTGATCTTGGTTTCATTCGACCGAGTTTCTCGCCCTGGGGAGCTCCGGTCCTTTTTGTTAAAAAGAAAGATGGTTCAATGAGAATGTGCATTGATTATCGTGAGTTGAACAAAGTAACAATTAAGAATCGATATCCTCTTCCCCGTATTGATGATCTATTCGATCAACTCCAAGGATCGAGTTTCTATTCCAAAATCGATCTTCGTTCTGGTTACCATCAGTTAAAATTTCGTAATGAAGATGTGCCCAAAACTGCTTTTAGAACTCGCTATGGTCATTATGAATTTTTGGTAATGCCATTTGGTTTGACCAATGCACCTGCTGTGTTTATGGATCTCATGAACAGAGTGTGCAAGCAGTATCTCGATAAATTCGTTATCGTCTTCATAGATGATATTCTCATCTATTCGCATTCTAGAGAAGAGCATGAAGAGCACTTAAGAATCATTCTTGAGTTGTTGGAGAAAGAAAAGTTGTACGCCAAGTTGTCCAAGTGTGAATTTTGGTTGCGTGAAGTCCAATTTCTGGGTCATGTTATCAACGAAGAAGGTATTCACGTTGATCCTGCAAAGATAGAAGCTATAAAGAGTTGGGAAGCTCCGAAGACCCCAACTGAAGTGAGACAATTCCTTGGTCTTGCTGGTTACTATAGAAGATTTATAGAAAATTTCTCAAGGATTGCAAAGGATTTGACGGTATTAACACATAAAGATGAGAAATTTGTCTGGGGTGAAAAGCAAGAATCAGCCTTCCAATCTCTAAAATATAAATTATGTTCTGCTCCTATTCTATCTCTCCCTGAAGGAACCGATAATTTCATGGTGTACTGTGACGCTTCGCACCAAGGACTAGGTTGTATATTGATGCAACATGACAAAGTAATCGCCTATGCCTCTCGACAACTGAAGAACCACGAGAAGAATTATACAACCCATGATCTTGAGTTGGGTGCCGTTATATTTGCATTGAAAATTTGGAGACATTACCTCTACGGTACCAAATGCACAATATTTACCGATCACAAGAGTTTGCAACATATCTTCAATCAGAAAGATCTCAATATGAGACAGCGTAGATGGATAGAATTGATGAATGACTATGAATGTGAGATTAAATATCATCCTGGTAAGGCTAATGTGATAGATGATGCCTTAAGTCGGAAAGAGCAACCTAAACCTCGTCGTGTTCGAGCCCTTCCAATCTCCGTTCGTTCTAATCTATCTTCCCAAGTTCATGAATTCCAAATTGAAGCCTTGAAGGTAGAGAACATCAAAAGTGAAACTTTGCGTGGTATGGAGAAGCAGTTGGAAGCAAAGGTGGATGGAACTCTTTATTTCATGGATCGTTTATGGGTTCCAAATTTTGGAAGTGTTCGCAATGTTATCTTGAATGAAGCTCACCGATCCAAATATTCTATTCATCCTGGTGCCGACAAGATGTATAAAGATGTCAAAGAGTTATATTGGTGGCCAAATATGAAGAGAGAAATCGCAGTTTATGTCAGCAAATGTTTAACTTGTGCTAGAGTGAAAGCAGAGAATCAGAAGCCTTCCGGTCTTCTACAACAACCAGAGATCCCTGAATGGAAATGGGAAGAAATCTCTATGGATTTTATAACTAAATTGCCTCGAACATCTAATGGTCATGATACAATTTGGGTAATTGTCGATCGATTGACCAAATCAGCTCACTTCATTCCTATTAAGGAAACTGATCAAATGGAGAAGTTAACAAGAATTTATTTAAAGGAAGTTGTATCTCGACATGGTGTGCCAGTCGCGATCATCTCGGATCGTGATAGTCGCTTCACGTCTCGTTTTTGCCAATCGTTGCAAAAATCTCTCGGTACTCGCCTCGATATGAGTACTGCCTATCATCCCCAAACAGATGGGCAGACTGAAAGAACAATTCAAACTTTGGAAGACATGCTTAGAGCATGTGTTATTGATTTTGGTGGGAGTTGGGATTCTCATCTCCCTTTAGCTGAGTTCTCGTATAATAATAGTTATCATACAACTATTAAGGCGGCACCGTTCGAAGCCCCTTATGGAAGAAAGTGTCGTTCGCCACTTTGTTGGATTGAAATTGGTGATCGTCAGATTACTGGTCCTGAGATTCTACAAGAAACGACTGACAAGATTTTTAAAATCAAAGATCGCATCAAGGCTGCCAGATATCGACAAAAGAGCTATGCTGATAATCGTCGAAAGCCTTTAGAGTTCGCTGTTGGCGACCACGTTTTGCTAAAAGTAGCACCTTGGAAAGGTGTTCTACGTTTTGGTAAGAAAGGAAAGCTCAGTCCTCGTTATGTTGGACCTTTTGAGATTCTTGAAAGAATCGGTGCTGTTGCTTATCGCCTTCGTCTTCCTAATGAGCTCAGCAATGTTCACAACACATTTCATGTTTCTAATCTTAAGAAGTTTATTCATGATCCTTCGCTTATCGTCCCTACTGAAGAAATCATCATCGACGACAAACTTCATTTCACTGAGGAACCAATTGAAATATCTGACTGGAAAGAGCAAAAGTTGCGAAGAAGCAAGATCAAAATCGTTAAAGTCAGATGGAACTCCAAAAGAGGTCCTGAATTCACGTGGGAACGTGAGGACCAAATGCGAAAGAAATATCCTCATCTTTTTCTCGTTGTCTCTCCTGTTCGTGCTTCGTCTTAAATTTCGGGACGAAATTTCTTCAACCAGGGGAGAATGTGACAACTCGATATTTCTGGTATGTAACCTCATTTCATTTCTAGAACTTTCCTTATTTAGAAAGTTTCTACTTATAGACATTCTATATTTGGCATTCCTTATACACAACAAACATACATATTTTACACCATACATTAGTGTTTGATTATTTTAGTCAACACAACATTATTATCTTCTTATGGTGACACACTTTGAGCTGAAAACATTACTAAAACGATAATTTTATCGGTTGAACAATAAACGTAACGATTTAATTTAAACGTGACTCGAATTGAACGAACCATCGAACCCGACACCAAGGGTTGACCGACCACCCATGTGGCCGGCCACACTCCCTCATTCAAACCCTCTAGTCGGCCGAACCCTTGTAAGGGTGAGGTTGAATTTTGTTGATCTTATCCTATTGATCTTATCTCCATCTTAATTCAAAGGAGACCTACCCCAAGTACAACTCTTATTCCTTGATCATTATAAAAGCTTCTCATTTGCTAAAACCTAATCCCTTTTACCCCTTGGAAGCCGTCGACCATCACCACCCATTCAACCCTTGTTCGTCCGATCAAGCAAGCATCTCCACCCGGTTTCTTGCTCTTGTTCGATCTACATCCCAAGGTATGCCAATTTTCTCTTTTGTTTGCTTGAGTTCTTCCTTGTTTCGGTGTTAGATTGAACCCGAGACCATGGCCCAAGGCCACATGGTCTCGGTCATGCATTATTCTTCAAAGCCGAGGCTTATAAGCAAGCCTAGATCCGATCGCATGCATGTGTGTGTGATTAAGGCTTGATTTTGTTACTAGACCCGTTTCCTAGAACCCTAGATCTCGACTTGGACATGCTAATACTTTAGATCTCGAACCCTAGGCTCGATTTAGCCATAAACCCATAGGGTTTTGGCCATTCGGCCAACCCTAGGTTAAACCCTAGCCGAACTCACCAAACCCTAACCCTAATTGACCTTCATGATTGACTATTTGACCATTTGATAGCTAGATTTACCAAATTTGACTTTGGTTGACCAAAATTTAGTATACCTCAAACCCTAACCGAAATCTAGAAGCTTTAGTTGACTTTTGTTGACCAATTTTGACCAATGTTGACCAATAAGTCAAACCGGGTCAAGGCCGGATCTTGACCCAAACCGATCAACCCAAACCCGAATACCCAATCGGGCCAAGGCTCGTACTTGGCCCAATTCGATCTATCTTAGCCCATCGGGCCCAAACTTTAGTTGGCCCATTAGTAACCAAGCCCATTTGGACCAAAGCCCAAACCTTTGGCCCATACCCAACCAAACCAAACCCAATTGGGCCAAGCCCAATTCAAGGCCTAACTCTATTGGACCCAAGCCCAATATGAGGCCCAAGTGGCCCAACCTAGTGGCCCATTAGGCCCATCTAGGCCCATTAGGCCCAATCCATTTCATTTCATATCATTTCATTTCGAGAATCATTTCATTTCATGTCATTTCATTTTGGAGCCTATTTCATTTCATTTTATAAAACCCAATGCATTTCATTTCATTTCATTTTATTAATCCAAGTTCATTCGATGTCACAAAACATATAACATAACATTTAACGTATATCATATATCTTATATCGTATATAGTATCGCCTGTGTTAGCTTAGTCTAATCAGTAGTTAAATCATTTAGGAAGCTAGGAGTCTCCCGAGGATTCCTCTGTCTTAAGTCTCTTGTTACTAAGCTTTGCCAGGTGAGTCCACAGACCCCTTTTACTCTTTTAACTGTTTTATAAACTTTGGGGTGGAAAACATAAACATAAATTGCTACTGTTTTACTATGACTGTACAACAACATCTATACATTTTCATTATCGCGTTGGCATGACAAACAATTATTATACCGGACTAAGGTTACCAGCAATCATTAACTAGTGGATCTAGACCATGGATATGCAGATAGTACTATTGGCTGACACTCATCCTCCCAACGAACGTTTGATCATTACTTGGTTTATCCAAGACATATCCAGGAGTGTATATCCATAAAATAACATAACATACTGGAGTTGAAGTGTTGATTGTGGACTTAGGGGTTGGTATATTAACTCAATAGACTAGCTACCTGTTGGGGATAACAGTTCATGCGATGTCAAACACAACATCTTGTTCAACAATTTTTCAAAAACATAACTAGTAGTTGTATACATTCTACAACTATACTAAACATTTTCATACTTACTACTCATATCATATGAGTGTTGAACCTTATACATTTTCAGTCATAAACCATTTTCATAACAAACATTTTGAGTAGCAAATCACTTTACTCTTATCATAAACATTAACCCTGTGGATTCACTCAACATTATTGTTGACCCTTTTACTATTTATGTTTTTCCAGGTAATTAGGTGCAGTGGAGTTTGAAGGATATGAGCATTGGGATTGTCGTGAACCATGATTAAAACATTAAGTTTACGAACAATCATTTCATTTCAAACAATTTCTATTTTAGGAAACTTGCTATTTTTGGAAACTTTCTACTTTTGGAAAGTGAAACAAACCTTTATTTTTCGTTATTGCGTGGTTGTTTGTTTACTTAATTTTTACTATGTTGTCATGAACGTTACACCTCCGTTCTTCCGCAAAACATTTTAAATGAAGTAAAACTTATTTTTGGCGGGGTGTGACAATCACTTTGGCCACCCGTGGAGGATTTCCCCTCCCCGGTGCCACTACCCCCGGTTCTCTCCTCCGATCTAGCCTCGGATTCACGGTCTCCACCCGATTTCTCACGGTCTCCAATAATATGGTGCACTTCTTCGGCCACCGTTCCCTTAATTTGATCGATAATAGTTTGGAGATCCGCCATGGTTACCGGAGTTCTATTAGCTCCGACCTCCGACTCACCCACCTGATGCAACGACGGTTGACTTTCTTGTTCAACCTCAACCTCTACATAAGGTATCTCTTCCTCCCGATTTTCCGGGGCTTTACCACTTCTTCGCGTGGTCACCATTTCTTTCAATCAAGACTATACGAAAGACATTAAACATTTAGTACCTTGTGTACAACCCATTAGTCGCATAAGACTCAATATCCAAAATCATATCAAATTCATCGGTCCCCTAGGTTCAACCCTAAACTTAATATAAAGTCTCAAGGTCAACCTATGATCTCAAGGAATCTTATACTCCTAATGCTACAGTCTAAGACTAGGATGGTCATCCAACCTAATTCATTTAAACTATAGCTCTGATACCAAGTTGTAACACCTCAAATTTTAATACAAAATGTTGGCCAAAATAAAACATTTTTATAAATAGAAGAACATCCTCAAATTTGGATTTACAAAAACCTTGGTATGAAATCAGAGTATAAAAGTAGGTGTTACAAAATAGATCATTACCAAGCTAAGACTAAATCCAATCTAGTGTTCTTCTAATCTAGGTCCCGCATCTCTATCCATGCGTACCTAAGCCTTCGATCCCGAACCTGAGTACATAGCAAAACAAACAAGGAGTACGTGAGACAATACGTCTCGTGAGCTACATGGGTTTAGACCCGATAATAAAATGAATTGTCACGTTTCACATAACCAATCAATATACATATATATATATATATATATATATATATATATATATATATATATATATATATATATATATATATATATATATATATATATATATATATATATATATATATATATATATATATATATATATATATATATATATATATATATATATATATATATATATATATATATATATATATATATATATATATATATATATATATATATATATATATATATATATATATATATATATATATATATCCAACTATCCAGTCTAGTCACCTTAGTGTGACCCTATCAACCTTGCTCACCTAGCAATCACGTCTAACTATCGGGTTGCCCCCGAACTAGCTAGAATCACATACATATCTAGTTATCGGGTCGCCCCCGAGCTAACTAGAAACAAGATATCGGCAATAGGATCGCCCACGCTACCGATACCTGCCTTGCCCACCGGAATACGTCCAATGAGTAAGACTACTAACGTGGAAGAGTCGATGGGAATCCACCCAACTGCCCCTCACTCCACACCTCATGACCGGGAGTCGCCCGTGTCATCACATAACTAACGTGGATGAGTCGATGGGAATCCACCCAACTGCCCCTCAAACCACACCTCATGATCGGGAGTCGCCCGTATCATCACATCATCTCAATCTCATCATAACCCTATGGTTATGCCAATCTAGCTCTCGGCTATCACTTTCATCATCAAATAAGTTAGTCCAATATTATCGATAATATCTATCACTAACTCAAAATACTACAAGCCTACACATATAAGCAAATAGACCGTAACACAATTAATGAAAATATTTAAAAGGGCTATGTACTCAGTAAATTCCACACGTACTCACGTTAGCAATAAAGATGCTTTAACCGTATTCTTTCCGCCGGTTCCTTGCTCACAATTCGTCCACTTCAACACTTCACCGAAAGTCTAAAACAATTATCACAACAAGGTTATCACCACAACTACTACCAATGTGTTCATCTACCTCTAGATAACACCCATCAATCCATTTCCCCAAATATGATGATTTACCAAACCCTAGGTTTAACCAACCCTTAAGATTCTTACAAATCGAAATCATACACTTGTTTCCTTTGTTAAAATACCATCTATTAAGTGTATACAACCTTTATTTAACCATTAATCACCAACCCAAGAACTAGGGTTTCAAACCCAAGCTTCTAAACCCATAGATCTAAAGCTACAACTACAAAGGATTGAAGATATACCTTTAATCTTCAACTAGGAGTGAAGAATCACAAGATTTGACCAAGAAATCTGCTCCAAATGATGATTTGCACTCAAAATCGTTCACAAGCTCGAGAGGGAGAAAACTAGGGTTTTGAAATGCAATTAATGAGCTCAAACCCGACTTTAATGCTGTCGTCCAGAGTTCACGGCGCGAACTACTTCGCGTCGCTAACTCTGCATATCGATCGCATACTTAGCGATCGCTAACCCAACGCGAACAACTTCGCGACCCAAAGCCAAACTACCTGGCCCGACTTCCCGATCGCTAACCTAAGTTCGCATCGCGAACTCTCTTAGGCAGCAGGGCTGCACTTTTCATCAAGTGTCTTGACCCGGTTTCGCCCATAACTTTCTCGTACGGTGTCCAAACGACACAAAACCAATTTCCACGTGTTTTATATGATTTATCCATAATTATCATATTTTTACATATTTTATTTATTTACAAATTTCGGGTCGTTACACGGGTCATACACTGAAGTGTGTATAAGCCATTTTCCGGTGAAAAGCGAGTTATACACTGAATTGTGTATAAGTCATACTCCTGCAAAACACATCAAAAAACTTTTGGTACCCATTTTGTTTTGGGTCATATGGTGTTAGTGTTTGAGTGAAACCATCTATAAGTTGAATCAATTTGATTTACAGATTTGGAATTCCAAGAAAAACTGAAATTTGATGTTTCACTTTCAAATAATTTTCGAGGAATTATTTGAGATGTTGGAGTTTTAGGAACCCATTTTGCATTTAAGATCGTTGGTGTTTTAGGAGTTATTTTTGGCACTTGATGAAAAGTTGATATTGGTTCCAATGAAAGTAAATGTTTTCTTGAATATTTCAAAGATTTAGTTTTGGAAAAGATTTTCTTTGAAGGAAGAGAATGTTTCAACACGGTTGATGGTTTAGTCTTATCCATCTGAGAATGCGTTAGTCTAGAAGAGGAACCTAATTTATTTGGAGTTTTAGGTGCGGAATTTCCTCTAATAACTTGTTTGAGAGCATTTAATTTCTTATCAGAGTTTGGTGGAACCGTGGATCTCCTAGGCTTAGGTTTGGTAGAGGAACTTACTTGTGAATTCGGTTTAGGTTTTGAATTTCCTCTATTAACCTCAGATTGCTTGATTGTATATAAATCACGATATGCCATGACAGGAGAAAACATTCTGGACTCATAACATTTGTTCGTTGCAGTTATAGGAGAATCTAAGTTAATAGATGAACTAGGCTTCTTAAGCTTTTGAAGACGAGATGTGTTAGATTCTAAATGTTTAATTTGTAATTGCAACTTTAGTTTCTCTTCATCAAAAGATTTATGTGATTCATCAATGTTATTTTCTAATTCATGAATTTTTGTTTGTAAAACTGATTTTTCTTTGTCAAACGCCTTATGTGTTTCATCTATTTCAGTTTCCAATTGATAAATTTTCTTTTCAAGAATTAGATTTGGTACATAAATCTTTGGTGTAACCTTTTGTTGAATAACAGCATTTCCTTTAATTTCAAATTCTTCTGGTGTTATAATAGGAAAATAATCATCATTTTCAAATTGAGCCTTTTTAGTTTCATATGTTTTATTCAATTCAGCATAATTGAAACTAATCTGTATATTCTCCTTCTTTGCTCTGTTGAATGTCTCAATCTCTTCTTCCTCACCAGTCATTCGAATAAAGCTCTGCCAGATATCTAGATGCATGTATTTGTAATCGTATAGAGTTGGAAGCACATCACACGCCTTTTTCAGATATTCTGGATTATCAGCTCCTAACCCTTCTCTTGAATTGAAGTATTTGAAGTCCTTTGGCTTGTTCAAGTGAATGGTTTGATCAGTTTGTCCGCGTTTGGTGATAATTTCTTCAAGGTGTTTGATGTGGGAAGACAATTGAGTTTTATCATGTTGAAGTTGATTTATGACATGTTGTTTGTTATTTAATTCCTTAGGATCTGAATCTTCCATCCATTGAAGATCTTCAACTAATAACACTTTTTCAGTCTCAATTTGTTTAGCCATCAACATCTTACGTTCATAATACTTTGAATCACGAACGATTGGCTTCTTTGTAGCATTCAAAGATGTGATGATTGGCTTTTCATTTGAGATTGTAGCAGATGGAGCAGATTTGAAGTTGGATGAATAATATGCCTTATTTAGAGCATCTTCAAGGTCTTTATCCACATAATCACTTGTAGCTAGTGTAGGTTTTTCCATTTTTGTGATTATTAGGATTGATTGAATGAATTCTCGGGTTGATAAGTAGAAAATCTCGTGCTTTAAAAATGTAAAAGTTTGAGCCGAGAAGTGTAAAAAGTTTTAGGTTAAGGAAAAAGTTCTCGTATCTAAAATTTTGCTTTAGTATGAGTTACGACCGAGAGGGAAGAAAAAAAATTTAATTTGAAATTTTTTCAAAGAGATCTCATATGACAAAAGACACTTTAAATATGGCCTAGATTTTCGAATTGGTCAAAAACGACGATCGGGTTAGAAACTGGGGCTAAACGAAGTTTGGAAACTGACCAAAAAATCACAAAAACGTGAATAAAGTGTCTAAAACAAGGGTTTTTGGACCGAGAAGTCGGGTAAACCGCTTACGGCTTTTTCTCATGTTGTAGCCTTCGTCGCGAGCATCGATTTGGTTACTCATGGGCTTTAAACGGACACCTGAGCTGAAAGTTATGATAGTTTTGGTACAGTCCCTTTTGTCATGCGATCTTGGGCCGAGATGTGTATGGGCCGAACTCTTGTACGGGCCGAAGATGTGTGAATTTCGGGCTGAACTTTAATGGACCGAAGACTGTTCGAAGAAGACTGTTCGGGCCGAACACTTGTGGGCCGAACACTTGTGGGCCGAACACTAAATGGGCTTAGTGGATTTATGAGAAAATTGGGCCGGTCGAACACTTTTTGATCGAAGATACAAGCCGAACTCTTAAAGGGACGAAGACTGCACAGATCGAACTTGGGCCTGTGTTCGGGCCGAACTCTTGGGCCTGTGTTCGGGCCGAAGAAGATATTCGGGCCGAAGTCTTGAGAGCCGAACACTGTAAAGTTCGATTGTTCTTGAGGCCGATGAATGTGACGTACGAACACAGCTCAATACTTCACCATTTTGATTCGATTTTGCTTAATACTTGACAAAATTCAATGATTCAAATCACAAAATGTTAGAAATTCAATTCCTAACAGTTTGATCCGATCATACAACACAAAACATAACACATCTGCACTCGATTTTGATTTTACAGTCCGAAAAATGAGTTTTCAAGTTTTTCACTAAAATCACAAAATTGAGATGATTTGTTGAAGGATTTGATTGAAATTTGATTCTATTCTTATTAGAATCACTGGAGAAGCATGAATCTTCAATCAAATCTTCAATTCGAAACAAAAATTTACAACATTAATTTCACAGACATGAACGAACGAACTTTCTTCAAATTTCCAGATCTTGATCAAATTAGCTCGAATTTGGATCCACTCACAGAGAGTTTTTGCTCTGATACCAATTGAGAGATCTAACGAGATCGAATTCAAGCTAATTCATGGTGATTTGAAGAAGATAGAAGATTCAAGTGTGTGTTTTAGTGTGTGTAAGTTGAGAGAGAATGAAGATGGCTGGAAGATAGCTTTCAAAGTGTGTTTCAATTAAGTGAGGAAAGCTTACAATTAGTGAAGGTAAATTTCCCTTAAATACCTATCTCATTAATCATCATGCTTAAGGCTAATTACTAGTCTATCATTTATACAATATTACACAACTAGTCCCCTAACTATTGAATACAATCTAATTGACCCTAACAGAGATGATGAAACGTTTGTACTTTAGATGATGAAAGGTTAATAATTAAATGTTTGGTAATTATATTGATTTTTTAATAATAAAATGCATGGCTTATTATATTTATATATCTATGTAATTAAATAATATTAATTAAATACTTTAATGGTGGCTTTTCATCTTAGGCCTATGTAGGTTTAATTTTTTTTATTAAATGCAACATTATTGCAAGATATATGGAGTATTATTGTAATTAAGTGATTTTAGGAACTCAACTTTTGTTTAATTTTTTATTAAATGCAAGGCTATTTAATGCAACTTCAAAATGAAACTCAATTTTTTATTATATATAGATATAGATGTGTCCAAAATTTTCCAAAAACTTTTACTTTATTTGAATACACGGGATATGTGATAAGTGTTTACAAGTTAAATGGTCACAGGATATTATAGCTATAAATAAGTAAGAATATGTTCTATATAATCATAATCATTAAATATACGACGCAGTGTGACCCCTGAGAAGCATTGACTTTGTTCACGATAATGAATTATTGATATTAACTACAAATTATGAACATAGCAAGGTATGTCGGATGAGAATGTAAAGTAAGAAAACATGAGTGATTATATTAGCATAATACAAAACATGTTATTCAAAATACATAAGTGTCACTACGAAGATGTTCGTAAGCACAACTATTAATAAACGATGATATACCTTCAATCGGCACCGTAAATTATTTTTGCCTGAAAAGCAAAGTGTACAATTTTATTTAAAAATGAATAATTATAACTTGGTATAATGCAACTTCTTAAAAAGCAATCTTTTTAGATGAGTTGCATGTGATTACAAAATATTTTTGTTTATTATAAAGCTTGCAATAGAATATTCAGTGAGTTATTCTCAATATTAATTATTAAAGGAAGGGTAAAAAAATAGTAAGGCTGCTCGATATGGGGCAGGAAAAGAGGGTGTGGTGGTGAGGTGGACGACTGCACGGCGTGGAGGGGGAAAGGAATACCGCCCCACACAACGGCGTGGGGGGTCTGCGTGGGGCGAGGGTGGCCAAGGGCACGAGAGGGGACGGGGCGTGGGGGTAGGGATCGAGAATTTTAGACCGTTGCAAGCATCTTGGAGAAAAAAAAACAAATGAAGGAGCTGGGGTTTTTATATCTGCATTTTTTGTGAAGAAGCATGATGTATTTTGTCTGCATTTTTTTTTTTTTGGAAGAAGAGGATGCAATTAGGTTTTAAGTTTTTAGTTTGGGCTTTTAAAAATTAAGAGCTTTTCTTTGGCTTTTAAAATTAGGGTAAATGTCAGAAATTGTCCCTGTGGTCTGCATTTTCTGCTTTTCTATCCATAAACTTTTTTTTCGAGATTTTTGTCCCCGTGCTCTTTAAAATTCCATTTTTATGTCCTTTTCATGTTAACTAATGTGAAAAGCCAAAAAGATTAGGGCATTTTAGTCCTTTTCCTTTTCTCCCCCAACTTTACTTTCTTCTCCAATTACTTCTCCAAGATTATGCTTGATTAAACCAAATATGTAAGAGCATCTTCAACCATAAACTCTATAAAACTAATTATATCTCTAATATGTGGGGTCCATGGATAGAGACATGGATAGAGGGGATACCCTATCACTTCAAATATAGAGGGACTTTTTTCTCTCACTCTATATTTAGAGTGAGGGATAGAGGTGGGTTGGCGAAGATAAAACTTCAAATATAGAGATAGAGGGATGAATAAAGTATGATTGGAGATGCTCTAAACAGAGCCTCCCAGATCTCAATAAAAACCTCAAAGATCACTTTGCGATCTTTTTGACAAAAATCTGTCTTCCCACGATCATTTCCACCATCGATTCCTTGAAATCTTCAATGTAGGTTGCTCGATTTCTTCATGTCTCAACACCACCATCGTCACTGGTAAGGATCTCGTAAGGATGCAACAAGATCTGCCCAGAAAGGAACAATTGCATAATCAGAAATCGAGTTCCGGCGGCGGCAGAAAGGAACGATTGCGGTTCTAATGGGGGTTCCGGATCGGCCACCTGATCCCACACGCGCCCACACGCGCCACCCTGAAGTGGTGGCGGAAGTTGGAGAATCACCGCCCCATGTGCCGCGGCCAGAAAATCGTACCAGAAATGCGATTGGGATACAAGGTTCGACTCAGCAAGGTGAGACGAACAATGATCCATTGAGTATGTGTTCATTGGAATTCGTCTGCGTTTCAGATCAGAAAAAGGTTACGTCGGGGCCGCCCACTGTCGATGCGGCATTTTCCCGCGACGCTAAGGGTCGGGATAGTATGGGTTTTGCTCGGAATGACGAGGGGAACAAAAACCCTAAGTTAATTTCGGATTTCGTTCAGATTGTTCTTCTTTGAAATACATCGGATTTCATCTCTGTATGATGATTATGTTTGTTATTAACCAACTCTTCAAGTATATTTGATTTTGGTTATTTTAGGATTTTGATTATTTGATGTATACGACACCTGAGATCTTCGATTGTAGAGCTTGTCTTGGTGAAATGAAGAAGACAAGATATGAAGAGGATGAAGAAAGGGATAAATAAAAAGGAAAAAAAAAATAAATAAATAAAAGGACGAAAATACCCTGACATTTTTGGCATATTCTGTTAGTTAAAAACTAAATTTGGACGGAGGGACATAAAAATAGAATTTTAAAGAGTACGGGGACAAAAATCCAAAAAAAAAAGTTTAGGGACAAAAACACTGACAATGCAAAGACGACAGGGACAATTTTTGACATTTACCATTAAAATTATTATTTTTTGGGCTTTGACATCTATTTATAACCAAATTATTATAAACTCTTTTTTTTTTAAAAAAAAAACTTTAATTAAAATCTGATAGAAATTAAAAAATAAATAAAATGTTAATTTTAATTTTAAAAAATAAATGGAAATGAAATGGTGGGATGAAAATTAAAATGGTGTGGTGTGCTGTGGTGAGTATTTCCTAGAGATGATGTGGTTTGGTTGCTGATGTGGCAGATGATGTGGCAGGAAAAAAATGTGTGGCTAATGGTACCAATACCCACTAGCCTAAGGGTATAAATGTTAAACTTCTTTGCATTGCTTCAGATTAAGTAATAATTACCTTGAACAAATCAATTCCCAAAGAAGATATAATTTAGTATCATGACTTACTAATTTGGTCTTGTTTTCTCATGTGATTTGCTTCTAATATCAATATATTGAGATGAATGTATATTTTTTAGTCCATTTAAAGCTCCAACGAAATTAAATCAAGTAAGAAATCGCGATCAAATTAATGAGTCGCGGTACTAAATCGACCATTTTGTCAAGTTCAGGGTACCATGGTGAACCTTTAATAGTTCAGGGTAGTAGAAATTCCAGTTAGCGAAGTTCAGGGTACTAAAATGTATTTTGATCTTGTTTATTTTTTTTATTAATTGCAAGGTTATTTAATTTATTTTATTAAATGCAAGGTTATTAAATGCAACTTCAAATTGGAACCCTTTGCATTGCTTTAGATTAAGTACTAATTGAAATTTCTTTAAATGCAAGGTTATTAAATGTTAGGTTATTACATGTAACTTCAAATTTGAACTCAATTTTTATGGGTGGTGATTTTCACAAGGAAGTTATTCTTGCATGGAAATTAAAAGGAAGTGGGCAACAGTAACCACTTCCATTGCAAACGTTCCATTATTGGCAAAACTGAAAGGCATCAAACGTCTTGCAAATGGGTATTTAACCCACTGAATGCAAAACATAATTACTTAGCATTTTCCATTATGGGATTTTAGCATTTTTCATTATTTAATAATGTAATTATATAACCGGTTAGCACTTATTCCAAATCAAATATTAACCGCAACCCTTTATTTGGCCAATTACACCCCAACCAGTTAGCATTGAATTAGGGTTATTTAGGGTGAGCATTTGGGCCTAAAAATCGAACCGAACCGAAAACCGACCGAAATCAAACCGAACCAAAACCGATAACATGTTATCGGTTCGGTTCCGGTTTTGAAAATTCATCGTTTTTTATTTTGGTTATATCAGTTTCGGTTCAGTTCGGTTCGGTTTCACATAAGGATGAGCATTTGGCCTTAAAAAACCGAACCGAAACCGAACCGAACCGAACCAAAACTGATAACATGTTACCAGTTCGATTTCGGTTTTGAAAATTTATCGTCTTTGGTTATATAGGTTTCGGTTCAGTTCGGTTTTTGAACCAAGCTCAGCCCTACATTGAATATCCAAGCAGCAAATAAAATTCCTGGAGATGAAAAGCATTTCATTTAAGGGTTTTGTTAATGACAGCCCTTAGGGCTATCATTAAGGGGTAGTTGGATGCATAAATTGTTTGTACTTTTGTTAGTGGGGGATGATTCCTAAAATGCAGGGGGCGGTTATTGATTATTGTACAAATTTTGATGCATGTTTTAGCCTCTTATTGACAGCCCTTAGGGCTGTCATTATCATTTTCCTTCATTTAAACTAGAAAAGACTGTTGACGCAGTCTTTATTACAGGCGTTTCAAAAGTTGTGAAGTAGGATACGGTTCAAGCCTTAATTCCAGTTGCTACTGAATTAACTGTCTAGCCCTGCAAAACAACCTTAATTAACCGAAATATAATTCTAGCCGTTTCACAAACTGTCCAAAACCCCTATTTCCTGCGATTAAATGCAACCTAAAGTAACCTACAAACAAATTGAAACTGTACAATCACAAAGCTATCAAATATCTATTCAGTTTCACCACTAATATCTATAAAATAGCTATCAAAAATCTGATTTCTTGCCTAAAACTCATTCCAAACACTGCTCATGTTCCCAGGGCAACGCAATACGCCAATACTTTACCATTTTCTTTATTTTCAGATGTTTTTGTGACATTAAGCATATAATTTGTCGCTGGACCAGTTTTTGAAACTTTGACTGTTGACTCTTTTGATTAAAAGGCACTTTTAATCCCATCATTTCTTTGGAAAACATCAGGAGTGCATCATTGAAAGCTTGGTCTGAACCAGGATCATGTAAATTAAAAGGTTGTTGTAATTGTCTATCATATACATCACCATCACATTGACATTTCATCGAGCACATGGTGAGCGATCAATCTAGCAATGCTAACTGAACCACAACTTTTCAAATAAATGTTTACTTTATGTGAAAACTTTGAAATCAAAATTATGAATACAAAAACGTGTAATTGATATTATTATAAGCGGCGGCGACGTATGAGCGTGTTGAAATCAAAGACGTGCGTGTTGAAAGTGTTGAATTTGTTTTTTAAACTTAGGTCACAGGTACTTACCGATATCGGAATCGTATGAGCGGCGGAGGCAGCACGCGTTAATTAAATCAACCAGTAATCGCAAAATACGATTGTTTGTTCAACCTTTCATTAATATTAAAAAATTATGATGGTAATTGCGATCAGGGACGTGAAAATGCGACTCGATAAGTGATGGTTTCTTGAAGGAACGGCCATGGGACTCGAGAAGGAGCGGCACATAATAAGCATTCTAATAATTCAAGAAATCTTAGATTAGGTTTTGGATTTGAACGATAAAGAAGAATTGAATATAAGGGTGGAAAAATAATGTTTCTAAATTAAGGAAAAAAAACACAGGAAGCATTTCTCTTTGATCTAGCGCTCCACTATTTTCTAAAATTAAGTGCTGAAATTGTGGCATCAGACGTGGATACGTGGTGGACGAAATAGGTTATATATATATATATATATATATATATATATATATATATATATATATATATATATATATATAGTCCGGATCCGGTGAGGACTCTTTTCCCGGTGAGGACTCCAAAAAAACTATAAAAATGATCCAAAACAAACTTTTTTCAAAAAAATTTCTTTTTAAATATCAAAATCGCTGCCTATAAGATCAAAAAAAAAAAATTTCAAAAATGATCCAAAACAAAAATGGATCATAATAATGATCCACAAAAAAATATGGATCATTATTATGATCCACAAAAAAAAGTGGATCATAATTTTTTTAAAATTTTTTTTTTTTGTCAAATGTAGTAATAATCATGGGGAGTTATATATATATTTTTTCGGAATTTTTTGAAAATTTTTTGAGGTGTCCTCGCGAGTACTCATCGTTTTTGGAGTACTCACCGGATCCCTATATATATATATATATATATATATATATATATATATATATAGTGAGTAATAATTAATTTTAGATGTATACAGTTGACATGACATTCTAACCAAATTAATTGATATTAACAGCAGCACTTAAAATCTTGTGAATGAAGAAAATGACAATAATTTAAACCACATCATAAAAAATAATATTATGGATAAGGAAGTATTTAACAACTTAAACAAGCAATCAAAGGTAAGCATAACAAATATATCTTCTTAGGGAGGTGAGGGGGAAAATGTTTTTTTTTTTTAAAGGAAATTAAACATAATAAAACAAAAAAATGTAGACTTATCCTTTTTAATATAATTTTTACTGTAAACACATAAACTGATTTTAAATTTAAATAATTTTTAGTTGAAACACATAAATTGATTTTAAATTTAAATAAGTTGAAATACATGAATTGATATTGATTTTTCATTAAATATTAAATTTATTTTGCAAACAGATAAGTTATAATTATTTAATTTTTAATAAACTTTTACAGATTTCTTTTCAGACACTACTAATATACCGATGTCGCTTGAAGATATATAATCGTTTATCCATAGTTGTGCTTATAAAAGCCAAAGCAGGAATATCTTCGTAGTAACACTTCCATGTTATGAATAACATGAATTGTGTTATACTAATATAAACACTCATTTTTTGTTATAATTTGCATTTGGTAGAGTATCCACAATCTTACATTTTCCTCATGTTATGCTAATAATACATTTTCCTCCGACACGCTTTCCTTATTTAGTAGAGTACGCGCAATTGAACCTAAACATGTAACCCATCACTTTGTTCATACTTTGCAGGTAAATAACTCCTTATCATGAACAAAGTCCGTGCATCGCACGAGCCATGCTGCATGTTATTCATTAAAAACTTGCTTTTTAAAATCACGAGGCAACATGGCCCGTGCGATGTACGGGCTTTGTTTATGATAAATAGTTTTTCTGAACGTAACTTGTATACATTGTATTGGTGTTATGGGCAAAGTACCTAAAGCATGATTGCTAACATGTTTGGCTTTGATTGTGGGTACGCTACTAAATAAGAAAATTGTGTCGGAGAAAGGTCAAGGTAACAAAACATCATCGTTTTTATTAACGTAACACAAAGCACGTTATTCATAAAATATAAGTTAGACCCTATCACTTTAACACATCTATTCATCATTGGCATATATAATTAAAATTGACACATAATAAATTTTTTTGAATATAACATTTCACGATATATTTTAATAACAATCGCTTTATCATAATATAAAAATACAGAAATAAGACGAATAAAAAACTTGAAGTTTAGAACATCATTGCATCAATTGTGATCCTACAATAAAACAACATGAAAAGATTGGCATAGAACCATTGTCCACCAAAGGTTATTTTGGAGGGTTTGTCTTCAAAGAGTATTGAGTTCAATACTTGCTGAGAAAATTGCCCAGGAGATAAAAAAGAAGGTGCAGTTTATTCCCCCAAAGAAGAAGATATGTTCGAGGAATGCATACTGTCTGCTTGAATATAACTGCATGACTCGAACCCTAACTTACTAACTTGCCGTTCAAAAAACAAATAAAAAAAATCTTGTCATGGCATAGACATCTAAAAGCTAATAACCCTTTAAATTGTATTAGTCTGGTGCTAACAACTAATTCAGTTGTCATCGGTTCGAACTAATTCAGTTGTCATCAGTTTGATGGCACCAAGCAGGAGGTTTGGCTTTCTTTGGTTGGTGTTTCGATTTGTCGAATCAACCGGAGAATGGAAAGATGGATCTTTTAATAAACTTATTATAAAAGTAAATATTTGTAAAAGTGGTAAACTTGCATAAAATAGATATTTCCCCAGAACACGTTTAGAAACATTATATTATACCATGCGATTTTTCTTTTTAAGAAAGATTCTATTCTATTCTACTACTAGATTATGACCCGTGAAAAATCACGGAATGTCAATAGTTTTACTATACGTAATTTTTATATAATACAAAAAATTATTTTCAATACAAAACTTATCGCTGCTTTGATGTGACAAAGCTATGTTTATCAATTTATTATTATGTAATCTTAATTTATATAATGTTTATATAATCTATAAGTTCTTATTTCATAATATTGCCTTCTAGGAGCATTATTTGTTTTGTTATTGTATACATATAATCATACAATTAATGATAAAATTTTATATGCTATAAAATTACGTTCAATAATATTATTTACATCCCGTAATTTTTGACGGGCTAAGAATTACCTGGTTGAAGTAAAATAAATTTAAGATAAAAGTTAAGACTGTATTGCATTGTTGACTGTAACATTAGGGAATTGATTTGTTCAACACAACTATTACTAGTATTTCATGTAAGGCAATATAATGTTGTTTGACATTTATACCCTTACTAATTTTTATCATTCCTTTTATAATTCATACATTGTGAGGATATAAAGGTCAAACAACATTTATTTACCTTAAATGAAATAATATTGCGTTGAATAAATCAATTCCTGTAACATTAGGGTAAACAATAAAAGTCAACAATATAAATATGTCAAGTTGTATATATTGACTATAAAAGTCAACCAATCGGGAAAAAAAATTAAAAATAAATAAATTTCACTTATCAGTGGAGTGTAAATTATATAAATATAATCAAAGAATAAATTACTAGGAATATTGAGCTATCGACTTACATTAAAAACTCACACAGAAATTCACTGCAAATTATCTCAACCTAATTTTATATTCGTGCATCAATGGTTGACAACAAATAGATATAGACAATTCAAAGTCTGCAAGTTTACTACATATCAATAACAGTCGTAGAAAAGTAAATAGTATTGCACAAGTGGCTTTAAAAAAGCTTGTTTTATTAAGTAAGGGGTTTTGATAATAACAGCCCTAAAGGCTGTCTTTAAATGCATAAAATTTGTACATTAAATCATGGGTGAAAGTAGTTCCTAAAATTTAGGGGGTAGTTATGAGAGTTGATTTGTACAGAGCACTTTTCATCCATACAGAGCAAATTTTTTCAAAAGACAATCATACCTTCCTCTCTTTCCAGCCTTAAATCTCTTCCATTAAAATCCCTTTATTCTCAACAGTTAAATCACTTTTCACCCAAAACTTAGGCTCCATTTGGTTACGGAAAACGGTTTTCGTTTTCTACAAAAAGTTTTCTAGGAAAAAGAAATGGTTTTCATTTACAGTTTTCCATGAATTTTTTTGAAAACGCGTTTGGTTCAAAACATTGAGTTTTCATTTTCCAATTTTGGAAAATTAGAAAACTTGTTTGGTAGTACATTTTCCACATATTTTCATTTTCTATTTTTTGTTATTTTAAACAATACAATATACAACATATTTGCTCTTTCATCAACACACCTTCCACATCTACACCCACCCACCCCGCACCCTACAACCGACACCCACCCACCCCCAACCCCCCCTCCAACCCATACCACCACCCCTAACCACCATATTTATCGTCGGGCTACATTGTTATTTCAACTAAATAAGTATTTCATCAACTAAAATAGATGATCTTTTGTATACTTGCAACACGGTACCTGTTTCCATTAGCAATTTTAAAGTGAAAAACGTATACAATAAGATTCGATTCAAATGACACTGAATATATGCCATTATGCAATCTTTTTGTTGTCAACTTCATTCCTTAATATGCTTGAACATATCCAACTCATTTGTTTGCATTTGATAGTTTGTTATTTTCAGGAATGGGCTTGGTGACGTATATTCGTATCCAATTGCATGACATATTAGTATAATATTTTTGTGTTGGTATATGAAAGCAACAAAGTAAAAATGTAGAAAACCACTTGCAAGTAATTTTAAGTTCACGAAGCTTATTGTATTGGCTATATTAATTTTGATTGTCTCCTCCCGTCACTATTAAGTGAGGCAAACATGTAGTAATGGTATCAAGATTGCAAACGTCTTTGACGACGTTGCAAGTATTTTGCCCATAACATACCGACAATTGAATCTCTAACTTGAAGCATTTCATCTTGACGAGTCATATCTAAAGGAAACCCTTCTTGAACCACATTTAAACCCTCTTCAAGGACTTCAATATTTTCATCACCAAAGGTGGTGAATAAATTGTCTGCCCTATCTTCCATCCTTATGTAGTTATGCAATGCATAACATGCATGTGGAATTAACATTTGACGCCTTAACGGGCAGTTTGGTATATCTTTCAAATGTGAAATCTTTTTTTAAGAACACCAAATGCCCGTTCTATGACATTTCGAACGGATGAATGCATGAAATTGAATAATTCTTTTTTTCCTCTAACTCCTCTTACACCTTGCCAATCTGAATGGTGATATTGCACCCCAATAGGGAGCTAAAAATCCCTTTAGACTTAGATAACCACTATCAACAACATAGAATTTATCTACAACCACATAATGCAATATTATATTTTAGTTAAGTATCTAAAAACTAGTATATGTATCTAATATATGAGCCCGATTCATGGAAACTTTGCATAAGGATATGAACTAAATTTAGTATTGTAAGGATAGGAATATAATTCCATAATAATTTACTTTGTCCAAAATAATTGATACGACATAACCATATAATTGATTTTCTCCTAAATAATTCCACCATTACAATTATTCAAGTTCAACGAGTGTTGTGTTAATAATATTTTACTCAAATTTTTGATTACTTATTGCAGAAGAAAATAAATTATAATTAATCCTTATAGTATGTGATGGGAATGGGATTCAATTTGCAGATATGGCACACAATTTCTAGTTTTATCCGCATATTCCTTTTCAGCCAAATGATACATACTATGTTAATCTTCTAAAAAACTATAATAACTAACTTTAATATGTATAACCTAACAACAAAGATGTCAATAAGACAATAATTGTATATTCAACTTAAACCAAGTCAATTTATAGTTACTCCACAATTGTTAACTTAAATTTTATAATGCTAACAAAGTTTTTAGAAAGAATATTAACTTGGTTTCTAATTTTAAAATATATTTGAAAAAACTATTTGGTATGCGGAGCTTCTATTAAGTGTTGTAAGCTTCAATATTTAATTTGTAAAAGTTTATTTGGCAAAGTAAATAAAACCGGAAATATATAATGCAATTTAACATAATGTAGACAATCTCATGTAACAAGACCATCTGTGCATATTCATCACGCAGAAAAAACAAGCATTTAAAGATACATAAACACATATAAACAATGCAAGAATTACACAAATATTTACCAATGTCTATATGTGTGTGTGTGTGTGTGTTGGGGATGGGGTGGGTGGAGTTGAGTAGAGTGAAGAGTGGGTATGTGTATATTTTAGAGAAGTTTAGAAATGAAAAAGTATGGAAAACAATAAAATTCACTTTTTAAAAATTTCCCAAATCCTTCACAAATTTGAAAAACAGAAAATTTTCATTTTCTTGGAAAATTTTGGAAAACTCATGGAACCAAACGCGTTTTCTGAACTTCTTGTTTTCTTGGAAAAATTCTCCGGAAAAGTGGAAAATTTTCCGTAGCCAAACGGAGCCTTAATAATTCGTACAGCTCTAAGTATTTCAATACTTCAATAACAAACCCACCACGCAATTTTTACAATCTCCTTTCACACATCAACAACACATTTACACCAGTTTGTAAAATTCCGTGAAATCAAGAGGCGACTGGTGAGAGTGAGAAATTGGGATCTTAATATATGTTTGAAGTTTTTTCATGCTCACCATCTGTTTATGATATTATCTTAGAGAAATACAAAAAAAGTTGACTTTGTAGGTGGTGACGGCCATCTTCAGTGGTTGTGATGGTGTTCTTGGGTTACATAAGCTTTGGAAGAATGGGTTTTAGGAGAGGATAAAATTTTAATGAATTTCAAATCAAATCCTTTATCTTTTAAATATAAAAGTAATAGAATCTGTTCTCTAATTTTTGCCTTAATTGTACGAGTTAACGAGAAGTCTAATGAAATGAAAATTCTGAGAAGAGGTCCGGTAACTTTTATAACTCCGGCGAATGTCCGACGACGTGATTCGACGGCGATTCCAGCAGAGACGAGTACAACCATGATCGAAAAAATGAGTTGATTTGAACGGTGAATTTTGCACTCCTTGATTCGGGTTGAAAGGTGGGCGCAATAGAAGGTAAAACTTGGTGGTGGGTTTTGATTTGAGGTGAGAGATAAAAAGAAATGGGTGAGAGAAGGTTAACAAGTTACAGAACATTCGATGAGAGAAAAGACGCAATGTGTATGAGAGAAGTAAAAAGGAAAGGGTATAATTGTCTTTTTATTTATAGTTGCTATGCATTACAAAAAAATACTCTGTACGAATCAGCTCCCGATAGTTATAGATTGATGTACAAGCTTCTGATATTGACAGTCCTTAGGGCTGTCGTTATCAAAAGCCATAATTATAATATAGATAGATTCATTTGTCAAGTATACGAAATCGGGCCTGAAATGATTATTTACAAACGAAGCCCATACAAGCCCAATCCAACAAGTGGTCGTATGCGAAGCCCTAATATCAAATGTTCATCTATATCGAAAACCCTTGCACATTTATCTTAGGGTTCTTCGTTGTCGCCGTCTCGAAGCCTCGGATCCCAGTTTCAACGAATGGTGAGTCTCTTACAAGCAATTTTCATTTGCTGTGTTGATTTTGTAAAGAAATGTACATATACTTATACGTTGATCATCGAAATCTACCTGCAATTATGAGTAATTATTGTTTGTCAGTTTTTTTATTCCTGCTCGATTAAGTTTTTCTGATGCGATAATTCTTCGATTGCTTGTAGGCTCCGAAGAAAGGTGTGAAGGCTGTTGCAGCTAAGAAGAAAACGGTATGTTTGCTTCAATTGAGTTTAGGTTATCGTTCATTTTACAGTAGCTAAAATGTTAAATGTATCGTTTTCATATCCGTAGTAAATTCGAGTAATTTACATCATTTGCGAATATGTAATTAGTCCAACTAACCAAGAATTTGGACGAAATCATACAAGTTTATGGTAATTAATAGCATTTCGTTTGTATTTTTGAATGATTTTTTGTGTTTAGGAGAAGGTAGTGAATCCGTTGTTTGAGAAACGTCCAAAACAGTTTGGTATTGGTGGAGCTTTGCCTCCTAAGAAGGATTTACACAGATTTGTGAGATGGCCACAAGTTGTTCGTCTTCAAAGGAAGAGAAGGATCCTTAAGCAACGTTTGAAGGTCCCACCAGCTTTGAATCAGTTCACCAAAGCCCTTGATAAGAATCTCGGTATAATTTTTTATTTTTATTTTTTCGTTTCGTTTTCCTACAAATCTGTACATGAATCCTTGTTTTAGTAACAATGTAATTTCTGTTGATACAATTTGCAGCAACAACTTTGTTCAAGATGCTCCTCAAATACAGGCCTGAGGATAAAGCAGCAAAAAAGGAACGCCTTTTGAAACGGGCTCAAGCTGAGTCTGAAGGAAAGTCAACAGAGGCTAAAAAGCCAATTGTTGTGAAGTATGGTCTTAACCATATTACCTACCTTATTGAGCAGGTTTTTTCATATTTTCATTTGAATATATATACATTTATTACACATACATGTTGTAAAATTGTATTTTGTTTGATTTCAGAACAAAGCACAATTGGTAATCATTGCTCATGATGTTGATCCAATTGAATTGGTTGTTTGGCTTCCTGCTCTCTGCAGAAAGATGGAAATCCCTTACTGCATTGTCAAAGGGAAATCAAGATTAGGAACTGTAAGTGCTATTGATATTCTTTTTTTTATACTTTTTTGCTTTTATTATTTTATGTAATACAATCGTTATAATTTTCGTGTGTTATCAGATTGTTCATCAGAAAACTGCAGCAGCACTTTGTTTGACAACAGTCAAGAACGAAGATAAAATGGAATTCAGCCGAATATTGGAGGCCATCAAGGTACACTCCCAATATATACTTTTTTTAAATACAGCATAATAATGATTTTTATTTTTAATTTTTATTTAAAAATGGGTAAAAAATGGTTTGTTGGTCAACCTGTTAAATGTAAAATGATGTGAAATTATTGGTTGATATTTTAGGCGAACTTTAATGACAAGTATGAAGAGTACAGAAAGAAATGGGGTGGTGGAATAATGGGATCAAAATCTCAAGCAAAAACAAAGGCAAAAGAGAGAGTTATTGCAAAGGAAGCTGCCCAGAGGATGAATTAGAGATCTTTTCATTTCATAATTTGTAATGTTTGCAGTTGAGATGTTGCTTGTTCTTCATTTTAAAACTTTTTGTTATATTTTAGAATCTTGTTCTTCCATTTTTGAACTTTTGGGAGGTCAAATGTTTTGTTTCATGTTTTTCTTTCATGTGTTTGTTTGTTCAACATGTGATGTTCAATCTACAATTTGATGTTCTTAACTGTTGAATTCAAAGAAATAGAGGTGGTGGTGCGTGAATGTGATGGGAGAATATGGATAAAAGAGAAATAAATAAAAAAAATCAAATAATAAAGTAAATTTCACAGATAGTTCATGCGGTTTATCGTTTATCATATTCAAAGTACTTTATCCCCTCTTTATTATAAAAGGCCAAAAGGATGTTTTGGTCATTTAAAAAATCTAATGGTAGTGTGTGTAGCAAAAAGTCTATACATAACAGATGTTTTGTGTAACTAGGTTAAAACCCGCGCGATGCGGCGGGCTGTAAATTATATATTTCTGGCGATTAAAAGTTAATTGGTACATATTCTTATAACGAATGCAATACGCATGAAAACTGTGTATAAAATAGATGTAACACGATAAACCTAATTAAGTATAAAATACAGGGAAGAAATGTCTGTTTATGCGTGTTACTCATCATGTAAAACCTATCGATACACCACGTTTGATGTATAAACTCCGTCGAGATTAATTTTTTTTGCTGGAGTTACCAATACTTTTGTATTGTCAAGTGAAATCCTCTTGAAAGGGCAACCTAAAGTTGCCCATGCGAGAACACTGATTCCGGGAGATAAACGCCCACGTTTGGAATTGTCTGTCCTTGGGCTTTGTTGATTGTCATCGGAAAGCCTAACCTAACTGGAAACTGTTTTCTTTTCAACTTGAAAGGAAACATGTTGGCTTCAGACGGAGATAGAAGTATTCTTGCCAAGAAAATCTTTTTTTTCCAGCATCCTGGCCAACGGCTATTTCCACATCAATTAGGTTTGACTCAAACTTTCTGCATATAAGTCTCGTGCCATTACATAATCCCCGGGATCGATCGATATTTCGTAAAAGTATTATCGGGCACCCAATTTTGAGCCGAAGAACATCCGGGGGAATACCACTGACATTAAGCGAGTATATTAAGAGTCAACCTAAGTAATTGTTGTAGAGTTTGAAATGATTGTTGTGACCGTAAGTAAGGAAACTTTGAGATTGTATATGCTTTTGGATTATTAAAAGACATGTGAAGGATTATCTTAACCATAACTTGGAATTTATAATTGTTGTTATGCCTTAAAACTATGGAGACCTTATTGTTTAATATGAGATGCATCGTTTACGCAGACCACGAAAGGATGTATAGTGTTATAAAGAAGATCATTAGAATGTATTAGAGGATCACAGATTTTAAAACTGAAGAAAAGTTATTAATGCCTATGCTTGGATTTGTAAAGAAATTATAGACAATACTTATTTTGGAACAAGATGAGATAGTTTTGAGTTAGTGGATTGACTAGAATTATGACAAAGTAGATTACCTAAATGATGTTGATGATGTTAAAAGAATGGAAGAACCGTATGGATTATTATTGCAAAAATAAAGAAAACATTATTGCCTATGCTTTGAGATACAGGAAATTAAGAGAGTAAATATTTTATATGAATCGGAACAAATTCTGAAGGTGGGGATGGAACAAAATTTTGACAAAAAGAGATTAATTTGATAATTTAGAGGATTAAAGATTGATCAATATCATATTTGATACCGATACTTGAGAGTTCTTAAATTTAACTTTAATAATGGTTTAAAAAAAGATGATAAATGTTGCATAACTTGTCGGATGGGCTCATAATTGTGTACCGATTTAAAAGAATTGTTGAATACTGATTGAAGTAGTTGGAATATTTAGAGTTCTTAAGAGGGTATGAGAACATTGTGGAGATGCTAGTTTGATGTGATGAATTAAGACCAAGATAAAAAAAATTGTTAATTGATTAGTTTGAGTGTGATCAGATTCCGAGGATGGAATCTTTTTAAGGGGGGTAGATTTGTAACATCCTGAAACCTGGCCTAGTGTTTTATCACTTTCGGTAAGTGATAAATATCATTTATTAACTTATTTGAATTGATAAGATTTTTAAATAATTTATTTGAATTAATTGATATTTTAACCAAGGTATTAAAATTAGTTGAAATAAAAATATTTAGGTATTTTAATGATTTTTATGCCATTAGATTTATTTTTGAACCAAAGTTCCAAATATATCTTCGTTGTTGGAAATGAAGTTAGTTAGGTATTTTAAATAAATTAACTGTGAACCAGATATATAATATTACACTGTATTAAATGAAATTTTGGACTTCCTCTCGTTAAACACGTGTTATGTAGGTATGGGTGAGTCATCTAATAAAGAAAAAATCTAATATTTTCCTTCAATCTCAATCTCTTTCGTGTCTGCTTTATACACACACATTAAAACACACACATAACTCCATTCCTGTCCAAATAAAGATCGAAGCTTTAAGTCTTGATGAAATTTAGTCCTAAACTCGTTGTTGTGCAGGAAATCAAGTAGGTAATTATCTCTTCTTCTTTATTATTGAAGTTCTTAAAAGATTTAGGATTTAGGGTTTAAGGATTCTTTAAGATTCCTGTTAAAAAAATGTGATTTTGATGCTAATACAAATGTTTCTAGGTGCTAAATGGTTAGTAATGATTGATTTTGTTAAGAGGTTATAGAAATTGTTTTGTAAAAAGTTGTGTTTGGTTAAATGTTAGTTTTGACTATTATAGACAAATTGTGTTAAAGGACTTTTGGGTCAAAAAGCTGAAAGTTTGAATTTAATTTTGATTGCTCAATTGATCACAAAGATGACATGTTAAAATTAAGAATAAGTTATGAGTTTGTTTAGGGTTGTGGATAAAAGAGAAGACTTTGACCCGTTTGGGTCAAAATGATGATAATAGATGAAAAGTAATTGAATTAGTTTGATCTTGACTTTGAGTATGTCAATATGGTAGTAGTTATTAAAATGTAAGTTGGACTTTGATTCTATTTATATTGAAGTAGTCAAAAGAATTGAAGTAGTCAAAAGAATTGAAGTAGTATTTGAATTATATGATTTGGGGGTATTAAAATGAAGAGTTAATTACACGGATAGTCCCTATGGTTTGCCACAAGTTTTAGATTTGGTCCCTAAGTCTCAGAAATTACATGAATAATCACTAACTTCGAGAGTTCGTATTGCTTTTAGTCCCTAAGCGTAACGGGCGTTAAATTTTATCGTTAAAGCCTGCCATGTGCATTGCACATGTAGGGTAAATTTGACATTTTACCAATGTTTAAAACCCGGATTTTGAATCGGACCGGGCAACGTCTTAAAAATGGTCGAACCGGTCGGACCGGTTGAACCGGACGGTTGAACCGGACGGTTGAACCGAATACACTAGTTTTTCTTGTTCTGTTTTCTTTCCTCCTGTAACACCATTTAGTTCATGAATAACAACTTGTAAGGACATATAAAGCTTCACTAGAAAAGGAGGTAACAATCTTAGGCTGTAAATTATTTACATCCCTTGAAATCATAATATCTTTATTTTTAGTTTTTAACAAATTATAGCCACTTATTTCACTATATATGGCTCTATGGATGAAGTGATTAAGAAGTTTGATGTTAAACAATAAACACATAGTATTATGCCTGTAGTATTGTCAAAACTTGCAGTACTTTACTATAACCTTATAGGAAAAAAAATCATCTCATCCCACATCGCTGTGGGAGGTGAAATCTCTCTAGGTAGTAGTAGTATATATATGATACATGTGAACGACAGTTAATAGCATCTCAATGGAGCCTTTTGGGCTTTTCATTTGAGTGTAGTTTAAATTTAAATCCAGTCGAATTCGGTTTTGAACCTCCGGTTCAACCCGGTTTGCTATTAAACCCGGCGGTTTAATCCGGTCCAGTTTCCGGTTGTTGGCCTGTTAGTCCGGACCGGCTTTGTATCCATTTTCCGGTCAGACCGGTTCGACCGCCCGGTCCGACCCGGTCACGAAAACGTTGCATTTTACCTCTCTTAGTTTCTCTGACTCCCATCCTTCTCTCTCTATATTCCCTCACATCACATCTCAGCCCTCCATTTTCTCTCCTCTGTAATTGCAACATAGGCTGTTCGTTGACTTGCAAGAACTTCACCATCACCAAAAAGGAAATCGAGGGTTCATACCAAACTTCACCATCACCTCCGTTTACTCTCCTCCGCCTCCCGTTTCTTCCGCACCACCTTGCTCACCCAACCAAAATCGACATCAAAACTGATGACTCAGCTGTATCGCCGCACCAGAATGAAGATTTGAAACTCAGATAATCGATACCACCGGTGGCCTTCACCACCACTAATGATTCCTCCGGCCAAGCTCAGAGAATCGATTCCACCGGCTAAGGCAATCGATTCCACAATTGAACATTGAATTTGTGAATTTGTGGACTTTGAATTTGTGAATAATTTATTTCATTGTTGTAATTTTCTGAATTGGGGCCTGTGTTGTGATTGCCTGATGGGTAGAAACAAGCTTTAAGAAGATGATAGACAATGTGAATATGATGGTGATGGTACGAAGATGACGATGATGGTATATTTTAAACAAGAAAAGAAATAAGAAATAAAATTAAGGAATTGTGTCAAAGTCAAAGAAAATTGGCTAAAAGACAAATATACCCTCATGTGCATTGAACATGATCAGATATAACAGACATTTTTAATGGCTGCTACGCTTAGGGACTAAAAGCAAGACGAAGTCTTGAAGTTAGTGACTATCCGTGTAATGTTTTATACTTAGGGACCAAATCCAAAACTTGTGGCAAACTACGGGAACTATCCGTGTAATTTACTCTAAAATGAAATAGTAAGTTTTGACCCGTTTGGTCATATTACTTTAATTTGGTTGATTTTGACTTTGATTGTGTCAAAATGGTCAAGTAAGCTAAAATGCATATTAGGTCAAAATGAGGATAATTGTTAAAACTCATTTTTACTAGTTAACCTTGATTAATTCAAAATGGTGGTTGTATATTACTAGATGCAAGTGTTTTGTGATTTAGTTAATTGAAATGTTTGATAAAACATGATTACTAATTCGGGTATTATTTTGATTACCAGGAAAAGGAAAAGAGGCTTAGTGATATTAGACAATTGAGTGGAAAGAGACTTGGCAAATGTGAGTGGATTTATAACCTTTGTATTGTTTAAATTGCAATGGTTTTGGTTGCAATTGAAAGTGTTTAGTGCTGATTAGTTAAGTTTTGCCCCCGTTAATGCTGATCAGTTAGTGCTGATTCAGTTACTGCTGATCTGTTAGTACTGCTCCTTTATTTCTAGACCGGTATTAATGGTATAATGATAATTAACTGGCTATGTGTTAATTGAATGATATGTGCACATGGAATCTGATATGTGCACATGGAAAAGAGTAGAGTTCAGTCTGCGTGGGGGGATGGGCTTTCGTTTACTGTTAGATAACTGTAATTGTACCTTGGCATATGTGTTGTGTTTGAAGGAAACTTTACCGTTGCTAATGAGTAAAGTGCTTCCGGTAAGCTGTTGTTAGGCCCACAACAATTGTAAGGTTCTGCAAAACCGCCGGTCCTCTCGTTATTTGTGAATCTGTAAAGTTTGTGAATCTGTAAAGATTGTGAATCTGTGAAGATTGTGAGTCTGTGAAGATTGCAAATCTGTAAAGATTGTGAATCGAGATTTTTGTACTTAGACAATATAAAATGTTATATTTTCATTCACTTAGCTTCGTGCTAATCCCACACTATGTTGTATCCTTTACAGGTTGTAGACGGATGGGTCTTTGGAGAATATGATTAGGAATGATTGACCAAGACTTAAAGAAATGATTTTGATGTCGAGCCGTAATGTTAAGTAACATTGTTTTGAAAATTTAACTTTTGTAAAATTATACATCTTATGTTTTTATAACTTGTGAATAACAAGTTATATATATATATATATATATATATATATATATATATATATATATATATATATATATATATATATATATATATATATATATATATATATATATATATATATATATATATATATATATATATATACTAGCAGGTACCCGCGCAATGCGACGACGGGTACCATGTAACTATATTTTACGGTGGCAATAGTGGTGGTGCATGGTGGTGGGTGATTATTTGTCTAAATTAGGCATGCACAAAAATAACTGGTACCAATCGGGACTGATGGAAACGAACCGAACCGCAGCCAACGGTCCGGTCCAAGGTCCTGAAAATCTGAGGACTGAAGAAATCGGGTCTGTTTGGGTAAAAACCGAAAGGCACAAAAGAACCCGGCTGGAACCATATACGTACTATGTTAGCTAATTCTGGTCTTCTTCAATACCTTTGTTGACCCAATTATGGTTTTTCTTTTCATTTTGAGATCTTTGAGATTCACTCTTATCTAATTCTTTAGTTTCAAATTTGCATTAGGATCCCAAATCAGTGCATGTTTCCTTTTGTCATTATTTACTCTTCGTATGTTGAGCATTTGAGGTTTAAGATACAAACAATCTCTCCTCCCTTTGTCATTATTTACTATTCATATATTTATTCATTTGATTTCCATGCTTCATTTAAATTCATGCAATTTTGTCCTTGTCAAAAAGGACTGAATTGTTGTAGTTTATAAAAATTAAAGGGATAGATTCTTCAATTTAACATGTTTATTTCTGATGATTCAATTTCTTATACTATTTCATTTTGAGATCCAAATTATTTAAAATTTCTATGTTATAGTGTTGATGCGTTCCTGAATATTAATACAAACCGAACAAAGCCGAGCCACAAAGCCCGTAATATGTTGTTTACTATATCCTTAATACGTTATTGGACACACTGTGACAGCCGGTTTTCCAATCCAAAGTCGAAATCTTCATTCCTAAATCGCTGCACTCATAACTTCGTATGTCTCAAACCCTCAAAACTGCATTCGGTTCAAATCGCTAATACCCAGCCAATAACTGAACCGGTGTATTCCGTTTGGTTCTCGGTCCACCAAATATGTGGTTCCTGGTTCTAGTCAAATTAGTAGTCTTTGGGAAAATGACAGGTGTTGTAATTTTTAACCACCAATCATAGATTCAGCATATACTTCGATAAATTAGAAAATTTACACCTTTCAGAAGTACACAACCTATTACTAAGCTATAAATACCTGGGTGCATCAAAACTAAACATAGCTGTAACGACCCGAAATTTGTAAATAATAAATTGAATAAAAATATGATAAATAAGGATAAATCGTTTAAAGAACGTAGGAATTGGTTTCGCGTCGTTTGGAGACCGTATGAGAAAGTTATGGGCGAAACCGGGTCGAAACGGGAAGCAAAAGTTGCAGCCCTGCTGCATTAGGGTAAGATAGCGCCGCTATCTTGAAGATAGCGACGCGATCTTGTGGCTTTCTGGCAGCGACCCGAAATAGCATTTTGAGGAAAACGCGAAGTAGATCGCGTGGGTAGATAGCGGCGCGAAGTAGCGACGCGATTTATGGCGGGGTGGAGATCGCGACGCGATCTTCACAATAGCGGCGCGATCTTTCGTCTGTGCAGCATTAAAGTCGGGTTTTGGTCATTTAATGCAAGGAAAAACCCTAGTTTTCTCCCAACTCGAGTGTGTGAACGATTTTGAGTATAAATCATCATTTGGAGCTAAATTCTTCATCAAATCTTGTGATTCTTCACTCCTAGTTGAAGATTTAAGGTATATCTTCAATCCTTTGTAGTTGTAGCTCAAGATCTATGGATCTTGAAGCTAGGGTTTGAAACCCTAGTTCTTGGGTAGGTGATTTATGGTGAATAAATGGTGTATACACTTAATAGATGGTATATTAACAAGGAAAACAAGTGTATGATTATGATTTGTAAGAATCTTAAGGGTTGGTCAACCTAGGGTTTGGTAAATCACCATATTGGGGGGAAATGAGTTAATAAGTGTTATCTAGAGATAGATGGACACATTGGTAGTAGAATGTGATGTTGATAATCTTGTGATTATTGTATTAGGCATTTGGTGAGGTCTTGGAAGGTTGACCGAATTGGGGAGCAAGGAAACTGACGTAAAGAATACGGTTGGAGCACTTATTTGCTAAGGTGAGTACATGAGACTTTTAAACTGAGTACATAGTAAATAGTTTTGAAAATACATATGATATTTTATGGGTCTTTATTAATAAATATGTTGATAAAGATAGTGACTGAAAATGTATGAAAGTATGTAGAATGTGATACTAGAATATGTCTAGTATGAATGGTGAATTTGAAGTAAAATATGATAAATTAAAGTAATTATGGAATCTATGTTAACGAACCATAATAAAGAAGTAATTGATTAAAAGAATGTATACGGAGCCTTTACTAATAAATGTGTATTAGTAAAGCAATTGGGAATGATTTTATAGTAATGAGTACCTATTGGTAAGATATACTAATAAAAGTAAAGAACGAATATATGTGAAAAAGAATATGATGTGTCTAGTAATAATTGTGTATTATAGTCAAGGAAGAGATAAAAGTATTATGATACCGATAAAATAAGAAATGTATCTTATGTATAAAGTAAGTATGGACCTCATAGGGTTCAGAGATGTAGAAGTAAATGTGGTTGCTTACGATCGGGTCCATGGGACCGTACAGGTACGTTCACACTGTGTTGAACTAATTATATGTTGTTAATATTAGATAACTAACTTGTTTGATGATTGATGTGATAGCCGAAGGCTTTGATTGGAATAACTGATGAGTTATGGTAAGAACGAGATGATGTGATGCTAGTTAGTTCGGGGGCAACCCGATAACTAGACATGGTGATGTTTCTAGCTAGTTCGGGGGCAACCCGATAGTTAGACAGGATAGTGCTTCTAGCTAGTTCGGGGGCAACCCGATAGTTAGACAGGATAGTGCTTCTAGCTAGTTCGGGGGCAACCCGATAGTTAGAAAGGATAGTGCTTCTAGCTAGTTCGGGGGCAACCCGATAGTTAGATATGTTTGTGATTCTAGTTAGTTCGGGGGCAACCCGATAACTAGATATATTTTGAGTTCTAGTTAGTTCGAGGGCAACCCGATAACTAGATATATATATTGAGTTCTAGCTAGTTCGGGGGCAACCTGATAGTTAGATACGTTGAGATTTCTAGTTAGTTCGGGGGCAACCCGATAACTACATATGATTGCTAGGAAAGCATTGGAACGATAGGGTCACTATAGGGTGGCTAGCTTATAATGATGTAGTATATGTATATATATATGTTCATATACATCTATTTCTGAAACGACTATTATTGTTATTTGGGTCAAAAACCCATGCATCTCACGAGACTATTTTGTCTCACGTACTACGTTTGTTTGTGGCTGTGTACTCAGGTACAGGTTTGAAGTGATAGAAGGTTGCACTAGAAGTGGCCTAGAGATGTTTAGCTCGGGAGCTAATAGGTAGATCCTGTTGCCTATGGTTTTGATGTACTTGGTGACACCGTATTTTTGTAAACTCTGATATAGGTTTTAAAGTTTTTGTTAAACTGTATTTTGGACAATATGTCAAATATTGGGAAAATGTATTTTAAATGATTTAAACGATGTTTTTAAAAATACGGGTGTTACAACTTGGTATCAGAGCTATAGTTTAAGTGAATTAGGTTGGATGTCCATCCTAGTCTTAGACTGTAGCAATAGGAATGTAAGATTCCTTGAGATCGATAGGTTGACCTTGAGACTTATGTTAAGTTTAGGGTTGAACCTAGGGGGACCTAAAGAAGTTGTTATGCCTTGTGCAATGTGAGTCTTTTGAGACCGTAGGGGGATTAGTATGATAGGGTCGATCCCTATGTGAAATGCCATAATTTGATCTAACTGTGTTGTTTTCAACTGTTGAGCTGACCGTTTGAACCTTGTTGGTTGGATATGTTGGTATGGCGAAAGAATAAATGTGAAAAGTGGACGAACTCCACTAAATTGGAAAGAGTTACGAATGAGGGTAGGTGGAATGATTCCGATACCCATATGAAGGAAGAATAATCGAATGGTGAATCCCGTAGTGGGAAGTGTCTACATAAAAGGTAGCAAAACATAGTCGGAAGAAATGGAAGGAAGTTGTGTAAGACTTTCATAGCGTGTAAAACTGTTGTGTAATTCGGAAGATTTGAACCGAAGGTCACGATGTGGTGGATTCGGTAGAGTTCGCAAGTGCTAGAGAGTAGCAAATGAAGGAAGAACGATATGGCGACATTGACGTCACCATTATTGAAGGATGAGGTGTTGATACGGTGGAATGTGTTGTATGAAACTATGTGAAGGAGAGCACGGTACAAAATGTTGTGAAAGGAACTCACGAGTGAGTTGGAATGGGGAGTTGACCCGGAAGGGCCACCTCAGAGATCTTTGGTAAAAAGAATGATTTGAGATTATGACGTGGTTGTTGTTGTTGCACGAATTGGTGCCTATAGAAATTGTAGATAAGTTGTATGATGTGGAGATTTAATTTCGGGAATAGTCTTCCCGGTTAGTATGTGCATAGAAATCATACATTGGAAATGATTATGGCCCGATGTGTCGCATGTAGTAAGGATATATGGGTTAATGCTACTATGTAGTGTCAGGGGGGGAAACCATAAGAATGGTAGATGTTGTCAACAAAAGGATGATGGTATGATGAAGTACTAATCTTGGCAAGTATTGTTAGTTTGGATGAGAATTATAGAAATGGAAATTTTGAAATGGAATTTTGATGTTCGATGGAATCCGGATACGTAATGTAATGTTATTCTATGTGAACGGTAAAGGAAAGAATAACTAAGGTATAGTGATACCTAGAAATTATATATGGAAAATATGTGGAAAAGAATAAGTGTCGGGAATGACGAATTTTGATTGTTGAAAACGGTTGAGTAAAAGTTGGCGCATAGCCATAGCAAGTTTCGCGATAATATTGATAAATTCGATGTCAAGGGTGAAAAGACAATTATTGGTAAAATGCCATAGTAATAAGTGTGACAATGTATGTCGTAACGTAGTGTAAGACTACGATTTGAAAAGGAATATTTCTGAGTCCCACGAAGTGTAAAAGTAGAACACCGAGTGTTGGGCTTTTGGTTGCGAGTGTGGACCGGAGTCGACTGTTTGACTCAAGGATGATTGGATTGGTCGGTGATTGTTGGCTAATGGAAGGTAGTGGTAGCTACTCCGGCGGTGACAAAAGTCTTGGAAATTGTTAAGGAAATGAACCGGTTAAGGACGGTTAATGTGTAAGTGAAACAATAAATAGCAATTAGAGAATGATATTAGTTAACCGTAGGGTACAATGCATGTGCATTATGTGATGGCCTTGGAAGGCATATGATAATGGAAAGACAACATTACATGAAATGTGTTAAGTAGTATGTCCAATGGGAGACATGTTGGATATGAAAGACAACGATAATGTGATATTATGAGAATGGTGCTAGAATGCATGATGAATAATTGGGCGATTGAATGAGTGAGAAAGTAGCAAAGCTACGTGTTGTAAAAAGATGGATACCAGATGGTATTGGTGTGACATATACATATGTTTGTATATGTGCACAATAGAGATGTATAGATGGTATTGGTGACATATACATATGTTTGTATATGTGCACAATAGAGGTGTTTATATTGAATTGGCTTGATATATATGTGTATATATATATATATATATATATATATATATATATATATATATATATATATATATATATATATATATATGTGTGTGTGTGTGTATATGTTTATGTGTTTATATGATGAATGTAGAACCATGTGGTTAATGAGTATTGCTATTATGTTATGGTAAATGAGGATTTGCTTTGAAATGCGGGTTGCATTTAGGCCATGTAAGTGTAGGGGATGCCTACGGTTTATAGAATAGGAGGAAAGAGAAACTCCTAGTGAGCAAATTATCAGTTGATAACCAAGGTATGGTAAACTTGTATGAAATAGTGGAATTTGTTGCAATAGGAGAACTAATTCCGGTAATTGAGAATAAGAGTTATGAAATTGATCGATGTGATGCAAAGATGGTTGAAAGAAAACTAAGTGATGGTGTGAGTGACCAAACGATGGTCAAGGATCGGTAAAGGTCGATGTGACCATATGTGAATGTACGACCCTCAGATAATGGGGGAGAAATTGAAGGTGTGGAAAAACGGGGATAATTGTTAAGGGAACAATAATGAGTAGACCCGAAGGTGATAAGTTAGTAATGGTGCCCCGTGAGTATGAAATTTGTTAGTTGGGAAAAGTATGGTTGACTTTATGCAAAAGTCAAGATTAGTCAAATTGTGAATGGTTGACTCGGTCAAAGATGGGCTTTGACTCACGTTATGAACGGTTAGTGAATGTCGAGGGCATAATGTGCCGATTGTATGTATGTGAAAAGATTAATGGAATAGTTGAAATAGTTGTAGTCAGATTATACAATTTTGACCCGTTTGGGTATTATGAGTTTAAAAAAATATGGGTCTTGACCGTTCGGACTTAACGGAGTTAAGTGAACGTTTGGATGTAATGATAACGGAATAGGAATGAGGAAAGCTTGATGGTAGTTACCACAAGGGAATGAGAGCGGAATGCTCGGTTGTATGTGGGTTGAAATTCTAAGTGATTCCGAGGACGGAATCCTTTTAAGGGGTAGATAGTTGTAACGACCCGAAATTTGTAAATAATAAATTGAATAAAAATATGATAAATAAGGATAAATCGTTTAAAGAACGTAGGAATTGGTTTCGCGTCGTTTGGAGACCGTATGAGAAAGTTATGGGCGAAACCGGGTCGAAACGGGAAGCAAAAGTTGCAGCCATGCTGCATTAGGGTAAGATAGCGCCGCTATCTTGAAGATAGCGACGCGATCTTGTGGCTTTCTGGCAGCGACCCGAAATAGCATTTTGAGGAAAACGCGAAGTAGATCGCGTGGGTAGATAGCGGCGCGAAAGCGACGCGATTTATGGCGGGGTGGAGATCGCGACGCGATCTTCACAATAGCGGCGCGATCTTTCGTCTGTGCAGCATTAAAGTCGGGTTTTGGTCATTTAATGCAAGGAAAAACCCTAGTTTTCTCCCAACTCGAGTGTGTGAACGATTTTGAGTATAAATCATCATTTGGAGCTAAATTCTTCATCAAATCTTGTGATTCTTCACTCCTAGTTGAAGATTTAAGGTATATCTTCAATCCTTTGTAGTTGTAGCTCAAGATCTATGGATCTTGAAGCTAGGGTTTGAAACCCTAGTTCTTGGGTAGGTGATTTATGGTGAATAAATGGTGTATACACTTAATAGATGGTATATTAACAAGGAAAACAAGTGTATGATTATGATTTGTAAGAATCTTAAGGGTTGGTCAACCTAGGGTTTGGTAAATCACCATATTGGGGGGAAATGAGTTAATAAGTGTTATCTAGAGATAGATGGACACATTGGTAGTAGAATGTGATGTTGATAATCTTGTGATTATTGTATTAGGCATTTGGTGAGGTCTTGGAAGGTTGACCGAATTGGGGAGCAAGGAAACTGACGTAAAGAATACGGTTGGAGCACTTATTTGCTAAGGTGAGTACATGAGACTTTTAAACTGAGTACATAGTAAATAGTTTTGAAAATACATATGATATTTTATGGGTCTTTATTAATAAATATGTTGATAAAGATAGTGACTGAAAATGTATGAAAGTATGTAGAATGGGATACTAGAATATGTCTAGTATTAATGGTGAATTTGAAGTAAAATATGATAAATTAAAGTAATTATGGAATCTATGTTAATGAACCATAATAAAGAAGTAATTGATTAAAAGAATGTATACGGAGCCTTTAGTAATAAATGTGTATTATTAAAGCAATTGGGAATGATTTTATAGTAATGAGTACCTATTGGTAAGATATACTAATAAAAGTAAAGAACGAATATATGTGAAAAAGAATATGATGTGTCTAGTAATAATTGTGTATTATAGTCAAGGAAGAGATAAAAGTATTATGATACCGATAAAATAAGAAATGTATCTTATGTATAAAGTAAGTATGGACCTCATAGGGTTCATAGATGTAGAAGTAAATGTGGTTGCTTACGATCGGGTCCATGGGACCGTACAGGTACGTTCACACTGTGTTGAACTAATTATATGTTGTTAATATTAGATAACTAACTTGTTTGATGATTGATGTGATAGCCGAAGGCTTTGATTGGAATAACTGATGAGTTATGGTAAGAACGAGATGATGTGATGCTAGTTAGTTCGGGGGCAACCTGAAAACTAGACATGGTGATGTTTCTAGCTAGTTCGGGGGCAACCCGATAGTTAGACAGGATAGTGCTTCTAGCTAGTTCGGGGGCAACCCGATAGTTAGACAGGATAGTGCTTCTAGCTAGTTCGGGGGCAACCCGATAGTTAGACAGGATAGTGCTTCTAGCTAGTTCGGGGGCAACCCGATAGTTAGATATGTTTGTGATTCTAGTTAGTTCGGGGGCAACCCGATAACTAGATACATTTTGAGTTCTAGTTAGTTCGGGGGCAACCCGATAACTAGATATATATATTGAGTTCTAGCTAGTTCGGGGGCAACCTGATAGTTAGATACGTTGAGATTTCTAGTTAGTTCGGGGGTAACCCGATAACTACATATGATTGCTAGGAAAGCATTGGAACGATAGGGTCACTATAGGGTGGCTAGCTTATAATGATGTAGTATATGTATATATATATGTTCATATACATCTATTTCTGAAACGACTATTATTGTTATTTGGGTCAAAAACCCATGCATCTCACGAGACTATTTTGTCTCACGTACTACGTTTGTTTGTGGCTGTGTACTCAGGTACAGGTTTGAAGTGATAGAAGGTTGCACTAGAAGTGGCCTAGAGATGTTTAGCTCGGGAGCTAATAGATAGATCCCGTTGCCTATGGTTTTGATATACTTGGTGACACCATATTTTTGTAAACTCTGATATAGGTTTTAAAATTTTTGTTAAACTGTATTTTGGACAATATATCAAATATTGGGAAAATGTATTTTAAATGATTTAAACGATGTTTTCAAAAATACGGGTGTTACAATAGCACATTGCATAATGTTGCCCAAAAGTAAAATTTATATCTACCGATTATCATCAATATCTGATTCAACCATCAATGCCACTTGACTTCATTTGGAGTCGAAAGAAACAACTCAACATATCGTGACCCGATCATCATATCTTTCACCATAGCCCATTTAGCCACCTCATTTGATTTAAATGTCATATAGGCCCCACCTGTTGCCTTACCATCCGGCCTACAAGCAATATGCACTCTCATTTTAACTTAGTAATTTACAAAGTCAAATGTGTGTAACTATGAAATGATGAAATGCTAGTAAATACCTTACGCAGAAGATATTGTGCAGATCTATGGAAGGTTAGTAGTAGCAACATGAGTAAAGTAACAAAAAGAGCCAAACACTCTTCCATTTCTGATTCATCCCCATATTACCTCTATTTCGACAAATATTAGAATAATAGAAGTTGATTATTTAGTCTCTGGTTTAGATTATGCAGTAAAACAACCATTATTGAAAGAATAGAGAATGAATTTACCTCGAAATTAAAAAAGATAAATTAATGACATAAAATAGATATATATATATATTATATTATAAAAAATGTTTATACATCTTAATTTCATATTGCTATTATGTATGTAAATAATTTCATATTGCTACTATCATAAAGTGAATCAATTATACATTTATGCAAGTGTGTATTTTAAAAGTGTAAAAAAAATGACATTTAACCTGCACAAATATTGCAGGCGAAGAAGTATCTCCTTTATTGTTGTACTGCCACAAATATAGCTGAAAGACTGAAAGTTGTAAAATTAGAGTCAATACAAAAATATATAATCAAAAACTTAATATATGCAAAATAACATGTTGAGTATGGTTCAATTAGATGGTATTAACACTTTTTGTCTTGCTGCAACCGCAAACATTTCTCCTTCAGAATGAAACAGAAATAGAAGCAATAGGCTGGCTAATCTGTCATAAAAACATATATGCAGACATAAAATAATCATAAATTAGGTTATTGTTTAAAATTAAAAAAAAGGAAAGAATATTCAGTAATTACAGAGATCACAGAATCCTATGCATTCGGGTGTAATTGCATTCCATAAACAAACTTTATGATCCAAGTCCAAACTTCCACTCGCAAGTATATCTGAGCGCAACAGGTAATATCTAACCCGTAAATTCAAAACTTAAGATCCATCTAAGTGTCTAGGTAAACCCTAAATAAAACAAGATAATTATATAGTTAATTATGTCAAATGTATATAATTAATTATGTCAAATGCCAAAAAAAACAGTCTATCCGGAAATAAAGGTAAAAGGACTAATGTAGGTTGTATTTACCAGCAAAGGTGTTCTTCAACCTCCACTCAAAATTAAAACATAAGTACCTCACCGAACATAAGAAGCCAAACCAGACAGTGAAATCGGAGGCTTGTTCACTTGGCTTATTAAGAACCTCTTCAATATCACAACATTGAAGTTGCTCCCACTCCTCCTAATTAAGAAAATATAAAAAAGAGAAGTAAATATACACTAATACAATACATGTATTTTAATTCAACAAACACAATAGCAAGTAATCAAATATTATTAAATCTATTGGCAGTCATACCTTCACAAGGAGCTTGAGGTATATATCATCGGAGCGAGGGGCGGTTCTCTTGGCCCTCTTGCTCTTTCCACATGCTACAAGATCTATACCTATATGACCAACCATAAAATGAATTAGAACGCAGTAATTATAAGAGTTAATGACATTGAAGGTAGGGTTCAGGCGAATCACGATACCATGGCGAAATCGATTTCTAGTGCCTGTAGAAAGAAATGATGTGCCAAAGGGAATCTAGGTTTTATGAAGCTTACCGGTGATTGAATGACGATGGAGATGGGGAAATTCGATCACAAATTCAGAGCAGAGCAACAATCGATTAAGAGTTTGAATTATAGTTGATTTCCAAAGCATATTCCACTTCCCAAGCAAACAAAACTTTCAATGCCCAAGGGAAAAAAATGATTGTTTTGTACAGGCCACTGCTTGATAACCACCTTCGGGTGAACAAGTGAACGAATGGACTGAAGGCGATGGGCCGTAGTTCAAAGCAATTAAATGGGCCACATGTTAATATGCTTATCCAGTGGCTTAATCCTCATCGTAATGGTTATAGTTATTTTTGTTTAGGCTAACACTGCAGCCGAAGGCTTGGTCAGGTGGTAATGGCCTCGTTATTTGAAGAGGAGGTCGTGGGTTCGAAACCTGACAGAAGTAATTTTTTTTCTTTTAAAAGGATTAATTCCATAATTAGCAAGTGTGTTGGCTGAATTTTCAGTCTTGCTAATTATGAAAGGGGTAAACTCTTTATAATATAGTAAAGATATATATATATATATATATATATATATATATATATATATATATATATATATATATATATATATAGTGGAGAGTTATATAGAGAACCCTATATTTTAAGTATAATTCAATCTAAAAAATTGATTTTCGAATCAACGGATCATGGAAGATACATGAATGGATTTGATGAGGGACCCTCAAATATTGGTTTGCATTTAGGTAATTAATGCATGTATACATATATGTTATCATGTATGTATGTTATTCATGTATGTATTATAAGTGTTAATGGTGCATGTATGTTTTTCAGTTTTTTTGATGTTTTTTTTAAGTATGTGTTTGATTTGGGTTAAATGTTATTGGTTTGCATAGGTAATTACTAAATTCTGATTAGGTTAGGCGGGTTTTTCTGTGTTACCATGAAATATGAGTTCTCTATATAACTCGACCATATATATATATATATATATATATATATATATATATATATATATATATATATATATATGTAATTTTGACACGCTTCCGTATTTAAAAAAAATGGTTCAGATTTTGCGGTGTTACAATTTGGTATCAGAGCCTTGATTTGGCGATGTGTACATAGTTAGGTGTAGCATTCCCAAATCTTGGCTCGAGTGGTTAGTATGACAAAGGTTAGTAGTATGTAGAGTACTAACGGACTAAACTAACCTAATGATGAGATGTTGTGATTGTTACAGGTATAGTTGATCGTGATGATAATCTAGTGACCCAACGGACCGGAGAACCAGACATTTTTGGTACATCGGAGAATAAGAATACAGAACGGGAAGAGTATATTGTAAGAATGAAAAGCTGTATGCAAGAGATGCGAATGACGATCGATGAGTTACAGCAGAACCGAACAAACCCGATGCCACCTCCACAATATTATTATCCTTATCCACCACCTCAAGGAAATTTACAATATCCCATTCAATTTATACCGAAGCAACCGTGTACCTATAAATAGTTTCTTGATTCTAAACCTTCATAGTATAGTGCTAGCACCAAACCAAGTTTCGCCGTGAATTGTTGATATTGACGGATTTATACATATTTAAATCCGTCAATATTATTTAATCTAGGCTTGTTTTGTAGAGAAAATAATACTTTTCGTGCCTAATTCTTACATGTTTGTAAATTGCAGGCCATAACTCAAAAGTATAGAAGAAACATGCTAAAAACGCATAAAATGAAGATTTCATGATAAATAAAAGATTATATCAATTTGGAGGTTGCAGAGTGGAAATTTATATGGTAATATAAGTTTACGTTCAATATGAAGACACATCTTAGAACCATAAATTGCAATTTAATAAAGCCATTAATTAGAGCCACATCTTTCAATTATGGTGCCACAATATCGATTTAAAACAATCGTCAGTCGCAATTTAAAGGGCATGATATATTTAATTTCATTTGGGCCACAATTTACAAGATGCCATTGGGGATTAATTGGACAACGGCCCACATGCAACAAATTGAAAAGGCCTACGGCCATTGGAATAAAAGTGAGTTGGTGTGGACGTTTTAGGGAGTACACGTGGGGATATACGAGAGGCAGAAAAGAACCCCTGGCCGTTCGTAGGCTAGGGACGAATTACTTTGACAAAACCCCAAACGCCAGAAACAATTCGAACGAAGGACGAAACACAATTGGAAGAGGAGATCTTAAAGGGCATCCTACATCAACAATCATTTGGTTCAATTCCTTGTTTTTATTAACAATGTTTTTAATGTTTTATAATTGTTTGATGTTTGATTCATCTAGCATGTCTATGTGTTAGATTTTTTTATTCATTATGATTGTATGAACTTTAGATTTAAGTTTGGTATTTTTAGGATTTTTATCACGGTATTTGAATACTTTATATCAAAAAACCTTTTGATTGAAATTTAAATCTTTATTTATTTAATTTGTCAATTATTGATATGTTTAGTTAAGTGACCACTAGCAAACGAATTAATAATTCCCTCGACTTTTCACCTCGGTGACGTAGTCGGCGATCCACTAGCTCTAGAGATCCGAAATTAAATATTAATTATCTAGGTAAAATCAAGAGTCTAATCTTAGTTATGAACAAATTCTAGATTAGAAGGTGACGGAAATCCGAACCTGGATATAAGTAGCGAGCCAAAGTGTGATCATAATATGGTTCTTTAAGAAAATAATTCTTAGGAGGAATAATACGGCCATTGTAGGGAGTCAGAGACCTCTAATTCCCTAACTTCTAGAATACCATTAAAAATCGGGACTTAATCAACCAAACCTAGACCTAGAAGGATTCCATCACAGTGAATATCATCTCCTACCAGTTACCGTTACCCACTTTCGTTTGTTTTATTAAATAATATTTCTTTTAGTTTAATTTAGTTCTTTTAATTAATAGTTTTAATAAATAAAAACAAAAACCATTTTTATAATTAATTGTCTTAGGTTAATTTACTTAGTTCCAGCTTACGAGTCAGCTTAACTGTTACCTGAACTGTATTACTCACGATTAGGTCATACTTGCCTAAGAGTGTGGTAGTCTAGATTAGGTGTAAATTAGATACGAAATTTTATAACTAGATTTAGCACATCAATTGTTTACAAGAGATGTTCTGAGTTCTAGATGCTTGTGATTGTGAGAAGGAACTTCAGGTTAGATATGTGTCTCGAGTATTGAAAGAAGATGTGATGATTTAGTGAAATTCAAAGACCAGACACTTGACTACGACTTTAATGGATAATATCATTTGGGAATGATTTCATGAAATGATACGTGAACAATATTGTAATATATTTGAGATGAATAAAATTAGAAAGGAGTTCAAGGGATCGAGAATAAATGATCGGATGGTAGTTGATGAATTGATCAAGTAGTTTAATGACATGTTATGATTTGTAAAGCAGGGAGTACCATATGAGAAGTCAAAGTTACAACATTTTTTATGCATTGCTTTCGGTTTATAGGAGTTTAGTAAGGTTTTCATGTACTTTGTCTCATGCCTTTTAGTAAGCTAAACGCGCGCGAAAAAAAAAAGGAGAAAAAAAAAGGTGATCACAAAACTGATGAACTGTAACATCCCAAAAATCAGGGGAAATTTAAAATTTTTAATAAATAAAATAAAACCTTTTTTCCCCAGATGTACAAGTAAACACACGGTCCTATCTCATTAAAATAAAAATAAACCGTCTCGTGGTTTTAAATGCGGAATAAATAAAGTAATTGTTTTAAAAACATTTGACTAAAATAAACGTTTAGAATCCAAATCCATAAAAGCTAATCGAGTAACAGCTCATCCAATGCACTTGCTCTAGTACCTGCAAAATGGAGGGGAGTGTTTGGGGTCAGCCACCGCTGAGTGAATAATCAACACAATAAACATACACATACAAACAATCCACACCACATAAGTGATCCCTAAAGACTCTACTCAATTCTCGATTATTAGGCCTTTTATTAAATTTCAATTGCTTCGCCAATGCCGTGACGAATCCACAACGCGTGCCCCTGCTCTCGCGCTCGTCACTAGCACCACCTTCCAACACCCACCAGTGTCCCGCAGTACCACGCTGACAGTCGTGAATTGTACTTGGCTCGGGAAGAGTTGGCTACCTCATGAATCTCAAATATAGTTAGTTAGTTTTATTAACGTGTTGACCTATTACAATATGTACTCATATAAAACTAACAGCTCAAACTCAAGTATATCCTATTACAATATGTACTCATATAAAACTAACAGCTCAAACTCAAGTATATCATCTCATAGATATATAACCACATAGCACAACCAAAGTGCATAACAATTCATAATCAAAACTCAAGTACACAGATCATTTATAACAACAATGCTTAGCTCAATCAATCACAGTTCATAACATATAGCACGTAATCATGAATCAAATGTAAGTGCAAGTTTAGAGTGAGATCACCCACCTCGATAAACGTAAGCTCCTAAGGAATCCTCGGCACGCACAAGAGTCACAACTCAGCTCCTAAAGGATCTTACAATGCATCACAAGACTCGGATTAAAACTCGGCTCAAAATTATTTCCAACAGAATTTGACAGCACGCAGTACTCTGACGAAAACGCTCATAATTCTCAAACGGTTCACTAGATTTTATTCAAATTTTTACAGTAGCTAAATAATTCAGAGGACAACAATTTATCAGAAGACTTCGGGACTTGAATCCAAACAGAAGAGCCTCAAAACAGACCCACAGATGGAGAACACATTCTGTCCCAATTCAGCTTGTCAATTCAAAAACCCATTTAGAAGTCCCGACATCAACCCGTCTATTCCCGAGACACCCGACTGCCCCAAAACTCATTTTATTTCAGAAACTATAATTTGAAGTAATTTAGTTCGGTTGTTTGAACTCTTTCTCGGTTTATGAACCCATGAACCTTAAGGTTCGGTTTCCGGTTTTTCGATCAATAAAACGTTTAGTCAGAAACAACGGTTTTTACCCAACCCGACACCATCAAAATTCAGTTTCCTCAAAATGAATAAAATTTCAAAAGCCCGATTAAAATTATAAAAGTTTCCCGAAAATCAACATATTCAAAACACAATTTAAAGCAAAATCGGTCGACCATAACTTTCAACACGGTACACCGAACGACACCAAATTTTCACAGCATATAGTATACATATGACACTACAAACCGTCTATATAAAGTTCGGTCCGGTTCTGCCCCGAAGGGTCCCAAAACAAGCGTGCAACAGGGCTTTTCGGTACTGAATTTCAGCACTACAGCCTGTTACGAACATGACCATATCTTACAAACCCTAATCCCGATTGGCGAGCGGTTTGTGGCCGCGGAAAGGTAACTCAGAGAGCTAGAACTTTCAAGAAGGATGGGAAGCCATATTCCGGCTCTAAACAGATCAAAAGTAGCTGTGAAAACGACGAACATAAATTGTCCAGGAAACTAGATAATCTACAACAATTCGAAAGTAAAAATACATAACCCGTAAGTAAGAAAACTTTGAGATTGTCTATGCTTTTGGATTATTAAAAGACATGTGAAGACTTATCTTAACCATAACTTGGGATTTATAATTGTTGTTATGCCTTAAAACTATGGAGACCTTATTGTTTAATATGAGATGCATCGTTTACGCAGACCACGAAAGGATGTATAGTGTTATAAAGAAGATGATTAGAATGTATTAAGGATTACAGATTATATAACTGAAGAAAAGTTATTAATGCCTATGCTTGGATTTATAAAGAAATTATAGACAATACTTATTCTAGAACAAGATGAGATAGTCTTGAGTTAATGGATTGACTAGAATTATGACAAAGTAGATTACATAAATGATGTTGATGATGTTAAAAGAATGGAAGAACCGTATGGATTATTATTGCAAAAATAAAAAAAACATTATTGCCTATGCTTTGAGATACAGGAAATTAAGAGAAAGTAAATATTTTATATGAATCGGAACAAATTCTGAAGGTGGGGATGGAACAAAATTTTGACAGAAAGAGATTAATTTGATAATTTAGATGATTAAAGATTGATCAATATCATATTGGATACCGGTACTTGAGAGTTCTTAAATTTAACTTTAATAGTGGTTTAAAAAAAAGATGAAAATGTTGCATAACTTGTCGGATGGGCTCATAATTGTGTACCGATTTAAAAGAGTTGTTGAATACTGATTGAAGTAGTTGGAATATTTAGAGTTCTCAAGTGGGTATGAGAACATTGTGGAGATGCTAATTTGATGTGATGAATTAAGACCAAGATAAAAAAAATTGTTAATTGATTAGTTTGAGTGTGATCAGATTCCGAGGACGAAATCTTTTTAAGGGGATAGATTTGTGACATCCTGAAACCTGGCCTAGTGTTTTATCACTTTCGGTAAGTGATAAATATCATTTATTAACTTATTTGAATTGATAAGATTTTTAAATAATTTATTTGAATTAATTGATATTTTAACCAAGGTATTAAAATTAGTTGAAATAAAAATATTTAGGTATTTTAATGATTTTTATGCCATTAGATTTATTTTTGAACCAAAGTTCCAAATATATCTTCGTTGTTGGAAATGAAGTTAGTTAGGTATTTTAAATAAATTAACTGTGAACCAGATATATAATATTACACTGTATTAAATGAAATTTTGGACTTCCTCTCGTTAAACACGTGTTATGTGGGTATGGGTGAGTCATCTAATAAAGAAAAAATCTAATATTTTCCTTCAATCTCAATCTCTTTCGTGTCTGCTTTATACACACACATTAAAACACACACATAACTCCTTTCTTGTCCAAATAAAGATCGAAGCTTTAAGTCTTATGAAATTTATTCCTAAACTCGTTGTTGTGAAGGAAATCAAGTAGGTAATTATCTCTTCTTCTTTATTATTGAAGTTCTTAAAAGATTTAGGATTTAGGGTTTGAGGATTCTTGAAGATTCTTGTTAAAAAAATGTGATTTTGATGCTAATACAAATGTTTCTAGATGCTAAATGGTTAGTAATGACTGATTTTGTTAAGAGGTTATAGAAATTGTTTTGTAAAAAGTTGTGTTTGGTTAAATGTTAGTTTTAACTATTATAGACACATTGTGTTAAAGGACTTTTGGGTCAAAAAGCTGAAAGTTTGAATTTAATTTTGATTGCTCAATTGATCACAAAGATGACGTGTTAAAATTAAGAATAAGTTATGAGTTTGTTTAGGGTTATGGATAAAAGAGAAGACTTTGACCCGTTTGGGTCAAAATGATGATAATAGATGAAAAGTAATTGAATTAGTTTGATCTTGACTTTGAGTATGTCATTATGGCAGTAGTCATTAAAATGTAAGGTGGACTTTGATTCTATTTATATTGAAGTAGTCAAAAGAATTGAAATGGTAATTGAATTATATGATTTGGGGGTATTAAAATGAAATAGTAAGTTTTGACCCGTTTGGTCATATTACTTTAATTTGGTTGATTTTGACTTTGATTGTGTCATAATGGTCAAGTAAGCTAAAATGCATATTAGGTCAAAATGAGGATAATTGTTAAAAGTCATTTTTACTAGTTAACTTTGATGAATTCAAAATGGTGGTTGTATATTACTAGATGCAAGTGTTTTGTGGTTTAGTTAGTTGAAATGTTTGATAAAACATGATTACTAATTCGGGTATTGTTTTGATTATCAGGAAAAGGAAAAGAGGGTCAGTGATATTAGACAACTGAGTGGAAAGAGACTTGGCAAAGGTGAGTGGATTTATAACCTTTGTATTGTTTAAATTGCAATGGTTTTGGTTGCAATTGAAAGTGTTTAGTGCTGATTAGTTAAGTTTTGACCCCGTTAATGCTGATCAGTTAGTGCTGATCTGTTAGTACTGCTTCCTTATTTCTAGACCGGTATTAATGGTATAATGATAATTAACTGGCTATTTGTTAATTGATTGATATGTGCACATGGAATCTGATATGTGCACATGGAAAAGAGTAGAGGTCAGTCTGCGTGCGGGGCTGAGCTTTCGTTTACTGTTAGATAACGGTAATTGTACCTTGACATATGTGTTGTGTTTGAAGGAAGCTTTACCGTTGCTAATGAGTAAAGGGCTTCCGGTAAGCTGTTGTTAGGCCCACAACAGCTGTAAGGTTCTGCAAAACCGCCGGTCCTCTCGTTATTTGTGAATCTGTAAAGATTGTGAATCTGTGAAGATTGTGAGTCTGTGAAGATTGTAAATCTGTAAAAATTGTGAATCTAGATTTTTGTACTTATACAATATAAAATGTTATATTTTCATTCACTTAGCTTCGTGCTAATCCCCCACTGTGTTGTATCTTTTACAGGTTGTAGACGGATGGGTCTTTGGATAATATGATTAGGAATGATTGACCAAGACTTAAAGAAATAATTTTGATGTCGAGCCGTAATGTTAAGTAACACTGTTTTGGAAATTTAACTTTTATAAAATTATACATCTTATGATTTTATAACTTGTGAATAACAAGTTATATATATATAGGGGTGGGTTCATGCGAGAGCACCCATTTTGCGAGAATTGCGAGAACGAATATTGACCACTCATCTTAATTAATTAGTTTTTTAATTAAAAGGGTAATAAGGTCATTTTACATTTTCTTAATTAAAGCAATTAAATAATAAAAATACAATTAACATATTTAATTGATCCACCGCATGTTCACTAGTGAACACATTTAAATAAATTTACAATTAAATCAATACAAAATATATTTTTCATATCTAATTAACATGACTCTATGTTCACCAGTTAGCAAACGTTTGTGTTCACCATTGAACAAACGGAATATATATTAATGATGGTATGAGATTGAAATACTATAAAAATGATATATACAATACTAAACAAGCCAACATAAATTGAACATAAAATGAGATACAATATTGAACAAACCAACATCAAATGAGATACATACTGAACAAACCAATAATATTGAACATAATTTAATGATGTGTTCACCGATTAACAAACGATGTGTTCACTAGTGAACAAACACAACCTCTAACGAATTAACAGATTAACCCTAGATCACTAGTGAGCAAACAGAAACTCTAACGAATTAAAACCATACATAAAGATCACATACAATTTGCCAAAGAACCACCACAATCACGACAAAGATCTGGAGTGAAATTGAACCGATAACCACCACAATCGGGATAGACCTCTGTAACTGAGATGGCAGATTTATAAAAAGCTTGCACCAGTAGAATTCCTTGAACAATTGCATGTATGTTTCACTAGTTTCAAGGGCTAATTTCGTCAATATGCCTTGAAGTTTTGTGCCAACTGCTAAGATAACTTAAACAAATTATTTGATATATATTCTCATTATACCCAGAATTTTTGTAACAAAAACAAGGCATTTACAACCAATGAGAGCAATGATGCCCAAAACATTGCTTTCTATCGTGCAAGTTTCACAATCAAGATCTTTTATAAATAAATCCTCAAATACTCAAATAAAAGGCCAAACATCTGCCAAAGTCAAAGGTGGACCCAAAATCACGTTCTAATATATCATCTCTCGTGTCTGCAACAAAAACATGTACATTAAAGAACAAATAATAATAATTTAAGAATAGAATTTGTTCCAGAGCATAAAATTGAGTGAATAAACTAAAATTGAACTATTTAAAATCACAAATTCACATTTATATCAATAAGATTGTAAATAGAATTCATTATTTTTAATTAAACCATAAAATTCAGTAAACAAACCATAATCACAAGAACAAAGTTTATTGTTAAAAGATCTTAGGCAATGGTTATTGAGAAATTGAAGAAACCATGGTCAAAGAGAAGCAGATCTGGAAGAAGATATTGCGGTGGTGAGTGTGGACGCAATTAGGTGGAGGCACGGAGGTGGTGCGTGCCGTTGAAGAAACCAAAGAAACCATCGGCAGAGGATGTGCGGCGGGCGCGGGCGGAAATAGTCGTCGGAACAAATTGGGGGGAGAGAGAATACCTAAAAATCACACATGTTTATGATTTCCTTTTACGTTTCACGTCTTTAAATTTTCTTATTAATTGAAGAAATTCCTTATTTAGTTTTCCTGGACATTTACTATCTTACCCATCCGCCTTTTATTTTTATTTTTTCATATTTACAATTTGAACCCACAATCTTAGCCACACATCTCAAAATCTAATGGTTCAAATATGTTCTCGCAATTCTTGCAAATTGGGTGTTCTCGCATGAACCCACCACTATATATATATATATATATATATAATTTTGACACGCTTCCGTATTTAAAAAAAAAAAATGGTTCAGATTTTGCGGTGTTACAATAAGCTTATAAGTTAAACCAAACACTTAAAAAAACTTATTTAGGTTAGTAGCAGGAACCCGCACAATATGGCGACGAGTACCCTGTGACTTTTTTTTTGCGACGTCAAATTGGTGGATGATGGTGGCGGTTGTTGCAGACGGTGTGCATAGTGGTGTTAACGAATGGTGGGTGATGATTATAATTTCAACGTTTTAAGGTTTACAAGATTAAAACACGTATTATAATGAAGCAACGAACATGTGAGCTAGTAGTTTAGTTGGTTAGAGCAATGTGTTAATATTTGAGTAAAGTTTTCTAATTTGTTCTTAGTACTTGCCAGTTTATGTAGAACAAATTGGTAATGCAAACTATAAAATTCAACAAATTGACTTCTAAATGTATTTGTAGCCAACGTAAAAAAGTACTATTAGTGCATAACAAATTGGCTATTTTAAAAATTTTGATTATAAATTGGAATACTATCGTCACAAAACATATAGTTAGAATTTTTAATTTTTAACTTTATTTTGACTTAAAAACTCAAGAAATTGACTTTAATTAAAAAGTAAATAGTCAAAAGTCAATATACATTATTACATATGTACATAACCCTTTAATATTTAAATTAACATAAATAAACTTACTTTAATATTTTAATAATTAAAACCTAAACATGATAGATGTTTAAATAGTGTAGCAGCCCAAAAAACTATAATATACATTGTAGTAATTTGAGTTAATAATTTAGGAATGGTTTAAAATAAACAAAGAACTTGAACAAGTTTGTAATAGAGACAGGGCTAGCATATAGATAAATCAGTACATCGTTAATCTATAAATACATATACACAATTTGTGTTGTTAATAAAACAGAGGCAGTGATGCTTTGGAATAATACTCAACATTGGATTTTTTTTATTACTTTTCCTGAACTGATAATTAACAACATATGTTATCAAAAATATAAACATATTATGTTGTTTCATAAACAAAATATGCTGCTGTAATTGAGAAGATAATTAAAATAACAAATGGTTAGGCTGTTGCAATATAAAAATAAACTTTAGTAAAGATCACAATAATTTTTTTAACAATTAGAAAAAAAATTGCAAAAACACTAACACGCATATACGTAGAATTGAAACAATGACCTGATGTTATATGCTACAAAAATAATAAAATTGAGAAAAAAAATGGAAACACTAAAAACAGATTATAAAGGTTCCTGCATAAAAATATTAACATTAGAAACATTTGTTAGATACATAGTAATGGAGATTTTGGTTTCTATAAAAAATAAGTACATACGGAACTTATGAAAAACACCAAAAGATGATACCTGCAGGAAGTTTGAATGTTTGAATGATAGTATGTTTGTTAAAGAAAATGAAACCCTGATAACCATCTATATAAATACACGGATTTTAAATTTTTTGTTTTTAAAAATAAATATAATTCCGTAATTTAAGCATATTTTTTTAATTAAAATAAAAAAAGTAATCTATATTTGGTATAAATTAAATTTCTTAAACGTTTCTTTTTAAAAATAAATTACATTGCCTAATATTAGTTGGTCCGATATTAATTATACAAAACATTATAGCATTTATTTTAGGAATGACATTTACTCTTATTTAAGTTATGACTTTTAAAATTCCGTTAGCAAATGACAGCTAGTAGTGGTATGTTACGAAACATAGTCACAAAGTTGCATCTTGCCTAGTGGTAAGCTTCCTGCCTGGGGTACCTGCCCACCCGGGTTCGAATTTTGGCAGCTGTAATTTTAAAATTTTAATTTTAACATGGGTTTGAACATTGCTAAAAACGGAAGGCTTCAAATTCAGACATTCTCTTTTAGAAATGTGCAATCTGCATTTTTAAGTAGTATAGATAAACGAAGTTCAATGATTAAGGTTGTAATTAGTGATATACCACAAGACCTTTTGTGTAATTTACTCTAAAATCAATTTTAAGGTTTGATCTTGGTTTTATTCAGCACTATGAGGGTTTAATTGAGGATTGTCACGTGTTTGGTCGGAAGAGAAAAATTTAATGAGTCATTGATGTGGCACATAATCGCACTACGCCTAGTCTCATAATCGCTGCTTCAACCGTCGTGTTGGATCAGGTCCCCCATTCACATTTATCAACGCTTAGACAATCAATGCTACCAAGCATTCCAGGAAAACCATGTTTCTCTTCATGATGCACATATAAATTCTGAACATCAGTGACCGTTGGTTTCCTCAAATAAATAGGGCCGAATATTTCAACAACCCCTTCCGCAAAGTTATACATACTTTCCCTAACGGTCCTTTCAGACATGCGTAGGTACTCGTCAAGAGAATCATGGGACGACCCGTAAGCCATGGATCGGATTACGGCAGTACATTTCTGGAGGGGAGAAAATCCCAGCCTACCTCTAGCATCATATTTTTGTTGATAGAAAGGATACCTGTTTTCTAATGCACTACATATGCGCATGAACAAATTTTTGCTCAAACGAAACCGTCGTTTGAAATCTCTATCGTTATAAACGCTATCATCTGCAAAATAATCTCGATAAAGACGTTGGTGTCCAGCGGCACGATTACGGTTGAGCTTCGCCGTCCTACTGTCGAAGCGGGCGGTGCTACTTTCCGCCGCATGTGCATTCAAACGCGACGCGCAATACGCAATCAGAGCCATATCGTATGAGTCGGATGATGACGATGATGTTGACGACGATGGTGGTGGGGTAGCCATGATTGAACTAGTGATTAAAAATATTGTAGAGAGAATGATTGTAGAGAGAAAGATGGTAAAGATGTGAGAAAAAAAGATGTATAGTGTGTGTATATATAGGGAAAATAAAAAATAAAAATAAAAAGTTTTTTTTTTTAATTATTAACGGTCATATGACCGTTTGTTCGTCCAACGGTCGAAAATCCCTCGCTCCTCCCCTCGTGCTCGCTCGTTGCCGTGGCCACAGAACTCCACCACCGCACCCCACGCCGTGTAGGGGGGCGGTGTTCCCCGGTCAAGCACGGCGTGGCCGAAAGGCCACCTCAGCCCCACGACCCCGCCCTTCGTCCCATACCGTCTAGTCTTAGACCCTCGCTTCATTAATAAGTTTCTAAGCACTCATTTATTTTGACAAATCCTATATAATTAGAATTGAATCATATTACAAATAGACGCTTGTATAAATTTCTATTAGTAATTATGTAAACCAAAGGGCCTTTGGCCTAGCGGTATGGTGTATGACTCTCAACCTTAAGGTCTGGAGTTCGAGTCCCGTCGTGGACATATGTGGTAATTAGAAGTAGATTAGATTTGCCGTTTCAAAAAAAAAAAAAAAAAAAAAAGTAATTATGTAATTTAAAAATTACATATTGTAATTGAGATTACATAGCAAATAGCTAAGAATTCAATTACATTACTTGAATGAACTAACAAATTTTAACATTTGGTTTGCTTCTAACTTTAAAACCGTTTAAATATATTTAAAAAATATATTCTTTTAAAAAGTCTAAAAATAATTTAAATAATTTAAAATATTAAAAAAATTAAAATTTAAAACTTAAAAAAATAGATAATAAAAGAAAATAAAAAATAAAAAGGAAATAGGAAATACAAAAAACAAAAAACAAAAAATAAAATATAGAATACACGTGGAAGGTTTGAATTATTTAATGCACTTAAATACCTTATCTTAGAAGAGTTGTGTTCTAAGTATTTTAAGGGTTTTGTATAGTCTTAAGGGATATATCCTAGACATTGGATCAAAATAGTCAAGATCAAATCACAGTGTTTCAAACACATGTGTTTCAAGTCACGACCATCACCGCCGGTCGCCACCACCGACCACCGCTGGCCGCCACCTCCGTCCGCCGTTCGCCGCCGAGCGCCGTCGTCCGGAGGCGGCGGCCGGCGACCGACGGCTGTGGTGGTGGCTGACAGTGAAGGTGCTGGTGGTAATGGGGGTGGTGGTGGTATTGATGTATTGAAACACATGTGATTTACTAAAACACATGTGTTCCAAAATATAAACGAGCATATTACTTCGAAGCACATGTGTTTCAAGTCACGAAACACATGTGTTTCACTAAAAACATGAGTTTTTAAAACACAAGGGAGCATACGAACTACGAAGCACATGTGTTTAAAAAGGTGAAACACATGTGTTTCACTAAAAACATGAGTTTGTAGAACACATGGGAGTATACGAACTACGAAGCACATGTGTTTTAAAAGGTGAAACACATGTGTTTCAAGTCACGACCACCACCGCCAGTCACCACCGCCGGCGGGCACCTACTGTCGCCGTCCGCCTCCCCCGGCCGCCGTCTCCGGCCGTCGGAGGTGGGTGGGGTATTGTGTATTGAAGCACATGTGTTTGTATTAGTGGTGGTGGTTTAAATATTGATCTTGACCTTTGACTTTTTCTTGATCCAATGAATATTAATTATCTATTGGGACTATATAAAATCTTTGAACTACCTTGAAAATTCCTTTATATTAGAAAACCTCATATATGAATATAAATTCCAATTACAAGATAAACACATAAAATTTGAATTCAATTACTTCACAATTCAATTCAATTCAATTCAATTAAACATTATAGTAAAATAAACGTCTTAGATCCTTCGTCTCCAAAATAAATGGCTTACGTTTCACAAAATTGGGGCATCAATTGCCACTCTAAATTCAGCGCGACGGTCAAAATTATGGCACCCCTTCGGAACACTTACGTCTATTAAGTGGTAACGGAGAAACCATTATCAGTTTCCATAATTATCCAAAAATCCAAATTCATTTGCAATGATGTCTGCTTGAATCGATTGACAACACGACCTTTTTTAACAGGTACTTCTTCTTCTTCTTAGGTTAATCACGTGATCATCTTTTCTTTGTTCATGTTAGTAAATTTGTTTTTTTTTTTTTTTGCATCTGCACATCATATGTTCGATGAAATGCCATGTTTTTAAAATTTACCTTATGGTGAAGATTCACGCAAATTAAACATTCTTCATATTCTTTCTTAATTACTCCGTAATATCTTTTTTTTTTTTTTTTTTTTTTGCATCTTCTGATTTACTAAACATCCCAATAACACTAAAAATCTTCTGTCATAATATCACATGATCCACATATTGGAATGGCAGACAGGTGCTTTTCTTTTCAAGTTAACGAACAAATATTTACAAGTTATCACTTTGGCTAACATGAAAATGTATCCGTAGACAAAAAAATGAATAGATTATAAATAAGTAAATAGATTCGTCGAAAAAAATTTGTGAGACAAAAAATAGTATTATTTAAAAATCCTCTAAATTAACTAAAGTCCTATTACAAGTTTTAATTGCCTAAAAAATTCCAGATACGACATATACATTGTTTTCTATCCAGCTGCACACGAGGATCTATGGCCGTTCCAATAAGCCGAAATGGTAGGGATCAGAAGATCTCGTGCTAAGTGTACCATTACATAATCGTTACCATATACGCATGCAATCAAAATAGTCTTCCAAACCTTTCCAAAGAGGAAAAAAAAGTTAAAAAAATGAGGATCACACCAAACTTATTAGCAATTAGGATGTCTGTGTGAGGCATACTCATCTAGTGTCGCTTTGTCGCTATGGTTCCGGTACCGTGCCAGTTTGTAAGAAATTCATTGAATTATATACAGTAGTAAACTTTCATAACGTTTATCGTATGAACTCAATAACTCTTGTAACAGTTGGTGTCGAACATTGCGTAATTGATTTTCATCACACCCGAGATAAAAAATATTGCTTGAAATTCCCAATTTCCATCACCCAACACGTTTTTTTATAAGTTAGATGTAAGGATGGAACATAACTAGAGTCTCATGTATTAATGGATCAATGTAGAATGATGGAGTCTCATGGTTGAATTCCGGAAGTTCAGATATGAAATTTCGCCTACGTATGAACTATGTCTTGCCGGTTCCTTAGTCAACCCAACAGATTTTGACGTGATTGAATAATTTTGTCTTGTAGGAGCTTGACTTATAGAATCAAGTTGTTTTTTGCTCACTTCTTCAGGTTTGGGCGTCCACACGTATTGTGTTTTACCAGCGGGTTCTTTGATGATGTTTTGTTTCAGTGTAACAAACCTACTAGCTTTCTCATCAAAAAATTTTCTCGGGTTTCAACTCCCTGGTGAACTTTTATCTAAACATTTCCAACCCATCGTCACAACAAATATTCGCATTTTCAAAAAAATTCGACGATGATAAATTAAGCTTTTTCCAGAATACGTCAATCAGATCCAATGGAATTCACTCGCCTGCATTGGAAAAATCATTAATGTAAACAATCAATATATAGATAAAATCCATAAACACTTTTGAGTATTTCACATGATTTCAAGTAAACCGAAAAGTGGTAACATGCAAGCAAGAGGTAAGCCATAACTATGTCATAGTTTACTGCCACAGTTTGAAGTGTCATGTGTACTCAATCGATGAAGTTCTCCTAGTAGTGTATTAGAGCTTTGTGTGACACAAAACCCCGCAGTAATCCGAGGCATGGTATGTTGTGTTTGTTTTTTAGGAGAATTTTTCTCTTAGCGAAGGTTTCATGTATCTTTGTAATTTGAGACTTCACAAATCGATCAATGGAACCACGAAGAAAATTCTGCCTCAAAGTACTTCTTTAGCTTTGCATGTTAGCTCTCAACTCTATTCGTAGTTCGTTCTCCAAAGTTGAGATCTTGATCGATCCAGACGGAGACAAACATTTCCTTGTATTTGCTTAACCAACTTACATTCACAATGTTAGAAACTACTGGAAATAATATAAATGTTATCCATATAGAAAAATCTTCTAAAATTATTAGCAATTTGTTAAAAAAGACAGTAAGACTTATACCTGCACACCGACTCAAGATTGATTGAAATTTTCTATAGTTTTCATTGTACACTGTCAACGACATTGCATGAAAGGCATCCCACTCAACTTTCGACTTGATATATTGCTTAAAATTCTTTCTAATATCTTTTCGAGTCATGTGCCATCTACAAAGTAACGAATTGGCATCGGGGGAAACTTATTTGCATGTATTCATGAGTTCTGACTCTCTGTCCGTCACTATAACGTGTGGGTGCATGCACTCGTCTAATGTTAGCTTTAGACACATTAATACCTAATGACAACTCCCCTTTTTTTTCGTTAATGATAAATGCAAATGCTATGCTAAACGTCTTGTTTGTTGAAGTTATACCAACAATCTCAACAGATGGCATATCGTATCTACTTGTCTTGTATGATGCATCAACGATTAAAACGTGTGGAAATGCACGTCATATGGCCATTGACTTTGGATGAACGAAAAATAGATATGTCATTGGCCATACGGTGTTTGATACGCATCCAGTATATCACACCAAAGTTGACAGGCCAAAAATACTACAAGTCTATTCTAGAAGGGCCAAAGATGGAATTAAAGAAAGTGGCTAGAGTTTGTTAGAGGAGAGAGGAAGAATGAGTAAGGGAAGGATTGTCTTGCTCATGCTTATGCATTGAGAGAGGTTAAGCCTTGGCCAATGTAAACATTTGGAGTTCTATTCTACAATTCATATCGTTTCGTGCATTTCATCTATCATTTTCATTCTTATACAAATTATTCAATCACAATCTTATCAGTGTGCATTTCCACACATTTTGATAGTGGATGCAACATCAAACACAAACAAATAAGGTATGCCTTTTGTTGAGATGATTGGTGCAACTTCAACAAACAAGACGTTTAGCATAACATTTGCATTTATCATTAATGAAAATGAGAGCTATCATTGAGTATTAACGTGTCTAAAGCTGACATTAGACGAGTGCATGTACCCACACGTTATAGTGATGGACAGAGAGAGTCTGAACTCATGAATGCATGGAAACAAGTTTCCCCTGATGCCATTTGGTTAGTTTGTAGATGGCACATGACTCGAAAGATATTAGAAAGAATTATAAGCAATATATCAAGTCGAAAGTTGAGTGGGATGCCTTTCGTCCAATGACGTTGACAGTGTACAATGGAAACTATAGAAAACTCCGATCAGTCTCGAGTTGGTATGAAGGTATAAGTCTTATTGTGTTTTTTAAACAGTCTTAATAATTTTAGAATATTTTTTTCCCCGACAAATGATTTTCTCCGTCTAGATCGATTAACATCTCAATTTTCGAGAACGGACTACGAATAGAGTTGAGAGCCAACATCCAAAGCTAAAGAAGTACTTGTGATGTGTGAAAACCAGTTATAAAATTATAATCTAAATACGTCCTTTCCTAGATTACCACACTATTAGGCAAGTATGACCTAATCGTGAGCAATATAGTTCAGGTAAGTAAATTCGGGTATATTCGTCTCCACAGGGAACAATTAAGCTGATTATATAATATAAAACTAATTAATTAAACTGAACAAATAATTAAAAGGGGTTTTCATTTGGAACATTTTTTATTTGCAAACTGAATAATAAAACTAAATTTGATTTTTTTAAAAGTAAACAATCAACTAAAACGAAGAAGAAGTGTTTCGATATTAAGGAGGATATTCACTATGAGTCGAATCCGTCTAGGTCTAGGTTTGGTTTTGAAGCACCGATTTAATTCATGTTCTAGGAGTTTAAGGAACTAGATTTCTCTCAAAACCTTACAATGAGTCTAATATGATCTCTAGGAATTTCTTCTCAAGAAACCTGTTTAAATTCACACTCCTGCTTGTTATTTCTAACTAGGTCCGGCTTTCCGAGACCTTCTAATCCTAGGAATTTCTTCTCTAAAGATTAGACTTTAAGTTGCACCTAAGTTATTGGTATCAAATCTCGGACCCCTATTTCTAGTGAGTCGCTGACTAGGTCAAACGGTATGAAAAGTCAAGGATATTACTAGATCAATTAAATGTTGTCAATATTCTATCAATCAAGCAATAAACAGATTCAATAATGCAGTTGTAAAGGTTTAACGAAAAAGTTTTGTGTTAAAAACACAAGTGTTCAAACAATCATCATAAAATCCTAAGAATATCCAAACCTAAAACCTAAACTTCATCTAATCATAGCGAATATAAGATGATTAGCACATAGACATGCTAAAAATCATCAAACAATCGTGAAGAAACATAAACATAAACATAATAGAAATCAATAGTGATAAAAAACCAATGTTTGATGCTTGAAATCTTGATCTTGAGTGCTCCTAGGGTATTTTTCGGCTGCCAATTCGTATTAGGTCAAGAGTTTTTTTTTTCAAATCTGCAATTCTCGCTTAAATATACGTCAGATCGCTGGAAATCACGTCGCTAACCCAACTTTCGCGTCGCTATATGTGCTCCCGCGTTAATTCGCGGCGCTATCTCAAAGATAGCGGCGCGATCTGCTCTTTTTGATGGCAAACAGCGACTCGATTTCGCGTTTTAATGGAAAATAGCGATATAGATAGCGGCATAGATAGCGGCGCTATCCTTAGATAGCGGCGCTATCTCTGGATTTTTCTGCAGAATTTCATTTCTTGTGTCGTTTTGGCTCATTTTTGTCACTTTTTCTTCTATAGCCTGAAAAATACAATGGGAACTATATTTGAGTGATAACATCATGTTCTAATCAATAAACACATACAAAAATAGGTATATTGGCATATAAATATATGTGTAAATATGCCAATATCAAGATGCCCACACTTGAACTTTGCTTGTTCTCAAGCAAATCATCATTAAAATAATCCAATCAGGTATAAACAATTATAAAGCAATCGACATTTCATCTCAATTTATTCATATAAACACTACAATTTTCAGATCCTAGTCCATTTAGCAGTTAAAATTTCACATTATATTTTATGCCCAAGTTTGTGTAAAAACATCAGTTAACTTTTCACTAGTCTAATCAAACCCTTAACTATGTTATTTAGACTACTTTTTAACTTAGATCCTAATTCATTCTTGCCTAACCTATAAATGCCATCTTTATGAAAATCACCCGACTAGTAAGGTTAAAAGAAGAAAAATTAGTTTATTTATTCATTTCATAACTTATTTGCTTTATTCATTCATGCTTTGCATGTTTATTTATTTTATTTATTTGTCTTTATACATGCTTTGCATGTTTATTAACTTATTTATTTATTTGTTTGGAAGAGAGAACCACAACTTTCATTGAGCACCCGCGTAAAAGACTTTCAGCCAACATATCCATATCAGTTGACCTTAGTATGCCAGGTTTAAAGGACCCCGCGAGCTTACTTGTCGGGAACCCAAGGTCGGCTAATTGTTCCCCCTAAGTATTTTATTAGGTATTTATTCAAGAATTGATTTGAACCTCAGCTTACATTGTGAACCCGCGTAAAAGACTTTCTGCCAACATATCCAGATCAGTTGACCTTAGTATGCCAGGTTTGAAGGACCCCTCGGGCATACTTGTCGGGAGCACAAGGCCGGCTGAATATTCTCACCGATTCTCAAATTTTTCATGTATATTATTTAGCAATTTATTTACGTAAACTAAAAGTTCTTAATCTAACCTAATGTCATCAGGAGTTAGCTTTGCTAAACTTAATTTTCTAAAAGACAATACTTATAGATTTACAAGAATTTCAAATTTTCCAAGTTAGAAAGTGATTTAATTAACGAGTTAAAGAGATAATTAGATCGGCAAAAAGCCACAAAAATTGGCACATAAAAGCTAAGAAAAATTTTAACTTTTAAAGTGAACTTTATTGTCTAAAAATTGTTTTCTAAGGTTGGGATGTGTCTAAAAAAAAAATTTCTGATTGAATTGGTTTGTTCGTTTTTTGAGATGATTTACTATGAAAACTACCAAGTGGTGGATACCATACCCCATGCCCACACTTAAAGCATTGCATTGCCCTCAATGCAATAAAAATAATAAAGAATTAAAAACTAAAAAAAAATAAAAGGCAAAAGGGAACGGTACTCCATGAAGGTATTTTGATTTTTGTGTGTTCCAAGAATTGTTATCATCCAAATGCACGATCCATTTTCGAGCATTTCCATCCAGTTCCTTAGCTCACCATATTCTATTAAATTGTAACTAGAACAAAACTAAAAAAAAAAAAAAAAAAAAAAAAAAAAAACTGGTAAAATATTTCACATAACCAAATAAAAAAAATAAAAACGAAAATTGTAGCTAAATAAAAAAATAAAAAAAATAGTAATGTAAAGTACAACCCAATCGAATAATCAGTTTTTTTAAACCCAAACAGAGCAATCAATGAGCACGCCCATCCCGAGGCGATGTCGGGTCATATTGCTGGAACCAGTCCTCATAGCTCGGGTAGTTTGGCAGTGCAGGCAAGTTCGGGCCCCAATAAGGTAATGTGTTCTGGGCCTCGAATGGTGGTGCAGGGGCTTGCCAGTACGGGAGAGTTCTAGCCCGTTCTCCTTGATAGTAATTTCGTTGGAGCTGTAAGGTCTTACTATCCATATGGTGCCTCATCCCGCTGAAGTCTGTCCTCAATCCAACCATATCAACCTGCAAAGCATGAACATCATTATATAAATTTTGGTACGGGTCAAACGTAGAAGGACCCGCTCCGGACCCAGATGCTCCCGGATGTCCATGACCATGCTCCATAGGTGGCGGCGGTTCCATCTCCCCCATTGCCACATCTTCCGGTATTTGTGGTTGTTGCCTTTGCCCTCTTGGTCGCCTCAGTTGTGCACCTCTTCCACCAGTATCGGTTGACGGGTTATCTTCCCATGCATACCGTCCTTCTTCCACCCCGGCTATCGGATCTCTAATTACTCCCATTCCCGCCAGCTGATGAATATCTAAAAAGCCCATCTCTTGCTTCGTCAATGTGATCGTGACCCGCGGTGTTAAAGTTACTGCTGCTCTGGCCAAGCGTGTGATGTATTGGCCTCCTGTGAAGCCACTTTTACCCTTATGTCCCTGTGCCTGACCATTCAGAAATGAAGCAAGGACGAGTGGAATGTTAGTAATTCGATCCCTGTTGATCAGTTGATATAATAGCCAAAGGCTATACATGTTTATCTTTTCTACCCCCTCTTTCCGTTGACGAATGGTGTTTGAGATCATCCGATACAAATATCTATGTTCACTGTTTCGAATATGTTTACTCTTGGATGATCTCGGGTCAAATATTCCGACCCTAATGGTTTCCCAAATTCTGTCAACATTCCGGGCTTCCTGGTATTCTCCCCGGTTTAGATAAGGAAGGAAATGAGGGCTATTTGTTTGAGCCGCGGTGTAGAGGCCCAGATTAATAGCAAACTGTATTAATGAACAGTTGACCCAATGATTGGCTACCTGATAATTGATGGTGATGGTGTTGGGTTCATTATGAGCTCTCGTGAAATCCAAGTGGAAGGTGGTGAAGAATTCGAGGACTAGTTCCGAATACACCGGTTCTCTCATAGTTAAGGCAACCTCCCAAGCGTTGCAAGTGAGTACCACAGTGTTGTTATTTCCGCGAATTTCGCGGATCAAGTAAGAATGAATGGCATCAGACTTGCCTAGCGATGTGAGTAGGTCCCAGTCTGGAGTTCGACCCACATTTATATTTTTATTCATGATTTCATTCCGCCTTTCTTCGAGGCGTAATCGGGTGGTTTCGGTACGGATGTTGGTGAATTCCTCAAACACATGATGGTTGAATTCCTCAAAATCTGAATTTATGAAAACATGTGATATATTTGTCAAAAAGTTGATCCCAATTTACTACATATTATCCCCAATGTGAAAACTTAACAAGTATTTCTAGAAGTGATTAAAAAATTGAACTTATTAACACAATATAGATAATCTAACAAGCAAAACATAAGCTGAATTCGGATTTTTGACAAGAACAAACCCTAGTTCATAGAGTTTCTCCCTAAAAAGTAAAAATCAAGCCTCAAAATTCAAAGTTTTACACTAAGGTTTAGTAATCGTTCGACTAATTAACATACTATAGCTTGAATCTACAACTAATCAAGGAATAAACGAAGAAAAAAAAAACAAAACCCCCAAATTTTCGGACCTAGATAAGAACACCCACAAAAATCTAAGATTTGGACCCTAAAAGATGAATCAATGGAAGAAAAGAAGGGTATACCAACCTTAGATGCCATGGGGATGAAGATATGTGGAAGAAATCGGAAGATTTGGTCGGAAATTGGGGTTTGGAGGCTTAAATCGTCGAAAATCGTGGCTGGTTAGGGTTTTGGTTGTGCGATCTGCGAACAGGGAAGAAACGGATGTTTCTATACGCTGGAGAGATCGTGCCGCTATCCTAGATAGTGGCGCTATTTGTTGCGGACCCGTATTTGCGATTTAGCCGGGTCGGGTAAGATAGTGTGCCCGATTAAAGGATAGCGCCGCTATTTCTGAAATAGCGACGCGATCTTGTACGCGATTACGAGGTAAAACGCGAAATCGGGTCGTTGTTTGACTGCTCGATTTGGTAGATAGCGGCGCTATCTAGGATAGCGGCGCTATCTATGAATTTTTATATTTTTATATTTTTCATTATTATTTTTTTTTAAAAAAAGAAGAAACGCAGAACGGAAAGGGAAAAACAAGTAAACACGGGTTGCCTCCCGAGAAGCGCTTCATGGATTTACGAGTCTAGAGCTTGACTCAGTGTTGCTCTTTTACTTCTTTTCGCCCATCATGGCGAAATGCACCTCCTCCGTCTCAGTCACGCCTTCATTCTCATCTTTATGGTAAAGCTTTAAGCGATGCCCGTTAACACTGAAATGACCGTTTTTGGTTACGAGGTCTACGTATCCTGATGGGTGTTATTTTAAAACATTATAGGGACCCGCCCATTTGGATTTAAGTTTTCCCGGTGAAAACTTATATCGGGATTGATAGATTAGGACTTTGTCACCCGGTTGGAAGCATTTATGAGTTTTCAGTTTCTTATCGTGCAAATACTTGCTTCTCTCTTTGTAGATTCGCAAATTTTCATATGCTTCAAATCGGTGTTCATCGAGAAGATTGAGTTGATGATTACGTTAGGTCCCGGCGGGAACGATGCTCATGTCACATTCTTTGATAGCCCAATAGGCTTTGTGTTCGATCTCGAATGGAAGGTGACATGCTTTCCCGTAAATCATCCGATAAGGAGTATGGCCGATAGGAGTTTTGTATGCGGTACGGGATGCCCAAAGAGCATCCTCAAGTCGTTGAGACTACAACTTGGGATTTTTCTCAATGGTTTTCTCTAGAATTCTTTTTAAAGCTCGATTAGTGTTCTCGACTTGACCACTAGTTTGGGGATGATATGCGGTCGTGAAGCGATGGTGGACACCGTATCGTTGGAGAGTTTTCTCCATGAGATGGTTGGCAAAGTGCGTGCCACGATCACTAATCAGTGCCATTGGGCAACCGAACCGGCAGAAAAGAGATTTAAGAAAATTGATTATGACTCGGGCATCATTCGTTGGAAGAGCTTTTGCCTCGGCCCATTTGGAGACGTAATCAACCGCAACAAGGATGTATTTGTTACATTGGGAGCTCGGAAACGGACCCATGAAGTCTATGCCCCAAATGTCGAAGACCTCACAAACTTGGATTCCATGCTGTGGCATTTCATCCCGTTTGGATATACTTCCGGTTCGTTGGCACGCATCACAAGTTTTGACCAATTTTTGTGCATCTTTGAATATTGTTGGCCAATAGAAGCCCGCATCAAGAACTTTCCTGGCGGTGTAGTTTGGACCGAAATGTCCACCGGTGGGGCCGTTATGACATTGGTTGAGAATGTCATGGGCTTCATCACCGGAAACACACCGCCTATGCATCAAATCGGGATTGGCCCGGAAAAGATGTGGAGCGTCCCAATGGTAGTGTTTTAGATCTGAAAAGAATTTCCCCTTTTGTTGATGGGTCATTCCTTTAACAAGAACACCCGCTGCTAAATAATTTGCAAAATCAGCGAACCACGGGTCGTTGGTGTCTTGTAAAGCATTGACCACTTCGATGAATTCGTCGGGGAAAGTATCATGAACCCCATCTTCATTGCACTCCTCAAGGTGAGGGTTCTCTAATCGAGATAGATGATCCGCCGCAAGATTTTCCGCACCTTTTTTATCTTTTATCTCAATGTCGAATTCTTTTAGGAGAAGAATCCAACGAATGAGGCGCGGTTTTGCATCTTGCTTGGCGAAAAGATATTTCAATGCTGAGTGATCCGTATAGACAATTGTTTTAGATAAAACAAGGTACGGACGAAATTTGTCAAAGGCGAATACCACTGCAAGGAGTTCTTTTTCAGTTGTGGTGTAATTCGCCTGAGCACCGGTGAGTGTTCGGCTCGCGTAATAAATGGGTTGGAAATGATTGTTTATACGCTGACCCAAAACTGCACCGAGTACGAAATCACTAGCATCGTACATGAGTTCGAATGGTAACTCCCAATTGGGAGATACCATGATAGGAGCTTCTGTGAGCCGATTCTTGAGAAGATCGAAGGCTTCCACACATTCGGGGGTGAACACGAAAGGTGTATGCTTCTCGAGAAGGTTAGTCATGGGTCGGGTTATCTTGGAAAAATCCTTGATGAACCGATGATAGAATCCCGCATGACCTAAGAAACTTCTCACAGATTTAACATTTGAAGGGGGAGGTAATTTAGAAATGAGATCGATTTTTGATTTATCGACCTCAATCCCCTTCGCAGAAATTTTGTGACCTAACACGATGCCTTCGCGCACCATGAAATGACACTTTTCCCAATTAAGTACGAGATTTGATTCCTCGCACCTAATGAGAACTCGCTCTAAGCTAGAAAGACATGAGTCGAAGGAGTCTCCGAATACTGAGAAATCGTCCATGAAGACTTCCATACAGTCCTCGATCATGTCTTGGAAAATCGCGGTCACGCACCGCTGAAATGTTGCAGGAGCGTTGCACAAGCCGAATGGCATCCTTCGATACGCGAATGTACCGAAGGGGCACGTGAAGGTGGTCTTTTCCTGATCTTGGGAATCGATCGGGATTTGAAAGTAGCCGGAGAAATCGTCCAAGAAACAATAGAAGTTGTTTCCGGCTAATCTCTCCAACATTTGATCGATGAAGGGTAAAGGAAAGTGATCCTTTCGAGTGGCTTCGTTGAGTCTGCGGTAATCGATGTAGACTCGACATCCCGTGAAAGTACGAGTAGGGACGAGTTCGTTCTTATCATTACGCACAACTGTCATCCCCCCTTTTTTTGGAACCACTTGGACCGGACTCACCCAAGGACCATCAGAAATGGGATAGATGAGCCCTGCATCAAGCAGTTTAAGAACTTCTTTCTTTACGACTTCCTTCATGTTGGGATTTAAACGCCTTTATCTCTGCACACTAGGTTTGAAGTTTTCTTCCATTAAGATTTTATGTGTACAAAAAGAAGGGTTTATACCCGGAATATTTGCGGTTTTCCAAGCTAGAGCTTTTTTGTGTGTTTTTAAAATTTTTATTAATTTTTCTTTTTCTGAAGGAGCTAGAGCAGAAGAGATGATTACGGGCAAGTCAGATTCTCCCTGAAGGAATGCATACTCTAGATGGTCTGGTAATGGTTTAAGCTCAAGAGATGGGGGGTCCTCGAAGGATGTTTTAATATGGAGTTTTTGATCAGGATCGAATTTCTCAAAAACTACTTCATTTTCTTCCAAATCCTCTTCGTCAAGGCGAAGTAGTTCCTCGAGCTCTGAGAGATCTTGGATGGATTCGGGAGAGTCTAGACTGACATCACCATAGGTAGTAATGTCATCGCAATCTAGGTCTAGAAACGAAGTAATTTCCTCCTCCATGCATACATCGATGATGTCGATGAAATTGCATGTATCATCAGAGGCAGAGGTATGCCTCATCGCTTTCTCAATGAAGAAAGTGACTCGGTCATTCCCGACACCTAGACTAAGCTGTTTTTCAGCAACCAAGATTATGGCACTGGCAGTGTTCAGAAAGGGTCTCCCTAATATGAGAGGGACACTGGGCTCTTCTGGGATATCTAGGATAACAAAATCAGCAGGGAATATCAATCTATCGACTTTTACTGGGACGTTCTCTGCTATGCCTAACGGGTATTTAAAGGACATGTCTGCTAGCCTAACACTCATCCTAGTCGGTTTAATATCTGTTAATCCTAATTTCAGGTACATCGACAAAGGCATTAAATTTATGCTAGCTCCTAAGTCCGCTAGTGCTTTTACTGGGACGCTCTCTGCTATCCCTGGATCGCCCTTTTTTGGAGGCATGTTTGGTTGAAGGATAGCTGAGCATTCCTCACTTAGTATTGCTGATGATGCCTCCTCATTCAGTGTCTTGCTAGATACCAGATCCTTGATGAACTTCCCATAGTTCGGCATTCCTGCTAACATGTCAACCAAAGGGACGTTAATGCGCACCTGTTTTATCATGTCAACGAACTTACCGTATTTCTCTTTAAGCTTTTCCTTCCTCAACCGTTGAGGGAAAGGAACCTTCGGTGTGTACGAGTTTGTTGCATCTTGTTTAGTAGACTTGTGTGCATCCTTTGGTTCTGCTTTTTCCGGTTCTTTTGGAGTATCGATCTTCTCCATAGCTACATCCTCTTCTTCAATTTGAGTCTCCCCATTAACCTGTACATCACAAGAACTTTCGTTAGTATTTAATACAGGTGAACTTACCGTTTTACCACTTCGAGTGGTGATAGATTTAACATTCTCGAAGCCCCGCTTAGGATTATCTTGTGTACGGGGTGGTAAAGTGCCTTGTGGACGTTCTTGTAGAATTTCAGCCATCTTGCCCAGGTTTCTCTCTAAACTTTGAATTGCTGCCTGCTGATTTCTGATTATTTGATCTTGTTCTTCAGCTTTCTTGTCTTGTTTTTCCATGTACTTCTCGAGCAAAATTTCCATTGAGGATTTTTGCCCTTGACCTGCAGCATTATCTCGCGGTGGTTGATTTGCCTGATTATCACGTTGGAAACCAAGGGGGTTCGAGTTTCTCGGGGGGTAGTTATTATTTTGGTTATTGTTGTTATAACCTCTGTTGTTGTTGTTTTACCCCTGATTGTTGTTGTTGTACCCTTGATTTCCACCTTGATAGTTATTTCGGTACCCATTGTTGATGTAATGCAACTCCTCCTCTGCTGACATTGGCTGCTGTTGTGTGCAGTCTTTGGTGAGATGTGGTCCTTTGCATTTATCGCATCCAACCTGTATGGCATGTAAACAACTAGTTATTTTATCTAATTTTCGTTCGAATGCCTGTTGACTGTTCTTTAATGCGGCCACTTCATCGTTTTGTCTATCGTCCACCATATTCAATTGACCAGTTCGTCTGTCAGTTTGCCATTCCATATTGTTCATAGCTAGGTCTTCAACGAGTTGATATGCTTGAGTTGGAGTTTTGTACATGAACAACCCACCACTTGACGAATCGAGAAGGGACCGAGATGTGTAATCCAATCCCCTATAGAATATGTGTACTATGTTATTTTTCTCGAAACCGTGGTTTGGGCATTTCCTCAATAGACCTTTCAACCTCTCCCACACATCTGTCAACTTTTCACCTGAATCCTGCATAAAAGCCATAATGTCAGTTTTTAATTTGTCAGCCTTAGCAGGTGAAAAATATCGAGTGATAAAGCGACTTCGGAGTTCATCCCAAGTCGTAATTGAGCCTGGCTCTAACGATTTAACCCATTCTCTTGCATCCCCAGTTAAACTGAAGGGAAACAATCTGAGTCTCATGGCATCCAACGATACGTCTCGTTGTTTGAACAGCTCACAGATTTCTAGAATGTTCTCAAGATGTCTGTTAGGATCATTGCATAATCTGCCATCGAAGTTCAGATCCCGCACCATACTAAGGAATTGACCTTTAATCTCGAAATTGATATTGTTCAATTCTGGAACTGTGATGGATGGAGTAGGGGGGTTGGCGGTGTCTGTCTAATGTTCCACATGGGTTGCTCCTCTGGAGCATTTGGTTGATCTCCCATCTCAAAAATAGGATTGTTAATACTTTGGAAGCGAATCGACTCTAGTTATTGCGCTGCTAAAACTGCTCTACGTCGCCGGCGAAGAAGTCTCTCTGGCTCAGTATACGGTAATATCGGATCAGAGTCAGAGCTACAGGTCATACACCTGCAAAACCTCAAGACAATTGTTAAAAACGCAACTGTTTACTAGAATCAATAAACATAAAATAACTTATCCAAAAATGAATTCTTAGATAAGGATCGATTAAAAAATAGTTCTAATTTACTAATCACGCAACTGTTCCCCGGCAGCGGCGCCAAAAACTTGATGTGTGAAAACCAGTTATAAAATTATAACCTAAATACGTCCCTTCCTAGATTACCACACTATTAGAAAAGTATGACCTAATCGTGAGCAATATAGTTCAGGTAAGTAAATTCGGGTATATTCGTCTCCACAGGGAACAATTAAGCTGATTATATAATATAAAACTAATTAATTAAACTGAACAAATAATTAAAAAGGGTTTTTTAATTGGAACATTTTTTATTTGCAAACTGAATAATAAAACTAAATTTGATTTTTTTAAAAGTAAACAATCAACTAAAACGAAGAAGAAGTGTTTCGATATTAAGGAGGATATTCACTATGAGTCGAATTTGTCTAGGTTTAGGTTTGGTTTTGAAGCACCGATTTAATTCATGTTCTAGGAGTTTAAGGAACTAGATTTCTCTCAAAACCTTACAATGAGTCTAATATGATCTCTAGGAATTTCTTCTCAAGAAACCTGTTTAAATTCACACTCCTGCTTGTTATTTCTAACTAGGTCCGGCTTTCCGAGACCTTCTAATCCTAGGAATTTCTTCTCTAAAGATTAGACTTTAAGTTGCACCTAAGTTATTGGTATCAAATCTCGGACCCCTATTTCTAGTGAGTCGCTGACTATGTCAAACGGTATGAAAAGTCAAGGATATTACTAGATCAATTAAATGTTGTCAATATTCTATCAATCAAGCAATAAACAGATTCAATAATGCAGTTGTAAAGGTTTAACGAAAAGCATCTGTATTAAAAACACAAGTGTTCAAACAATCATCATAAAATCCTAAGAATATCCAAACCCAAAACCTAAACTTCATCTAATCATAGCGAATATAAGATGATTAGCACATAGATATGCTAAAAATCATCAAACAATCGTGAAGAAACATAAACATAAACATAATAGAAATCAATAGTGATAAAAAACCAATGTTTGATGCTTGAAATCTTGATCTTGAGTGCTCCTAGGGTATTTTTCGGCTGCCAATTCGTATTAGGTCAAAAGTTTTTTTTTCAAATCTGCAATTCTCGCTTAAATATACATCAGATCGCTGGAAATCGCGTCGCTAACCCAACTTTCGCGTCGCTATATGTGCTCCCGCGTTAATTCGCGGCGCTATCTCAAAGATAGCGGCGCGATCTGCTCTTTTTGATGGCAAACAGCGACTCGATTTCGCGTTTTAATGGAAAATAGCGATATAGATAGCGGCATAGATAGCGGCGTTATCCTTAGATAGCGGCGCTATCTCTGGATTTTTCTGCAGAATTTCATTTCTTGTGTCGTTTTGGCTCATTTTTGTCACTTTTTCTTCTATAGCCTGAAAAATACAATGGGAACTATATTTGAGTGATAACATCATGTTCTAATCAATAAACACATACAAAAATAGGTATATTGGCATATAAATATATGTGTAAATATGCCAATATCAACTTGGAAGGAAAAAAAAAATCTCTATGTAGATTCGTTGGTTCAATAGTTCTATTGATCGATTTGTGAGGTCTCAAATTATAGAGATACATGAAACTTTCAAAATTTTCCTAAAAAATGGACACAACATACCAGGCATCGGATTATTGCGGGGTTTTGAGTCACATAAAGCTCTAGATATATAACTAAGAGAACTTTCAGCGACTGAGTACACATAACTCTTCAAATGGTGGTTGTAAACTATGACATAGTTGTGTTACTATGTGCTTGCATGCTATCAATTTACTTGAGATCAAGTGAAATATTCAAAAGTGTTTTTATAAATTTTATTTATATATTGATTATTTATAAACTAACGATTTTTTTCAATGTAAGCGACCATATTCCGTTGGATTTGATAGACGTATTTTGGAAAAACCTTGATTTATCACCGACAAATTTTGTTGAAAATGATGATATTTATTGTGACCGCAACCCACTGTTCAAAAAAATACGTTTGGACGACCAAACTTGAAGAAGCGATAGCAAAAACAAGTCGATTCCATAAGTGAAGCTCCTAGAAGACAAAGTTATCCGGCCGAGTTAAAATTTGCCGGGTTGACCAATGAACATGCAAGACATAATTCATACAAAGGCGAAATTCCAGAGTTTAACATGAGCCTCCATCATCTTACATTCATCCATGGACGAGATTCCAGTTATGTTTCATCTTTATGTATCACATATAGAAAACGTGATGAGTGATGGAAATTGCAGATTTCTTGCAATATTTTTTTGTCCGGAAAGTGTATCACTTATTTTGAAAGTTTATCGCACTACTTTTTTTTATCAAATAAGGTAAATTATGAAAGTGTATCATTTATTTTAAATTGGAGGAAGTATAAGGTTGCATGTCTCTCAGGATATGATGTTTTCCTTGGTAACTTTCAAATCTATTTTTTTTTTTTGTGGTTGTAGATGTTGGCGTTACTCAATCAGCCAACACGGAACTCAAGATTTACCTGCATTGATCGAAAAAATTCACCAAGTGAAAACCTCATAATTACAATCGAATGGAAAATAATGTGGTGTTTGTTTTTTTTTACAAAAAGTCTTTTTGGGGTCTTATGTCTGCAGGTGGGAAGATATTTTGGAAAAAAGAACGTTTATTTTTTAGAAGTCAGAAGATGAGGAAAAGTCTTTTTGTGGTCTGCTGTGAGAAGACTTGGACCATAATCTTCCAAATTTGGAAGACATATTACTTAAACATAAAAAAAGAGTTTATTCACCACCACCACCACTACCACCCATACCGCTGCCACCACCAACCACCACCACCACCACCACCACCACCTACCTCCACCACCACCACCTACCGCTACCACCACCACCATCTGCCACCACCACCACCACCACCACCACCTACCTCCACAACCACCACCACCCGCCACCACCTACCTCCACAACCACCACCACCTGCCACCACCTACCGCCACCACCTCCACCCGCCAGCAACTATAGCCGCCACCGCCGCCACCACCACCTACCTCCTCTACCACCACCACCCGCCACCACCTACCGCCACCCGCCACCACCTACCGCCACCCGCCACCACCACCTACCGCCGCCACCATAACCACCACCCGCCCCACCCACCACCACCACTAATTCTACCACACGTCCCACCCACCACCATTAATACTGCCACTAAAAAATATTCAATCTACATACATTGAAAAACAAACAGTCTTTTTCTTCTAGACTGCAGATATTTGGTCCACGTCTTCTCTGCAGATGTGATTCGCAGACTGCATACGTTCTTTCTCTTCAAAAACAAAAAGCACCTAAGTCTCATAGGTTACATAGATCGATCTTTTTATCTCACGCATTTCACCACGGTTCACCTTTTTTCTTCACGATAATCGAGTACTCGTGTTTATGGTGAGCACCTGTTTTTTTGTACATACCCACAATGTTTTTCCGAATGTTGGTTAATAAATAGGCTAGAGATTTACAAAATTACACTTCGTTGGCGGGTTGGTGCAAACTAGGGCTTTCAAATCGTGCTACGTTTTGTATTTTTTTTTGGATAACACGACACGAATTCATTCAACACGAAAACAACACGACACGAAGTCGTGTTTTATTTTGCTAACACGAACATGACACGATTAAAGACACGACAAGCACGAAAACACAAAATAAATAACAAAAATAACAAATTTCTTACTTTTTACATTCCATAAACACGACAAAATTATAACTATAGTGCCAATTTCGTGTTAATATCTGAACACGAACACGACACGACTTCGTGTTTGTTTTACACAACACGGACACGAATTTAAATTTCAAGTTCGTCTCAATTTCGTTTCGTTTCGTGTTTATTTGTCGTGTCGTGTCAGGTGTTTACAGCCCTAATGCAAACCACAATGGGGCATGTGTTTATGAAAGTAAATATATTTGGCGATTCGGCCCAATGTTAGAAAATGGACCATTATACACTTAGTTGAAGGCCCAATATTAGAACAAGGCCCAAATCTTTGCCTAAGCAGAGAAGAACAATGGTGGTGTCTCTGTGAGCAAAGCAAACGATCTACGATTTTTCTGAATTTGCGAGATCGGAAAGAAGAAGAAGAAGAAGAAAAAGAATGGTGAGATCGGTGGGATGGGGATACGTTAGGATCATGGCCGGAACAATCATCGGCGGTGGTGCTGGCTTCTACATCATGCATCGCCTCGAAATCAGCTATAAGGTCATTCTCTTTTTCATCCAGTGTATATTTCTCAAATCTTAATTCTCAAATTCCCAATCGCATCTTCACATTCATGAATTCATCTATAACGTTCTCGAACAATTGATACCAAAGTATTACTAAATTTACCTTAATTTAGGTTTTAGGGTTTCTTCCTAAATTTTATCATCTGAGATTTTCAGGAGAAGTGGGATGAACGATTGAGGAACTACGAACAAGAATTGAACAAGAGGAAACAGAAATCAGATGAATTTGAAGAAACGTTATGAGTTAGTTAATCCCCTTCCTTCGAATTATGTTAAATTTCTGAAACATTTCTAGGTTTACCATCCTATAAAATTCCAGAAATATATGTGAGATTATGTACATTACGTTTGTGTTGGGATTCAGTTGAATGATGAATGTTGTTTGAATTTGATTGATTTTGAGGTAACTCTGTTAAGGAACTATTGAATACTGAATATAAAACATTTTAGGGTTTATACTGTTGTATTAATAGCCCTTTTCTGTTGGAACACTTTTTGCTTAATTAGCCTCCTTTTGCTGCAAACCGATATTCTTGGCCATAATCATCCTGCTTTTTTAAATTTTGTAGTCCAAAATATACATGGAACTACTTCCTTAGACCTGATTGTGTTTGATTTTGATTTTGATTTTGATTTGTACATCTGGTTATATGTTGAAGATGACTAAAACAATTTTAAACAATGCATATCAATTTTAGGCTCTTTTATGTTCATTCTGCATAGTTTTATCTTTTGTTGTTAGCTTAATTGTCCTCTGTGATATGAAAGACTCAGTTAGATACTATTTAATCAAATGTCACTTGCTAGTATTTTCTGTATGCATAATGTATTTCCGGATGCATTTCTTCAAATGTACCTTTTTATGCATGATTTTGAATTTTGATACAATTTTTTGGGTGAAAATGAATTTAACTACCACTATGGGTGTGTTTGGCTTTTTTTGTTTTATAGAAGCTTTTGGTAAGGTGGCTGAAAACTATGAACTGCAAGTCTGCAATAGATGGACAGATACATTAGCCAAATGGTGAAGAAATGTGGTTATTTAAGATTTTAAGGGTATTTTGGTAATTTTATATATCAATAGGTCTAACTTATCTTTAAAAGCTACTTCAAGTATCTTGTTTCAAAGCTTATTTTATCAAAATATAAATCTACTAAATAGATAACGTAAATCGGTTGTTACCTGATGATTCTTCATATTTCTCAATTAGAATCTATTTGGGCACTTGATATTTCTTGTTGGTAGCTTATTTTGTTGTAACACATTTTCCTTATGAGTTGTGTAGTTGCAATTTAAAATTTTATGTTTCATGATTTTTATAAAAAAAAAAAAGTGATTCTTTTTCCACATCTATGGAATTGGAAAAAACATGTTGGCTGATGTGTGTGTCAATGCTCTACATTTAAACGAATCGTATGATTATAAAAACATGTACAACGTGTTCATCATTTGTTGCACAAATTGATTTCAGAAAAAAAGTGTTTTTTATATTATTATTATATAGTGGAATGTTCATCACATGTAACTATTATACTTCTTTTATATAAAAGGCAAATTAGAAGATAGTTTCAGTAAAATCATCACCCTTCTAAATCTATCACTTGTAAGTATTATACTTACCCTTCAAAAAAATGTAGTCACAAAAATCTAAAAAGATGATCGAAGTTATGACATTTCTTCATAATTAGTTGCAATTTTTTTTCTATTAATTTCAAAATGATTATTTTCTAACATATGATAGATTTTATGCTTTAGACTGACAAAATTAAAGCTAAACTAAAATATGAAGTTAAATTATAAATGGTATTAAACCAAGAGATATCATATCATATGGGTCCTTGAAAACCTTGATAGGTGGACATGTTGTACAAAAGACTCCATTATGATAACGCCCATTTGGGTAAAAAATGTTTGGTGAAATTGTGACAGTGTGACATTTGATGAAGACCATTTTGTAATCAAATTTTGTTCCACCAATTAAAGATGATTACCAAACAAATAATAATAATATTAATAATAGTAATAATAATAATGTCTACATATGCAACATAACATCGTACCTGCTCTTAGAGAAAGGAAAAAATATATTATATATGTTTGTTTTATTTGTTACGGCAAGGATTCAACTGAAGTCCAAAATTGAAGGAACCTAATATTCATCATCGGGCTTTTCATGTTGATATCAGACACACATTGTCACTCCTATTTTATTACTTCCTCCGATTCAAAATAAGTGATACACTTTCCTTTTTGGGGTATTCAAAATAAGTGATACACTTTAAAAAATTACTTTATTTAACAAAAAAATAATGGGACCCACACCCACTAACTATCTACTTTAATAAAGTTAAATGACTCATTTACCCTTACTTGTACCTTTAAACATCATTAACCCCACTTTATTCAAAAAGTGTGGGACTCAATCCCTACTAACCATCCAATTAATCTAATTTAACTATCATTATAACTTTTTGCCTCAAAAACCGTGAAACCCATAATGTATCACTTATTTTGAATCGGAGGAAGTATGAGTTTTGATAATGACAGCTCTTAGGGCTATCATAAGACATGCATTAAATATTTATATTTTAATCTTCAACCGACTCCTGAATTTCAGGAACTACTCCATTGTACAATATTTTATTCACTTAGTGACAGCCCTAAGGGCTGTCATTATCAAAACCCTTTTGTTATTCTAGTAGTTTAATTTATTTGTTTTGAAAATCTCTTTTATAATTTGTTTTAGTTCTTGTTACATAACTCTAATCTTTACAGAATTTTGTTCAATGTAATCCTTAATATTCTCATAATTCTAAGGGACAAATCTCAACTACCAATAATAAATAATTAGTTGTCAAAATTAATCTTATGTTTTATACATGGACGGGTATTTTGATCATTTGACACCCATATAAATTTTAATCTAATTTTTTGTAATTATTTATTTTAATCATTATATATTTTTTTATGTTAAAAAATAATATTATGTGATAATTACATGTGATTATATACTTAATCACGTGTGTTGTTTTTGTATAATGACATATGATTGTGTAATTGATCACATATAATGTTTTTCTACAATTATATATGATCAAGTATACAATCACATAATGTTTTCTTTAACTAAAAAATAAAAAAAATAATAAAAAAAAATATTAGTGTCAAATGACCAAAATACCCCTTCGTTTATAAAATATGTGATTAATCTTGATCATCGATTATTACTAATCAATGATTGAGATTTGTCATTTGAACTATATAAAAATGTTGAACTACCTCTAACACATCTCGTCATCTATAATATTATGAAAAATGAATTTGTAATAGACGAGTAGAATGTACCCCGCATGATCCTGTGAGAATTTTTATACGACGCTCAAAATATTGTCTACATCAGTAAATGTTTCAGCTGCGTAATTAATGGTTATATGAGCAACCAATCAACCTAGAAACTTTATGGTAAAAATAAAAAGATATAATTTGTTATTTTAGGTTATAAATGAAATTATTAATAATAATACTAATAAAATAAAAAAATAATTATTATATATATAATACTTCCTACGTATCACAATAAGTTATACATTTGAACTTTCACGAATTTTGAGGTAAAAGATTAAAGTATGAGTTAAAATATAATAAAGTAGATAGTTAGTAGATGATGAGTTCCACTTTTCTTGGATAAAGTAATATTAATGAGTAATATTAGTGAAGGTTGGATCCTACTTTTTTGCCAAATGAGGTAACTTTTAAAGTGTATCACTTATTATGAAACAACTATTTATAGAAAGTGTATCACTTATTGTTATACGGAGAAGGTATTAGAATAAACTATTATAATAATAAGAGTTAAAAAGCACAATCATTTTAGTTATAAGACATAATATTTTAAGTAAACTATTATTTTTTTGAAAATATTTAGATATTATAAAGTAAAATTTTGGGTAGTAAATTTTAGAGTAAATTACAAAAATTGTCACGGTGGTATTCCTGATTCTGCGTTTTTGTTCATATACTTTTTTTCATTTTTTTTGTCCCTGTGCTTTTTCATTTTCTGCATATTTGTCCTTCCGTCCAACTCTGTTAGTTTTCCACCGTTAAGTTGCCTCATGTGCTTGGCACATGAGGGCATTTTGGTCTTTTCACCATCTTCTTCTTTGTTCTTCCCCAATCTTCCATCTTCTTTATCCCAATTAAAAGAAAAGCCTTCAAACCCTAACTATAAACTAATTGTTTATAACAGAAAAAATATATGTAGCAGAAATCATCACTCGTGTTACAATCTGAATATCCAGGTAGAATTTTTGTTTATACCACCAAAAATTATGCCTTTAACCTCCATCTTCGACACCAAAAATTCTTTCCTCTCAAATTCTTCATCATCTTCTTAACGTACAATCTCAAATTCTTGCAAAATCTGAAGAAACCCAAACCCAAATCAAATATATAAACGACAAGCGGAAACCCAGGTCTATAAACTTAAATCGAAACCCAGATCAATGAACCCTAATCGAAACCCAGATCTATAAATCGCATTATGGGATCGAAACTCAAATCTGTAACCCAAATCGGAGAAGAAAATGATGATGACGACAAGCGGAAACCCAGATCTATTAACCAAAATCGAAACCCAGATCTATATCTTGCATTATGTAATCGAAACTCATATCAATAACCCAAATCGAAACTTGCATCAGGGTATGAAGACGATGATGACAAGCGGAGCTGAAGATGACGATGACAACAGGTGGAGAATCACCGCCAAAATTAAAAACGAGATCTGCGCCGGTGACCCACCACCGCCTGAAATGAAAAACGAGATCTATGTTTGCGACCCACCAACGCCTGAAACGAAAAACGAGATTTGTGCCGGCGACCCACCACTCAATTTCTGTTTTTGGTTTTGATTCCGGCGACCCACCACTGCCTAAAATTAGAACAGATTCTTGCATTTGATTTGGTTTTTTGTTGGAAATTAATTAGATCTTGGATTTCACATGAATGCTATTTTTTGTAAACGTTCAGGGATTTTAAAAAGGCAAAAATCAAACGGAAGTGGACGGAAGGACAAAAACGCCGAATTTAGAAAAGCACAGGGACAAAAAAAATGAAAAAAATGCAGGGACAAAAAAAGCATAATCGGGAATAGCACAGGGACAATATCTATAATTTACTCTAAATTTTATTTCAAAATATGTAAAAGTTCAAGAGAACAAAATGCAATTTCACCAAAATTAATTTAGAAAAATAAAATCTGAAGGAGGCCGCTTGGTTTACCTGTGACCTATAGGTCACCAGGCACAACATCAACCAATTGAGCAAGAAGCCCAGATGTGTAACGCCCCGAAAATAAGGTAATTATTTTTTATTACTTCCTCTTATTCAAAATAAGTGATACACTTTGGGTTTCACGGTTTTTGAGGCAAAAGATTATAATGATGGTGAAATTAGATTAATTGAATGGTTAGTGGGAATGAGTTTACAACACCTCAATTTTAAAAACATGGTTTAAACAATATTTATATTAAAACATTACAAATTCCAATGTCCCAAAATACGGTTTAATAAAAACCTTTGAAAAGTTTATCAGAATATTAATATCCGGTGTTACAAAATTATATCATAACAATAGGATAACGAGATCTACATACGAGCTCCCGAGCTAATCAACACTAGGCCACTTCTATCGCGACCTTCTAATCCTTCGATCCTAAACCTGAGTACATAGCCACAAAATACATGGGTTTTTCGACCCATTCTCAACAATATTTATAAACAATATAAAATCATATCGTTATTCAATATTAATCCGTATCTCTTATGATATTCATTCATTCGTATAAACTAATAAGCTTACCATAAGCTTATTCATCACCTCATCACATATTTGTAAGTTATCTCCAAGCTTACTCATTCTTTATCACATACGCAACGGACCTCTCTGAAGCAAACTCTCCCGATATGGGACGTCATAGGTAACCTATTAAGGTAATTGGGATGTAACACCGCAAAATTTAGAAAGCGTTTTTTTTAAGGAGTGCGGAAGCATAAAGATAATAGATAAGTTTAGGTTTAGGTTTACAATCCAAACGTCCCAAAATAAACTCCAAAATAATAATATTTAAACGGTGTTAATAAACGGCATGACTCATTTTACAAAACATATCAAACTGAGCTTGGTCATCCATTCCGTCCAAGGCACCGATCAACCTGAAAAGAGTCAACGAGGGAGGGATTAGCATAAAGATAAGTGAATAAACATAATCTACAAATTCTATTAAGCACAACAAGCAAGCACAATCATCTCCACAATCGAGAATCCACATAACCACGTCACCACTTAACCACTATTTTGTTCAGGGAGATCGGTGGTCCTGTCGGAGCCTAAAACCATTGTCGGCCTAACAATGGTATCCGATAGCGCTGTACCCAACTCACCGATAAACCCCCTTACGTGTAACGCATACAGGTAAGGTCCAAATACCACGATCGTCGATACACTATGCCCAGCCGTTATCCTTCCGACACTGACTTCCCAATCCTCGGCTACCAATCAAGCCGAGTTGTTGCTACCAATCAAGCTAAATCGTTACTACCAATCAAGCTAAATCGTTGCTACCAATCAAGCTAAATCATTTCTACCAATCAAGCTAAATCGTTGCTACCAATCAAGCTAAACCTCTTCATCTATGCGCACATAACCTATTTAGCTTTACACAATCAAGTAGGTACGAAACAAGCAAACTATTGAACAATCGCGCCAGAAAAATGACCCGGAAACCCCCCTGCCCGAAGTTCACGATCGTGAACTAGAGTTCACGAACGTGAACTCTTGGCAGGGATGTGTTTCCTGTGTTTTTCCGGCATTTCATGCATTTCCTGCATTTTTCTGTATTTCCTGTATTTCCTGTATTTCCTGCATTTTTCTCACAAACATGCAATACCAAACCGATAGTCGCGAAACACAAGTTGGAGGTTAAATCCACTCACCGTAACATTCAATCCCATAACTCAGTGAGCTAATATCACTGAGTCTCCTCCTCGGTTCCTGTACACCAAAGAACACCGAGTTAATAACCGTTACTTATCAATAATCACCAATATTAACAATAATGAACACTAACTTTCCATCAAGTGTTATCAATACTATTTCTAACTCACAAACAGGAAAAAAACACCTATACTTACACAATCCAAGTTACTTAAGTCACTGAAGGGTTTCATTGTAATTGATTGACCACTTGGGTCAACCTCCTAGTATGCTTGGTTCGAGCCATACTGTCAAGAACATGAACTTGTTCTTGCCGGTTAAACCAACTAGCTAGTTTAATCCCTAAAAGCGGAACTGAGATTAAACTTAATCCTTAAACCCTAAAGGATTATGGGATGTTGGAAATCTAAACTAGATTAACAAGAAAGAACCCTTGTACGAAAAACTCGAACACACACACATCCTTGTGGTGTTCGACGACCAACCAAGAACCCTAGGGTTCTTGGTTCGATTTCGTCCAAGGGGAAAGAAGGGAAAAAGAGTTTTCTAATTCATACCTTAGATTGCTCAATATAGATCCACCAATGATAAACAAAACGAGAAGCCCTCTAGATAAGCTCTTGTAATAATCCTTGTTCTTCAAGACTTAAAGAACACGAAGAACGAACGAAGAACACGAAGAACACAAGGCTTGTGTTCTTGGGGAGTGTTTCGGCCGAACTTAGGGTTAGGGAGAGGAGGAATTTCGTGGCTTATGGTGTGGGGTGGAAGAAATAAAGTGAAGCCTAAGGTCTTCTATTTATAATGGAAGATCTTTCACTTAAGTCCTTCTAATTTAATTAAGAAACGTTTCTTGATTAAACTTTTCCTTTTACACTTCCAACCCTTATAGTTTATCTAGTTATTATTGTTGCACTTAATTATTAAATGTCTAGTATTAATACACAAATATACACCGTATATTACATACATGAAATATATATACTTTGTATTTATACTTTTAACAATTAATTATATAATAAATCTTATATATTTTAGACAATAATATTATCCAACATCATATGATTTAATTACTTTAAATCATATTATGGATAATCTATAATTAGCACATTGTATATTTACCCAACTAGTAAATGTACAAATACTTTTATTAATTAGTTAGATAAACTAATCTAGTAATAAGTTGAACTTAACTTAATACTTAACTGATTCATAAATGACTATTATGAATCATTCCTCTTCCAAGTACCATTACATATTTTTCTCGTATTAGATGCACTCACCGGTGTGAGCCTTGAAAGTCCTATAGACATGGACGTGACATTATAGGTTGACTAACTGTGCACATAAATCCATCAGTCACTTTACTACCAAATGGCCCAAACGGGTCAAAACCCGAACATAACTATACACTTACAAAACTCCACTATCTAGTACCCATTTACTACAACTAACAAGTCATAATCATGTAACAATTCATCAAGTTAATAACCACCAACAATCCATGTATTTTACTTCCTAAAATTCATAGTTCATCTTTTGACCCAATTAGCCAAACGCTAGTTAGTTAACTACTCCAAATCCACCAATACTTGGTTTAATACAACTAACATATTTAACTCGTCATTTTAACATAACAAGCAACAAAACTCATAAAACCTATCATTGACATAATCACACCAACTTGTCACAAAACTCATTTACTAGCTCATAATTTAGACATCAAATCCATACCATCTTTTAACTAACAATTTCATCCAAACAAGTCATAATCAACCATCATAACATTTAATACTTTCAACATATTAGTTTAACCTAAACTAACCATAAAAACCATGAAAATCCAAGGTCTAACTATTTTGGTAAAACTGTAAGATTCGTCCCACATTGGTTGGAGAGGGGAACGAAACACTCCTTATAAGGGTGTGGATACCTCTCTTAGCATGAGGCCTTTTGGGTGGAGTAGTCCATACCAAGAACAAAACTGTGCGATGGTGGGCAAAGCGGACGATATCGTGCTACGGGGTTCTGGGATGTTACAAATGGTATCAGAGCCAGTCCCCGGGCCGATGTGCACAACGGGGGCGTTGTGTCCCAAGGGGGGGAGAATTGTAAGATTCGTCCCACATTGGTTGGAGAGGGGAACGAAACACTCCTTATAAGGGTGTGGATACCTCTCTTAGCATGAGGCCTTTTGGGTGAAGTGGTCCATACCAAGAACAAAACCGTGCGTTGGTGGGCAAAGCGGACAATATCGTGCTACGGGGTTCTGGGATGTTACAAGTTGGTATCAGAGCTCTGACTTGAGGGATTTGGGTTCGCAAGGGGCGAATTCAAACTCAAGTTTGAGTTTCGAGTTTTTAAAACGAGAAAAGAGTAAAATATTTTTCTGAGAAAAGTTTCCACATCAAACATACAGCATGTCACGTCGACCTCTCGCTTTTCCTGTTGCCGGTAATGTTTAGTATTTTTATTTATTTGCGTATTATATATTCCAAGTTTAGCTGGAAGGCGCATTCTGAGAATTTTGAGTTAAAAATCCGAGAGAGATTCTGAGTATATTTCGCGACGTGGATCGCTTATCTGAGTATAGTTTCTGAGTGCATCTGCGATATTTACTGAGAGTTATAACTATATATATTTTTATAATCTTTGAGATTTTACAATTCTGAGTATAATTTAGAGTATAATTCTGATTTATTTTTTTTCTACTTTCATAGTTCTATTTTTTTTATAAATACAAAGCATATAATATAGTTAATTTGAAATTTTATTCGGAGAAATTTTAATCAATGGTGTAATAAATGAATACCAAGTTATGACATAAAAACCGCAAATTATTTAATGAGAAACATACTTTGAGTAAATGAAAAACGAGGAAGTTATTAATATTAAGAGGTGTAATAAATTTATTTTAATGGGAAAATATTAAATTCTTTCGTTTTGGAAAAGCAATTAATTGAAAAAGTTATTGAAACGAGTAAACTGTGAAACGAGTAAATGAAAGATATTTTTATTATCAATTGATTTAAACAATATTTTTATGATGGTTATCAAGTCAAATAAAGCCAAAAATACCGAGAACATATTTTTATAAAATAAAAAAAAAATAATAATAATAAAAAAATTTCTTATTTAAAATTGATGATTATTTTAAATTATTTACATTTGAGCTAGACGAGAAATCTTAACTAGAAGTGGCTTTTATTTTTATCTGTTATTTCAGAGTCGTTTTCTGTTTTTAATTTTAAAGCTTCAGTTTGATTAAACATGTTTTTAAATGTTGAATTATCATTGGAGATTTTATTTAGTGGAACCTATTCAGTTATTTATCAAATTTAAAATTTGTGAAATTTTTGAGAATTTCGGGTGTTATAAAATCTTTGGACAATTTTTTTTTAAAAAAGGAAATGCTTTTATAAAGAGATGAGACACGATGTATTGAGAAAAATTTTATTCTGAGAAAATAATAAACTGAGATTCATTAAATTGAGATCAAATAAGAAAAAACCTTTAAAGTATGTGATTTAAAAAGCTGAGCATGAAAATCCTTCAATTTTTATGTGATTAATGAGTTCAGTGAAGAATTATTAAATTAACGCAGAGATATTGAATAAACTATATAAATTTGTTATACTAATTCATCGAGAATTGCCGAGTCGAATTAAACAGAAATTATTCAAGTTTATTTTAAAGAGTATTTATTAAAAGTGAACTAAAGGGAGACTATCAACATTAATTCGGTGATGAGCTATTTAACATTAATTAAAAGAGCTTATGAGCTATATTATGTTCTGGATTAAAGAGTTGAAAACATAATAAAATATTTTGTCTGGGTGCCTTTTGCTGAGTGCATTTCTGAGTAATGTTTATAAGATTTTGAGTACACACAACTGAGTGCGAATTTGTATGGAAAGTAAATTTTCCCTCCTTCTGAGTGTGATTTGCTGGTGGAATTTTTATGTGGGAAGTTGTGAACTTTGAGATTGACTCGTGACCAAACAAAAGTATGTGTCGAAAGTAATAGAGGGCCCCTATTACCGTGTACACACATGACTTTTGGTTGTTTATGAGAAGATTTTGAGGGGAACAATAGGCCAATGCTTGTTGATGTGAAAGTAGTATGTGTATCCTAATCGTTTGGATAATTATATGCTTGCTTGTTTTAGTATGGTAGAGAAAGTCAGTTCCAAACTCGAGGACGAGTTTTTCTCCAAGTGGAGTTGAGTAGGGGTAAAAAGGGAAATTTCCAAAAATAAAATAATTATCATTATGTATTATAGTAGGGATGTGTTCGGTTCCGGAACCGGACCGAACCGGACCGGAACCGGTAAACCCGGTAACCAAAAAAAAAGGAAATTTCAAGGACCGAGAACCGGACCGGTTAAACCGGTTCCGGGCCCGGTCCGGTCTTCAAGCGGGTTTAGAACCGGTAAACCCGGTTTTTGTGTTTGCCATCCGATTATACATTTTCGGTACATATTTTTATCTTAAAATATATAACTTAAATATTTTAACGTACTTTTAATAAAAGTATGATGTTTGCGGGGGTTCACGGGTTGTTTCAAGTCAAATATGTTTCTATTAAAAGCCTATATGCCTATTATTTCGACATATATATATGAAAAGTCGTAAGTCTATATACCTTTTTAAATGCCGGTTCCAAACCCGAAAAAACCGGAACCGAACCGGGACCGAAACCGGTAAACCCGGTTTGTTAATTTTTATCAAATCTAAGAACCGGGAACCGGACCGGTTAAGCCGATTCCGGTTCGGTTCGGTTCGGTGCCGGTTCCGGTTCGGTTCCGGTTTTTCGGTTTTTATACACACCCCTATATTATAGTATTTATAATTATTATGAGCATGATGCTTATACAAAGAGATTTTTTTCTAGATGAGAATTTTAAAAGTATGAAATCTAGATACATATATTTGATTAGAAAATTTATAAGAGTAACTATCGAATGGAGCAGATTGAGAATAATTAAATTAATTCTATGGTGTAGCTATCGGATTATAAATTTGATAATCGGGATTAAAGGAAAAATGGTATGTACTATAATTATATAAATAATGAGATAATGAGAAATTATTAAAGCAATGGGAATTTATTAATGTGTCGGATATGAGGAAATGAGTTAATAATGAATTAATAAAACGAGCTCAATGAGAAAATTTTCTTTGGATTAACTATTGAGTGATTTTGAGTTTATAAGAAATTTATAGATTGAGTTAAGTAAGCGAATTATTAAAATGAATTAAAAAGAGAAAAGTGGTAAATTAACAGAAGTTACATTTAAATTTTTAGGTAGTATAAATTTTTTATTAATGAGAATTTTAATTCTAAGTATTAGATTGAGTTAAGGAGAATGGTCAAACAAAATTATTGAATTTAGTAATATATTTTATTTAGAATTATCAAGTAATATATTTTTATTATTAAATTGTCGAATTAATAGCATTTAGTGAACCGAGTAATGAGAAATCATTAAAATAAGAGCATGAGGTTTAATTAGAATTTTTTATCATGAGACATTTTAAATTGTGTTAAATCAGTGAAACAGACTATTAAGGATCGTTAAACAAGATGAATGAGAAAACATCTATTAAAATATAATCGAGAAACCACTAAATGTGATTTAATGGGAACCTGTTTAAAAGAATTAAATTACAAGATTGTTAATTTGAGCAATATGCAAACCTAATGGAGTAAAGTAACGATAAATTGTTAAAAAGGAGTTATTTTGAGAAAAATAACGTGGGTTGAGATAGATTTATCAGTCAAAGTATTATAAGTTAGTAAATTGGAACACGTGAGTAGTCATAAGAATGAGTAAAAATGTGATTTATATGCTATTGTTAGTATTCATTATTACTTTACGAGTTTATTTCCGAGATAGATTTCCGGTTTGGTACTGAGTTATATTTTTGGGTTTGCTCCCGAGTTATATTTCCAAGTTTATTTTTGAGTCAGATTTTTGAGTTATATTACTAGACCATATTCTGAGTTATATACCTGAGTATATAAGAATTTTGTGTGATATGTATATTCCTTGTGAATAATTTGCATGTTTTTGTATTAGTTGATAGCGGTGTAAACCACTAAATTGTTTTATACCTTAAGCAAACTATAGTCCCATAGAGTTGAAGACCCTTCTGAGCCATTCTGATAGAGAATTGTCAATAATGAGATTTTACTTGCTACTAAAATGGTTAATGATCATTTGGTTGAACTGTGCGGGGAGAAATTCCCCATAAACTTATCGTTAACGCCATGAGAGAGCCGTGTGTGGTTGTGAGTATGGACTGGATGACCGAATACTACGCCGAGATCATCTGACATAATCAACAAATTGGTAGCAAATTTCCAAGTGGAGTTGAATCGGAGATTCAACGTGACGTCAACCGCTGGGTGCAGACGCCGTGATCGGCTGCAAGAGCAAGAAGACATCTTCAATATGGTGGCGTGAGTTTTTGGCGTATGTATCGTCACCATTTTCGACGATAAACCGAGATCCCTAGAGGGCGTTCCGATTTTTGAGCCTCATCGTGTTGCGCCACCAGAAATGGAAGAATTGTATGAGCAGTTGCGAGAGTTGGAGATTTATTCTGATCGAGTGGGTCACCCTGAAGACCTTCTTTTTATTCATAACTTTTTCGTGTCTCCACATTCGAGGACGTGTGTTGTTGGCGAGCCTGAGCCTGAGATGTGATATCACTATCCCAAGCTTCTTCCGAGCGATGACTTCGGAGACGAAGTCTATTTCAAGTGAAGTTGAGTTGTAACGGCCCAAAATTTTATAATTTAATTTAGTTACGTTTTATTCATTATTAAATTTTATGGTATTATTTATTTGGTGAAATAAATATGTGACGTGTTAACTTACGCAATTATGTGATCTATATTATGTGTGTTATTTAATAATGGGGTGTGACGTTTTATTATCACGACGTTTAAATTCCCGAGTTTTATTGATCTAAATCGTCTAATTCCGTGTCGGGTTGAGGCCGCCTGTAGGCTGAAACCCGTAAGTTTTATCCGTGTAGTTGAGGCGGGCTAAGCGTTGCCCGTGCCGTTCGATTCGTTTGATCCGACTAGAAGTTGGCTGAGCCCATCCCTTATTCCCTTCATATTTATTCCGGTTTATATCAATAGGCCACTCCTAATCTTGTTATTATTCTCGAGACATTTTTTCGTTCTTCGAATTCTGCTCGGCACAGAGAGAGCAAGGGCCGAGACCCCCCCTTTTTTTTTTTTTTCTCTTTTCTGTTCCTTGAGTCTGGCTTGCACCTCTTGGGATCGAGAGGAATACCCAATGGCCGAAGCCCAATTAGAGTGTAAGACCATTTTTATTAAGCCTTAAGAAGTCGTGATTTTATGTAAGCGGTATTAGCAAGCTAACTGCCATATTTCATTCACCCTAGTTGCCGACATCCCCATCTCCCTCACAATTTCATTCGGCAGCTTCATACTCAAGCAACTCCAATCTCGTTCTATTTTTTTTTTCTTTTCTTTTTTTTTATTCGATCGTCAGCCGTAAGTCCCCACGTTTTCATCTTTGGTTGAGTTTAATAAGGGAGCTGGTGGAGTGAATTGGTGGTGGTTCTGACCACGCACCTGTCGGAGGCGGCAAAGATGCCTATTGTCTTATTCATTTTCTTTCCCTCGTTAGTCAAGCAGCTCACGATTATCTTTTATTTTGATCGAAGATGGCAAACGAGAACTCAAGTAGAAGTGGAGTGGGTTTTTTTTTTTTATTCATTGAAGTCGGTGAGCAAGGTGATTATTAAATTGACGTTGGCGGTGGAAGAACATAAGCAATTGATGGTGATTTTCTTTAATTGGTGGTGGTTGCATGCTTCAATAATTGAGCAGCAGCCATGTGTTTTAACATGCCAAGATAATTGACTACATGGTGTCTACACGTGGATATGAAGATTCATGGCAGTATTTTATACTCTTTTTCCCTAATTCAGTTTTTATGGGTGCACCTTGGAGCTCAGCCAACACGCAAAGGGTGGTCGACGGGTTGTTGGTGTCGTAGTTCGGTGGTTTTCGTGTGTTTTCATCATCTTAATTCGTAGGGATCGTCTAAGAGATAACCTGCTGTATCTTTGACTGTCGGGATTCTTTGGAGCTTACGTTTCTCGAGGTGAGTATTATCACCGTGTATTCAGTTATAACGTTATACATACATGACTTATATGTTTCATTACTTGCATCATGTTTGCGATCTGAGTTTGATCTGTTATCTGAGTTATCTGTGATCTGAGTTATCTGTGATCTGAGCTTTCTGGGTTATCTGAGTTAATTATGTTAAAGAGATAAAAACATAATAATACACATCTGGGTTTTAGGCTATATGCCTATTTGGGATCACCTCCCGTCTGAGTTTTGGCTTACGCCTATCTGGGGTGTGAGGAGGGGCGATCGACCCGAATCACACAAGCGCGCTATATAAATTAAAATCTGAGTAATAAAATCTGAGAAATAAATCTGGGTAATTAATTGAGTAGATTCTGAGTAGGAGTACACTGATGTGCCTCATGTGTTGTATGTTATGATTGTATGCATTTTGAGATTATTCACTCAGCTTCCCAGCTGACCCAAACTTTCCCCCACTGTTACAGGTACCAGCAAAGGAAAAGAGAAGGTAGACGGTTGACTGTTGTATCTTTCCAGAGCTGATGTGGACAGCATTTAATATTTTAAAACACTTTATTTTATTTAAACTATTTCCGCATTAAATACATTTTTAAATGAAAATATTATTATTGGGATTTAATTATTCAAGTTATTGGGACCTTTTTATTTAAAATCTTGTACTCAAAAAGTTTTAAATTTTTACGAATTTTTGGGTGTTACAAGTTGGTATCAGAGCCAGTCCCCGGGCCGATGTGCACCACGGGGGCGTTGTGTCCCGAGGGGGGGAGAATTGTAAGATTCGTCTCACATTGGTTGGAGAGGGGAACGAAACACTCCTTATAAGGGTGTGGATACCTCTCTTAGCATTAGGCCTTTTGGGTGGAGTAGTCCATACCAAGAACAAAACCGTGCGCTGGTGGGCAAAACGGACAATATCGTGCTACGGGGTTCTGGGATGTTACAAAAACCCACATTCTTCTCCAAAATCACCTACAATGGTGATTTATTGATCTTCCACCAACAACATAATTTCACTATAAAAAAGCATATATCAAGTTCCATTTAGCATATAAAACAAACCATAACAATATTTAACAAGAATCATCATTTAACATAAAATCCAAATTCATCAAATAACAAGAACTTCAAAACAACTAACAAGGAACAAGATCTTACCCCAAGGCTGACACAAAAACGTGGGTAGAAGCTAGGAGGAGTAAGAACCAAGATGAAATTTTCAAGCAGAGCTCAAGAACTTTGAAAAGGTTTTAATGGGTGTTTTAGAGAGAGAGGGAGAGATAAAGTAGAGAGAGATATGGAGGAAATGGATGAAAAGGAAAAGAAGTAGGAGTTGCCCCCTCCCCTTGGCTGCCGATCACACAAGGGGGCCCCACTTGGTTGTCTTTTTTCATTTTTTTTAACAATACAATACTAAGGTCCGGTTCGTAGTTAATTTATTTTTAATACCAAAAGAACCCTGTTTTAAAAAACGAACACATTTTCAGAAACGAAATTCAAAAGAGAATCTAAAAATATAAAAATCATAAGATCATTTAAACGTTTCAGAAACCGGATATTTTAATCCCTAGATTAAAATATCACAAAAGGACAAAAGGTCAAACAATTCATTTAACATTTAATCAATTCATTCCACATAAGGTCACATAGACATTTATTAAATATCAATATATACCTAAAACTACTAGGCCAGTTTTAGGATGTTGCATGGGAAGCCCCCAAACTTACCAAGATTCATAAGCTCTCCTCGTTTCCGGGTCGTCATGCTCACCCGACTCTGGGTGTCGTAATCTGACATTCTACTCTTTGCGCAGGGAGGTACCACCCCAAGTAGACGTCTCATACTCCCCCATTTCTGGGCGGTCTTATTCCGGAAATCTCATTCATCACATATGAGCATTAGCTCCATTCATCAAATTCATCATTAACTAGAATACATATATTCTAATTATCATATCATTCTCATTACTTTATCATTTTCAACATTGACTTTACCAAGTCCTTTACTAATTAAAACATATTTCTTATTTATCAAATCATATTATTTTAACTTGTCTTTGACTAGAATACATATTTATTACTAGTCAGTTTAAACTTATTCACTTAACAATTCAGTCACTACTTTTATTAGTATACTTTACTAATCAATACTCGTTTCTTAAAAATCATTGTTATTAGCTTTATTAATACATCTTATTAATAAACCAAATAGCATACTCTTTTAATCATTATCTTTATTCATACATCTTATTAATAAAGAACCATTAATCACTTTTCGACATACTTAATTAGTATATTATTCACATTTCTTATTTTTTAAATCATACCTTTATTAAAATATCTATTAATAAAGACTCATTATTAATCATACGTTTTCCAAAACTCTTTTTCTATGTACCGAGTAAAAGTCTCATGTACTCACCTTAGTCAAGTTTAATCCTCTTGTACTTCTTGACTACAACTTTTACTTCCCAAGACTTGTAAACTTCAAGTTTCTCAACAATGCCCTAATCATGAAACCAACACAAACTTTAACATCATTTATCACAATCATGAACTCATTTTACCACTAGTTAACTACTAGTACCACTTTTCCCCAATTTTGGTAACTTACAAAACCCTAGATTTTTCTTAAAACCCAAGACCATCATAGATCCATATGAAAATCCATTTCCCATGATAAAATACCATAGATCTAACTTATCTAGTCTCATTTCATCATTTGAAGTAACACTTCAAGCTAGGGTTAGTAATAATCGAACCAAAATTCCCAAATTTTACATCCAGAGGTTGAGGAAGAAGAGATTTACCTTAATCTTCAACAATGGAAGCAAAAACACCAGATTTGGAGAGCAAAATCAGCTCCAAACACTCATTTCCACTCAAAAGGAGTATAAACACTTGAGAGATAAAACTAGGGCTTGAAAAATGAGAACAAATGGCCAAAATCCTGTATTTAATCTTGTTCCAGACAATCCTCATGCCCAGATCGACATCTTCGCGCTGCGAAGGTCAGCGGCCATTGCATCTCCACGCCGAGATCTCGACGTGAGCCCGATGGGAAGATCCACGCGTCCACTTCCAAACTTGCTGTTTGCTATCTTCGTGCCCACGAGCCTAATGGGAGCCCGATGGGAGCTTCGTCAATTAGCCACAAATCGATTTTTCTCCTTTTCGTTACTAACTATTATGTTCGACCCAATTCGATTCCCGATAGTTGTATAGCTAATTTTTATGCATAAAAGACTCGTTCTAACATTATTTCTTCACAAACAATTTACACGAAATAATCGAAAATAAGTATCCCGAATTTACGGTCGTTACAGGGTCCCATACTTTTTTAATACGGTGGGGTTAATGATATTTAAAAGTAAAATTACGGGTAAAGGGGTCATTTCACTTTGTTAAAGTAGATAGTTAGTGGGTGTGAGTCCCATTATTTTTTGCCAAATAAGGTAACTTTGTAGTGTTTCAATATACTGATCGACCCATAAAGTCAACCTCCTAGTCACGTGGTTCCAACCATGGACTGATAAGAACATGAACTTATCCTTACCAGTTGAACCAACTAGCTATTTTAATCCCTAAAGTGGAACTGAGATTAAACTTAATCCTTAAACCCTAAAGGATTGGGGATGTTAGAAATCTAGACTAGATTAACAAGAAAAAGAGGCTTGTACGAAACACTCGAACACACACACATGCTTGTGTGTATTCGGCGGCCACCAAGAACCCTATTGATCATGCATTGAGACTAACTCACACCAGTTTTATTATTGATATTAATAAAAGAGATACGAGTAGAGTCTTGTAGGTATCGGTTTACGTGTGCATGTTATATATGTGATAATTTATATGTATGTTTGAGTAAATTCACTCAACATTGGCTGACCCAAAACTGCCCCCCCCCCCCTCCCCACCCCATGTGTAGGTAGAAGTAGAAAAGAATAATGAGAAGGTGGATAGTTGACACTGCTGAGTCAACAGGCTGATGACTTGTCTCTGGATTTGCATTTATAAACATTTATGCTTTTCAAACTATTATTTATTTCCACAATTAATATTTCATTTAATGTTAGATTAATTATTAAATGTTATGAGACGCATTTATTATTTAAAAAGCATTTATTTAATCACCTTAAATTTTTAAATGTTTATGAGTTTTTGGAGTTTTACAAGATGGCAAGATATGAATTCACCAGTAGCAAAATATATTATATATAATTATAGTAATAAATTTATTTTAATTAAGATTGAGAAACTCGTAAATCCCACCAACCTGAACCCGATCGGAATTGCTGCCCCTAATGATGACTACATCATATGCTCAGAGCTCAATTTCATTTTCAATATTTTCAAGTTAATTTATGTGGTTTCTTATACTGCATAATTCCCAATATACTGTCTGGAAAAAAGTATATATGGTTTTTTAAAATATCTAACGTTTCAAATGCAAGTCACATATATTTCACTAAGTAGCCACAACGCAACAAGTGTTGCGATGTAGATCAGTTCAGTCTTGTCCGGTATGCTTCTGCAGTTCCAGACGGTTCTCGGTCCAATTTGCACATACTTATGTCAAATGTGAATCCCATATGATCATTAACTAGTTTGAGAGCAGCAAGTGTTGCATGTGATGACGATGGTTCATCACTGAATCAATGTCATCAACACAAGGTCGTGGTGATGACCACATCATGTGATCAAAGATCAATTTCCTTTTCTACATTCTTAGTTTAATTTATGTGGTTTCTTATACCGCACATTTCTTAAGACATGTGTCAAATGCAAGTGTCATATGATGATTCAGTAATTTGAGAGAAGCAAGTGCTATGATAACGTTGGTTTGATCACGAGATCAATGTAATTACCACGAGCTCGTGGTGATGACTAAATCACGTGCTCGGAGCTCAATTTCCTTTTCTATCTTTTCAATTTAATTTATGTGGTTTCTTATACCGCAAAATTCTTAAGATATTGTCTAGTGTCAAAAGCAAGTCACGTATGATCATATAGTAGTCTGAGTGCAGCAAGTGTTGTGATCACCATGGATGATCAACAGTCTATGTCATCACGATAAGCTTGTGATGATGACTCGATGATGACTACATCATGTACTTGGAGCTCAATTTCATTTTCTATATTTTCAATTAATTAATCTTGTTTCTTATATCGAACAATTTCTAAGACATTCTCCGGGAAAAAGAATCTATAATTTCTTAAAACTTGTAACATGTCAAGTGAAAGCCTTGTATAATTATTTAAGTAATATAAGAGCATCAAGTTTTGATGGCGATGGTTGATCATGAAATCTATGGCATCACCACGAGCTCGTCGCGATGATCAAATCATGTGCTTCGAGCTCAATTTAATGTTCTATCTTTTTAATTTATTTATGTAGTTTCTTTTAACGCAGGATTCTTAAGATATTATATGGAAAAAAAGAATCTATAGTTTCTTAAAATATCTAACATGTCAAATAAAAGTCACTTATAATTATTAAGTAGTCTTAGTCAGAGAGCATCAAGTGTTGCATGTAATGACGATGGTTGATCACAGAATCTAGTTCATCACCACGAGCTCGTGGTGATGACCACATCATGTGCTCGAAGCTCAATTACCTTTTCTATCTTCTCAATTTTAATTTATATAGTTTCTTATACCGCACAATTCTTAAAATAGTATCTAGTAAAAAAATCTATAATTTTTTAATAAATGTAACGTGTTAAATGCAAGTATTGTATGATGATTAAGTAATTTGAGAGAAGCAAGTGCTATGATAACGATGGTTGATCACCGGATCTATGTAATCACGTGCTCGGAACTCAATTTCCTTTTCTATCTTTTCAATTTAGTTTATGTGGTTTCTTATACCGCAAAATTGTTAAGATATTGTCTAGTAAAAAAAATCTACAGTGTCGTAATAAAACTAATGTGTCAAATGCAAGTATTGTATGATCATTAAGTAGTTTGAGAGTAATAAGTGCTATAATAACGATGGTTGATCACGAGATCTTTGTTCTCATCATGAGCTCGTGGTGATGACCATATCATATGCTCGGAGCTCAATTTTCTTTTATATATTTTCCATTTAATTAATGTAGTTTCTTATCGCACAATTCTTAAGATATTGTCTGGAAAAAAGGATCTATGGTTTCTTAAAATTCCTTACGTGTCAAATGCAAGTCCCCGTATGATCATTAAGTAATCTGAAAGCAACAAGCTGAGCTCGTGGTGATGACTACACCATGTGTGTAAACACTAGATAGAGCATTCAATCCATTGTTTGATTCTAGATGAAGGTTTTAGATCAAACTTGGTAGAGAAGAAAGGGTTTTAGAGAGAGAAAGTAGAGAGAAGGAGGAGAGAACAATTGCAAAGGATTATTTGATTAATGAGCAAAAGTTAGGGAATTAAGGTTTACACTTTGGTTTATATACCATGACCTTAATTCCCTTAATTAGCTTAAGACTAATCCTAAGACTAACTAAATTAGTATACAATGTTACAATTTACCCCCTAGACTATTAATTACAATAAAATAGTACCCAACAATCTTCCCTTTTGTAACAAGAGTCTAGGTTGCATATCTTTGAAGTCTTCTATGTTTGTAAAGCTGGAGCTGAGTGTGAAACCGTTGTGCAGTTCTGTTTGAAAAATCAGCATCAGCTTTAGATAATCGGTGACAGACATACTTTTAATTGGCTTTTCAACCAATATAAAGTATTCCAGAAGACTACAGGCAAATCATCAGAATGTGGACCCATAGATAGAGTGGTTAGCAGCGGAAGTCCTTTCTTGAAGTTGTGGCATTGTCGATTTGCTGTTGATCCTTGGTTCTTGATGTTTGTTGCAGTCGTAGAGGTGCGGTATATTGATTTGATTTGGATTTTCTGACCGTTGTTGATGATGTTGGAGTACGGTCATAGAATCCCTTATCTGCTGTATTGACTGTTGTTGATAAGAATTGAGTACAGTCGTCAGATCTTCGCACACGAAGGTATCAGGGTAACCCAGGATCACATAGATTTCCTGTTAGCACAATAGTTATAGAAACTGTGTGACCTACTTTCAGTGTTGGCTTTGATGTTAGCACTGGTAGGATTTCCATTCAATCATCGTGGAATACCAATATTTTTTGTTATCACTATGAATGTTCCGGCAATATCACAATGATATGCTTGGTAGAATGCCTGTGTCCTACAGAAATTTAATTCGGTTCTAGACTCTATATGTGGACAAACAAAGGCAAGGACTGGAGGTGGGTCCTCTTTTTCAATATCAACAATCTCCAAATGAGATGTCGATAGTGGATGTGGTTATCTCCGTGATTTTAAAACAAGTACTTTTTGTACTTGAGTGGTCAGTGGGGATTGTGCATTGCATCACTGGGTCCATGATGTCTGAATCAGAAAGCAACTTATGCAGTCTGATATAGATGTGGCTACCTGGTCATTTGTTCGGTTTAGGGAGGGTTTTCCGTTTTCTTTAACCCTTTCACACACGCTCCTCACTCTACTCACTTTTTCATTTTCAACCACACCCTCGTTTTTGTTTTTACCATGTGATAAGCTGATTTGCACCTCATACTTCATACCCCCTCTCAATTTTTACCTCAGCGCACCCCAATCAAGATCCGCGATACTTGATTCTGCTCACCTAGACCTAGGACCCTCAATTTTTGGTTCCTATATTGTCGGTGGCTCCGGGGAAGATCATGCTGGATATAGCAGATCATAGGAGTAATTTGAGAGTGGACTATTACGCTGTTGTGCATTATAATAAGCTTTTTAAAAGATGTTTCATTTTTGGAATTTTCACATGGATTTTTTGGTAACACCGGTCCCACTTAGAGTATCCGTTAGCACACGGTATGAATCGGTAGTCGTTTGCACAACTGTTGATTCAAGTGTGTGACTTGCGTTTACAGTTGGCGTGATTTTAGCTCTAGCAGGATTTCCACTCGATCCTCGTGAAACATCAGATTGTGATGCCACTACGAGTGTTCCGATGGATTCACGGAGATCCATTTTTGTAGTGCAAGTGTCCTATATTGGAAAGATTCTTGGGGGTGAGAACTAGACACACTGTGCATACAAAGAGACTTAACCCGGGGCAGGAGGTTATTTTGTTTTAATACCGACTTACTCCGAATGAGTAGTCAGTAGATTTTGTGCTACGTCCCCTAATGAAATGAATCAAATTCCTGTTGAGAGGAATTTGAGTAGTTGGTGGTGGCGTGCATTTGCTTTACTGGGCCAGTAAAGTCTAGTGAAGCATTCAACGCTTGAATGATCACCTATTTGTATGGTTGCCCGGTTTGTTAACGGTTTGGATGCACTCAAAGGTGTGTTTTCTTAGATTTATCATGTTTTCACATCACCTTGCACTCACCTAGTTCTATACCCTAGACGTATACCCTCACATTTACCAGTTGGCAGAAAAATTTCCCTGAGAAGGTAAGGCCGGTTCTGGCAGACCATGGGAAAGTATGTTTTTTGAGGAAGTAAGTAACGAGAATTAAAAGAATTTATTATAAACAGATGCTGTCTTTACTAGGTAACTAGTAAAGAGATCGTTTACGGATATTACAACGACTTATAATTAACGTTACAAACATAAAACATTTTTTATTCGGGTATTTTGTTTTGTTTTCTATATTTTATCCCCCTAGAAATAATAATTCTTCCCCTAGAATTAATATTTCTCCCCCTCGACAAAACAAAGGTATGAAAATGTTTGGAGGTTTGAGGACGTACCTTAAACATCATCAGAGGGTTGAAGGAGAGTTTTTGCGATGAAGATTGATTGAGCTTCGTGCTCTCTTTTAATGATCGGGTTCTGAATCTGTTTTGATCAGAACTCATCCTCCAAACTCTTCAGGACTTTGTCTTTAGTGTAGTGCTAACCAGCATGTAAGCCCTAACGCGGGACACCTCTTTGATTTCTGCGTCTAAGAGGAACAGGTTCGCCTTGCCATCTGAGACCATGATATTGACCAAATGTATCAGGTGGATTGCGAACTGCGGTTGAGAAGGTGGGCGTTTTACTTCGGTCTCGTATCCCCAAATGAACTTCAAAATGTCTAATCACATCCCGCCACTTTAATCTTTCATCAATGGCGGTGATTAGTTTGTCGATGTTGCCTTGTAAAGTGATTTGATCTAGGTTGCTGGGAAGCCTGTTCAGGTGTCTCCCCTTTTTGTTCAATTTTTTCTTCAGGATTGTAAGTGTACCATCACAGAACTTGGCAATTTCTGAATCACAGAAGAATTGTGTTTCATTGAATTTATTTTTGTAGCTCATTCCCAAGTTAGGTTCACCCAGAATAACAGTCTTCCGAGTTTGAATTTCGGAAGGAAGTGATCTGTATGGTGCCGCCAAGTGAACCTTTTCATTGCCACTTTCAAAAGCCATTTGGACATCTTCCATGCGTGCAACAAGAGTTTTTACAAACATGAACCGTTTCAAGGCAGCCTGAGCTAAATTTCTTGCAATATTTTTCATTGAGTCAAGACTGTCTCGAAGGACACAGACTTCATTGTAGAGACATTCTATATCCCGAGGTTCGAGAATGTAGAAGTCTCCTTCATCAATGATGTATTCTTGATCATCTTCTCTGCGAATCTTGAAGATGGTATACCAGTAATAGCCAGAGTAGTGGTTGGTCGTTATTTCCAGGAGCTGTTTTATTGGTGATCTGTTGTATCGGCTGGTTTTGTTCCTTAAATACCACATAGTTAGATAGTACATTTTCTTTTCGCGTTGTGGCAAAACCACCTCTTTGTACAGATCCTGATACACTATTGGCAGCTCTGTCTCCTGGAAAATAGCGGTGAAGAGGTCTTCAAGATATGGCATTTTGATGTGGCAGAATAAGAGCTTCTTTGAGATTTTTAATCGACGTCTGTTGGCTCTATTTGCCGCCCTCTTCTCGCTTTCTGTTAAGACCGGTACATCGTGTTGAGGAGAGGCAGTTGGTTGTTCTGGTGCTTTGGTTCTTGAGGCAAGCAGTGATTCGTAGTCTTTGAAGAATTTATGGTAGTTTTCTCGAGTGAATGGGATTCGTTCCTCCTCCATTCGTTCCTCCTCCACTGATGCTTCACTGTCAGATGTGTCATCTGGAGGTGGTTCGGTGAAAGCCTCATTCACTACGTTGTCTTCTTCCGAATCGCTTTGTAGGTCAATCACTTTATCAGCTTCCTTCCTCAGAACCTTATGAACGTTGTGTGAGTGGTTATTTTCAACCTCAGCATTTATGGATTGTAGATGATTCATCAATTGTTGTCGTTGTTCGTCGGTCATCTGTGCAGACGGAATGCTGTTGATTGGTAATACGTCTTCACTTTCGGCCACTCGCCACTGGTTGAGTGGTTCAACGTTCAACACCTGGGAGTAATCGAATTCAACAACAACCCAATCATCGAAATAGTCATCATCTTGCGGGCCTCCTCCCTGTCCTTGTTGAGAGGAGCTGGGGTGTTGTTGAGATTGACTGCCACCTGCTGTTTGATGTGAGTTGGATCCTCCTTGCTCCAGTCTCCTTCTTTTTCCTCTGCCTTGAGGATCATTTTCAGGGTCCTCCGGTCTCCATTGAAATATAGGATCTTGTGAGCATGACTCAAGAAACTCTCGTGTGCGTAGGGCGAGCATCTCTTTTAGTTCTTCAAGTATGTATTGACGAGATGACGCCAGAAGCCAATCAGAGCTTCTTTTTCCTAGAGCCGGAGGAGGAGGGTGAATGTTCTCCAGTCTACTCTCAAGATTTTCCAGCCGTGTATTCACTGTTTGTAAAGCTGAAGCAATTTGAGGAATAATTTGTAGATCTGGAGTTGGGATTGGGGTGGTTGTTGTTGTGGTAGCCTCGGATAATGTAGTCTGTTGAGGGAGGGTCATTACAATGGTAGACGGTGGAGTTGCAGTGACCCTCGAGGCAATACTGGTGGTGATAGTTATGTTTGATGGAGTTATGATGGTGGTTGAGATTGGCGTTAGTGTAGTGATTGTTGGTGGCATGGTTGTTATTGATGGTTGTAAGATGGTTATGGTGATTGGTGTGGTAGTTGTTGTCGTTGGGATGGTAGATGTGGTTGGTGGTATTGTTGATGTGGTGGTTGGTGTGGTAAACGTGGTTGGTGATATGGTTGTAGTGGTCGTTGGGATAGTAGATGTGGTCGGTGGTATTGTTGATGTGGTGGTTGGTGTGGTAAATGTGGTTGGTGATATGGTTGTGGTGGTCGTTGGGATGGTAGATGTGAGTGGGGGGAATGGTGGATGCACTTGATGTGGAAAGTGATGAAGATTGAGATATTGCTGTCGTGGGTGATTGTATGAGTTGTGGTGACGGGAGATCCAGGAAAAAGGGATCATCAAAGGGATTTGGTGATCCTTGTGGTCGTGGGGAGCGTGGAGCTGCTAATGGTGAAGGAGGGCCTTGTGGTGACGGTGGTGAAGGTGGACCTTGTGGTGACGGTGGTGAAAGTGGACCTTGTGGTGACGGTGGTGAATTCGGTCGATCAGACACGGTGGCAGCAAAATCTGATGATGAGGAGGAAGAGGAGGGTTGAATGGTTCGAGTAGGTGGTGTTGGAATTGATTGGGTTGACGGAGGTATGATTTGTTGACTGGGTGGTTGTATGATTGGTTGAGTGGGTGAAGGTACAGCTGAGCGACTCCCTGACGCACCTTTGTTTTTAATACGGATTCGTTTTGGACGTTGAGGAGCCGGTGGTTGAGGTCGAGCAGTTTGTGCAGCTGGTTGTTCTGGTTGCTGTTGTTGAGAAGGTTGTGCTGCTGGTTGCTCTGGTTGCTGTTGTTGAGAAGGTTGTGCTGCTGGTTGCTCTGGTTGCTGTTGTTGAGAAGGTTGTGCTGCTGGTTGCTCTGGTTGCTGTTGTTGAGAAGATTGTGATGCTGGTTGCTCTGGTTGTTGTTGTTGATCCTCTGGTCTCCATTCTGGGTAATGAGTGTCTCGGTATTGTCTGATGACATCAAGATTGATGTCACCAAGTTTAAGCATTGGGAGGGGGACTGGTGCGGCAGAAACAGAGGAACCACTATCTCTTCAAAAATAGGCAACCCGGTGTGGTTGGAATGGATTTGCAAGTTCTCGTCTGTGAATAGTGGGATAACGGTTCATGAAATTTTCAATAAGAATGGACGAGAACCTCGGATAGATCAGATATTTCGGATCCTTTGATTTAGCGATTGTGAATTCTTCCCAAAGATATGCTGCATAATCATAATGCCTGTTGTAGCAGAGGGCATGATATGCATGATGAACATTAATGGAGGCCCTGTCATGACCGGTGACTTGCCTGTCAGGCATCTGTTGAAAATGGTGAAGACATAGGACCAGCATTTGGACATAGCACCCTTCTTGAGAGTTCTTAGATCAAGAGTGTTCCGAGGATGGTCAAGACCAAGATGATGGATCTCTGTAAGCACATTGGAGAATGGAAGTTGAGGTTCATGGTGAGTGAATGGTGGACGAGAATCGCCACGAGGAAGCCTGAAGATGTCGTATAGATCATCTTTTGTGAATTGGACGGGTTGAGTGTCAATAACAGATTCAAAGTGAGCTGGGTTGGTTGTTGGCACAAGGAGGAGGTTGCTTAAGAATTGTTGAACGTATATCAGAGGAACTTCTGGTCGAGCAGATATCATATAGAAGATCGGGTGAAGTCGAAGTAAATGTGATAATACTGGATATTCGATGCTGAATGTGACCTCGTCCTCCGGGGCCTAGAAATTGTTGTTCTCCTTTAGTTGCTTGATTTGGTGAAGTGGAACCAGTGTGTTCTCGTCTAATATTTGTTCTTCAGCCATCTGAAAGATATTCAATAAAAGCAAGACGGCACAGACAACAAACAAGGTAAGTACGCAGTGTTAGACAAATCAGACGAAAATGAACTTTAACTGTATGAGACGACAAAAGACTAAGTAATTTGAAATATATATAGATATATATAAGAACAATTTTAGAAAAATTGATTTTATTAAAATATTAATAAAATAAAAGTTTAAAAATTATTAATATATAATGTATATATATAATTAAATAAAACTTAGATAGAAAACCAAAAAGTGTAAAAGAATTCGGCACGGGAACAGTAACATCTCGGCTCGGGATCTGAGAAACATCTCGAGCCGGGAACAGTAAATGTTTGAGTCGGAGTCTTTGGAAGTGTCGAGCCGGGAACAGTCTAGAGTTCTAGCCGGAATCCTTTGATGAGACGAGCCGGAAACGGTAAAAGACCTCGGCCCGAGATCTTTGAAAGAACTCGAGCCGAGAACCTGAACGATGTTCGATGGATTTCAAGGTTGGTGCTCAGTGAAGACCTAGATCGAGTTTTTGCAGTTCAAACTAACTTAGTGTGGGTCGATTCACCTAGACGAGTACACTAGATGACTTATTTTAGACGAGACAGACCTAGATTACGCAAATTTCAAACGAAGAACCCTAGTTATCGGAAACAAGCCGTTTGTGTACAAACCGTAGGTGAAATCGACCAAAATCATAGTAATCGTTGAAGAAGACGTACCGAAATCAGTGCGGGATGATGTTGAGATTGATTTGGAACAAAACCGAGGCGAGTTGATGAAGAATCGAATATCGGATGGGGAACTGTGTGTATCGCGTGGTGTGAGTGTGTGTGATCGGGAAGATGGGAAAAAAGATTGAAGGTGTACGGGGGTGGGTATTTATAGTGGTGGGTATTTATAGGGGTGGAATAAAATAGAATAGAATAGAATAAAATAAATAAAGAAAAATAAATTTTTAAATTTTTTTTTATTTTAAATTTTAAAGGAAAATAAATGAAAATTTAAAATTAAAAATTTAAAAATTTAAAATTTAAAAATTAAAAATTAAAAGTAAGGAAAACTTCTAACATCAGCTCCCCCTTGACTGATGAGTAGTGGCTCCCCCGAGACCGATGACGACTTTTGACGACCGGGTTTCAAGACGAGTTTCTTGAAAGCCATTTCGATGATACGAAGAATGCAACGACTTGCCAGATTGGAAAAGAAGAATTGAAGACAATTAAGTTTTGAGATTTAGCATACCAAGCTTTGAGACTAGATAATTAAAACGTTTTTCGTCCAAAGCCATGGTAAACAAATCAGCCAATTGAAAGTCGGTGGATACGAAGTACAATGCAACATTACCCAGTTCAACGTGATCTTTGATAAAATGATATCGGAGATCGATATGTTTAGTTTTAGAATGTTGAACTGGATTGCAAGATATTGCAATTGCACTTGTGGAATCACAATATAAAGGAATGCGGCTATAGGAAAAGCCATAGTCTTTAATCTGTGATTGCATTCATATCACCTGGGACAGACAGCTAGCGGCCGCAACATATTCTGCTTCAGCAGTTGATAGTGAAACACAGTTTTGCTTTCGTGATGACCAGCTGACTAGCTTATCTCCCAAAAATTGAACTCCCCCTGATGTACTCTTCCGGTCCAGCATACACCCAGCATGATCAGCATCAGAGAAGGCGGAAAGATCAAACGAGGTCTCCTTGGGGTACCAAAGACCAAGATCTCTGGTGCCTTTGAGGTAACGGAAGATTCGTTTGACAGCCAGAAAGTGAGACTCTTTGGGAGCAGCCTGATACCGAGTACAGATGCATGTGGAAAACATGATGTCCGGACGACTGGCCGTTAAGTAAAGTAGTGATCCAATCATACCCCGATAGTTTGTTACATCTACCGGTTTACCATCCAGATCAGCATTTAGTTTTGTGGTCGTGGACATCGGTGTTGCAATAGGTTTACAATCGTCCATGAGATACTTCGTCAGCATATCAGAGATATACTTTGATTGATTGATGCAGATACCAGTGGGAAGTTGACGAACTTGAAGACCTAGGAAGAAGTTCATCTCCCCCATCATGCTCATTTCAAAGTGTTTTACCATGAGCTCGGAAAAACGTTTGCAGTATTTTGGATTTGTAGACCCAAAGATAATGTCATCGACATAGATCTGAATTAGTATGATGTCTTCCCCTTGACGTTTGATGAACAGAGTGGTATCAATTTTTCCTTTTGAAAAGCCAGATTCGACTAAGAACTGGGAGAGAACATCATACCATGCCCGAGGGGCCTGTTTCAAACCATATAGGGCTTTATCGAGAACATATACATAATCTGGATGTTTAGGATCCACAAACCCTTCTGGTTGATGAACAACTACTTCCTCTTTTAGAATACCATTTAAAAATGCAGTCTTTACATCCATCTGATAGATAGTAAAGTTTTTGTGAGCTACATATGCTAAGAAAATGAGAATGGCTTCAATGCGGGCAACATGAGCAAATGTTTCTTCGTAATCAATGCCTTCCTGTTGAGCGTAACCCTTAGCAACCAACCTTGCTTTGTTGCGAATGACGATGCCATTTTCATCTTTCTTGTTCTTGAAGATCCACTTAGTTCCAATTACAGATGATCCAGGTGGTTTGGGAACTAAGCGCCAGACTTTTAAACGCTCAAACTGATTAATTTCTTCTTGCATGGCAATAATCCAGTCTGGATCAGAAAGCGCTTCACTTACTTTCTTAGGCTCAGTGGAGCTTAAAAATGAAGTATATTGACATTCATCTGCGGTTGCTCGACGTGTTTGGACCGAGGACTCTGGGTTCCCGATAATAAGATCCAAGGGATGTTCCTTGGTCCATTTCGTTGAATGAGGGAGCGGCAGTTGACCAGGATTGATATTTGAATTATCTGTGAATGCTGGATGTGGGATGATAGCAGTTTGAGTGTTCACGGTGGGGATTGTTGGAAGAGGTGCAGCACTAGTAAGATTAAATTTAGAAAAGTCAATCACCAGAGGAGCAATATGATGTGTCTGAGGCTGGGGATCATCTGGTGTAGATTGAGTTTCTAGAGATGAAGTTGAGGTATTGGCATTTGGTGCAGGTACTGGTGATGTTGGAGCATGTGAGGTTGGAGATGGAGATTCATTTGTGGTAGGAGTGTTTATTTCAGGAGCAGTGATGGATTGAACATCAGCAGGAGGTGGGGGTGGAGGTGGGGGTGGGGGTGATGGATTATTGATGTTGTTGTATTCATCGTAGAAATATTCAAATAATATTTCAAGATCATTCTGAGATATTGAAGGATATGATGGTTTGGTAGGTGAGAGTCTTTCGATACCTAAGTCGAATGAATCAAGAGGAAATGTTTCATCAAATGAAACGTTTACACTTTCTCTGACAGTTCTGTTGGAGCGGTTGTACACCCTGAAAGAAGCTGATTCCTTCGAATATCCAATAAACACACCTTCATTTGCTTTGGCTTCAAACTTGTTGAGTTTGTCTTTGTCATTTACAATGAAGCATCTACTACCAAAAATATGGAAGTAATTGACGTTTGGAGTTTTGCTGTATGTTTTGTTGATGATGGATCAGTTTTGAGTGAAACATGTAGTGCTTATAGCTTCTGCCCATAGGAACAGTGGAAGTTTTGAAAATGACAGCATTGTACGTGGAGCTTCAACTAACGTACGGTTTCGTCATTCAACTACACCATTTTGTTGTGGAGTTCTTGCAGCGGAAAACTGGTGAGTGATGCCTGTAGATTCAAGAAAAGAATCCAGAGTTCGATTTTTAAACTCAGTACCATTGTCTGTACGAATTGTTTGAACTTTTAGTGCTAGGTTCACTTGAGTTTTCTTGATGAACGAGATGATGATTTCTGCAGCTTCATCCTTTGAACGAAGAAAATGAACCCATGTGTATCGAGAGTAGTCATCAACAATAGCAAGTACATGTCGTTTACCAGCCAGACTTTGAACACTCATTGGACCACATAGATCCATGTGTAGTAGTTCAAGAGGTTTAGAAGTACTTGGTGCAGGTTTTGGTTTGTGTGACGTTTTGGTCATTTTTCCCATTTCACACAAGGAACATTTGTGATCTTTTTCAAACGCAACATCAGGTAATCCAGAGACATGTCCTCCTTTAACAAGTCTGTTCATGGTTTTGAAGTTAAGATGGGACAGACGTCGATGCCACAACCATGATTCATTGGACGTCGCCTTGGACACCAGACATACATCTTCAATTGGAGTCACATCATTCAGATCAATGGTAAACAAGTTTCTATCACGGGTTCCGGTTAGGAGTTCTACACCATCATATGTACGGACAGCACATCGTTTTGTACGAAAGTTGACTTCCAGTGTTTTGTCACAGAATTGTCCGATACTGAACAGATTATGAGAAAGATCTTCAACATAAGCAACATTTCTAATAATGAGGTGAGGACGAATGATGTCACCGATTCCTAAGATGGCAGCTAAGTGGTCATTTCCAAATTTGACCGTGCCCAAGTATTTTTCACGGAAGTTGGTTAGAAGATTTTTGTTTCCAGTCATGTGCCTTGAACAGCCCGAGTCAAGGTACCACACATTCTACATAAGACAAATAAAACATTTTAGGTACCCACTCATGTATGGGTCCATAATGATTAGTGACAGATGTGCTATGTAGAAACATGTTTTGATCAATGTAGAGCATTGGTTGAACTTCTAGGAGGCAGTTCAGAAGATGTGGATTTGATAACCCATTTTAATGGTTTTTCAGAAGTTTGAACAATCCAAAGAGATTTCTCATTTTTAATCCAATTTTGTTAGACGAAAGTAGACGATTTGATAGAGGTTTTGTTGTCGCATTGAGAGGAACCTGAAGATTTTGGCTTAGGTGCGGAATTTCCTCGATGAGACTTGCGATGATAAGACGAGTGAGTATCAGAGGTTGGTGGGTGTTTGAGAGATTTCGTCGTTTGTTTGGAAACGGTTGTAGAGGAATCTCTTTTAGCAGGTTTTGCAGGACGAGAAACAGATTTTTTGCATGGTTGTGGAAAACATGTTTTGCATGATTTAATAATTTCACCAGATTTATGGAAAACATTGATTTTCAAACCACATGGTGCGTCTAACTTAACAAAAAATCGTTTATCAGTTTGAGTAATGTTTTGTTCCAAATTTATCAGTTTTAGTAAACACAGTATCAAAATCAGGAGAGAAATTAACAGGACGGTAAATAGAAGCATCATAATTAGTTCTAAAAGCCATTACAGGAGTTTTCACATATTTAGAGTTATTACATTTATTTTGACCAGACAAAGAGGAAACTATAGACTTAGGTAGACTAGACTTCTTAAGTAGACATGGCTTCTTAAGCATACTTGATCCAGACTGAATAGACTTCTTTGTCGGTTTGGCTCTAGTGATTCCTTCGGGCTTCCTTGTCTTCTTCCTCTGTGATTCTAATGTGTGATCTGCAACATTCAAAACAGGTGGATTAGAGCTTCGCCTCAAGATGATTGGAACTGGATTAACTGGTGCTGGTCCTAGTAAGGAAGATTTAGAATTTTGAAAAACATGTTTATCAGTGGTAGATTTTAATTCTAAAATTGTGTCTTCTAATTTATGTATCTTTGTTTGAAGATTTTCCTTTTCTATATCAAAGGCTTTTTGGGTTTCATCAATTTCAGACTCAAGTTGGACAATTTTTCTTTTCTAAAATCAATGGTGGAACATAAAGCTTTGGTTCTTTGATTTGTTTTAAAATTTCATTATCTGGAATGGAGAATTCTGCTGGAGTGATAATTGGAAAGTATTCATCATGTTCAAATTGAGTTTTCTTCTTTGCATATGTGGAGTTTAGTGCAGAATAGTTGAAGCTGATTTGAGCATATTCGTGTTTTTCTCTGTTGAACTTCTCAATTTCTACTTCTTCGTCTGGTATATGAAGAAAGCTTTGTCAGATTCCCATTTTCATGTAGTCATAGTTGTACAGTGTTGGGAGCACATCAGCGGCTTTTTCCAGATAACGAGGATTTTCAGCTCCTAGACCCGCTTTGGATTTGTAGTATCTGAACTCTTTTGGTTCATTGAACTTGATTGTTTGTTATGTATGACCGGCTTTCACAATCGTCTGCTCCAATTTTTTTAAGTGTTCTTCGGCATTTTCCCTTTTGACAGAAAGACTGTGTATTGTGGCTGATTGTTCATCGATTTCCTTTTTAAACTGTTGGTTATATCTTTGATTTGTGTATTTAAATTTTGAATTTCGATGCCAGCCGTCTTCAACTGATCTTGGTAGTCTTTCATCTTGACTTATGCGGCTTTTATCCAAGTTCTCTCGCTATGTAATTGAATAGCTACGTCATTGAGTAGCTTCTTGGAGTCGTCATTCTCACTTGACATCGTTTTCATGTTCTTAAGATTTGAAATTTCAGCATCTTTGTCACGGATCTTTTTATGTAATTGGTTGACCTCACTGGTGTGAGCAACATAAAAGGTTGACAATTGATTTTGTAGCTCTTCAGTTTGTTTTTGAAAAGAGTTATTTTTAGTTACTTGGGGGAGAATTAATTCAAGTTGATTACGAAATGTGTCATTTTCTGCTTTTAGGTGTTGGATTTGTGCATTTGAAGTATTGTTTGTGGTTACTTGTTTGTCAAGACATTCTTGTAATTCAGTTATTTTGAGTTGAAATGTAGATTTTGACGTAGACAACTGATTCTGTAATTCCTTGTTTAATTGTTCAAGAATTTGCATTTTTATTAATTGAAGTGAGCAGTTAGACAAATCTTTTAAAAATTGTGCTTTTTCAGTTTCTAAATTTGTTATTTTTTTTGTTAACTGGTTTTTTTCATCAATTTCATTTAAAAAAAATTCATTAAATAAAGAATTTTCTGGTGAATCAGTGTCTGAGTCAGAAAGTGAGGTGTCAGGGAAATAAGAGTGTACCTCATTCTCATTGTTCTCGGGAATGCCGAGCTCAGCCCTTAATTCATTTGACCTTGCCATTAGGGCCAAACTTGCAGTACATTGTTCTTCCTCCTGATCATCAGAATCTTCCAGCCAGTGCAGGTCCTCAGCCAGAAGGACTTTGCCAGTCTCAATTTGCTTGGCGAGCAGCATTTTCCTTTTAAAGTATTCCGAATCTTTGACTTTTGGCTTTCTACATTCTTTTGCGAAGTGCCCAGTCATGCCACAGTTGTAACACTTCTTGGGTGGCTCAGTAGTGGAAGATGTTGTCTTGTTGTTCGGGGTGAAGGAAGTTGAGTTAAATTTGAAGTTTGATGATGATCTGAGGTTGTTGTTGGTTGGCTTGTTGTGGTATTTGTTGTTGTAGCCTGAGATGAAAGCCATAGCTTGGTGGTACATCTTCATTTCTTCGTTTGTTCCTTCAGGAATAAGAGTCTCCGGTTCATCTTTAACAAACTCTCTTGAGTGACTGGGCATTAACGCTTCATTGACACCTTTGGTTAACGCTAGATTTGTTTGGTTTACATGGCAAGAGCATCAATGTTTTCTTGTTTTGACTGGGTAATTCCTTTGACCATTGGCTCACTTTGATGTAGATATTCATACAGTTCATGAACATCAATTACACCCAGATATTTGTGCTGCATTGCACTGTTTCCGAAGATTGCCCACTCTGGGAGAAGAGACTGGATGAATTTGATGTTGATTTTGAGGTTTCCCTTCACGAGGTCATTCTTGCGAAGTTCATTCAGCATGTTGCAGAACCTGTGGTAGGTGGTTTGCAGGTCTTCTCCAAGTATTGCTTTAAACTGACTGTAAGCATTGAGAGTTGATACCATCTTTGCTTTGTGGCCCAGGTCTGTTCCCTCCATTTGTTTTCTGATTTCATCCCAGAGTTCTTTGCCAGTCCCAAAGCTGTCGAGACTACTGTAAATTTCATTAGGAAGACCTTGTAACATGTACGAGTGTGCATACACGTCGGCCCTTGCCCTTTCTTTCTGTTGTGGATCGTACTCTTCAGGGGAAAGTGGGAACATACCTCCTATCACCGGTGGTGTGGCGTTCGGGTTACCAACTATAGTTTTGAAAAATTTAGCTGGTCCTTTTTGCAGGGATTCGAGGATTAGTGGACCGGCCGGCTGACTTAAGATGAAATGGAGAAAGCGTGCTTCCATGGACCATATCCTCCTCGGTAGAGAACATGTGGTTTTGTGTCTGATCCAATGGACAAGACGTCCTTGAAGTCATGTCGTAGTGGTAAGGTTAAGAAGATGACAGGAGAAAAATTCAAAGTGTTGGAGAAAGATCTCGGGCCGAGATGTGTCAAAGATCTCGAGCCGGGATGTTGTAATTTCTCGGGCCGAGAAGTTGTGAGAGTTCGAGCCGAAGTGTGAAAGTGTTCGGGCCGAGAAGTTCCAAAAGAGTTCGGGCTGAGAAGTTCTAAAAGAGTTCGGGCCGAGAAGTTCACTGTTCCCGAGTCGAGATTGTTCTTGAGCTTCGAGCCGAGAACAGTTGCCAAGAACAGTGTCGTCGTTTTTACCAGTGACGAACAGCCAACAAAAACTTCACTAAATTAATCCTAGATTGCTCGTTTCTTAACCAAAATCGATGATTCTTTTTGCAAACTGACCCAAAAACGTTTTCCCTCAATCCATTTCAACAATACTGACTAAAAACAACTTAGATCTAATCCAAAATTTGAATTTTCAAGGTTTTTCAAGCTTTAATGGAGTTTTCTTAAAATCACAATTTCATCATCAATATGGATTGAAATTGGATGAAATCAGATTCTAAGCTTAATATAATGAAGAAATGAAGCTATTTAACCCATGAAAACTAACATTAATACCTTCAATCCGGATTTTGATTTTGAGACCCTTTTTCTTCAAAAACTTCAAAAACCCAATAATCTCCAAATCTGGACAAAAACCAATGGATTTTGGATCGAATTCAGAGAGAATTTATGCTCTGATACCAATTGTAAACACTAGATAGAGCATTCAATCCATTGTTTGATTCTAGATGAAGGTTTTAGATCAAACTTGGTAGAGAAGAAAGAGTTTTAGAGAGAGAAAGTAGAGAGAAGGAGGAGAGAACAATTGCAAAGGATGATTTGATTAATGAGCAAAAGTTAGGGAATTAAGGTTTACACTTTGGTTTATATACTTTGGTTTATATACCAAGCTAGTTCTATTTTTCTAAAGTTTTAAAGGACTAATCTCAACAATCGATTAATAATAATTAATCATTAAAATTAATCATATGGTTTATAGATGAATGGATATTTTTGTCATTTGACACTCACATAAATTTTTTATATATAAAAAAAATTAAAAAATAATATTATGTGATTATCACATGTGATTATATACATGATAAAATGTGATTATACAAAAACATCACATATGATTGTGTACTTGATTAAATGTGATTATATAAAAAATCACATATGATCAAATATACAATCAAATGTGATTATAAGAAAACATCACATGTGATCAAGTGTAAAATCACATGTAACTATCTCACACTGGTGTTATGTGATAATCAAATGTTATATTTTTGTATAATCATATTTGATCAAGTATATAAGTACATGTGATCAAGTATACAACCATATGTAATTATCAAATATTGTCTTTTTAACGAACAAAAATAAAAATAAGTTAAAAAGGTTATGTGATAATCACATATGATTAAAATTTATATGAGTGTCAAATGACAAAAATATCCTTCAATATATAAAACATGTGATTAATCTTGAATATCAAATATTATTGATCGATGATTAAAATTTGTCTCATAAGATTAAATAATACAACTAACTTAAACAAACCACATTTTTATACACCAATTAATTAGTAATTTAGTATATCTGTTAACAAACAAATTTTTTTAATAGGAAATTGTTAATGACAGCCCTAAAATTGTATTTAAATGCATAAAAAATTATACATTAATTTCATGAGAGTAACTCCTAGAATCAAGGATTTGTTACATGTTGATATACAAATTTCTGATAAATGTATTAACATATTAATAAACAGCCTAGCATTTTCCTTTTAAATAATACTTCCTCCGTCCCTTAATAAAGTTCTCTTTTCTCCCTAAATTTTTGTCTCTTAATAAAGTTCTTACTTCTCAAATTGATAAGGTCCACTTAATAAAATAATAGTTCTCCGTCCACCAAGCCCACCGCAAACTATTCATTAACTATGTTTCTCTTTTCAAAATAACTTTATATTTTAATCAAAATTATTACTGATTGTTAAATCACTGACTATCTACTTAAAACACGTGTACAAGTGAAACAAGAACTTTATTAAAGGAGGGACGAGTATATATTTTAAATTTAAAAAAAATAATACTATTTTGGTTCAAAGGATAATATTATTCAAAAATTTATATACTAGTATAAGTAAGCATACTGTGGGGTCACCCATACACCAGAGAAAACTTTCGCCGTTGAGAGACAAAGAGTCCGTCACAATCTCACGGTGTCACACTCACACACTCTCACCGGAGATATCAAAAACCTCCGATTCCGATCACTTTCATGGCTGCCAGTAACAATAGTTCTCCGTCCACCAAGCCCACCGCCACTACCACCACCACCAAAAAGAAGAACAAGACTAAGACGACACCGACTCAAACCGAGTCAACTCACCCCCAATCGCCCCAAAATAAGAATTCAACTTCAACACCCAAACGCACAAAATCTCCAGGTGTTCGTTTTCACCGAAACAGAATCTACGATTCTAAAAATGGGAAAACCTGTCACCAGGTATCTAAGATCACTCACTCCATGCAATGTCTGTGTTTTCCGACTAACCGATCGATGTTTTTCGTGAATCTAAATGTTCAATTTTGTGTTTTTTGTTTTTTGTTCATCAGTGTCGACAAAAAACCATGGATTTCTCAGTTGCCTGCACCAATCAGGGCTTAAATAAGAAGCAATGTCCACTTAATATATGTCAAAAATGCCTTTTGAACAGGTAATTTTGGTTTATTCTGCCCTAATTTTTTAATCAGTCAACTTGCAATTCTACGTTCGGATCTGGTTGATTGAGACATTTAGGGTTTGAATTTTAGTTTTTAATTTTTTAATTTTTTGAATTAGATATGGTGAGAATGCTGAAGAAGCTGTTGCATTGGGTGATTGGATATGCCCAAGATGTAGAGGCATTTGTAATTGCAGTTTTTGCATGTAAGTAATTCTTTTTTCTTTTTCTAAATTTTTATTATTTATTTTTGTATTTTTAAGATCTGATTCCTTAAAAAAAGCTTCAGTTTTACTCCACCAAATAGGGTATGTTTTTTAGTCAAATTTTGAGTATTTTTGTTGAAACTATATTATTGTACTATGTAACCTATTGTTGGTACTTAAATTAAAACATGATTCATACCAATTTTGTATTCAAGAAGTACTCTTTTAGCATGTTAGGTCAAACTAATAGCACCTATTTAGGGTTTGTTATAAGAATGTAGTTAAATAATGTAGTGAAAAGACCGTTTTGCCCTTTCGGTTTGATGAATTTGAAAATGTGTTTTTTTTGTAGGAAAAAGAGAGGATGTGGTCCAACTGGGATTCTTATTCATACTGCAAAGGCAAATGGATATACCTCGGTTTCAAATCTTTTAAATATGAATGGTTCTTTGGTTACTAAAATAACTGAGGGTCGCAAAAAACGAAGGGCTCCTGATAATGTAAAAATCTTTATATTAATTAAAAAACATTAATAACGTTTTTTTGGAAGTCTCGCATGAATTATCTTGAAATGAACTTGTAGGAAACAAACGATGAGCCAGAAGCAAAACGAAGACTCATCAAAGCTGAAAATGAGGTAAAAATCCAAAAATTTAACCGTTAAAATGTCAAAACTAAAAGGCTAAGATGAATATGAATTATGGAAAATATAGCTCAAAAGTTTGTAACTTTGCATGAATGATACAATTTATGGTATGCATATAAAATTTGAATATTTTATTTATAAAGTTATTGCAGGATGAGAAAACCATGATTATAGAGGATTCAGATGATGATGAAGATTTGGAGATTGAGTTACCACAAGGTACAGTGGTGACCAGTTTAGAAGGCGTTGACATGCCTTCAGGAGATATTGGAAATGCTTTGCAATTATCAGAATTTTGTGAAGCGTTTGGAGAGGTAAATTTATCACAATAATAAATTTTAAAAATAATTCAAAAAAGTTGTAATCGTAGGGTTTCAAGCTCTAAACTTTGGGAATAAATCGCGAAATATTAACATATTTGGAGACTTTTGTATTGAAAGTACAACGTTAAAATGACCTTTTTTGTGTTAGATTTTTCTAATTTGGTTATCTTATGATAATCTATTGACCTCTAGATTTTATATACTCCCGCTTTTATTTATTTATTTACTTTTGAATATTTTTGCATGCATTTTAGGTTTTCCAATTAAAGAAAGGCGAGACCGAGATTTTACTTCGCAAATTAACATGCGCGAATGCACATAAAAGCAATGAAACATTAATTGTTCAGTTTCATATCAGATTGCTCTCTTTAATAGAAGAAAATTTAGGGAAAAAGTATGTTTATTTTTCGATATTTTTTATACTTTCTAATTCCTAGTTGCTTAATAACATATATACTTAAACCGAGTTCAATTTTTAATATTCCATGCAGATATTCTGGAAAATCATGGTTGGAAGATTTCAAAGAGTGTATTTCTGAATCCATATATCCATCAAAAGAGAATCTTTTGGAGTATTTAAGCAGATATGATGAATTAGATTTTTCAAAAAGGCTTAGGCTTTTGAATTTTTTATGTGATGATGTTCTTGAGACTGCGTTAAGTCAATTTTCATTTATTTTATTTTATTTTATTTATAATTGATTAATACTGATTGGTTAATGGTTTATGGTTTTTGTGGTTATAGAAAGTTGAGGTTATGGATCGAGAAACGAAATGTTGAAGAAAAGAAGAAAGCCAAAGAGAGGTTGGTTGCTAATAGAGAAAAGGTAGTTTTTAGACCTAAAAATTAGGGTTTTATTATTGTTATTATTATTATTATTATTGTTATTATTATTATTATTATTATTATTATTATTATTATTATTATTATTATTATTATTATTATTTTGACGGTTGGTGTGTTTTTAAGGAAAAAAACATGAAGAAAAAAGTAAGAGATGAGGTGGCAAAAGCTATTCTTGCACGTAACGGTATCCCGCTTTCAGTTTCTGAACAAAAAGATCTGGTTTCAAAAATAAATGCTGAAACAGCTCATACTCTTGCAAATTCTTTGGATTTGAGAGGTTGGTAGGATCCGTACATATATAGTTATTGTACGTTTGTACCCTGTGCTTTAGTACTAGTACCTTTAGCTAACTGATTTTTTTTGCAAATCTAGAATTACCGCGAGAATCATATGTAGTTAGATCAGATTCTGTACTTGTAGACAGAAATGGCTGCAGACTCTGGAAATTGAGAAGTCATTTTGATAAAATCGGCTTTTTTCGTCAAGGTTTGTGTTGGATTTTTCCTTGGTTTTGAGGTAACAAAGATTGTGAAATTACGTATTTACCCCTATGTAATCCAATTTGCAGATTCTTGTTATGGGGATGTGAGTACTTCTGATGAAAAGTGGTTTGCTTACAATGATGAAGAAAAAGCATTGGTTGATCAATGTATTTCTTCATCAAGGTACTATCTTTTTCGTGATTGCATATATGGGAATATTCAAGAACATAACTTAATGATGCCCTTTTGCTTGTTTTCAAAATCCCATTTTAAAAATCTTGCTTACTACTAAAGATTGAACAAAAAGATCGAATTTTTGTGAGATTAGCAGCTTAAAACTTACCAAAACAATAAGTGGGAAAATTCAAGAAAATAATCAAAAGTTACCCTTTTGTTTGTTTCCAAAATCCCAGATCAGAACCTTGTTTACCACTAAAGATTATACAAAAAGATTGGATTTTTGCATTTTAAGGTTAAAAGTGACCAAAAGAATAATTGTTTTATGGTTACAGGAACAAGGTAAAAAAATAATTGGAAGCATTGTTGTTGTGTGGGCCGATCTGACAATTACTAATATTGGCCTTCATTTGTTTGTTGTTGCACACAAAGGAAATCATTACAAAGGGGATTATGTTTAGATATAATATTACTAGTTATTATGCAACATTATTATAGAGAATATGCAAGTTTTGGTGTTTTATGTACTTTATTATGGTTTTTCATGTGCGAAACAATATGAACCGCATTATAGGTGGTTTCGGTTGCTAAGTTTTTGCTAGATTAAATTGAAGTGTCCATTTATGGGTGATGTTACATAATTTGTAGAAGTTGGAAGGTATTTAATACTCATATGTTTGTTACTCAGACTATATGTGTATGATCAAACCGGTATCTTATTCTTACTATAAATATTAAGTTACATTAAAATATTTAGATCTTGGAAATGGAATTTAAGTTACATTAAAATATGTATGTGTATAGATGATTAGAGCACCACTAACACTATATAAAGTATATAAAAAATAGAATTAAAAATTAATTAAACCTTTATTGTTTGACTTTACAGGTTTATACCAACGAGTGTAATAAGTCCGTACCCCATTACGGATTTATTAATACGAAAGTTAAAGGAATTTTTTTTTTAATATGAATCTCTTAATTATTACAAACTCATTAAAAGATTTACACAAAGATTGAATAGTTAATTAGTTTTCGTAAACTTCGGTTCACTTGTCATAAACCACCCAATATGAAAATATGAACTTAATTTCGTTAAACGCCAAAATGGATTGTGGTAAATAACGGAAATGTTTTGGATTTATTATATAATGTAAAATAAAAAGTTTTGTAATGTTGTACACTTTCCAATGGTGTTTCAATAACCTTTTAATTATTTCATGTGAAATTGCATATAACACGAACTGAAAAACCTGAATCACAAGAAAATTTATAAAATTAATTGCATTTCATCTATATAAAATTGAAATGGAACATTAATTATACGTTGTTTTGCACAAAATATTTTATTTAAAATAAACAAATTACAGTCATTGCTCTGAACCAATCGCATTGGTGGATATTCTTGGACTTTGCAGAGATGAAGTGGAATCATGACTAACTGATAAAAATATGTATATAGTATATTAAACTTAAAGCATGCAATTCGTGTGTTTCTTATGTCGGAAATGTTTATTTTATTTATAAGGTCGATATCCGTGCAATTAGCTGCAAATAAGAGTTATGTGTGGTAAAAAAATAGCCTTTTAACTTATGTATCTCATCAGTCTATCGATTTATGTGTGATATTTACAACATTGATGTACATAAATTGTGTCTCGTCTTTATTTATAGATCAAAATAAACAGATTTATTAATGTAATCTTGATTTTTATTATATTATTTGAGTTCAATACAATAATAAATTGAAAAACGTATTACAAGTTTGTGTATAGTTTGAGGTTGAGCAATTAACATATAATTACAAATCAAAATTACGTTTTTGTACAAAGTCAACATTGATTGTACTCGACATTTCACTCTAAAGCAAACCAAGATCAAACCATTTTTACAACGGTAAACATACTTTTCAGAGTCAACTGTTAGATGTTCTATCTCCACATATTTACAATTCTACCCACCAAAAATTAACTAAAAAAGTAATCATAAGTTATCAAGAAACTGCAAATATTGTATCTTGAATCTTTTTTTTCTTTTGTAACCAAACAAATTTTCCCGTTAATTGTTCATGAGTTTGGTTAACTTTGAGCTTTAACATAAGGCTATACATCATATACAGGTAACCGTTCGTGAATGCTAACGCGACAAATTGGGCATTTTTTGCATTTTTCACAACAAATGCTGCAAAAACATAGATTATTAATTAAGAAAATTCTAAAAACTGGAAAGAAAAGGGTCCCGGCCCGTTTAGTTGGTTTGACCCGGATCCGTTTATTAAGGGAACAATAGAAGAACCTGCAAAGTACGCGATGCCTACAAGGGAGCAGTACAGTGCTTATCTCTCCTTCAAAGCAAACTCGACATAGGATTTTTTCCTATAAATTATTCAAATAGTTAAAAATATTGTATTTGAATTATTATGGTGTAAAAGATACATATTTTATAATTTGTAATTTTAGATTTAGAATTTTACATTTTGAAGTCTTTCATACTCCTGTTGGCTAAATTTTGTGATTTCGGTTTGCTCACCAAGAGCTGCTTGAAGTCTCCAAACCTAAAAAACAACAAAAGATTAATTTAACATTTTTATTAAATATGTTACTGTCAAAATGCCTACTTTTTTGGTTTTACAACTTTCTATAAACTATTAGTGCGTCAAAAAAGTTACATTATTTCAATAATAATATAATGTTTTGAATAAGATTAACTTAGGAAGTTTTATGCAATATCTGTGACTTTAGACGTGTTTCTGTTGGAATATGTTTCACGTACATGACATATAGTTATATGGCTAGATGCATGTGAGCCTAAAGGGTCACACACTTATACACCAAACACCATTTAATATATATAATATAATTAGGGTAATTATATTATTTATATAAACTATAATTACTTGACTAGTTATGTTTTAATTAATTGTTAAGTTAAAACGTATTAGTGAGTAATCATAAAGAATCAAAAGTACAAGGGGCTAAGTGTCATATCTCCTAACTTGTAATTAGAAGATAAGTACTTAGATTAGGGAGCAAGCTAACTAACCCTACCCTAATCCACCCTCCCTACATTCGACAGCCGCATCTCACAAAAGGTGATGTTTTGTGTCATGTGAGTTGGTAGACGGACAAAAGAATTAATTCTCCGGTTGACGAAAGAGAGGAATCAATATTCCTTTTGTTATTGTTATTTGCTCAAGGGACTAGCATCCCAATTGGTGTTCTAGACAAGGTGTAGTGTGGATACCATTAGAGGAATTCTACTTTAAATTCTTGGAGTTATTCATCCTCATTCGTTGGTGTAATCAAAGGCTTCAAGGGTATGATTTCCATCCTAAGGGGGCGTTTGGTTCGCGGAATGTTTTCCAGTGGAATTGGATTCTGGGATGGAATTGGAATCCGTAGGAATTTGAATTTGAATCCAATTCCTTGCCTTTTGTGTTTGGTTTGTGTCATTAGGAATCGGAATTTAAACGTAGTTCCATCACTCCACAACCACCTAGGGGTATTGTTCGGTCGAGTTATTTGGGTTTCGGGTCAGTTAGGTCGGGTTTGGTTTTGATGTATTAAAATTGTTAGGCGTGAGCTCGGTCCAAAAACCGAACCGAAACCGATAGAACCAAAAACGAAAACAATGAATTTTCAAAACCGAAACCGAACCGATAACATGTTATCGGTTTTGGTTCGGTTCGGTTTCGGTTCGGGTTTTTTAGGCCAAATGTTCATCCTTTTCCGAAGACCGAACTGAAACCGAAAACGATTAATTTTCAAAACCGAAACCAAACCAATAACATGTTATCGGGTTCGGTTTCGGTCAGTTTTCGGTTCGGTTCGTTTTTTCGGTCCAAATGCTCACCCCTAAAAATTATACCCGATAACCAAATACGGTTCGTGTTTCAGGTCGAACAAATTCAATTTTTTTTCTCCCGTCAACCGAACCGAACGATATAACTATAAATCAGGTAACCCGAATAATACACCCGAAACCCAAATAAGATACCCGATTAACCCGAACTTGAATCGGGTTGGTTGAGTTATTCGGGTTCAGTTATAACCCGACCCTATAAACCGGAAATCCAATTAACACCCGATCAGGTGAAGGAGAGGTCTGGTAGTCGGAAGGAATCTGAATTCCTTAGGGTGTGGGAAGGAATCTGAATTCCCTCAACTAAAGGAATGTTTTGGTGCCATGGATTCCAATTCCATCCTGAAAATGGTGAACCAAACGCAGGAATCTCTGGAATTAGATTCAAATTCCCACTAATTCCAGGGATTCCAACGAACCAAACGCCCCCTAACTCTTTGATATTATTGCTTAATTACTTTGTCAATATGTAGATCCGTTTTTAGTGATTTATAAATTATTTCCGCTGCGTTTTACTTTGATTAAACCGTAAATCACTAACAGTTTCATCCTCGTAAGCTAATTAATTGATTTTACTCGTTAGAAATAAAAAGAAAAGAATAAGAAGAGAAAAAAGTATTACCTCTTCAGCAAGATCCTTCTTTGGCATTTTCTTTACAATTTCAGGTGGATAACCACAAAATGTGTTGTAACTGCACAAATACATATACATATACAAATAATGAATAAATAAATATATAAAAAAGATGAGTTACCCTGAACCAACATCATGATAACCACAAAATGTGTTGTAACTGCACAAATACATATACATATACAAATAATGAATAAATAAATATATAAAAAAGATGAGTTACCCTGAACCAACATCATGATAAAGTCGGGCCTGTTCTTCTCTACTTCCTTCATCTAAAGACCACCAACCAAGCAGCCTGCCACATGTCACCACAATCAAAATTATCTTTAATCCCCAAATTACCCTTTTGACCCATGGCCCGACCCGTTATACCTGGACCCACGGTGCAAAAACCCGAAACAGTCACGAGCCCGAGCAGAATATGTGAAATATATTCCGGTCCCACTTCCGGAACGTAATAAAATAATTATTTTTTCCACTAATCTTGATGCAGAAAGTAAAACACCAACTCCTTGCAGTAAAAATAAAGGAGAAAATATAACTGGAAGTGGGATAGATTTTACAGCCAAAGGTTTTCCCTGAAATTCAAAAATATATATTAAAAGATATATAAATTCCACATTATAAACAAAGAGAGAATTACAGTTTTCTTCCATCTGGTTTTGATTTTTTCAGGTTTCGTCCCTCCGAACCTTTCTTTGCAATTTTTGTCCCTCCCAACCAAAGAAAAAATGACCAAAATACACTCACATGCTTGGCATGTGAGGTTACTTAACGGAGCAATTTTAGACGGAAGGACAAAAAAACAAAAAAAAAATATAGGGACAAAATCGTAGAATTCGAAAGACCACAGGGACAATTTCTGTAATTTACTCGAAGACTTAAGTTAAAAATATTTTTTTTCGATGGGGAACTTTATTGAAATTAGTTAGAAACAATGTGGACTAAAAGTGTAAGAATGACAAGGGTAAAATGGTCATTTTTAAAGATTTAACCGAAGGGCTCCAACAGCCCAGGGATGGAAATTGCAAGGAAAATTTGGGAAGGACGAAACCTGTAAAAATGGAAAACCACAGGGATGGAAACTGTAATTTACTCTTAATACAAATGTTTAATTTAAATTATAAATATAAATATACCTCTAAACGCATGCAAAGAAGAATTTGGAAAGCAATAATTGGAATTTTCATGATGTGTCCGCCAATATCTTGCAAACTACACATAACTGTTTCATCAGATGATGAATCAGAATCATCTGATGAAACAATTAAACCACTATTCCAATCAAGATATCTGATTGCTGTTGTTGATGATGAGCTGGCATCAGATGTTTGTGAATTCCTATGAATTACTGGATTTGACCATTTTGTACAAACAAGAAAAGAAAAACATTCTGCAATTCTGAAAAAAGGTAAATAAATTAACAAGAGATGAAAACATATTGTTAAGAAAAGACGCAAATGTAGTTAAATACCCAAAATTTATGAGGAGATCCCACCAGCCTAAAGCGTCCACAAAACCTGCTAAACGAAAGGAAGTTATTGGAAAATAAATTAATATGTACTTAAATTAGCAGAAAAAGATAGTAATTTTGGGGAAATTACCAGATAGCTTTAAAAGGGTGAACACAGTAGCAGCAATGAAGAAAACCATAGAGATAGCAACCCAAAAATGCTGGAAAAAACACAATCACAAAAATTTTAGTAATTTTTTCATAATTTTTTGAATAAAAATATACTTCCTCCGTATCAAAATAAGTGAATCACTTTCTTTTTTGGCGTGTATCAAAATAAGTGAATCACTTTCCTTATTTGGTAAGTGTTTATATTTAAAATTACCCCTTTACCCTTACTTATCCCTCTTTAAACATCATTAAAGGTGTGGGGTCCCATACATTTTTGTCATCTTCCTATATTTGGGGCCCATCCATTCTAATTACCCCATTTAATTTCACTAATCTCTTATCACCTTATTTTGCCTCAAAAAACGTAAAATTCAAAATGATTCACTTATTTTGATACGGAGGAAGTAATTTTTTTGGTTTTAAATCGAATCCCGGTAGAATTATTAATTTTTGAACATAAAAGCACATACATAGAGAAACACAAAAGTAAATAAAATGATTATTAATTTTTAAACTCTTAATCATATATGATAAAAAAGGTAAAAGTAACAAAGTTTTTACTTGTTAATCAAACAAACTTACAGGAAGTGTTTCCCATATTGCATCATCACTCACGGTTTCATCATCTCCTGGTAATAAGGCCTTGCACATTCTGTACATGATAATTAAAATATTTATAAATTTAATTTTCCTTTCTAAATGATTATTAATATCATTAAACAAATAAAAATCATTTATTACCTGAAATTGTCAACAAGAATGGCTACTTCAAATGCCAAAAGAGGGAGGAAGACGATTTGTAAGCTTACAGGTGGAGGCTTAGAAACTGCACAAAATTAATTAATTAATTAAAAATATTAAATATTTAAATCACAAACTTCACTAATTCACAATATACATTACTTAAAATGTTTACATACCATATTGATTCTCTAGAAAGACACAAAGAAGCAGCTCAAATGCAATAAGCAAAGGTGTTGCAACAACTGCATGACATGGTGCCCACTGCACATAAATAAAAAAATTAATTTAATTTTTTCATATTAAAAACCACGAAATTGCACTGCAATAAAAATTAAATAAAAAATAATTAAAAAAAATAAATATTATACATCTCGGCCATGGGGGACAGATGGTGCAGGTAACGAGAACCTTCCTCGAGCAACAACCGCATGAAATACAAAAAGCGGGAAGAAAATTATCCTGTATAATTCATTAAATATTGCTGCAATTTAGCTCTGTTTGAAGATATCCAATTTAGTTAAGATAAGATTCTATAACCCTACTTTACCATTATGAATTATATAAAAGTCTCATCAATCCAAAGTCCATACAACCAAAATCAAGAAAATTAGACATTATAAAAGTTTAATATGCATATCTACAATCAGAATTTACCTAAAAACAAGATAAACAGCAACTAGCATATGCAACACAGGTTATCAAAACAAGTGGTTTAATTCTCACCAAAACCCTAATTTATCAATTCAAATTCATGCACAAAACATACAACTAACAAACAATCAGTCAAAACTAACCACCAGGAGTACGGAACGAGGTGATCGAGCTTAAGAACAAGCAAGAGCGTGAAGCAAAAGAGTGCAGTATGAGCAGAGAAAGCCTGTACGGAATTTGCTACTCTGCGCCAGCTCATATCTTTCCTCACAATCATACGAAACCCTAAAATTCAAGCTTAATTACAGATACCAGTGAAGAAGATGATAAATTCCGACAACGAAACCCTAAGAGTCTCTAAAATTGAAGAGTGATTACTCGTCTGAAGATCAGCTTTATCGACTGGGTGTTATTAATACAGATTCCTCGTCAATGTTATTGCTTTTGAATGATCGAAATCGGAAATTGAGACTGAAATTGAAAATGAAATTAAAATTAAAAAATTGAATCTTGACTAGAAACAAAATTATTTCTTCAAATTATCTGGTGATAAATATTTAAATAGCTGCCTTCACGTCAACGCTACCCTTGTTTTTCACTTACATTATTTTATGAAAATTTATACTTCCTCCGATTCAAAATAAGTGATACACTATGGGTTTCACGGTTTTTGAGGCAAAAAGTTATAATATAGTTAAATTATATTAATTGGATGGTTAGTAGGGATTGGGTCCCACACTTTTTGAATAAAGTGGGGTTAATGATGTTTAAAGGTACAAGTAAGGGTAAATGAGTCATTTAACTTTATTAAAGTAGATAGTTAGTGGGTGTGAGTTTTATTATTTTTTTGTTAACTAAGGTAATTTTTCAAAATGTATCACTTATTTTGAATCACCCCAAAAAGGAAAGTGTATCACTTATTTTGAATCGAAGGAAGTACTACACTTGCTTTTAAATTTTATTGTAATTTTTTTATTTTGTTAATTAATTTAAATTTGAATATTTATATTAATCGAGTATATGGTAAATAATTTTAACAGAAATCAATACGATCCTTTTTTTATTGTCCTATAACAAACATATCCATTTGACTCATAAATTCTGACATAGTTTAAGAGAAATAATTACAAACTTATTCAGAAAGAAACATATCCATTTTAATATTTTATTGGTGTACCAAATTTATTACTTCCTATTATGTGATACACATTTTTTTAGGTAACTCAAAATAAGTGATACATTTTAAAAAATTATCTTATTTGTATGACTCACACCCACTAACTATCTACTTTAACAAAGTGAAATGATAATTTTACTCTTCATTTTTTACTTTTAAATATCATTAATCCCATTTTATTCAAAAAGTGTGAGACTCATTCCCAACTAACCATCCAATTAATCTAGTTTAATTATTATTATAATATTTTGCCTCAAAAATGGTAAAACACAAAGTGTATCACTTATTTTGAATCGGAGAAAGTATTAAAGACAATAATTACATAATTTAAGAATGTAATTAATAGAATTTTATTTTTATCAAAATGAATAATTACTTTATAAGAAATGAACGATGGACAGTAAAATTAAAAGTTAAAACATATATGTGCTAATATGGTAAAATTTCATTTTTTATTAAAAATGTATAACTCTTTATAAGATCAATTAAATACGGTTATTATAAATATTCACATCATCCACATATTTTATCAATATAAACAAAAAGACAAATAAAAGATCATTGATGATTTAAGGATAATATTATTTAAAAAACAGGACACAATGCTTGACTGCTTATATTAATAATGTGATTGTGGTTAGGATATTATTGTTAATAAGTAAAATGTTTTAAACTTATGCACTTGAAACAGTGACTGAAATCACCTTATCCAAATCTTATTTGCGTACATCATGCCCAATTTAAAGATATTCAATTGTTTGAACTTTTTTTGTATTTATTAATAAAAAATTAAACACACGAAATATAGTTTGTGTATTTCTTTAATAGAACTTATATCCGGAGTAATATTTTGAAATTTAAAGATGTATTTGGTTGGAGGGTATATATATAATATTAGAGAAATGAGTTTTATTCTAAATGTTAATATTTGGGTTAGTGGAGGTAAGATTTTGTCTAAAGAAAATAAAATTTCTGAAAGATTTTAAGTTTAATATCTTAGGCCTGCCTACAAATTGTAATGAAAAGGGATTGAAAACCTCCAAACTATTTTGGTTAACCAAACATGAGAAAAAAACAGGGGTTATATTTTCATTTTCCTTTTCCATTTTCATACCCAACACATGCCATTACTAGATAACATGTAATAGTGATGCATTTAAAATCTCTATCTAGTGCGGATCCACGTATTATGTCATAGTCATGCGCAACACACTAACTAACATGCATCCATTTGTTATTTTCCCACTATTTGCCTTTTGATACTTTAAGTTCCATTACCCTTTTCAATAAAAAATCATTTCAATGAATTATATCTATGTTTATTTAATTGAGTTATTCATTCTTTTTTTGAATTTCAATCTTAATCAATTCATCTAACGAATTTGGTATGGATTCATGGAGTTTTTTTTTTTTTAGATTTTCCATTGTCTTTGCAGAGATAGGAATGCTGGTGTATGTATACTCGTGAACATATTCCAAAGAACCGTTGTAATCCTTCAAGCATAGTTCAACTGTATATATGTAAAACAAGGAATATTGCATCTTTTTATTGAACATTGCGTTTAATTTCTTCCGGATTGTCGGTTCTTCTTTTTTTGTGATCCTAAAAACATGCCCAAATTGTGTACCTTTATCTATCTTTAATGATTTGTCAATAGCTAAATCAAGATCATTTGCAGTTTGTTGGTGTAAATTGTGTATTTGTTCTTCTAACGACTCCTGATCGTTTTTCAAGACTGATAATTGGGAATCGCAATTTAGGTGAAATCATGTATTCGCCATTTTCAAGTTGGTCAAGGTCAACAGAAATTTCTACATAAATTTGTTTAAATGTGATACAATCGTGTTGATTCACACACAATTCAGTCACAGAAAACAAGTACAGAAATGAGAAAACAGATACTGAATCAAGAGATTCAACTCTTTATGATAGATTCCACAATTCGAGAAGTGGTTGTCTCCCAAAATGACTTTTACAAATCACAAGTACAAAACAGAATGAATAACAACTATCCTCTACATCTCCTTTTATAACAGTTCTAACCACCTATTGGCTTCTCTAACCGACCGTTTGACTTTACTAGCAACTTATTGTATTTTGACTAAACTACCCTTTGATGAGTTTAGAATAACTCTTCATAATCGTCGATCTTTAGGCTAAAGAATAGTTAGTTCTTATCTGGAATAAGCATATACAAATCATAAAATTGCGGAATTAGATAAACAGATTTGTATTGCTAAACAAGGTTTTATCATCATCTTTATATACAATGATTACTAAAAACCCCAATTCTACATATAAATATGTAGAACGGTTTTGGTTAACAGGATCATACGAGCTTGAGGCTTAGAGTACACACACATACACGTTAAAACGTGGGTTTCAAGAACGACTAATTCTATACCTTTAGGTTTCTTTATATACTAGAAAACCTAGAGATTTACAAGGAAAAGATAATACTAAATCTTTTAAATTAAACAAGATATACTATATCTTTTACAATAGTGATTATCTCCTAAATCTTTATTTGAATTTGAACTTCAGTATCTTCAATTTAGGTCCTTATAGTCTTCTTCTTTTCCAAGTTTTGTCATATCAAATCTATAATGAATATTGCACAGAATATTCCTAACAATCTTCCCCTATTTGATTTGACAAAACTTATAACTTGTAGAATTAGCTAGGAATCTTCAAGTCTCTTCCTCTTTTTGACATAATCAAATAAATCCGAGAAACTTGAACTTCCCCTTGAATGATCAACACTTTTTCTTCCCCTAAAAGTGTGATATCATTCTTGTGTTCTTCAAGGCTATATTAATTACATTGAAAACCAACTATCTTCTATTTGAAGTTGAAGTAAAAACTCAAACTATGCATCACATTTCGTCTAAATATAGTAATCAGCAACGTCATAATCTTGTATGAGGGACTTTCTTATCTTAGCCTTCAACAGATCTTTTCGTTAAGAGTGTTGAATTGCAGTTACAACAATACATAACATCTTATGTAGTAAGACTTTCAACTTCTTCTTCAAATAAAATATAATCGATTATCTTCTGTAATCAACTGATAAAGATTAAATATGTAACAAATAAAATCATCTTCTTTTATCTTTATCAAGCCTTCAACCTGTGTGTATGAATAATGTGATTCGTTTCACATTGATATCACTAGTTATTTTCATTCTCTTTTTATCAAGAATAAAAATTAACAAGTGATTAACCGAATACAATCAATGAACCGTAGTATGTAATGAACATGGTGTGTGACATGCTTTCCAAAATATGATGTATCGGTTATAAGGAAGAAATAAGTATCAAATTTTTCTTCGTTTAGTACTGATTAGTAACAAAATCTTCTTCGGTTAGTACTGATCAGTAGTAAAAAATGTGTAGCCGAACTGTTTTGTACTGATCAGTAATAACTTGTATACTACTGCGATCAGTAGTAAGTAATAAATATTTAGTACTGATCAGTAGTAACTAATGTGTTGTTTACTACCGATCAGTATCAACTACATGTGTGATCAACAAAAACAGCAGTAGTAAGTTGTAATAAGTTGATCAGTAACAAACGAGGAGGTCAGTAGTAAAACCTGTAAATCGCATCAGTAGTAGCTTAATAATACTTACTTCTGTGCCAAACACTACTGATCAGTAATAAAAGGTAATTGGCAATAGTAACATTGATCTTGAATAGTAGCAGTAGTATTGAATTCGTGCATCAGTGGTAATTTGAACAAAGGATCAGTAGTAATGTTTTACTACTGCAGGAATAAACGATCAGTAGGAAAACATGCATGTGCACGTGATTCAAACTTATTTGTTGAACAATCAGTAGTAAATTCGTCATGAAGAACAACAACTGATTTATTATTGCATGACTAACCTTTGATTCATTGCTTCATCGTCAATAGATCCTTGTTTCATTCCAGATCTGAGCCACCGTGCTCTGATACCACCTGATGAGTTTAGAATAACTCTTCATAATCGTCGATCTTTAGGCTCAAGAATAGTTAGTTCTTATCTGGAATAAGCATATACAAATCATAAAATTGCGGAATTAGATAAACAGATTTGTATTGCTAAACAAGGTTTCATCATCATCTTTATATACAATGATTACTAAAAACCCCAATTCTACATATAAATATGTAGAACGGTTTTAGTTAACAGGATCATACGACCTTGAGGCTTAGAGTACACACACATACACGTTAAAACGTGGGTTTCAAGAACGACTAATTCTATACCTCTAGGTTTCTTTATATACTAGAAAACCTAGAGATTTACAAGGAAAAGATAATACTAAATCTTTTAAATTAAACAAGATATACTATATCTTTTACAATAGTGATTATCTCCTAAATCTTTATTTGAATTTGAACTTCCATATCTTCAATTTAGGTCCTTGTAGTTTTCTTCTTTTCCAAGTTTTGTCATATCAAATCTATAATGAATATTGCACAGAATATTCCTAACACCCTTATTCGTATCAATACCTCCCCCTGAAACAATCACCTTGTCCTCAAGGTGAAAGGAAAAAACTTTCCTTGAAAACTTGATAGTCTTGCATGGTAGCCTCAAAATGTTTCTTTCTTTTGATGTTTATCAGCTTGTACTTCATATGTTGTTGAACTTTGATTGACTTCATCTTTAATTCATCCCATAATAAACCATTGTCTAACCATATTTCGTCAATTGTTCGAACCCTAGATGTGCACCACTTATGCTTCAACCACTTAGGGGGTTTAGGTGGTTTATTTCCCAAATGAGTACACAAAACACCATAAAATTTGAATTTATCAGGGGGTTTAGGTAGTTTATTATCCCATACCTCATATAATGCAAAACATGAATTAAAGTGATGGGATTTTCTAGTCAAATTTGACTTAGGCATTTCATCAAACGCCTTGTGGGCATGCGTGGAAACCCCATAGTTCGAATGCAGTTTCATCAAGTCATTGCCAGAATTTAACAATGTATGGTTTCTCGTGTATGAATCAAGTAGTGATATAGTAATAACATTGAGTTTACCACTAAAATATTTGATTTGAAAATCAGGTTGATGACTTACATCGAACGATTGATTAGGATTCTTTTCCAGCTTATTGACGTGATTCACAAAATTATAACCCGTATTCTTCAAAATTGGATTGTTTGTTACATCGAGTGACTGATTCAATTTTACGTGATGGTCTTCTTCATTCTTTGGGCTGATCAAACACGCATCGCATCTCTCACTCACTGATTTATGTTTAACTTTGTCACCTTCTGTATTGGGCCCGGGCTTCACGCTCTTAACAACGTCACAAACATTACAAATGGGCTGGTCATATTCGTCCACTTGATTATCTTCTTCCTTCTTGGACATCCAATTGTCACACGTAATCTTCAGATATGGATCGTGATTATCTTCTTCATTCTTTGTTCCGATCTCCAATTGCCTTACGAGAGGAGAAACGATTTGAGACTCAGGACTTGCTTCAATTGATTGATTCTGATTCTTCAGTTCGACTTGATTTACACGATTGTTCAAAATTGAATCACGATAATTGGATACAAACAAACCTGTATCGTATTCAACCTCTTCTACCAAATCTGAATCGTCAGCCTCTTTTACCTCTTCTGAACCAGAATCAAAACTAGAATCGTTCGATCTCTGGTGGAATTCGGTTTGATTTCGACTAATAATCGTCAATTGTTGCATAATTCCTTGTAACAATCTCTCTATTGATTTGAACGTAGAATCAGATCTGGATTGAGATGCTTCCATTTCCGTTAGGAATTTTGATTCAACTCGTGATTGAAACGCACCTTGCTGATTTGCTCCAATGTTAGGTTCACAAAAAGAACCTTCACTGTTCTTCCTGAATTTGAGTAACATTAACTCCTTCAATTCAGGCCAATCCCGAATTCTACGACGTTTATCCTCCCATTGAAACCAACGAAGAGCTTCATATCCGAAGGCTCTGACTGCGGCTTTCAAGCTTTTCATCTTCGGTGAGCCGATTGAGCGAGAAATCCCGTTCGGCTATCATAATCCACGAATCAGCGTTCCTTCCGTCGAAAACAGGTATCCCCAAATGGTTCCTTCCGACTCCATACCGACCACAAACATCAATTACAGTCTGATTTCGAGTGTTATTGTAGTAAATTCCCATGTCGATTGCTCTGATACCAATTGATACAATCGTGTTGATTCACACGCAATTCAGTCACAGAAAACAAGTACAGAAATGAGAAAACAGATATTGAATCAAGAGATTCAACTCTTTATGATGGATTCCACAATTCGAGAAGTGGTTGTCTCCCAAAATGACTTTTACAAATCACAAGTACAAAACAGAATGAATAACAACTATCCTCTACATCTCCTTTTATAACAGTTCTAACCACCTATTGACTTCTCTAACCGACCGTTTGACTTTACTAGCAACTTATTGTATTTTGACTAAACTACCCTTATTCGTATCAATATGATCATCATTTGTTAAGTAATTTAATTGGTCCATGTATTTTTCTTTAATTAGTGATGAAAATTGACCATTGTATTGTTGCATAATTGCATTGCAGTTTTTATGTATGGAATTCTGATGCTTGACTGCAATATTTTGATAAATTATAATATTAGTTATTTACCTAACAAGATATATAATTAGCTAAAGGAAAGTTTCGTGCAGCAAAGAGGAAAAAATAATTGCACTTTATACCCCCACAAATTTTCAACTAAACTTAAATGGTCTCTGTAGTTTGTTGCAAGAATTATTTCTTCTAAATTAAAACAGAAAAAAAAAATTAAAAAAATACCTGATAAAGCTTGACAATATGCACCAAATTAGCTCTTCGTTTCTCAATATATTACCAAATAATCGTTCAATATCACTAATCCTCTTCATATGCTGTCTCAAAATTTTCACGAAAACCAGTATCATCAACAAAAGCTTGCACTAAATCTAACCGTTGATTTATCTCATTCACATCTAACAAAGGTTGTTTTAACCACATGTGTAATAATCTTTTCCCCATGCCAGCTGTACACGTTCTATTCATGAGACCAAAAGACTAAAAAAATTTATTTGCATTCGTTTTACTCTCCATAACATTCAATGCCCTCATTGCAGCAGAATCTAATCTCATATAACTATTGAGATTATACTGATTAATACTAAAATTCCCATAGTTATTTTCCTCAGCAAGTAATTCAGCATATGACATTAATACCCCTAAAGGTCCAGAAGCAAATTCAAGATTTGAAATTAAATTACGAACAGGTTCGGTTGACCCTTTGACCAACCTACCAAGATCTTGACCTAGATCTCTTGATTTAAATTCGGATTTTTTTTCTTTTGGTTACCATAACACCACATTTTGACATCACATCATACAACGATTTACACTCACTTGATTTTGTGATTTCAGTGGGAAAAACACATTCTTTACAACCAAGAGAAACTAAAGCAGATTCAACGTTTGTAAAACGACCATCATCAAGAAATTCAGCAATTCCTAATACCCTTTTAACAAGATCAACATAACCTAAACCAATCATGCAACCGGTTTCACAAAAAATTGGAATTATGGCAACAGTTACTGGTGAATCTTGCATATCATTGTTTGCAAATATAATATCTTCAAAACTTGCTAAATTTCCAGGAGTTCCTCTTTTTATTAATCTCCAATTTGAACCTGTGCCTTCATATAATTCGAGACTATGATCGGTTCTTTCTAATAAAAGATCGCGACAATTGTTTCAAACATATTTTTGCATATACTGACAGTTGGTAAAGCATCAGATTGGTTGCTGATTTGTCTTAGAACTGTTGTTGTGTGGTAATATGTTTTTGCAATAAAAGTAGCAAAAATGATGAAGTAATTGTCAAAAGATAGATATTTGTATATTTAGTAAGAAATGTTAATGTAATTAGTAAGAAATCACTGTGAGTTGGATGATATTAATAGTTTAAATATTTACTAAAAACTGAATCATGTAAGAAATATGAAGAGTATATAATTGTTTTCCGTTTGCGATATCAATAGACGAAGAAAGGTAGCTCTTATCTAATTTGTTTTTCGTTAAATTTAGCTTGAGGTCTTGATCATTTTTACTGAATTTATTTTATTTCTAAATTCTATACTCAAGAAGAATCCAGTGTATTGGGAGTCTGGGACCATCATTTTTGTATGATACTTGCTGACATGAAAGTGAACATTTTCTAATGAACCAGTTGGGATGGCTTGCATAATATGAAGTGGCAGGTCATGCACAAGATGTAAAAAAGGAAATACTTCATGATCATTTGTTAGATGCAATTCAATTACAAAAGATAGACAGTTTTAGTATCTTTACATTATTGTCTTGTAAATAATTAGGGGGTTTTTTATTTTTATTTTTATGGATGTAGGAGTATGTTTGGCAAATGGGAGAGATTGTAATAATTCATTGTTTTACCCTTCTCATTTTAAGTGTCTTTTCTTCCAAAGCACTGGGTTCCACCCCTATAAATTACATGATTTATAATTAGAGTGATGATCGACACACTCAAATTCAGTAGATCTATGGTGGGATTATCCTTTACATGTGGGAGTTACTAAAGCTGGTGAAGGTGAAGATGGACTTATGAAACCGACAATTGGAATGAGGACACTACTTCTATAAATATGTAACTATGAGCTATTTGTACGTGAAGCAAACACTCAACATGAAGTTGACTATAGTTATGGAAAGGGTATGTGTATTATTCTCTTTTATACGTGTCGAACCCTAAAACTTTTTACACTTTCATTCTTAAAATTTTCACAGATGACTATAGTTAATGTGCCAAATGTGGTTTACAAATGTGTCAATTGTACATGTCAGATTGGATAATTCCTTAGCGATTGCTATAAAAAATCAATTATTCTATAAAATAACAAATAGCACAAAATTATGAAAAAATTTATAAGCCAACCGTAATTTATCATGGGTTCTAACCCGTGATAACATGCATGCTATTTATTAGAATTGGAGTTACTTCTCTATGTTTGCCTATGGTAGTTGTATTATATATGCATCCTGGTAACGGGTGCAACCTTTTAGCCATATGCTGACTAAAAAGTTATTTTGGGTATATATGATTGCACCATTAACCGGTTAATTTAATTCCTTAGCGATGGCTATAAAAAAATCAACTATTCTATAAAATAACAAATAGCACAAAATTATGAAATTGTTTATAAATCAACCATAATTTATCATGGGTTCTAACCCGTGATAACATGCATGCTATTTATTACAATTGGAGTTACTTCTCTATGTTTGCATATGGTAGTTGTATTATATATGCATCCTGGTAACGGGTGCAACCTTTTAGCCAACGGGTGCAACCTTTTTGCCATATGCGGACTAAAAAGTTATTTTGGGTATATATGATTGCACCATTAATCGGTTAATTTATTAACTAATAGTTTCTTTTTGTTGGATGGATGATGTTAAAGAAGTAAACTAAAAGTCAAGATATGAGTAGCGGAATAGATTTTTTTGCCTCATGAAATCAGGTAAGTTTATGTTTGATTTTTTTATGGATGAAAATTTCTTATGATTATATAAGAGTAAATTACACGAATGGTCCCTGTGGTTTACCATAAGTTTTGGATTTGGTCCCTAACTTCCAAAAATTACACCCGTGGTCACTGTAGTTTGGACTTCGTATTGCTTTTGGTCCAAAATCCTAACAGACGTTAGATTGGGCTGTTAAATATTTTGAAGTGACCAAAATGCCCTTTACTTTATTGTTTTTCATTTAACTTTAATTGTTAATGGTTTACCTTCAACTAGCCAATTATTCTACACTGAAAATTGCGAGAAGTGGTTACCTTCAACTAGCCATCCACACCCGCAGTCATATCCCCCCCCCCCCCCCCCCCACTTCAACCATTTCCATCATCTCCATGAAATCAAAGTTATAGCCGAAGCCTTAAATCGCCAAATCATAATCGAAACAAAACCTGATTGTTGTTAATTTTATAAAAGATTAAAAAGCAAGTTCAATGTTTTCTAAGGTTTGATGGTTCAGTGTTAAAAACAAGAAAGTGATAAGAATAGATTTTAAAGAAGAAGAAGAAGAAAAAAGAGATGAGACTAAAACTGAACTAATATATTTTGAACATATTTCTTTTGAACAAAATCAAAACCAAATCGAACCTCAAATCTTAAGTCTTTGACCACCTCTTTTATAACTTTGAGCACTTAATTTGACCTGCTCTTGGTCTTCGATGCAGCGTACCACCACCACCACTGCAAGGTATCATAACCAACCTGAAACCCTATCGAGTGAGGAGAGAGACAAATGTGAAGTGGGTTTTTTCCCCTCGATGATGGCAAACATTTATGTATTTGTATAAAAAAATCAAGCCAGTAGACTTTGTTTTGTTACAGATTTTGTTTGTATTTAAATTTTGCTTTTGATTTTGTGTTTAGGGATGAAGAATCTTGAAAGAAGAGAGAGGAGATGAAAGTTAGGGCCAGAGAAGAATTTTAGGGATGAAGAACTCAGAAATATAGGTTTTAAAATTAAATGAAAAAATAAATTAAAGGGTAATTTGGTCACTTCAAAATATTTAACAGCATAATTTAATGTCAGTTAGGATTTTGGACCAAAAGCAACACGAAGTGCAAACCACAGTGACCACAGGTGTAATTTTTAGAAGTTAGGGACTAAATCCAAAACTTATGGCAAACCACAGGGACCATTCGTGTAATTTACTCATTATATAACATAGTAGAAATGTCTATATGCAGGAATCATTACATCTTGTGCACACTTACGACCTATTGTACAACTTCACATCCATTCACATGTTTTGACCCACCAATTCAAATCTCCTTCTCCTACATTTCAAGTCCCACGTCTTTAATTTCCGTTAATTGTGTGTTAGGAATTAAAACATGGGTTCAAGTGGTATTGGTGAGTTCAAGTCCCAAATGAGTCAAAATGGAATAGATTAAGTGCCGTTAAAAAAACAAGGAATTAAAACATTTTGCAATTGATTTGATTTCAAAATTTTATAAGCCGCCCGTGATTTATCACGGGTTATAAACTAGTATTTACTAAAAACTGAATCATGTAAGAAATATGAAGAGAAAGTTCACCCGTCGATCAAAAAACCGAACAGCTTTAGCGTCCTGCACAGCAAAGTTAGGGTTTAGACAAATTCCACAATTTTTACATGAATTAAAGTCAGCATTTCGTATAAGAAATAAGATAAAGAGTGAGAAACACTCACATTAGGTAATTTTTTGAAGAACGTGAGAAACGCTTGGGCTTGTTTAGCATCTAAAAACAAATCGAAACATACGCAAAATGCAGAAGACAGTAAGACTTCAACCAAGCTATTAGCGTAATTAAAAGGTTGATCATTATAGATATTTTAGGTTTTACGTCATGTGAATCGTATGGCGAATAACCGAAAAAAGAGATATTAATTGTAATTTCCTAAATTGAGCTCCGGAAGCTTGTTGTGTTCCTGTGAATCTCCATCCATGATCGATTCTTCTTCAATGAACAACAAAATCACACCAAAAAAACTAAATTAGGGTTTTGAAAGGATTTAAGAGTTGCTACAACACGAATTTTGAGGTGAGGGTTTGGATGAAATTTGGGGATTTTGGGAGACTGGATTCTTTAGACCTTAAAGCTGAGGTGTCGCCTCTTTCTACGGAGGAAAGCAGATTGAGAAAGGAGTATATTCTGGATATCAAATCCATCGAGCACAAAAATATTATTGACTTGAAGCAAAAATCCCGGTTAAAATGGGCGGTTGATGGCGACGAAAACTCGGGTTTCTTCCATGGTATTATCAACAATAATAGAAGATCCAACTTCATCCATGGAATTTCATTAAACGGTTCCTGGATTGATGACCCAAACACTGTTAAGTCGGCTGCTTTTGATTTTTTCAAGGCGAAATTTGCGAACCGTATCGGGGGCAGACCTGCTTTCTTCAGTAATCGGGTTCGGGTCTTAGCGCAAAATCAGGCTGATTCTATTGAGGCGCAGTTTTCCGTGGAAGAAATTAAGCAGGCGGTTTGGGACATCGGGTCGGACAAGGCTCCGGGTCCGGATGGGTTCTCGTTTGCTTTCATGAAGCATTTTTGGGATCTCATTAAAGATGGTTTGATAGATGCGGTCCGTCACTTCGAGCTTACGGGCAGTTTCGGTATGAGTTGTAATTCGTCGTTTATTGCTCTTTTGCCTAAAGTTAATTCCCCTATTACTTTTAATGATTACCGTCCCATTAGCCTGTTAAATTGTTTATATAAAATTGTGGCGAAAGTGTTGGCTAATCGATTAAAGACTGTTATACACTCGGTTATCGGGGAAGAGAAAACTGCGTTCATACATAATAGAAGCATTTTAGATGGGCCGTTCATAATTAGTGAAGTCATCGGTTGGATCAAGAAGTCTAAATCGTTAGCCATGATTTTTAAAATCGATTTTGAGAAGGCGTTTGATTCGATAGATTGGGGTTTCTTGGACGATATGATGAGGAATATGAATTTTGGGTCTAAATGGCGGAATTGGATTCGGGGTTGTCTTTCTTCCGCCTCCATTTCGATCTTGATAAATGGATCTCCTTCCAAAGAATTCACTATGGGTCGGGGGTCCGGCAAGGGGATCCGTTGGCGCCTTTTCTTTTCATTATCGCGGCGGAAGGGTTTAATTTGGCTATGAAGGAGGCATGCTCTAAAGGTATTTATCGGGGTATCAAACTTCCCGGTGATGGTCCTTTAATTTCTCATTTGCAATATGCTGATGATACCATAGTGGTCGGTGAATGGTCTACCTCGAACATGGCAAATCTTACTAGAATTTTGCGGTGTTTTTTTCTATCTTCCGGCTTAAAAATTAACATGCATAAGAGTAGTCTTATGGGCATTGGTGTTCCTCCCGAAGAGATTAATAACTTGGCTCAAGCGTTTCACTGTCAAAGTTCTCAATTCCCTTTCAATTACTTGGGTCTCCCGATAGGTGTTTCGATGAATAAAAGTGCTTCATGGGACCCCATTATTAGCAAATTCATGTCGCGTTTATCTAATTGGAAAGCCAAAACGCTTTCAAGTGGCGGTCGACTTTCTCTCTTAAAATCGGTGCTAGGTAATCTCGGTATATATTTCTTCTCACTTTTTAAGGCCCCGGATAAAATTATTAGAAAGCTTGAAAGTTATCGGGCGAACTTCTTTTGGGGCGCCAAAGTTGGTGAGCGGAAAATTTCATGGGTCGCGTGGGACATTGTTTTAAATAGCTTTGAGCATGGCGGGTTGGGTGTGGGTAGTCTTAAATCCCAAAACCTAGCTCTTCTTGCGAAATGGATTTGGCGGTTTAAAATAGATGAGGGTTCTCTATGGAAAAAGGTTATATCGTCCATCCATGGAACAAACAGTGGTCTTATTGGGTTGAATTCTTGTGGCAAAATGCCCGGTTTATGGCGGAACATCCTCAAAACTCACAAGGCGTTTAATAAAGTTAACATTCCTTTGGAATGTTGGTTTCAAGAGCAGAATAATAGCGTTCGTTGGGTCCTTGAGCCGGACGGTGCCTTCTCGGTCAATTCTTTAAGGCGTGCTTTCGATGATGCTCATCTTAAACGGGCCAATATTGGGTGTTTTACTTGGAATAAATGGGTCCCAATTAAAGTTCGTATCAATGCTTGGAAAACGGCTTTGAATCGTCTTCCGACCAAAATCAACCTTTCCAACCGTGGTGTGTTGCTGATTTCGAATCACTGTCCTCTCTGTAATGATTTTGATGAATCTGAAGACCATTTATTCTCTTCATGCTCCTTTGCGGTTGGTATTATTAACGAGATCGGGCGTTGGTGGGGCGTCTCATGTGATGGTATAGGAAGTGTTGCGGATTTGCTCTCATGGGGCCATCGAATAGAGCTCAAAGGATGTGTGCTCAAGGCCTTTTGCGGGTTACTGTTCTGCTTCCTTTGGTTTGTCTGGAAAAGCAGGAATGAACGTGTTCTTCGTAACCTGAATGGCCATGGTGCTGATCCAATGGTGGTCTTTTCGGATATTCAGGCTCATGCCTTTTTCTGGTTCAAAAGTCGCTCAAAAGGAAGGATCACGACGGAAAAATTGGGTCTTTGGCTTACTAACCCGCATCAGTGCTTTGCGGACCTTTAGTTTGGGGTCTTTTTGATTTCAGGGGCTGTTTCTTGGTGTTGAGTGTCTTTTGTTTCTTTTTTGTGTTTTTTTTCTTTTCTTCTTTTGTACTGTTGGTGCTAGCCCCTTGCTAGCGTTTTTATTGTAGTTCATGGGTTCCGCGGTCGGGGTGATGGCTTTGCCGAAGCTCTTGCCCGGTTCCCTTTGTTGCCGTTCAAAAAAAAATTTGGGGAACAAAGAACTATGCGCGTCGCTGTTACTCGTCCCATACTAATCAGTTTACAATTTACATGACGAATCATTTACATTTGAATAAATAATTTATTTAAACTTTTAAATGCTTTTAATTTGAACCCCATTAATACACACATATGTTTGTCGGGTGATCATAAAGAGTTTCGTGGTAGTTCATGCTTGAAGGAACATCGAGTTTGGTTGTTTTGAGAAAATAGTACATGTTGATAGTGCATAGTCTAAAGTAGGAGTGTTGAAAAATAACCGATATCTAAATATCTGGAAAAATATTCAAAATCGGATATCTGAAATTTCATATGCAGATTCGGATATTAAAAACGGATATTTAGTTTTAAACATCCCTAGTCTAAAGTTAAATAAAACACTTTATTCGCGTTATATGACATCTTCGTCATCTAGCTTTTTTATGGGGTCATATTCAAGTCGTATGCTTATAGCTTATATCATCTCTTATTAGCACCCTAGCAATCATCATCCCATGTGATAATAATGTCACCCTACAAAAAGATAGAAACATGAACTAGGATTGGTGTGTGTCTAAATGATCGTCACTAATAATTGATACTTCTTATATTCAATTTAATTTATTAAATTTTTTATATATGGCTCAAATATTTATTTAACGGCATATGGCTCAAATATTTGATATGTTCTCATCTCTTTTTTTTTTTTTTTTTTTGAATTTGTCATATATCATTGCATATATGTAATGTACTTTACTTTTTATATCAACTAATTAGTAACACTAATCTCACACATATATAAACAATGTGATGATGGTTTAGTAGGAAAGACATCTGAAATGATCTTTAAGAGATTATAAGTTTTATAATTTCTTTAGGTAAATATTTATCACATGATCAGTAGAGGGTTTAGAACCATCTAGATCGCATATATTACAAGTAAAACTCAGTCAACCTACAATAACGAATCCAAGATGTAATTGTAGTTAGGTTCTTCATAAAAATAATTATAATTTTCATTATACAAAAAATGTTGTCACTAGTTAACGCGTACAAAAAGATAAAATGTATATTTTACATATGTAAATATCAGTCCGTTACAACTTATTTCTACACGCTAATAGGAGGGGTAGAAATTGAATGTAACAAATTATCTCTGCACTTTAATGTGTATGCAAATTTAAAATTTGTATGCCCTTATAGGTGCTAACATTTTTTATTTTTATATTTGTAGTGAAATGTTCAAGGTAGTCCATTAATTTTATCTAGTTTCAGGGGACATTTATTAGCCCTTGGATCAAAAAAAATTAATGGTCAAGATCAAGATTCAAAACCATCACCACCACTACAAGCACATGTGCTTCTCCGGCGGCCGGAGACGGCGGCGGCGGACGGCGGCGATGGTCGGTGGCGGCCGGCGGCGGAGGACGGCGGTCGGAGGTGGCCGCCGGCGGTGGTGACCGGTGGTGGTGGTCGTGACTGGAAGCACATGTGCTTCGTGACTTGTTTTGATTTTTTTTTCTGTGTAGTGAAGCACATGTGTTTCATAACGTCAAGCACATGTGCTTCGTGATTCAAACACAAATGACTTGCTTGTAAGTTACATTTGTTCAGGAACAAAAACACATTTGCTTGGCTTTATGAAGCACGTGTGTTTGGCTTTATGAAGCACATGTGCCTCATAATGATATGTTCGTCACTTGTTTTGATTTTTTTTCTATGCAGTGAAGCACATGTGTTTCATAACTTCAAGCACATGTGCTTCGTGATTCAAACACAAATGACTTGCTTGTAAGTTACATGTATTCAGGAACAAAAACACATGTGCTTGGCTTTATGAAGCACATGTGATTGGCTTTATGAAGCACATGTGCTTCATAATTATATGTCCGTCACTTGTTTTGATTTTTTTCTGTGTAGTGAAGCACATGTGTTTCATAACGTCAAGCACATGTGTTTCGTGATTCAAACACAAATGACTTGCTTGTAAGTTACATGTGTTTAGAAACAAAACACATGTGTTTGGCTTTATGAAGCACATGTGCTTGGCTTTATGAAGCACATGTGCTTCATAATGATATGTTCGTCACTTGTTTTATTTTTTTTTTTCCGTGTAGTGAAGCACATGTGTTTCATAACGTCAAGCACATGTGCTTCGTATGCTCCCTTGTGTGTTTAGAAACTCATGTTTTTAGTGACTTGAAGCACATGTGTTTCGTGACCTGAAGCACATGTGCTTCGAAGTAATATGCTGTGTTTTAGTGAAGCACATGTGCTTCGATGCTTTAATATGTCCCAAATATATTATTAACTTTAAAATTTCACCTATAAAAAAACAGTTAGGTTGTAAAGATGAAATTATATTGGTTGCACAGTGTAATAAATATATTTTTCTTAAACTGTGTGTTTCTTGTCTGTTGACAATAATTTTGGGACGGAGGTAGTATATGCTGATATATTTCCGCTCTCACTTTTGCGGGAGGGTTCTCTGGAATCAGTCTCTCTACGTATGTATGACTGTCTAAATTTTACCTACCCTTATTTCAAATGTTTGAATATGATTGTTATTGTTGTTCTACATGTGTGTATATGTATGTACTAATTCGGTTGTAGCCTTGTAGGGTTATTTGTGAGTAATTAAATATTATGAGGCTATGATCCTACAAGGGAGGAACAAGAAAAAGGTGACACGTTGTTCCTAAAGCAACCCTAACCTACGTTCCACAAACATAAACACGTACACAGACAGACACCTGCAGCTGCCATCAATCACATGAAGTGGCACACCAAGATGTGCCTTCATCCTATCCACTCATCATAGAATCAACTTCTTCAAACTATTCCCTCTGAATTCATTTCCATTTCTAACATATTAATTATAAGCCCCCAACCTTAATAACTCACTTGTTCTCTTCATCATTAAAAGCTAGGTTTAGAAATGTATCCCTATTTCACAAGTAGTTACATTCAACCAATCAAATATAATAATGTTACAAATCTTTTGAAAACTACTCAAGAAAATTACCACACTCCATTTTCTTCTTCATTCCAGTCTCTTTCCCCTCATTACATCACCTTAGAAGATGGAACAATCTTCAGTGAGCTATTGCAACAAGAAGATCTCTTCCCTTACAATCATAGCAATCACAATCACAATGCCAATAGTACTAATGAAGTTCATGAACAGTTTTCTAGTCATAACATTGATAGGGCTAGCCAGCATTCTAATGAGGGAAAATGTAGCAACAACAATGGTGATAATGAAGGCTCCAATAAGCCCAAAAGTAGCAATACAAGGAGAGCTTCAAAGAAGAACGATCGGCATAGCAAGATTAGCACGGCTCAAGGACTCAGGGACCGAAGGATGAGATTGTCCCTAGATGTTGCTAGAAAGTTCTTCAAGTTGCAAGATGTTCTTGGGTTCGATAAAGCAAGCGAGACTGTCGATTGGTTGCTAACCAAATCAAAATCCAACATTCTAGAACTCATCCATCAACAAAGGTACTCTAAGTCTTCGGGTGTGTCCAATAGTTCATCATCTACTTCAAAATGGGAACTTTTTTCTGAAAACATCGAGGATGATGATCAAAAGGCGAAGTCCTCTTCTAGTAGCAACCGAAAAGAGAGGAAAAAAGCTACTAGATTAGTTAGAAAAAGTTCGTATCTTCTTCGCCCTCGTGCTAAAGAAACAAGAGAAATGGCTAGAAAAAGGGCAAGAGAGAGGACAATGGAAAAAAGTAGCAAACTTTGTTGTGTTAGTGGTGGTGATGATCAAATCTCAAAATCTATCACATGTTTGGATCAAGAAATAGATCATCAAGATAGTAATCATTTAAGTTCTTGGATCATTAACCAACCCGAACATCCTAGCTCACAATTCCAATTTAATCAAGGACTTGTTTGTGACGATTCCTTATCGATGACAAGCAATTGGAACCCGTCTTTTGTGTTCAATTATCAGCACGCCGGAGTACAGCTTCCTCATGAGGTGATTGTACTGTATTGTCAAACATTTATTATCGTTTTTATTAATACCTCTTGTAAGATCTAAGCAGATTTCTATAATTTGTTTTGCAGCAATATCAGCTTAATGACTTCCACATTCTTGGTAATTCATGGGATGAAGGCAGAAATTAGGTTAGTGATTGATCATACTTGAGGATTTCTGAATGTAAGACAAAACTTTATGTTATAATGTACGTTATGTAAAACTCCCATCATTTATTTTGTTCTCAATTAAATTGCTAGTGTCGATTTTTCAATCCCAAAAATTCGCGATCCATTTCCATGAATGGAATATGCCTGTAGTCACTTGCTAGAGTACTCCTTTTTTATATAATACTCCGCCGTTAAAATAAAGGTTTACTTCATCCATTTAGGATGCCATTGATGCAAATTTTTAGTGATTCCTGATCTCTTCTACTTTGGCATTTCTCATTATCTTTGAAATTTGAAAATGTACAATTGAATCTTGACCACCCAAAACGAAATAAACTTGTACTATATATTGTGGTTGTTGGCATATTTCTTTGCTTTCAATTCCTTATCTATAAGTAAAATTATATCTCCTTTGGTTAAGTGAAAGAAAAGGCTCCCAATTTTACCAAAAAGGTTGTCTTTCACTTCAACAACTTTATGAACAACTGGGATCTTATGGATTTACCCATGTGTGGTAAGAAATATTTACTAGCTAGAATGAGCCCAGATGATGCAAAATAATTAAGCAAACTTTACCGAATTCTATTATGTATATGCTTGTATGTACAATTAATACATTTAAGAGTTACAGCTTAGGCAACTTATTCTAAGAGTGTTTAATTAAACTTATGCAAACTAATTTATTTAATTATCAAATGTAATTTTTTTTTATGGAGGTTATTTGTAAATAACCAAAATTATCCAAACACGATTATGTTTTATATCTCCTTTCTTTCGTTTATTTGTAAAATTAAGAACGGACCCAACTTAGAAAAACAGAACGATAAGCTAGTAAGTTATAAACAGAAATTAATTCATCAAACTAACATATATAGTAAAGCTTCATACGAATATTGAATAGATCGACATGTATACATTATTTTTAAGTGTATCCTAACCATGTTAATTTACAAGTTATAGATTCATAATAGATAGCATTTCATAGTTTGGTACAGCAATATATCTCTGCTGTCCATTATTTTCAATTTTGAGCATTAATGTGAGCAGGGCACACGTGTAGAAATTACAATGGAATATTATACGTGTATGATAATTGCTAGTTCAAGTACACCTGAAAAAGGATGTTAGTACATGTTGATACCATATTGGTGTGCCTTCTGTGAATAAAATTTCACTAAGTTAAAAAAAGAAGTGGAATATGGACTTTATATGAATATATGCATATTAGACAAAAGAAAGAATACATGAGGTAATTGCGCATGAACTTGATTTCAAAGCAGAGAAATACTGATACACATTGACACATACTTTTAAGCTATTGAGACAAGACTATCGTGACGATGACTTGTTGTCGGGATAGGCTTTCGCGACGAAAATTAAAAATGATTAGTCGTCAGGGTGATTTTGTTGTAGTGTGCCAAAATAGTAAGAATTAAAACTAATTTGATGTCTTAACGTTTATCCAATAACAAAAAATTGCATTTTAAGACGTTTCCTAGCAGCTAGAATTCAAACATACATGAAATACTTCTATTAATTAAATATCCTAAGGAACGAAAACACTTTGACTACTTCACGTAGAGTATATAAGATCTCAAACACAAGATGAGCCTATTATCATTTATCATAATCTAAACTATTGATCATACACTTAGTGTAGACAGAAAATGTGATACTTATATAAATATTGTGTGTATAGAAGTGTTGATATAACGCTGATGTGATAAAACTGAGCAACTTTTTTGGATGCTTTATTCCAAAATGTTCAACCACCAATTCACCTATTAAACGTTCTATAGACCAATCGAGTTAATAGATCATATATTAAGCACGTGCAGTTGTGGTCTTGTGCGCGCCCTACTCAGATATTGCAGAGACGTACAAGAGAAAGAGTGAAAGATAAAAGAGTACTGTGTTTGAATTAGGTTGAAGTATATATATTTACCTGTGTTTGACTCATTGACTAAGATTGACCAGTCACACACGAACACATTTGCAAATAAAACAGCTAGCTACTGCTATAAAGAGACCCACGTACATACCCTAAAAACTTGAAGATTTCTTGATGAACCGAGAAAGAAAAAAAGCAGTTAGAGATGACAATAGTACATGTTAACGGGCTTTTTCTTCCTTTTTTCTTTTCACGTGGCAGATTCCTACTTAAAGTAGCTTACGCTTCTGACGGAATTTCAAACCCCAGACTCACTTTATACGTATATAGCTTCACTTCTTTCATCATACAACCAAAAACGACGTCTTACATATTCTTCCTTCCAAAAGGGTTATAACCCATTAGTACGTATTTAGTATTTAGATGTCATTGTAGATAAAAATAATGTAGATTTAGAGGTGTTAACATTAAAAAAAATAAACTATATAGAGTGTACAGAATATTGCCTTAGTAAATCTAAGTCTAAATCTAAAGTGTGTGTACATATACAATATACATGTACACATATATACTTCTAGGATGAAAACACCATATGGCTAGGCTAAAAGCCTTTTGGTAAGGTTTTAGGCTTTTAGCAATATACTTATAGGATGAAAAAAATTATTAAGTGATATAGATACCTTTGATCCTTTAATACAAAGTAATATCTTTCTAACAAAAACCAAATAGACCGATGTTCGTTCTACTCATTTTTTTTGGATGAAAAATATAAAAAAGCTAACGAGCTATACGCCGAGATTCCGAAATGAGTTGCATGTAATGTTTTCGTGACCAAACCATGTTGGACCTGATTTGGGCATTCTGCCAGGCCAAACAAGACAGGTCAATACTAAGTTATAATTAAGCCGAAGTGAACCGGGCAGTTTATGTGGTAACCAGGTTGAACCAGACCTTTTAAACCGGGCAATGGGCCGGATTTTGGACCGGATTTGGGCATTCAACTTGCAAAAGAGCATGAGGTTGGTGATTTCATTTATAGAAGGGTGAGGTTGGTGTCAAAGAAATCTTGCACCGATGTGGATGGGATCAATACCAAAGCAAGGAAAAAAAGTGTAAAATATATGCAACAACAAGGATTCGAGCACTAGACCATGAATAAAAAGTCTAGAGTGTTTCCAGCTCACCTAATGACATCTTTGTTATATTTTTATGATATCTTACATATATATATAAGTTATTTATCATAAGTATATTAAACCGGTTCAACGAACCGGTTAAATCGGTCCGACCATTTTTTAAGTATCATCCGGTTCAATTTAAAATTCGAGTTTTAGAATATTGGTTGTATGCACTTTGGTGTAAGATAATTAAATTTATGTGTAGTCCACGTGGGCCGGGATCATATCCCTTTCGTGGGAGCGGCTCTTAGAATAAAATTATTTTTATGCGAAATGATTTATTAGATTCAAATATTGATCTTAATAATATTTGTAGGAAAAAATGGGAACGGTAAAAATACAAAAATTTGAAATTACTTTTGGGTTGGTGGTAGAATTTAGTAGCTTTTTCATCTTGGATATGACTCATTGTACGGTTCGTCAATGTTTAACAAGCACCAACTATTTTCCAATGCATTCGGCTACTTTTGAACACATTAATTCTCATGGGCATGTTTCAATTGATAGCCCAATAGATTCTGATGGGCCAGTTTTGAATGATAGCCCATTGGATATACATATTGCTTCCAATGTCTCTGATGGTCATGGCCTTATTTATACGTATGGGCCTAAAATGTCGGCTGACTTCATATCAGCTTCAGGGCCTGATGGGATTAGTGCGAATGTTGGGCCAAATCTGACTGTTGGGTTTGGAGTTTCTAGCACAGCCCACAGTTATGATAAGCTAAAAAATCTAATGACGCATTTAAATCTTAATGATGATATTGATAAATGAGTTTGTACTTCAGGACCTTGTCCGGACTTCTTTGTTTTTGTTTGTGATTTAAGAAGATAAATGAGTAACATTGAAGTTTTATGTTGATCTTGTGATTATGTTGATGTGATCCTTACCATTATTTGGATGATTTGGAGATTTTAAAATGAAATAGTGTTCCAATCCACTAATAAAAAAAAATACTAGGAGATAATGTTAAATTTTATTCATTTCTTTGGATTAATATTTGACGTTAAATTGGGACGATTGGACTAATAATCCACGATCCATGTAATCTCTCCTTATTCTTTTATCTAGTTTCCTAGATGATCAAATTTAATTTGTGGAGCTTAATTAATGATCTATAGCATGTTACAACTAGTTCTCCGGTAGTCCGGTACAAAATCCGTTTAACTGATTCTACATGACATGTGTCAGCTTTATTTACACTTTGATACACAAAAATATATGATTTGTCACTTTGAACACATTAGTGAATTAATACGAAAATAATTGCGCATTAATTTGTAAAAAAAAAGTTGCATCAAGCTTCATATATTTCGTAGGTTAAGAAATTTCATACCGATACACTCCCTTGTTTAATGAGAAAAAATATTATTTATTAAGGTATAAATATATACTCGACCTACAAATGGATATACCCAATAATGATCACATGTGTCATTTTCAGTTTCCTCTTCTCTCATTTAGTCCATTAAATTTGTCAAATATCATACCATCTGGTAAGTCCATTTTTAGATCCATTTATAAGCTAGTAATATTTATCTTGATTAATACTTCCTTCGCAAAATAAGTGCTACACTTTGAGTTTCACGATTTTTAAGGTAAAAAATTATAATGATGATTAAATTAGATTAATTGAATTGTTAGTGGATAATGAGTCTCACACCTTTTGAATAAAGTGGGGTTAATGATGTTTAAAAGTAAAAAGTAAGGGTAAATGAGACATTTCACTTTGTTAAAGTAGATAGTTAGTGGGTGTGTGTCCTACTATTTTTTGACAAATAAATTAATTTTTCAAAGTGTACACTTATTTTGAATCACTCATTTAAGGAAAGTGTAGCACTTATTTTGAATCGTATGAAGTATATTAATTTCATATGAACTTATAAAAAGATTATACTTCGTATAACTTGTTTTTCAGGTGTGTTGTTAAAGGTGCATATATTAACGCCTTTTACACTCATCTTAAAAAACAAAAGTACAACTAATACATATCAATAATTAATATACATCAATAACTAATACTGTTCCTTGTAGATGTCATTATCTATGCTCAAACAGTCGAATCACTAACTTACTAACTAGCCGTTCAAAAAATAATAATAATAAATGTACATTTTAAACTGAAGTAGAAGATTAAGCGGTATGCACGGGTTACATAGATTTTCAATATTAAAGGTAACTTTAACTTTGAGTGTGTTAAATATTCCTTAACATAATAATATGCTCCCTTAAGCCACATCTTGACGAGTGTTGTTATAAATACAAAATAAAAATATGTTATTAAGGTCAATTTGACCGAACGCATGTCTTACACTTTACAGCAGGCTTGTAGCTTAATGGTATCCAAGGTGGATTTAAGGTGTTGCCCATGACCTGTTGGTCATGGGTTCAAGTCCCGTCGTGGACAAAAAGGTGGAAGGTTCGAGGGAAGGCATACTGCCCCTTGTGGATGTCACAGTCTAGGCTCGAACCACTAACTTACTAACTTGCCGTTCAAAAAAAAAAAAAAAAAAAGAAAACTTTACAGCTTAAATAGCAATCCAAAAAAAACATATGTATGTACTTATGTATGTATGTACATTTGCATGTATGTATGTATGTATGAGAGAGAGAGAAGTAGAGTGGAACCTTGAAGTGGAGAGTATGCAGACAGGTATTTGTTGTAAAATGTTGCAAGGATCAAAGAAGAGAAGGATATGAGCTAGGAAGAGTCTCCACATAGTGACACAAAATGTTCATATATATGCATCTTGGGGAACTTAAAGTCTGACTAGTGGTGGAGTTATAAAAGAACAAAATTGTTAATGCTAGCATTATTTTACAATTTTGGGAGTGTGTATCAAAATCTTGAGTTTCCTTCCATGACAAATTGTTCATAATTTTAAATTGGAGTGCTTTGTACATCAAATATATTACCATTTGGCTATAATAATAATTATATTTGTGGTGTGTTAAGTTATTTACGTATTTTTAATCCATTTCACTAATTATTTATAGTCAAACTATACAATTTGCGTCACTCCCGGATAATCTTCTTAGAATAAAGTTGAATCCTTCGTAAATGCAACGCTTCAAGAGATATAAAATATAAATCATGTTTTGACCATTCATTTATATAGTTAAATTGTATTACTTCCTCCGATTCAAAATAATTGATACACTTTCCTTTTTGGGGTGATTCAAAATAAGTGATACACTTTGAAAAATTACCTTATTTGACAAAAAATAGTGGGACTCATACACACTAACTATCTACTTTAACAAAGTGAAAAGATCACTTTACCCTTACATTTTACTCTTAAACATCATTAACCTCACTTTATTCAAAAGGTGTGGGTCTCATTCCCTACTAACCATCCAATTAATCTAATTTAACCATCATTATAAACTTTTGTCTCAAAAACCGTGAAACCCAAAGTGTATCACTTATTTTAAATCGGAGGAAGTAAAAAAAACCTTATATCTTTTTTTTAGAAATGACTTTCTCATAAAAAACTAGCGAGAACCTAGAAAAACAAACTAACAATCACAAGATAAATTATTATTATTATTATTATTATTATTATTATTATTATTATTATTATTATTATTATTATTATTTTACTTAGTATTTAACAGAAATTTAGTGTTTACGATGTATATTACAAAGAAAGAAAAAGCTTTTTAGCATCACACTACAAGAAATTACCCATGTCCTAGCGATACCTATGGAGAAGATATTGTCGTCGCTACAGATAGCTCTATGGGACGACAGACCATCACTTATGTTTAACCAATATCTGTTTTATTTAAAACCTGAACCGACGATATGTTATGGCTATAGTATTCCGTCCCAAATTAATTGTCCACTAGACAAAAGACACACAATTTTAAGAAAATGCAATTATTGCACTATCCACCAATAAAATCTCATATTTGAAATTGACATTTATTTTGGGACAAACTAAAATAGTAAGGTGGACAGTAAAAATGGGATGGAGTAATATATATCGTCGTCATAAGCTGTTTTTCGTGTAGTGCCAATGGTAATCGCTCTCTTGTTCATGAAAACTAATATGTGTTACTCCATATTAATGTGCCTAAAATAACAAAAATACATACTTTTTTTAACCGCACAAAATTACATTAGATGTGCCATTTTTTCTAGTTAAATGAAGTTATTACCGCAATCCCTTAACAAACACATAATGATCGTCGTACGTAAGTAAAAAAGTGCAATATTAATGTTGTTAGGTGGGTATGATAGGACGGAAGCGGTGCATAGTATGGTTTCGTGACCATCTCGTTCTTTTATTCATGTATGTACGGCCAAGAGGAATGGAGCACACCAAATAGAAACGTCGTTTCATTGTTTGATGGATTGGAGTAGGTTCGATCAGTGTTCGTATCTATTTCTGATCTTTCATTGACTTTTTATTCATTAATGATGTAAAAATAATATTTTTATTTTTAAAATCTTATAATATTTATGATCCTATTCTGGAAAATAATATAAAAAATGAAAATAATAGACCTTGTAATTTTAGTCATTTTTGTTACGCTATGATTGAAGATTGAAGTGATGTTTTTGAATGGAGAAATGATATTTAGTCCTATCATTTAAACCTATTCATAGGCTTACCTACTTAATAGGATGACATGTGTATTCCACTAATTATCTCTCCTAATATTATCCCTTGATTTTGACACGTGTTTTCATCTAATGAGTATGCCTATGAGTAGGTCTAAATGGTAGGCCTAAATAACATTACTCTTTTGAATGTGACCATCATTTGATTAAAAATTATGTTTTTAGATCTCATCATTGATTTTATTAATGAATTTTTATTATTAATTTGTCCATAATTTTATATGTTTTGTGTTTAATTAATGATTGTAGTAAAAGAAAAAAAAATATACATGCTAATGATAAAATATGTATAATTCTCTATTGAATTTTTTGTTGTACCAAACAAAAAAATGATTCTCTATAATAATTCTCTATTGAAGTCTCTGTACTACCAAACAGAATAGTCAATTTTCATTCTCCAGGCTAGGGGTGAGCTCGGTTCGAAAATCGAACTGATAGAACCGATAAAGCATAAAATTCGAAACCGAAAACCGAACCGAAAATATTTATTGGTTTCGGTTTTGGTTCCAGTTTTCGGTCTCAAAACCGATATGGTCCAATAAGCTCCAAAACTATTTTTTTGTTATTTTCATTCCACTTTCCAATAAGCTCCAAAATTCGTGATGTACAACCGATGTAGTATGAGCCGAATGACCTGTGATGAAGTATGAATCGATGATGTATGGGGACTGAGGCGATGAAGTGATGAACGATTGAAGTATGAATGACATGGGAGAAGTTGTGAAGACGTGAACGATTTACGATGGTTTGAATTTTGGAAACCAATGGGTTTTAGGAAACAAGATAAATAGATAATTATAATTTTAAAAGGAGATATGGACCGAAAGGACGCTTATTAGACGGATAAGTAGTTGAGGAGTCCCTAAAATATGTTTGTTACATGGGCTCACTTATCGGTTCGGTTCGGTTAAAAACCGATAAAAAACGGACCGAAACCGATAAGAACCGAAACTGATATAGCCAATTTTCATAAACCGAACCGAATTATGTTATCGGTTCGGTTTCGGTTAATTTTCGGTTCGGTTCGATTTTTTCGGCCCAAATATTCACCCCTACTCCACTCCAAGATACTCACGAGTGCGACATATAGTTATTAGTTTTCATTTCTTCATAAATGGATAAAACTGAATTTGTATATTTTTGTCGGTTTGGACAAACGTTCTTTTGCTTTATTGGTTTGAATTTTTCAATTTTTGTCAAATTTAATTGAAATATCTTGAACAAGTATTGGTGAAAAAATTTACCTGTCAAAATGTAAAATATTTAAAGGGTTGCCTAATTTAATTAGAGAAATTTAAAATATATCTAGTCAGATTTCTCAAACAAATGTAAAAGTTTTCAATGCCAGAATGATATTTAGTCCTACCATTTAAACCTACTCATAGGTCTACCCACTTGATAAAATGACATGTGTATTCCACTAATTCTTTCTCATAATATATCCCTTGATTTTGACACGTGTCTTCATCTAATGAGTAGGCCTATAAGTAGGTCTAAATGTTAGGCCTAAATACCATTACTCCCAATTTAATTATGCAAAAATTTATAATTTAAATTAATAATAAGCAACTTACTTAAATTTAAGTTTTTACGATAATTGTCAAATATATGTAGTAGAGATAGATTTAACTTAAGTTTACTTTGATATATTGTGATGCATGCCCAATGCGGAGAAACGAAACATATTGTTCTTTGGATCCAAGACCGTGTGAAGAAAAAAACTGCATTGAAATGGGCATATATTTTAACTAGGGTCTCTGTTTCAGGCGTTTGATAAATCAAAAGTTCCGTACCGACGAGGGCTACGTGCCGGTAAACCGTCATAGGTGGTATACGGAATTTTCGGGGGCACAAAAACGTTGTTTTTAAAGAGTTATTTACAATTTTAATTTTTTTTTTAAATTTTGGAAATTTGGTTTAGCTCATTTTCAGTTCATTTTTTTTTTGTCTGTTAAAAATTTTTAGGCTCATTTAGTATTTGATTGACACTATGAAAGAATTAGTTTTTGAATGTAAGAAAACTGAGATTTTCTCCAATTTATTATTCTTTGTATTGAATAGGTTTTTAAGATCAAAATCCATGGTATTTTCTTTAGGGTTTTATTAATGACAGCTCTTAGGGCTGTCATTAAGAGGCGGTTATTTGTATAAATCGTTTGTACTATCAGTAGTGGGGGTTGATCCATAAAATGCAGGGGCGGTTATTGATTATTGTACAAGTTTCTTATGCGTGTCTTGACGTCTTAATGACTTGACGTCTTAGTGACAGCCCTTAGAGCTGTCATTATCATTTCCCTTTTCTTTAATATACAACATAATATTGCATACTTCCTCCGATTCAAAATAAGTTATACATTTTCCTTTTTGGGATGATTCAAAATAAGTGATACACTTTGAAAATTTACCTTATTTGACAAAAAAATAATGGGACCTACCCCCACTAACTATCTACTTTAAAAAGTGAATGCTTTGGATGACCTTAATCCCGGAGAAGCTTTCTTCATTTCATCGAGTGAGCTTTTCAATCTTATGCAATAATATTATCTTCTATACTATATTATAAAGCATTTACCCCTTCCATAATTAGCAAGGCTTAAAATTCAGCCAACACACTTGCTAATTATAGAAATATTTAGGGTTTAAAAAATCTATTTCTGGCCAGAATCGAACACGGAACCATAGTAACAAGGAAGAAAGACTTACGAGCTGCACTACGAGGACTCATGTTCAATATATGAAGAACTCCTTAGTTAAATGCTACTTGCCGTGATATTTTCATAAACACCGCCCATTGTATTCACTTGCCTGTACACAATCGAGTTTCTCTTGGGTAATGAACGGTCTGTTTGCGTATTGGGAACTGAAATGATGCTTTGGAAACCAACTATGATTCAGCTTAAAAATCGATTCCTCTCTCTGAATCCCTTTGCCCAACCCACCCTACCTTCACGCACTTGAAGCGTTTCATTTTGATCCAGTTTCCCTCATCAACATCGTTCTTCTCTCGCTGGTAAGCTCCTTAATCGTCTATCTCTGTTCCTTTTATTTTCTCGATTGTTGGCCTGATGCATGTTGTCTTCTTGTATGATTCACGCTAATTTTAGGGTTTTCAAAGTGAGAATTGATGAATTCCTTTCAGTTGAGGCCGTCACTTAATTTGAAGTTTACCGTGTTCAATTCTAACTTTTATCTATTCCATTGCTTATTATGGTTTTTAACGTCTCCTATTGTAATTTATCATTTGATGACTAGGGTTTGTTTTATCATATAATTTACATTTGTTATGTTTGTACAAATTAAGCATCGTGGATTTACACGCAATTTCAGGTGATAAATGATACCATGAAATTGGATGCAGCTGATCTATTTCAATTGTGGGGTTTTAGGAATCTGAAATCTACTTGAGATTGATGTTTGAGCGATCCGACTATTTTGATTTCAGTTCTTGATTACTCAGATAGTAATCCAATCACTGTTCAGTACTTGATTTTATCAGGATAAGGTAAACATTTACTTATTTTTAATCTTGTTTATACCCACATTTATTATCTACTGAGATGGGATTTAATGGGAAAGGTAATTTCCTTCACATTGGAAATTTGGTGACTGTTCTATCTATCCCCTTGCCGATAAATTTATAACTATTGGATCATTGTTGGAAATATAAGATGCAATTCATATGCATTTGAAATTGCAGCCATATATGAGTAATAAATTTGCTTGTGAGTTGTGGAACTAATAAACGTATTAACATTTATTCTTGCTTTGCTAAAGTAAGACTAACCATGAATATAGTTATGCTAATTGAAGACAAACTTGTAAAAGCCCGTAGGTACATTCCTCAGGTGGTTATCTACAAGATCTGTTATTTTTGAGTTTCCAATTTGTGTATTTATGTCTTGTTTTCAAGCCCTAAAATGTGGATACTTACTGATGATGTTGTCATGCAGTGGCGGGATGAATGGTTATCTCAACATTTCAGGATAGCAGTCCTGTATGTTTCTTCCATATGTTTGGATTGCAGTGTTGCTTATTTTAAGAGATAAAGTAAGTACCAAATCTTCATGTAACAAGTTTTATATAATCATATGTAATTTAATGTGATTATTTAATTATTTGTTTCAGGTGAAAAATCCTTCAGATAATCCATCTGGTCCCCTGTTTACAGTGACAACGTATATCAATATCCAAGATTATCACAGGGGCAGCTTCCATTTTTTATTTTAAAAGTGATCGTATCTTTTTTTTCCAACTTTTTAACTAATTTTTTCGACTTTCAAGATTTATTTACCCGAATAACAAAGCTATCTCTGATATGGCAGTGGAGCTAATAGCCAGGTACAATAATCTAAATCCATTTGCTTCTCTCATTTTGTGGGTACCATTTGTTCATAATAGCCTTCTGGAGCATACATTTTCCACCCCATAAGCTTTAGTTCGGTTAGATAAATCTCGGGGTTATATGACTATATCTATGTTATAATTATTCACTCTCAGGTACCTATTAAAGTCATTCGTGGACCACTTGTTGTGAAATTCACCAGCAATTCAACATTTGGATCTATCAGGTCAAATTTGAAGTGATCTTTGATTACGCATGACTTGTAAAGTGAATTAATAACTAATTTAGACTGCAAAACAGAGTATATGGCACATGGGTGAAATGCTTGTGTGAAATTTACTTATAATATTTGTCTCAAGTGATCAATACTTAGAAATTCATTACAAATAACAATCGGGTGTTAAGAATTTTTTTTGTTGTTAAACTCAATATTATTTTATCAATTTAGTAGATTTTTAATGATTTGTTTCTGTCATTTTGAAAGTGAAAGCAATACCATTATGGTTGTGACGTGTTTGGTATCATGCACTTTTAACTTTTATTTTGCGCATTCGACATACGAGGTGACACATAATTACATTTTTTTTGAACGGCAATTCTAATCTACTTCTAAAATCCACCTATGTCCACTATGGGACTTGAACCCTCAACCTTAAGGTTGGGAGAAAACTCCTTTACCGTTAGGCAATTGGCCCTTTACATTTTTTATAGTCGTGTTTTAGCCATAATTTTTTTAATATGACCACTAATTTCTATCTTTTATGTGGTTTGTGTTACTCTTGTTTTTTTTTTTTTTTTTTTTACAAAGCATGTTGTACTATGCAGACCGGAGACAACCCTTGTGGTAAAATGTCTGATGAATCAGGCTGAAAAGCCTATTCTTAAATTTGTTTGACGCAAAATATAGTTACATAGGAGGATTATGCAGTAACATGAATTGACCCGTTGGAAAGTAAATGGGTCGTAATTACTCCACTATGTTCTTGACCTTATATTTTATATTTTCTTGTATTTATAAAGGGATCTGTATGTGAATTACATTGTGGAGGGATTGAGGTGATAGATTTGCAACTTTTATGATCTGTTTATTTTGATGATGATGCTAAAAACTATTAAAAAACTTCTTCCTATCTTACAAAACAAAATAGATTTCATTGTTACTATGTATTTTGACATACCAAAATCAAATTAGATATACATTCTATTGAAAACAACAAATAAGCAATGAGACAATCTAATACCATTTTCATAATTTAACATGGATTTGAGACAAAATTCACGTTTTGAGCTATGTCCATTAAAAACTTCAATGTCGAACATGCCACCATCAGTCATCACTATCACTATCAATGCCCACTAATTTGTCACTGCACAATATAATTACAGGGTACCCGCCGCTGCATTGCGCGGGTACCTGCTAGTAATTTTAAAAAACAAACAGGTACTCCGTGCATAAATGAATTAGGGTACAAGAAGATCGAGGAAAACAAGGAGAATCCATGGGAGTGTTGGATACACCAATCGAAATCACAACACATTTCCCAAATAGACTTCGTACAATAATCAGCTAATCGCCAACAACGTACACTAATGTCATTCATTAGATAAAAACTAATTTAGAGTTAACAGTACGATTTATACATAATAATTTATCTTTTAAAATCTGAACATTTATTTACTTGTCATAATGCCAAAATCATATGATCTTTTTTTGAACAGACAAAATCAAAATCATATGGTCTGCAATCTTCAAATAGTGTAGTTTATTAGTGAGTTGTATTTGTAGATTGGAAGCTGATATTTGAAGCAACCTATACAAATATTGTAAGGCAATAATTGTGGTATAGAGTACCTTTTGTGATATAGAAATCACATCCCTTATAAATTAGCTTGAAAACGTGAACTCCAAGTTTTTGTCAAGTTATTGACATTTATAAACTTGTAAATGTGTTTATTAAAATGCCCAAATATATGAAGGAAAATAATCATAAGGATTTTCATTTTTTAGAATGTATTATATCTATATCTATATATATACTTTTAAAAATTGAGTTCCAATTTGAAGTTGCAATAAATTATAATATTAAATACAATAACATTTAATTCCATGATTGAGTTCTATTTTGTTTTTGCAATGTATCATGATTGAGCTCCATTTTGTTTTTGTAGTGTATTTAGTTTCAAAATTATGTAGACTTCATTGTTTTAAATGCCTTTTGATTCCAAACGAATTCCACAGCTACACAAATATTGAAACGTATGAATTAAATGTATTTAATTTGTAACGTTATGAATTAAATTTAAAATGCATGCATTAATATATTAGCATAAATAAATTAATGGTTATTCAAGACTCCAAACCGTATGTATTCCCCATACCTGTTCAATTAGTCAGACTTATCACATCTTCATATGATTACAACGTTTGAAAAAGTATATATATGGTCACAAAAAACAAGGTTCTATCCATTCCACCAATTCCTTACTCGAAGGTATGCATCGTCTCCTTGCTCGAAAGCAGTTTATACATTTGTTTCTTTCTTTAAAGTAATTATCTTCAAACTTCATGACATGATGATCAATTTAACGGTTTCCTTTTGAACATGTTTCCCTCAGTTGGTATATTTATTTGGGTTCTTTCAATTCTTCACAGTTTTTATTTCCATTTGGCCAATCCTCAATTTAGGTTCCTTTCAATTCATATTGTTTCGTTTGCACCGAAGGTGTTTCATGTAAGTCATTAACCAATTTTTATTTGAATACCATTTATTTTTAAAATGCTCATTGTAATTAGAATAATTAAAAAATGGGAATATTTTATACAACTGTTGGTTCAAATTTATTTATGATTTAGTCGTGTAAATTTATCTTCTAGATGTAGTTGATTGGTATATCAATCTCAAATTTATTTACGATTTTGTTGTGCAAAATTTATCTTCTAGATGTAGTTGATTGGTATATCAATCCCATTATTCAGAATAATGTGAATGAAAAAGTTTAAACTCAATTTCAAAGCTAAACATGTTAATGCTCATGTTTTATGTACCTTTTTCGTAACACCATTTCAATGTATACGATTTACCTTCAAAATTGTTGTTTATTATTAACAAATCACGGGCCATGTTGCCTCGTATATAACAAAAATTGATATATACGTAACAAATAACTGCATTTGGACATATTTACTCTTGCATCTCATATACTAGGAAAGGGTATTGGGGGTTGTCAATAAAGATAAGGGTTTGAGTCTCGTTCCTATTAATATTGTCTTGCTATTTGGTGAGCTTGATTTATCTCTCAAAGTAATGGTTTGATTTGGATCGGTTGGGTTGTCAATCTCAACCTTTTGCCATTCTCATATATATCATTTTGTCTTCTCTAACAACTAGCCATAAATTAACATTAACAAAATTGAAGAACTTCAAGGGAAACCTAAACACCAACCCTACAAAACCTAAAAGGATACCCAAACATCAAACCCACAACCTCTTGAAAGGAAATATTAATAGATTAAACTTAATAACTAGCACCTAACAACCCAATTACTTGCTCCTTTGCTCGTCACTTGCTGAGGAAGATCGGGTTATGGTGGGGGGTCTCTTGTGACTCATGAATTATCTTTTTCGGTGGGGTAGCAGTGCCGGGCGTGGTCATAAGTTGAAGGCTTTTTCTGGTATGATAAAGGTGATGCTTTGGATTATTTGGAAGTATCGGAATGATCGTGTTTTTAACCGGCAGACGAGCGATTTGGAGGATGTGGCCTTCTCGGATATTCAAACATTTTGGATGAAGAACCGATCTAAGATTCCTTCTTTGGGGAACAGTTGGCCTACATGGGTTTGTACACCTGACGAGTGTTTTTAATTGCTTTTTTTGTTTTTAGGTGTTTGTTTTGCCTTTAGGTTGTATTTTGATACTTTGCTAGTGTCTTACTGGCTAGCCTTTTTATTTAAGTTTTCGTGGGTGTCTCGAGGGTAATGGCCATGCCGAAGCTCTCGGGTATCCCCGTTGCCGTTCAAAAAAAAAAAAAAAAAAAAAACAACAAGCCACTCCTCCACAATACATTTTAAGGTGCATTTAGGCGAAGTAATTTGAATGCTTTGGATGACCTTAATCCCGGAGAAGCTTTCTTCATTTCATCGAGTGAACTTTTCAATCTTATGCAATAATATTATCTGAACTAGTTCAAAAAGATTCATATTTCTAATCTTTTTCTTCTACAATCTGACTTATTTTTGCTGACATATGCTTTCAAACTTTTAAGTAAATCGAAGAGTAAATTACACTGTGGTTTGACAACAGTTTTGGATTTGGTCCCTAAGTCTCAGAAATTACACTCGTGGTCACTGTGGTTTGTAATTTGTATTGGTTTTAGTCCCTAATATTAACCGCCGTTAAAATTTGCTATTAAACTTTTTTAATTGATAATTTTACCCTCACATTCATCATTTCTTTCCTCTTTCCTTCATCTCTGCACACAAAAACACACCCAAATTAAAACCTAACCCCAATTAGAAATCACTAATGCGGCATGTATCAAAATCAAAGCAATATCAGCATCAAAAACCTCAAGATCATACCATGTTTCTTCACTAATTTTCTCAAAATCTTGTCTCCAAAGATCCGGTTCCGATTTCTGGGCCAAAACCACAGGGCTGTCACCAACATTCATCACATAAACATCATCTCCTTTCATTAACATAACAAGAACACAAGAACCCATTAATGCTAGTTCAGGATTTTCATCGAGCATCTGGTCTGCAATATCTAAATAAGCTTCCTCTATTTTCTTTAATCCTCGAGATAAAGCTTTCAATAAATCAACTTCTAATCTTTCCCGGTCGAATTCACACTTCCACCTACTCTGATTCTTTCTAACTTTATTCTGTTTTTTTGGTGAATTTGAGCTTGGGTAACTCTCATGCTGATAAATATATAACGAATTCTTTTTCAGATGGTCGTTAGAATCGATAACATCTAATGATTGTGGTAAAGAATTTGTATTCGATAAATCAATTTGATCATCCCATAATAATCCTTTAAGTTCTTTATGAACAGCTGAATACATGTTCGATAATAAATAATCAGGTGCATCAAGACCATTGAATCCATCATAAATCCCAACAAAAACCCACCCATGCTCCTCTGAAACGACGACGTGTACACGATCTTCACCAGCTTTACCCATTGAAGATTTTGACTTTGAGTCAAATAATCATCATCATCTAAAAAACTACCTTAGCTGCTCAAATTAACACTGCTAATCGTCAATTCGTTGTTTTTCTCACGTGTGTTTTGATTGGGGTTACGGTTTTATTGAGTGTGTTTTTGTTTGCAAGGAAAGAGGAAATAGATGGTGAGGGTAAGGGTAATATTGTCAATTTAAAAAGTTTAACAGTCAATTTTAACAACGGTTAGTATTAAGGACCAAAACCAATACGAAGTCTAAATTACGGTGACCACGAATGTAATTTCTGAAACTTAGGGATCAAATCCAAAATTATTATCAAACCACCAGGACTATTCGTGTAATTTACTCTAAATCGAATCTAAAAACTTAATATGTGGGCTTAAACCTTTTCCTAGAACTTGCCCATTAGAAATATTTGGGCCTAGCCCAATAGTAGACCATCACCCATCCTTTTCCAAATCCATTTTGTATGATTCCAAGCCCACAGTTTATCTTTAATCGCATCGCAAAAAATACTACTACTTCCTCCGATTCAAAATAAGTGATACACTTGGGGTTTTACGGTTTTTAAGGCAAAAGGTTATAATGATGATTAAATTAGATTAATTAGATGGTTAGTTGAGAATGGGTCCCACACCTTTTGAATAAAATAAGGTTAATGATGTTTAAAAGTAAAAAGTAAGTGTAAATGAGTCATTTCACTTTATTAAAGTAGATAGTTAGTGGTTGTGGGTCCCATTTTGTTTTGCCAAATAAGGAAACTTTTCAAAGTGTATCACTTATTTTGAATCACCCCAAAAAGGAAAGTGTATCACTTATTTTGAATCGGAGGAAGTATATCACTGATCCTTATTCCTTGAAAAGATGAATTTAATTTTTTTATTTGACTTTCTAAAGCATCATTTAACATCTTAGCCAAAATATTCTTATACTTTTTTCATTTTCCATTTTCTATTTTTTATATTCACGTTTTCAACTAATAAAAATTAAAATAAGTTATATTAAAAAACTGCATTAAATTAATACTACCTCCGTATCAAAATAAGTGATACATTTCAAGAATTAAGATTTTTGAGTCAAAAGATTAAAATGTGGTTTAGAATAGATTAAAGTGAATAGTTAGTGGAGAATGAGTCCCACTTCTTTTGAATAAAGTGATATTAATGACGATTAAAAGTAAAATAAGGGTAAAAGAGTAAATTCACTTTATTAATGTATATAGTTAGTGGAGAGTGAATCCCATTTTTTTTTTTTTACCAAATAAGGTAAATTATAAAAGTGTATCACTTATTTTGTTCCACCCCTTTTAGGAAAGTGTATCACTTATTTTGATACGGAGGTAGTATAAAAGATTACAATTATAAAAATTACATTAAAAATATAAATCATCATTTTTGGTTGTTCCATTCCAATTTACAAGGCTAAAGATGTTCAATTATATCACGTGAAAGGTCGTTATCTACAACTTAATCCCGTAACTTTTTGTGTTTCTTTCGATTTATGTTAGAAATGCTAACCATATACTTAAAGTTCATCAAAATTCAACTGAATGATATATTTAGTGGAAAAAGATGTTACATAAGATATTTTATATTGGAACCATGTTAGAATTATTTTTACCATATATATTACAATATTATAATACTAAAAATTTCAACAAAATGATAGAAATGATTTATAAAGCATATATATACAAATATAGATAAATTCTTTTATATTGTTTAAAGCAATTATTTTACCATTTATGTAGAGAAACATGGCACCTAATCCTTCATTAATTGGCTTGTAGTTCTATGTAGTCAATAAGGTGGGGCACATGGATTACCCGGCCACTCACTTGTGGGTGGTTGATGGTGCATACATACGGGAAAAGAGATGTACTTTTGCCCGACAAATACCAACCCACGGTTAAGGTGGTCTTCAAACTTTTAGATGTTTCCCTATACGTTGGAGTAGACCGGGGTTCATGGGAGACTCTTTACCAATCCTATTGTCATTACTCTGTTATATATAACAAAAATATTTATAAAGTAAATATGTAGAGACTAAAAGTTAACATACACATTTGATATCGAAAGGTAGAGATTATTCATAAATGTAAATATTATACACAATTAATATACACATTTAATGTGCAAATGCGAAGTTAAGCTATTTGTTATAATCGACTAAAACTTATTTATGAAGCAGTGAATTTCGAAACCATTTAAGACATGCATAATATTGTTTTAGGGATGACAATCATGTCGGGTTTGAGTTGGCTGGTCGTCAGCCTGGAATCAGTCAACCTGAACCTAGGGATGAGATATATAACCGAAAATCTAAACATGTACCAAACTAGAACCGAACCGTTTGGAACCTATTACTAATAATCGGTTCGGGTATCGTGTCCAACTTTTATATGAAATCGGGTATCGGGTCTTTCGGGTAGCGGTGAATCGGGCCCGGGGACATCGGATATAAACCAAATCGGGTCTAAGACCCGAAATCGAAATTAATTAACTATGTACTTGAAATTCTTGTATAATACTATTAATAGTGCCCGCTTCATTAAATTGCACAATTTTTATTTGTAAATCACTCTAATATTACATGTATAAATTAATTACAAATATGATATAAACATCTGAAATCAGCTCCGATTATATTTCATTAAATTACCTAAACCTGACATGTTCAGGATTTTGGTTCAGAAAAATCAACCTTAAGCTGAATATATTTAAACCAAGGTGACTTAGACACAACACGACACATTTGACTTATGTAACTTCATAGGCTGGTGGTTAAAGTGATTTTTTTAACTAGTGGGTGTAACAAGAGGACTTTTTAGGGGATCACTCATCCTAATACTATTATGTTGGTTTAACCGCGGAGTTTTGATGAGATCTGATGCATTAATTCTCAACCTCTATTATATAGTGTAAGATTCAAAATTCAAAGTAGTAAATTGAATAAGAAGTCAAAGGTTTGACAAAAATAGATTGCTTAAAAGCAAAGGGAAGACTCATTGGAAGAATGGTCGGCACACACATACATTCATGTTTATGTGTGTTTTGTTTCTTCTTACATTTAACGATTGTAATTAAACCTTTTAATTTAGTTATTAGTCTAGTAAAGTAATATAAAAAGTTTTATTTACATATCGAAGAAAGATCTTTTTGACCTATGATATGATTCAACATGCCACCATGCACATTTTGCGCTATGTATTTCTTGTCATAAAGCCAAGAGTCATCATAATCTCACTCTTCACTCCTTGTTGGACCCTGCCTCCCTCAACTCTCATCTCCCAATCTCCCCCATGCTCTCTTTTCCAACCTCCCTCCGCCGCCACCTCTCCCGCCCGCTATGGTAGCCGGAGTTCAACGTTTACCGGCAACACTCCTTGTTCTTATTGCTCTCTCACTCCTCTTTCTGTTTACCACCACCACCATCCCTATTTATAACCAACCACCACCAACTATAATCACCAAAGTTCATATCAAGCAACAAGATCACCACCATCACCCGTTGTATCCATTGGCTCGCCGGACATTACACAACAAAAAATTAGCATCACCACCACCGGTGAAATTCAACTTTTCATTATTCATTTCCAGGCGGCACCACCACCGGAAACTTGTCCCTAGTCCTTTTGTGGCACGGACCGAGATTGACCCAAGATATGGCGTTGAGATGCACCTTGTCCCAACCGGTCCGAACCCATTGCACCACTGAGGTTTCTATCAAGACTTTTTGTTTTTGCACTTGTTTATGTTGTTACTTGAGAATATTGATCAGAAGATTTAATAAAAATACAAAAGTATAATGTTTTGCTTCTTATTTAATTTCTATTCGACTCATAACATAAAACCTGCTACAATTTTGACGTTGGTTTGTGTGGTTTTGCTTGATCTTTAATGCGTTGCAGTGCAATTTAGGGTATTTGGTTTAGTGGTACGTGCGTTACTCATCAACCAAAAAGGTTGTGTGTTTAAGTTTAACATTTCAATAATAATAATAAAGATAATGATCAAAGGGTCTTTAGTTAATCATATGTGAATCATCCAACATCCAATCCAACCAATAGAGCTTATAATAATCTCTAAGGGGGCGTTTGGTTCGCTGGAATGTTTCTGGTGTAATTGGAATTTATGTTGGAATTGGAATTGTCAGGAATTGGATTCCAATTCCGTACTCTGTTTGGTTGGCAGAAAATGAAATTGAAATTCAAGTCAATATTATGTTTGGTTACCAGGACATGAAATTGGAATTTTGTAAAAAGATGAATTTGCCCTTATTCGTGTAGGTGGAGGTGGTGGCGACAATGGTATTGGTGGAGGCAGTGGGTGGCGGTAGTGGTGGGTGCGTGGTGGAGGCGGTGGTGGTGGAGGGTGGTTGTGGCGGTGGGTGGCGGTGGTGGTGGATGACGGTGGTGGTGGCGGGTGGTGGTGGTGGTGGTGGTGGCGGCAATGGTAATGGTGGAGGCGGTGGGTGGCGGTAGTGGTGGGTGGGTGGTGGCGGTAGTGGCGGGTGGTGGTGGAGGGTGGTTGTAACGGTGGGTGGCGATGGTGGTGGTGGCAGTTGGTGGTGGTGGTGGGCGTGGGTGGCGGTGGTCGTGGAGGGTGGTTGTAGCGATGATGGGTGGCGGTGGTAGTCGGTGGGAGTTGGTGGGCGGTGATAGCGGTGGTGGGCGGCGGGTGGTGAGGGTGTGTGGTGGTCGCCAGCGGGTGGCGGGGGGTGGTGGTGGCAGGTGGTGGTTGGTTTAAGGTTCAAAGTTTTTAAGGGTAATATGGTAATCTACACATTCATTCATTCATGTGATTTCAAAATCCTTCCACTCTGGATGGAATTCACATTCCCTTGTTTGATGGAATGTTTTCCAACTAAGGATTCCAATTCCGTCCAACCAAACATAGAAATCCATAGGAATTGGATTCCAATTCCTTTAAATTCTCAAGGATTCCAGCGAACCAAACGGGCATGCTTGTTTTGATGGAATTTCTTAATAATCCATTTTAAAGCCCAACCACCCCAAGAAGCCCATTATAAACAAAAATATTCTTTTTAGGAGGAAAAAACCACACATGAAGTATATACTATCTGGTGTGTATATATAATAAAATTAAGCTTGGATGAATTTTTTTAACGAGTAAAGATATTAACATGAGGCAGAGAAAATATAATTACAGAGGAACAGAAGAAAGAAAATTACAAGGAGCGAGAAGTATTACTATATATAATCTGCCGCTTTACATTAACATTTTTATTTCTACTATTAATATACAGAAAATAGATAAATTGGATATAATCTCCTAGCGTGACACTTTTGTCTTTGATATGCCATGTTGTTCTTGACTTCCTGTATCTCCAAAGTGTCCATAAAGTCGATAGAATAACTATCGCAAAACGTTTCTGTAAGGGAAGCGAACATCTAATGTAATCCGAAAGCTTGTAGATGTCTAGTAGGCAATTAAGTCTAATGTTATGTATGTTCCACCAATTGAAGATTATATCCTAAAGATCTTTATCAATTTTGCAACCAACAAAGATATGATTTTTATCTTCAAGACCATCATCACAACTTGACATCTAATTAAGTGAAGATTGGTAAGTTTGTTGTCGAGATTGTTTTTGGTGGGAAATCTTTCATCATCAATTCTCCAAATTAAAATGTTAACCTTTGATGGGCTAAATTATTCCAACGAAAAATCATTCCAAAGAAGATTATGTGGGCCATCAAATTATTAAGCTCTTCAAATTGCTCCAACGGGCCCTGAAAAGATCCCTGCACGAGGCCCAACATCATAAAAAAACGAAAAACACAAAATGAGCGAAGTGAGTGATGAATCCTTTAAGGTTCTAAGAAGCTGATGTGAAGTTAAAGTTCCACCACATGTTGTGGATCGACCAAGAGGTGAAGAACAAATGGATCAAAACATGTTCATTTCACACCCTTCTAAAAGCAGTAACCGAAGGCACTCTATTTGCAACAATTAACAGGTAAAACCACAAAGCAGAGTCGGTCTAGAATTTCCGGCAGCTCGGTACCTTTTCTGAAAAATAGGCAACTTAAACGATCGAAAATTATAGATAAATAAATCCATATTTTCATTTGTAGTTGTATACGCCTGTTAATTCCCCTATAAATAATATTCTCTCATTTCAAAATAAATAATACACTTTTCATTTTAGGGTGTTCCAAAATAAACAATACACTTTGAAAACTTGCATTATATGGTAATAAATTTTGCGACCTACAACCAATAACTATTTCATTTAATATAGTGAAATGACTCTTATACAATTACATTTACTTTTAAATATCATTAAACTCATTTTAATCAAAATGTGTTGGAGTCATCCCCACTAACTATCCAATTTAATCAACATAACATTTATTATAAATTTTTGCCTAAAAAATGTGAAACTAATATACCTAAAAGCTCTTATACCATATATTTCTGTATCACTTGATGGTTATTTATTTTGATTTTAAATGTAAACCATAACCCTTCTCACGTTAAAAGTAGTACTAATACAAAAAGGTATTACTAATAAGTATTACTAGTACCTTCATGGTACATATTATTTTTAGAAGAGGTATCAATTTTATTATTACTTCAAACATACAATGAGTATTACTAATACAAAAAGGTGAATGTTAAAAGAATTAGAAAATAAATAATAAATTTTTTAATAGATTAAAAAATAGCACCTTCATGAAATTACAAATAGAACATAGACAGCAAACAAGTAGAACTTTAAGGAAGTTTGAAAAGTGGGACAACTATATTCATTCTAATGGTGGTAAGAGGATTGAGGAGGATGCAAGAAGTTGACCTAATCTAATCCAAAATGAGTTGACACCATTGTCAACTGTCAACTACCTTTAGAACTACTTTATGAAATTTAATTATTCTATTTGTGATAAAAGGAAAAAAAATAGAATTTCCCTTCAGTTTCCTTTCATTTACAAGGGGAATTACTTATTTATTTTTTATGACTAATTAGTAGTGTTTGACCAATCAATGAATCAAACTATTATAATTTATAAACTTATAATCAATATTAAAAAAATACTCATATATTTTAGATAATTATTCTTTTTGATGATTATAAATAATTATCAGAATAAATTAGCATGTTACTATCATATAGTGAGTTTAGGCTGGTCGGTATGGCATTCGGTGTGGTGTGGTATATGAGGTGGATCTGATGTGTCCGGTGATGTGGAGGGCGCCACAATGTGGTGGAAAATGAGAACACCACCCCCCCCCCCCCCCAACACCCCACCCCAAAGCAACGACATGGTGATTATCTTTATGAGACAATAATAGCTGATTTGATGGGCCCCCTTCATATCACACCACACCACACTATAGAGGGAGGTGATGTTCAATATGATTGCAATGATGTGGTGGGTTGCCACATAAACACCACACCACATGACACATACCCGATAGCCATAAGTTTTATTTGAGACATGTTGATGTTTTATGTGTGTCACAATTAATCTTCATTTTTTCAGGGGAAAAAAAATCAAACCTACTCAATACTCATCCTTTAACGTATATATTGTTATTTATGGCATTCTATCATTTCTAGGGGTGAGTAGAAAAAGATGGTAACCAGAATCGGAACCGGAGGTTCCAGTTCCTAAAATCATGGAATCGCCCGCCCTAGGAGGCTCCGGTTCCGGTTCTCAAAATTAAGGAACATGTGTAACACCCGTATTTTTATAACATCGTTTAAAATAATAAAATACATTTTTACCAACATATCTTATGTTGTTCAAAATACAGTTTAACAAAACTTTAAAATCCTTATCAAAGTATACAAAAATACGGTGTCACCAAGTATATCAAAACCATAGGCAAACGGGATATAGCTACGAGCTCCCGAGATAAACATCTCTAGGCCATTTCTAGTGCAACCTTCTACCACTTCAAAAATGTACCTGAGTACACAGCCACAAAACAACCGTAGTACGTGAGACAAAATAGTCTCGTGAGATGCATGGGTTTTATACCCAGAAATAACATCATTTCATAAATATATAAACATATATATTAACTACATCAATACCGTCTAGTCACCCTATTGTGACCCTATCGATCTTGCTTCCCAAGCAATCATATCTAGTACCTAAACATATAGGTACTAGAAGCACAATCATATCTAGTACATAAAAATATATGTACTAGAAGCATCAACATATCTAGTATATAAATATATATATACTAGAAGCACATTAATTTATTAACCGGGGATCCCCCGCATTAATAACCTTCAACCAAATCTAGTATATAAACATATACATACTAGAAACATACCGGGGATCCCCCGAATTGCTCAACATAATGGCATGAGGGAGTCGCCCAATCTACCGATACATGCCTTACTCGCCGGACATTCCTCCAGTTAGCAAGACTACTACTGTGGATGAGTCGATGGGAATCCACCCACTGCCCCTCACTCCACACCTCATGACCGGGGATCCCCCACGTCATCACACCATCTCATTCTTACCATAACTCATCAGTTATTCCAATCAAAGCCCTCGACTATCACATCAATCATCAAACACGTTAGTTATCTATATATAACTAGTTCACCATAGAGTGAACATACCTATATGGTCCCATGGACCCGATCATAAGCAACTCATATCCACTTCTACATATATGAACCCTAGGAGGTCCATAATTACTTATTTTATAAGATACATTTCTTATTTTTCGATATCCTAATACTTTTATCTCTTCGTTGACTATAATATATAATTATTACTAGTCATATCGTATTCATTTTTATATATATAATTCTTACAAATAGGTACTCATTACTATAAAAATCATTTCCAATTGCTTTACTAATACATATTTATTAACAAAAACTCAATATACATTCTTTTACTTGATAACTTTATTATTATGGTTCATTAATAAAGATTCCATAATTACTTAGTTTATCATACTTACTTCCAACATCATCAATCATACTAAACATATTCTAATATCACGTTATACATACTTTCTTATGCTTTTAGTCACTATCTTTATCAAAATACTTATTAATAAAGACCCATAAAAATAACATATGTGATTTCAAAAGCTCTTTGTTATGTACTCAGTTTAAAAGTCTCATTTACTCACCTTAGCGATACCTAAATCCATATCGTGTTTATCAACACGAATCCTTGCTTCCCGCCTTTGAAACATCTCCAATCTTTAGGTCCTTGCAACCAATCAACATAATCACCACATATCTAGTTATCATCCACAACTAGACATCATTATACCCCCAAAGTCACTTCCGACTACCAAGTTCATCAAACTTGGTAAATAACCATAAACTTTAGTTCATGGTGACTAACTACAAATCACAGATATGATACAAACTCGAAGTCTACACACTTTATATGGATGTTTTACACCCTCCATTGACATATTTAACAAGATCTCCAACACACAAGCCCCATCCTCGCGTTTTCCCCAAATCAAGTTTACAAAACTAACAAGGAGATGAAAATACCTTAGATCTTTAACAAGGGTTGAATATCTTCAAGAATGGTGATGTTCTATGCTCAAGAACACCCAAAATCGCCACCATCTTCTCCCAAATCGGCTGCACCTTTTGGAGTGGAGAGAAATGAGCAAAAACCCTAGAAATCTCATTTTTAAGGCTGGCCCCATAGAGTTCGCGCCGCGAACTAGAGTTCGCGTCGCGAAGTTCCCGCTTCGCGAATTCTTCGCGTCATGTTCCTGGTCGTGAACTCCAAGTCTCAAAAACCCAATATCTCTGCCGGATGTTCATAAACGTGAACTTATGGTTCGCGTCGCGAACTGCCTGTGCAGCCCAGGCTGCAATTTTTATCCCTTATTTAGACCTGGTTTCGACTTAAACGAGGGAATTCACATATCAAACGATGTCCAAATAACATGAAACCAATTCCCACGTATTGTGAATGATTTATCCTTATTTATCATAATTGATTCGATTCAAAATTTCGGGTCGTTACAACTATCCACCCCTTAAAAGGATTTTATCCTCGGAATCATTTAAAATTTCCAATCTACATTCGACCGAGCATTCCGTTCCCATTCTCTCGTGGTTATTACCATCGAACTTTTCCCATTATGATTAACCCGACAATATGTATATAAACATTCGCTTAACCCCGCTAGACCCGAACGAGTCAAAATCAATCTTAAGCCCTTAGTACCCAAACAGATCAAAATTGCACAATTTGACCTTAAACTTTCACTCATTTAACCATTCCTTTGATACCCATAGGAATGACCTAATCCAATCATTACAATTAACTAACTGATCAACACGGATGTCAAAGTCTAGCTTCGACCAAGTCGCCATAACATAACATTATCTAATCTTTGACGTATGCACAAAGTCAACTATACTTTAACAATTTCCTTATTTGCTAAAAGTTCCATTAATCATCCTTTCCCCTACAATCGACCTTTAAATTATGGTCCATCAACAATCATATACACGATTCCTAAATTCAACTCGAAAACACCCAAACAGGTCAAATTCGCATAATCCGACTACAACTCTTTCAATTATTCCATTAGTCTTCTTACATACATGGAATTGATACAATATTCCTCATCATTCACCAGTCATTCAAAACGAGAGTAAAAGCCCATCTTTGACCAAGAATCTACCAATCACCATTGACTAACTTTAACTTATGCATAAAGTCAACCATACATTACTCAACAACAAATTCTCTATTCACGGGATACTACTCCCCAACTCACCACTTACGGTTATACTCATTATTGTTTCGTCAACAATTCCCGTTTCCCAAAATTTCAATTTCTCTCCAAATAATCAGAAGGTCGCACCTTTACTTAAGGTCACACTAGCATTTACCATTTCTTAACCTTCATTTGGTCACTTATACCATTACTTCATATTCTTTCAATCATCTTGGTATCACATCGATCATCTTCATAACTTTTCATTCTCAATTATCTGTATTAGATTCAGTACCGCAACACATTCCACATTTCTATACAAATTTTACCATATCTCGGTTATCATTAATAACTTGCTTGCTAAAAGCATCTCCTTTCTCATAATTTAAAATCTGTAGGCATCTCCTACCCATACATGACCTAAATGCAACCCGCATTTCTAACCAAATTCTCACTTATCACAAAATCATAACAATACACAATAACCACATGGTTCTACATTCATCACATATATATATGAACATTATTATACAGACACGACAATCCATACTTTAACTATCACATCAAGATGATTGGAAAGCCTCCAATCCATCAAGATCCAAGCTGTCATGGTGATCGGAAAGCCTCCAATCCAAAGTGACTCGCACTATCCTGTTACCGGAAAACCTCCAATCCAAAGTGACTCGCACTATCCCACTACCAAGTTCATCAAACTTAGTAGAAAACCATAAACCCTAGTTCATGGTGACTAACTACAAATCACAGATCTGATACAAACTCGAAGTCTACACACTTTATATGCGTGTTTTACACCCTCCATTGACATCTTTAACAAGATCTCCAACACACAAGCCCCATCCTTACGTTTTCCCCAAATCAAGTTTACAAAACTAACCAGGAGATGAAAATACCTTAGATCTTTAACAATGGTTGAAGATCTTCAAGAATGGTGATGTTCTATGCTCAAGAACACCCAAAATCGCCACCATCTTCTCCCAAATCGGCTGCACCTTTTGGAGTGGAGAGAAATGAGCAAAAACCCTAGAAATCATGTTTTTATGGCTGGCCCCGTAGAGTTCGCGTCGCGAACTAGTGTTAGCGTCGCGAACGTCCCGCTTCGCGAATTCTTCGCGTTGTGATCCTGTCGTGAACTCCAAGTCTCAAAAAACCCAATATTATTCCCGATGTTCACGAACGTGAACTTATAGATCACGTCGCGAACTGCCTGTGCAGCCCAGGCTGCGGTTTTTATCCCTTATTAATACCCGGTTTCGACTTAAACGAGGGAATACACATATCAAACGATGTCCAAATGACATGAAACCAATTCCCACGTATTTTGAATGATTTATCCTTATTTATCCTTATTTTTCATAATTTATTCGATTCAAAATTTCGGGTCGTTACAACCTGGAGCCGGTGGATAACCTGGAACCGGCGGTTACATGGTATATTTTTATTAAAATATATAATATATTATACATGATTAAATTAAATAGATTTATGATTTATCTAAATGTAAAATACTAGTCCAAATAAAAATATAAAATTGACCTTACTCGTTATAATTGAGTCAGAAATTGGGTGTGAGTGAGACATTCACTCGTCTTGAGGTCGTATCTGTGTGACCGACTTTCACATGAATCACACATTTACTATGTTTTTGTCATTCTTATTCACTTATTTCTGTTTTGAACAATATTCGTAATCGTAAGCTATATTTAAAATCGTTAAACGATATTTGTAATCGTTAGTTTGTTTTATTTATTATCTTTATTATTCAGTAAGTAAAGATAATTTTTTTTGAATTTAGATACAGGGTAACCGTGCCCTAGAACCGGTAGTTCCGGTTCTGGTTCCGAAAATTTAGGAACCTGTCTTCCAGGTTCCGGTTCCAATATCTCAGGAACTTGCAGTTCCGGTTCTAGTCGGAACCGACGGGTACCCTGTTATGCTCACCCCTAATCATTTCAATTATTTATAAGGTATATAGAACTTATTGCTGGAAAAAGAATGTTACTTTGTTAAGAAAAAACTAAACCATAACGCACCCCCTAAAAAATCACTAACCACCCAATAATAATCATGTTTCAATACTTGTATATTAACCAATTAACCAACCCTTAACCATTACGCTAAAGGCTATGGTTAGCAAATTCCTATTTAAAGTTACTATAATTTTAAGAGTTTTGATAATGACAGTTCTAAAAGCTGTATTTAAGTAGATAAAAAGCTGTACAATAATTTATGGCGTAGTAATATTTAAAATTAAGAAGCTGGTTATAAATTGATGTACACGTTTCAAATGTATGTACAAGTTGGTTATAGCCGTTCAAAAAAAGAAAGAAAAGAAAAAGTTCATTATAAATTGATAGCTTACAACAGCCATTACCATAATATTAAACATGAATAAAATCTTTCAGATAGTCATGGGATGTTGTGATGCCCATTCAAACATGCTTCCTTTTAGATAAACATATGTTGTTTAAACATGTGGTATGCATGTAACACGCATAAACCACAAAACTAGCTTAGTGAGCTCGTGTATGTTTAGTTTACGGAATTTTCGCACACAAGTATGCTCGTGGTCAAAAAATAATATTTGAAACCCTAAGTTTCGTGATGTATCAATGTTAGAATATAAAAAACTATACATATAATAAACTAAGTTGTCGTTCGATTTCGACTCAATAGACTTAGTAGGAATATAACTGTATGTGGAAAGTCATAATGAGTATGTTATTTACGTTTTAGTACATTCTACATTACTTAACTAGAAAAGTCATGAGATAATGTTTTCCCCATTAAATTACAATTTTATTTATTTATATTAATTATAACTATATGTTTCTATTGAGTATAATTTAAAAAAGTGTTTAAATTCTAATGTCATTTTTTTTAAAAATAATATATTATTTTAAATTTAATTTACTAGTTATATCATCAACACGTTTTTTATCATTATATATCACTTAATTGTATATATATTTTAAAATAATGAGATAATAGAAAATTGTCAAATTATCAAATTTATTATTAAGACAATTCATTCAGCATGTAAAACAATCGAAAACACTAGTATATGCAGACGAATATAATATATTCAGATAAAACACTTTAATAAAACATAAATTAATAAATAAAACAAACATAGAAACCCTTACTAATTTTAGCTTCATCAAATTCCACAAATACATATCAATGATATCATAATGAAGTGGATCTATATGGTGATGATCGGTGCCAACTGAAAGTCGACTTGGGAACCAACGCTTGTCAGCTTCTTCCCACCGTTGGAACGCCCCGCCAGTGGGGTGTCGTTAGTTTTTGGCGTCACGTGGCCGAAGTGAACATGCACTTGGAGGTGGGGCCTTTGGAGGTATTATAATAGGGTGTTTAGTATTTTGTGTGTGTATATTCTATAATGGTGGGATCCAAATAACTGAAAAGAATGAATATTATTTTCATGAGTATGTCAGTTGAGTGTCAGTTGGCGTGACAATGATGTGGAAAAAAACTGAAGACGTCAGTTGGGTCATAGTTGGCACCATTTTAAGAGTTTGGAAAGCAAAGTTGAACCCGGGCTGCCAACTTTTAAAACATCAAGAGTATGATATCTACAACTGTCAACCTAACCTATGGTTTTTTTATTTTTTGAATTTTTACCCTTCCGTTAAATCCGTCTAAACTCTAATTAATCTGTTAAGTATTATTCTCACTTTCCCCCCAACCTTGACTCAAGAACTTTTTGTGTGTGTTCTTTTTATTTCCTTTTTAAACCTGCAACCGTAATCATAAGAACTCAGTCCCTTCTTCCCAAACTCACGTGCTTAATTCCGGCAGCCCAAACTTCCATTGCACATCACTCTTCAACCTTGTCGAACTTGCCGCAACAGTCGCCCAACACCTTCCCTCACTCTCTCTCTCATTGCGCATCATCACCTACCCACGCTTCGATTTTAGTTTTGAATCTGGTGAACCATCACCGACATTGCACTGCCAGTACAGAATCACCAACGGCAACTGTTATTGTTTCGTTTTTTTGTTCCGACGGCCCATTGGTTTAGCCATTTTTGGAATTACGCCATTTCCACCTCCTGATTTGGCTAGGGCTTCCATGTCTTTCTCCCTCCTGAATCGTCACCCTATTTCTCCCCCTGATTTGGTAGCGGTTGCAGGTCTGTAGATTCTGTTTGGATGCGATTGAGAAGGGTAAAGAAGACCTGCAGGTTTGATTCTAAACAATGTTTGGTTGCGATTAAATAGTGGTGAAGAAGATTGAATTCAAGCTAAAAGACTTACAAGTATGATTTTATGGATTGTGTTTGCATTTGTGTTTGGTTTTGAAAATTGATTTTTGCGTATTCAGACTTGGGAAGACGAATTGTTAGTTGCACGTTCGATTTTTGTTAGGGATTTTTTTAGGGATGAAGAATTTGTATCTGGATTCAAATTATGTTCTTAATTTTTGGTATTTTGGGGATGAAGAATTTGAGAAGATATATACTTCCTCCGTGCAACATTTGCATTTTCACGGATTTTGAAGTAAAATAGTATAATGGAGATTATGATAAATTAAAGGGATAATTAGTGAAAAGGGTCCCACCATAATTTTTATCTTTATTGAAGAAAAAGAAATTAATGATGTTTAATAAAGTTAAGTAGGGATAAAATGGTAATTTTATAGATAAAAATATGCCAAATAAGAAAAGTGTTGCACTTATTTTGAATCACCTGTTTTTGGAAAGTGTTGCACTTATTTTGAATCGGAGGAAGTATATATATATATATATATAGGGTCCGGATCCGGTGATGACTCTTTCCCGGTGAGAACTGCGAGGACTCCAAAAAAACACTAAAAATGATCCAAAACAAACATTTTTCAAAAAAATTTCTTTTTTAAATATCTAAATCGCAGCCTATAAGATCCAAAAAAAAAAAGTTTTTCAAAAATGATCCAAAAAAAAAAATATGGATCATAATAATGATCCACAAAAAAAATATGGATCATTGTTATGATCCGCAAAAAAAAGTGGATCATAATTTTTTTATTTTTTTTTTTTGGTCAAATGTAGTAATAATCATGGTGAGTTATACATATTTTTTTCGGAATTTTTTGAAATTTTTTTGAGGTGTCATCACGAGTCCTCACCGTTTTTGGAGTCCTCACCGGATCCCACTTATATATATATATATATATATATATATATATATATATATATATATATATATATATATATATATATATATATATATATGGGTGGATTAAAGACAGAACCAGTTTAAGGTAAAAACCCAACAGTACCATCCAAATCAAATCTCGACCGTTGAAAGATAAGATTGATTGCTGATTTTATTGGGGTCGTATTAAAAGAATATTTTTATGGGAAAAGGGTATTTTTGCGTTTTTTCACCACGATGTTGAAAGATCTCCTTCTCTCTCATAACCAATATTCAGGCGGTTTTTCAGGAAACGATAATCATCACAATTAGAAAATAACTCCTTCTCTCTCATCACCAAAGTTATACAATTGTGATATCGTAATATTCTAAAAAGTTGGGAGATTTTCTAGGGTTCACCGTGTGAAATCTCTCTTAAATTAGCAGCGTAAGGTTGATTTCTCTCTCAATTTCGGTATCGACTACTGAAAGGAAAAAAACGATTCAAGCACCGACGCCAAAAAATGAAATGACAGGTATGTTTTCATGTTAATTTTAATTGAAGTTGAAACATTTCTAGTTGCATGTTGATTTTCTGGTCACAATCGTTGATTTTCTTCTCTGGTAAATGGTTTATTGACTGAAAAAACATCAATGTTAGGTACGGGTTTTTGAATGTGAATGGGGTGTTGTTAAGAACCTGAAAAATCAAAATGATGAAGGTTTGGTAACGGTTAATAGGAAGCGGGATGGGGGTTTTTGTATTGAGAAACATACTGTTAAACGTATGTGTGTTACAAATACATTCATGTAAATTGAAGATGATGTATGTAATTTTAACATTGAAGTCTTTGATGAATAACATTGATTAGCTAAACAACACGTTGTATGAAGGTAATATAACACGTCGTGTATGAGATAACAGAAAAGTTAAAAATGAAAATTCCATCAACAAACAAAGATGTCCAAATCATAAAATGGTGAACAATAAAAATTAAACTTGTAAACCGTATAAAAAATGCTTGAATAAAAGAATGTTTCTAACTCTTAGTTCGGCATCTGAATACTCGTTGTCAACGTCTACTATATCATCCTCGACCTCTTCATTAACATCAACAAGACATTTCTTTTTGTCTTTATTATGTTTACGATTATTATGGCCTTTTTCGTTACAAACGCTACATGTTCGCGACCTGAATGGAACTTTCCTCGATGTTCTAGCTTTTGTAGCTATTTTTGCTATCTCAGCCGCACTTTTTATTCTTTTAGAACCATTGTTGCTGGATTTTTGCGGGTTAAGGTCACAATCATCTTGAGTAACTTGCTTTCCAATTACTTTAGAACTTAAATCTCGCTTGTTTTGACCATCTTTTAACAACCCAGCCTCATCTTCTAGTGATTTTCGTGATTGTTTCAATGATTCAATAAACTGTTTAAACTTTGGGACATCATCATGCACCAAACTGATGCAATCGTTAAGTATAGAGTGACATTCTGCTGACATGTTACCTGTTTTATCTTCACAAGTACCATAAGTGGGGCTATTTTCGATCAAATGTGCAGGGACCGCATTTTTCGTCCATCGTCGGCTAATGTATATATCCGGAATTCTATCAACAAAATTGTTACGAAAAACACAGAAAACGTGACGACACAAATATCCATGACGAGTAATGACCACATGAGCATGTAATCGTTCCATCCTGACTGTTAACGACAACCTGCAAGAAAATAATTATGATTAAAACTTTTCATATCGTTAAGATACATATATGTTACGTGGACATAAAAAATATGAATTGGTAAAGTCGTAATACAAAACCTTTGTTTTGACCACAATTTCACGCGAATTATCCGGTGACTGTTCCTTATGTAAAATGGTGAATGACTGAACATCGGATTCGAGATCATCAACTTTATCATCATCAGGCAAAAAAGAACATGTATATAACCCTTTGCGTATTTCATCTTGTACGTCTATGAATACCTCATGTGTGTATACATCACGTGCATGTATCTCGATAGGTAAATCAATACGAGTGGGTAGGGTTGAGCCTTTAGATTTGTAGTCGAGTTGACGTACTGTGTACCTTTGTATCTCCATAGCTGAATTAAAAGAAGACATAAACTCAATAAATGTGTCATCTTTATCAGTAGTAAGCTGGAAGAATGCGTTGGTACTCTCGGAACGAGATGTGGTTTTCATCAAACCACACATAGGATAGTCTTTAAAATATGCAGGGATCCAACGTTCCCTTATTGCATACATATCGGTCAAACATTTGTTTCCATTCAATGCATAACGACTTATTAACTCATCCCACCGTTCTTCAAAAACCTTTGGGTCAATATAAACGTTCCAAATAAGGTTATGAAAATCTCTCCTAAACAACGAATCAGTTGGCAAATCATGTATAACCTGCGAAATCATTATTCAAACTGTATAAATATATAATTTAGAATAGGAGCAACATACATGTTTAATTACTCCAATATAGACGTATATACCTTGGCAGGAAGTTTTTGAGTAATATGCCACATACATAACCTATGACGTGTTTCTGGGAAAAATTTCATAATTGCCTTTTTTAACGCAGGATCTTGATCAGTCAATGCTATTGGAGGCTGCATCGTGTGAACCTTCAAGAATGCTTCCAACATCCAACAATAAGATTCATACGATTCGTCAGAAAGTAGAGCAGCTCCAATAGTAACACAACGCCGATGGTTGTCAATGCCGGTAAAAGGGACAAAAACAAAATCATATCTAAAAAAAATGAAAAGTTAACTAATTAATGAAACATATAATAATTTAACTATGGGCTTTAGTGGCTGTTATATTTGTCAACAAAGCACGCTGGATATATAAATAGTGACTATAATTTAACTCTCTTTGAGCTTTAGAAAAATCCATATTACCCTCGCTGATTAAAGGATGATTGTGGTGCTCAATAAATTTATGCACAATATACGATTCTGATCCATCAATGGCTTTAAAGCCAATCATCGCCGGGCATTCCGTCACCTTAGAAGAAGCTTTACGTTTTCTTTTCTTTTTAACACCGTACTGGTTCATCTTGTCCATAGTCCAATAGTGAATTTTTTTTCCACTTTAGACCTTAACTTACCGGCACGACTACATAATATATATCTGTGAATAATCTGTCTGTTTTTTCGTTTTATACCAGACTTACGAATGTCAAATCTAGCCTTTTGAGAATATGACTTGTACATTTCATAACACACATCAAAGCTCTTAAAAATATCACCCACTTTTGGTTTTTCGTCTGCGTGGTCTTCTGGAAGACAATTATCAATTCCTTTTATACCGGTGGGTACCTCAATTGCATCATCATCATCATCTAACATTAAATACGTAAAACATTATTATACATCAATGTAATACTAATTGACTTGTTTTATTAAATATTTTTTTTATAGTAATACATTTATGTATTACTATATATTCCCGTATTCAACATTTAAGGGTTTTAACTGTTATTATTTGATGATGTTATTAAACAACAAAATAAGTACAAACAATAAAATTTACGTCGGATTACATAAGAATGACTACGAAAACAAGTATACAACTTAATTCGTTGCTGTAAACAATATTATGAATACATGATAAATAAAGTGAACAACAAATATGTAACGACCCGAATTTTGTGTTAAATAAATTATGAAAAAAATATGATAAATAAGGATAAATCATTTAAAGAACGTAGGAATTGGTTTCGTGTCATTTGGACATCGTATGAGAAAGTTATGGACGAAACCGTGTCGAAGCAAAGGTCGAAAATTGCAGCATGGGCTGCATAGCCCAAGATAGCGGCGCTATCTTGGGATAGCGACGCGATTTATGGTGGTCACCAAACAGCGACCCAAGATAGCGGCGAGTTCTGTCGCGAAAATGAGAATTTCTGAGATAGAGTCAGAGATAGCGGCGCTATCTCCGAAGCGAATTATGGCGGGTTCTGAAATAGCGGCGCTATCTTGTAGATAGCGACGCTATCTTCCTGTGTGCAGCATTAAAGACGGGTTTTGGCTCATTTGATGCCATTGTTGACCCTAGTTTCTCTCCCAACGAGTTTGTATACGTTTTTGAGTGGAAAACATCATTTGGAGCCGATTTCTTGGTCAAATCTCGTGATTCTTCACTCCTAGTTGAAGATTTAAGGTATATCTTCAATCCTTTGTAGTTGTAGCTTTAGATCTATGGATTTAGAAGCTTGGGTTTGAAACCCTAGTTCTTGGGTTGGCGATTAATGGTTAAATAAATGTTGTATACACTTAATAGATGGTATTTTAACAAGGGAAACAAGTGTATGGTTAAGATTTGTAAGAATCTTAATATTGGTAAAACCTAGGGTTTTGGAAATCATCATAATTGGGGGAAAGTGTTAGTTGATGGTATCTAGTGATAAATGGATACATTAATAGTAGATTGTGATGTTGAACATTGTATGATTATTGTATTAGGCTTTTGGTGACATCTTGGAAAGTCGGTGAATTGTGAAGCAAGAGATTGGTGTCAAGAATACGGTTGGAGCACTTATTTGCTAAGGTGAGTACATGAGACTTTTAAACTGGGTACATAGCAAATAGTTTTGAAAGTACGTATGATATTGTATCAGTCTTTATTAACAAATATTTTGATAAAGATAGTAATTGAAAATGTATGAAAGTAAGTAGAATGTGATACTAGAATGTGTCTAGTATGATTGATGAATTTGAAGTAAATTATGATAGATTCAAGTAATTATGGAATCTATGTTAATGAACAATAATAATGAAGTAATTGATTAAAAGAATGTATACGGAGCCTTTATTAATAAATATGTATTAGTAAAGCAATTGGGAATGACTTTATAGTAATGAGTACCTATTGGTAAGATATACTAATAAAAGTAAAGAACGAATATATATGAGAAAGAATATGATGTGACTAGTAATAATTGTCCATTATAGTCAAGGGAGAGATAAAAGTATTATGTTATCGATAAATAAGAAATGTATCTTATGTATAAAGTAAGTATGGACCTCATAGGGTTCATAGATGTAGAAGTAACTGTGGTTGCTTATGATCGGGTCCATGGGACCATACAGGTACGTTCACACTGTGATGAACTAATTATATGTCGTTAGTATTAGATGACTAACTTGTTTGATGTTGGATGTGATAGCCGAAGGCTTTGACTGTCATAACTGTTAGGTTATGGTAAGAGATAGATGGTGGTGATGCGGGGGACCCCCGGTCACTGGACGGTGGTATATATGTTTATACACCGAGTGTATATATGTTTATACACTAAGCACACGGGTGCTTCTAGTACGCATATGTTTGGTACTAGGTATGTTAGGTTCTAATACATATATGTTTATGTATTAGATATGTTGGTTGGACGGTGGTATATATGTTTATACACCGAGTGTATATATGTTTACACACTAAGCACACGGGTGCTTCTAGTACGCATATGTTTGGTACTAGGTACGTTAGGTTCTAATACATATATGTTTATGTATTAGACATGATTGGGGCTTCTGGTACATATATGTTTATGTACTAGATATGATTGGGCTGCTGGTACCTATACGTTTAGGTACTAGATAGGTTGCTAGGAAAGCAAAGTAGCTAGAGTCACAAAAGGGTGACTAGACGGTATTTATGTAGTTTATATATATGTTTATATATTTATGAAATGACTATTATTGGGGTCTAAAACCCATGTATCTCACGAGACTATTTTGTCTCACGTACTACGTTTGTTTTGTGGCTATGTACTCAGGTACAGGTTTGAAGTGATAGGAGGTTGCAATAGAAGTGGCCTAGAGATGCTTAGTTCGGGAGCTCATAGGTAGATCCCGTTGCCTATGGTTTTGATATACTTGGTGACATCGTATTTTTGTAAACTCTGATAAAGGTTTTAAAGTTTTTGTTAAAATGTATTTTTGGACAATACGTCATATATTGGGAAATATGTATTTTAAATGATTTAAACGATGTTTTAAAAATACGGGTGTTACAACTTGGTATCAGAGCTATAGTTTAAGTGAATTAGGTTGGATGTCCATCCTAGTCTTAGACTGTAGCATTAGGAATGTAAGATTCCTTGAGATCATTAGGTTGACCTTGAGACTTTATGTTAAGTTTAGGGTTGAACCTAGGGGACCTATGAAAGTGAGGTGATTATGGATAATCAGTATTATGAGACTTATGGGACGTACACGAGGTACTAATTGTTTAATGTCTTTCGTATAGTCGAGATCGAAAGAAATGGTTAACACTCGAAGAAGTGGGAAAGCCCCGGAGGGCCGGGAGGAGGATACACCTCATGTTGAGGTTGTGGTTGAACAGGAAAGTCAACCGTCGATGCACCGGGTGGGTGAGTCGGAGGTCGGAGCTAATAGAACTCCGGTGACCATGGCGGACCTCCAAACTATTATTGAACAACTCAGGGGGGTGGTAGCCGATGAAGTGCACCGCATCATTGGGGACCGTGAGAGGTCGGATGGAGATCGTGTATCCGAGGCTAGATCGGATGAGAAAACCAGGGGTGGTGGCATTCGAGTGGAGAAATCCTCCACAGGTGGTTGTAGTGATGCAAGGGCGGGGCCCGATGAAAATTATGGTTGTTCTTTTAAGACATTCATGGCTTGTAAGCCAAACATATATACGGGTAGTTCGGACCCGAAGGTAACTATGAGGTGGATCCGAGAGACCGAGCGGGTCATCGGAAGTAGCAAGTGCAAGAAAACCGATATGGTGTTGTATGCATCACAATTGCTAAAAGAGGATGCTATGGTCTGGTGGGACATAGTTTATGAGACCCTCGGGAGGGAGGTGATAGAGAGAATGTCATGGGATGAGTTTACCTCGAGGTTGAGGAAGAAATTTTGTCCCGACCGGGATTTGGAGAAAATGCATGAAAAGTTTGTGACCCTAAGGAAGGGTGATATGTCGGTCGAGGAGTACACGAGGGAATTCACGGGATTACTTCCGTTTGTTGCTAAGACCTACTCCGAGGAGAGGTTGAGGGTGGTTAGGTATGCTAGTGGGCTACCTTGGGATTATCAGTTGGAGGTAAAGAGGGCGGTCACTCTGGATGAGGCCATTAGTGCCGCCCGAGGTGTGGAAGAGGTGAACGGGGCAAAAGTTGCCGAGAGGGCGTATGTGGGAGATAAGAGGAATGCCGAGAGTGGCTCGGGTACGGTTAAGAAGGGGAAGTTCACGTCGAACTTCTCTAGGCAAGGAAGTATAGCCTCGTGCAAGAGGTGTGGGAAGAGTCATACCGGCGAATGCAGAGGGGAACCGAAGATTTGCCATGATTGTGGGAAGACGGGACATTTGGCCCGAGATTGTAGATCCAAACCAATGGCCGAGGTTGAGTGTTACTCGTGCCATGAGAAAGGGCATTATAGCCATGTGTGCCCGAAGAAGAAAACCGGATCGCTTGTGTCCGCGGTTCAAAAGAAGACGGAGCCGGCAAAGGTGAAAGGACGGTCCTTCCTACTCGCACGGGAGGAGGCGCGCGATGGGGCGTCAGGTTCGGGAGCTAAGAATTAGGCGGCCCGTAATTGTAGCATTTGATGATTAGGCCAGTGTACCATTTGATTTCCTAAGACTTTAGTTTTGGGTACTATTGTAATCTTTCCAAATGTTCTTGTTAAAACCATGTTTTGAATGTTATGAATGTTATTGTTAAACCTTATTTAAAAAAAATTTGAATTAGCAAGATTAATTATGTGTCGATGAGAGTAGAGGCATTTGGCAAGACCATTGTGATCGATTGGGTGAGTAGGCACCAAGCCAGTGTGTTGTGTGGGTATAGCCATATTGTTAGATTGTTGCCCAATTTGGTGCTTACGGGAATTAGTAGATGAGTTGTATGACGTGAATAGTCATCGTGGGCATAACCTTCCGGGTTAAATGAATTCGTATTTTCGAGAATCATAGGCCGGAGTCGGTTGGTTGACTCAAAGATGACCGGCGAGTTATGGTTAATAGAATTGAGTGATAGTTACTTCTGTAGTGACAAAAGGATTTGGAAATATGGCAATAAAGAAATGAACCGATTAATGACGGTTAATGAGTAAGTGAAACGAGATTTTACTAGTTATCCGCGGGATTTAATGTATGTGCACTATGTGATGGCCTTCAAGGGCATAGGACGATGGAAAGGTAGCAGCATGGGAATCGTGTTGAGAAACAAGTTAGGTATGCGCATACAACTCGACCATCTCTGGCGGCGCAAAAGTTATAGATAAAAGAAATAAAAACGAATGTTCTCTAAGGGTCTCGACGTGACGATAAAAGGATGTCAAAACTGAAGCACGATAATTCTCGCTACTCTGATGGAGATGTCTTCTTACTCTCATAGTCGGTCACAGTTACTGCACCTAACGGTTAACGCTGTGTTGAATCCCGATTCAACTCCACTCGGAGAATTGTTACGGTTTGTTGATGATGTTAGATGATCTCGGCGTGGAACTTGGTCATTCAATCCATACTTACTACCACACACGGTTCTCTCATGGCGTTAGAAATAAAGTTTATGGGGAATTTCTCCCCGCACGGTTCAACCAAATGGTCATTTAATATTTTAGAACAGGTGAAATCTCATTATTGACAATTCACTATCAAAACGGCTCAGAAGATCATCTACTCAATGGGACATTACTTTGTTTAAGACACGAATTAATTGAGTTGTTTACACCACACTCAACTAATATAAAACTGGCAAATAATTCACAAAGAATATACATATCACACAGAATTCTCAGATAATGCACACATATGTTAATATCACTCAGTAGTACTCATGCAATTTACTCAGAAATGTCACTCATGAATGTAACTCAGAAGTCTAACTCGGAATATATCTCAGAAGTATAACCCATAAATCTAATCTCAAAAATTTTAACTCAGAAATAAACCCAGAAATTTGAACTCAGAATGTAGCAACATTTATAAGTAACAACTTACGTACCACACGTAAATCTCATATAATCATGAACATGCATAATTACGCGCATCCGATTCATCTCCCATATACTTGCTTATATATATTAGGTCATCTACGGTTAATAATTAAGATATATGAACCAATAATTAGTACAAATTATTTTAATATTAAATATATCTCCCCAAATTTCTCATTTTCATATATTCCAAGTACACTCGATTAAAATTTTCCATAATTCAGCCTTTAATTTATCGCAGTCTATACTGACAACTTATTTGAAACCTCGATTAATAACTTCCCATTGATAAAATTTTAAATTTTCACTGGATTACTTCGACCACATAATACTCATTAACCCTGATTACCCACTTTTTATATATATAAGAATCAATTAAACATCATACACTTATTTTAATGATTTCTCATTGCTCAACTTTGTGAATTAATTCATTAACACTCATTTACTCAGTACTCAATTGCCCTTTATTCGATAATTTAGTAATAAATATATTATTTGATAAACTATATACTTATAGATAAAATTTTCCATAAAGATTTTATAACACCTTAAAGTTCTAATTATTTAATAATTTAATAATAGGATATATTATTTGGTAACTCTAACTAGAATATATTGTTCACAAATACACTTTTCTCATAAATACCTTATAATACCTCTAAAATTTCGAATAAAACTTCCCGTTAATTCAAAACTTTTCTCCTTTAACTCATTTCTTCAAAATTTCATTGTAATTGTTTTCTCATATCAAACTCATTAATACATTTTCATCACTTTAATTTAATAATTCATCATTATCTCATTATAATCACACAAGAATAAGTATACTATCTTATTTTGTATATAATTGTAGTATTACTACTTCCCTCTTGCACGATATTCATTCAACCCAACTAACTTGATTTATTAATTTCTCCAGTAATCCCGATTTATCAGTTTGTTATAAACTCTATAATTACCCACAAAATAAATTTAATTATTCTCAACTGCTTGATTTGATAGTTACTCTTATAATTTATTTGATCAGTTATATGTATCTAGATTTCGCACTTTAAATTCATACCAACAAAATGTCTCTGCATAAGCATCATGCTCATAATATTTATAAATAATAATTAATGATAATTATTTCTTGACAATTTCCCTTTTATACCCCTACTCAACTCCACTTGGAGAAAACTCGTCCTCGAGTTTGGAACTGATATTCATTATCGAAATAAAACAAGCAAGCATGTAGTCATTCAAACAATTAGGATACACATACTAAATTCACAATAACAAGCATTGGTCCATCGTTCCCTTCAAAATATCCCCATAACCAACCAAAAGTCCTGTGTGTACGGTAATAGGGGCCCTCTATTACTTTCGACACCTACCTTTGTTTGGTCACGGGTCAACCCCAAAGTTCACAACTTCCCACACATAAATCCACCAGCAAATCACACTAAAAAGGAAGAAAATTTTACTTTCATATCCGATAAATTACTCAAAATCTTATAAATATTACTCAGAAATGCACTCAGCAAAAGGCACTCAGCAAAAAGGCACTCAGCAAAAAGGCACTCAGCAAAAGGCACTCAGCCAAAATATTTTATTATGTTTTCAACAGTTAAACTCAGAACATAATATAGCTCATAACTCTTTTAATTCATTTTAAATAGATCACCACCGAATTAATGATGATAGTTTCCCTTTAGTTCACTTTTAATAAATACCATTTAAGATAAGCTTGAATAACTTATTTTTAATTCAGCTCGGAAATTCTCGATGAGTTAATATAACAACTTATATAGTTTATTCAATATCTTTGCGTTAATTTAATAATTCTTCATTGAACTCATTAATCACATAAAGAGAAATTGAAGGATTTTCATACTCCTCTTTTTAAATCACATACTTTAAAGGGGGTTTTTTTTTTTTTTTTTATTTGATCTCAATTTAATAAATCTCAGTTTATTATTTACTCAGCAAAAAGATTTTCCCAATTTATCATGTCTCATCTCTTTATAAAAACATTTTCCTTTTTAATTGTCCAAAGATTTCATAACACCCGAATTTCTCATAAATTTAAAATTTTTCAATTTGATAAATAAGTGAAAAGGTTCCACTAAATAGAATCTCAAATGATAATTCAACCTTTAAAAACATGCTTAATCCAACTAAAGTTTTAATATTAAAAACTAAAACGACTCTGAATTAACGGATAAAAATAAAATCCAATTCTAGTTAAGATTTCTCGTCTAGTTCAAATGTAAATAACTTAAAATTAATATCAATTTTAAATATATATATATATATATTTTTTTATTTTTATTTTTTTTTTTTTTATAAAAATATGTTCTTGGTATTTTCACTTCACTCGACTTGATAAACCACCATAAAAATATTCTTTAAATCGGTTTGTAGTAAAAATATTATTCATTTACTCGTTTCCATAACTCTTTCTATTAAGTGCTTTTCCCAAACGAAAAATTTATTCCTTCTCATATTTATTTAACCAAGACATGTTCTCATCAAATAACTTATGGAATTTCTATCAAAATTTCATATCTATTTATTACCCCTTTTGGTTACAAATTTATCAGAATTATAAAACCTCATAGATTATATAAATTGTATGTAATTAAAATTTTTAGCATGTATGACGCAAATGCACTCAGAATTACACACGGAGAATATACTCAGAAAAGCGATCCTCGTCGCGAAATACACTCAGAGTTAAATCAGAATTATACTCAAAATAATAACAACAATTCTCATTTTTGTCATTCCTCAAAACTCAGAATACCACGAAATTCCCAAATAAATAAAACCTCTAAAATATTACCGGCAACTGGAAAGCGAGAGGTCGACGTGACATGCTGCATACTGGATGTGGAATCTTTACTCAGAAAATAGTTTACTCATTTCTCATTTTAAAAACTCATAACTCAAACTTGAGTTTGAATTCACCCCTTGTGAATCCAAATCCCTCAAGTCAGTGCTCTGATACCAACTTGTAACACCCTAAAATTTACAAGATTTTTAAAATTTTTTAAAACAAAATTATAATCAAAAGGTCCCAATAACTCGAATAATTAAATCCCAATAATAGTATTTTCATTTAAAAATATATTTATTGCGGAAATAGTTAAAAATAAAATGAAATGTTTTAAAATATTAAATGCCGTCCACATCGGTAATGAAAGATACAGCGGTCAACCGTCCACCTTCTCCTTTCCTCTGCTGGTACCTGAAACAATGTGGGGGAAAATAGGGGTCAGCTGGAGAAGCTGAGTGAATATCTCAAAATGCATACAATCATAACATACAACACATGAGGGCACATCGGTGAACTCCTACTCAGATTCTACTCAGTTAATTACTCAGATTTATTTCTCAGATTTTGTTACTCAGATTTTAATTTATATAGCGCGCTTGTGTGATTTGGGACGAGAGATCAACCTCGCCCCTCCTCACACCTCAGATAGGCGTAAGCCAAAACTCAGACGGGAGTGATCCCAAAACTCAGACTGGAATAATCCCAAAAACTCAGACGGGAATAATCCCAAAAACTCAGACGGGAATAATTCCAAAAACTCAGATGGGAGGTGATCCCAAAACTCAGATGTGTGTTATTATGTTTTATTATTTCTTTAACATAATTATCTCAGATTGCCCTAGCAAGTAGTAGCACAGAATGACCCTGTGCCGAGCTCGGTTACCCAGGCACAATGTCTCAGATTAAAATAAATCAACACCTGCTCAGATACTCAGATAGCATGTCAAACTCAGATAACAAATCAAACTCAGATAGCGGATCAAACTCAGATAACAGCTCAAGCTCAGATTACAATTATGGTGCAAAAAATATAACACATAAGTCATGCATGTACAACGTTAAAACTGAATACACGGTGAGAATACTCACCTCGAGAAACGTAAGCTCCAAGGGTTCCCCAATACTCTAAAGCGCTGCTCGGTTATTCCTAGATGCTCCTAAAAGCATAAAAATGAAACCCGAATTACAATCCGTTCTAAGGACTCAATTTAGAAAACTGGCAGCACCCGTCGGTCTCACGGAAACTGCTATAACTCTTAAACTGTGAAGTAGATTTATCCCATATTTTTACCATTAAAAGTAGACAACCAGAACTACATATCTCTGTGAGACGGTCACTGGCTAAAACAGACTCTAAGTGTCTCAAAATAGTGATGCAAGACAGACATGCTGCACATGTCATCTTCCTAACAGCAGCATACTAAATTAGTTATAACTTTTAAACCGTAATTCGGATTGACGAGAGGGTTGCGGCATTGAAAAGCTAACTCAGAAAACAAGTGACCAGCATGGGCCAAAAATCCAAAAACATATTTTAAGTGTGGTAAAAACAGTCCCGAAGTCAGCAAACAGATTTTGTTAAAATTCAGCATAATAAAATAGAACTCGTTTTAAATCCCGACATCAACCCGTCTATTCCCGAGACACCCGACAGCCCCAAAAATCCATTTAACTCAGAAACTATATTTATAATTAACCTTGCTCATTATTTTGAAATCTTTCCCGGTTTGGATAATTAAAATGGTTTGAACAAATTCAACAAAACAATTAATCACTAAACGAACTAAAACAACAAAATCTATCCAACAAAACCGAGCCCTGCCCAGCTTGGTCACAATACCACAGCTAATAAATTCATGAAACCTACAAGGGACTCGGGTTAATCATGAATTGGACGGCACCATAAAAAAAATATAAAAGAAAAGGGGTAAGGATTATATCTTACGAACCAAGACGGGGTTTAAATGCTAAAACCCGAATCACAACCAATACACTTCACTCCGTGGCTGCTACATGGCTGCTCAAAAAGGACAGGAGCTGAAGCAATTTGCTCCCAAAACATTGACGTGCCTGCTTGCTAAACACCTACACCGACTATCTCTAATGCCACTATCTAACTCTTTCTCTTTTTTAAAAAAAGACCAGCAAGAAAAATAATACACACCACAGACATCAAAATAATCAAATCCACCTGATCTTCGATGGATGAAGGACTAACCACGGGGCTGTTATGATGTCCGAATTCTAGACTTGACAATCTGCTTTTGCGAATCTCACTCTTGATTCATATATACCCAATTTAATGACCTCCCAAAAATGAATTCTCTTATTCGACCAATAACAAATTCGTAGGCCTCCTTTTGACTTTTGCCACCGACTCCACCTATCTCTTATTCCAATTAATTGCCTGCTAATAATATAATACCAAGTTGGTTGTCTTCCTTACACAATTCAAAACTTGTGGCGATCGAAACAGAAGAAAAAGATGATGATAACGAGTAAGGCGACGGCTCAGTTATGATTAGGGGTTTAAAAGATAATTAGGCTTAAGGGTTTAGACAATTAATAAAACAGGCCCGTTACTCGAAAGCCCGACAACTCTCTTTTGGCCTTGGCCTACGGCCAGACCGACACAAAATAAATTAGACTCGACTCATACGATTAATTAATTGGTCCTACATTTAACCATATACAAACGTCAATTAATTTATAAAGTGACCAAATAGTCAAAACGTCTAAAAAATTAACGCGTCTAGTAATTGTTGTCTAATTAATTAATGTCTAATAAAAACGGACCGACTAGCTTCCTTATAATTAACTTACTAATTATTCATTTTAATCTTAAATATGGCGATTAAATTAATATTATTAAATTATTAAAATTTCAGGGCGTTACAACTCAACTCCACTTGAATCAGACTTCGTCCACGAAGTCATTACTCGGAAAAAGCTCTTGGTAGCATTCTAAGATTGAAAAGAAAAAAAATGACAAGGTTACGAAAAGAAAAGAAAATTCTTCAAGGTGACCTACTCGATCAGAATAAACTCCGGTTCTTGCAAATGCGCATACAACTCGACCATCTCTGGCGGCGCAAAAGTTATAGATAAAAGAAATAAAAACGAATGTTCTCTAAGGGTCTCGACGTGACGATAAAAGGATGTCAAAACTGAAGCACGATAATTCTCGCTACTCTGATGGAGATGTCTTCTTACTCTCATAGTCGGTCACAGTTACTGCACCTAACGGTTAACGCTGTGTTGAATCCCGATTCAACTCCACTCGGAGAATTGTTACGGTTTGTTGATGATGTTAGATGATCTCGGCGTGGAACTTGGTCATTCAATCCATACTTACTACCACACACGGTTCTCTCATGGCGTTAGAAATAAAGTTTATGGGGAATTTCTCCCCGCACGGTTCAACCAAATGGTCATTTAATATTTTAGAACAGGTGAAATCTCATTATTGACAATTCACTATCAAAACGGCTCAGAAGATCATCTACTCAATGGGACATTACTTTGTTTAAGACACGAATTAATTGAGTTGTTTACACCACACTCAACTAATATAAAACTGGCAAATAATTCACAAAGAATATACATATCACACAGAATTCTCAGATAATGCACACAGATGTTAATATCACTCAGTAGTACTCATGCAATTTACTCAGAAATGTCACTCATGAATGTAACTCAGAAGTCTAACTCGGAATATATCTCAGAAGTATAACCCATAAATCTAATCTCAAAAATTTTAACTCAGAAATAAACCCAGAAATTTGAACTCAGAATGTAGCAACATTTATAAGTAACAACTTACGTACCACACGTAAATCTCATATAATCATGAACATGCATAATTACGCGCATCCGATTCATCTCCCATATACTTGCTTATATATATTAGGTCATCTACGGTTAATAATTAAGATATATGAACCAATAATTAGTACAAATTATTTTAATATTAAATATATCTCCCCAAATTTCTCATTTTCATATATTCCAAGTACACTCGATTAAAATTTTCCATAATTCAGCCTTTAATTTATCGCAGTCTATACTGACAACTTATTTGAAACCTCGATTAATAACTTCCCATTGATAAAATTTTAAATTTTCACTGGATTACTTCGACCACATAATACTCATTAACCCTGATTACCCACTTTTTATATATATAAGAATCAATTAAACATCATACACTTATTTTAATGATTTCTCATTGCTCAACTTTGTGAATTAATTCATTAACACTCATTTACTCAGTACTCAATTGCCCTTTATTCGATAATTTAGTAATAAATATATTATTTGATAAACTATATACTTATAGATAAAATTTTCCATAAAGATTTTATAACACCTTAAAGTTCTAATTATTTAATAATTTAATAATAGGATATATTATTTGGTAACTCTAACTAGAATATATTGTTCACAAATACACTTTTCTCATAAATACCTTATAATACCTCTAAAATTTCGAATAAAACTTCCCGTTAATTCAAAACTTTTCTCCTTTAACTCATTTCTTCAAAATTTCATTGTAATTGTTTTCTCATATCAAACTCATTAATACATTTTCATCACTTTAATTTAATAATTCATCATTATCTCATTATAATCACACAAGAATAAGTATACTATCTTATTTTGTATATAATTGTAGTATTACTACTTCCCTCTTGCACGATATTCATTCAACCCAACTAACTTGATTTATTAATTTCTCCAGTAATCCCGATTTATCAGTTTGTTATAAACTCTATAATTACCCACAAAATAAATTTAATTATTCTCAACTGCTTGATTTGATAGTTACTCTTATAATTTATTTGATCAGTTATATGTATCTAGATTTCGCACTTTAAATTCATACCAACAAAATGTCTCTGCATAAGCATCATGCTCATAATATTTATAAATAATAATTAATGATAATTATTTCTTGACAATTTCCCTTTTATACCCCTACTCAACTCCACTTGGAGAAAACTCGTCCTCGAGTTTGGAACTGATATTCATTATCGAAATAAAACAAGCAAGCATGTAGTCATTCAAACAATTAGGATACACATACTAAATTCACAATAACAAGCATTGGTCCATCGTTCCCTTCAAAATATCCCCATAACCAACCAAAAGTCCTGTGTGTACGGTAATAGGGGCCCTCTATTACTTTCGACACCTACCTTTGTTTGGTCACGGGTCAACCCCAAAGTTCACAACTTCCCACACATAAATCCACCAGCAAATCACACTAAAAAGGAAGAAAATTTTACTTTCATATCCGATAAATTACTCAAAATCTTATAAATATTACTCAGAAATGCACTCAGCAAAAGGCACTCAGCAAAAAGGCACTCAGCAAAAAGGCACTCAGCAAAAGGCACTCAGCCAAAATATTTTATTATGTTTTCAACAGTTAAACTCAGAACATAATATAGCTCATAACTCTTTTAATTCATTTTAAATAGATCACCACCGAATTAATGATGATAGTTTCCCTTTAGTTCACTTTTAATAAATACCATTTAAGATAAGCTTGAATAACTTATTTTTAATTCAGCTCGGAAATTCTCGATGAGTTAATATAACAACTTATATAGTTTATTCAATATCTTTGCGTTAATTTAATAATTCTTCATTGAACTCATTAATCACATAAAGAGAAATTGAAGGATTTTCATACTCCTCTTTTTAAATCACATACTTTAAAGGGGGGTCTTTTTTTTTTTTTTTATTTGATCTCAATTTAATAAATCTCAGTTTATTATTTACTCAGCAAAAAGATTTTCCCAATTTATCATGTCTCATCTCTTTATAAAAACATTTTCCTTTTTAATTGTCCAAAGATTTCATAACACCCGAATTTCTCATAAATTTAAAATTTTTCAATTTGATAAATAAGTGAAAAGGTTCCACTAAATAGAATCTCAAATGATAATTCAACCTTTAAAAACATGCTTAATCCAACTAAAGTTTTAATATTAAAAACTAAAACGACTCTGAATTAACGGATAAAAATAAAATCCAATTCTAGTTAAGATTTCTCGTCTAGTTCAAATGTAAATAACTTAAAATTAATATCAATTTTAAATATATATATATATATATTTTTTTATTTATTTTTTTTTTTTTTTTTTATAAAAATATGTTCTTGGTATTTTCACTTCACTCGACTTGATAAACCACCATAAAAATATTCTTTAAATCGGTTTGTAGTAAAAATATTATTCATTTACTCGTTTCCATAACTCTTTCTATTAAGTGCTTTTCCCAAACGAAAAATTTATTCCTTCTCATATTTATTTAACCAAGACATGTTCTCATCAAATAACTTATGGAATTTCTATCAAAATTTCATATCTATTTATTACCCCTTTTGGTTACAGATTTATCAGAATTATAAAACCTCATAGATTATATAAATTGTATGTAATTAAAATTTTTAGCATGTATGACGCAAATGCACTCAGAATTACACACGGAGAATATACTCAGAAAAGCGATCCTCGTCGCGAAATACACTCAGAGTTAAATCAGAATTATACTCAAAATAATAACAACAATTCTCATTTTTGTCATTCCTCAAAACTCAGAATACCACGAAATTCCCAAATAAATAAAACCTCTAAAATATTACCGGCAACTGGAAAGCGAGAGGTCGACGTGACATGCTGCATACTGGATGTGGAATCTTTACTCAGAAAATAGTTTACTCATTTCTCATTTTAAAAACTCATAACTCAAACTTGAGTTTGAATTCACCCCTTGTGAATCCAAATCCCTCAAGTCAGTGCTCTGATACCAACTTGTAACACCCTAAAATTTACAAGATTTTTAAAATTTTTTAAAACAAAATTATAATCAAAAGGTCCCAATAACTCGAATAATTAAATCCCAATAATAGTATTTTCATTTAAAAATATATTTATTGCGGAAATAGTTAAAAATAAAATGAAATGTTTTAAAATATTAAATGCCGTCCACATCGGTAATGAAAGATACAGCGGTCAACCGTCCACCTTCTCCTTTCCTCTGCTGGTACCTGAAACAATGTGGGGGAAAATAGGGGTCAGCTGGAGAAGCTGAGTGAATATCTCAAAATGCATACAATCATAACATACAACACATGAGGGCACATCGGTGAACTCCTACTCAGATTCTACTCAGTTAATTACTCAGATTTATTTCTCAGATTTTGTTACTCAGATTTTAATTTATATAGCGCGCTTGTGTGATTTGGGACGAGAGATCAACCTCGCCCCTCCTCACACCTCAGATAGGCGTAAGCCAAAACTCAGACGGGAGTGATCCCAAAACTCAGACTGGAATAATCCCAAAAACTCAGACGGGAATAATCCCAAAAACTCAGACGGGAATAATTCCAAAAACTCAGACGGGAGGTGATCCCAAAACTCAGATGTGTGTTATTATGTTTTATTATTTCTTTAACATAATTATCTCAGATTGCCCTAGCATGTAGTAGCACAGAATGACCCTGTGCCGAGCTCGGTTACCCAGGCACAATGTCTCAGATTAAAATAAATCAACAGCTGCTCAGATACTCAGATAGCATGTCAAACTCAGATAACAAATCAAACTCAGATAGCGGATCAAACTCAGATAACAGCTCAAGCTCAGATTACAATTATGGTGCAAAAAATATAACACATAAGTCATGCATGTACAACGTTAAAACTGAATACACGGTGAGAATACTCACCTCGAGAAACGTAAGCTCCAAGGGTTCCCCAATACTCTAAAGCGCTGCTCGGTTATTCCTAGATGCTCCTAAAAGCATAAAAATGAAACCCGAATTACAATCCGTTCTAAGGACTCAATTTAGAAAACTGGCAGCACCCGTCGGTCTCACGGAAACTGCTATAACTCTTAAACGGTGCAGTAGATTTATCCCATATTTTTACCATTAAAAGTAGACAACCAGAACTACATATCTCTGTGAGACGGTCACTGGCTAAAACAGACTCTAAGTGTCTCAAAACAGTGATGCAAGACAGACATGCTGCACATGTCATCTTCCTAACAGCAGCATACTAAATTAGTTATAACTTTTAAACCGTAATTCGGATTGACGAGAGGGTTGCGGCATTGAAAAGCTAACTCAGAAAACAAGTGACCAGCATGGGCCAAAAATCCAAAAACATATGTTAAGTGTGGTAAAAACAGTCCCGAAGTCAGCAAACAGATTTTGTTAAAATTCAGCATAATAAAATAGAACTCGTTTTAAATCCCGACATCAACCCGTCTATTCCCGAGACACCCGACAGCCCCAAAAATCCATTTAACTCAGAAACTATATTCATAATTAACCTTGCTCATTATTTTGAAATCTTTCCCGGTTTGGATAATTAAAATGGTTTGAACAAATTCAACAAAACAATTAATCACTAAACGAACTAAAACAACAAAATCTATCCAACAAAACCGAGCCCTGCCCAGCTTGGTCACAATACCACAGCTAATAAATTCATGAAACCTACAAGGGACTCGGGTTAATCATGAATTGGACGGCACCATAAAAAAAATATAAAAGAAAAGGGGTAAGGATTATATCTTACGAACCAAGACGGGGTTTAAATGCTAAAACCCGAATCACAACCAATACACTTCACTCCGTGGCTGCTACATGGCTGCTCAAAAAGGACAGGAGCTGAAGCAATTTGCTCCCAAAACATTGACGTGCCTGCTTGCTAAACACCTACACCGACTATCTCTAATGCCACTATCTAACTCTTTCTCTTTTTTAAAAAAAGACCAGCAAGAAAAATAATACACACCACAGACATCAAAATAATCAAATCCACCTGATCTTCGATGGATGAAGGACTAACCACGGGGCTGTTATGATGTCCGAATTCTAGACTTGACAATCTGCTTTTGCGAATCTCACTCTTGATTCATATATACCCAATTTAATGACCTCCCAAAAATGAATTCTCTTATTCGACCAATAACAAATTCGTAGGCCTCCTTTTGACTTTTGCCACCGACTCCACCTATCTCTTATTCCAATTAATTGCCTGCTAATAATATAATACCAAGTTGGTTGTCTTCCTTACACAATTCAAAACTTGTGGCGATCGAAACAGAAGAAAAAGATGATGATAACGAGTAAGGCGACGGCTCAGTTATGATTAGGGGTTTAAAAGATAATTAGGCTTAAGGGTTTAGACAATTAATAAAACAGGCCCGTTACTCGAAAGCCCGACAACTCTCTTTTGGCCTTGGCCTACGGCCAGACCGACACAAAATAAATTAGACTCGACTCATACGATTAATTAATTGGTCCTACATTTAACCATATACAAACGTCAATTAATTTATAAAGTGACCAAATAGTCAAAACGTCTAAAAAATTAACGCGTCTAGTAATTGTTGTCTAATTAATTAATGTCTAATAAAAACGGACCGACTAGCTTCCTTATAATTAACTTACTAATTATTCATTTTAATCTTAAATATGGCGATTAAATTAATATTATTAAATTATTAAAATTTCAGGGCGTTACAGAATGTGGATTGAAAATTTCTAGTGATTCCGAGGACGGAATCCTTTTAAGGGATGGATAGTTGTAACGACCCGAATTTTGTGTTAAATAAATTATGAAAAAAATATGATAAATAAGGATAAATCATTTAAAGAACGTAGGAATTGGTTTCGTGTCATTTGGACATCGTATGAGAAAGTTATGGACGAAACCGTGTCGAAGCAAAGGTCGAAAATTGCAGCATGGGCTGCATAGCCCAAGATAGCGGCGCTATCTTGGGATAGCGACGCGATTTATGGTGGTCACCAAACAGCGACCCAAGATAGCGGCGAGTTCTGTCGCGAAAATGAGAATTTCTGAGATAGAGTCAGAGATAGCGGCGCTATCTCCGAAGCGAATTATGGCGGGTTCTGAAATAGCGGCGCTATCTTGTAGATAGCGACGCTATCTTCCTGTGTGCAGCATTAAAGACGGGTTTTGGCTCATTTGATGCCATTGTTGACCCTAGTTTCTCTCCCAACGAGTTTGTATACGTTTTTGAGTGGAAAACATCATTTGGAGCCGATTTCTTGGTCAAATCTCGTGATTCTTCACTCCTAGTTGAAGATTTAAGGTATATCTTCAATCCTTTGTAGTTGTAGCTTTAGATCTATGGATTTAGAAGCTTGGGTTTGAAACCCTAGTTCTTGGGTTGGTGATTAATGGTTAAATAAATGTTGTATACACTTAATAGATGGTATTTTAACAAGGGAAACAAGTGTATGGTTAAGATTTGTAAGAATCTTAATATTGGTAAAACCTAGGGTTTTGGAAATCATCATAATTGGGGGAAAGTGTTAGTTGATGGTATCTAGTGATAAATGGATACATTAATAGTAGATTGTGATGTTGAACATTGTATGATTATTGTATTAGGCTTTTGGTGACATCTTGGAAAGTCGGTGAATTGTGAAGCAAGAGATTGGTGTCAAGAATACGGTTGGAGCACTTATTTGCTAAGGTGAGTACATGAGACTTTTAAACTGGGTACATAGCAAATAGTTTTGAAAGTACGTATGATATTGTATCAGTCTTTATTAACAAATATTTTGATAAAGATAGTAATTGAAAATGTATGAAAGTAAGTAGAATGTGATACTAGAATGTGTCTAGTATGATTGATGAATTTGAAGTAAATTATGATAGATTCAAGTAATTATGGAATCTATGTTAATGAACAATAATAATGAAGTAATTGATTAAAAGAATGTATACGGAGCCTTTATTAATAAATATGTATTAGTAAAGTAATTGGGAATGACTTTATAGTAATGAGTACCTATTGGTAAGATATACTAATAAAAGTAAAGAACGAATATATATGAGAAAGAATATGATGTGACTAGTAATAATTGTCCATTATAGTCAAGGGAGAGATAAAAGTATTATGTTATCGATAAATAAGAAATGTATCTTATGTATAAAGTAAGTATGGACCTCATAGGGTTCATAGATGTAGAAGTAACTGTGGTTGCTTATGATCGGGTCCATGGGACCATACAGGTACGTTCACACTGTGATGAACTAATTATATGTCGTTAGTATTAGATGACTAACTTGTTTGATGTTGGATGTGATAGCCGAAGGCTTTGACTGTCATAACTGTTAGGTTATGGTAAGAGATAGATGGTGGTGATGCGGGGGACCCCCGGTCACTGGACGGTGGTATATATGTTTATACACCGAGTGTATATATGTTTATACACTAAGCACACGGGTGCTTCTAGTACGCATATGTTTGGTACTAGGTATGTTAGGTTCTAATACATATATGTTTATGTATTAGATATGTTGGTTGGACGGTGGTATATATGTTTATACACCGAGTGTATATATGTTTACACACTAAGCACACGGGTGCTTCTAGTACGCATATGTTTGGTACTAGGTACGTTAGGTTCTAATACATATATGTTTATGTATTAGACATGATTGGGGCTTCTGGTACATATATGTTTATGTACTAGATATGATTGGGCTGCTGGTACCTATACGTTTAGGTACTAGATAGGTTGCTAGGAAAGCAAAGTAGCTAGAGTCACAAAAGGGTGACTAGACGGTATTTATGTAGTTTATATATATGTTTATATATTTATGAAATGACTATTATTGGGGTCTAAAACCCATGTATCTCACGAGACTATTTTGTCTCACGTACTACGTTTGTTTTGTGGCTATGTACTCAGGTACAGGTTTGAAGTGATAGGAGGTTGCAATAGAAGTGGCCTAGAGATGCTTAGTTCGGGAGCTCATAGGTAGATCCCGTTGCCTATGGTTTTGATATACTTGGTGACACCGTATTTTTGTAAACTCTGATAAAGGTTTTAAAGTTTTTGTTAAAATGTATTTTTGGACAATACGTCATATATTGGGAAATATGTATTTTAAATGATTTAAACGATGTTTTAAAAATACGGGTGTTACAAAATACCCCATTGATCAGTCGTTTCTTCCAGAGAATCAAATAATGGTATACCATTATTTCCGTCCACAAAAGATACACAATCAACATATTGATTTAGAGGAATTGGATGATCTGAACCTTTTAAGTTACACTCTATTGAATCAACAATGTCAGTGCATATATTAGTATGTTGGCTTGTGATGGATTCTTCATTATTCATCATTGTAAATTGTTGAAGACGTCTAGGGTCCTTTAGGCGCCAGTGTTCTTTAGTCGTCTAGGGTTTTCTTTGGCAGACTAACAAAAGTGACGATCGTATGCTGTCAAAATCGGAATTAAAATCTTGGGAGATATGGAAAATATGCGTTATAGGAAACTAACACTCCTATAATAAAGGTAATGGACGGATTTTGAACAGTTACCATGAATAAACCAACATTCTAATACCTATATTACCCCTCACGTTTTAAATCAAAGGAATTAAAAAAAAAACGGTTTTATCTTAATCCTGATTGGTCCAAAACAGTTCTTCCGGTTCTGTAGCCTAAAATGGTTTTGATTCTAATTCTACACTATATATATATATATATATATATATATATATATATATATATATATATATATATATATATATATATATATATGGATGAAGGTTAGGGACGAAGAAAATGGGGAAATGATCAAAATATCCTTACATGTTTGGCACGTGAAGGTATTTATCCGACCAATTTAAACATATTTTGACGAAAGATAAGAAAATGGAAATCGAAAACTATAAAGACAAAAATGTTGAAAAATATTTAAGGGCAAAAGTGTATAATTCAATAGACTACATGAATGATTTACGTAATGTACTATACAGAAAAATACCCACTTTTTATAATATTATTTAAGAGCGTGTTTACTTGAGGATGGTTGGGGCTTTCCTTCATGCAAACGTAGGTCGTCATTCGGGGCACATGACAATAAATGATAATGTACTTATTGCTCTTGTATTTGATCCATGAAAACGTTTCATGGTTTGGTTTATAAAAAAGATTAATGACACATTAATTTCATTTTACATTGCTTAAGAAGATTTTAGTTTATTAAATGTTTATCACGTGTCCTTATAGAATCAGTATGATAACGCAAACTTCCACACTAAACCCACCTGGCACCTATAATTCATGTCGCTACCTCGTGCCACCAAATCCCCTCCCCCCTTCACGCTAGGGGTGAGCATAAAAACCAAATTAATAAAACAAAAATCATTTCAAACCTGAAGGTTCAGTTTTAAAATTTAAAAAAAACTGATGGATTCGGTTCGGTTTCTATTTTATCCAGAAACCGTCACATTAAGAAATCGATCAACTAATATGGTTTATATTATGATTATATGATACAATATACGTTTATATTTTGAATATTTGAGCTGAAAATAAATTTAGTGTTAATATATGGGTATTAGACATTGAAATTAATGTTGTCAATTCATTGACTACTAAGAGCATCTCAAATGATAACTTTTTTAAGAGGTTATCACTATTTGAAAAAAAAATTAGAAAAACTTTTTACCATTAGAATACATGATTTTTTTGAGAGGTCAATCCAACCACTTATTTTTCCTCAACCACTTAATCAACTTTCAATGTTTTTTTTGTCCTTATATTTAATAGTTTTACATTTTAAACCCTATATATATATTTATATATGAATCCTTTATTATTTTTTATAACTATAAATGATAACTTTATCAATATTATGGTCAAATATTATAATATTTTTATGAGATATTTTATAAAAATGTTAAGTTTTATAAATGCTATAAAAATTGTTAAATTATACTTCCTTCGATTCAAAATAAGTGCTACACTTCCACTTTCACGGTTTTTGAAGCAAAATAGTGTAATGATGGTTAAATTAGATTAATTGAATGATTAGTGGATAATGAGTCCCACACCTTTTGAATAAAGTGAGGTTAATGATGTTTAAAATTAAAAGGTAAGGGTAAATGAGTCATTTCCCTTTGTTAAAGTAGATAGTTAGTGGGTGTGAGTCCTACTATTTTTTGCCATTTATGGAAAGTGTAGCACTTATTTTGAATCACCCATTTATGGAAAGTGTAGCACTTATTTTGAATCGGAGGAAGTATATGTAATGTGTATTTATAAAACATTTGAGATAGATAAAAGTAAATCTGTAATATTAACAAGAAAAAGCTTTTGCAAAGATTATTAATTGGAGATGTTTTTTATAAATAGGTTTTAAGTTAGTAGAATGTAATATGACAAAATTAATAAACTATTATAAAATTAACCATTGCAGATAGGGGTGCCTAAAGGGTTGACCCGACCCGACTCAAACCCGATGGGGTCAATCCGACTAACCCGAACCCGATAAACCCGAATCCTTATCGGGTCGGGTTTCGAATTAGAATTTTATTAACCTCAAACCCGGTTGATCCGATCCGATAAGAGCCGGGTCGGATCGGGTTGACCCTTTGGGCACCCCTAATTGCAGATGCACTAAGATGGCACTTACATTTAGCTGAGTTAATTGTTAACTCACACCACCACACCAATGATCTTTGACACATTAGCGAAGAAAAAATTAACACATAAGGGCAAAAGTGACATGTTGATGATTTTCCTATAAACAAATATCGAAGATAAAAATAAGAGTGCGCAATTAGAGCCAGTCAAACCCTATAAAATCACCGGCTACTGCCAGTTGCCAGTCACCTCTGACATTCTCTTCCCTATATATATATCCGCATCTTCCTTCCTCGTATCCCCAATCGCTCTCTGCTTCCAACATGAAGAGTATAACGCTACATCACCCTTCCGGCGACCACTCTACCGGCGGCAAAACCAAGCGTATCGCCACCGGCGTTTTACAATCAATCACAACTCTCTGGCTGCTATGCGCCAATCAAGCTATTATAGCTTCGCGAAAGATCTCACCGGACTCTCCGATTATTCAACGGCCGAAGAAGCTGATCGCCTCCATAAGCAACAAGGCGATCAAGTTACGCCACCGTAAAAGGAGGACCGGATCAGCCGGAAACTTGAAAGACGACGGCGGTGCAGAACTCCGAGACGACGGATTGTGGCAGAGGGAGATTCTGATGGGGGATAAGTGTCAGCCGTTGGATTTCTCCGGCGTGATTTATTACGATCGAGATGGAAAGCGTACGGAAGAGTTTCCCATGCGGTCTCCACGTGCAAGCCCCTTCCCTAGTTATGTGGCAAAGTTTGATTGGGTTCCTCCACATGAACGGTAATTAATTTACCGGGTTACAGTTCTAGCAATTACAGAAAATTACTCCTTTTAGTAATTTGTTTTTGAATGTTGTTATAAGAAATTTGTAATCTTCAAACTCTTTTTTGGGTATTTTTCTTGTCGTTTTATGATTAATTCGTTGTTTTTTTTTAGGGATTATGAGTAGTTAATTAGACTAGTATATTTTGGCAATAAATATGTGTTTGTTATTTAGCAATTAAAACCCCGATTAAGGTTTTTTCAGTCTTTCATTAGCATAGGTTAGATTATTAAAACAACTCAATATAATTTTTTTTAACAACTAACACACCTCTCTTAAATCTACACAATAATATTTGAATCTATAATTGTGTGAGAATCAAACACTAAATATTATCGGACTAGAAGCTATTTGGTACTCAATTTAATTAAAGTAAACATTGAGTGGACTTAATAAATATTGATTAAGGAATTACGTAAAATAGGAGGTTATAAATTATAATAAATAAGTACTCGGTGGGAAGGAATGGACCAAAAAATTAGTTGAGTGATTGGTAATAAGAGTAGAAGTCAAATACTTCCTCCGATTCAAAATAAGTGATACATTTTGGATTTTACGGATTTTGAGGCAAAAGTTTATAATGATAGTTAAATTAGATTAATTGGATGGTTAGTGGGAAATGGATCCCACTATTTTTAAATTAAGTGGAGTTAATGATGTTTAAAAGTAAAAGTAAGGGTAAAGAGGTCGTTTCACTTTGTTAAAGTAGATAGTTAGTGGGTGTGGGTCCCACTATTTTTTGTCAAATAAGATAATTTTTCAAAGTGTATCACTTATTTTGATACACCCCAAAAAAGAAAGTGTATCACTTATTATGAATCGGAGGAAGTATGAGAAGTTTATGTGTAGCCACAAGAATACTCATCGTAGGATATGACTTGTTCAAATTCAAAAGCATTGCAAGTGTTCAAAAAGCATAATATATACTCATTCCGTCACACAAAAAAGTTTACATTTCTCCTTGAAATTCTGTCCCACAAAAAAGTTTACATTTCTCAAATTTGGGGGTCCACTTAATAAAATAATATTATTACCAATCATTCAACCAATAAAACACTTTCTCTCTCTCCAATCCAACCTTAGATTTTAATCAAAAGTATTATTATTGACCCCACCACTAACTATCACCTAAAATCTTGTGCCTAATAGAAATGTAAACTTCTTTGTGGGACGGAGGGAGTATCATTTAAAATACATGTGTTATTTAATTTAATAGACATAGGTTGGTTGTTAGTCAATGGTATAAAAAGTATCTCAAAAGTAACAAAATTTTAAAAATAAAATTCATAGTATATATATGAGAGGTGATATATACATCACGAAACGTAATTCACTTATCAAACTAAATAAATTTTAAAGCAAATTATACAAACATATCAAAAAATATGTTATTATATATGAAATAGTTTTTGTGGAATAAATATCACCTCCGTATATATGTATATATACATATCAGCTAGAACATGTGTATTAATCAATTATACTGCGTTTATATAAAGAAAAAAATGAAAAAAGTACAACTTATTATATTTGTTTTTATTTATAATAATGGTTATGGAACTCAAATAATAATTCGCAAGAAGGAAGGATGGGGGTAACTTTCCTAATATACAACTTATAGTTAATGACTAAACATCCTTGCATTAGGGGGAAAAATGACCATATTGCATATTAAGACAAAATCTAAGGGAGGTGATATGTAGATCATAAAAATATAATCAAACACCATAACCTAAATTTTTGTATACTAATACAATATGCTTTAAAATATGTATATTATGATGAGAAAAATTATTTTTATGTATAAAATTTATGATGAAAATATACGACTTTTCTTTTGAACGGCAAATCGTAATCTACTCTAAATATAACTTATGTCCACAATGAAACTTGAACCACCAAGCTCAAAGATGGGGGGCAAACACCTTACCATTAGGCCCTTTAGTACCCCGATTCTGTACGGTTCTTACCACAACGAAATAACAAGAGATCAATTAATTCTGCTATCAATTTTAGCACCGGAAAGCTTGAAATTCTTCTTAACTCTCTGCTAAAATCGGTTGTTTGAGGTTTTCTAAGATAATTTGAACGGTTTATCTCTATATAACAACTAAACTCTGTATGGAATCAACTAATTGGATTGAAATGAATCGACCCAATTAATCAGACTTAGCTTATTTAGAGAAGATGGCATGCATGTTACACACCTTCAAGCCAAAAATTCTAATCAAACCCGTAATTTACTTTTATTAGGACTTCTATATGGTCTTTCTTTGAACCATGGACTTCTTAATTATAACTTCGGGAATTTCTCTAGAACACTGTATCCAAACGATGGAATTTTTAGTATTTTTTTAAAAAACATAACCTGGCTTTTATTTAAATAATTAAAAACAAAGTTTTACTGACAACCTGACAATTATAACGAAGCACAACACTATTGTGCTGAGAGAAACAAGAACACCTAAATTAAGCACCACATTATGTATGTTGTTTGTTTGAGATGGAAACACATGTTTAGAGACGTAAAGAGACACATGTAAATATACATGTTTAGTTGGTTAGCCATATTGTCTGGTCTAGATTCTAGAATGATTTATTATTTCTTGAGTTAATTTTATAAATGGTTCTTTAAATAATTACATATTGTAATTTTGACCTTTTCTTTTTTAAAGTTCTAAACTCAGTCTTTTATTTAACATTTTATTGCATTAACAGTCTTTTTAAGTTTTAACAAAAGAAGTGATCCAAGCCAGCAATATCTGATTAGTTAAAGGACTATTTATAAAACTAGAAGAAACTGTCAAAATTCTAAATCAAAGACAGTGGAACATCGTATCATTTATAATTGGGTCTTTCTAACATGTGCCCCAGGGGCACACGATTAGAACATTTAATTAACTTAAAGTTACCATTGAAATTCAAAAAGTCATTTAATGCATTTTCAGAAAAGGTAAGAATATGTTTCATTAATGTTTATTAATCCATCATTTGGAAATTATTAGTTACTTTAATGCACCTAATCATGTGCCCTAGGGGCACATGTTAGAAAATCCCTTTATGAGTAATTAACCCATAACTAAATCGCTACCGACTAATCTTAAAACGCTACAACGCTAAACAAGCTCTTTCTTGTTGGATACGTTTAGGACAAGAATGCTCAGTTTTGTTAGATACGTTTAGGACAAGAATTTAATGACTTCATAATTAAACCGTTTTCAGTAAAGGTGGATTCATGTATACAAGCTTGTTACCCAAAGTTAAACGTATATAAGTTAATAAAGGCATATTCATTTTACATATATACACGAAACTCACTAAAGAAGATCAGTACTAAATAACATGTCAATTAAAACCCTACGCTGATATTTTCTTCAAAAAAAATTATATTTATATACTAGTAATTTATATATATAGAATCAGTACTTATCCAATTAATTTTTGGATCCTTAACAGAATCTTAAAAATAGACCCCTAAAGTATATACTTCCTCCGTATCAAAATAAGTGACACAAATTGGCTTACACGTTTTTTGAGGTAAAAGATTAAAGTAGAGGTTAAAATATATTAAAGTACATAGTTAGTGGAGAATGAGTCACACTTTTCTTGAATAAAGTGATATTAATGAGTTTTGTTCGAGCAACGATTGTCAAACACGAAGATTAGGCGACGTCAACCTTGGATCTCCTGTGATGATCACACTGCAGACCCAACAAGTTCTTGGCGAACCTAGGGTGATCGAGGTTGAGTGCGAAGGTGAAAGTGAGTGTAAGTTAACTCTGTGTTTTAGGCTTCTTTTCTGTCTCAGTCCGTCCAGGACAATGAGTTAGGCCATGTGTTTATATGGCCGTATATGGAACGTTGGCCCATGACTGCAATAAAGCAATCATCAAGCGTCATTATGACAGCATCAATGATCGTGTAACGCCTTACTATTATAACTGCAATAAAGCAGTCATGAAGCGTCATTATGACAGGACGTCAGCACTCCAATGACGGGCTGACAATCCTGACAGGCGATGATAACTTGACAGGCGGTGACAGGCGCTGACAATCTTGACAGGCGATGATAACTTGATCATGATTTGACAGGCGCTGACAATCTTTGACAGGCGGTCATGATTTGACAGGCGCTCATTAGTGGCGGAGTTGTGGGCCATCATTAGTAGCCAGTCTAATTGTGACATGGGCCATCTTCATTAGTGACGTGGGCGATCTTCATGTTTAGGGATTTGGAGATTTACCTATATATACATAGTTAATCCCTACTAACCTCATCATGCCCCCGAGTTACGATTTGCCAAAACATCGGTTTGCGAGTCGTAACTATCAGTACCGTAAGTTCTCTGTCTTTGTCGTCATTATTATTATTATTATTATTTTTTCTTTTTTTTTTCTTTTTCTTTTTTTTTTTTTTGATTGGACCGGTTGGCAGCCCTGGACCGGCGGCCAGCCTTGTACCGGCAACAGAAGAAACCAACGGGGGCAAGCGGCGACCAGCCATTGACCGTCAGGGGCGCCGAGCGGCGCGCAAGGCAGCAGCGGGACCGGCGGGACCGGCGGTCGCAAGGGCGGTTCAAGATTGTTGCGTGTGACATCGACGAGCAAGACAGGCAAGCAGCGGGACCGGCAGTCGCACGCTGACCGGCGGTTCAAGCGAAACAGGCGCGCAAGGCAGGCAGCAGCGGAACCGGCAGTCGCTAGAGGGTACCGGCGGTCATAAGATGCAGGTCGGCTGCGGGACCAGCGGTTGGTAGGGACGGTCGAACAAGCTGTACCGGTGGTGAAACCATCGCTAGAGGAATAAGCTGGACCGGCGGCCAGCCTTGTACCGGCGGCCAGCCTTATACCGGCGGTCAAACAAGCTGGACCGGCGTTTAGGCGGGGCGGGCATCTTTACCGGTGGCAGGCATAGTGACCGGCGGTTAGGGTTGCGACCGGCGGTTTTGGCGGAGCGGACGCGTCAACTTGACCGGCGATTAGGTTTTATCCCCTAAGCACAAGGGCCAGTGACCGGCGGTCGCAAAATAAGGCGGACCGGAACCCGTAACCGGCGGTCGCAAGGGTGACCGGCGGTAGGCTTTACTACCGTAGGCGGCGTTTAGGGATTAGCCTAGGTGGACCGGAAGTTAGAGGCTGACCGGCAAACTATGTTGTATGCTTTTAATTAATTAACTCCGTCTTAACTGTAATTAATGATGTTTGCTGAGTTGCTCGCTACCTTACATGTACGTACTTGCTTGTGCATTGCTTTGCTTTGAAAAATAATGTTTTATTGGATGATCAAGCCAATAACACATTTTTGTTTTTATCTTTTTATTATGGATGTTGTGTCCATGACACCGTCTTGGGTGTGCATGACAGTGTGTATATTTGGTTGTTCGTATGACACTTTCTTGACAGCCCATGATGCCTTTGTATGCCAATGACCTGGGTAGATTTGGGTATCTCTGATGTATGCTTCATATTGTGCCTGTGACACTGTGCCAATGGCACTTTTGTTGGTTAACCTTTACTTTGTTTACTCGCGAGGATTGTCGCTTCCCAGTGAGAAGTGCTTATCTTTTATCAAGTAGATTAAAAGACGAGTATGATTGTATGTTATTTGGCCAGACAAGGTTGTCTTTCTTGGCTTCATACATGTTGTATTGAACTATGTTCTTAGTTGTGTACATGCACATGCGTGTTCAAGTTGTAACATTGTACGTAATGAAAGTGCATGTTTGGCTTTAGACTGAGATGTCTATTGTGGCCTTATGCTTTTTGTATTGAATCCTTACTTCAATATTTATTTGTTTATGCAAAAACCATAGAAAAATGATATTGTGAGATAATATTGGGATACAAGATCAGACCAAATGCTATTATCGCCAGTTTCATGCATGACCATGACATTCCATGTGCTTGGAAACATGTATTGAAAACATAAAGAAAAAAAATGACAGTAAAGACTACCGCACCTTGATAGGTCAGTTAATATTGGCTTCCTCATGTATCATGAAGATATGGCCATCAGGTGGTCCGGGCTGTTCTGTGTCTTTTCCCTTCTTTTGCCAGGCATAACTCTTCTTAAGTGGAGGTTTATTTGCTTGTTGCTTAGCACCAGGGACAAGGTGTTCTAGTTTGCCTTCTTCCAAAGCCCGCCTGATTTCCCTTTTTAGCTCTCTACAGACATTCGTGTTGTGGCCATGATCTTCATGGAAATCACAGTATTTATTCATGTTTTTCGTACCCGACCTATGCTCCATCTGGGGTGGAGGTGTGAAGGTAGCGCACACATGCTCTGTTATCAAGATTTCTTTTGGTGTTTTGCTAAGAGCACGCTCAGACGGATGTTTATCGTATGGGCCAAACCTCCGGTTGCTCCTTTCATCTCGTTGATGGTCACGAATTAGAGCATCATGCCTGCGATCTGACGTGTCGGTCCATGACTTGCCGCCTACCTCTCTTGTCAGGGAGACAGTTTCTTTTGACCTTAGATAGTCATATGCCCTGTCCGTGGCTTCTTTGAAAGTAATTGGAGTTCTCTTGATTAACTTTTCTTGCAGTTGTCCTAGAAGCAGGGAGAGGGTAAAACCTGAAATTTGTTGGCTTTCGGGTAAGGCGACAATTTTCTGGCACTCCTGCGTGTAACGCTGAATGAAGTCGCGTAACCCCTCGCCTTCCCTTTGTCGCAACAAATGTGCTTCTATGTGAGTTCTCTGCTGCTTCTTTTGCTGGACAAAGTGAGTCACAAATTTAGCCTTTAGATCTGCAAAGTCTTGAATACTCCTCTCCGGTAAGTCAGCAAACCAATCACGAGCGAAACCCTGCAACGTGCCAGGGAACATGTGACAAGCGACGGGGTCTAGCCATTTCTCTGTCATAATGGCCTGTTCAAAAAGAGCAAGGTGGTCATCAGGATCTCGTGTACCGTCGTAGGTACCAACGATGGCCGGAACTTTTTGTTTGTCAGGGAGTGGAAATCTGGCCACCCAGTCACAGAACTTCGAACTAACCGCCGACAAAGGCATAGTGGCCGCTCGGGGTGGTACGGCTGCGGACACGAGTGCTTGCAACACGCGCAACATGTCATTAGATGTGTCCTGTGGTGGATGTGGTGGTGGGGTGTGAATGGGTGGTTGTCTTAACTGCTCCAATAATTGTGACAACGGATCTACTGGTTGAACAACCCTTGGCTGCGGTGCTGGGCGCAACACCGCCACCAACTGAGACAACAGGTCCGATGAAGTAGGTGGTGGGGGAGGCGGTGGTGGCTGAGTACTCCGAGCCAACCTTCGGAGTAACTCCACAACTGGATCCTCCCGAACCCCCGGCATAGCGGCCTGTGGGAAGTTGGAAACAGGTTGCCTGACCGGATCCGTGCCATCCTCCTGAGAGCTTGTCCCGTGGGACAAAAGAGGCTGACATGAAGGGATGGGCGTCACTGGCTGTGGTGAGGTAAACGAACTTGATCCAACCAGCCTTGTGGAGAAAAGTGGACTTGTTAAAGAGGGATACCCTCGTGTCCTGACATCCGACACCGTCCACTCAGAATCGACGTATGGTTCCATGATAGGACTAGGCGAGGTTATCACCGCCTCGGGTATAGTGGTAATCACGGTAGTGGTTATTAATGGCGATGAAGAAGTGATCAGCGATGGCTGTGTATCCGCCATAGGAACGGTTGATTATTGAAAGAAAAAAAATTTGAGAAGTGAAACGCCGTTTAAAAACGTGTCCCACGGATGGCGCCAATGTTCGAGCAACGATTGTCAAACACGAAGATTAGGCGACGTCAACCTTGGATCTCCTGTGATGATCACACTGCAGACCCAACAAGTTCTTGGCGAACCTAGGGTGATCGAGGTTGAGTGCGAAGGTGAAAGTGAGTGTAAGTTAACTCTGTGTTTTAGGCTTCTTTACTGTCTCAGTCCGTCCAGGACAATGAGTTAGGCCATGTGTTTATATGGCCGTATATGGAACGTTGGCCCATGACTGCAATAAAGCAATCATCAAGCGTCATTATGACAGCATCAATGATCGTGTAACGCCTTACTATTATGACTGTAATAAAGCAGTCATGAAGCGTCATTATGACAGGACGTCAGCACTCCAATGACGGGCTGGCAATCCTGACAGACGATGATAACTTGACAGGCGGTGACAGGCGCTGACAATCTTGACAGGCGATGATAACTTGATCATGATTTGACAGGCGCTGACAATCTTTGACAGGCGGTCATGATTTGACAGGCGCTCATTAGTGGCGGAGTTGTGGGCCATCATTAGTAGCCAGTCTAATTGTGACATGGGCCATCTTCATTAGTGACGTGGGCGATCTTCATGTTTAGGGATTTGGGGATTTACCTATATATACATAGTTAATCCCTACTAATCTCATCAAGTTTTAAAAGTAAAAGTAAGGGTATGAGGGTAATTTCACTTTATTAAAGTGGATAGTTAGTGGGTATGAGTCCCACTATTTTTACCAAATAAGGAAAGTTTTCAAAGTGTGTCACTTATTTTGATAAACCCCAAAATGGAAAGTGTGTCACTTATTTTGATACGGAGGAAGTATATTTTTTTCAAATGAGTAAAATCTCCGCCAAATTAAAAGTGTCGTCTCACTCCTCAAATTATATGTTCGATTTTTCTTTTGGTTATTTAGTCCGCCTTTTTTCAATATTGTATTGGAATTAATTTGATTCAAGTAGAAGTACACATATAGTCATATATATACATAGATTTATATTTTAAAAATAAGTTTTTAAATTTTGTGGGTTATGAATGGGTGATCTTGTAGCCCATGATATATATAATACATTATATTTTACCATAACTTGAAGTAACTTGGTAATTTTTATAATTATATTTTAGTCAGTTATGTGACCTCAATATTTTTCGTTCAATTCATTTTAGAAAGGGGGTAGCGGTCAAATTAATGTTCGAGGAAACCGAAGGGCTTTCAAGAGTCATAACAAATATCTGAACGAATACGTCGAGTCTCAAAAGAACACAACGTTTCCAAGAGTCAGAGTCACAAGACGTACAATAAACTCTAAACTCTATTTGAATATTAAAAAATGTATAGTGTCATTTTTTTATTGGAAATATTCAAATGTATTTGTTTAATAAGTATGCGCAGCTATCTTTACATCATCAATCAAAATTTCTAAATATTTGTTGATCAAAATCAACTTATCTTTATGGTACCTGCAATATATAGATTACTGTTGTTATTGATTTATAATTAATTGTTTAACGTAATCATTAATTTTTGTGTAATTTTAAGGAACAGATTTCAATCATTGAAATCATTTTTCTTGTTTTTTCATTGATTTTCTTGCTTCATTTCCATTATTTACATGAAAGGAAAAGGTACCATTGAACACAAACTTAATCTATCTTTTTTAGCTTATAAAATAATTTCAAAGGTGAATTTGGGATGTTTAAAGAAGAATTTTATACTCTAGGTTTTTCAATAATAATCAATTATCAAGATTAATAACATATTTTATATATGAAAGTGTATTTATTCATTTGACACTCACATAACTTTTGACCCGGATTTTTTTATTTTATTTTTTAAAATTAATATTATTTTGACCCGATTGCGTATTGACACTTTCTTTGTCCTTTAGGTTCTATTGCTAATTGTAACTCGGTTCCTAGATATTAAAAGCTGTTACCAAACAACGGTATTTTTCAAAATCTAATTATTTTGTAGTCTTGATACAGATGATGACACTTGACTTCAAATGTTTTTTATTAAATAGAATATATTATTAGTTTTTTCAGTAATGTTTTAATTAATAGAATATATTATTAGTTATTCAATAATGATATTTATAATTTAGCGAAACAGATACACTAATAGATTTGTATGATAGAAGATATTAAGGTGATAAGAAAGAAAAAAAAGGTCAAAGGTTTTAAAAGTCAAAAGATAAATAGTGCAACTGACCCCTGGAGAAAAAGACCTTAAGTTGCATGAAGCAGCCATAGTATATTCATAGTTGTCGTCAATTTTCTCAATTTATTAATGAGTGGCAGCTTTCATGTCTTGTTACTAATTACAAATTTAAGATGTGAATGGATGATTTAATGGGGTAGTGATGAGTGTAGTCAGGTATTTGTGATAGTAAGTGTTGTTGTGGAAATTAATCTGATGTGCACTTGATCAGGGGCGGAGTTGAATGATTGTCACATGCCACTATGCATATTTTATACGTAGGGTACAAAAATTTAGAATTTTTTTGGTGTTATGGATTGATTAAAAATCCTACTCAATTGTCCAAAAGTCAATAGTCAGGCCAACCCAAAATCTAAACTAAATATATATGATGAGGTTAGTATGAATTACCTATGTATATATAGGTAAATATTACCTAAACATGAAGATGGGCTACTACAACCAAGCCCAAGTTGTCATCGCCTATCCAAGTTGTCAGCGCCTGTCCAAGTTGTCAGCGCCTGTCAAAGTTGTCAGCGCCTGTCCAAGTTAAGTTGTCAGCGCCTGTCCAAGTTGTCATCGCCTATCCAAGTTGTCAGCGCCTGTTGCCAGCGCCTGTCCAAGTTGTCAGCGCATGTCAAAGTTGTCAGCGCCTGTCAAAGTTGTCGGCGCCTGTCAAAGTTGTCAGCGCCTGTCCAAATGAACAGGCGCCTGTCAAATTGCCATCGCGCCTGTCAAGTTGTTAGTGCCTGTCCAAATGGTCAGCACCTGTCCAAATGGTAATGGTCAGAGCCTGTCAAGTTGCCATTGTCTGTCTTATTGGCTGACGTCCAGTCATAATGGCACTTCGCTTTATTGCAGTCATAATAGTAAGGCGTTACACGATCATTGACGTCCTCATAATAGCGCTTCATGACCACTTTATTGCAGTCATAATGAACCAACGCTCAATATACCTACCATATAAATACATGGCCCAACTCATTGTCGAGGATATACTGAGACAGACTAAAAAAGCCCCAAAACCCACAGTTCATATACTCTCACTTTCACTTTTGCACTCAACCTTGATCACCCTAGGTTCGCCAAGAACTTGTTGGGTTTGCACTGTAGTTACAGGAGATCCAAGGTTGACGTCACATAGTCTTCGTGTTTGACAATCGTTGCTCGAACATTGGCGCCATCCGTGGGACACGTTTTTAAACGGCGTTTCACTTCTCAAACTTTTTTTTCCCTCAATAATCAAACCGTTCCTATGGCGGATACACAGCCATCGCTGATCACTTCTTCATCGCCATTAATAACCACTACCGTGATTACCACTATGCCCGAGGCGGTGATAACCTCGCCTAGTCGTATCATGGAACCATACGTCGATTCTGAGTGGACGGTGTCGGATGTCAGGACACGAGGGTATCCCTCTTTAACAAGTCCACTTTTCTCCACACGGCTGGTTGGATCAAGTTCGTTTACCTCACCACAGCCAGTGACGCCCATCCCTTCATGTCAGCCTCTTTTGTCCCACGGGACAAGCTCTCAGGAGGATGGCACGGATCCGGTCAGGCAACCTGTTTCCAACTTCCCACAGGCCGCTATGCCGGGGGTTCGGGAGGATCCAATTGTGGAGTTATTCCTAAGGTTGGCTCAGAGTACTCAGCCACCACCACCTCCTCCACCACCTACTTCATCGGACCTGTTGTCTCAGTTGGTGGCGGCGTTGCGCCCAGCACCGCAGCCCACGGTTGTTCAACCAGTAGATCCGTTGTCACAATTATTGGAGCAGTTAAGACAACCACCCATTCACACCCCACCACCACATCCACCACAGGACACATCTAATGACATGTTGCGCGTGTTGCAAGCACTCGTATCCGCAGCCGTACCACCCCGAGCGGCCACTATGCATTTGTCGGCGGTTAGTTCGAAGTTCTGTGACTGGGTGGCCAGATTTCCACTCCCTGACAAACAAAAAGTTCCGTCCATCGTTGGTACTTACGACGGTACACGAGATCCTGATGACCACCTTTCTCTTTTTGAACAGGCCATTATGACAGAGAAATGGCTAGACCCAGTCGCTTGTAACATGTTCCCCGGCACGTTGCAGGGTTTCGCTCGTGATTGGTTTGCTGACTTACCGGAGAGGAGTATTCAAGACTTTGCAGATCTAAAGGCTAAATTTGTAATTCACTTTGTTCAGCAAAAGAAGCAGCAGAGAACTCATATAGAAGCACATTTGCTGCGACAAAGGGAAGGCGAGGGGTTACGCGACTTCATTCAGCGTTACACGCAGGAGTGCCAGAAAATTGTCGCCTTACCCGAAAGTCAGCAAATTTCGGGCTTTACTCTCTCCCTGCTTCCAGGACAACTGCAAGAAAAGTTAATCAAGAGAACTCCAATTACTTTCAAAGAAGCCACAGACAGGGCATATGACTATCTAAGGTCAAAAGAAACTGTCTCCCTGACAAGAGAGGTAGGCGGAAAGTCATGGACCGACACGTCAGATCGCAGGCATGATGTTCTAACTGGTGACCACCAACGAGATGAAAGGAGCAACCGGAGGTTTGGCCCATACGATAAACATCCGTCTGAGCGTGCTCTTAGCAAAACACCAAAAGAAATCTTGATAACGGAGCAGGTGTGCGTTACCTTCACACCTCCACCCCAGATGGAGCATAGGTCAGGTACGAAAAACATGAATAAATACTGTGATTTCCATGAAGATCATGGACACGACACGAATGTCTGTAGAGAGCTAAAAAGGGAAATCAGGCGGGCTTTGGAAGAAGGCAAACTAGAACACCTTGTCCCTGGCGCTAAGCAGCAAACAAATAAACCTCCACTTAAGAAGAGTTATGCCTGGCAAAAGAAGGGGGAAGACACAGAACATCCCGGACCACCTGATGGTCATGTCCTCATGATACATGAGGGAGCCAATATTAACTGACCTATCAAGGTGCGATAGTCTTTACTGTCATTTTTTCCTTTATGTTTTCAATACATGTTTTCAAGCACATGGAATGTCATGGTCATGCATGAAACTGGCGATAATAGCATTTGGTCTGATCTTGTATCCCAATATTATCTCACAAATATCATTTTTCTATGGTTTTTGCATAAACAAATAAATATTGAAGTAAGGATTCAATACAAAAAGCATAAGGCCACAATATACATCTCAGTCTAAAGTCAAACACGCACTTTCATTACGTACAATGTTACAACTTGAACACGCATGTGCATGTACACAACTAAGAACATAGTTCAATACAACATGTATGAAGCCAAGAAAGACAACCTTGTCTGGCCAAATAACATACAATCATACTCGTCTTTTAATCTACTTGATAAAAGATAAGCACTTCTCACTGGGAAGCGACAATCCTCGCGAGTAAACAAAGTAAAGGTTAACCAACAAAAGTGCCATTGGCACAGTGTCACAGGAACAATATGAAGCATACATCAGAGATACCCAAATCTACACAGGTCATTGGCATACAAAGGCATCATGGGCTCTCAAGAAAGTGTCATACGAACAACCAAATATACACACTGTCATGCACACCCGAGACGGTATCATGGACACAACATCCATAATAAAAAGATAAAAACAAAAATGTGTTATTGGCTTGATCATCCAATAAAACATTATTTTTCAAAGCAAAGCAATGGACAAGCAAGTACGTACCTGTAAGGTAGCGAGCAACTCAGCTAAAACCTGCAGCTAACAACATACAATTACAATTAGGAAGGAGTTAATTATTTACAACATACAAAATAGTCTGCCGGTCAGGGCCAACCGCCGGTTCAATCTAGCCAGCCGACCAGTTTTGGCTTGCGATATATGTGCCGGCCCATACAACCCTAAACTGCCGGCCCCGTAAAACCCTAAACCGCGGCTTCCTCAAACCCTAAGACTGCCGGACCGTGAGAACCACCGGTCCACCTAAAACCGCCGGTCGCGAAACGCAACCGCCTGTCTAAACACCCTGAAAACGCCGGCCCACATTAACCCTGAACCGCCGGTCGAATAGTCAACCCGCTCGCGCCGGAATGCTGTGACCGCCGGTTGTACCAGAAGGTCGTTGCTGCCGAACTGCCCATGCGACCGCCGGTCTGGCTTGCTTCGTATCGCGGCTTGCGAACCGCTTCGTGCGATCACTTGCGACCTCATCTGGCCGCTAGTCGTATGGCTGCCGCCCCAGATCAACTTAACCCGCCGCCTGTCCAAACCCTAAATTGCTACCGCCGGTTAACTTGTACAGCCGGTCTCCAAGATAAACCCACTTGCGCAGCTGGCGACCTCCGGTTGCCTTAAGCAGCCGGGTCACATAGCCGTCTGCCTTGTGCATCCCGTTCAACCTCGTCGCCGGTCTGCCTAGTCGGTTTGACTCGATTGCCCGCCGGTCTTTCTCATACCTCCGGTCTTCCATGACCGCCGGTCAAATCGAAAAAAAAAAAAAAAAAAAAAAGAATCGGACGAAGGACTTACGAATGATGATAGTTACGATTGGCAAACCGTTGTTTTGACAAATTCTAACTCGGGGGCATGATGAGGTTAGTAGGGATTACCTATGTATATATAGGTAAATATCACCTAAACATGAAGATGGGCTACTACAACCAAGCCCAAGTTGTCATCGCCTATCCAAGTTGTCAGCGCCTGTCCAAGTTGTCAGCGCCTGTCAAAGTTGTCAGCGCCTGTCCAAGTTAAGTTGTCAGCGCCTGTCCAAGTTGTCATCGCCTATCCAAGTTGTCAGCGCCTGTTGCCAGCGCCTGTCCAAGTTGTCAGCGCATGTCAAAGTTGTCAGCGCCTGTCCAAGTTGTCGGCGCCTGTCAAAGTTGTCAGCGCCTGTCCAAATGAACAGGCGCCTGTCAAATTGCCATCGCGCCTGTCAAGTTGTTAGCGCCTGTCCAAATGGTCTGTCCAAATGGTAATGGTCAGCGCTTGTCAAGTTGCCATTGTCTGTCTTATTGGCTGACGTCCAGTCATAATGGCACTTCGCTTTATTGCAGTCATAATAGTAAGGCGTTACACGATCATTGACGTCCTCATAATAGCGCTTCATGACCACTTTATTGCAGTCATAATGAACCAACGCTCAATATACCTACCATATAAATACATGGCCCAACTCATTGTCGAGGATATACTGAGACAGACTAAAAAAGCCCCAAAACCCACAGTTCATATACTCTCACTTTCACTTTTGCACTCAACCTTGATCACCCTAGGTTCGCCAAGAACTTATTGGGTTTGCACTGTAGTTACAGGAGATCCAAGGTTGACGTCACATAGTCTTCGTGTTTGACAATCGTTGCTCGAACAATATAAAAAAACATAAAATCTGCATTGTAGGTTTTAGTCCAAACCAACCTCATCTGCACCCACAATGGCCAATCTTCATTGTCATCTTGACAACCCCTCACCACCACCATTTACACCCCCTAACATTGTTGGGGTTACTCGACCAAAACAGACAAAGTTTGTCAAAATTGGTACTGCATATGCACTTCTGAAACCCCTAATACCAACCGTGCAATTTGGCCAATCAAATATACTATTTGTGGAAATAACTCTAATTTGTGTGACAAATATAAAAGATTTAAGCCGAAAACGATATTGTGAACTAGGTCTTCTTTTTTGGGCTTGAAGCAGTTAAGCTTTTGGGCATTCCTAAAAATAATTTGAATTGGGCATTATCTTTTATCTAAAATATTGAACTATGGGCTTTCTAAAAATTTGAATTGGGCATTCCTAAATTGTAGCAGTAAACAATACAAATAATTTGTCTCAAATTTTTATAAATTCGTTCAGTATCATGTGTGATAGGAAAATATAAATATAAATTATGACAATAAAAGATAAGTTTGAAATAAATTAATTTACAAGCTTTTGAATTTATGTCAAAAAAACATTCTTTTGGCAAATCAATTTCTTCTTGATTAATTATATGTTTAAGGGTAAATTGTCTATTTGTTTTATATTTCCTTGTGGGTATCAGAAACCCAAAGCGCCACATCAGTGATATGTCATCATTTTTTATTTCACATTTACACCCATAAATATCTCTTCACTTATACCTCAAAAAACGCTCCCTCTTTCCTCAGCACTACCAGCCCACTGGCAGCTTTGAAGCAACCTACACATATGTGGTGGCTTAGCCTTAGCACAACCAAAAACGTTGTCACGGAGGATCATGCGGGTAAACACTATGGTACCCATCCCTCTAAATGTGATTTACTTGGCAATGGAAATAATTAAAAAATAATAATAATATAAGGGTGATAGTCCAGTGATTAAACTTGGTCTCTTAAAGGGTGAGATTATCAGAATGTTCTGAGTTCAATCCCCGCTAGGAGCAAAAAAATTCCCCCTTGTGGTCATAAAGGTTCACTTGCGCTGACTCCAGTCTATCGGCAAAACTGGTGATCACTCTCAAATTAGTCGATTTACAAAACAAGTCAGAACACATGTTAAAATGGTTTAGTTTGAAAACCTAAATTCAAAGGATCTACGTATGCTAGAAAAAAAAGTTAAAAAAGAAAATTTGAAAAGAAGAAAACAATATAAATTCATGGTCGAATTGAATTTGTCAGTGTTAACTTTAAGTTTTAATAGTTGGGCAGTTGGCTTAGCGATTACTTACTCTCAATAGGATGAACAGAAAAAGCTGATAATTGAAACTGATCATTTTAGAACCGTCAGTTTCGGTTTCTAAATCTTGGAATCTCTAAAAGGTTTCGGTTCTCAATATTTAGGAATCGATAAGATAACAAGAACTGCTGATTATTCGGTCTATTTTTATTAAAATATTATATACTTCCTCCGATTAAAAATAAGTGCTAAACTTTAGGTTTCACGGTTTTTGAGACAAAAAATTATAATGAAAGTTAAATTATACTTCCTCCGTTTCAAAATGTGATACAAATTAACTTTCACGTTTTTTGATGCAAAAGATTATATTGAAGGTTAAATTAGATTAAATTGGATAGTTAGTGAGTGAGGGGTCCCACATATTATGATTAAAGTAAGTTTAATGATGTTTAAAAGTAAAAGTAAGGATAAATGAGTAATTTTCCTTTATTAAAGGAGATAGTTAGTGAGTATGGGTCCCACTATATTTTACCAAATAAAGAAAGTTTCAAAGTGTATCACTTATTTTGAAACACCCCAAAATGGAAAGTGTATCACTTATTTTGAAACAGAGGGAGTATTAATTGAATGGTTAGTGGATAATGTGTCCACACCTTTTGAATAAAGTGGGGTTAATGATGTTTAATAGTAAAAGGTAAGGGTAAATGAGTCATTTCACTTTGTTAAAGTAGATAGTTAGTGAGTGTGAGTCCTATTATTTTTTTGCCAAATAAGGTAAAATTTTAAAGTGTAGCACTTATTTTGAATCACCCATATAAGGAAAGTGTAACACTTATTTTGAATCGAAGGAAGTATATGAGAAATCACCAAAATTTGAAGTATGAATTTTTTTTTTTTAAACAGAAAGAGAATCTCTAGGAGAGAGCTTCGACAATATATATATATATATATATATATATATATATATATATATATATATATATATATATATATATATATATATATATATATATATATATATATATATATATATATATATATATATATATATATATATATATATATATATATATATCATCAAAAAGAGTATCATACAAATCAACAACATACATCAGTCATACTTCCCCCGATTCAAAATAAGTGACACACTTGGAGTATCACGTTTTTTGAGGCAAAAGATTATAATGATGATTAAATTAGATTAATTGGATGGTTAGTGGGGAATGAGTCCCACACTTTTTGAATAAAGTGGGGTTAATTATGTTTAAAAGTAAAAAGTAAGGGTAAATGAGTCATTTCACTTTATTAAAGTACATAGTTAGTGGTGTGAGTTCCAATATTTTTTGCCAAATAAGGTAATTTTCAAAATATGTCACTTATCTTGAATCACCCCTAAAAGAAAAGTGTGTCACTTATTTTGAATCAGATAAAGTATAAGGACATACTGGCTATCAAGCCCAACTAACCACATAACCGAAATACAGACATCACTACATAATTTGCATATGCACATCCCAATCCTTAGCAACTTTCATAATCTGCTTCGAATTTTTCACCTTCAGGTTCATAATTTGCAGTCTAATATTATCTTTTATAATATTAATTAGAACTTCAACAGTCTTGCATTTCTGATTAAAGATTCTCTCATTTCTTTCTCTCCATACATAATAAACAGTTGTAACCACACAAATTCTTCTCAGAATACTAACAATACTGTTACTACATGAAAAATTTAGTATAATTTTAAATGAGTTAAGAAATTGCTTAATCTAAATATAATATTTTAGCAATATAACAAATAGACAATCATGCGTTTTAAGTGTTTATAAGTTCTAATTTTAAAAAAATTAATAGATAAAATAACAAAAAATATTAATATTTAAACCTTATACATCTAATTTAATTTTACGATTATAGAGACAGGGTAATCAGATTTAGAATTCCAAAATTAAGAAATCGGTATTAAAGGCTCTGGATAGCCGGCTACGCTCACCCCCTAACCATAGAACTAACTCATCGAGCCTAATTAAATTTTGTAACTGATGACGTTTCCAATACCACTCAAACAAAAACAATCAAACAAAAATATAAAAACAAAAAACTTCATGTCGAAAATACAGCCATATTACTGCAAGATGTACAAGTCGTTATCGCCGGAATTCGATTCTTCAAACACTCGACAAAGATTTACACCAAGAAAATAAAAAAGATTAAAAGAAACACACATTGAAATACAAACTAGACCGCAACCAACCCGGTCAACCATTTGTCCCGCGGTTTATCAAGTTTCCGACCGGTTCACCACCACTTTTAAGCACCGGGAGCTGCGTCCTTCACCTTACCTTGAAAATACCCACCATGCTCCCACGCATAATCCTTCACATGACTCGCTGTATCCGCAAGCCGGCTTCTTGCATAATCAACCCGGTCTGAACCGACCGGGTGCAACCCTCTGAAATACTTGTACAACCACGACCCAGCAGCAACGACGGCCAGACCCGACCCGAAAAAGGAGAGGAAAACGGCGCTAGCAACGAAGAGGAGGGTTCCGATCGGAACCCATATGGGGCTGGTGAGGATGATGATGGGTGCAAAGAAGATGATGCCGGCGCCGGAGACGGTGGCGGTGACGCCGGTGAGGAGGAGTAAGATGGCGCCGGAGATGAGAAGGGTCATGATACCCATGACTTGGGTTGAGTTGAGTGAGTGTCGACGAAGTCTACGCATGAAAGGTCCGCCGTCATGATCGGGTGTTGTGGTTCTTGGTGGTCGGTGGAGTTGGCCGGCGACGGTATTCCGATCAGCCATTGGTGAGGTTTTCAAGGTGGTTGGAGAGAGAAATAGACAAAGGTGGAAAAAAAGAGAGAGTTTGATATTGAGAAGAAATTTGGGACACGTAGATTGATCACAAGACATGCAAAACAACACGTGGCATGAGATCACATGAGCTTATTGTCATTAAAATTAAGATATACAAAAATCAGAAAAGTTGCATTTTTAATTACATTATTATATTACATTTCAGTATGACATGCTTAATCACAATAAAATGTCCAAAGGTTTGGTATCCTATGAACTCAGGGGTGTTTGGTTGGGGGTATTAAGGAGTGGGGAATGATAAAGGTAATTAAAAATGTTGCTTGATTTCCCATAATACTGTTAATGGTTACCCATTAGTGGGTAATGAAGCATTCCCCAACAAATTGGGGGTAATAGAATTTTATTACACATGTATTACACAAATACACATATACATACACACACATACATAAACACACACTTGTAGATACACATATAAAGAATAATAAGCAATGTCATTTATTTGAACCAAGCAATGTTACTTTGTTAAAGAATACTAAGGAATGCCCATTGCATTCCCTAGTATTCACTTTCCCTTTCCCTTTACCTCGTATGAACCAAGCGCACCCTGAAGGTGTTATCTCACCAAACAGGGTTTTATGAGAATTTATTATTTATTTTTTTCATTTCCACAATAGTTAACATGCATTTAAAGTTTAATAGTATAACATTGATTTGTGGTTCTATTTAATCATACCAGCTCTACTTCCCCTTTTAAGTTATCTCAACAAAAAAGCTACATAAATACAGAAATATATCTGAGTTAGAAATATTATAATTACCTTAATGTCAACATATGATCAATACCAATTACCAACCAAGAAACAGATTTCTCATCAATGTCCTTGCCCAATTTGAAATACTCTGTTCTTATAATGGTTTGAGATGTCGGTGGAGCATTGGGCGGCAGTTGTGGCGGCATTGACATCTACATCATATTAGGATGCCCATGACCACCACCCATCAGTTGAGGCGGCCATCCCTGCTGGCGGTGGCGGCGGTCTGTTCATCATCTGAGGCATGTTTGAAGGCGGTGGCGGTGGCCTGAACTGCTGGAGGTGTTGTGGTGGCATGCCCATCTGATGCTGCCATTGTTGTGGCGGTGGTGGTGGTGGTGCAGACATTTGCATGGGTTGGTAGACATGGGCGGGTGGTGGTGGTGGTGGCCGGAATAGTTGGAACCGGTGGGACCGCAGTGTTTGTGAAAGGTTGAGGTGGGAGTGGTGCACCGTTTACATTGGGAAGTGTTGGTGGTCCGCTTGCGAACATTGTGTGGGGCCTACTTTTTTGGGTGATTGGGTTACTACTTGCAAGTGTCCTCTCTGCAAAAACCATCAATTATTTATAAAATAATGCAAAGATAATAACTATTATTATATAAGGCTTGTTCTGATCATATTTCAATAACCTTTTTAATGGTAAACTTTTTAAAAATTAAATTTCCCATTTCATCTAAGTTAAGAAAATAGTTGTAATTATTTTGCCAATAATAAATAGTTTAGGGGTAAAAAATAAAGTTTTGCTATTTTGTAATGAAGACTACAAAAGCATTGATAAATATACTAAATAACATAGTAACTAACCTGCTGGGGTACCATAACGCTCTCCTTTTGTGTCTTTCTTGTAAGCATAAGAAACTGATATTTGGCGATTGCATAGATATTGACCGTTCATTGACTGCACGTAATTGAAGGTAAAAAATTAGTAGCATCATTAGAAGAATTATTAACGTTCAAATGCTGTTTATAAATATCCAATCTCATTAATTAAATAATTAAAAAATAAATATAATATAAGGATCATTCATGTGTGTACGCACCTCTATAGCTGCGTCTGAAGCCTCAAAAGAATCATAGCTAATGAATCCAAATCCACGGGAAATCCCTGTTTCAGGATCTCTCATGATCTGCATCACATTATTTGTTAGAATTCAATTATATTTATTAACTATAATGGGAAAAATCATAAGCAAATATCATAGTAATTTGTAAAGTAAATATACAGAGAGTAAAAGTAATATTACTGTTGGAAAGTATAAAGCATCGAGTGAAATTAGAATAATAACCTTGGGATTTGTAACAACGACTCCAAAGGCACTGAAAGTATCATAAAGAAGTTTCTCATCAACATCCTGCATTAAAACAGATTTATAATAAGTTCATAAAAATTGATGAATGAATGATTTGATATGATGGGAAAATGGAATATTACAAAATCGAGGTTTCCAACAAAAAGGTTTGCTCCTACATCCAAGCTTTTTTTATCTTGTGATGCCTGTAATGTAAAACAGAACATTAATACAATCATATTTCAAGATATATAAAATGAACTCAGATACCTTATTTACTCGTATTGGCTTCCCATGTAACTTGATCATGTTCAGAACTTTTATTGCCTGCATCATCAGCAACAAATATTAATACTTCAATTTAATGAAGCAATCAAAGTTATAATCATAAAACAATGCATGTGCTACACATATTAGATTTTAATCCCAAATTTTAACTATTCACAGTTTCTGGTCTCATATAATGAATTAACAGAAAAACTAACAGTGAAATCACAACAAGTAATACTTACATAGTCTGCATCTTCTTCACTTCGGAACTCTACAAAACCATATCCTTGATGAAGACAAGTAACTCTATCTTTAGGAACATACACATTAACTGGAAAAATAATGAATAAATTAGTATAAACTATTTAAAAATATAGTATGTTGTATAGTTGTCGAAATTTATGTTATTCAGACGAAACAAAGAAAAAAAAAACATGTGAATGTCTATAAATGGAAGAATAAAAACCTACCAACTGGACCAGCTTGAACGAATAACTCCCACAGTAGCTCTTCACTTGCCTACAAAAAACAAAACAAAAAAAAACAAAAATTCATCAGCTAAGAGAATAATGTAGAAGTGTCTTTCAGTTATTAGTAAAGGCCTGATTATAATAATATGATTAATATCTTGATACAGAATTGGAGAACAAACCAAATGTTGATCAACAATGAAAAATAAGGCAAGATAGGGACTAGGGAGGTGTGGAAAATCTTAACCAGTCTAATGAGATTGTTAACTGTACCGTTTATTATTAATCAAGTCAGACATTTGTTAAGTTCATCATATTTCCTGCTTTGTAACTTATCTAATGTAATTGATGCCTATAACATAGTTATTAACTTATTATGCACTGCAACTTATTAACTCTATCGAATTTCCTAATTTGTAACTTTCTAGGTGCATATGCCTTCTTCAATAGAATACAATTCAGTTATAGTTCAAAAGTTCACCAACAATCACAAATTATACAGTCAAACTATTTTAGTGTTTTTGTTAGCACTTAACAGTGAGTTTCTGCTTAGGGATCCTCAATTCGAAAATTGTAATCCTCCTTGTCAAACGGTGATATTTTGGAGCTTAATTGTCTAGGTAATTAGTCGTATCTCTTTGTTTATAGGCTCGAAATTCTCGAAATTAGTGATTTCAACCAAATCATTAGAGTTACATTTTACAATTATATAATAATTGTTCAAATCGGTAATCAATGTGATCGATAAACATATATGATAGTACCTAAGGGTCGAGATTGCCGACGTATGCGGTGGCATCTTGGTTCCTCTCCGCCGAGTGTTGACCTAGAAGATTCGCTCCGACACCGGGAGCTATTCTAGTCGTCATCCTCTTCTAAGTTTGCTGCTTGAAATCCCTCAAAACTCTTGCGAACCCAAGATATATGTGTTAAACCCTAGCTTCTGAAAATCACACTGGTGATTGCATTCTAGAGTTTTAAAACGAAAACTTCTGTTAAAAGAATATTTAAAGAATATTTTTGTTTGATATTTTCAAAATACTTTTTTTTATCGCTAAATAATCTAAAGACCTTATAAAATATATCAAACCGTTGTCTTCGGTTTCATTGGCACTTTGGCACCACAACTTACAATTTTTTGTCACTTGTTTTTCTTTACTTTGGGGGAGTCATTAGTGAAGAGAGTGTGAGTATATTAGTTATTTGTATTTTTTGTGTGTATATTTTATATATAAAATATTAAGTGAATATGTATAATTAATACTTCCTCCGATTCAAAATAAGTGCAACACTTTCCAAAAAGAGGTGATTCAAAATAAGTGCAACACTTTCCTTATTTTGCATATTTTTATCTATAAAATTACCATTTTATCCCTACTTAACTTTATTAAACATCATTAATTTCTCTTTCTTCAATAAAGATAAAAGTTATGGTGGGACCCTTTTCACTAATTATCTCTTTAATTTATCATAATCTCCATTACACTATTTTACTTCAAAATCCGTAAAAATGCAAATGTTGCACTTATTTTGAATCGGAGTAAGTATATGTGTTAGTTGAAATATTAGTTGATGTGACGTTGATTTGACAAAAACTTAGGTATCAATTGGTGTCATGATTGAAAGCTGTCTAGAATGATTTTGCAATCATATAAAACTTTGTTTTATTTTTTTAGGCCGAGAAATACCATAATTTCAACTAAGAAGCCATTTGATTATTACTAACTGAGTTAGTTGCTGATTGAGTTAGAACTTCAGACTGAAAGCATGCATTCGATAATATAGGTAATTGAATGTCTTGAATGATGAAACATGACCATATTACACTTATTTAAGTTGACATCACTCGAAATTAATCAAACAGACTAGCTCTAATTCATTGGTAAAGGGACTGACCTTCATATTACAAGCAATTGCTTAAAGATTTAAATCTCAAAATTAATCAAAAATACAAAAAACTCTAAACCAAAATTAATCACAAAAGTAATAGGCGTTCAGGTTGCGTTCAATAGTTCATCAATCGTACATGAGGAAGACGACGGAGGGCAACCTTACCTCGACGAATGAAGGAGCCATCGAAGTTCAGGTTGCTTTCAATAGTTCAGGCTGCTTCAATAGTTCGGACGTCAAATGGAGATGACTATCCTCATTAGCAACCCAACCAAATTTTTTCATTAGAAAGTTATTTTCTCTCTTCCACCTACACAACTCAATCTAAATTAATTTTTCATACACATTAGCAACACAACTCAACCCAACCCAATTTTCATTAATTAAATAATATTTAACTTACCAATAAGAAAAATACATGTCATATTAAATAAAAATAATAATAATAATATAATGAGTAACCCAAGGTCATGATAACCTAGTCTTTGTAAATATCCTAATAGGAGTAATCTTTAAGACTGAATAGTATGGGCACTTCCCGTTGTTGTGAAAGATGAGGTGGCACCATGCCACGGCATGAAACAAGAAACAACACCACCCCTCTCATGGGGGGGGGGGGGGGAGGTGGCCACAACCACTACTTTTCACGGGCATTTTGTGTCTGATTTGGTAGGCTTTCTTTCACGTATAAGTGTAATTGATGAAGTGGTGAGTATTAATAAGATGTTGTTTTCTAGAGGAAATCTAATAAAATTTTCAATAGTCAGCCTAAGGCAAGAGAGCTTTTTGAATTGAAACCGATCATCAATTTAATTCGGATGTCTTGCCGTTCAAAAAAATTTTTAATTTGGATGTCTCACTTTATAACATGTGACAAAATACGGGACCATGTAATTTGCTATAGACAAAACTGCAAAAATGGTCCCTGTGGTTTACATGTTTTCAGGAAATTGGTCTAAACCTTCAAAAAATTGGATAAATGGTCCTTTTGATGAATCTTGTTTGTGGATGTGGTCCTCGATGTTAACTTCCATCAAATTGGATCTGTTAATTCCCTCACATGCCTCCCACATGACGGTATATCAGTCATTTTCATCCAAAGGGACCATATTTAAAAGGACCATTGAGTTCCCTAAAACCCTTAATCTCTAGCAAAAACCCTAATTGAAGCAACGACACAATCACAGAATCCTTAATTTCAAGTCAAAATGTCGAAGGAAAAGCAAAATGACGGCATCTTAAAAATACATGGTTAGTTCTTCTATTTTAATACTTGTAAGACTATATGATTTTGAATAGTTTAATAGTGAAAAACAATGGTTCGTGAGGTGGTTGTAAGCGATAGTTTAATAGTTCTTTGTTTCTCCATATTAATAATTTAATAATGGATTTATTGATGCTTGTAAACAATCATTTAATTGTTATGATTTATTACTATAGTGGATTTATTGATTCTTGCTTGTAATTTTTATTTTATGCAGTAGGTAATGTTCAAGTGGATGAAGTTCAAATTCAACCTCCTATTGGTGAATACATGTCTTTAATGATGTATGGCAATCAAAATGATGAATGTAATGTATTTGATGTTGAGCAAGAGGGATTAACTACTGGTAATTATGTTGGAGACTTTAAACCTTTCACTGGTAATGTAATGGAATCAATGATTGGAAATGATCTTGAAGCGGAAGAGGTTCAAGAAAATGTGATAAACTCTGAGTTTGAAGATGATGATGGCTATATAGTGGATGAGGAAAACACTATCCATGAGGTACATGTCGACATGACAGACTTGAGGCTTAACTTGGATAGTAGTGATGAGGAAAGAGATGATGTTCAGGATGAAGACGAACCGGAAGACATGGAAGTCATAAACACTGAAGAGTGGGAATCGTTGGATGAAGGAAGTGATGAAGACAGGAAAAAGAAGAGCTCTAATTAAAAGTTTAAGTAAACAGAAAAAATGTAGCTTTGGGGAAATACACAGGGCAGGCTTTTATGTTGGTCAAAAATTTAAAACAAAACAAGAACTAAAGGATAAAATCAATGTTCATGCACTTGAAACGAGAAGGAATTTATACTTAAAAAGAATGACAATACAAGGGTTAGGGCATTGTGTAGAGGACATGTTGCTGTAACTAATAATGGCCAAGTAAGTACTTCAACAACTAGCTCTAAAAGCAGCGGCATAAAGGTAAACTCACAAAAAGTTTGTAGTTGGTCACTACATGCTTCTCGGCCAAACCCTGAATCTGACTGGTTTATAAGGACCTTATACCAGACTCACACTTGTTTGAAAACGAGGAAACTTAGGGCTTGCATTGCTACTTTTATTTCAAAACTAAAGTCATAGACCAAGTAGAAGCAAATCCAGAAATTCCACTAAGAGCATTACAAGATCAGATTCAAAAGCAATACGAAGTGGGTGTGTCGATTGACAAGGTAATCCGGGCAAAAGATAAGGCAAAAAAGTTGGTTGTTGGTGACTATATAAAACAGTATGCACTATTAAGGGATTATGCTCCTGAGGCTCAAGCGACCAATCCCGATACTACGGTTAAAATAGATGTCTTTCTTGAGCCTAATTCCTCGTCTCATACTAGGCAACTTAAAAGGATTTATGTATGTTTGGGTCCACTCAAGAAAGGTTTCATAGCATGCCTTAGGGATCTACTAGGTTTAGATGGTACTTTCATGAAAGGCCCATTTCCTGGTCAGGTTCTTTCAGCAGTTGGATTGGATTCCAACAATGGTATTTATCCCTTAGCCTATGCAATTGTGGAGTCTGTACATCTAGCTGGAAGTGGTTTTTAGAAAACCTCGGGGATGACTTGGATCTTGGAAGCTACTCCAGTTTTACCTTCATAACAGATAGGCAAAAGGTATTTCATATTTAGTTGTTTTATTTTCAATAGGAGTGAGCATTTGGGTCGAAAAAAATGAACCGAACCGAAAACTACCTGAAACCAAACTGAACCGAAACTGAAAACATGTAATCCGTTCGGTTTCGGTTTTGAAAATTCATCGTTTAGGGTTTTATCGGTTTCTGTTCGGTTCGGTTCGGTTTTTGGATCGTGCTCACCCCTAATTTTCAATTTAAAATGTATATTTGTTACTTTGATCTTACATGGTATCTTTAATATGATTATTGCAGGGTTTACTACCTGCAATTACCCAATTATTTCCAAATGCCGAACATCGATATTGTATAAGACATATTTATGATAATAGGAGAAGAAGGTGGAAACAAAATGAGTATAAGGAGTTTTTATGGAAGTGCGCATCAACAATCACCATTCCTGAATTTGAACACATGATGAGGGAGTTTAGCTTCTATGATATGGAGGCTTGTGAATGGTTGAATCAGATTCCTCCAAAACACTGGGCTAGAATCCATTTCACAGGTAATTTTGTAAAAAAAAATTATTTGATTTTTAAAGTGGACTAATTTTTTTGTTATTCTTATCTTTTTATCGCCTACAACAGGAAGAGCTATATCGGATGTGCTTATATCAAACATGTGAGAGGCAGGGCTGTCGAAAATAACCGTAACCCGTTCTACCCGCCCGACCCGTTTCGAATTCGGATAGATCGGGTCGGGTAGTTCGGGTATCGGGTAGAAACATTCGGGTATCGGGTAACCCGAAAATATAACGGATCGGGTATCGGGTAATATTTTAAGTCGGCGGGTATACCCGAATACCCGAATTTTTTTAAAAGGGTTTTATTTAGAAGGTAAATCATAGATTTTTGGTAATAAAATTACATGGAATCTGGGGTTATAGAAGCTAATATGGGGAATCAAAGGATAAATATGTTACGATTTTCTTCTTTTTATACGAACGTGAAGGTGTCAAATTGAAGATGCAATATGGATTAGTTTATTTGTGAAACTTACGACTTTGTAAGGTTGATTTTGAACTTGGTTTTGGTTTTTGTGTTTTTGTTTTCAAGACTATTTACATTCAATTGCATTTTAGTTTTTAGTTTCCACTATTTGAAGTTTGATAAATGTAAAACTCTAATGATTGTCGTGATTTAATTTTTAGTTTACATATTAAAGATTGGTAATTATAATTTTTGTTAACTAAAAGTTTAAGCACAATTTTTGGGTATTATTGGATATACCCGTACCCGACCCATTATCCGAAGTACCCATACCCAAATGCCCGAATTTAACTTGGTTCGGGTATTGGGTATATTTTATATATGAAAAAAACCGATCTACGTGACCCGAACTACCCGAAACCCGAAAAATTTACCCGATCAACACCCCTAGTGTGAGGTTTTTAATGGAAAGATAAATATAGGGAGGGACAAGCCTTTCATTGGTTGTTTAGAATACATTAGAGAATACCTTATGAAGAGAATATGCAATGTAATGAAGGAGATGAAAAAATCAAAAGGTCCCCTGACACCAAAAGCAACAAGCATCCTCGAGGCACAAAAAACACAAGCTTCACAGTATCGTGCTAGGTGGAATGGTGGAGACAAATATCAGGTAACTGGGTTTTGGCAGGATCAACATGTGGTTGATGTTAAAAATAACACATGTACTTGTAGAAAATGGGAGTTAGTTGGCATTCCTTGCAAACATGCCATTGCAACACTTAATGAAATGGCCAATAATTCAGAGGATGAGCTTAATATTTACAAGTGGGTTCATAAGGTTTATGGGCTAGAAACATGGCAAAAAGCATACTCATATAAGGTGGAGCCAATAAAGGGGAGAGCCATGTGGCCAAAAAGTATGTGTCCAACTAAGCTTCTTCCTCCTAAACATCACACTCAGGTGGGAAGGCCTAAGAAAAAGAAAAGATAGAGTGAGGGTGAAAGGTTAAGCAAAAGTCAAATGGAAAGTCAAGGTCCACCACAAAAAGTATGTTGCAATGTTGGTGATGATGGAGCCCAGAAGCTCTCAAGGAAGCATGTGACTGTTATATGTAGCAAATGTAAAAACAAATGGCACAACTCAAGGACTTGTAAAGGTCAAGATGGAAATTAAGCCAAACAACAATAGTTTATGGTATATAATGGTTCTTTTGTCTTCTTGAAATCTCGTTGTGGTATTTTGATAAATTGTGTCTAATGACTTTTGTTTAAAATTTATGTTATTCGCCTTTGTACTTTATGGATTTGAAATTTTTGTTTAAAACTTTAGTTATTAGTCTTTGATAAAGTCTGATAATTTTGTATTTTTAATTAGTTATCACTATTTATTTTGAACAAGGGCTACAATTAGATTTCCCATGCACTCAAAACTGATTAGTTAAAATAAATGTATGAACTCATTTGGTAAAAATATTCATACAAAATTTTAAATATAGTCCCTCTAAATGAAAAAGACTGATATACCCTCATGTGGAAGGCATGTGAGGGGATTAACAGACGTAACTTAACGGAAGTTAACTTCAAGGATCATATCCACAAACAAGATTCCTCAAAAGGACCATTTATCCAATTTTTTGAAGGTTTGAACCATTTTCTTTAAAAAATGTAAACCACAGGGACCATTTTTGCAGTTTTGTCTTTGCTATATTGTGAAACGGTGCAAACTTTACCCTGCTTCTGCAAATCATCATCATAGTTCGCAAAAACCCTCAGATTCAAAACTCTCAATTCAACGATGGAGTTTCTGCCTTCTCCCTACTAAATTCGTCATGGAAATTGCTGAATTCTACACCCTATTGATTGAAAATTCACCACCGAATCACCACCACCATCGCCGCCGTAGCAACTAATAATAACCTATGGACCCTCGCCGACCGTCCCGGGTGATCGATCCCAAAGTCCGGAAGGTCGGCTTCTTCACCCCCGGTCCGCCTCCAGACGGCACCCAATCCGGTCCGGCAGATACCACTCCGGCTCAATCTCCTGTATCTAATTTCATTTCTCCCGTCATGATACCACCTCCGCGTCATGCCACCGATAACTCATCACGTGCCGTCGGCGTGCCAGTTCCGGTTGCATCTCAATTGCATGTTCATCCGCCGGTGGATAGCTTGCAAGTCGGGAGCTATACTCTGACTGATTCCGTACTCAGCCCCTCTCCGACTCAATCGCCGTCGAGCCGGATTGGAATCGATGGAGAATTCTCCGAGGACTCTGTTAACTGGATGAAACGAAGCAATTCCGGTAGATTCACGGCTGCTAATCCTGCAGGCGGTCCTGATTTGTCACAATCAATTCAAGCATCGATTAATGGTAGTAACTGTTGTTTGATTGAAAATTCAATATGCAGAAAATTGAAGTATCATAGTAACTGCTAGGGTTATAGTTTTACTATATTGTATATGCATAATAAACATAGCATTTCTAAATCTGTGTTGCAGAAAATAGTGGAAATGTTGCTGAAGTGAAGTCACTAAAAGCAAAAACAACAAAGGCTGAAAGGCGGGCTTTGCAGGAGGCTCAACGAGCTGCAAAAGCTTCTGCAAAAGGTTGATTATTATCTTCTTTTCTAGAAATTGGTTTAGTATTGTCAATTTATATGAATTACGGTTTCTTAACTGAATATAGTATGATATTTTAATTCAGTTTGACCTGAAAAGTGAAAATATGTGTCCAACTGTGTAACATCAATATATATTCCATTTTTTTGTCAGCTAAGGGCAATAAACCTGGTGCTACTTCAGGTGTATCAGCTCCAGCACAGACAATTAAACCAGAAAAGAAACCTAATCAGAAGAAAGATATTCCTCTTGAGAAGAAATCAGTTGATAAATCAGCAGAAAAAGATAGAAAAAATGAAATACCACCTCCACGTATGCAGTTTGATGACAAAAATCGGGTTGAAAAAGCTAAAAAACGGTCAGTAGTCAAACAAACCGAGGCTAAAAACAGAGTTGAATTGTTTAGGCATTTACCACAATATGAACGTGGAAACCAGCTTTCTGATCTTGAATCAAAGTTTTTCCAACTTGATCATGTTCATCCAGCTGTTTACAAGGTATGTGGTTGTAACTCTTTTAAATTTAACTGCTTTTGTGCTAATTGTAAATCTGAAGTCCAATTTCTACTGTTGACTTTTATGCATAAAAAATAATGATTATATAATTTATTTTCCGTAGGTTGGTTTACAGTTTTTAGCTGGAGATATAATGTGGAGCAACAAACGATGCATTGCAATGCTTCAAGCATTTCAAAAAGTAATCCAAGACTACACCACACCACCCGAGAAAACCCTAGCTCAGGATCTAACCGCCAAAATCAACAGTTTTGTCTCATTTTTAATCGAATGCAGGCCACTTTCCATCAGTATGGGAAATGCAATCCGTTTCCTAAAAGCCCGAATTACCAAAATAACCCTATCCCAAACCGAAACCGAAGCAAAAACATCATTATCTTCAGATATCGACCGTTTCATAACCGAAAAAATCGTTCTTGCAGATAAAGTAATAGTCAAACATGCAGTTACAAAGATCCGTGATGGTGATGTTTTGTTAACATACGGTTCATCAAATTTAATTGAAACGATTTTATTACATGCTCATGAATTAAGGACACAATTTCGGGTAGTTGTAGTTGATTCACGCCCGAATCTTGAAGGGAAAAAATTGGTTAGAAAGTTAGTTGAAAAAGGGTTGGATTGTAGTTATACACATTTAAATGGTGTTAGTTATATTATGCATGAAGTTTCTAGAATATTCCTTGGGGCTGCTTCTGTTTTGTCAAATGGGACGGTTTATTCGACAGTTGGAACTGCTTGTATTGCTATGGTGGGCCATGCGTTTAGTGTTCCAGTTTTAGTTTGTTGTGAATCATATAAGTTTCATGAACGGGTTCAACTTGATTCCATTTGTTCAAATGAATTAGGTATTAGCTTTTTATAAATTTTTTGTTTTGTTTTTATGTTTTTTATTGAGCTGATGAAACGGGTGGGTCGGTAACGGGTCGAAAAGATGGGATTGGGTCGACTCGCAAACGTTTTTGTTTAATTTTTTATTTTTAAATGTCATAAACAAAAGAGGCTTTTACATTTTTGTAGGTGATCCTGATGTGATAACCAAAGTTCCTGGAAGAAAGAAGAACTGTTTAGATGATTGGGCCAACAAAGATAATCTGCAACTTCTTAATTTGTCGTGAGTTTTCATTAAAAAAAAATAATTGAAATAAATTAAATCATTTTGTAACCAACAACTATGAATATGTGACAGTTATGATGTGACTCCTGCTGATTATATATCTATGATAGTCACCGAGTATGGGATGGTAAGTCTGTTTGATTTTCCAAATATATATATCATTCATGTAATATCCATCTTAAAATAGTATTTATTTTTCTTAAATCAGTTCATACATGTAATTGAAATGATTTTATTTGTGCACTTGTAATATTACAGATCCCACCAACAAGCGTGCCTGTGATTGTGCGGGAGTATGGGCGAGAATACATACTAATATAAAACTCAAATTTCGTGCATTTGTTGATGAACCGATTCTTTGCAATAAAAAAAGTTTGTGTAATGATAAATTACATGCATAGGATAACACTTTTAATTCTTACAGTTATATACTCGTTTAGCAGAAATTTTGAAAATAGGCTAGTATGATATCGTTAAACTTGGTGCTGTTTTATCTTATTAAGGATTTAAGGTAATTTTGTGTGACCGCTTAATTAGTTGTGGATGTTTTATCTTCTTGTTCCTTGTGCATTTTTCTATGAAATGTGTTTAAAAGTTTATTCATAAGCAGCTTATGGATTGTTAAGAAAAAGTTCTTGCTGGAGTGTGTGTTTTAGCTAAGGTTTAACAACCTGATGGACGTGGACAATTAACTTCATGAAAATTGTAGCCCATTTGGGTTTAAGCAACATCATCTTTGTATCGTTAGTTGTTGAAATTGAAACATTTTTCTAATACTATCTTTATTTTTAATGCTCACCAATATTTTTTTAAATAACTTAATCCTATTATATATATATGTACTTAGGTTATACTATGTAAATTACATTTAGTCACTAGACTATTAATTGATATAACAAATACTAAGACCTAAAAATTTTGAATCAACGACCACAAACTTGTTGAAAATTATATGTAAGCACTAACTTCATTTATTTATTATTTTTTGTTTTTGAAGAGAAGAAAAAAAAATATTACAAGGCAAAAGAGGAAGTATGGAATAATCCACTTATACAAATCTAGAAGACAAAATAGTAACATCCATCTAATTCATATCATTACTGTGTTGAGGTTTTTATTCTAAGATTGTAGTCAACATGCGCGGCACACATTTGAAGAATTAATTGTATACATGGAATTATTGAAATGGCCGTCACATAAATTTCGCTTAACTACCACAGAATATTCAAGCAAATAGACTGAATAGTCGTGTATTAATCTTTTCATTTGACTTGTACGTGTTCTTAATTCATTGCAGTCTTCTCAAAACCAGCTTTTAAGACTTTTGTTCTTGACAATTAATATAAAGCTCTCCATCCTATTAATTCGGTTATGGATGGGTTAATACCCTAATTAAACCCAGAACTGAACTGAATTTTTCGGCTAATTAACTGAAACCGTCATTTATGGAAACGGTTTGATTAATTCGGTTATTGATTCGTTAATCAGTTTTTGTACTCTCACCGTTTTCTACACACAAATTATTCAAGAATCATGCATTTCCCATTCCTATTTTTCTTACTAACAATTATCCTATCTAATTCTGCACTTATTTCTACAAATTCCTCACCAAATGTTCTAACCCATCACTCTTTGTTGAAAAAGAAGATCATAATTTGGTGTCACCAAACCGTCTTTTCACAGCCGGATTTCACAAAATCGGCTTCAACGCCTATTGCTTTGGAATATGGTTTTCCGAGCGTACGCCAGATGGCAATCTCCAATTGGTTTGGACGGCAAACCGAGAAGACCCAGTCAACGGAAAACGTTCCAAGTTTTCCTTGCGCAAAAATGGAAATCTTGTTCTTACCGATGTTGATCGAATCATTTGGAGAACCAACACTAGACCGAGTTCACTGAGTTCACCGGGTTCACCTTTGCAATTGCAGCTCCTTGACTCGGGTAACCTAGTTCTGACTCAGTTAGACAAAGGTTCCTATCTTTGGCAAAGCTTTAGTTTTCCAACCGACACTATTCTTCCTAATCAGCCTTTTACAAAAGACACTGTCCTCGTATCTTCTAGAAGCTCAACAAATTTATCTTCCGGCTTCTACAAACTCTATGTCGATAGTGACAACGTTATCCGCCTTGTTTACAATAGCGACTAATGAGATATAATCCATATTGAGCCACCATCCGGAAGGTTTCCGGAACCGGATGGATGGTTGTACCTCGACGAACGACTTTAACATACGAATCCCAACGATAGTTAACATACTAAGCGCATTTTCCGGACAAAGTACATCGAAGCAAGAGCGCATTAAATGCGATCGGAGCTCGAGGACGGCTTGAGCGAAAGCTTGAGTTATTATCCTACATACTCTTAAAGGTGATCGATTCTTTTGTCCAGCGGTCTCGCCGAAGCCTTGGTCCATGGGAAGAAGCCTTCATCTTCCCGCCCAGTTGGCTTGGCTATAAAGGGTCCCCTTCGACACTCTTCCAGGTATTCATTCACTGCGCATTAAATACTGTTACCTAATTCTCAACCTTCGTTGATTACTTAAACCATCCATACGTATAAACACTAATTTGAGCGTCGGAGTGTTCCGACGGGGATCAACCCTGGGAACCTTTGACTAGAGCTGTTCGTTGATTGCAGAAATCACCGTTGGAACCAACATTTGGCGCCATCCGTGGGACCTAGAACATAATGGTCCAAGAAACGTCGATAGGGGGTATAGATCCCTCACAAATAACACCGACGAGATCTCCGACCGAGGGCTTGCTCACACCCACACCGACGCCGTCGCTATTAAACTCGTCTTCATGTCCTCCCCCGTTGGAGAACGCAGAAGGTGGCCCAACTCCGGAAGAAATGGAGGAATTTAACATTTTCTGCCAATTCAGAAGAATGAGGCATTTAGAAAAGACCCGTCCGAGGGTGACGGAGGTAAAAGCAGGGGTTAGCAAAACCTTTGAGTATTCCAGTGACGACGAGTCCGTGGAAGAAGTATACGCCGAAAAGAAACCAGAAAAGAGCATCCGGACGGAGAAATCCCCTCCAAAGGCCCTTGCAGAAAGAAAAGGTTCTCGTACAAGGCAGAAGGCTCCAGAGAAAACTTCCCATGCCAGTGGGCGTACTTTCCTTTCTCCATTCACGGACGAGATCAATGAAGTGCCCGTACCCGCAGGTCTGAAGGGACCTCGCGTAAAGTCATACGATGGAACGGGGGATCCAGACGACCATGTCGCAAGCTTTCGTTGGGCCGTACGCATGATCCCCATGGACCAGAGGCTGTGGTGTCTTTTCTTTGCTGGAACCTTAGAGGGTTCGGCGCGATATTGGTTTTCCAGCCTTCCACAAAGAAGCATACCTAACTTTGAAGAATTAGTTGTACAATTTACTCACAGCTTCATACAACAGAAGAAATACCAGCAACAATCACAATCCATCATGGCGTGCCGACAGCGGGAAGGAGAGTCGAATAAATCTTACTTCAGAAGGTTTAATGAACAAAGCAGGAAGATGCCCGTTAGAGAAGACTCACTCATCATCGCAGCTTTCACGTATGGCCTAAGGGAAGGAGAACTCTTCCGGGAGCTGTCTAAGAGAGATTTCAAGAGGGCTGATGATATGATCAGTACGGTCAACAGGTTCTTAAAACAAGAAGAAGAAAGTGCAGAAAAGCTTCGGTTTGAAGCTCAGGAGAGGAAAGGAGCGCCCAGTTCTGGGTTGGCTCGGCATCACGAACGATCAAAACCCGTATACAGGCCAAGTCACCAAAACAGTCAGAGTAAAAATGCCTATAGAGGACGCATGACGGGAGGTCGATTGCAGGGAGATAGGCATGGATCATATCGCCCTGAAGCATTCTCAACAAACGAAGCACGGGGAGACAAGGATAGTCGGACGGTCAGAAAAAGATACCCGAGAGATCCAAACGCGTACTGCGAATTTCACAAGATAATGGGTCATGCGACTGCGTCATGCGAAAGTTATCGAAGGGAGAAAGAAGCGTCCGGCCAAGCAAAGGTTGTCTGTGTGGCGGAACCACTTGTTAAAGGAAAGGAGGCTGCACATGATACTGAGATCATGACGGTAGAGGAAGGGAGCAGTTCCCTCCCCCACCCAAGAAAAAGGAAGACTGCCACCTTGGAATTCGGAGGAAACGAACCAACCCCTGACGGACATATAGGGGTGGAGCCACTAGTCATATGTGGAACCATCGCTCGTACGATGGTCCGCAGAATCTATGTGGATGGAGGGAGTTCCGCGAACATCATGTACGATCACTGTTTCCAGAAGTTCCCGAAGGACGTACAAGCTTTCATTAAGCCCGCAACTACTTCCGTAATAGGTTTTTCAGGGCAATCTGTGTGGCCGCGGGGAAAGATCCATTTGCCTTTGATCCTGACCGATTGGAATAAAAATGTTAGCAAAACAATTACAACCGAGTTCATAGTAATCGAAGCCCCCTCCAGGTACAACGCGATCCTAGGACGAATCGGAATGTGGCAGTTGCAGGCAATCGCTTCCACAATCCACGGTTTGCTTAAATTCCCTTCGGAACACGGGGTGGTCACTGTACGCGGTACGCCAATGCCCATGCCTGAGTGTGGCAGTATCACACATCAGGACAGTTGGACGGAACAGGAAGAAGTACACGTGATTATCAACCCAGATTACCCCGAAACCCCTGTTAGGATCGGTCGCCACCTTCCGGGAAAAATAAGGTCTGAGCTGGAAGCCTTGTTAAAAAAGAACAAGCATGTGTTCGCATGGGAGCCAAAGGACATGACAAGCGTCTCCAGGAAAGTGATTGAACACAAGCTCAACGTTAACCCGACGTTCGTCCCGGTCAAACAGTCAAAAAGAGGGATGGCTCCGGCACGAAACGAGGTGGTGAATAAGGAGGTGGGAGACCTGGTCGCAGCTGGAGTCTTACGCAGCACGCAATATCCAAATTGGATATCTAATCCGGTCCTAGTAAAGAAAGGAGACGGATCCATGTGTATGTGCGTCGACTTCAAAGACCTCAATAGAGCTTGTCCAAAGGACAGTTACCCCCTTCCTGAAATCGAGCAGAAGATCGAGTCCCTGGGCGGGTATAAATGGAAATCGTTCTTAGACGCGTACAAAGAACAAGCATGTGTTCGCATGGGAGCCAAAGGACATGACAAACGTCTCCAGGAAAGTGATTGAACACAAGCTCAACGTTAACCCGACGTTCGTCCCGGTCAAACAGTCAAAAAGAGGGATGGCTCCGGCACGAAACGAGGTGGTGAATAAGGAGGTGGGAGACCAAGTGCAGATGGCAAAGGGTATCACCAAGTGCAGATGGCAAAGGAAGACGAAGAAAAAACGGCTTTCCACACGGCGCAAGGCACGTATTGCTACATCAAAATGCCGTTCGGCCTCCGCAATGCCGGTGCGACATACCAACGACTGGTTGATAAGGCGTTCGAGAACTAGATTGGGCGAAATTTAGAAGTATATGTTGATGACATGATGATAAAAAACAGAGAAGATGGGGACCTCATAAAAGACACGGAGGAAACATTGTTGCGTTTACATGCGATTAACATGAAGTTAAATCCGAAAAAGTGTTCGTTCGGTATGAGCAAGGGAAAGTTTTTAGGTCACATTGTCTCCTCGTCTGGGATACCAGCAAATCCTGAGAAGGTGGAAACATTGTTGAAAATGAAGACTCCCCGAACGGTGAAGGACGTCCAAAGTCTGAATGGTAAACTGGCGGCTCTTGGGTGGTTCTTAGCAAAATCTGCGGAAAAATCATTACCTTTCTTCAAAGTCCTTCATGGGTGCACAAAGAAAGGAGAGGTTGAATGGTCGGAAGAGGCTGAAAAGGCTTTCGAAAAATTAAAGCAACACTTACGGGCCATCCCTTCCGTCGCAAGTCCGGTAATTGGAGAGCCCCTCATTATGTACCTGTCGACTAACAGGGAGGCAGTGAGTTCTGTTCTAATTGCCGAAAGAGGGACAGCAGGTCCCAGTCTACTTTGTAAGTCGAACTCTGCAGGGTGCGGAATTAAACTACTCTCTGATCGAAAAATTAATAGTAGCGCTGGTGTATTCAGTGAGACGGTTGAGGAGGTATTTCCAGGCTCATGCGGTAACGGTCTTGACTAACCAACCAATCCGGAGCATCCTGCTAAAACTAGAAAGATCGGGACGGGTGACTAAATGGGCAATTGAGTTGGGAGAGTACGACATAACATTCAAACAAGACCAAGCATCAAAGGTCAAGCCTTGGCTGATTTCCTGGTAGAGATGCCAGATGAAGATATTGTTATGGCGGTTGAGCAGAAGGAAACGGATGTACGAAAGGCCCAATGGCAAATGTACACGGACGGTGCCGCAGGAGCAGACGGTTGTGGGCCGGAATCGTATTGGCAGTCCCGAATGAAGAGAAGATAACGTACGCATTGCGATTCGATTTCTAATGCTCGAACAACGAAGCCGAGTACGAGGCCCTGCTCGCAGGTTTAAGCTTAGCCCGCGCAATGGAAATCAAAGAGGTAGATGCTTTCGCGGATTCCATGCTGGTCGTCAACCAAATAAACGGGTCTTACGAGGCCAAAGAGACCCATATGAAACGATACTTGGGGTTAGTCAAGACCAGCATAGGAGAATTCGGAAAATTCACCATAACCCAAATACCCCGAACCAAGAACAAGGAAGCAGACGCCCTCAGTAAATTAGCATCGATGTTATATTGCCACCTCACTAAAAAAGTGTTAGTAGAGGTACTTCAGAAAAGAAACATCGAAACGACGAATGAAGAGATGATGGAACTAAGCATTGACGAAAGCTGTTGGACGACTTCCATCTTACGCTATCTTGACACAGGGGTCCTTCCGGAAAACACGCTGGAAGCAAGAAAGTTGTGCGTAAATGCAGGGAAATATGCCTCCAAGAATGGCATCTTATACCGAAAAGGTTACTCTACCCCTTGGCTGAGATGTGTAGGAAAGGCCGAAGCACAGAAAGCAATCGAGGAAGTGCATGAGGGGTTGTGCGGGTCACACATAGGTTCCAGGGCGCTAACCCAAAAGCTATTCCGAACGGGTTATTTTTGGCCTCAAATGACGAAAGATGCCCACGAATACGTCCGGAAGTGTCAAAAATGCCAACTGTACTCAAAAGTCCCCAGCGTGCCTTCGGCGCAACTCACTAGTATCCTTAGCCCTTGGCCGTTCTGTCAGTGGGAATCGACATCGTTGGACCATTTCCCAGGGCCGCGGGTGGTGTTAAATTCTTGGTTGTTGCGGTCGACTATTTCACCAAGTGGGTGGAGGCGAAACCGCTATCATGCATATCGGTACGAACATAATCAAGTTTGTCTGGCAGCAGATTGTGAGTCGTTTTGGTTTACCCCACACGATCATCAGTGACAACGGAAAGCAGTTTGCTAACAATCCGTTCAAGGAGTGGTGCTCCAATCTTAGTATCAAACAGAACTTCACATCTGTCGCCCATCCGCAAGCGAATGGCCAGACGGAAGTGACAAACAGAACTATTGTAAAAGGAATCAAGACACGTCTGTGCCGAATGGATACGGGATGGGTGGACGAATTGCAGAGTGTTCTGTGGTCATATCGGACAACCGTTCGAAGAGGAATACAAGAAACCCCTTATAGCTTGGTGTATGGCTCGGAGGCGGTGATCCCTCTTGAGGTCGCGTTGCCTTCACACCGAGTGGAGAACTTCAGTCTCCAGGGTAATGATGAGGCATTAAGACACAACCTTGATATTGTGGATGAATGACGTGAGAATGCAGCCCTCCGGCAAGCAGCATACAAATCGTTGACGGAAGGCTATTTCAACAAAAAATTGAAAGGGGTAGCTTGCAAGGTGGGTGACCTGGTCCTTAGGAAAAACGAAGCTAGCTTGCGATACAAACCAGGAAAACTATGTCCTAACTGGGAAGGACCATACAGGGTCAAGGAAGCAGGAAGGAATGGATCGTATGTGTTGGAAACAATGGAAGGAACGGTCATACCGCGAACGTGGAACATACGAAACCTACGAAGATTTTATTTTTAAAATGGTAGTTATTTCTGATGTAGCCTAAGGGCATTGTAGGCCTAGATCGAATGGCTGTAGCTTACACCTTCTTTTGTAAGGTTATTATCGAACATCGTTGCGTTTCGCTCTTCTTTTTCTAAAAGAAAACGAATCGACGAAACAAGTGCTAATCGAATCGACGACCGAATGAATAAAAAAACAAAGGGATAATATTCTAGAAAAGAATATCGTTCATAGTCCGGACGAATAAAAACCGGACGGCCACACATGTACATAACATAAATTTCTTGAGTGAGGGACGCCTTACTCCAAAAAGAAATTATAAAAACGATAAACGACGATATAAACAAACGACATTTCATTAAAACGAATGAACAAAACACGACGGTTTAAAGTATGATTGCATTAAAAGTGACAAGATAAGGTAGCGATTACAAACGATTACATCAAAAGATTAAGCTACCAAACAAAAAAAAATGGTCTTTAAACCGACGAACGTCAACATTCTCAAGAAGCGGTTGGACCTTGACCCCGAACGGAACTCTCTCCCACGTCCTCCGGACCGGAGGGAATCTTGGTAACCAACTTCCTCACCTCGTCCAAAGAAACATGTCCTGCATCCAGTGATTGCAGCAAGGTATAGTGAGGAGAAACCAAATCTTCGAATAAGCTCATTATGTTTGTCTGAGCCTCCGGGTATTCGTGAACCAATTTAGCATCTTGAAGTAAATCAGCATACGCCTGATGAGTGTCCAGGCACCCTTGGTATTGCCCATACCGGATGCTTTCCTTCTGAAGGTCGGTGTTAGCCTTTACAAACTCGTCGGAGGAAACAAATACTTGCACTATCCCAGGAATTCCCTTCTGTATCACCCATTCCAAATCTTGTTGATGATCACGAGCCGCGTGTTTTAACACATCGTTTTCGGCGGTAACACTCTCATAACGGGAGACAGCTTCATTCAACCTCGAATCCTTTTCAACAATCTGCATTTCTAACTCCGCAATCCTCGCAGCCAAAGAATTGTGATCGGTATTCAGGGTAAGAATATGAGCATCTTTTTCCAACAAAGAAGTCCTCATTTCCTCCATGCCGGATGATAAGTCGTTATTCTCATCAACTAAGCTACGGTTCAAATCTGCAAGTTTTTCTTTCTCTTGGAGTTCCTTCTCATAAAGTGATTTGGCGGTCATCATGAGCTGGTTAAGACGAGAAAATTCCCGTTTGTGGTCAAACAAGGCTTGATGCCCACGAACAGCACGAAACTGAAGTTCAGACAAGGAATCGACGGCAGCCAGCAAATCAGATCGAGTTTTGTGAAAAAGACCTTCATCAGAAAACTTTGATAACAAACGTTCGGAAGACTCAGGTTCCGCAATAACATGCACGATTGAAGGGGTGGAAGTGACGGCAGCTTGCAGGTCCGGAACAAGGGGAAGCTTTGCAGGCTCTAACCGTTCTGGTATACTCTCACCAGCAGAAGCTGCAGAACGAGGTGGAGTGACCGGAAGGGTACGACGAGCTATAAAAAATATAAACAACACGAAGATATGTCAAGCTCTGTTAAACCAAGGCACATATTGAAATAAGCAACACATCAACCACGAATTACCTAATATTGGACGGTTTAGTAGAGACGATTGACTTCTTCCGGAGGGTGATGATTGAGAACTTCTTGTAGCAGATGACAACTGCAGACCGGCACCAAACAATGTGCTACTAAAGGTAGCAAGATCAGAAAGGCTCGGTGAGGCGGATGCGGGCTTTGGGGGAAAGCTCATACAATTTCGGATAGTATTTATGGTTCGAAGCAAATAAAGGAACGGTAGCGCTCACAGACACAACAGAAGGTGCATCAAGAGAAGAGGCTTTTGAACTGACAGTTGCGGGTACAAACGGTGGCACAGCAGCAGCAGAAACATCAGAGACAATAATGCAATCAGCCAAACCTGTAAAAGTGACAAAACGGAGTCATTAGGAAAATAAAAGAAGGTGGTAACAACAAGATAAAAACAAAACATACTCGTTTCTTCACTCTTTGACCTCTTGGTCGGAGATGACAGGGTTCTCTCCCGGATCCTTTTTTGACGAATCGGTTTATCCTTTTCAATTACCGATAGATTACGGACAGAGCGGACTTTACGAGGCTTGAGGGACTCTTGTTGTGAGTCATGTACCATTGTGCTTTCTGTACTAAATTCCGGGGGATCGAAAGCCAGGTTTTCCTGAAGAGGTTCGGGCTCACCTTCCGGGGTTCCCTCTGAGCTTAAAATATCCTCCGGAGGGGGAAGAAAAGGGGTCACCGGCCCATGTGTCACCGATACGGACCCTTTCAGCGGACCACCCTTAGGCATCTGGAGGCGTTGTAACAAAGAAATACTTTGACCGTTGATCGTCAGGATAGGGCGGATACCCCGAGAAAGGTAATAGGGGCTCAGGTCGGCCATCCCAAGAAAAACCTCATCAGGTTCTTCCCAATCTATGTCGACAGCAGACATTCTTTTAACGAAACCTTCTTCTTCCTTCGATAGATCTGGTGCGGGTTCAGACGTTCGGCCAGTTATCTTACCCCAAGGAAGAACAACATCACGGAACGCCGCTTGATTCACATACAGGAAGCCGTACTTCCAGTCGTGAATGGAATCCCTCAAGCCAGTGATGCGATCATTCTGCCCGGGACGGAGTGTGAAAACAGCCCAATCGCCACGACCGGTTACAACGTAAAAGCGACGAAACAACTTGGTAGAAAGCGGAACGCCCAACGAACGGCATAACAAGATAAACGCAATAATCTTCCGGAAAGAATTCGGAGCGAGCTGAGCGAGATGGAGCCCAAGATCTTGAAGTAAAGTAAGAATAAAGTCATCGACTGGAAATCGAAGCCCACCTAGCAAATTCTGAACATAGACAGGCTCGAAGCCTTCAGGAGCTGACAAGATAGTATCCAACTCTCCAGGAAGGCGAAGTTCAAAGCGAGTGTCGATGTGATATTCTTCAATGATTTTAGGTAAATCTTCGTCCGTAAGGCCGGTGTAAGTATTAAGAGCAGTTCGCCTCTCCCTTGAAGATTTTTCGGCTTTACCTTTGGGATTCCTATCTTTCCTCATGGCGATTGACGAATACAAAAAGAAAAATAGAAGGGGGATTAAGAAGGAATGATTAATAAGGCTGCGTAAAGAAAGTGAGGATATAGGAAAGTTCAAGCAAAACTTATATAGGCGGGGAAACTAAAAAGACGCAAGGCGTTACTCAATGGTCGGATAGGCAACGGTAACCTTTCAAGACGCGTGACAAGACGTTTGAAACGATTGACGAAGGAGATGGAAAGTTAAAATTAAAGCTAAGCCATACGAACCTCTTAGTCCTTTCAATTTGAGGGACTTAATGAGATATAATCCATACTGAGCCACCATCCGGAAGGTTTCCGGAACCGGATGGATGGTTGTACCTCGACGAACGACTTTAACATACGTATCCCAACGATAGTTAACATACTAAGCGCATTTTCCGGATAAAGTACATCGAAGCAAGAGCGCATTAAATGCGATCGGAGCTCGAGGACGGCTTGAGCGAAAGCTTGGGTTATTATCCTACATACTCTTAAAGGTGATTGATTCTTTTGTCCAGCGGTCTCGCCGAAGCCTTGGTCCGTGGGAAGAAGCCTTCGTCTTCCCGCCCAGTTGGCTTGGCTATAAAGGGTCCCCTTCGACACTCTTCCAGGTATTCACTCACCGCGCATTAAATACTGTTACCTAATTCTCAACCTTCGTTGATTACTTAAACCATCCATACGTATAAACACTAATTTGAGCGTCGGAGTGTTCCTACGGGGATCAACCCTGGGAACCTTTGACTAGAGCTGTTCGTTGATTGCAGAAATCACCGAACCAACAGCGACGAAATAACGAGTGTTTATTGGCCTAATCCATGGTTGTTAACATGGGAAGCAGGAAGGTCTACTTTCAATAATACTTGATACGCTTTGCTTAATTCCATAGGCCATTTTAGGTCAACCGACAATCTTGAATTTTTCACGAGTGATTATGGAGATATCCGTACAAGAAGATTGACTCTTGAAGTTGATGGAAATATTAGGGTTTATACACTTGACAAAACAAGGTGGATTGTTTCATGGCAAGCAATTTCATCAACGTGTGGAATTCATGGGATTTGTGGTCAAAACAGCTTTTGTAGTCATAGTTTTGTATCTGGAATGAGATGCAATTGCATCCATGGATACAAGGCGAAAAACCACTCGGATTTGTCTTTCGGGTGTGAACCGACATTCAATCTTACAGGAAATAGTGAAAAGTTTGACTTCATAAGACTTCCTCGAATGGAATTTTATGGATTTGATACTTTGTATATACCAAGATCTAGTCTCAAAGAATGCAAGAAGGCATGCTTGGATGACTCCAACTGTAAAGCCATTCAATTCTCATTTGAGAGAAAGATGGGATTCTTTAAATGTTATCTCAAGACTATGTTGTTCAATGGCCACTACTTGAAATCTACTTTCACCACTTATATTAAGCTACCCAAGATTAACATATTATCATTTGATCAAAAGGTTCCTAACGGATTTGGTTTAAATTGCTCGAGTTCTACAATCGAGCTGAGACGAACATATAAGAAAACGCATGCAAATGCCTCTATCCAGTTCATGTTGTGGTTTAGCATCATCCTTGGTGTAGTTGAGACCACATGTTTTGTGTTCTTCTTTTATATCACTCAAAAACCGACAACTAGCACAACAACCGAAACTTATGTTGCACTTGCTACTAGATTCAAAAGGTTCACATACAATGAGATAATGAAAGCTTCTCATAAATTTAGAGACGAGATTGGGAGAGGTGGTGGTGGTATCGTGTATAAAGGAATGTTACCCGACAACCGAGTGGTGGCAATTAAGCGGCTCCATGAAGCTATCCAAGGAGAAGCCGAATTTCTAGCAGAAATGAGCACAATTGGGAGGATAAACCATAAAAACTTGATAGAAACATATGGTTATTGTGTGGAAGGAAATCATAGGATCTTGGTGTATGAGTACATGGAGAATGGTTCATTAGATGGGAAATTAGGTGCTAATTACAAGCTTGATTGGAAGAAGCGGTTTGGAATTGCAATTGGTGTAGCAAAAGGGTTAGCTTATAATTGCATGAAGAATGCTTGGAGTGGGTTTTGCATTGTGATGTTAAGCCACAAAACATATTGTTGGATGGTGATTATAACCCAAAGGTGGCTGATTTTGGGTTGTCCAAGCTATTTAACCAAGGTGTAAAAGGTAATTCCAACTTTTCAAGAATTAGAGGGACTAGAGGGTATATGGCTCCAGAATGGGTGTTGAATCTTCCAATTACTTCAAAAGTGGATGTTTATAGCTACGGGATAGTGATTCTTGAGATGATATGTGATCAAACAAGTGATGATAATGGAAGTTTGAAAGAATTACAAATCATGGATATATTGGATCATGAAATTGGGAATGAATATGAAAAGGGTCAAATGAAAAATCTTATAAACGTGGCCCTACAATGTGTTGACGAAAATATAGATGCTAGACCAACCATGAGCGAGGTTGTCAAGATGCTTCTTCACCAAGAGAAAGATGATTAGTGCGACTAGCATTTGGCCGCAAATTGTAGTTAGTAGTTCTAGCAACGATACGTTGTGGCGGGAAGACTTATTATAAATAAGTTGTGTGTATTTCACATGTTTTGATGCCATCTAAACATCAATTCTTTAATCAATACGATCTCACATGTTAGTTGGGATGTGTTGTATGTGTTAGATAATACTCCCTCCGTCCCTATATAAAGTTCTCATTTCTCTTGGGCACAATATTTAAGGAGAAAGTTAGTGGTGGAGTTATTGGTAATAAATTTGATTAAAATTTAAAGTTGATTTGGAGGGAGAAAGATTGTTAGTGGATAGTTAGTAATGGGGTCCATGGTAATTATATTATTTTATTTAGTGGACCCCATCAACTTGTGAAATGAGAACTTTATTTTGGGACAAAAATTCAAGGTGAAATGGGAACTTTATTTAGGGACGGAGGGAGTATAGTTTATGGTCATTATATAACCCAAACTCAGTTGTATAGACGGGCTTAAGGTTCGTGAGGTATCAAAGCTCAAGGTTCTCTAAGCTCAAGGTTGTTTTCTTTGCCACTGACCTCTTCGTGTTTAGATACTATACTAGTTACTAAATACTCCCTTCGTCCCTAAATAAAGTTCCCATTTGTGTTGGGCATAATATTTTAGGAGATAGTTAGTGGTGGGGTATTTGGTATTACTTTTGATTAAAATATAAGGTTTGATTGGAGAGAGAAAGTGTTTTAGGAGATAGTTAGTGATGAAAGTAATGGTAATAATATTATTATATTAAGTGGGCCCCTTAAGTTTGAGAAATGAGAACTTTATTTAAGGACAAAACTTGAAGGAGAAATAAGAACTTTATTTAGGGACGGAGGGAGTAATGAATTAGTGCTAAAATAAAGTTATAAACAAGGTGAGTTAATCCTAGAAATTCTACAAGGACTAATATTGGCATAAAATAAATTTCAAGGGGTAAGTTCGTAAAGTCGTGAATGATAAGCCAAAAGCTTAGCGGAAAGCTCTTTTCTCTTTCTCGCAGGCGCAGGTGTAGCAACAATTCAACAAGGTTCTTCTATGACTTGTATTTCTTCGTAGCAACAAGGTTTTGACCAAATTCTAGGGTTTCATGGCTTCTCTTCTTCTTTCAAATCCAGTTATCTCATCTCCTTTCCTCGGAAAGAGTCTGTAAGTTTTAAAACCCTTATCTACATATAATTTACAAAAAAAATGATCCAAATTAACACGATATTTGTTAAATTCGATGTTCGTAGCTCATTTTCGTTAGTTTCTGTTCTTTCTGTAGTTAAAATTGATTGTAATTTGATAATTTGTTTTAAGAATTGCTATGCGTGTAGATAATTGTCCATTTTACTCATTCGTGTGTTTTTTTTATCGTTCAGTTCAGTGAATGGAAATTTAAGGAAGAATACACTCCCAGCTTTGGTGTTTAGGAGCCCTAGATGTGCTGCTTCTGCTGATGCAACATATGGAGGTACCTAACTTTTTAATTGTTTTTTCGTTAACAAAATATTTAACCTAATTTTGACCATGAACTCCCTAATATCACATTAGCCCTAATCTCATATTGACTCATTGGGGTTTAAGCTATCTGCAAAATATTATTCACATTTGGATTATATTCACCATGAATTGTGCAATTTCATTGGATAATTTTAGTTATAAGTACCTAATTATGCATATATGTACCTAATTTTTGAAAAAATTGACAATTTTTTTAAAATTCTTTTAGGTAACATTCCAAAATACCCTAGAAGTAACGTTTGGGATCCATACAAACGTCTTGGTATAACTCGTGATGCATCTGAAGAAGAAGTTTGGAGTTCACGCAACTTTCTGTTAGATCAATACGGTGGTCATGAAAGAAGTGCAGAATCAATAGAATCCGCTTTTGAAAAAATACTCATGACAAGTTTCCAAAACAGAAAAAAAACAAAAATTAATCTGAAAACGAGACTAAAGAAGAAAGTAGAAGAATCTCCACCGTGGATTCAGAATTTACTCACTTTTGTGGAACTTCCTCCAAATATTATAATTCTCAGAAGATTGTTTTTGTTTACGTTTATGGCTTTTTGGAGTGTCATGAATTCTGCTGAGGGTGGTCCCACTTTCCAGGTTTGTTGCTATGCATTATTATTATTTTTTTTTTTGAAGTATTTAATTTTAGGGTTTTGATAATGACAGCCCTAAGGGCTGTCAATAAGAATGGATAAAACTAGATAAGAATGAGAAATTTTGATTTTGACTGGAGGAAGTATTTGGATATTGCTAGAAAGAAGAAAACAATTTGACTAATTTGGTTAAAGTTAGTTAATGGTATATAAAGTAACTAATTTTTTTTTTGAACTTATTATCCACTCATATTGACAGCCCTTAGGGCTGTTATTATCAAACCCTTAATGACAAGTCTTTGTTTTTTATAATTTTTTTAGTGTCTCTAACTTGATCATATATATTTTTCATTATGGTACAGGTGGCATTGTCTTTGTTTGCTTGCATATACTTCCTTAATGACAAGTCAAAGAGTGTAGGGAGGGCTTGTATTCTTGGGTATGTTTTGTAACTGTTATTTTTGGATATCAAAACTAAAAGTTTAATATTAATGCTTATATTTTGATTAAATAATTAATTAATAATTTAAACTTTTTTCGGGTTAATTACAGATTTGGATCCCTTGTGGTTGGTTGGATTTGTGGTTCTTGTCTGGTACCTGTAATTCCTGCAGCCATTTTGCAACCGACTTGGACTCTGGAGCTGTTGACTTCATTGGTGGTATACGTATTTTTGTTTTTGGGATGTACCTTTCTTAAGTGAAACCCTAATTGTTGCTAGATTTATGTTCATTTCAAAACAAGATTTATTACCATTTGCTTAAGTTATACCATTTGCTTAAGTGAAACCCTAATTGTTGTTAGAATTACAATTTTCCTATCCTTGTTTGTAATCCAATTAAAAGAACTAAACTTTACCTCATTAAATAGTATATAAGCTCTAGGTCTTTTTTAGATTGAAGAAAATCTGGTTTTGATATTTCCAAATAATCCATAGGTGGTTTGTATCACTGCATCAAATCTAATTTTTAGATGATTCTTGTGAACAAATGTCTTCTCTAACACGTTGATAATGGAAGCTACACTTTACATGGTTTTCAACTTCTCATATGAAGATTCTACCATTTTTTTTTTTTGAACCGCATTATATTAAAAAGCCGGCAAGAAGTTGAATAAACAAACAATGAGAAAGAAAAAAATCCTAAAGCAAACCCAAACTCCTAACCTTAAAAGAAATTCAAACACATACCCAATAAACACTAATGAGAACCTTCATAGACTAAACCTAAATACAATACTTAGTAACCCAATTAACTCCTGAAAGGGCATCAACTAGCCACTGCTCCACAAAACAATACTCCCTCCGTCCCTAAATAAAGCTCCTATTTCTCCTTATATTTTTGTCCCTAAATAAAGTTCCCATTTCACTAGTTGATGGGGTCCACTTAATAAAATAATATAATTACTAAGGACCCCACTACTTACTATCCACTAACTATCTTTCTCTCTCCAAACCAACTTTATATTTTAATCAAATTTATTACCAATGACCCCACCACTAACTTTTTCCTTAAATCTTGTGCCCAAGAGAAATGAGAACTTTATTTAGGGACGGAGGGAGTACAATATAGGACATGTTTGGGAAAGCTTATTAATGGGGCTTATGAGCTTATTAACTTATTAAGCTTAAATTTTCATGCTTATTTGAGCTTAATAAGCTAATAAGCTCATAAGCCCCGTTAATAAGTTTTCTCAAACATGCCCATAGTCTATGATGCCATTGGACGAAGCAATTCTAGCGCTTTGAATGACCTAAGTCTCGAAGAAGATTTCTTCATTTCGTAGAGTTATTTTTCCAATTTTTTCCAGTTATTTATTTGAACTAGTTTGAAAAGGTTCACAGTTCTAATTTTTTTTCTTCTTCAAATGTTCTTTGTTTGCGGAATACTTTCGATCTTTTAAAGAAAATGGATTTGTTTCAAAAAAAAACTCAACATTCTCATTTGCTTTTGATTTTGAAGGCGATTTAACATGACGACATCTGATAAGAAAATGCTTTCACCATGAACCGTTTTCTCCATTTAAATGTCTTCCTCACTAGAAATGGGTCCATCACCTAAGGCTTTTAGCCTAGTGGTATTGAAGAATGATATAAGGTGTTGCCCATGACCTATTGGTCATGGGTTCAAGTCCCACCGTGGACATAAAAAGAAGTAGATTATATATAGTTAAAAAAAATAAAAATTAGAAATGCGGCCATCATTATCATCATGAACCATATCATTTAATTCTACCAATTTAAAATAGATATCATAGTTTTTTTTGCCACGTGACAATACGAAAATAAATGTAGTTCGGTTTCTTGGTCTTCATCAAATGGGACAACATGTAGAATGAAGATGGATGGTGGATACCGAGATTTAAAGTGAAGGGGGGAAGTATTTTATTTAAAGTTGGTGTGGGTTTTCAGACTCAAAAAAACCTACCACCAAAAGACGTTATACAAACCACCCTGCAATCGCCACGGCGGACTTCCCTATTCTTCCTCCACTGATATACACCTGCTTCTTCCATTTGCAATCCCCTCAATTCTGTCTCTCTCTCTTACTGTCTACACTTCCTACTTACAATGGCCTTAGCACCTCCCACCACCTCACTTTCAAAACCCTTCTTCTCCACCAAACCCTCACTTTCATCATCAACAACAACCCAAACGCCTTCACCTAACCTCCCGTAAACCACGGACGCCGTTCGGAACTCTATCAGTTTCATCAACGAAATCGTCGACGGTGAAATCGGTGAGAGCAGAGGAAATCCGACGGTGGTGGAGGTTGATCTCGTTACTGATGATCTGTACCGATCTGCTGGAGCATCCACCGGCATTTACGAGGCGTTGGAGCTTCGAGCCGGTGATAAGAACGTTTATGGCGGGAAAGGTGTTCTTAATGCTGTTAAGAATATAAATGAAACCTTGGGACCGAACTCCGAAGCTCATCGGTGTAGATGTCTGATTCGAGCTAGCGATACTCCTAAGAACAAGTGGAGAAGAAGAGACTTTTTGGGACAATTTTCTGAATATCTTCTTAAACAAACGATTACAGTATTTATAATGCAAAATACCTACCCATGATCTCCATGTAGGAGCACTAACCATGCATGCATAATAACTAACTATGACTTGGCCATGATGCCATCTTGATGGCTACTAAAAAGGGAAACATGCAAAACAATAATAACTAACAAGCTTCATTTGGTGCATGCTCAATCAAGTAAACGTGCAGAAATTTTCTTGGTACGGTTGGGCCTGGGCGTCACATCTTGGGCTACTTCTTTGGGCTCAGAATTTGGGCTGTCAACCGGCCCACTAACGCTATCAATGCCTGCCTGTGAAAATTCGACCTTGTCCTCAAGGTCGGAAATTGGTGGTGAAACAGTGGGCCAGAAGTCGGGAAAGGTTGTTTTAAATTCGGTAGCCAATTCCCATGTGGCATCGGATGTGTCCGTGTGTTGCCAAACAAGCAGGAATTGGAGGGTGGAATTGGTATCGTAACTGATTATCTCTTTAGGTTGTAAAATGGGTAAGTTGTCATATGTCTCGGATGGCAGATTTGTGGCTTGTGAGGTTGGGTCCCCGTGACAATCTCGTAACAACGAGACATGAAATACTGGATGGATACGGCTGTTGAGTGGGAGGGCAACCCGATATGCGACCTTGCCAATGCGGTCGGTGATTTGAAACGGGCCAAAGTATCGGCGGCTAAGCTTGTGTGAACTGCGTAATGGTGATTTAAGGTTAAAACAAGAACCAAAACGCAGCGGAAAAATTTAATCACCATGAACGGATCTAATATTGATTAATACAATTAAACTATAAATAAAATCAAAGAGTTAGGATGAAAATCATACCCTTGAAGCCTTTGATTACACCAATGAATAAGAATGAAGAACTCCAAGAATTCAAGGTAGAATTCCTCTAATGGTATCCACACTACACCATATCAAGAACACCAAATAGGATGCTAGTCCCTTGAGTAAGAATCAAAACAAAACTAAAACCCACAATTAAATATGTGTGTCTTGTTTTGACGGCACACAAGTCAAACAAAAAACAAAACAAGGTTTTATCATAATCTTGTTTAAACGTGTGTATCCAAATTAAAAAGCCATTCACGAAATGCCTTCCAATTCTGTTTTGTTTTGATATGCGGCCGTATGGGGTTTAGGGAGGAGGAGTAGGGTTAATCTTTCTTGCTCCCTACTCTAAGTATATATTCCCTAATTACAAGTTAGGAGATATGACACTTAATCCCCTGTACTTTTGATTCTTTAGATTACTCACTAATACGTTTTAACTTAACAATTAATTAAAACATAACTAGCCAAGTAATCTTAGTTTATATAAATAATATAATTACCCTAATTATATTATATATATTAAATGGTGTTTGGTGTATAAGTGTGTGACCCTTTAGGCTCACATACGTCTAGCCATATAACTATATATCATGAACGTGAAGCATATTCCAACAGCCCCCACTTGCGCACGTCATAACATCAAGTAGTTATACAAGCAAAGGTTATAGTCTAGCAACCCGCCAATGCCCCTAGAAGTATATGAGTGAGTTTCAGAAAAGTCCAGGTTCAAAGTTTTCAATCAGTTATCCTTTTGTTACTGATACCATGTTGAATTTTAGACAAGGATTAATGTCAATCTAAAATTTCAATGATTCTGTTTCTCGATCTATACATTGAAGTAGATTACCAAACCAATCAAGATTCATCTTGATTACCTTTGGGTACGGCCGTACAAGCATCTATTCAAATCATCGAGGGGCCCAGTAGTATCTAATCCAAACATGTGGATGAACAAATTCTTTATTGACTACACGTGTTTGATATACGCTTAATGACAAACCCGAGGATGGTTGTTATAGCAGCCTTATTCAGGTCAGCGTTTAACCACATCAAAGTTTGGCACTCCACATACACAAACCAGCTTGCATCGCAAGTCAGAGGATAAGCGACAAAGCCTTTGTGAGATTCACTTGTGACATAAATCCAGGAAGTGATTTCTCATAGGTTGGGTCAGTCCAATTGTGCATCACAATGAACAACATGTGAGTTTGATTTCATCATCCTTAGTCATACTAAGATGATGTCATCAATGCCCTCAGATTTGTCTTAATAATATTCCCATATTATTAATATGACAATGGACAATTTAGAATATAAAACGCAGTAAATATTCAAGGATGTAAACATGCAAATATAGAACACAGTAGATATTCATATAAAAACGATCATATCAAATATATCAATTTATTCCAATATAAACTGCTCACCGTTCCATTATCCAAATACTAAAACAGATTTACATGAAACTACTAGCTTGTCGAAGTCCAATGTTCCATTCATATCCAATATGTTTGGTACAAGATATTGAGTTCGATAAAACGTCAGCTAGTTAGTTATCTGTTTGAACTTTAAGAGTACGAATTTCACATATCTCGATAAATCATTCGAATGTAGTGAACCTTCGTAAATAGGATCTAGCGTCATCACGACCTATTTCAAAACCAGCATAAGTATAGCAAGTATACTTAGTTTCAGTTTGGTATCTCCACCATAGCCAAGGAACAAATATCCAGTACTTTAAAATACTTCAATGTGTTCTTAACAGCAATCCAGTGACTCTCTTATGGATTCTGTTGGTATTTTCTAGTAAGGTCCCCTAAAGACGTTACATTTGGCCTACTGCTCCTTACAGCGTACATGATGAATGGAATAGCCGATTCATAGGGGATTACATTCATCCGCTTCACTACATCAGGTGTGGAAGGTCCTTGAGTCTCACTCAAGTTTACATTGTGCGGCATACGAGGACTTCCTCGTTTGGGAGTACCATTCTAAACCGTTTAGAATTTTATCAATGTAAGCACTTTGACTTCAACCAATTAACCGCTTTGATCTATCATTATAGATCTTTACTCCAAGTATGTACATCGTATCCTTACAATCCTTCATGTCAAAACATTTTCCAAGCCAGGATTTTCATCTTGTAGCATTGGTATATTGTTTAACATGAGTGATATGTCATCAACATGTATGACTTGAGAAACGACAATGCTCCCACTAGCTTTCATATATACACATGCTCAATTTGGGTTTTAGGTGAAACAAACGTTTTGATTTCATCATTAACCAAATCTCATAGTCATAGTACACTACTTGACTATAAGAATCCTAATGTCTTTAGTAACAGGCGAGAAGGTTTCATCATTGTCAATCCCGTAGGATTGAGTGCAACCTTTTGCTACTAGAAGAGCTTTATAGGTGTGTATATTTTCATCCATGTCAACAGTCTTACTGTCTTGAGAAAAGACCAACCAAGTTCAAAACTTGATTGTCTCTCATGGATTTCATTTTCGCACTCATAGCTTCAAGTCATTTTTCGAATTCAAATTTCGATAATGCAACTTGATAGTTAGGGGGTTCATTATGATCCTCGAAACTTTGCTCCTCAGCATCGACATAAGTCTATATCGTTCAGGTGCATGAGGTGTCCTTGCGGATCTATGAATGGGAACAACATCATCATGTGGTCCAACATCTGTATGTTCACCTCATTGTGATATTTGCTAGTGTTACCAGAAGGTTGTGCATCTTCACTTTGAATCTTGTGAAAGTCTATAGTGCTCCCACTTGCTTTGTGAAATGAGACTGTTCTCAAGAAACTTAGCATACCGAGTAACAACAATTTGTTCTCAGTTGGGAAGTAAAATAGTAACGAAGATATACTTGATAGATATGGGCTCAAGTTTGTTCGGCATGTCTCGTTCCACGAGATCCTCACAACACCAGATCTTCAAGTAAGACAAATTAGGGACTTTCCCACGCCATATCTCATATGGTGTCTTTTTAACCTTTTGGTCGGAACCATATTAAGTATTCGAGCAGCAGACTTCAGTGCATGCCCTCAAAAGGATAGTGTAAGAGTAGTAGGACTCATCATACACCGAACCATGTCATACAGGGTCCGATATCTCCTTCCAGACGCACCATTATCTTGTGGAGTGTATGGAGGAGTGAATTGTGAGACAATCTCACGATGTGTGTGATGATCCAGAAACTCTTGACTCATGTACTGTCATCCTCAATCAGGATTGAAAGCCTTTGTTGTCTTGCCGAGTTGATTTTCTACTTTTACTTTAGAAAGCTTTGAACGTTTCAAAGATTTCATGTTTATGTCTAATCAAGTAAACATAACCATAGCGACTGATATCATTAAAGCTTCCATGTTGATGTTTAATCAAGTAAACATAACCACATCGAATGATATCATCAGTGAAAGTAGGTGGCACCTTCCCTAGTCTTAGTTCTTAAAGGGCCACATACATCAGTATGTATGAGTCCTAGTAGATTTTTAGCTCTTTCGCCAACATGGGAGAAAAGCTTTCTTGTTATCTTTCCATAATATACAAGAGAGGCATTTAAATGATTCATAATCATTTGTAAAGAAGCCCGTCGAGTTGTAATATCAAAATGCGTTTCTTGTTAATGTGGAAAAGATGACAATGTTCTAGGTAAGTGGAATCCAAAACCAATTTGGATTCTTGAGTGCTACATTTGTATATAGAACTATCGTTTGAATTAGGATCATGCATATTAATTTCAAATATACTATTACGAGAAATAGTTATAAAAACATGTTATTTTTCATAAAATATAATATCATAATCCATAATAGTTTGAATAAATCATTATTCAACAAACGATAAAGCTAAACAATGCATAATTGACAATTGTTCAAAACAATAATTAACGCATTAGGAAGGATTAGATCACAGCTTCCATTCTTTTAGCTTTCTACTTCACTTTTAATCTTGCACATTTGTGTAAATGTGAGTTTCACAACTAGTGTCATACACTCGAGATTCATTAGTGAAAGTTTAGAGTTCTATAATGAAGATACCTAATGTGCTAGCCAGAACACATTTGTCCTTCATCAACTCTGCCAAGTAGGCAGGACAATTCCTCCTTCAATGGCCGGTTTCATCGCAATGATGGCAAGAAATATCCTTTGCAGGGTGCTCCTTTTTAGCATGTGGGGGAATCGTAGGTTTGGAAAAGTAAACTAGTTTATCCTTACCTAGACTCTTGCCTTGTGCTTGCGGTTTTACCTTCCCTGATTGCTAGAAAAGAATTGGGTAACCTTTGCTCAACCAGTTTTACTATAGCATGCACCAATTGTCTTCCCCATGCTATGTACTTTTAAAACTCTTTTCAAACTGGTCTTAGTCCTTGGATAGTGAGGTAAGAATTAAGCTCATTCCAAGAAGTTGTGGCAATGGGTAACCAAGACGTTATATTTGATCAAGATAGCATTTCATATTCAAGATGTAAGTGCTAACTGATTTGCCGTCCTCCTGCTTGTAAGCATTGAATGCTTTAACTGTTTTGAACAGTTCAAGTTCTGCATGTTGTTGAAATATCATTTTCAACTCGCTTATCATGTCATATGCTGTGAGTTCCTCGAAGTTCTTTCGAATCTCGTGGTTCATGCTCACAAGCATAGGAGTAGCGACTTCTTGGTGTTCGTTAAACGTTTCGGTAAAGGCTTGACGAACAGCAGCAGAATTATTGACATGAGGTGCCTCAGGTAAGGCCTCTTATAGGTGTATCAACTTTCTCATCTCTAAGGACAATCCTTAGAGTTCGATATTAGTCGATTTCAATTTTCAAGAACTGATTTTAGAGTGGAGATACTTAGGTTTTGATTTGTTGTTGTTATCTGTATAACACACAAAGTTCAAAAAATAGTATTTTCAATAATAATTTCTTTTAATCAATTAACTACCCAATTAATTTTAATTAAAAGCTAAGATCCCATTGAGCTTCTATCACCGCATCAGTTGATCTGCTAGAGATGATAGATCCAATAGGTAGGTGACGATCAACAATTGCATTACTAGTGCAACTCTTAGAGGTATGGGACTTCATGGCACCTAGTGAACAAGCATCTAGGGTCAAGTGGCATGTTTGTCGCATCTTCACCTCGAGTCAAGGTCTCACCGTTAACTCGATTAAGTCATCCAATGTGAAATTATGTCAAAATAGATCTAGGTCTCACGCGTAGAGAATAATGACCTCGGATCTAAATTCAAACCACGTCTCACGTGAATTCAAAAATAGAAGCAAGTGATTTCAACCGATTGGACGGCGTGACTTAAATTTTAGGTATGGTAAATTTTAATTATAAAATTTTATTTAAGATATGAATGAATCATGTACTTCATTCATACCACTTCATAAGTCGGTTAATAAACGGTAAAAACATGTAACGATTATTAGGGTGTAAGTTCAAATCGTATTTAAACTTTGTTTAATCTCAAATACAAGTTTAGATTAAAAATAATCATTAATGATTAACATGTAATCATAGATGATAAAAAGTTTGGATGTTTTAATGTTTGTGTCTAAAATCGTATTTTAATTGTTTTATTACTTGTATCTAATAGAAAAGAAAACAACCACAAACATAAATAAAACATGCAACAAATTTTGTGCAAACCTCGACCGATGAAATCCTAGGATCGGTCACGTGAGTCATCACGACGGACCGAAGGGTCAAACTAGGGGATGGGCCAATATGAACCCAAACGGGCCTACATAAATCCAATGGGCTCCCACTTGCCCTAAGACATTCTTGAGCAAGTAGAAACCAATATTTGTGAAAAAATGCAATCTGCCAGAAAATTCCAGCAGACTTTGAAGCCCGAAAAGTCACTGAAGGAATCTCCTTCAGTCTTCCCTGCCTTCTGGAAAGTTATAGGTCTCTGAATTGCAAAACTTTTGGCGGTGGTTTCAGATCCAACGGAATAGCCAATCTCCGGAAAAGTCTGTTTTCGTGCAGCTGCGCAGGAGGTGCCGAAAATTGTTGTTTTGTCCTCATCTTTTTTTCACCTTTGGTCAACAAATTACAAAGTACAAAGAAACAAAATACAACTATTCTAATTACTTTTACAATGAAATTTGCCCCAAAAATTGGCACCAAAACTAAAAGAAAAAAATTTGAAACAAATACAACAATTAAGCCAAAAACACGGCTTTTCCCAAAACAACGAAACAACCAAACACAACCACATTCAATCACAAACGGTTTAGGTTTTCATCGGTTTGAACAAACAAGCAACAATTGACAAGGCTTTATATGGCAAAAATACATGTTTTGCCATATTAAAAACAAAATTAAACAAGTAATTTCAAGCCAAATAATAAAAAAAATTCAATAAACTAGATTAATTTTTTTAATTGGGTTTTTGTAACAAGTAGCATGTACGGTTCCAAAAAAAAAATCATATTTTAACCCTTTTTCTTATAAAATTGTGAAAAAAATAAGAACCCTAGGGTTTTATTTCGTCCGATCGGAATTAAAAATAGACCAAAAAAGTTGGTTTTTGCTACTTTTTACAAAAATTAGTTAATTATATCATCAATATAATGACACGTGATACCACTAATGGTGATTTAATGTTAAAACAAGAACCAAAACGCAGCGGAAAAGTTTAATCACCATGAACGGATCTAATATTGATTAATACAATTAAACTATAAATAAAATCAAAGAGTTAGGATGAAAATCATACCCTTGAAGCCTTTGATTACACCAATGAATAAGAATGAAGAACTCCAAGAATTCAAGGTAGAATTCCTCTAATGATATTCACACTACACCATATCAAGAACAATAAATAGGATGCTAGTCCCTTGAGCAAAAATCAAAACAAAACTAAAACCCACAATTAAATATGTGTGTCTTGTTTTGACGGCACACAAGTCAAACAAAAAACAAAACAAGGTTTTATCATAATCTTGTTTAAACGTGCGTATCCAAATTAAAAAGCCATTCACGAAATGCCTTCCAATTCTGTTTTGTTTTGATATGCGGCCGTATGGGGTTTAGGGAGGAGGATTAGGGTTAATCTTTCTTACTCCCTACTCTAAGTATATATATTCCCTAATTACGAGTTAGGAGATATCCTGTACTTTTGATTCTTTAGATTACTCACTAATACGTTTTAACTTAACAATTAATTAAAACATAACTAGCCAAGTAATCTTAGTTTATATAAATAATATAATTACCCTAATTATATTATACATATTAAATGGTGTTTGGTGTATAAGTGTGTGACCCTTTAGGCTCACATACGTCTAGCCATATAACTATATGTCATGAACGTGAAGCATATTCCAACACTGCGATTTGCCACTGAAGAATGTCGATATATCCTGAGTTTGACATAGACCCAGTCATCAATGTGAAATTCTTTGTCTAAACGGTGATGGTTAGCTTGACGGGTCATATGCTCCCGTGCTTGGAGAAGATTTTCTTTCAACTGCATAATAATTCGATCGTGATCTTGGAGTGTTTCTTCTATAGAGGCTACGGTAGAAGAACCCAAAATATAAGATGGTGTAGTTGGTGGTTCTCGTCCGTACAGTGCTTTAAACGGGGACATGCCAATCGAGCTATGGTGTGACGAGTTGTACCAAAATTCCGCAAGATAGAGGTATTTGTACCATGTTTTGGGTTCATCACTAACAAAACATCGTAAATAAGTTTCAAGACATCGATTGACTACCTCAGATTGGCCGTCCGTTTGCGGATGGTAAGCACTTGAATGACGAAGTGTGGTGCCAAGTTGCTTGAATAATTCTTGCCAAAAACGGCTCAAAAAAAGCGGGTCGTGGTCCGATATGATGGATTTAGGGAGCCCATGAAGCCGATAAACAATTTGGAGAAACATATTGGTTAAAGTGACCGCGGTGGTGTGTGGTGGAAGACCGATAAAGTGTGCACTTTTTGACAAGCGATTGACAATTACCCAGATTGTTGTTTTGCCGTTGGATGCGGGTAATTGGGTGATGAAGTCCATGGTGATGTCTTCCCAAACGTGGTCCGGTGTTGGTAAAGGTTGTAACAGGCCATAGGGTATGTGGGTAACGTATTTGACTTGTTGACACGTGGGACATTGGCGGATAAAGGTGGAAATGGTATTGTGCATATTATCCCAATGAAAGCATGCTTTGAGACGGTGAAGGGTGGCTTGGATACCGGAATGTCCACCAAGTGGGGTAGCATGAAATTAGGATATGAGTTTGTTGATAAGTGTTGTGTTATTGGGAATGACCAAACGATCGTTTAAAAAAACGAGCCCATCGCGAATAGTGTAACGGTGGTGGTAGTGTTATTTGAGGCGAGCTAGAGGAGGAATTGGAGACCTGTGGGATTTGTGGAGTAGTAATTGCGGACTCTTCGAGCCAAGTAAGAACCGGTGACGTGATTGCCATGCAAACACGATCATCCATGCGGCTTAGGGCATCGGCAACTTTATTTTCACGTCCCGGTTTGTACAGAATTTCAAAATCATAACCCAAGAGTTTCGCGGCCCATTTGTGTTGATCGGGTGTTTGAATGACTTGTGATAGTAGGTGGCGGAGGCTATGTTGATCGGTGTAGATTTTAAAATGTCGCCCAAGTAAATATTGACGCTATTTACAGACCGCCTCGGTAATTGCATAAAGTTCACGGGTGTAGGCCGAGGAGGCTTGCATGCGTGGGCCCATCTTCTTACTGAAAAACGCAATTGGGTGATCGGTTTGAGAGAGAACCGCGCCAATACCCGTACCTGAAGCATCGGTTGTTACATCGAATGAGATTGAAAAATTTGGCAGTGCAAGTATGTGTAATGTGGTCATAGCTTGCTTTAATTCCAAAAATGATGCAGTGGCTTGAGGATTCCAAATAAAATTTTGTTTTGTAGAAGATCAGTAAGTGGCGCAGCAATGGTGGCGTACCCCTTCACAAAGCGGCGGTAATAGCCGGTAAGCCCCAAAAACCCTCGAAGCTTGCTGATAGATGTCGGTTGTGGCCATTGTAAAATAGCATGAATTTTGTCGTTGTCGACGGACACACCGTTACCTGAGATGACGTGGCCTAAATAATGCACTTGGGTTTCTGCAAAAACACACTTTGATTTCTTGGCAAAATAACAGTTAGTGGACAAAATGTCAAAAACGTTTTTTAAATGTTCCAAATGTTGATCGCGGTTGGGACTATAGATAAGTATATCATCGAAAAAGACCAAGACATACCGACGAAGTTGGGTTCTAAAGAGGTCATTCATGGCGGATTGAAAGGTGGAGGGAGCATTGGAGAGTCCGAAGGGCATCACTAGAAACTCGTAGTGTCCATCAATGGTTCGGAAAACGGTTTTTTCGGTGTCGGGTTTGGCAACGCGGATTTGGTGATATCCCTAGCGGAGATCGATTTTTGAGAAATATCGGGACCTGTGGAGCTAATTAAGTAACTCGTCTACCGTTGGTATTGGAAAATGATCACGGATAGTAACGGCGTTTAGAGCCCTATAATCAATGCAAAATCGCCACGAGCCGTCCTTCTTACGAACCAAAAGGACCGGGGATGAAAAGGGGCTCGTGCTTGGTTTGATAATGCCGTTTTGAAGCATGTCTTTGATGAGTTCGATCATAATACCCTTTTGAAAGTGGGGGTAGCGATATGGCCTGACATTAACTGGCGCCACGTTTGGTAATAGGTTTATGTGGTGATCGTGAGGGCGGTTTGGGGTTAGGCCAATGGGTGGTTCAAAAAGGTGATGGTAAGTTTTGAGTAAGGCCGTGAGATCGGGTGCATGGGTGGGTTTGGTTGTGGTAGTAGGGTCCGGTATGGGGTCACAAATAATGGCGAATAAGATGATACAACTTGTTTGTTGATAAGTTGTTGGATAGTGTTGTGGCTTACTGTAACACCTTAATTTTTAAAACTTCATTTAAAACATATTTTTAAATAATAATATTACAAAGCTCAAGGTCTCAAAATACGGTTTAACAAAAACCATTTAAAGTTTATCAGAGTATTAAAACCGGTGTTACAAAACAATATCATAACCATAGGATAACGGGATCTACCTACGAGCTCCCGAGCTGATCAACACTAGGCCACTTTTAATGGGACCTTCTAATCCTTCGATCTAGAACCTGAGTACATAGCCACAAAAACAAAGTAGTACGTGAGACAAAATAGTCTCGTGAGATACATAGGTTTTTCGACCCATTCTCAAAATATAATAAAAGTCATAATGTTCATTTCTATTCTTTATTCACTTATTAATTATCAACTTATATTCTTACCGCTTATTCGTACTTACTAGTAAGCTAACCGTAAGCTTACCCATCACATAGTCACATACATGTAAGCTATCCATAAGCCTACCAAATCTTTATCACATACGCTACGGACCTCTCCGAAGCAAACTCCCCCGATGTGGGTTAACAAGGTAAACTCCCCCGTTTCCGGGTTAACTGAAACTCCCACGTTGCCAGGTTAACTAAAACTCCCCCATTTCCGGGTTAACTATTTCTCCCCCGTTTCCGGGTTAACTATTTCTCGACAGGCTACTCTTGCGCAGGGTGGTACCTCCCCAAGTAGGTGTCACTAACTCCCCCCAACTTGTGTGGGTTAACTATGATCCGGATCCATTTCTCAACACATATTGAAATCATCACATACAGGTCTATGCCCCAATAATACGTACTCAAACATAAATTAGAATACATCTATTCTAATTATCATATTATACTCATTTCTTACTCAATTTCAATATTGACTTAACCAAGTCCTTTATTAAATAAAACATATTTATCAAAACATAACACTTTAACTTCTCTTTGACTAGAATATAAATCTATTTCTAGTCACTTTATTTTTATTTCCCCTAGCAATTCAAGCACTACTCTTATTAGTATAATATACTAATCAATACTCGATACTTGAAAATCATTGTTATTAGCTTTATTAATACATATTATTAATAAGCCAAATATCATACTTTCTTAATCCTTAATCTTAGTCAAACATCATATTAATAAAGAATTATTAATTACTTTTCATTATCATAATCTCTTTCAAAAATCATTAGTCATTTAGACATACTTAAATAGTCTATTACTTGCATTTTCTTATCCTTTTAATCATATCTTTATTAAAAACATTTATTAATAAAGACTCATAAAAACATCATAGTTTTCAAAATCATTTGCTATGTACTCAGTAAAAGTCTCATGTACTCACCTTAGCCAAGCTAACTCCAACTCGTGTCTGACAACACGAATCCTTGCTTTCAAACTTCTGAAATGTCACAAATCTTTAGGTCTTCTTGATCTACCATCAATATCATCATATAATCTAGTTATTATCCATAACTAGTTACCAAGAACTCCATAACCACATTCTTAACCACCAAGTTCATCCAACTTGGTGGAAACCCAAAACTCTAGTTCAAGATTTCTATCAACAAAACCCAAATCCAACAAGAACACAAGATTCTTATGCTTACTAGGAGTGTTCTACACCCATCTTAGTGATCTTCCCCAAATATAACTTGGTAGGTTATCCAAACCACCATTTTTCTCCAAATAGAGTTTATAAATTAACTAGGAGATGAAATTTACCTTAGATCTTTCAATTAGAAGATGGATCTCCAAGATTTTAGATGAAATCTCCTCAAGAACACCCAAGATCGCCCATTTCTCTCTCTAAAACGGCTGCACACTTTGGAGTGGAGAGAAATGAGCAAAAACCCTAAAATCCCGTTTTTATTCTGTGCCTGAAGAGTTCGCGCCGCGAACCCCATGTTCGCGCCGCGATCTTCCCGTGTCGCGAACTCTTCGCGTCGAGAACCTGGTCGTGAACTTCATGCCTCAAAACCCCAAAGTCTCTGGTCGATCTTCGCGTTCGCGAACCATAGTTCGCGCCGCGAACTCATGCTGGCAGCTAGGCTGCAACTTTTTGTTGTCCAATTCGACCCGATTTTGTCCTTAACCATATCAAACGGAGTCCAACTGACACGAAACCAATTTTCACGTCTTTTAAACGATTTATCCGTATTTATCATATTTTTACATAATTTATTTGATTCAAAATTTCAGGTCGTTACACTTACTGGAGATGCGGCGGGTTCGCCGGTTAATGTGACCAAGGAACCATTGTGGGAAAAGCTCATGTTTGGTATGGAGAAGTCGGCGGTGATGGGTCCCAAGGTACTGAGCCAGGCCATGCCAAGGACGATGTCTGCTCCGGCGATTGGTAACACGAAGGGAGTGATGTGGAATTCGGTTTGGTTGAGGAGGATTGGGATGGGTGTACAGCGACCGGTACACTGTAAATAGGTACCGTTTCCGACCATAACCGGAAATAAGGGTTGTGAATCAATGGGGAGGTTAAGGAAGGAGACAATTCGCGGTTGGACGATGTCATGAGTGTTGCCAGAGTCGATAAGGACTGTGACGGGGTGACCGGAGATGAGGCCGGTAATGCGTAGTGATCGAGGGGATGTGGTCCTATGGAGAGCGGCTGGGGAAAGGGATAGGAATTGGGTTGGGTTATTTGGGGGAGTTGGGTCCGGTGGTGTTGGGGTTGTTGGAGGGGTAAGTGGGCTTGGAGTGTGGTGGGCTTGTGAGGAATTAATTTCTGGTGATGGGCTTGGGCTAGAGGAAGGAGGAGAAAATTATTGGATTGAAAGTTGTGGGCTGTAAATAGGGTTGGTATCGGCTAGAAGATGAAATTCATGAGGAATGTTATCCGTGTCCCAAAGCGGCGGATACGGCTCGTCAGGTTCGAGGAGAAGATATTGTGGTGGATTGCAGCGATGACCCAGATGATATTTCTCCATACAGCGAAAGCACAAGCCTTGGCTGCGGCGGGTTTGAACTTCGGTCGGTGTTAAGCGGCGGATGGGGGTACCGGGATTGGGTTTTGGGGGTGTTGGTAAAAGAGCTGGTGGGTTGGAAGTGGTTGGTGTACGGGGAGTGTAGGATGGGTTAAACGAAGGCTTGTTGGAAACAGTTCGTTTACTGGCGGAGAGTTTGTCTTCTACGAGTTTCGCGAGACCATAAGTTTGGTGGAGGGATGTGGGATTGTAGATGCCTATTTCTTGTTGAATGTCGGGGCGTAAACCCGAAATGAAGCAGTTCAACAGTGAGTTTTGTGACAAGTCAGTAACACAATTGCTAATTCGTTCAAACTCGGTTTGGTAAATAGCAACGGTACTATCTTGTTTAAGCTTAAACAAGGTAGCTTGATTATTGGTAAATGTGGATGGACCGAAACGTAATTCGAGCGAACGTGTGAAGGTGCGCCAATCACCCAAGAGATTATTGTTATGCATATATTTGTACCAACTCAAAGCTTCACCTTGAAAGTGAAATGAAGCAAGTGCTACACGTTGTTCGGGTGGAATATTGTAAAACGTGAAGTACTGTTCGGCTTGTAAAAGCCAATCCAATGGTTGAGTACCATCGAATGTGGGCAGTAATATTTTTCGGGGATTTATGGACATGGGTATTGGGTGTTGGAGGAGGCGGGTTTTGGGGTGGTTTGTTGGACGGTGAGGCTTGGGAAATGGTGGTGATGAAATTGGATTGTTGTTCGTATTGGGTGGCGAGTTGTTTGGAGATGATATCGAGTTGGGATTGGGACGAGTTTTGTGCGGATAAGACTTTTTCGGTGGTGTTATTGAGTTTGTTTAGTGATTCCACCATGGCGGCCATGGTGTCCTCGAGGGACGGTGGTTCGCGGCGGGGAGGCATGAGGAAGCAATGAAAGCACCAATGATAGACGCTAATTCGAGCTAGCGATACTCCTAAGAACAAGTGGGGAAGAAGAGACTTTTTGGGACAATTTTCTGAATATCTTCTTAAACAAACGATTACAGTATTTAAATACTGCAAACTACCTACCCATGATCTCCATGTAGGAGCACTAACCATGCATGCATAATAACTAACTATGACTTGGCCATGATGCCTTCTTGATGGCTACTAAAAAGGGAAACATGCAAAACAATAATAACTAACAAGCTTGACTAATTCAACTCTTCATTTGGTGCCTGCTCAATCAAGTAAACGTGCAGGGATTTTCTTGGTACGGTTGGGCCTGGGCGTCACATCTTGGGCTACTTCTTTGGGCTCCGAATTTGGGCTGTCAACCGGCCCACTAACGCTATCAATGTCAGGTGAGATTAATTTTTCTTTCTGATTGTGCTTCAAATGTGTTAATTATGTGATCAATTATGCTGTTGATTTATTTTGTGTGCCCTAATTGTAACGATTGATGATAGGAATAGAGAAACTACTAATTAACTTATTTCTATAACTTATGACAAACACTTACTCCATTAATTGTAAGGAATCAAGCTGAATTTGATGCAATAATGCTAGAGATTGATGGAACTCCAAACAAGTCAAAACTTGGAGCAAATGCAATACATGGAGTATCTCTCAGTGTATGTAGAGCTGGCGCAGGGGCAAAAAACATACCATTATACAAACATATTCAAGAAATATCAGGAACAAAAGAACTTGTTACGCTATTCCTGCTTTTAATGTCATTAATGGAGGTAGCCATGCTGGAAATAATCTTGCAATGCAAGAATTCATGATCCTTCCAGTTGGTGCATCTTCATTTGCTGAAGCTTTGCGTATGGGTAGCGAAGGTTAGCATATTTTTCCAAAAATTTCAACATCAACATTTCAACAACTATTGTTAGGTTTCTGACATATAATTATAGTTTATCACACTTAAGGGAATAATTAAAGCAAAATATGGACAAAATGCATGCAATGTTGGAGATGAAGGTGGATTTTCCCCCAATGTTCAAGATAACAGAGAAGGGCTCATATTACTAACTGATGCAATTGAAAAAGCTGGTTACACTGGCAAGGTATTATAACATTTTTCATCTTCCATTAATTTTCTGTCACAAATTTGACTGATTATATTAATTATACAGATTAAAATTGGAATGGATGTTGCTGCTTCTGAGTTTTTTTCAAAAGATGGTGAATATGATCTTAATTTCAAGAAACAACCAAACGATGGAGCTCATGTTCTTTCAGCTCCAAAACTTGGTGATTTATATAGAGAATTTGTTAGGCATTTCCCGATAGTATCAATTGAAGACCCGTTTGACCAAGATGATTGGTCTTCATGGACTTCATTACAGTCTTCAGTTGATATACAAATTCTTGGGGATGATTTGTTGGTTACAAACCCTAAAAGAATTGCTGAAGGTATTCAGAAAAAGGCTTGTAATGCTCTCTTATTAAAGGTAAGTATCAGAATCATATATATATTTTTTGTATGTTCTCATTTGAAATGCTAATAATAATAATGTTTTTATTTTATTAAAAATGATATCAGGTTAACCAAATAGGTATGGTAACTGAATCAATCCAAGCAGCGGTTGACTCAAAAGCTGCACGATGGGGTGTGATGTTTAGCCACTGAAGTGGTGAAACAGATGATAATTTCATAGCTGATCTTTCAGTTGGTTTGGCTAGCGGACAGGTATTTTTAAATTTTATTATTATCTCTACATATCAATAAATAATTAAATATTATTTTTTGTTAAAATTTTGGTGTTTTTTCATTGTTTTAGATAAAAACTGGTGCTCCTTGCAGAAGTGAGCGATTGGCCAAATACAACCAGGCAGGTCGCATTTTCTTGTTATTTACTTATGAATAAGTTAATTTGTGTTATGGTTGATCTCTAAAAAAACTATCTTATAAAACATAAAGTTTAAATTTTTTATGCTAAGTTTTTGTGGAAATTTAATGCAGCTTTTGCGCATAGAAGAGGAACTTGGAAATGTCCGCTATGCAGGTGAAGCATTCAGATCACCATAAGAAAATAACCAAATAAAAACAATCCAAATTACTACCAAATCCACTTAGGCTTTTAGCATATTCTCAAAATATCGAGATTTTATTGTTGCATTTGTATGTATCTTTTGTTGGTCGTTTTTAGTTGTATTTGACACATCTGTTTTGGCCTTCTGTTATTGTCTTTACTCTTTACCATAGATCCTTTGATATTTGATCCAATATTAATGGTATACACGCTGTCAATGCAAACCAAACTACAACTCAATACAATGGGCATCATAAATACTTTAGGAGTTGTAGACGCATGTAACTATCCTCATCAGTTAACCTAACCAAGATTAGCTTATTTAAACCCAAGTTGTTAGTTTGTGAGTTAGTTAGTTAAGAAGTTTGTTATTTCCCTTTCTATTAGTAGCTTAGTTTAAATAGCTGTAAGCTCCTTCATTGTTTGTAAGTTTTCACAATTAGCTTAATGAATAAGCATCTCTCAAATTCTCTCAATCAAGTTACTCTTATGGTATCAGAGCTCCGATCAATGGAGACCTAACATCTCTGACCTAATTTCTTCATTCTTTCTTCACAATTACAAATCGATTCCTAAAATTCTTCATCTTCTTCAATCAAGATGACTCTAACGACAAATCAATCTCAACCTATTGATCAATCGGATACATCAATAGGAGAAAATGACACAAATTCTCCTAATCATCCTCTCTTCCTTCACCAAAATGATCACCCAGGGCTAATACTGATTTCGAAGAAGCTCTCTGGTTCAGACAACTATGGAGTCTGGAAACGCTCAATGATGATAGCACTTAATGCGAAGAATAAGATGAAAATTGTGATTGGAGAATTGAAGAAACCAGACACGAATTCCCGAATTAGGGCTCTTTGGGAAAGAAACAATGATATGGTTATTTCCTGGATTTTAAATACCATTACAGATCAGATAAGTAACTCTCTTCATTTCATTAACAATGCTTCTGATCTATGGACTGAACTACATGAACACTATGCTCAACTTGATGGTCATCGTGTTTATCAAATTGCAAATGACATAGTTCAGTTGAAACTGAAAAACTGCACTATTGAAATCTATTATCACAAATTAAAAGGATTGTGGGATGAAAGTGATGCATTAGAAGCACCATATCTGTGCATTTGTCCATGTACTTGCAACAATGGTAAAATCAATGAAGAAAGGGATCAACGGAAGAGATTAGTCCAATTCCTCATGGGATTAGATGAATGCTATTCCAACATTAGAGGACAAATCTTACTTATGCAACCACTTCCTACAGCTGCTAAAGCTTACAGTATGGTTTGACAGGAAGAGAAACAAAGAGAAGGAATCCTTTCTAAACCAACAATTACAGCAGCCCTATCTGCACAATCTACTCAATCCAAATACTACAACAACAATAACAATAATGTGAGATACAACAACAACAGATATGCAGGAGACACATCAAATAGGAAAAGCAGTTTTAAAAAGGGAGTATACTGTGATAACTGCCTAAGGGAAGGTCACATAAAAGAAGAATGCTATAAGCTAGTTGGCTATCCAATTGGACATCCACTACATGACAAATTTAAACCACCAGTTAAAACAATCTCACAAGAATTAAAGAATCACAAGACAGTCAACATGGTTCTTGGGAACAATGCATCTTCTGACAACATTGATACATCTCCATCCAGCAATACATACATGAATATGAGTGCTCGAATGGATTACCTTCAGAATCAATTAAATCAGGTCATCTTACTCATGCAAAACAACAAGGATAATACAGAAGGTATATATGTTCCTACTACTCCCCACATTACTGCATCTACATATAGTTTAATAACATCTATTATTTCCAATCTTAAAGACGCTTGGGTTGTGGACAGTGGTTCCACAGACCACATTTCCAACTCTCTTTCACTCATGCACAACATACATCCCTGTCCAACACCAATTTATGTTTCTCTTCCAAATGGCTACAACACACAAGTAACTCTTTGTGGTTCTGTCACCATCAACCCTCACATCACTCTTCATGATGTCTTCTATATTCCTTCATTCTCCTATAATTTACTATCAATCAGCAAACTAGGAAGCCACTTACCACTTACAGTTTTATTCACTCAAATATCATGTTATTTCCAGGACCATCACAGGAGGATTGCTCATGGAACCCTCTATAATGACCTCTACATTCTTGAACAAAGAAGCTCCACCTCAATTCCGCAAATCAACTCAACAACTTCCACAAATCTCCAAGAATCTTATCTATGGCACTCAAGACTTGGACATTCCTCTTTTCATGCTTTAAAACAAATAAAATGTATTTCTCAATTTTTGTCTTGTAATAATTCTTTCAATGAATGTAAATTTGTCCCCTTTCTAAGCAACATGCCTCACCTTTCCCAACAAGCACATCACATGCTACTGCCCTCTTTGACCTTGTTCACATTGATATTTCGGGACCCTATAAACACTCTACTATTAACAATTGTAAATACTTTCTAACAATAGTAGATGACTACTCTAGGGCAACATGGGTCTATCTTATCCCTAACAAACACCATGCTACTTCTCACATAAAAATTTTTCATTCTTATGTCTCCAATTACTTCAAAACAACTATCAAAACAATAAGAAGTGACAATGGTGGAGAATTCCTCAATTCTACTCTCACTGACTTTCTTCATCTACATGGAATCATACACGAAACAAGCTGTCCCTACACACCCCAGCAAAATGCTAGGGTTGAAAGAAAGCACAAACAACTTCTTGAAGTAGCAAGAGCTTTAAAATTTCAGGTTGCATTCCCAAGCCATTTTTGGGGATACTGCATTCTTGCTGCAACCTATATCATAAATAGGCTTCCCTCCAAACCTATCCAATTCAAAAGCCCTTATGAAATGATCTATAAATGACCACCCAATGTCTCTCACCTCAGAATCATAGGCTGCCAGGCCTTTGCTCACAAACATAGTCATGACAAACTAGCACCTCGAGCTACCCAATGTATATTTCTTGGTTATCCAACAAACCAAAAAGGATACCTACTTTTTGACATTACCACACACAAAACCTTTATTAGTAGACATGTCCTTTTCAATGAAAACATCTTTCCTTTCAAACCTGGCACTACTAACACCAATTCAACTTCCAACCAAAATCCTGACACAATTCCTACATTTACTTTCACTACCACAAATGATAATTTTGATCCTTTTGATCCTTACCCTCCATCGAACACCACAGATCATCACACTGATCCTAGTCCATCATCAAACACCTCAATTGACCACCCTAATCCTAACCCTTCATTAGACACTACAAATAGTGCTAATAATCCTACCCCTTCATTAGACATTGTCAACACCCCCACTGATATTGATCCTCCCACACATAACCCTACTGATTCTATTCCCTCACCACCTCCCACACATGACCCTCTTGATATTGACCTTCCTCTTGATCAAAACCCACCACCATTCCGCACTAATATACCAGACCCAACAACCCAACAAACAACCATTCCATCTTCTTCAACTCCACCCAATATCACCACTACTACATCTTCTACTCACCCTTCCACAACAATCCCTCCAAAACGAACCTCTCAAAGAACCTCTAAAATACCTGCTAAATTTGATGCTTACCATCACTCACTACCTAACAAATCTATACCTAACAAATCTACCAATTCAATTCGAAAATTCCATCATTCTCAATTCCTCAACTACTCCAATCTAGCTTCTTCCACTTCAAGACATCTAATAAATTCCATTAACCAAATCAAGGAACCACAATCCTATACTCAAGCGTCTAAAGATAAGAAATGGGTAGATGCTATGCAAACTGAAATACTGGCCCTTGAGAAAAATAATACATGGACACTTACTTCTTTACCAACTGGCAAAACACCCATTGGCTGCAAATGGGTATACCGAGTCAAATGTCATGCTGATGGTAGTATTGAACGATGCAAAGCAAGGTTGGTTGCCAAGGGTTTCACCCAAAAAGAGGGCATTGACTACAAGGAGACCTTTTCTCCTGTAGCCAAAATGGTGATTGTCCGTACCCTATTAGCCACTGCAGTCCATCACAATTGGTTTATTGAACAGTTGGACATCAACAATGCTTTTCTTCATGGAGACCTTCATGAAGAAGTTTATATGTCCATACCCCAGGGTTACAAACACAAGTCTCCTCTAAATACTGTTTGTAAACTGAACAAATCTTTATATGGCTTGAAACAAGCCAACAGACAATGGTTTACTAAACTCACAACTTTCTTAACCAGCCTCCATTTCAAACAGAGCTATGCAGACACATCATTATTCACATATTCTAAAGATCATATTTTTCTGGCCCTAGTTGTTTATGTTGATGATATTTTATTGGCTGATAATGATCAACAATTTCTAAACAACATTAAAACTGAACTCCACACAAAATTCAGCATTAAAGATCTGGGTCCTCTACACTACTATCTGGGTATTGAATTTCTGAGAAACAACACTGGCATCACTATGTCACAAAGGAAATATGTTCTTGAACTCCTTCACACTGCTGGCATACTTGATGAGAAACCATCAAATACCCCTATTGACCCAAATGTCCAATTAAATGATACTGATGGGGATCCATTAACTGATATTACTCTTTATCGTACACTGGTTGGCAAATTGTTATACTTAACAATTACCAGACCAAACATCTCATTCGCAGCCCAGAAATTAAGTCAACATGCCCACAACCCGAGAACTACTCACCTAAAGGCCCTTTTAAAAGTTCTCAGGTACATAAAATTATCCCCAGGACAAGGACTCTTCTTTCCTAAAAGCAATTCCCTGCAGCTTTTAGCTTACTATGATAGTGACTGGGCAAACTGCCCTATTTCAAGAAGATCTATAACTGGCTACTGCATATTTCTTGGTAACTGTCTTTTATCTTGGCAATCAAAGAAACAGTCTGTTGTATCTCGGTCATCCACAGAAGCAGAATACAGAGCACTTGCTGACTGTACATGTGAAATTACTTGGCTTAAATGCCTTCTCAAGGATCTCAATGTTTCTACCACAAGTGCTACAACCATCTTTTGTGATAATGAATTTGCAGTTTCTCTTGCACTAAACCCAGTACAACATGCCAGAACAAAACATATAGAGATTGACTGTCACTTTGTTCGAGATAAAATCAAAGAAGGTCATATAACTCCAAAATTTATACCTTCTACCTCTCAAACAGCGGATGTGCTCACTAAAGGCTTACACAAAACTCCACATCAAATTTGTATATCCAAGTTTGGCATTTGTGACCCCTACACATTGCCAACTTGCGGGAGGGGTAATGGTATACACGCTGTCAATGCAAACCACACTACAACTCAATACAATGGGCATCATAAATACTTTAGGAGTTGTAGACGCATGTAACTACCCTCATCAGTTAACCTAACCAAGATTAGCTTATTTAAACCCAAGTTGTTAGTTTGTGAGTTAGTTAGTTAAGAAGTTTGTTATTTCCCTTTCTGTTAGTAGCTTAGTTTAAATAGTTGTAAGCTCCTTCATTGTTTGTAAGTTTTCACAATTAGCTTAATGAATAAGCATCTATCAAATTCGCTCAATCAAGTTACTCTTAAATATATCATAAAATTATGTATACAATTATAAAATATATGTGTTTGTGGGTCACCCTAACCTGACCAAACCCGTTTCTACTTGCACTCGACCCGTTTTGACCTGAACTGATTTTGACCCATTTCCCAACCAGCCTGACCTGCTCATTTTGCCATTTCTATATGCCACAGGGCATGTACACGGGCCCATCTATTCAGATCTAGGGTTTGTTACTGGTGACTAGACTAAACCACATGTGAGTTAGTGTTCAAATAGTAGAAAGAGTCAATGGAATAATATCTAATCCCATTCGGTGCTATAGATATTCACCAAGGGTTCATGTTGGTCTAGCCGAGTGGTTCCATAGGCTAAAGACCAGAGTTAGCCATGGTTAATGGTCCCTAGCCTATGTGAGGCCCAGTTGACATGGTGAAAAGTAGAGAAATGGAGATAGTGATACGGATGTGAATTAACTATGGTTAAAATGGAGTGACAATCCCATTTTTCTCATTTGAGTTTCTGCAGGAGTTGCATATATTATCAAGACATTTTAATTTTGGTAGTCGTTTTGTTTGTTTACTTTTTATATGGTACATGTTGATTTTGCTCTCAAGAATCTAGTTTTAATTGCAATCCAAGGTTTAATTCCTTAGCTTCTCCAAGTTCTTTAAACATATTTTATGGCAGAAAATTTATTTCACTTGACTTCCATTTTCATAGAAATATTTAACATTTAGAAAATATAGGTATTAAAATGGTATATATATATATATATATATATATATATATATATATATATATATATATATATATATATATATATATATATTGTAGAATTAAAATCAGAACCACTTTTGGCAACAGAACCGGAAGAACTAATTTCGACCAATCAGAATTAAGGAAATTTGAATTTTCCCCCTAAATTCGTGAGGGGTATAATTGCCATTTCTACAATCCTTATTTATTTGGTAACTGATCATTTAATTAGAATATCCCTATTTACTCCCCTTTCTCTCTCATATTTATTAAATTCTTTCATCTTTCCTTCTTATCTTCTCCACCAAAAAATAAAAAACCCTACACACACTTACAGCCGCCATCCTTACTTCCGGTAACCATATTACCACTCTTGCAGCCTTTACAACCGCCGCTCATCACCCCCGAACTCTCTTTAGTTTCTGTTAGAACTCAGCCCTATAGCGGCGGTGGTGGTTCCGGTGGCGACATAGTAGCAAACACAAATAAGGTACGGTGATGATGAAGATTTGGCACCGATGGTAACAAAATCATTTCTCTATCTACACGATTTCATGAGAGCCGGTTCTAGAGCATAATTTTACGACGTGTGGCGGAGATTTCCAGCGAGGAGATTTCTGTCAAAGGTAAGTAATAGAGAGCAGAGGTAATCTGCGTATTTCCGACGAGTTAACGGATATTGTAGCATCAACATCCTTAAAGACGGGTGGTTAGGAGACGTACATAAGTGTTAAAGTGTTTGATACATAGATGTTATTTGGATACATAGATGTTTGGTAAAGTGAGATACATATATGTTATGATACATTTATTTATCGGTTATATATATATATATATATATATATATATATATATATATATATATATATATATATATATTGGAGAGTTATATAGAGAACCCTATATTTTGTGTATAACTAGGGCTGTCAAATCGTGCCATCGTTTCGTGTTTCTGGATAACACGACACGCACGACACGAAAACGTTCAACACGAAAACGACACGACACGAAGTCGTGTTTTATTTTGCTAACACGAACACGACACGATTAAAAAAACGATAACACGACAAACACGACAACACAAAATAAATAACAAATTTCTTACTTATTACATGCTAAAAACACGATAAACACGATTAACACGACAAACAAGACAAAATCATAACTATCGTGTCAATTTCGTGTTAATCTCTGAACACGAACACGACACGACACGACTTCGTGTTTGTTTTACACAACACGAACACGACACGAACACGAATTCAAATTTCAGTTTCGTCCCAATTTCGTTTCGTTTCGTGTATTTTTGTCGTGTCGTGTCAGGTTTTGACAGCCTTATGTATAACCCAATCTAAATAATTGATTTTCGAAATCAACGAATCATGGAAGATACATGAATAGATTTGATGAGGGACCCTCAAATATAGGTTTGCATGTAGGTCATTCATGCATGTATACATATATGTTATCACACATGTATGTTATTCATGTATGTATCATAAGTGTTATTTGTGCATGTATGTTTTTCAGTATTTTTGATTTTTTTTAAGTATATGTTTGATTTAGGTTAAATGTTATTGGTTTGCATATGTATTTGCTAAATTTTGATTGGGTTAGGCGGGTTCTTCTATGTTACCATGAAATATGGGTTCTCTATATAACTCGACCCTATATATATATATATATATATATATATATATATATATATATATATATATATATATATATATATATATATATATATATATATATATATATATATAGTGGTGGGTTCATGCGAGAACCTCCTATTTGCGAGAACAGCGAGAACGAATATTGGTCGTTAGATAATAAGATGTGTGGCTAAGATCTAATGATAATTTTGTAAATAAGTAAACTTCAATTTAGGGGTGGAGGGGTAAAAGAGTAAATTGCTTTTTAATTAATTAAAGAAACCTAAACAATCCCCTAATCTCATTCAACAGCCGCGCGCACACACACACACTTGTGTGTGTGTTTTGGAGGTTCTCTGCACATCAAGATCTCCCTCTTTTGCCTTACCTCTTCCGGCGAGCTCCTCTACAGCCGTCTGAATCACCACCAACTGCAATGTGTGATTACATTAACCATCGATTGCCGGCGAGTATGACGTTCTTCGTCTTCCGTTACAAACCACCGGTGAGTGCTTCTGGAGGTTGTTTAGATTTTAAATCTGTGAAGAATAAAGGGGGATCCCGAGGAAGGCGCCGATGATGATGGTTTCTTTGGTTCCAAATGTACTTATCCATAACCATCGTTTCTTCCTCGGCATGATTTCCGACGATGATATATGGTTTCTTCAGTTCCAGAAGACGAGCTATGATTTCTGACGACGAGTTATGGTTTAAGTCAATGTAGAAGAAAGGTGATCCGGCGAGTTTACGGTTTTCCGGCGCCGCCGTCGCCGGTGTATCTAGGGTTCCGACACGACTTTTTTTTCCCAGTGGACTGCTTGTTCACTATTGTTTCTATGTTGTTCATTTGTTCACTAATGTTTTGTACGGTTTTATTAGAATTTGTATTTGTTCACTAGTGTACTAGGTTAATATTTTTTGAATATGAAAGTTCATTAGCTTTTGTAGGTTGTTCTATCTCAGATTTGTTCAGTATAAATGTGTTCACTAGTGATCAATAATGACTTATTGATTTAATTATGGTTCTGTTAACGGGTTCACTAGTGATCAACAAATTTTAGTTGGGATTGCATAAATGTGTTCAATGATGAACACGCGCCGCATCAGTTAAATATGATAATTATATGTAACTAATTTTTCTATTAATTAAATTGCTTTATTTGAAAAAGATAAAAGACCTTATTACCCTTTTAATTAAAAGAGTAACTAAAATAAATGAGTGACCAATATTCGTTCTCGCTGTTCTCGCAAATAGGAGGTTCTCGCATGAACTCACCCCTATATATATATATATATATATATATATATATATATATATATATATATATATATATATATATATATATATATATATATATATATATATATATAATTTTCAAATACTTAAAATAAAAGATTTTTTAACCCTTAAATAGAGGTGTAATCGAGTCGAGACAGCTCGTGAGCTACTCGAGATCGACTCGGAAAATACTCGGAATCGATTCGTTGTGAATCGAGTCGAGCTCGAGCTCGAGCTACTCGAGTAGGGCTTCGAGTCGAGTTCGAGTTCCAAAAGACACAGCTTGCTAGGCTTGCGAGCCTTATCGAGTTTTTATTTAATTACATTTTTTACCCTTTCCATATATATAATTACCTTTTTACCCTTTTCCATATACATATTTACAACAAAAACGTGCACTTATATAAAAATCAAAATTTTTCGAGGCGAGTCGAGTCGAGCTCGAGAGTATCGATACTTTCACCGAGTCAAGTTCGAGCTTAGAAATGGAAGCTCGTCGAGTATCGAGTCGAGTTTCGAGCTCGAGTTTTAGTTGGCGAGTCGAGCTCGAGCTTGGTAGAACTCGGCTCGACTCGACTCAAATCATTTACACCCCTATCCTTAAATCAAATTAAATAATTAATATTAATAAACCCTTAAAGCAGATACATTGTAATTTAAGGTATAGAAGTTATTTATTAAAATTATTACATGCTCCAAAAACAATATTTTTTCCAACACCACCACCTCGCCAACGCTGACATCCTAACACGCCTCCTACTAGTAAAGGCTCTAAATCTTAATCTCCCATTGATCTGTTCTAAATTTCATGAGATCTCAGTAATCTCAAATACATATCTCAAATACTTATAATGCATTTAGGATCTTTCCTTAAATAGCCGGCTGAAAATTCAGCCAAATACTTTCTACTTTTGTGTCCGCTTTGAGTTTAAAAAATATTGCAATTGGCCAGACTCGAACACGCGACTTCCTACTCAGCATTACAACGCTTTAACCTCTGAGCATCATGGAATCATGTTTATCATTTAGTAACAGTTGTATCTATTAAGCACGAGATTTATGTAGGGCATTTGCTTTAGAAACAAGGAAGTTAATAGGGTTCGGGAAGCAGATAAGTTTGCATCGGTATTGTACAAAATCATCACAACTCCTGCCAATGCCTGACGTGAACCACCCTACAATGCTTTGTCGTTTCGATTCCCTCACCTATATGAACCCTTCAATACTTGCTCCCACCATTAAATGTTGTCCTCACACAGCGACCTCAGACCTTGAACTTCTAATTATTTTCTCAAATTGATTCATCTTCAACTTTTCACTAATTTTTCAGGTAATGTAATTGATCTCCTATTTACTTGCAGAATTTTGAATTGTGGCCAGGACTTAATTTCGAATTTGATTTGTATGTTTAATTTTCTTGAGCTATGGGACTCTTTGATGGATTGCCTGTTCCTCAAGATAAAATGGTGAGTTCTTAACTTCTAATTAATCAGTTCTAATTTGATTTGTATGTTTAGTTCTCTTGAGCTTTGTTAAATTATTTCACCTTCTGCTCCAATCGAGCCGACGAAGAAGACATTTCTGAAATCGTCTTTGTTGGGAGCAATACTGTACCCACCAGGTAGGTATTCTTTATTTCGTTTCCCCTGTTGTATCTTCTTTTTTATGTGGTTTTTTTATGTTTATCCTTACATTTTGCTTTGGTGTTTTTATCTTAATTTTTATAGTAAACATCATGCTATGATACAGCAGCAACCGAAGCGGAAACGACCTGCTCTAGCTATGTAATGAATTGTGTTTGTTTTTACTTTTGTGTATTGATGTGCGGTTGAGATCTAGCTAATATGCAATTAGGGATGTATTTAATATTTATAAATTAAAAAATTCCTCATGTGAGATTTGGTTTTTTTCTTGTTGTATTTCTTGTGTTGCCATGTGTTAGGAACCGGGATCATTTTAGTTAATACTAGCTATAACTTCAATGAATGGATTAGTTGGTGTGGTTTTGGTCCGAATGTTTTCCATGGAGTTCCAATGAAGTTTAATCGATAGAAAATTGGATTGTCATTGCAGTGCTTCAGTACAAGTTGATTCTTCGCTAGCTACCCTTGTTGATAGAGACTGTTGCAAGCTTACAAGTTTTTCGTGTAACCAAACAAAACCACCTTAAATTGCAAGTTATTGCTTTTTTTTCCTTCTGTAACCAAACCACCTTAAATTGCTTTATGTTGTTTAATCACTTAACAAGCCTGCAGTAACAATGCAGTAGTGTTGAGAGTAAACCATGCCCGTGTAAGATAAAGAAGGATCTGAGTAAAATTCCTTTAATTGTAAGTTTTTCTTCATTGAATGATGTTAATTTGAAAATTTAGAGTAAATATTCTCTTGTCTCCAGTGGTCCCTTAATTTGATAAGCATCGTAATTTGACAACTAATAGTTGCATTGCACTTAATGTTATATGATCTAAAAGCAACATATGCGGTATTAATACAACACCCTAACCAATTGAGTTACTAGAACATATGTTTCTTACTTGAATTGTAATTTCTTTATTAATCACTTAAACCTTAAAACGTTAAAATTACCGCCACCATCCGCGACCACCGCCACCACAACTGCCACCACAACTCATCAATTGGTCGCTACAAAATATAGTCACCAGGTACCCGCCGCCGTATTACGCGGGTACCTGCTAGTAAACCCTAACAAATCACCAAGTAGTAGTAGATCCAACACATCAATTCATATATTCGAACAACTTTTCTGATACCATATAACAAAAATAGAAACAGGATTTTGCAATTACAAGAGAGCATTACCATTTGCCGTTAATTAGGGGGGGAAATGGGGTGCTCTCTTTCCGGTCTTAACGCCCTATACGACGCCGTTAACGGTGGCGCTGATGTTTGGATCAACGACCACCGCTTCAAGGTCGTCCGTCAGCTCGGTGAGGGTGGTTTTGCCTACGTCTACCTAGTCAAGGAGGTGATCACCGACGCCTCCGGTGTCTCCAAAAAATTCAAAGATCCCTCTCACATCGCCGGTAAATTCAAATCCCCTAATTTGCGACTCCAGTTCTTAGGGTTTCAAATTTCAAATAATCTGCATTGATTTGTTGATTTCGTTATACTTGTGAATTGTTCTGATCCTGATTTGGAGTGAGATGTTGTGATTAAGGGAGGTCAATCGGTCATTATGAATTTTATAGATGAATGATGATTAATCTGCAGAAGATGGAACTTACGCTATGAAGAAAGTTCTGATTCAGAATACTGATCAGCTGGAGTTGGTGAAGGAAGAGATCCGTGTATCTTCACTGTTCTGCCATCCAAATCTGCTACCATTGCTTGATCACGCCATTATTCCAGTAAAGGTAGCTTGATTATACAGTTTATTTATTTTGAGGTTTGTGATCATATAAATATCGTTACAAGTTTAAGTAAAGATCATAAAGCTTATGTATAAAATGGACTTAATTTTTGTTTGAAATTATGCTTTCATTTTGTTTTTTTGAGCTAAGATTTGCTGACTAGGGTGCACCAGAACAAACATGGACACATGAAGCATACCTGCTGTTTCCAGTACATTTGGATGGGACATTGTTGGACAATGCAAATACAATGAAATCTAAAAAGGAGTTCTTTTCTACATCTCATGTTCTTCAAATTTTTCGACAGGTAAACTAACTAATTATTATTTTTTAAAATAATTAGTGCATCAAGTATGATTACAAAAACAATAATGTTACAGTAATAATCTAAATATATGAATTAAAAGTATTTATGCAGCTTTGTGCAGGACTGAAGCATTTGCATACACTTGAACCCCCATATGCACATAATGATGTAAAACCAGGAAATGTTCTTTTAACACATCGTACAGGTCAACCACCTTTAGCAATTTTAATGGATTTTGGGAGTGCTCGTCCCGCTAGAAGACAAATTCGCTCTCGATCTGAAGCATTACAACTGCAGGTTGTTTTCTGCCACATATTTTATATTTATTTAGGATATATATATATAGGTAATCGTTCAAGTAGTCCTTAATTTTCTTGTAGTTCTAAGGGATAAATCTCAACCATTGATCTATAATAATTAATGGTCAAGATTAATCACATATTTTATACATGGAGGGGTATTATGGTCATTTGGCACCCACATAAATTTTAATCCAATTTTTTTTAATTATTATTGTTTTATTAGTTTTGTTATATTTTTTTATTATTTTATTGTTATTAAATTTTTTCGTTAAGAAAACAATATTAGTTGATAATCACATGTGGTTATATACTTAATCACATGTAATGTTTTTTGTATAATCACATGTGATTGTATACTTGATCACATGTAATGTTATTGTACAATCACATGTGATCAAGTATACAATCACATGTTATTATCATGTAAAAAAATAATTAAAAAAATTAAAGAATTTTGTGAGTGTCAAATGACCAAAATATCCCTCCTTGTATAAAATATGTGATTAACCTTGACCATTAATCAATATTGATCAATGGTTGATATTTGTCCCTTGGACTACAAAAAAAGTAAGGACTACCTTGAACGCATCTCTACTTATTTAATCATAATTTTATCTAGAGTGTCAAACATGTGAAACTAAAAAAGAAAGAATTTAGCTTACGGGCCAATGGGTCAAACGGGTTGAAAGTCATCCAGAATGTAGGTTAGATTGAATTGTGTATGCTGATTACCGGTTTGTTTGGGTATTGATCAGGAATGGGCATCTGAGCATGTTTCAGCACCTTTTCGAGCTCCTGAATTGTGGGATTGCCCCAGCCAAACAGACATTGATGAACGAACTGATGTTTGGTCACTCGGCTGCACTTTGTTTGCCATTATGTAAGAAACATCTCTCTCTCTCTCTCTTGCAAATTGCAAATTGCAAACAATCATTAATTAATAATGGGTTTTGTTAATGACAGCCATAAGGGCTGTCTCTAACATGCATAAAATGATTGTACATTCATTGATGATGTAGTGATCCTAAAATGCAGGAGGCAGTTTTTATATTGATTTTAGCTTCTTATTGACAACTAGTCCCTAAGGGCTGTCATTATCATTTTCCATTAATAATTTCAGAAAACATGCATCCACTTATGAAACCAAGCAACATATACATACAAGTTTATGTATCTATATTCAATAGGTATGGCGCGTCCCCGTTTGAGTATGCATTAGGGGAATCAGGAGGAAGCTTGCAATTGGCTATTATGAATGGGCAGATAAAATGGCCAGCAGCCGGCCCTAAACCGCCTTATCCAGAAGCTCTGCATCAGTTTGTTTCATGGATGATTCAGCCTCAGCCCACTGTTCGACCACATATTGATGACATCATCATTCATGTCGACAAATTGATCGCCAACTTCTCTGTTTGACAGATACCAGATTTCTTATAGATGACAGTTACTTGATATAACCGTTTTATTGTTATAAGATTTCATTAAGTTTGTGATTGTTGTGGACATAAATAAATGAGATATCTCTGTTAAAGAAGCATACATAAACATACACATACCATGCCCCTTCCTACAGGTCTAGTCAACTTGTTATTTTTCTTCCGTAAGACTCTAATTTTCTACCTTTTTACTTATTTATTTATTATTATTATTATTATTATTATTATTATTATTATTATTATTATTATTATTATTATTATTATTATTATTGTTATTATTATTATATTCCTTTGGCATGTAGTCCGGTTGGTAATGATATGAGGAGACTTGATAGACTTTTATTGTAGTTGGCATTCCTTTGTACATGGTCCACTTCAAAATCAAATTTGGTTGGAAAACCAACTTTTTCGTGCAGGACATTTATGTACCAAATTGAATACAGTTGACTTGCTTAGAGCATTTTTATGATGACTTTTATGTTTTAAAATTTTACTTGACATAATCAGTTAATCACGAACAAAGACTAAAAAAATGTGTTTTTATACAATCTTTCATTGTACTTGTATATGATGCTTTCTTCAAAATATTTAAATTTTTTATTGAAATTTAATTTTGTTAAAGAAATGTTGTAATTATTTATTTATTACTTCCTCCGATTCAAAATAAGTGTTACACTTTCCTTATATGAGTGATTCAAAATAAGTGATACACTTTGAAAAATTACCTTATTTGATAAAAAATAGTAGGATCCACACCCACTAACTATCTACTTTAACAAACTGAAATGACCTATTTACCCTTACTTTTTACTTTTAAACATTATTAACCCCACTATATTCAAAAGGTGTGAGACCCATTATCCACTAAGCATTCAATTAATCTAATTTAACCATCACTATAATCTGTTGCCTCAAAAACTATGAAATCCAAAGTGTAGCACTTATTTTGAATCGGAGGAAGTATTATTTTACATGCAAACATGTAAAACTCTTTTGTGTAAATAACTTCAATGAACTTATTTATCTTGAATATAAAGTAAGTACCATTGCTGATATGCTCGCATACTTAGGTCGTGCAGATTGTCAGCTGTCTGCACATGCCTAGAGTATTATCCTAAGGGTAACAACTTAGCGCCTATTTTTCTTTATCCACAATTTTTTTTTTTTAAACGGCAAATAATAACAACGGAAGCCTACTCGTAATATTATAACGAGCACTCCGGGTTTGAACTTCTTTACGGGGCAAATTCAGCCCCATAGAAATTTCCATGGAAAAATTATTTAACACTACACAGAGGTGTTTACATTCAATCAAGTTTGTAATTCTTTATTATTCTTAATAAGTTAAATGATTAAAAATGTGATCAAATGTATTCACCCCGCCCCCTTTAGCCTTTACACATAAACTCGATCGTTAATATTGTTGTTATAATACATTACTCAGGGACCAACACCAATACTAATAAAACATGTTGAAAAGGATAACGTCACTAATGTATGATCTACCCTTAGATATCATATCTATCGATATCAATTTAATCAAACTGAGAAAAAACTAACAATATTTATGAAATATTAACCGAATTATGTTAAGGGAAGCCATTGTATGCAAGATTCTGTAGAAAGTTTCTCGTAATTAAAGGAACTTTAAACAACTTAACACTACGTGGTAATGTGGCATAGACGTTTGACAAAACTTTTACCGACAACATGTCGTCAGTATAGGTGACATCTATACCAACGACATCTATCCCGACGAAAATTTGAAGCTATAGCGACGAGGCTGTGACGACGACTGTATGCCAAAGACTTGTCGTCGAGACAAGCTATACCGACGGAATGTCGTCGGTATATGGTGTTTTTCTTGTATTGATTACCAAGCTCAAGCTCAATTCGATTATTTAAACTGAAGCTCGAAACTCCACTGGAGCTCGATTGAGCCTTATTTTTTCAAACTCGAGCTCGACTCAAATAGGTAATCAGCTCGACTCTAGGTTGATTTCAAAGTATTTTTCTAGAAAAGTGGGCCCATTAGAAGCATCTACGGCCCAATTAAACTGGTACCCCACCAAAATGACCACCAGCCACAAGGTTATTTACTAGTCTTTCCTCAGCCACTTACAACATTTCAACTTTTATTGGATTCTCCTTCCAGCACATAAAACTCCATGCATATATAAAGACCTCACATATAGCAACGATCAACTACTTGATAAAAATATTAAATCAAAAAATGTGGAGTTCTGATCATAATTCAAGTAGTTACAGTTTCCGTTGTAACTGCCACCCACCCCTAAACCCTAGTTTATGTACCTGTTGCCATGCATCCAACCCCATGAACCTGTGCTACAATGATGTATTGCCAAATTACCAATTTGCCCCTCAAAATCCCAACTCTAATGTTAACGACAGTATTCCTTTTAACCCTAATTTTGATACAGTGATCAATGATCAGAAAGTTGGCGAGCAAATTGAAATTGATTCTTGGTTGCTTCTCAATGAAGATGAAAACAATGGAAATGATCAGGGGGGTATTCCGGGTATGCTTCCGGTTCAATCTTCTAGGGAAGAACAAGAGCAGATATTCGCATTTTCTCAAGGAATTCAACATGATTTTTCAAGACCTTCGTTTAATAACACGTTTGCAAGTTTTATGAATGTAAGCTTTAATTTCTAAACTCCTTTTATCAGAGAGTAACCATAAATTAATACTCTTAAAAACTGACTTAATTAATATTCTCTCATGAGCTTCAATTCATCTCTAAGATATGATATTTAAGATTTTTGTTGTTTATTTGGTTGCTCTTTTTGAACTTTATTAATTGGTCCCTTGATCACTTTTTCGCTTTTTTTTAAAAAAAATTTCTTGGTGTACTTTATGCCAGGGATGTCCTAAAAGTTATAACAGGATTTCTATTTCTGTTTGAAGAGCTTATCATGTGAATAAGCTTTCTAGCACTAGCTAGGTATTTCAAATTCACGTGCATATCACATGGCATAAATCACTTCTTGTCGATGAGGTATGTACCAATTTGCCCTTTACATGCTTCTTGTCATAAGAATCTATCATTCTTGATCGAGTTTCATGAGGATTTCCTACCGATTTTTCTCTCTAATGATACGATTTTATAGGCATGCATGTAAAATATACCCACTAATTAATTAATCTTAAGTGTGTCGACAAACTATTTAATTAGATTTTTAAACTACCAAAATATGCTAATATTTTCTTGTTTTATTCAACAGTTGGACCATTTGATAACTTCATAAATAATTAACGTATATACTGAATATAACTTCTCTTATAATTAATAAAATCATTTAGGAAGTGATCATCTGAATACGTATTTACGAACTTTTGACTCGTTGACTCCTTTGACATGTTTCACTTTAGTTTTTTTAATATATTTAACCATCCATTTGTTTTAATATATATAGGTTTTCACCTCTAATGTTTACCGCTTCCTTTTAATGAACACTCAGGCATCTCTCCCACCAACGGTCACTAACAGTTTTCCAAACACTGCGGATTTTCCAAGAGGATGGGGAGTAGACCAATTCTCACTTTTACCCTTTCATCATGGAAATTTTACTGAAGAAACAGTTGGAAGCCATTCAAACTCAACAAGCATATCATCAGAAAGAACACAAATACAACTAATTCCAACAGATACATCAAAAAAATCCTTCAACTTCCCTCCAATGACTAGGCAAGAACGAGTCCTACGTTATTTTGAAAAAAAGAAATCACGAAAATACGAGACGAAAAAACATCATTCCTCGAGGAAAACATTTGCACTAACTCGACCTCGAGTACGAGGTAGGTTTACAAAGAGTTCTCAAACAGATACAAAGACCAATGTTTAATTGAAGTAATGTAAATAGCAATAAGAAAGCACAAGTTGCAATTGTGTTGGTGGTCGATCTCTTGTTGAAGTTGGATTATGATATTAAATTAGTAATTTGCTTGATAGATTATGAATTTATTATGATTTCATGACCTATCTGACTAGACACTTAATCTTGCTCTTTTTTAGAGGACACCTAAAAAGAACAAACACTTTATGGGACCATTATGTTAGTGATATTGTATCCGAGATAGTAAAGTTGAGGGTAAAAACACATCCAACTTTGACTAGGAAAATAAATAGAAATGCAAATATTTTTGGAAGAAGTAATTAATAGTCTCAAATTAAGGAAAGTTTACTTCTGTTTTGGAAGAATTTACAGATATACTACAACATATAGATACATGCTGTGTATGAATAATTTTTGTGGTATATAAAATAAGGAGAATTGATATTGGTACCATAACTTTTAATGGTTATACAACACTGTACAAATTTTATAATTGACTGTACAGGTATATTAAGCATCGGATGTGGTATATACATTAAAAATTGTGGTAAGAAAATCACCCCCTTAAAATAAGGGACCAAATTTATAAGGTAAATTACTTTTTAACAAATAAAGTTCTTAGTGCAAGTCAAAATGGTTGACCAGCCTACACTTTTTTGTCAACTTTTTTAAAAACTGTATAATATGATTACAATAACCTTTTGGTTGTAGACACTTAAGTATACTACAGGTGACTTTGAACTCTTTTAACTTGTTTCTATTTAGCCCGCTTTTTTTATTTACCAAATTGACCTCTTTTTAATCAAATATAATGTAATTGTTTAAGGAAAATTTTAACTTTCTTGAAGTATCAATTATTCATCAATAATAATTATTTAATGGTAAGATTAAACATATATTTTATATTTGGAGGGGTATTTTTATCATTTGATACTCACAAAATTTTTATTATATTTAAAAAAAATTCGTTAAAAAAAATATTATGTGATTATATATTGGATCAGATATGGTTATACAATAGAATCGCATGTGATTGTATACTTGATCACATGTGAATATACAAAAACATCAAATGTGATCAAACATACAATCACATGCGATTATACAAACATATTATATGTGACTAAGTATATAATCACATGTAAATATCACATAATATTATTTTTTTAACAAAAGAATAAATTAACCAGAAAAAAATAAAAATTGAATTATATTTTTATGAGTGTCAAAATTTAAAAATACCCCTTCATATATAATGCAAGTGGTTAATCTTGAATATTAATTATTATTGATAATGATTGAAATTTATTTCTTAAGATATAAAAAAATTAAAGATTTCTATATTTTAAATATAATCTAAATTAACCTATTATCACATAAATGGTTAAATTCCCCCCCTTAAATCAAAGTATAATTTTTCTGGATATGAAATTGCATGTTAGATTTTCAGGTTATAACTCATAATTAGTGTCAGATATTTAAGAATAAAGTGCCAGATATTATCTTTCAGTACTTTTCCACACGTAAGAAAGAAGTGCACACGTGTACAGCTTGGGCCCCACACAGAATGTGCAAAGGATATGATGTAACGATGCTGTATCTTGATGTAAAAAATGTGGTCACAAACCCATTGAAATATTATATGGCTGTGCTTTTAAACTTTCCAATGGTCCAATTTTCGGTTCACTTTTTCATTTCTTATGGGTATCTAATTCTGCACTCCCATTCGTTCTCATTTGATTGTTAACGAGGTTTATCTAACCTATGTTTTGCGTCGGGATAAAAATATTAGTTAGGAAGACTTCAAATTACTACTTCTTCAAACCATAATCGTCAGTTACCTTATCTAATCATGTACTCTAGTTTCGAGCTTTTGTAATTTCAGTGCTCAGGTTGCATAGAAGTGTTAGACGACAAATTAGGTTAGTTAGTTAGCCCAAGTCTTGATGCAGACTCAAAAAGACGATAGTATAGATTGGACCCGTTGATTCAATAAATACCGGGACAATCTAACCAAAATCACGTTGATTCAAGAATTCCCTGGGATTGATCTTCAAAATTTATTTAACACAGAACACAATTCTAGAGAATTTTTTTTTGATTTTTGTAAAAACAACAACTGATTATTGCATTCACTAAAACATACTTTAAATATGACTCAGATTTTCGAATGAGTCAAAAACAACAAACAAACAAACAGACCATAAACTGGACCTAACACAGTCTAACAAATTAAGGAAAAAACATAAAAACGCAAATAAAGTGTCCAAAAACAGTGTTTTTGGGCTGGAAAAGGCGGTTTACCATGTCATAGTCCTCGTCACAAGCTTCAATTTGGTTACTCGCGGGTCTGAAACGGAAACCCGAGGCAAAAGTTATGCCTTTTTCAGTTGAGCCCATTTCCTTACACGATATGGGCTTCTAGAAATAAAAGGGTCACTTTTCTACATTTAGGCCTGCATCAAGTGTGCTTGTTAGCTTATTATGGTCCATCAGGCTTTGTTACGATTGCTATTGATATAAGATCATGTAATGCTTCTAAGCATGAATCAAATACAGTTCACCTTCTATTGTTTTACACTCTCTTCAAGATAATATGCTTTCCACCCATGTAGAAAATCAATCTAATGTATGTGTCCTGTTTAAATTTTTATGTGTAGTGGTAGCCATTTTGACCTGTTTACTTCTAAATGGATTGATTCGGGTTATAATTTACCTTTAGCCGATCAAATATGTAAAACTACTAGCTTAAAATAAAGGGTTTTGCTAATGACATTTTGTAAGATTGTCATTAGAAAGAACCTTATAACCATCAAAGAGAACCTTATAACTACCCACTAATTATGATTGAAAATTGAATGATAACTATAATAAAACATGTAATCATAACTATCTGATGACTGTAATTGGATGATCTTAACTTCCTAATATTGTTTATTGAAACCACCCACCTAAAATGGTAATAAAAGTTCTCTATTAATAAACCATGTCGTTAGCATAACCTTAAAATCAAATATGTCATAAGGATCAAATTGACTGAAAGATCCCTGGAGAGTATTTGTGATGCATAAAACCCATCTAAAGGATTTTATGAAATAAAGAAATAAAAAAATAAAAAAATCTAAGTATTATTAAACATGTATAACTTAGAGTTATATTCAAAAAAGTCTTTGATTTTTATGAAGTCTCAAGTAACCACCACCATCATCAAATCACATCTGATTCAATATACAACCACCACCGCCGCGACCACCTCTGCTCGTAGGCCGCCGCCCGCCACCGCCGATCCCCGTCGCCGCAATCACACATGTGATTGAAAGCAGCCGACGGTGGTGAGGGGTTGCGATGGTGGAGACGGTGGCCGGCAAGAGGTTGGTGGTGGTGGTGGTCGGCGGTGTTGAATCACATGTGATTTAATACACATGGAGTGGCGGTGGTGGTAGTCGGCGGTGTGCAATCACATGTGATTTAATACACATGGGGATGGTGATGGTGTTGATGTGGTAAATCACATATGATGTTAGTGGTGGTGGTAAATTTGAGGGTTAATTGATAGATTTGTCCGTCAGAACTTTACAAAAATAATGGAATTTCTTGAACGTTTCTCTTATAACTTAATCATTTATTAATTTTTTTAATATCATGAACAAAAAGCTTCAGACCAACCTTACACCTCATCATAAACCCTGTTTTCGAACCCGCTCGACCCCATTTTGCACCTTTACTTGTGCGCTTAGACTAACGCAACAAATGAGCAAAACTTGATGCTTCTTATTTAGACCGAAGTATGCATTGTAGTATCTTTACTCTCAAACATGAGTACATGATGGTCTTTAGTTAAAATCAAAATAGCATAGTAAAAGTAAAAAATTAACTCAACTATGGTTTAAAATAAAGTGAAGATGATAGTGGTGGTGTGTGTTTGATTGCACTTTTCACCTCCCAAATCAGGAAAGATATGAACCACCGGGAGTTAGAATAAAGATATGCACTTTTCTCATAAATTTATGGTATATAATAAACAATATTTTAGCCTAGTGTTTGGATTAAAAGTTGTATTTGGACCACACTTCACAAGGCAAAAGGATCTACTTAAGCATTACTGTTGGCTATTCACTACCTTTTACTTTTCCACAAGTATAAGTCTTTAGTACCACTAGATTAGATTTATTGTAATTGTTTTGTGCCATACAGAAACAAGATAAATATAGCCATGAATGTAACCAAAAGTTATTCTGTCTTATTTTTTAAACATGTTGCAGTTATCCTTTCGCTCTGTGTCTACAAATCTTTTTTTCGTATCATATTCAGATTTAATTAGTTCTCAGCCAAGAAATGAATCTGATTGATAGTGTTGAAATGTGAGGTATACATGGTAATGTCATATTTTATTTTATTTTTTGTATTGTATTTGTTGTTAGTTTTATGCAGGTAAGTACAAGGACCAGTTGTGTCATTCTTCTTATTTTAGGGTTAGTTATGTAGTTAGGTTAGATATTTTGTTATATCTGTTAGGTGTGTGATTGGGGTTTGTCCATCACACATTATCTGCGTGTTTAGCTTTCTCTCTCTCGAGATTTTAGGGTTTTCATCTTCTTCTTGATAGATCGAGTCTGTTCTTGAGATTATGAGATTGTGAGAGTTTTATTGTAGTGAGACTTTGTTTTGTTATTGGTCTATTGACCGGTTATAGTTTAATGGAAAGGTTTTTTATGTTGAATCTCGTTGTATCTTTTTCTGTACTTGTTTGAATCAAGTTTTCTTCATGGTATCAGAGCTATAGGTTGCATCTGAAGAAGTTTAGTTGAAGATTAGAGTCAGTATTTCATTGATTCTGGAAGAAATCTTCGATAGGGTATTCTGTTCGTTGATTAGGGTTTTTGTTCGTCTTGTTCGTCGATTTGGTTTCTGGCTTCACCGATTTCTCATCGGTGACTCTTCCTGAAGGTTAGAGTTACTCTCGTTTGTTAATCGGTCAAATCCCTCGGTGTTCTGATCTTCATCCTTTCCGTTATCTCATAAAATAGAGACACGTTATCTCTTTGTTTTTTGTTCGTTGTTCCTGAGTAGATATGTGGTATTCCTTTAGTTGAAGGAGATCTGTTGATTCATCTGACGATTATAAAAGATCAGGTTCTATCAAATCTTCGTTCAGTAAAGGTATCGTTTCTATTTCTATTGTTCGTTCTTCCGCTGCTATTGGAGTAACTCTGTTAATCAGAGTTATTGGGCTTAAATCACTGTAAGTATTCTGTCCTACTCTGAGGTCGTAGCAAGTAACCTTGTGTGTTGGAGGGCTCTAATATACAAGGAGCTTGACCTACACCAGAGATCCTTTCTGTGTGTTGTTTACTTTTGTTATACTAACCCTCTTGTGTAGAAGAGAAGGATCTGTAGTATTGCATGTCCATACTTCTTGAAAGTTTTCGGAATCTTGCCTTTGCTCAGAATTCCTTTTAGGTTGTGTTTGTTATTATTTTTGATATCTCTGTGTATCATTTTGTTCTTGTTGTTATTATTCTGTGTGCTAATTGTGTATGTTAAATATTTTTGGTGGTGACATGGGTGATCAAAATGAAATTACTCTAATAAACAAATTAGATTTTAGTGATGAACTATATCTTCACTCTAGTGATACCACTGGTACTCCATTGATAAATTTCAAATTAAAAGGAACCGAAAACTATAATGTGTGGAGTAGGTCTATGTTACTTGCTTTGGAAACTAAAAATAAAATTGCTTTTATAAACGGAAATTGTGAAAGAAGCCTTACTAATGAGGTTTTAGCTAAACAATGGGACAGGTGTAATTATGTTGTTTTATCTTGGATTTTAGGATGCATTTCAGAAGAGTTATATGCAGGGCGAATTTTTAACAGGAATGCTACAGTTGTTTGGAATGAATTAAAAGAAACGTATAATAAAGTAGATGGGTCCATAGTTTTTAACTTGCATCATGAAATAAATAGTTTAAAACAAAATGGTTCTCCTATTTCAAACTACTATCATAAACTAAATTCTCTATGGAAAAAATTTGATGCTCTGTTGGAACTGCCTGTGTGTATTTGTGAAGGTGCTAATGTGTTTCAAAACCATAATAAATATATGAAACTTATGCAGTTTTTGATGGGCCTTGATGATGTTTACATGTCCATTAGAAGTAATATTTTAACTAGAGAACCTATACCCGATGTTAAAACAGCTTATGCTATCATATCTAGGGAAGAATCACATAGAGGAATACCTAGTGCTAATAAAACTCCTAATTCTGTTTTTGTGTCACAATTTTATAGTAAAAGAAAACTAATAAGAGTCCTAGTACTATTCCTAGATGTACAAATTGTGATATGCTAGGTCATAGTATAGACAAGTGTTATGAGTTAATAGGGTATCCTCCTGGTTATAAAAAGAAAAGTAATTCTAAAGGAAAAAATGTTGTGAATCAAACATCATCTGATAAACCTATTTCATCTACTACTGATCTGTCATCTATATCTCTTACAAGTAATCAGATTTTAAAGCTAATGTCCCTATTAAATGAAATTCTAGATGCATCAACTTCTTCTGCTCAAGCAAACATGGCAGGTATTTTTCAAAATAATAGTAAGATTTTTAATCAAAATTTCTGCATGTTTTTTAATACCAATAATGTTCAAAATAAAAATATGCTTATAAAAGGTTGGATCATAGACTCAGGAGCCAATCAACATATGACTGGCTCCACTAAAAATTTGATTGATATTATTAATGTTGAACATCTTAAAGTTACTGTTAATCATCCAAATGGTACACAAGCATTTATAAAATGTATAGGAAACATTAAGATAAATGATAAAATTGTTTTAAAAGATGTTTTGGTCATACCAGAATATAATGTAAGTCTTTTGTCAGTCTCAAAGTTGTCAAAAGACTGTAAACTGTTCATTGGATTTGATGAATCTAAATGCTATATCCAGGATTTGAACACCAAGACCCTTGTGGGGACTGGTGATGAAGTCAGTGGTCTCTACTTGTTGAATGTAAGTGATTGTTCATATAGTTCTAATTGTGCTAATTCCTGCAATGTGTCTAGTACTTTATGGCATAGTAGACTAGGGCATCCTGCAGAAAATGTTTTAAATGTCTTACAACAGAAATTAAAAATTGATAAAACTAAGCTTAATTTTCCTTGTGAAGTCTGTCATAAAGCCAAACAAACTAGGAAGCCTTTTCCATTTAGTGACCATAAAACTGAAAAATTAGGGGATATTGTTCATCTTGATGTGTGGGGCCCATATAGAGTTGTTAGCAAGGATGGATCTAAATATTTCTTAACTGTTGTAGATGATTATACAAGAGCTGTTTGGGCTTTTATGTTGAGATCTAAAAGTGAAGTTTTTGAGAAAATTAAAGAGTTTTTTAATCTAATAAGAAATCAATTTAATAAAACTGTTAAAGTGTTTAGAACTGATAATGGAACAGAATTTGTTAACAATAACATGACTGACTTTTGTAAAACTTTTGGTATAGTTCATCAAACTTCATGTGCTTATACCCCTCAACAAAATGGGGTTGTTGAAAGGAAACATAGACATCTTCTTAATATTGCTAGATCTCTTATGTTTCAAGGGGGTATTCCCTTGATTTTTTGGTCTAAGTGTATTCTAACTGCTGTTTATCTCATTAACAGGACACCTTCCTCTGTGCTAAGTGGTAAAACTCCTTATGAACTTGTGTACAATATTGAACCTTCTCTTATGCACTTAAGAACCTTTGGTTGTCTTTGTTTTTCTAAAATTCTAAATAATGGTAATAAATTTAGTAGTAAGTCAGAAAAGTGTATTTTACTTGGGTATGGTACTAAAACAAAAGGGTACAGGTTGTTGAATATTGATACAGAAGTTATATTTTTTTCAAGAGATGTAATATTTTATGAAAATATTTTTCCTCTCAAATTAGATGGTAAATTTTCAGAAGTTAATTCAGAAAATAATTTGTTAAATCAATTAAACTTTTTTGACTTACACTTAGAAACACAAGTGAATCAAGGTTCTGAGTTGCCAAATGTGCCCAATGATAATGGGAAGGTTGTCTATCCTGAGGACGATGGTAGTGATTTGGAGCCAACTAGTGGCTTAAATCAAGCTGCTAGTGAGGTTTTGAACTCTGCAACTTCTAATGAAGGATCTGAATTTTTAGACAAATATAAGGGTTAAAATACTTTACAAAATAATGGCTTAAACAATGTACCAAGTTCTGTTAGGAGGTCCACTAGGCCGAGGGTGGTACCTAAAAAGTTTTCAGAATTTGAAATGAATAGTAGTTGCAAATTTGACATAAATAAGTATGTTGGGTATTCAAATTGCTCTACTGAACATAACTGTTTTGTTGCTTCATTGAAGAAGTCTGTTGAACCTAGTACATATAAAGAAGCTTGTACTGACAAAAATTGGATTGAAGCTATGAATCTTGAAATGGAAGCTTTATATAGAAATAATACTTTGGTTTTAACAGATTTACCTCCTAATAGGAAACCTATTGGTTGTAGGTGGATTTATAAAATAAAATATAAATCTAATGGTGAAATTGATAGGTACAAGGCTAGACTTGTAGCTAAAGGCTATAATCAAAGAGAAGGAATAGATTTTGATGAGACTTTTTCTCTAGTTGTAAAAATAGTTACTGTTAGGAGTGTGATAAGTTTAGCTGTAGAAAATTCTTGGTCTTTGTTTCAACTAGATGTAAACAATGCTTTCTTATATGGTGAGTTGAATGAGGAAGTGTATATGTCTCTTCCTGAAGGTTTTTTTGATAAAGAATCAAAAAAGGTGTGTAAATTAGTTAAGTCACTGTATGGGTTAAAACAAGCACCTAGACAGTGGAATGCTAAGTTGACCACAACTTTAGTGGAATATGGTTTTGTGCAAATTATGAATGATTATTCCTTGTTTGTGAAAAGCACTGAAACACAAATTGTCATTTTGTTGGTTTATGTGGATGATATTGTTATAACTGGGAGTAATATAAAGGAGGTTGAATTGGTTAAAAAGTTTTTGAACACAAGGTTTATGATTAAAGATTTAGGAAAGTTGCAATATTTTTTAGGCATTGAGGTTGTTGAGTCAAAAACTGGGTTGTGTTTGTCACAGAGAAAATATGCTCTGGAATTGTTAGCTCAGTTTGGGTTGATTGGATGTAGACCTGCTCCTACTCCTATTGAGAGTAATCTTGTTATTACAGATTTAGAAAATTCAAAGGAGGGTGATATGCCTCTAGAGAATTTTACTGATTATCAAAGATTAGTTAGGAAGTTAATCTACTTAACTTTAACTAGGCCAGATATTTCTTATGCTGTGCATTGTTTGAGTCAGTTCATGCATGCTCCTTTACAGTCACATTTAAAGCTTGCAATGAGGGTGTTGAGATATATTAAGGGTTCACCAGGAAAGGGTGTATTGTTTAGTAAAGGTGGAGGTCTTAAGCTTAAGGCTTATGTTGATTCAGATTGGGGAAAATGTTTGTCCTCAAGAAAGTCAGTAACTGGTTATTCAGTATTTCTTGGTGACAATTTAATTTCTTGGAAGAGTAAAAAACAACAAACTGTTTCAAGATCAACTGCTGAAGCAGAGTATAGAGCTCTGTGTGATGTTGTTTGTGAGGTTGTGTCGATTGAGAAGCTGTTGACTGAGCTTGGATTGGTGAATTTGTTACCAGTTCAAGTGTATTGTGATAATAAGGCAGCTATTCTTATTTCTGCTAATCCAGTTTATCATGACAGGACTAAGCATTTTGAGCTAGATCTACATTATGTCAGAATCAAAGCTAGCGCAAGTGTGGTTAAGATTTTGAAGATTGAGTCTGCACTTAATGTTGCTGACATATTCACTAAAGGGCTGTCAGGTAAAGTTCATAATTTTCTTTGTAATAAGCTGAAGCTGGTTAATTTTTTCCAGGTATGACATTAAGGGGGATGTTGAAATGTGAGGTATACATGGTAATGTCATATTTTATTTTATTTTTTGTATTGTGTTTGTTGTTAGTTTTATGCAGGTAAGTACAAGGACCAGTTGTGTCATTCTTCTTATTTTAGGGTTAGTTATGTAGTTAGGTTAGATATTTTGTTATATATGTTAGGTGTGTGATTGGGGTTTGTCCATCACACATTATATGCGTGTTTAGCTTTCTCTCTCTCGAGATTTTAGGGTTTTCATCTTCTTCTTGATAGATCGAGTCTGTTCTTGAGATTATGAGAGTGTGAGAGTTTTAATGTAGTGAGACTTTATTTTGTTTTTGGTCTATTGACCGGTTATAGTTTAATGGAAAGGTTTTTTATGTTGAATCTCGTTGTATCTTTTTCTGTACTTGTTTGAATCAAGTTTTCTTCAGATAGTCCGACCCGGTTCATTGTTAACCCGTCTGGTTTGAAATGACTCATAAATAACCTATTAACCAGGAGTGGAACTAGAAATTCCATCGACGGTAGCACCATTACGGGGATCAAAAAGCGGAAGTTAAGGGGGTTGCGCTATCGTGCAAGGGGAAGTGCGTCAAAACAAAAATGAATTTTACATAAATGACTCGATAACTACTTATTAACATCATAAACCTATAAGATAACTACTAATTTTATAGACATAAAACTAAAAAATACAAGACACCCATTTTAGATTCTTTTATATTTGGTTTATATTTTTGTTCGGGGTTTGAGTTTGAACTATTGGTTAATACTTTAGTTTTTTGAAGATTGATTTGGACTATTGATAGGTTTTTTAATCTGGTAGAAACACTCCACCGTAATACTAAATAAAGAAAATGTTAAACAATTTACCCTATGGGTAAAAATATTAGTAGTAGTCTGTGACAATGCAAGACATATAACAGGTCCACCCCTGCTATTAACCCGGTTGATTCCGCCGTTATGCTAACCGTTTTCTGGTCCGGCCGATCCAACCCTTAAAACATTGAATATTTCTATCCATAAGCTATTAATCCCTCAGCGCACTCAATTCCAAAACTTATTTTATTCTTAGTTTCTTACCCAACTTACTTTACTCTACTTGACAACTTGTATCCTTTAGGACCTTAAGTTAAGTAGGTGTAAACATACCTTGATGGATAATAAATACTCCCTCCGTCCCACAAAAAACTTCTCATTTCACTCTAAACTTTTGTCCCACAAAAAACTTCTCATTTCCCATATTTGGTGGGCTCCACCCAATAAAAAACTATTATTATTAAAAACCCCACCACTAATATCCACTAACTATCTTTCTCTCTCCAATCTAACATTATATTTTAATCAAAAGTATTATCAATTACCTCACCACTAACTATTACCTAAAAACATGTGCAAAACAAAAAACTTCTCATTTCCCATATTTGGTGGGCTCCACCCAATAAAAAACTATTATTATTAAAAACCCCACCACTAATATCCACTAACTATCTTTCTCTCTCCAATCTAACATTATATTTTAATCAAAAGTATTATCAATTACCTCACCACTAACTATTACCTAAAAACATGTGCAAAAGCCAAATGTGAAGTTTTTTGTGGGACGGAGGGAATAGATTTTAACATTTACATTTTTATCAGAAAAACTGTAATACTAAATGAATATATTAACTTATGCATACAAAAAAAATTAAATTAAATAAAAAACATACTTTTGCATTATTCCATTATACAAATTTATGTCCGTTTTAATTAGTAACTAAATGATGGCTTTGTGTTGTATTTCGGTTATTCCACAACCTTATAATCTAATAAACTGATGGTCTGACGGTAATGATTACTAAGGACACAAAATGACATGTTATTTCTCACCTCGACAGATTAATATCTCATTAATTTATTATCAGGTTGCCCAATAAACCAAACAATATATTTCCTCCGTATCAAAATAAGTGACACACTTTCCTTTTTGAGGTATATCAAAATAAGTGACACACTTTGAAAACTTTCTTTTTTTGGTAAAAATAGTGGGACACATAGCCACTAACTATCCACTAATAAAGTGAAATTACTCTTGTACCCTTACTTTTACTTTTAAAACTCATTAATATCACATTATTCAAAAAAAGTGTGACTCATTATCCACTAACTATGTACTTTAATCTATTTTAACATCTATTTTAATCTTTTACCTCAAAAAACGTATAAGTCAATTTGTGTCACTTATTTTGATACGGAGGAAGTACAAAAGATTCAATTGAACAAAATTTTATAAAATAACTAAATATATTGACAAATAGTAAGACATATTTTTAAGTTCCTCAATCAATTATGTGGTTGTCCTTCCTATCTAGCTCCTTTCACTCCTTTAGAGTATATAATTGAGCATTCCCATTGGCTGCTCTTTTTGAGTGGTTCTCGTTTCTTCGATCAAACCATATCCAAACAAGGGAATCAAGCACCCAATTATTGATCTTTTATCAAATTCACCACTAAAAACGATAAAAAGATATTAAAAATATATATAAAAAAAAAATTGAAAGATATTCTATGATGTTGATATCATTTTCATTATATTTAGAAAGTGCAACTAATGAAAGTATACCGATACATCTTAACCAATTACTAGAGAAATGATATATGTTCCTATAATTTGTGCATATCTATAGGCCTACTCAATTTTAAACTTGACATGTGTTATCCACTAATTCCTCTCTTCATATCATCTCGATTTTGACACTTGTCATGATCAAATTAATAGGTACATGAGTAGACACATTTGGTAGGCACAAATACCATTACTCCAATTACTATTTATACCTAAAATCTAATTATTCAGCGTGTCACGCCTTCAATATAATTGGTAAATGCTGAAGACCAAGATTCTAGAAAGCATAAGGCGTGGCGTGACGGCACCATCAAGCCTCTGTCAATACAAGTCATGGCGGGCCATAGCGTTTTTCAAGGCGTGACTTAAGACGATAAATTTTTTATATAATTTATATATATACTTATATTAAATTAAATTTTTTTTATATAGATATATTGATTTATATAACAGTTCATATATAAAGCTCATAAAAAAATGTTACATCTAAATTTATAATTATATATGTTATCATTTTTTTTTTCATTTTTCACAGCAACCTTCAAAAAACTCGTCATAAGGTGCGTCTTATCACGCCTTATCTCACGTCACACCTAGCTCAGCCGCCATGGTCTGTTTCGTAACGTCGACGCCGCACCTCACGCCTTGGCGCTGCCATGACGCGCCTTTTAGAACCTTGGTTAAGACTATGGGGTATGAGAACACCATTGACCACACCATTTTTCATGTCATATCATCTGCCACCTCAGCAACCACATCACACCAATTTATTCAGGAAATACCCACAACACCAACCACACTATTTTTATTTCCATCTTATTATTTTGTTTCCATTTATTTTAATAAAAGAGGCATAAATTATTGTTTTAATAAAAGATACCTAAATATTTGTGTTATAAAAGTAGAATAAAAATAAATAAATAAAATGTATATTCTATATTTTTTTTTTCTGGGATATTTTTCCAAGTGAGGTGGGCTTACATCATTTTATTGTGAAGCCCAATAAATTTTAAGAGTCCAATACAGAAACCCTAATAAAATCTATGTGGTCATCTTACCCAAGGCTTGTAGTCTAGTGATAAAAGATGAAAAATTAAGGTGTTGCCCATGACCAATTGGTCATGGGTTCAAGTCCCGTCGTGGACAATATGGTGTAGATTAGGTGTCGTTCAAAAAAATAATCTTCTTCCTTCATGGCCGAATGCACCGCAGGTCATCTCCCAAAATGCAGGTTAATTTTTTTTATTAATGGCCTAATATTACAGTTCAACGGTTGAAAACCCTCGAGAAACGTCCAACCATGCTCGTCGTCCTCCGTTGCCATCGCCATGCCACACCACGAGACCCCCCCCCCCCCCAACGTTGTGGTGGGGGCGGTGTTCTTTTCTCCCCCATGACGTGGCTGGTACGCCACCTCATCCTCCACACCACGACAACATGCCCACTCCGACCAGTCTAAGGTCCTAGATCCATAATTACTGAAAATGAAATAATGAAATGTACAAAATTTAAAGAAAAAATTATAATGATGATCTCTGAAGTTTACCTCAAATTTCACGTATTATTTTTTACTTAAAAATAATTACACTAGTAATCTTTTTATGTAAACTTTTTTACACCTATAATGTTCGTTAAATTTTTCCGTTAAAACATTGAATGGCCGTTAGATTAATGGACTCTAGGTTGGAAAAGATGTTACAAAAATGACTACTAATATAATTTATTAAAACAATTAATCATACGTAAAACTTGTGGTAAACATCAACCGTTCTCATAATTTACTCGCATTTAAATGAATGTTACTTTCAGAGAGCTTGGACTTGCACTAAGTAGAATAAAGATAATATTCTCCGTTGGTCATGAAATTGAAAATGATTGTAAGAACCACAAACTCTTTGTTTCTTGATTCGATCATAGATTTATAGTTGATCCTTAGCACGTACAGCTGGCACTTTTGTATATTAAAGATACGTAATTTAGCATCCTGAATGAAACTATAGTACACTTTGTCACGCGCGTCTTTCTTTTCTATACCACAATCATATATTTTCTATTTTTTCATGAATCTGAATTGATTTTAAAGGATAAAACTTTTGTACTAGCCAACTTTTGATATACTAAACTACAATTTCTGGTTGTGTAGGGAATATACTTCACTATGTTGTCTTCTAGTTGAGGAAATAAATATTGTTAATCTTGAGCCTATAAGATTGATGCGAATGGTTAACTTAGGTTGGAACCGAAGACCTTCCCTTTACTAACACCATTGGCGTTGTGGTGTCGGTTTGAGCGGAGGTAGATTGCTTCGGTTTGATGACTATTAAAGAAATGAGGGATATGTATATTTTTGTAGGTATTAGTATTTTTGGTGTGTATATATTATTTATAAAATATTAAGTGGCTGTGTTGAGTGTTAGTTGGCTGATTAGTAACTGAAGTATAGTAGTGACAATGGTTGTGAGTGGTCTAACTAGCAAATAAATCAACTAGTTAAGCAGTAGCGAATCCAGAACTAAAGTCAGCCGGGGTTTTCACACAAATTTAAGTGGAGATCGACCATATAAAAAGTTCCACTAAGGGGGTGTTTGGGATTGCGATTTGGAGCATATTATCTGCTTATTGTGTTTTAAAAAACAAATATTTAAATTGAGTGTTTGACAAAAAGTCTGAAATAACCAATTACTTGTGTTTTGATGCTTCCAAGATGGAGTTTGAAAAAGCAAGTGGAGAGATGTTTATTGCGTTTTTGAAAACTGATTATTTCCATTTTACCTATTAACTAAATAAATAACCAAGTTTGCCAACACTAAAAAACCGATTACCTGATTATTGTGATTTCAGACAACATAATCAAATCTAAACTCTATTTTTCAGAATAACGTTTTGTAACCACTGATGAGATTATTTATTTTCAAACCGCATAATAATCTATTTTTAATAAGTAATCCCAAACATTCTCTAAAAAAGGTTACCATGTTTTTTTCCACTTGGGGTCATGCACCCTTTAAATTACATGTAGATCGGCCCTAAGGTAACACATTTACAAAATTGTTCTGGGTGACGTTTGACATTTGATTCTTACAGAAAAATGATGTCTTTTCATATTCAAACAATTGAAAGAAAGAACACTAAACAAAATACACCATATATTAAGTAGGAGAAGCTACTTTTAAACTTCAAATCATATATGCTTAAATTTTTTTATTTTCTTTTGCGAAATTTAGAGGACTACCTTAAACTTTATACTAGCAAGTATGAGTGGTTCATGTAAGAACCCTCATTTTTTCAAAAATGTCATAAAAACAAGTATAATTATAGCCGCGCGTTACTGCGGGTTTTTAATATTCGTTTTTATAGTTCCCAAAGGTATACATATACTTGATATATGAATTTATTTGCTAATTGTTGACATTAATATAAAACTTTAACTTATAAAATCTTTCGTTTTATGCTATAACGCATAATTTTATAATTATATGTATTTGGGTTGTTAGTGTTTAATATGACTTAAACATTATTCAATTTTTAAATTGTCGAAGTATACAAAATGAAGGTTGTTAAAATCTTGATCTTGATCCATAAAAATGTAAAATCCAACATTTATATTTGTATTAAGAGAAATGATATATGTGCCTACAATTTGTGCTTACCTATAGGTCTACTTATTTCTAAACTTGATATGTATCATCCACTAATTCTCTCTCTTCATATTATCTCTTGATTTTGACACCTGTCATGATCAAATTGGTAGACACATTTTGTAGGCACAAATACTATTACTCTTTTATTAACGACTTCTATTTCTCTTATATATTAGGAAATATTCAAATTAATAATTATTTAAATTTTGACGATCTTAAACTATCAATGAAGTTTGTTCATTTTTTTTACCAACTAAATATAAAATTTTATGAGATATTAGAAATATAAATGATAATAAATTCAAATCAAAAGTATATATTATAAATATTTTAATAAGTTTAAACGTAACAAAAAGTAGTAAAACATTTTAATTAAGTTTAAGCGTAAAATTTAAATTTATAGGATTTAAAGTAGAAATAATAAATTAATAATACTTTAGGGTGTAACTTTTGCAAAACAACCAAAAAGTAAATATCAAAAGTAAAAAACTGGGAGAGGTTTACCAGCAAGGCAGCCGCTTCTGTGCGCAATGTTGGAATATGCTTCACGCGTATAACATATAGTTATATGGCTAGTTGTTTGTGAGCCTAAAGGGTCACACACTAAAAACACCTAACACCATTAGATATATAGTGTAATTAGGGTAATTACATTATATATTAATATAAGCTACATGCTTGTATATATTAAAGTTTAATATTAATTGTTAATATTAGAACTTTATTGTGAGCAAACTAGAAGGAACAAAAGATAGGGACTAGAGTGTTAATAATCATATTTGATTATGGGAAGTCAATAAAAGGGAATCAAGGGCAAGATAAATCTCACCCCTTGGAACCCTATACGGCCGCCACCCCCATACACACTCTCTAGACTTTTGTTCTCTTTGCTTGAATATTGGACTAGCATCCCTTGGTGTTCTTGCATAGGTGTTGTGTGGACTAGCTTTGGAGGAACTCCCCGTTGGGGTTCTTGGTTTCGGTCGATCATCATCTCCAACCGAATCAACATATACAAAGGCTTCAAGGGTATGATTATTCATCTTAACTCTTTGTATTTTATTAGTTTAATTGTATGATTGATATCAAGATCCGTTCATTGGTGATTAAACTATTTTCCGCTGCGTTTGTTACTTGTTATAAGCGAAAATCACCATTACGCAAAATCACGAGTCATTATATTGATCATATAATTAGCTAGTTTTTTGTGAAAAGTGGCAAAAATCTATCCTTTTTTGGTACCCTAATTCCGAACGGAAAATATTCGAACCCTAGGGTTCTTTATTTTTTCGCAATTTTTTAATAATGGGTTAAAAATATGATTTTTTGTAACCCTAATTGCCACTTATTACACAAACACCTCAAAAAATTAATCTTGTTTATTGAATTTTTTGATTATTTGGCTTGGAATTACTTGTTTAATTTCGTTTTTGATATGGCAAAACATGTATTTTTGCCATATCCCAAGCCAAAGCATTGTCAATTGTTGCTTGTTTGTGCAAACCGGTGAAAACCTAGACCTTGTGATTGATTGTGGTTGAATGTTTGGTTGTTTTGGGAAAGCCATGTTTTTTGGCTAAATTTGGTTGTAATCTTTTAATTTTTTCTTTTATTTTTGGTGCCATTTTTGGGGCAATTTGTAATGTAAATATAATAGAATAGATTGTCTTTCTTTATTTTTTTTATTGTAAATTGTTGACCAAAATTGAAGACAAATGAAGAAAACAACAAATTTCCGTCATCAACACGAGGGCTGTACGAAAACAGGTTTTCCAGAGGCATACGGACTCCGTTTTGGGCGATTCAAAGACCTAAAATGCTTGAAAAGTCGTGGGCTACAACTTTCCAGAAGGCCGGGAAGACTATCGAAGACTTCTTCAGTGACTTTTCGAGCTTCAAAGTTTGCTGGAATTTTCTGGCAGATTGCAATTTTTCACAAGTTTTGGTCTCTACTTGCTCAAGAATGTCTTGGAGCAAGTGGGAGCCCATTGGGTTAATGTTGGCCCGTCCCCTAGTTTGACCTTTCGGTCCGTCGTGATGACTCACGTGACCGAACCTAGGATTTCATCGGTCGAGGTTTGCACAAAATGTGTTGCATGTTTTATTATGTGTTTGTGGTTGTGAAATAATTTCTATATGATACAAATAATAAACAACTAAAAATATGATTTTTGAAACACAAACATTAAAACATCCAAAATTTTAATCATCAATGATTACTTGTTAATCATCGATGATTATTGCTTAATCACTTATGATCACTGTTTAATCATCAATGATTACTAGTTAATCATCGATGATTACAGTTCAATCATCTATGATTATTCATTATTCTAAACTTGTTTTTGAGATTAATACAAAAGTTTAAATATGATTTGAAACTTATAATTTAATAATCGCTAAACGTTTTTACCGCTTATTAAACCGACTTATGAAGTGGTATGAATGAAGTACATGATTCATTCACTACAAGAAAACAACAAAATAGCAACGGAAGAGTGCTACGGAAGTCATTTTCGTTGCTAAATTGCTACGGTTTATACTACGGAATGATTTTTCGTGGTAAAGTTACTACGAAATTTGCCATGAATTGAAAATTCCATAGCGAACCCAAGAATTACTACGGTTTTTGTCACGAAAACAAAATATGTTGCTATCTTGCAACCGCATTTGCTATGGAGTGGCGTTTCATTGCTGTTTAGCTACGAATATATCTACGAAAAAGTATTCCGTGGTTATTTTGCTAGGAAAATAACTACGAAAATATATTCCGTGGTTATTTTGCTACGAAATAATAATCCGTTGTTATTTTGCGACGACTTTTTTGCTACGAAATTATTTTCCATAGCTAGTTTACTATGGAATGAAAGTTCATAGTTAAGTTGCTACAGAATCCAACTATGGAACTGCGGTCCGTAGTTATTTTACAATGGAATAAATATCCATTGGTATATTTGTTACAAATTATGTTACGCCCTGCATTTCCATAGGTAGTTTGCTTTGGAAAGTAATTGTATAGCTATTTTGCAACGGAACTCTGTTACAAAACTTACTCTCGTAGTTGTGTTGCTAATAAAGGGATCGTACCTGTTGACCGACCTTAGGAGGGAGACTAAAAGAGGCCCCGAGACTTGGACTCGGAATTTTGTTACAGAATAAATTTGCTACGGAAATTAATACGCGTAGATGTTTCGTAATGTGCACATGTGGTTGCTAATTTGTTACAAAATTTTTTTACAGAAGAAATTTTCTACGGAAATAAATATTCGTCGATGCTTTGTAATTTCCACATGTAGATGTGGTTGCTAATCTGCTACAAAATTTTGTTAGAGAAGAAATTTGCTACGGAAATTAATATCCGTAGATGTTTTGTAACGAGGATAATGGTGAACCGCGCGTTGCTGTGGGATTTAAAATTAAAATATACATCTTTTAATTGAAATGATTTAAAATGGTGAACCGAATGGGAGTTTGTGAATAACAATAAAATTCAGGGGCTAAAATGAAAAAACTTTCCCTTTTGTTTTGAACTAGTAAGTGTTTCGGTTTCAGAACGTTTAGCTGTATGCGTGTCCCTCGTTCTTCGGTTGATCGTGGAATTTTGGTTGTCTTTTCATTGGTATCTTTATGAGTGAAAAAGACAATAGTTAGCAGTTTTTTTATGGTTTTCGTTTGAATATTTTTAATATAAGTAATTCTTGTACCTGATAAATTAAATAATTGACGTTTTGCAGCTGGTGCTGTTTTGACCTATTGTCTGTATGTGTTGGTCATCGAAAACATGTGAACACACAACATGTTTTTGCTTTCGGGTCGTCATGGTTTTAAATAACACCGCAAGATACAATACTTGATACACCTGTTAAGGGAAAAGTTGAAAAGAAATTAAATAAATAAACTTTACTTGTTATAGATACCCAACAAAGGAAGAAAGAAATGGTAAAAAAATATCATAATAAAGCAGCCATGTGGTTGTAGTCTACACTGATCCGATATGTTATAATACAACCGACCCCACCCAAAATACCTACAGAAAAACATGTTCCAAATTTGTGGATTGACTACATGTTACATGGAAATCTTTATGGATTTATATTCCATTAAATTTCTAATGACTTTCTCCAATAAGACATGCAATTAGCACTGTCATATATTGAAATGAAATGGTGTCGTTATATTTTGTGGTGTGGTGGTGGTTGTTGGAAAAACTTTGTTGTTTACTTCGTATGAAACGGGTCAAAATGGGTTATAAGTAGTTGTACCTCTGAATCCTAATGAATATGTGCAACAGAATAATTTTATTTTTAACTTTATCATTACTTTAAACTTTTAGTTATCGTATACTTTTTAACAGTACATACTCAATATAATGGATTTTCTGAAAAATGAAACAAACTAATAATATTCAATTTTAAAACTTTTAAATTATAATTTTAAGCGGGGTGACGGGTTGAAAATGGGCTGGAAAGTTCAACCCCAACACAATATAAATGCCAGCCCGTTTATGAACACAATATAAAGGTTGACTATTAAAGTTAAAGTTAACAAACTTTAGGATCTAAAATTGGTGATCATTCCCTTCAGGTTTTTAGGAACTAAAAGATGATATATGACATACGACATAAATAAAGCGTCAAATTTGGCAAGAAAACGAAGACCAATAAATGTTTCTTAATGACGAATTGCACTCCAACCACATTGAAAGAAGTAAAAAAGTTAAACCTGCAGATAGGGCCATATTTTTTGGCAAGAACAGAGACCAAATCAGGTCCATCTTGAGCAACCGAAGATTTGGTTAAAAATGACGTGCTCTAGTACAGCGTATCACGTTTCAACGAAAATTTTGCGTACGGTTATCCAACTCCATAACATGCGTTATATCTTGGTAAACTTCAAAATTATAAATGTTCCAATGCATAGTGAAATAGTCGAATAAAAATTAGAATTCATGTAGTCAAAACACGCACCTGCAAAGTTGTACCACAAATTTTTCCAATTTGAGCAGCTGCAAGACCATCAGCTCAACCTGCACCAAACACTAACAACACTGCACTTTCATGCTATAAAGAGGCGCCTACCTTATTAATACTGGGAACTCTAATTCCAAAATATGAACCCCGAATTCGAAAACGTCAATGAAACTTAACTGAAGAAGATAACTGAAGGAAGAAACTTCAAAATCAAAATCAAAAATTAAAATTTAAAAAGACAGAACCCCAAATTCGAAAAGAAAGTGAAAGTTACCTGAAGAAGATGACGGAAGCAGGAATCTTCAAATCGTACCCCAAGATCGAACCCCTAATTAAAAAGAAGAGAAAGGTAGAAAATTGAGCCTTCAAGGTGAGTTAAACTTACATGAAGAAGATGAGCGGAAGCAACAAAATTCAAAATCGAAACCCTAGTTAAAAGAAACAGAGAGAAAGAACACAAAATTACCTCCTGAAGAAGAAGAAATAAAAAGGGTTGTCGATGGATAAGAAGGAAATAGGTTTTGTTTAAAAGAGAGAGAGAGCAAAACATTACCTGATGACGAAGCAAATTAAGGCAAGGCGGTGGGAAGCGTTGGAGATCGGAGGTGGATTTCGTGTGTAGTAGACACGAATGATATTCTGAAGCAGGAGCTGGTGGTATGTAGCATACACGAACGAAGAAGGAGGTGGCACTGATCCGTAGTATACATGAACTGAAAAAGGAGGAGCTGGAAGAGATCCAACGAAACTGTTCATCCGTTGTTAAATGTTATATAGTAAATTGGGTTTTTAAAAAGAATTTCACTGAACAAGAATAGAAACTGAACCATCACCACAATTCACGTGATTGCTAACCAGCTGGTCTCCAAGTCATGACGTTTGGTGTTTCTACATCAAGCAATAACCCTAACACGTCCTCGATTCAATCTTAACCCCTCCGCGTTACAATTCCCCATAACGCCTCCTCTATTCAATCTTAACCTAAAAGACGCCTCAATTCCTTCAGCGAGTGTCTGCAACTCTGCATTACATAGATTCCTTCAAGCTTGAATCGGGGTATTCAAAGGCTGCAACTCTGCATTACATCGTAGGTGTTAATTTCTCCCTGCCGTTTGAAAGAAAACCTCATACCCCCAGCCTCTTCTCCCTACCGTTATCAGCTGCAAATGGCAAAAAGCCCTCGTCTAGGGTTTTATTCATACACGGTCACTCAAAAAGATCAGCTACTGGAGGTACTCCATTCCATTCGCAATTTCTGTACTCCATTTTCTGAGCTTTATCGAGTTTTGGTATTGTTAATTTGTCATTTTTTTTGTTTGTGATTTATAAATTCATATGTTCACCATTAACATCGATTAAGACTGCGATTGGAGCTTGTAGTAGCTATTGATCATCTCGTTTCATTGTTATTTGGACCGATAAGGCTGATCGTTTTGCTCTTTTCGTTTAATTATCTGCTTTGTGTTTCATTTCCGGCTTGTACTACAAGGGTGCTTCTGTTTCACTATATGGTATTACTTATTATGTTTGTTAATTGAGAGCTGAGCTTGCGGTTCTAGTGAATTTTTCCGGCTGATCTCCAACACCGAAATGATAGGTTATAATTGTTAGCTAGAGCAAACACGCTCATTTTTTAATCTCGTTCTCGTTTTGAATTAGAGAAGTATTCGACATAATTTATCACAGAAAGTGTGCTGTTTTGCTTGCTCTGTACTTTTATGTCAACTGGCATGCTAGATTTAGGACGTTGGTTACATTACTCTCAGGTGTTTTGATCCACTGAATTCTAATATGGTATTTCTATCTATTAATTGCTCAAATTGCTGTATTTTAGGTTACACAATACCACCATGGCTTTTTTCAACAGAGTTCGTGGTATACTTAGGCAGGTTTCCACAAAGCACATCAATCATGAAATGTCATCAGTGGCAAGTCCATTGATCTTTCAAATGTTAAGATGCATGTCAAGTTCAAAAGTCTTTGTGGGAGGTAATCTTCAATTTTTTAACAAAGTTAACATGATTTACGTGTTGAGTTTTAAAAGTCGGTATTCATAATTGTGTTTCTGGTTTTTGTTGTTGCAGGATTGGAATGGGCTACTGATGATATGAGCTTGCGAGAAGCTTTTAGTGCTTATGGGGAAGTCCATGAAGGTATAAATGATTAAATGTGAATGTAGAGTGGAACTATATAAGATGCTTTTTTTTTTTTTAGTAATCTGGAAAAGTGATTTTGGTTTTTATTCATTTGATGAAATCAATCTATTGCCTTATTCTAAATTAAAGTTAATAGTGTGTGTTAAATTTCTGATAGCTTCATATGTAATGCAACAGCTAGAGTGATCATGGATAGAGAAACTGGTAGGTCCAGAGGTTTTGGCTTTGTTACTTTTGCTGACACTGAGGTTGCATCTGCTGCAGTTCGGGCAATGGATCAACGGGCATTTCATTCTTTTTTTTTTGTTATTTGGTTTGTACATTAATTTTTTATAATGCTAGAAATGGTTGTTTATGAACAAATTTTGCAGGAGTTGCATGGTCGAATGGTGAAACTGAACTGTGCCAATGATAGACCACAAGGAGGTAGCGGCTTCCGGGGATGCGGTGGCTATGGCGGAGGCGGTTATGGCGGCGGTGGTGGCGGCTATGGTGGTGATTATGGTGGAAATAGTTATGGATCTGGTGGTGGTGGTTATGGCGGTGAAGGTCAAAACTTTGGTGTTGGTGGTGGTGATAGCTTTGCAAATGATGGTGGAAGCAACTTTGGTGGTGCTGATGATGTTCAGGTACAAGGACGCTACAGGGATAATGATGATGCTGATCATTTTGCTAAGAGAGCTTGATTGTTTTATTTTCAAGTGGACAGCTGTTTGCAGCTTATTATGGTCTGTTATTTTTAAGTGTTTTGTTGTATCTGAAATGTAAAACTTCGACTCTTAATTACGGGCTCAGTAGGTGAAAACTTCAATCTTGTTTGTGAGAACAATTAGTGTTCTTGCGGTTTTTAATAGGAGTTAAATGACTGATATCCTGTGTTTAATTAGCTGCTGTTCACCTTAATAACATTACTATCATAAATCTATATAATATTGATTACAAACAAAATTATGAAACCATCAGAATAAGGACTTAACTTTTGAATGGGGTCACGAGTTTAATTCATCTCTATTACTAGTACAATCAAAATTAACCATTTTTGCCATCAAATTCGCTTGTTGAAGCCTCAGTCAACAGTCAACGAGTCTGACTTTGTTTGACCGCTATCATGCTTAAATTTATTAAAATGCTGGGCTAAGCAGCAACTCCAACTATCCATTTATCCATAAACCCACGAAAACAATGAATTGAAGAATGAATATCCCATCAAAATAAAAAATTCCTAATTACAGTCTCATTTCAAATCGGTAGCTGGTACATGAAAATGCTGAAAAACAAAAACAAAATAGCTGCTCAAAACAGAAGATTTTAATAAAACATCAGCTAACAACATGAAAAGAAGTTATGTATTTTTTCTGAATTTTTTATAACGCGGAATTGGGTTCTTGTAAATTTTGAAAATGCAAAAAAAGGACTACATAAAACAGGCTAAACATCCGTTGTGGTGCTAATCACTATCATCACACTCATCTTCCTCCTCGACCTCTTCTTCATTGTCTGATGTGCTATACTCAAAACTACCCTCGGAGTCGGCAATACCATCGTCTCCACTGTTATTTGCATCATCAAAGTACCCTTCAACATCATTAGTAATTTCATCATCTGAACCGTTGCTTGAGGTGTCGTCATACTCGAATGCTTTTGTTGCATTGCTAATGATCTCACTTGCTATAACTTCATCTTCTTGAAAAGTGATACGAACCGCAAATTAAAGACACTAATCGAATGCTTTATTGATAATCCTGGAATTGGAGAACCAGGTTTCTCCCTAATAACAATGAAAGACAAAACAATAAACGACTCAATTTCTCAATGACTATAACGAAAGACCTGATCTATGTTTATATAGACTCGGCTCCTAACCCTAACCTAATCCTAACGGGAAACGAATTCAAAAATAAAGGGATAAGCATTCGACATTTAAATATTATCTATTTGATAATGATACTTATCTAATTTTAATTAATTAGGATCGTATCATTACTCCGCCCCCAAAACACACCTTGTCCTCAAGGTGTGGCTTCAAGCAATTCCTGGATCCCATGTTTTGACTTGTAGGTCCATCTTTTGCAAATCAAAGTGAAACTGAAAAGCGCATGCAAAAGAGTCTTGGCTTAATTGTTTTCTATTTGGCCCTTGGCAAAGATTAACGCCTCTGTGATAAGATGCATCTCCAACTCGTTGACCAGTAGTTTGTGGCTTCACTTTTCTGGTTTGACTCGTTGCAGTGACAAACTTTTTCCAAAACTCTCTCGCCTTAACTCGTCTTGTCTGCCATCGCTGTGTGTTGGTTTCTCTTGTTGATTGCAAACATGGCTCTCCTCTATCTTCCGCAACATCAGGGCAATCTTCACTGACGTCTGTCGCCCGACCGCTTTCCGCGGCTATTTCCTCCATCTCCTTCATGGTTGTGGTTGATGATTTTGGTAAAGCTGTCCCTTTTGCTATGGTTTGGTTTTCATATAAACTTCGGAGGATGTTTATAATTTCATTCTGGCGTTTTTCAGTCTCCTCGTAGCGCTGTCGTTCTGCCTCCCTGAAATCTCTAATCGATTTTTCGATCTTATCAAACATTCCTTTAAAATCAGCCATTAATCGTTGAATACTCCAAAACACTGAACTAAACAGTATTTGCGAAGAACAGTGATCACGATGAACAGTGTTCGCGATGAACAGTAATCGCGTGAACAGTGCCGCCGATGAACAGTTCTGCGATGAACAGTAAATCGTGAACAGTACTTCTTTTTTTTTTTTTTTTTTTTTTTTTTTTTTGAACGATTGATCCAGAACCGAACAGCTCTGATACCAATTTGATACGAACCGCTAATTAAAGACACTAATCGAATGCTTTATTGATAATCCTGGAATTGGAGAACCAGGTTTCTCCCTAATAACAATGAAAGACAAAACAATAAACGACTCAATTTCTCAATGACTATAACGAAAGACCTGATCTATGTTTATATAGACTCGGCTCCTAACCCTAACCTAATCCTAACGGGAAACGAATTCAAAAATAAAGGGATAAGCATTCGACATTTAAATATTATCTATTTGATAATGATACTTATCTAATTTTAATTAATTAGGATCGTATCAAAAAGCAACATCTTTTTGATGATCACTTTCTCCTACATTAGTCCATCCACGGGGTTTAACCTTAAATACCACCATCCAGTCAGTGCTGTTTTGTTTTAAACTGGGATAAGGCATGAAACACACTTGAGTAGGTTGCATTGCTAGTACAAACGGCTCGAATTTGTTGAATTTCCTTTTTTTGTTTATATCAACCAAGTTATACTGTTTGTGAACCTTAACTCCTACATTAGGTGTTGGATCGTACCAGTCACATTTAAACACAAATGTGGTTTTCCTTGGGAACCCAGGGTATTCAACCTCTAAAATTTCCAAAATTTTTCCATAGTAGGCACCAACTTCACTACTTATACAAATTCCGCTATTCATTGATGCTTTGTTCTCACTGTGGGCATCCGTGTGAAACTTGTAACCATTGACGAAGTATACCTTGTAAGATTTCACGGACCTCAATGGTCTTCTTGAAAGGTCATATATGTACTTGTTCTTTATTTCTTTTTCACGTGCCTATATATATAGGACAAAAAAAGGAGTATGTAAGACCATATATTTAGCAAATGAAAATAATGATAATATATAAAACAAGTTTAACACGTACATGGTTGTGAGGCTCTCGTGAAACGAGACACACCGAACAAACTTGAACCCAGAGCTGTCAAGTGCATCTTTATAGGATACCCTGAGGAAACGATGGGTTACTATTTCTACTACCCACCTGAGCAAAAAGTAATTATTGCTCGTTATGCTGAGTTTCTTGAGAGCAATCTCATTTCACAAGAAGCAAGTGGGAGTACAATCGACTTCGACGAGATTCCAAGCGACGAAGATGCACAACCTATTGTAGATACTAGCGAACATCAAAATGAGGCTGAACATGAAACTGTTCCTGTTGCACCTGGAAATGATGAAGTCCCCGTTCGAAGGTCCGCAAAGACACCTCATGCACCTGAACGATATGGTTTCCAAATCGATGCTGAGGAGCTGAGTTTAGGGGATCATAATGAACCCCCTAACTATCGAGCTGCATTAGCAGATTCTGAATCTGACAAATGGCTTGATGCTATGAACGCGGAAATGCAATCCATGAAAGATAACCAAGTATGGACTTTGGTTGATCTTCCTCCTAACAGTAAGACTGTTGGCAGCAAGTGGCTCTTCAAGAAGAAGACCGACATGGATGGCAACGTACACACCTATAAAGCTCGGTTGGTGGCAAAAGGTTACACTCAAACCTACGGGATTGACTATGATGAAACCTTCTCGCCTGTTGCTGACGTTAGAGCTATTAGGATCATCATAGCCATAGCAGCGTACTATGACTATGAGATTTGGCAAATGGATGTTAAAACTGCTTTCTTAAATGGACACCTCGACGAAGATGTCTATATGGTACAACCAGAGGGATTTGTAAGTACAAAGCACCCTAAGAAAGTATGTAAGCTTCAAAGGTCCATTTATGGACTAAAGCAAGCATCCAGAAGTTGGAACAAAAGATTCGACGAGGAAATCAAAACGTTTGGTTTCACTCAGAATCCCGACGAGCCATGTGTATATGTAAGAGCTAGTGGGAGCATTGTCGTCTTTCTAATCCTATATGTCGATGACATACTACTCATAGGAAATAACATTCCAATGCTACAAGATGTAAAATCCTGGCTTGGGAAGTGCTTCGCTATGAAGGATCTAGGGGAAGCGGCATATATACTTGGTATAAAGATCTACCGAGATAGATCAAAGCGGTTAATCGGGCTAAGTCAAATGTAACGACCCGAATTTGTAAATAAATAAATTGTATAAAAATATGATAATTATGGATAAATCATATAAAACACGTGGGAATTGGTTTCGTGTCGTTTGGGCACCGTACGAGAAAGTTACGGGCGAAACCGGGTCGAGACAAGTTGGAAAAAGTGCAGCCTTGCTGCCATCAGGAGTTCGCGACGCGAACTATAAGTTCCCGATCGGGAACTTGCTCCAGGGAGTTTGGCCATGTGTCGCTAAGTAGTTCGCGACTAGATAACGATCACTAAGTATGCGTGTAGAAGGAGAGTTCGCGACGCGAACTATGGTCGCGTCGTGAACTTGTGTCTGGCAGCATTAAAGACGGGATTTGGCTCATTTATTGCCAAGTGAAACCCTAGTTTTCTCTCTTCGAACTTGTAAACGATTTTGGGTGTCAAGCATCATTTGGAGTCGATTTCTTCATCAAATCTTGTGATTCTTCACTCCTAGTTGAAGATTTAAGGTATATCTTCAATCCTTTGTAGTTGTAGCTTTAGATCTATGGGTTTAGAAGCTTGGGGTTGAAACCCTAGTTCTTGGGTTATGGATTATGGTGATATAAATGGTGTATACACTTAATAGATGGTATATTAATAAGGAAATCAAGTGTATGGTTAAGATTTGTAAGAATCTTAAGGGTTGGTTAAACCTAGGGTTTGGTAAATCACCATATTTGGGGGAAATGGATTGTTGGGTGTTATCTAGAGGTAGATGAACACATTGATAGTAGATTGTGATGTTGATCATTGTATGATCATTGTTTAGGCTTTCGGTGACATCTTGGAAAGTCGGTGAAATTGTGAAGCAAGAGCTTTGGTGTCAAGAACACAGTTGGAGCATCTTTGTTGCTAAGGTGAGTACGTGTGGAATTTACTGAGTACATAGCCCTTTTAAATATTCTCATTACCTGTATTATGGTCTATTTGCTTAATTGTGTAGACTAGTAGTTGATAGTTAGTTATACCTATGATAGTATTGAACTAACTTGTTGATGATGAAAGTGCTAGCAGAGAGCTAGATTTGGCATAACCATAGGGTTATGATGAGATTGAGATGATGTGATGATACGGGCTACTCCCGATCATGAGTTGTGGATTGAGGGGCAGTTGGGCGTATTCCCATCGACTCTTCCACGTTAGTCATGAGATGACACGGGCAACTCCCGGTCATGAGGTGTGGAGGGGCAGTTGGGTGAATTCCCATGTGAATTCCCATCGACTCATCCACGTTAGTTATGCGATGTCACGGGATACTCCCGGTCATGAGGTGTGGAGTGAGGGGCAGTTGGGGTGAATTCCCATCGACTCATCCACGTTAGTTGTGATTGCTAAGTAAGCAAGATTGATAGGGTCACACTAAGGTGACTAGACTGGATAGTTGGATATATATATGTATATTGATTGGTTATATGAAATGTGACATTCATTTTATTATCGGGTCTAAACCCATGTAGCTCACGAGACGTTTTTGTCTCACGTACTCCTTGTTTGTTTTGCTATGTACTCAGGTTCGGGATCGAAGGCTTAGGTTCGCACGGATAGAGTTGCGGGACCTAGAGTAGAAGAACTTTAGATTGGATTTATGCTTAGCTTTGGTTTTGATATATTTTGTAACACCGAAACTTTATACTCTGATTCATACCAAAGGTTTTTGTAAATCCATATTTTTGGGATAGTTCTTCTATTTATGAAAAATGTTTTATTTTGGGCAAATGTTTTGTGTTTAAAATTTGAGGTGTTACATCAAAGTGCGTACATTGATAAGATTCTAAAACGGTTTAGAATGGAAGCTTCCAAACGTGGAACCCTTCCCATGCAACACAATGTACACTTGAGTAAGACTCAAGGACCGTCCTCACCTGATGAGATGAAACGTATGCGTGATGTCCCCTATGCCTCGGCAGTAGGGTCAATCATGTATGTTGTACGGTGCACAAGACCTGATGTAGCGTTCTCTCAGAACCTTACAAGCCGATATCAACAGAATCCAGGTGAGAGTCACTGGACTGCTGTTAAGAACATACTAAAGTATCTTAGGAATACTAAAGATATGTTTCTTGTTTATGGTGGTGAAAGTCAAGATGAACTGAGCGTCACTTGTTATTCTGATGCTAGTTTTGAGACTGGTAGAGATGATTCCAAATCTCAAACGGGGTATGTTTTCGTTTTGAACGGAGGCGCTGTTGATTGGAAAAGTGCAAAGCAGAGCACTATCGCTATGTCTTCTACAGAAGCTGAATACATTGCAACTACTGAAGCTGCAATGGAAGCTGTTTGGATGAGGAAATTCATTTCTGGGCTTGGAGTTGTCCCCAATAATGAAAAACCTATGGATATGTACTGTGATAACACATGTGCTATCATCATTGCCAACGAACCTGGTGTTCAGAAAGGCGCCATACATTATCGGAGGAAGCTTCACTACATTAGAGATGCGATCCTAATCGGAGATGTACGCTTGCTCAAAGTTCATACAGATGACAACTTAGCTGACCCATTCACGAAGCCAATGTCATGTACCAAACATATTGAGCATGCTAGAAACATTGGGCTTCGACCAGCTAGTAGTTTCATGTAATATGTTTTAATATTTGGATAATGGAACATTGAGCAGTTTTTATTGGAATAAATTGATATATTTGATATGATCGTTTTTATATGAATATCTACTGTGTTCTATATTTGCATGTTTATATCCATGAATATTTACTGCGTTTTATATTCTAAATTGTCCATTGTCATATTAATAATATGGGAATATTATTAAGACAAATCTGAGGGCATTGAGGACATTATCTTAGTATGACTAAGGATGATGAAATCAAACTCACATGTTGTTCATAAGATGCACAATTGGACTGACCCAACCTATGAGAAATCACTTCCTGGATTTATGTCACAAGTGAATCTCACAAAGGCTTTGTCACTTATCCTCTGACTTGAGATGCAAGCTGGTTTGTGTATGTGGAAGGGCATACTTTGATGTGGTTAAACGTTGACCTGAATAAGGCTGCTATAACAACCATTATCGGGTTTGTCATTAAGCATATGAAAGACACGTGCAGTCAATAAAGAATTTGTTCCTCCATGAAAGTGGATTAGATACTACTGGGCCCCTCGATGATTTGAATAGATGTATGTGTGGCCACACCCAAAAGGTAATCACGATGAATCCTGATTGGTTTTGGTAATCTACTTCAATGTATAGATCGAGAAACAGAATCGTTGAAATTGTAGATTGACATTAATCCTTGTCTAAATTTCAACATAGTATCAGCAACAAATGGATAACTAATTGAAAAACTTTGAACAAAGATTTTATGAAACTCCTCATGTACTTCTAGGGGCATTGGCGGGTTGCTAGACTCTAACCTTTGCTTGTATAACTACTTGATGTTATCACGTGCGCAAGTGGGAGCTGTTGGAATATGCTTCACGCGTATAACATATAGTTATATGGCTAGTTGTTTGTGAGCCTAAAGGGTCACACACTAAAACACCTAACATCATTAGATATATAGTGTAATTAGGGTAATTACATTATATATTAATATAAGCTACATGCTTGTATATATTAAAGTTTAATATTAATTGTTAATATTAGAACTTTATTGTGAGCAAACTAGAAGGAACAAAAGATAGGGACTAGAGTGTTAATAATCATATTTGATTATGGGAAGTCAATAAAAGGGAATCAAGGGCAAGATAAATCTCACCCCTTGGAACCCTATACGGCCGCCACCCCCATACACACTCTCTAGACTTTTGTTCTCTTTGCTTGAATATTGGACTAGCATCCCTTGGTGTTCTTGCATAGGTGTTGTGTGGACTAGCTTTGGAGGAACTCCCCGTTGGGGTTCTTGGTTTCGGTCGATCATCATCTCCAACCGAATCAACATATACAAAGGCTTCAAGGGTATGATTATTCATCTTAACTCTTTGTATTTTATTAGTTTAATTGTATGATTGATATCAAGATCCGTTCATTGGTGATTAAACTATTTTCCGCTGCGTTTGTTACTTGTTATAAGCGAAAATCACCATTACGCAAAAGCAAGTCTGACTTTAATATTAAATTAACGCCGTAATTGTTTTCCGTCATATTATGTGAATAGTAACTTAACGGAAATCTGAATCACATTTGTATATAAGAGGAATATGCAACTACATCTTACTTTACATATAATTAAGTCTATTAATATGTGAGTATTGGTTGATGTTCAAATAAAATAAAATATAATAGAAAAACACAATTTTCAATTTCAATTTCAGTTTACATGTGATACGCTTCGTTCATATGTAAATGGTCGAGACATACGTGACGATGTTTTACCATAACAAAATCACCATACATCATTTACTATATGGGGTTCTTGTTAGATAGTCTATATTTAAATTATATTGTAGATATATATTGCTTTAATTGTATGTAATCTTTTCCTAGTTTATAGCCTTGTAATTGTGTATATAATACATACTTTGTCAATCAATGAGAATCAAGAATTGATACACAATAATAGTTCTAACTTCTAAGTATCATCGTTCTTTTGGATGGCGCACGGAGATAAAAACTTTGGTCGTTTTGTCTCCTTAGACTCGGTTTCATTGTGCTTTTAATATAGTAGTATATGGTTTTAAAAATGTGAATTAACAGCTAATTTCATGTTTAAAAAAATTTATTTTCATTTAAATATCTACTAACATTCACATCAAATAACACGTAATTTAATTGATCTTGCACTTTGGTCAAAATATAAGATTCTTACATTAACCTTAGCCAACAAGTAAATTATACTCCCTCCGTCCCTAAATAAAGTTCTCATTTCTTCATAATTTTTTGTCCATAAATAAAGTTCTCATTTTACAAGTTGATGAGGTCCACTTAATAAAATAATATGGAGTATAATTATCAAAGACCCCACTACTAACTATCCACTCACTATCTTTCTCTCTCCAAACCAACTTTATATTTTAATCTATTACCAATGACCCCACCACTAACTTTCTTCTTAAAACTTGTGGCCAAGAGAAATGAGAACTTTATTTAGAGACGGATGGAGTAATACAATAGAATGTGTTGCGAATTGGCAACAACATCCGTACCAACTTTTTATACTTCCTCCGATTCAAAATAAGTGATACACTTGGGGTTTCACGGTTTTTGAGGCAAAAGATTATAATGATGGTTAAATTAGATTAATTGAATGGTTAGTGGGGAATGGGTCCCACACCTTTTGATTAAAGTAAGGTTAATGATGTTTAAAAGTAAAAGTAAGGGTAAAGTGGTCATTTCACTTTGTTAAAGTAGATAGTTAGTGAGTGTGAGTCCCATTTTCTTTGCCAAATAAGGAAACTTTTCAAAGTGTATCACTTATTTTGAATCACCTCAAAAAGGAAAGTATATCACTTATTTTGAATCGGAGGAAGTATAAAAAATTCGTCCAAAAGAATAAATACGTAACGCTTTCTAATTTGGGTTATCCCAACAAAAGATGCAAAGATTCCTCTCTTGGTTGACTATAGTTTATCAAGTTTTATTCACTTTCTCTTGTTAAAAGATACTTTTGGTATTTGATATATTATTCGTTAAAACTTCTATTAAACTACTTACATTTAGCAAATGTTGCATTCTTTTTGTGTGATATAAGACTGGTATGAAGAGGGTGTTATAACAATGTTACAAAATACCAAAAATAACATTATATGGTAATTGTATTACAGTAAATGTTATACCATTCGCTTTAAGGGTTTTCTTCTTTATGCACAGGCTGGGCAAAATGAGACCTTGGTCAAACCTTTGACATTATATATCAATATATATAAATGAAATACACAAAAATCAGAAAATATGCTCGTATCAGTTTTGAAGCTGGTGCATATACATCCCTACATGAACACAAAAAGTAACACATCCAATTTAATGAAGCATTTATATTGTGAGTAAGCAACAATAAAGAGAACCTGTCGAGTTTAATGAATCATTTATATTGTTTATATAACGATCCCATTACAATGGTCGATGCTTAAATAATACTCTTTTTTTTTTTGGAAACAATTAAATAATACTCTTGAAAGGGCATTTGTTATAATGGGCTCCATAAGTGGCCGAAATTTATTCGTGATATACGTGACCTATCATTGTCATGACTGTTTTCAAACCTTCCCCTAATCATCTTATAAATGTTTACTCCAGTTGACATCTCAATTAAGCAATTAATTAATTAATTAATTAAGGATTTCTGTAATTCTGTAAATAACAAAATATGAAATAATTGAAAGAATCCAAGACATACAAACCAATGGGCATGGGCCTTAGCAGGGGCCTGCATATTATTAACATTTAAAAAATCTCAAGTTACGGACCAAGTTAGAGCCCTATCTCCAATTCATATAGCAACAATAATATTTGGTTCCATCTCATCTCACCAATGTTCCCAAGAAATAGGGATATGGAGAGTAGACATATTAAAATTAGTTGACATGATGATAATCATTTGCAATATCTCCATTTTTTAAACAAGTCCATGGTGGATTCATCACTACAGATAAAAAATTAACTTAAGTCTGTATAAACAATAACAAGATATTGCAAAATGCCGTACACCTTAATTTTCATAACCATGTTTATCGGAACTAATGATATGGTAACCAATAACTTCCATTTTGTTGTTGCCAACCAATGCCATCATATGGCAACCAATGTGCGCCGAATCAAAAGTAAAACGACTGGTAAGAGACAGAAATGAGTATTTTTATGGTGGTGTGTGTGAAAATGTATTTAAGCGGTCCCAAAAGTAATGTAATGATTTGAGTAATTAGTAAAATATATATTTTGGGTTTGTGAATGTGAAAAGAAAAATATTAAAGTGGCGCTGAGTTGGCTCTTAAGCCACGGTACCAACCTTCTATGACTGGTGTCAATGGGGGGTTGGGGATGCCATCGGTTGTCCAACCGATGCCGTCACCCATTGGCACACCCCATCAGTTGGCAAATGCGGTTAAAGACTTTGGTTCAAGGAAGAGATGGATCATGGATGAGTGATTTTGGTGGGCCCAAGATAATTCAATATTGTATTTGGTATATTTTGTGTATTTTTTTATAATTGTGGGCCCAAAAAACTGAAGAAAATAGATATTGTTGATATGTATATGTCAGGTGGATATCGATTGGAGTGAGAGCTGATTTGGTAAAAAGAGAAGTGTATGTTAACATCATTAGTATATGTGATGGTGTGTTTTTTGGTTATACAAATCGGCCTCCTTTTACAAAATGTCATTAGAAAGTTGAAAATATAAAGCCCCCTAATTGGAAAAAAGAAAAATTGGTCGTATTATGGTAGATATTGTGAATGAAGATCGCACCTAATTTTAAATATAAATTTGCCGACGTGGTGGATTTCCAATCCATGCTTCCTCCGTCGACTCACAGAATTTCTTCTATCTAATTCTCCCGGCGTTTTCTCTCCGTCACCGGATGTCTAGGCTTCTCACCACCGCCGTCCACATCTCCGCCGCTATCCTCCCCAAATCCCGACCACCGCTTCACCTCTCTCCCTCTATCTTCTCCCCTCAGCATTTCACTTCCACTAATTACTACCTTCTCCCCAAACCTCACCGGAGCATCTCAATTCGAGCTGTCAATTCCTCATCTGACACCAAAAGTGATGATGTTTCGTCGGAGAATCAGGAGGATAACGCTGATTTGAAGTCGGAATTCGATAATAATGGAAGTTTAAGAACCGGTGGTGCTGATGAGTATCCTAGTGGAGAGTTTGAGTTTGAAAATCCAGGTCCATGGAAGAGCTTTGTGGTGAAGCTACGTATGCTAATTGCTTATCCATGGCAACGTGTTCGCAAGGGTAGTGTTTTGAATTTGAAATTGAGAGGACAGGTTTGATGATTTTCATCCCCTTTTTTCATTATCAATTTGTTTGTTCATTAAATTTTAGCTGTTCAATATGATTACTTAATAGATTAGTTCATCTATTTGTAAGAAAATTGTTCATTTGAGTATCTTACAGTTACATATCAATTTACTGTCTCGAAAGAATAAAAGTTTTCTGTTCATTTTCACTGTATCTCAATTCAATTTGCCATGGACATCTGAAAATCTGAGATCAACTACACAAATTTTGATCTTAACGACTTGAACACAATTTGAGAGGTGTAATTTTAAAAAAGTTCCAGAGTGCAAACACTATTTCTGAAGCTAAAATCTCACTGGAAAAACTTCTCATGGAAGATCACACTTTAAACTTCAATTGTGAGTTTGTGACCTACATTTTTTCAATCTGTAAAGTGACCTAGTCTACTCTTCAGTATACATTATGTCTAATTAACTAAAAAGTATTGGATTATGAATATAATTTGTTCATTGATACCAATTTCAGATATCCGATCAGGCCAAGACTCGTTTTTCTTCAGGATTATCCCTTCCACAAATCTGTGAAAACCTAATAAAGGCGGCATATGATCCTCGTATATCTGGTGTTTATCTCCACATTGAAACCCTAAACTGTGGATGGGGTAAGATTGAAGAAATTCGAAGGCACATATTGGACTTTAGGAAATCAGGTAATTTTATCTTTATCTTTTACATGATCTTCATCATATTATTAACTGTAAGAAATCAAATGAATTTTAGGTAAATTTATTATTGGTTATGCACCTGCATGGGGTGAAAAGGAGTATTACCTTGGGTGTGCCTGTGAAGAGCTCTATGCACCCCCAAGTGCCTATTTTTCATTATACGGTTTAACTGCTCAAGCACAATTTCTTGGAGGTAAATCCACATATTACATAGATATATAGTCACATGTATAGATATATATGTATATATTTAAATCTAACGAGAGTGTTGTGCATAAAATAAAGGTGTACTTGAGAAAATAGGTGTACAACCACAAGTGCAGAGAATTGGTAAATATAAAAGTGCTGGTGATCAACTAACACGCAAGAATATATCTGAAGAAAACCGTGAGGTGCTTACTACACTGCTTGATAATATATATGGAAATTGGGTGGATAAGATTTCTCAAGCCAAAGGTGAATTTGAATTTACTTTTTGGTTTTTTTTATCCTACTCAAAGTAAAAAATTTATTTACAGGAAAGAAAAAGGAAGAAATCGAGAGCTTTATTAATGAAGGAGTTTACCAAATAGAGAAGTTGAAAGAAGATGGATGGATAACAGATATTAAATACGATGATGAGGTATTTTAGGAACATAATTTAATAGATTTTGGACTTTAAAAGCTTGATTATTATTTATTGATAATATACACCTTTTCAGATATGTTGCTGGTAATGTCAAATGTGTAACCTTTTCAGGTTACATCTATGTTGAAAACAAAATTGGGAATTGCAGACGAGAAAAAACTCCCACTTGTTGATTACAAGTATTCATCTCCCATTTATTATTTACCCTAACTTTTTGGTTTTCATAATTATAAAATATTTTAATATTTTTTTCTTCAGGAAATACTCAAAGGTTAAGAAATGGACTGTGGGATTATCAGGTGGGAAGGATAAAATAGCAGTAATTAGAGCATCTGGTAGCATTAGTCGGGTAAGAGGGCCATTTAGTTCACCTAATTCAGGGATTATTGCTGAGCAATTTATTGAAAAGATTCGTAGTGTAAGAGGTATGTAGAATATTATATAATTTATTTTTTTTCAAATGCTAGATTATGTATTTATTATTTCATATTTATAGACTTATTTTATTTATTTTCAGAGTCAAAGAGATATAAGGCTGTTATAATCCGAATTGATAGTCCTGGAGGTGATGCTCTTGCTTCTGACTTGTAAGTGCTCTTGTACATTGATTAAAAAAGTATAATTTAGAAATATATTTATTAATTGGGTAAATTCTATGAATTGTCCCTGTGGTCTCTGGTTTTCTGGATTTTTGTCCCTAAACTTTTTTTTTCAAATTTTTTGTCCCTCAACTGTTTTAAAATCGGGTTTATCGTCCTTCCGTCCAATTCCGTTTCATTATGGCCGTTAAAGCCCCTCACGTGCGTAAAACGTGAGGGTATTTTCGTCCGGTCCTCAAAATTTGTCCTTTTATTCCCAATTTATACCTGTTTTCCTCATTATCGTCCCCGAACTTCACTTCAACACCGTTTCGCAAAACCTAGTCAGAATAATTTGCCGATCATCACCAAACCATGGCCGCCGGACTTCCAAATGCTCCGTGTTGGTATCTCAGAGTAGATGACGAATTTGATGAACAATGCATGAAGGACGTATATGGTAAGCTAATTTATTAACCTAAATCAGAGTAATTTGGAAAAAAATTAATTTTTTTTAAAAAATTTGTTACAGATACATACGAAAATCTGTTTGCTTTGAAGATTCATCATGGTGGAAGTCTATCTAAGTATCCAGGTCGCAAATACGTTGGTGGAACTTTTGCGTATGTTGATTTGGTTGACGCCGAATACTTTTCTGCTCATGAGCTTGATAGGATGATTAAGAAAATAGGTTATAAAGGAGACCATCAAATGTACTACCATTTTAAGAAACCAGACCATGATTTAGATTACGGTTTACTTGCTTTGGGAAATGACGCTGATGTAAGGAACTTGTTAACCTATGTTCGAAAAAGTAAAGTAATCAGTGTTTATATAGAACATGGGATTACTACGGTTTTTAATTACTGGAGATCACCTCAACAGAGCAAGGTTGTATTAGAGGAATTAGATGATGAAGAAGCTCCTAAGGTTGTTAAAAAAAAAACACCACGTAAGAGACCTTTGTGTTTACCTTGGTTTGGGACTACTTCTGATAGGGAACATGGGCAAAGTTCAACATATGATGTAGAATTTAATGAAGATTATCCACTTGAACAAGAACAGTTTAATGAACAGTTTAATGAACTGTTTAATGAAGTTAATCCACTTGAAGAAGAACAGTTTAATGAAGATAATCCAGATAATGATGAAGTAATACAAGAAGAAGAAGAAGTAATTGAAGAAGAAGAAGAAGTAATTGAAGAAGAGTTACAAGAAGATGAGCATAATGAAGTCCATGATGTAGATGTTGATATGAGTGGATTCAGGATGAATGATGAAAAAAATGAACTGTTTGAAGATACTATTTTACAACCGGATGTGGAAATTAATGAAGAAGTAGATGGGATTAACTTTGATGAGTATGATAGTGGTTATGATAGTGAAGAATTTGAGGTTGATATTGAAAAAGGTAGAAAGATGAAATTGAAACAGTTAAGGAGGGAGGCCCAAATTATGAAGACCACTTTCTATGTTGGTCAAATTTTGAGGAAAACAGGTATAAATTGGGAATAAAAGGACAAATTTTGAGGACCGGACGAAAATACCCTCACGTTTTACGCACGTGAGGGGCTTTAACGGCCATAATGAAACGGAATTGGACGGAAGGACGATAAACCCGATTTTAAAACAGTTGAGGGACAAAAAATTTGAAAAAAAAAGTTTAGGGACAAAAAGCCAGAAAACCAGAGACCACAGGGACAATTCATAGAATTTACCCTTATTAATTTAATATTTTTTTATAATAATTTTTTGTGAAGGATGTGGAGGGAAATCAGATTATTGGCTGAATCTAAGCCCGTGGTTGCATCAATGGTTGATGTGGCAGCAAGTGGAGGATATTACATGGCAATGGCAGCACAGACTATTCTCTCAGAGAATCTTACTTTGACCGGGTCAATTGGTGTTGTCACAGGTTTATTAATTATTAATTATTATTATTTTTGTTTATTCTATTTTTGTATGATGTGAACAAAATGAAAGTTTTTAGATGGTTGACTTTTGAAAGTTATGACCTTAAATTATGTTTTTTTGTTGTAGGCAAGTTTAATTTGGAGAAATTATATGAAAGGATTGGTTTCAACAAGGAAATAATATCAAAGGGCCGATTTGCTGAGTTGACTGCTGCTGACCAGCGACCATTCAGGTTACATGAATTCCCACCCATTTACTATTATTTAGAGTTAATTGCAAGAATTGTCCCTGTGGTTTGGCCAAATTTCACGTTTGGTCACCGTACTTCAATAAGTGCAGGCGCAATACCCAACGTTTGCATTTTATGCACTTTTTGGTCCCTCACCCCTAACAACGTTAACTTCCCTCCGTTAGTTGAGGGTATTTTAGTCATTTTGCATCCCTCACAGACCAAACATGCAAAATGACTAAATTACCCTCAACTAACGGAGCGAAGTTAACGTTGTTAGGGACCAAAAATGCAAACGTTGGGTACTGCGCCTGCACTTATTGAAGTACGGTGACCAAACGTGCAATTTGGCCAAACCACAAGGACCATTCTTGCAATTAACTCTATTATTTATTAAGAAATTATGATTATTGTTTGATTCTTATTATTCATTTGTAACTGCTTATGTGCAGAGCTGATGAAGAGAAACTCTTTGCGGAATCTGCCCAAAATGCTTATAAAGGATTTCGTGACAAAGCAGCATTTTCAAGATCAATGAGTGTATGCGTTCACTTAATTAAGTATTTTAATTAATCATTAATTACATAATTAGCAAGCAATTGATTAAATTATGTAGGTGGAAAAGATGGAAGAGTTTGCTCAAGGGAGAGTTTGGACTGGAAATGATGCAGCTTCACGGGGTTTGGTTGATGCAATTGGAGGCTTTTCACGTGCTATTGCTATAGCCAAACACAAGGCCAATATTCCTCAAACCAAACAGGTAACTTTGGTTGAGCTGTCAAAATCATCACCTTCTTTACCAGAAATACTAAGTGGAATTGGGAGCTCGGTAATTGGAATAGATGCAACACTTAAACAACTAATGGATGGATTAACATCTAATGACGGTGTGCAAGCTCGTATGGATGGAATCATTTTTGAAAAATCGGAAGGGTCTTCGTTTGCAAACCCTATTTTCAATTTGCTTAAAGATTACCTAAGTTCTCTTTAATATTTGCTATTTCGGTATTATGTGTCTTTTGATTGTGAAGGAAACTAGTGAAACCAAAGGAAAGAAAAAGTAGATCATGTTGGGTATGATAAGATTTGTATATGTTTCTAAATAGATGTTATTTTCATTATATTGATAAGAAAAGTTATTGGTTTTTGTTTTATTTTTTGTGTGTCGACTAGAGCTAATCGATCATAGCATATACTCGGTGGTGTGCCAAATCGAGTTGGCCCAACTCGATCAAAAACTGTCAAACCAATATTCAATCATACTCGTCAAAACTCGGTTAAATTCTCTAAGATGCATATTTTCTCACTACCTCACTTTCTAAAATATAATTTTAAGTTATTAGTCTTATTATTATCGTTTATGTACAATATTAGTGCGATACATTTTACTTATAGGGTTTAAATTATGTTCAAATTTTAAGAACTATGGAAATTATATGAGTTGGGTTAAGTGTGACTGATACACAGGAAGATCTTGAACATGAGATCATTGGGGTGGATGATGATGAAGCAAATCTTATGCATTTGCTTAACAATTTTATATTCATATACACAAGATTCAACTAGATTATGTATAGATACAATACATGTATATATATGTACCGAAACCTAAGAATTTGATTCTTTAAGGAAAAACTGTAAATTTGTTACTAGTAATCACCAGCAAAAAAGTTGTACACTTTCCCTTCAATTTCAATCCAACTACAACCAACTTCCTTCTTAACCCCAATTCTTTTCATTTTTTCCCTAATTATCCGAACATCATCCCACTTATTAAACCAAGCAAACATATTCGATGACAAAACATAATTTTCTGCTTTTTTTGGCTCGATTTGTAACAACTTTTGCACAACTTTCTTTCCTAACTCCATATTACCATGAATTCTACATGAACTAAGCAATGAACTCCAAATTCTAGCATCAGGTTCTTCATGCATTTCATTAATAAGCATTATTGCATCATCAAATCGCTTTGCACGACCAAACATGTCAATTAAACATGCATAATGTTCAAGTTTCGGCTCTAATTTGTGGATGGTTTGCATTTTGTTGAATAACTCAATACCCTGGTTAACTAACCCACCATGGTTACATGCGGTTAGTATAGCAATGAATGTGAAATGGTCAGGTTTTATACCATGTTTTTGCATCTCATAAAATACCTCCATAGCCTTGTTTCCATTTCCATGAATTGCATAAGCTGCAATCAGAACATTCCAGATTCCAACATGGGTTTTATCAGATTGGTTAAAAACATTTTGGGAATTTTTAATACAACCTGTTTTAGCATACATGTCTAAGATTGATGAATTTACAAAAATGTCCTCCTTTGTGAGGTTTTTCTTCAATGCAAAACAATGGATAGATTGTCCTAACCTTAAAGCAGACAATTGAGAGCAAGAACTGAATACACTTGTGATTGAAATCTCACAAGGTTTTGTCCCACTAAAAACCATTGTACGGAAGAGATTTAATGCTTCATTTGGTTTTTTCATTTGTGAATAACCAGCAATCATTGCATTCCATGATATTAAATTTTTGTTTTTTAATCTATCAAATATAATCTTTGCATACAAGAAATTCTCACATTTGATGTAAAAAGAAATTAGTGAATTCCCGATATGTGAATCGATTTCTAACCCGTTTCTAATCACAAACCCATGAGTTTGTTTCCCATATTGAAGCAATTTGAGCTCTGTGCAAGCTAAAAGTAAGCTACCGATTGTGTAAAAATCGGGCTTTAACCCTAAAGTTATCATTTTGATGTATAAATGTATCGCCTTTGAAGGATTACCATTTTGTGCATAACCGCTAATTAGTGCGTTCCAAGAATTAACTGTCGTGTTTTTCATGTTCTTGAAGACATTTTCAACCAAATGAAACGATGACACGTGTCCACATTTTGCATAAGCAGTGATGAAAGCATTTGCAACTAATTCATTAGATTCAATCCCGTGTCTAATTGAATAACCGTGAAGTTGTTTCACTATTAACAGTTGTGAACAAATTTTTAAAACGTTTAAAACAGTTACTTGATCGGGTTTTACACCTTTGTTACCAATTTGCATGTTACATAAATGTTTAAATGTTTGTTCAATGTCACCTGATTGAGAATAACCCCAAATGATTGAATTCCAAGAGACAACATTTTTGTTATCATTTTTATCGAGAATGATTTCGGCTTCTAACATGTATCCACATTTTGAGTACATATTTATTAATGCATTTTGCACCATTAAATCTTGATACAAACCTAATTTAACAGCCAATGAATGGATCATTTTCCCTAATGAAACCTCTTTTTCAGCAGCAAAAACCGGTAGCAATGTTACAAATGTAGCAACATCTGGTGTCAAATTGTCGTCACTAACCATGAACTTCGTGAACAGATCTATACTTTTTTTAGAAAATCCATTTTCTGAGAACACCGCAATCGATGAGTTCCATGTGACCAAGTTTCTATGAGGCATTAAATCGAACACCTTAGCTGCATCCTCAACAAGCCCAAAGTTCCCGTACATTGCAATCAGTGAATTACCAACAAAACTATCTGAAATCAAACCTAATTTCATTGCCATACCCTGAATCACCTTTCCATAATCCAAATTCGACATCCCAACACAAGCTTTAATCACACAAGGTAAGGTGAAATTGTCGGGTATATGATCCGTTAACAAAAATTGGTGAAAAACGAGCATAACATCATACCAGAGATCATTTCTAGTGTATCCGCTAATGATTGCATTCCATTGGTACAAGTTTTTGTTCTCTAATTGTTCGAAAACGGTACGCGAATCGGAGGGAGATTTACAATTGGAGTACATTGTGATAATCTGAGTGTTGAGGATTGGATTATTTTTCAAATGCGTCGATGAGTGAATCAGTTGGTGGAGTTTCCGGCCGATTTTGATGTCTTTGTTGCTGCTGCATGCTTGTAATAGTATTCCGATTGCTTCGGCGGTTTCTGTGTGTTCAGGATGCGAGTTTTGGAGCAAATTTAGAGCTCCGGTGAGGTTTTTTAATTGGCAGAGACGATTGATTTTATGAGGCAAAAGGATTGGGAATCTGACGTCGGTGGTGTTGGTGGTGGAGTGAAGTAGAGGTGGAGGTGGATGGTGGTCTCCGACGTGTAGTGATGTTGGTGGCGGTGATGATGACATCATCATAGCCATGAAAGCCGGAGAGACGAGTTACTATCTTCCCATCTTTCTTTATACTTCCTTACACTTCAAAAAAGCTATCTTTGTTTTGTTTGATAAAAATATGGGACCTAACCTCCAGTAATTATTCATTTTAATAAAGTTAAATTAATATTATATTTATTTTTATTTTTAAAACTCATTAATATTATTTTATCCAAGAAAAGTGAGATTCATCATGCACTAACTATCTACTTTATTATATTTTAACTCATACTTGAATTTTTTGCCTTAAAATTCATGAAAACTCATATTTATCATGATACCGAGGAAGTAGATATTTCCTTGTTAGTACAATCACAAAAGATTATTTCGATAATTTAATAAAAATATATTGGACACCATCAATTTAACCACATTTAAAGATTAGTTGTTTACTAACAACCATCCTTTTGTTGCTTTGATTTTATAGGATTTCATTTGGATTCACTTTTTTCCCCCCAATAATTACTAAATCTAGAACAAGTTTAGGAGGAAATACCATTTTGTAATCATCCTTTATTTATTTTTTTGCATATTGGACATGTTGAGTAATCAATTAAATCAAGCGCGAGCTAAAACGGGTATGGATCTGTTGATTAGGACAATCAAGTTCGAGCTAAAACAGGTATGGATGTGTTGATTAGGAAAATTTATCGGTCATTATTAAGAAATTATAATAGTTAATGTGTTAAGACAGATTAGTAACACTTTACATCAATGCAAATATAATAATAATAATAATAATAATAAAATGGTGAAACGAAAGCGATTTAACCAGTAAGATTGCTATGTTGTTACTTTACGTGCCTAATATATATACATATTGTCAATTATTATTAGTTTCTCTTTATCATATACTCTTTTCATCTTATCATATGTTAAAAATACAGCATAAACTGACTAATTAACATTGTCATCACAAGTTCACAACTATATGAAGTGGAAGGAAGGTATATGTTCTTCCTTGATAACAAACACTTGACCAAACTTCAATTTATCAACTTATTTAAATAAAAAATAAAATGTTTCAACTTATTTTATTTTATGTGGCTATTTATAACAGCAAAACAACCAATCAACGATTTCATTGATCAACCAACGAGTTTTCATGATACAACAACAGCCTCATAAGCTCAACTCAACCACAATTATCACATAACAGGTAAAGTAAAATTATTTTTTGCTTTTTGGTCGTATATTTTATATTCTGCCAAAATTGAAAAAATAGATTTTGTGTACATAGAAACATGACTAGCTTATCCAACATATATTTCATTCCTTAAACTAACTGTCACTTTACAAATTGACTAGATTACGTTTTACACTATTTGCAAACAACTTGTCCATTTAGTTTCCACACTCTGATCAATCCCGATTCATCGCCAGTAATAAACAGACCCTCGGGACCCACTTGCATTGCTTCAATATCATCACATTCTGAGACGATTTTACCCCTTTCACAAAACCTATACAAAAATAAAATTAAAATTAAAATTAATTATTACCAACTTATTTCAACTACAGAAAAGAAAAAATCACATACGCATACTTACGAGGGCAAATCATATACATAAACACCATTGTCCGTGCATGAACATAGCAACAAAGGTTTTTCTTCCGAATCTTGAAACCCACAAAAACCAACAACACCCTGAAAAATGTTAAATAAATAAATATATCGATCAATACCCATAAAACAAATAAATGTGACTTACGTTGACTAAATCATGTTGATAAACTTGCTCAATATTGCCACTTTCAGTTTCACCCCAAATCTTTATACTTTCATCCAAAGAACCGGAAAACAGATATTGATCCAAACATATAACAGCTGTCACATCGCCCGTATGCCCGTTCAAAACATGTGTACACTCTAGGGTTTCACAATCCCATGCCTATAAAGATAAGTCAAACCAGAGTCAACAAACATGTTTTTGTAAAATAAAAAAAATAATGTTTAAAAAAACGCACTCGTATTGTGTGGTCGGCAGAACCGGAATATAGCTTTTTAGCTCCTATAATAAGACAAAGTACAGATCCCGTGTGGCCTTTTAAAACTGTTAGCTCTTCAAAAACACTTGTTTTGGAATTAACTTTCCATGATAAAATGCTGCCATCCTGCAACAAAATATAACATTTTTATTTTAATAAAATCATTGTCCACTAAGAACAACAACAACAAAAAAGCGCCAAAATTAAAAAAATAGATACATTATTATTTACCTCCATTCCAGCAAACAAAATGTCCTCATACATAGTGATCGCATTGACATATCCACCACATGCTCGAATGATTACTTCAGTTTGAGTTTCAAAATTCCAAGCCTACAAAAAAAAAAAAAAACAAAAATTAGTAATAAGTAACAACATACATTGATATACAGTATACACATTATACCTTAATCATATCTTTTAGGCCAGCAAAAATCCATGGGCCTCCTTTGACCAAAGCCCTGCATTCGTTGTCAAAGTTGACTACATTCCCACACTGCCCAACACAAAATGATATCAATCAATTAAAATCATATGATAAAATATGTTTTATATTTTATAATTAAAGCAAAAAAAATTACCTGTCCGTTATTACAATCCCAAACTCGTACTGATTTATCTTTGCTGCCACAAAAAAGCTTGTTGGATCCATCATAGACAATCCCAGTTATGCCCTATAATATAAACATAAATTTTGGATAATAAACAGCTTTCAATTCAATATTTGGTCTGAATTACTGAATTTACCTTTGTATGTCCTTCTAACTGGGCCACCATTGAGAGCCCGTAATCAGATTGCAAATTCTCACAATTTTTGCGTTTTTTGTAATTCTCGGTACTTTGACTTTGACTTTGACTTTGACTTTGACCAACATTTACTTCACTATTTTTGTTGTTATCAGTCTTCTTGATACTTTGAGTTTGACCAACATTTAATTCACTCTTTTTGACTTTCATGCAATTCTTGGTCTCCTCAACAATACTTTGACTTCGACTTTGACTTTGACCAACATTTACTTGACTGGTGAACACCTTTTGTTGCTTCTTTAGGACAGTCTGATTAGGCTCACAGTTCTCTTTCTTATTTAGAGATTTTTGTTGAATGGGGGTCGAATTTTCTGATTTAAAAGTATTGGGATTTTTCCAAGCATACTTTGACTTAAAAGTATCGGTTTTTGGTTGATCTGGGTGCAAGAAATTGCAGGGATTTCTGGTGCATCTTCCTTCTAACCAGTATTTGCAAACCACAGTTTTAAGTTGATGATTTCTTGCAACATTTTCTTGATTTCTGGATCCAAGTCTCTTGAAAACCGATGTGTCTGTCCTAACAGAGAATCCAGTAGCTGCTTTCATTGCCATACTAAATAAAAAAAGACACTGATGATTAGTTTCCTTATCAAAAGATTCTTCTTTTCAAGAAGATAATAACTGTCAATAGTTGATTCTACAAACAACCAGCAACTCCTTTGCATAATCATAAGCAATGATCCAAAGTGTTGATAATTGCATCCATCAGGTTCCCGAAGAACAAATGTGTCCCAGATCTAATTATAATAACCTTAATTGATACATCAAAACCATATGATGTTCCAGAAACCCTAATCAATCCATCAACCACCCTGATTGAAACATTAAAGTCATAACCTTTTCCGCCCACCGCACCCCAATTGAAAAATTCACAGATAACACAAAAAAACCCTAATCCTATATGAATAATGATCAATAAAATCGTCTGCCGGAGTCCCAATAACAACACAGCGCCGATGATTTGATCAGATACAAAGGGAAAACTCCAAAAAAGATGAAGAAAAAGATCGATCGTAGTCGGAGTAAAGTATCAAACCTGTTCGATGAGGACAATTGCTGTAGTGATTCGTGAATCGAGAATGGAAACTGTGATCGGATTAAAGCCTTTCAGGAGAAGTAAAACTTGAAATTAGGGTTAGCGTCTGAAGGTTGGATGGATTTTGGAGAGTTTGGGTTTTCTTTATATACGCATCGGTCCGCCTTTTCAGGGAGTGGAAGCCAAGATTAATAGGCGATTTTGAAGAATGAATATATACGAGTGTTTTATTGCCCTAATGTTGGTGTATTAGGCTTAAACCGACATATTAAGTTAATTTTGTTTTTAGTATTTTCAAACCTAATAATTTCGGTTTTAGCTAGTTGTAGCCCTTTACAATTTGGTTTCGGTTTTAAAACCGAACTCACCTAGTTTTCAACAATAATATATAATATCCTACACTAGATTAATTTTTTTTTTTAATTACATAAAAATTTGAGTAACACCACCTAATTTCACATACTTCATTCGTTTCAAAATAAGTGATACACTTTCTGATTTTTGGGTAATTCAAAATAATTGATACACTGTGTAACTTGATAAAATGTAGTGGGCCCCACACTACTAACTATCTCCTTTAATAAAATAAAATGATCTATTTACCTTTACTTTTACTTTTACGCGTCATTAAACTTATTTTAATCAAAATATGTGGAAGTTATCACTCACTAACTACCTAATTTAATCTAATTTCATCTTAATTGTAATCTTTTGCCTCAAAAAACATGAAACTCAAAGTGTATCACTTATTTTGAAACGGATGAACTATTAAATTCAATGTCTAATAACATTGATTAACATTTTAAACCCAACTATTCAAAATATAAATTTATTTTGTGTCATATAATCATAATATAGATCATAATATTAGTGGGAGTGCTTCTTAGTGGGGCGGTTTCTAAAGTGAACCGAACCTAATGATATTTTAAAAACTTAAAACTAAACTATCTTAGAATAACCCTAATTCACCTTGTGGGACTGCTGTTTTGACACAGACTTATATGTCACCTACGGTTCAAGATTATGCTATTCAAATCCAATTATGTAAATATGCATCCGTTTTAGAAAGGGTGAAGGTAATGTAGGCCATTTATGGCATAATATAGTTGGGTTACCCATGTTTTCGCTACTGTCCACTGTTAAAACTTTAATCCAATAAAATGTTGTTCTGCAGTCTTGACTTATTTTAACTACCAGATTGGAGTAGAGATGCACATTTGGAACCAAATGCCGAATCAGTACCATATATGAAGTGTTGTAAAATGAGTCTAGGTGGACACCTAGGCGGCCAACCTAGTAATCATCGCAATTTATAGGTCAATGAAAGTCAAACTTATGTAAAAATAATAATAATAATAATCAATTTTAAGGAATTACGAGATTTAAAAATATAACATGACTTATTAATGTAAATAAAATGTCGAAAACACACTTCAAACACACACAAAATCAAATGAACAGTAGTCACAATCTATGGTAACGATTATCCCTAAACACTTAATCTTCGCAATCTTGGTATTAAAATGACCGAACTTTATTCATCCAAATGTATAAGCAGTTGAAATTATAGGTAATGTACGTATTCTTTTAGCAAACTGAAAATAGGGTCAGCAAAAGAAGACCTTTCTGAACCCTGAAACATGATGTCATCCATACGGGCTTGCATCACATCATCACTTGATGTCAAACCATCTTCTAGTTTATTTAATGTTGTTGCTATTTCAATTTCTGAGTTTTTTAACCCGAAAATAATTTTTCTTAAAGATAGTGATGGTCTTGACAAAAAGTTACCTGGAAACAACCACCATAATTATAATATTATAGTTATAACAAACATATCGGATTTATTTTGCTCGTTAGTTAGAGGTGGAAAAGCGGGATGGGTAACGGGTCAACCTTTTTGTGATCCGACCCACTCATGATGTCACTTATAATTGGAACCAACCAACCTGTTTGGTTTGAGGAATGTTTGCCTTGTGTTTGGCTATAGCAATAGCCCGTGAAAATCCTCCAATTGCATCTACTAAACCTTGCATCATTTCCAGTCCACACTCTCCCTTGAGCAATCTCTTCCATCTTCTCCACCTGCATAATTAATTGCTTGATAATTAATTATTAATTAAAATATTTAATCAAGTCACCACATACACTCATTGATCTTGAAGTTGCTGCTTTATCACAAAACCGTTTATAAGAATGCTTAGCAATTTCCTCAAAGAGTTTCTCTTCATCTGGTCTGTTAGTTTTTGTTAATTACAAAAACTTTTAGTTCTAAAATCAAATATAGTATCAAGGATCCTCTCACCTAAATGGGCGGTCAGCAAATCGGCCCTTTTCCTTGTTGAAACCAATTCTTTCATATAATTTCCCCAAATTGAACTTACCTAATTCAAGTTTTTGGAAGATTTAACAAGTATTGAAAATAAAATAAAAAAATAAATAAAGAAAACTGTAATGGACGAACCTCAAGGTAAGGAGAAAGAAACGGGTGAACGTGAATGAGGAGGAGCAATTTAATGTTATGTTTGGGTCAACATACAAGCGGGAATATTTGAAAGAATAAAAGTAGTTCAAGTCCTCCTTTTTAGGAGAAGTTAATTTCAGTTTTAGTATAATAATAAGGGATTTGCTAACCATTGCCCTTAGGGCAATGGTTAAGAATGGATAAAGTGGTTTTTGTACAATTAATGATGCATAACTAATCAAAGGTGGTTATTAAAATGCATGGGGGTGGTTTTTTATTAGTTAATGTACAATGATTTAAAGCCAATAAAAATTTCTTAAACATTGCCCTAAGGGCAATGGTTAGCATTTTCCTAATAATAATTAGTCTTTGTTTTCATGTCAAAACATTCAGAGTTTGTATCTCGAATTTGGCTGTTGTATTATAAATAAAAGTAGAATGTTCAATTTATCATTTGGTTCCATTGCGGGGAAATCATGGTGAAAGACGAAGGTAATCATCCAACGTAGCAGTCCAATTGGCGCGATCGATGAAGGAAGTGACTGCCCAAACAGAAGTCACGGAGGCAAGAAGAAGGAGAATCATCCTGGAATAAAATTGCATTTCCCTAATGGGGATGGATGGATTTTAAAAGCGTCCGTTATTATAATATACTTACAAAAGATAGATGATGCATTTGGAAGGGTCGATTTTTATTCTTGGTGATCAAACAATTGGGAAGACCTTGTTCGTGCAATACAAAAGAATTTTCAAATTGGCCTCAGCATTGGAGTATTCCTTAAGGAAGCCAGATTCAGAAACCGAGATCAGTATTGCCTTGGAATTTGAATCAAAAATTAATCATATTGGGAGGATTCAATGGTTGGAGACAGTGCAAGCAAGGATATGTTTATGATATTTAATATTGATGGTAAACGTTATAAATGGCAGTACGGGGTCTCAAACATCATCCACTTCCAACATTTAGCAATTGAATCATCCCAGAAATTCCCAAAATACTACAACCTGTTGTTGATTGCTACACACGACTATTTGAAGAACCTAAAAACCATTCCATCACACTACTACCAAATTCTACACCACCAAACATCCGACCTTACCGATACCCTCATTCACAAAAAACTGAAATCGAAAAACAAGTTGAAGAATTATTAGCTTCGGGATTTATTAGACCTAGTAACAGTCCATTTTCTAGTCCAATTTTATTGGTCAAGAAAAAGGATAATACTTGGAGGATGTGTGTTGATTATCGAGCCCTCAACAAAATAACGGTAGCCGATAAATATCCAATCCCGAACATCGATGAATTATTGGATGAATTATATGGTGCAACAGTTTTTTCTAAGTTGGATTTACGCTCGGGTTATCATCAGATTCGAGTACATGCACCCGATATTCCAAAACACTCATTCGGGTCACTACGAATTTAAAGTTATGCCATTTGGGTTAACAAACGCACCATCGACGTTTCAGGCTGTTATGAATGACTTGTTTCGCCCTTATTTACGTCGGTTTATACTAGTGTTTTTTGATGATATACTAGTATATAGTTCCAACATGAAACAACATCTTTTACATCTCGAACAGGCCTTGCATTTATTATATACAAATCAGTTTTATGCTAAGCTTTCAAAATGTTGTTTCGGCCAGTCCAAAGTTTCATTTCTTGGGCATGTCATAACTGGAGAAGGAGTACAAGTTGAAAGAAAAGGTTGCAGCGGTACAATCGTGGCCGATTCCATCAAATGTCAAAGAAGTTCGAGGTTTCCTTGGTCTTACAGGTTATTACCGTCGTTTTGTACGAAATTACGGTCTAATAGCACGGCCATTGACTGCTCTCACTAAGAAAGATGGATTTAAGTGCTCTGATGAGGCGTTGAATGCATTTCAAACATTGAAAAAAGCATTACTAACAACACCCGTTCTTCGATTACCCGATTTTACAAAAGCGTTTGTAGTTGAATGCGATGCTTCATCAGCGGGAATTGGAGCTATTCTATCTCAAGACGATCACCCGATTGCTTATTTCAGTAAAGGATTTTCTCCATCTAATCGGTTTAAATCGGCGTATGAGCGAGAACTATTAGCTTTGGTCCTTGCCGTCCAAAAATGGAACCATTATCTTTTGGGGCGCAAATTTTTAATTCGTACAGATCATTACACTCTTAAATTTCTGTTAGAGCAACGAATTACTACAACAGAACAACAACGATTATTACTAAAACTCATGCCCTATGACTTTTCTATAAGTCATCGAGCCGGAAAAGAGAATCGGGGTGCAGATGCTCTATCTAGAAAGCCTCATTCGGGTGAACTATTAACATTATCGGTCCCATATTGTGTTGAAATTACTGAAATTAAAATGGGTCTACAACATGATGCCTATACTCGTGAAATCATACAAAAAATAAGAACCGATCCTTCAACGGTTTCAGATTTTTCTTTTCATGATCAGCTACTATTTTTTAAAGGTAGGCTAGTCATCCCCGATGTACCCACTATTAAATTAAAGTTGTTACAGGAGTGTCATACATCTCCGGTCGGTGGACACGGTGGGTTTTTGAAGACATTTAAAAGATTATCTCTTCAATTTTATTGGCCAAAAATGAAACATGAAATCAGATTATTTGTGCAACAATGTTCGGTTTGTCAACAACAAAAATATCAAACATTATCTCCAGCCGGTCTACTTCAACCTTTGCCAATTCCAGATCGTATTTGGGAGGATATCTCCATGGATTTTATCGTGGGGCTGCCTATTTCAAACAGATTTGATACTATCTTGGTAGTAGTAGACCGCCTAAGTAAATATGCCCCATTTTTTGTGTTTGGCTCACCCATTTACAGCAAAAACTGTGGCTGCACTCTTTTGTAAAGAGATAGTTCGTTTACACGGTTTCCCTAGATCTATTGTATCTGATCGTGACGTTATTTTTCTGAGTACTTTTTGGCAGGAACTTTTTCGTATAAGTCAAACCAAGTTGCAACTTAGCACTAGTTACCACCCTCAAACGGATGGTCAAACTGAAGTACTCAATCGGTGATTGGAAGCCTATTTACGTTGTTTTGCTCACGAACAACCTACCAAGTGGAGTTCCTATCTAGCATTGGGCGGAATATTCTTATAATACGGGTTATCATACATCAACAGGAACATCACCATTTTCAATTGTGTATGGGCGAGATCCTCCAGCATTGCTGCTAGAGGCGACACGAAGAATGCCGAGTTAGAGCAACAATTAATTGATCGAGATGATATGCTCAAGCTAATCCGCCTCAATCTTACAAAAGCTCAAGATCGAATGCGCAGCCAAGCGAATACGAAACGACGGGAGGTAACTTTCCAGGTTGGGGATTATGTTTTTTTAAAAATTCAACCCTACCGGCAGAAAAGACTAGCCAAACGCCGTTATGAAAAGCTTTCTCCAAGATTCTTCGGTCCTTATCGTATTAAACGTCTTATTGGACCGGTGGCATATGAACTTGAGCTACCAGCAGATGCTAAAATACATCCCGTTTTTCACGTATCTATGCTCAAGGCTGTTCATGGTTCAATCGTTCCAGATTCCCCTGCCCCATTACCGATAACAAAGGATTGGGAAAGTGACGTACAGCCGGCTTCTATTATCGATCATCGTTGGGTGTCAGAAGCAGGTCAACAGGTTCTCGAATTACTGATTTCTTGGAACCAACGACCTATGGAAGAAGCTACTTGGGAGACTTATGATTTGTTCAATTTCCTCATTTTCGCCTTGAGGACAAGGCGTTTTACCGAGGGGGAAGTAATGATACGAACCTCATACAAGGAGAAAGAAACGGGTCAACGTGAATGACCAGGAGCAATTTAATGTTATGTTTGGGTCATGGGCTGGGTCAACATACAAGCGGGAATATTTGAAAGAATAAAAGCAGTTCAAGTCCTCCTTTTTAGGAGAAGTTAATTTCAGTTTTAGTATAATAATTAGTCTTTGTTTTCATGTCAAAACATTCAGGTTTGTATGTTTTGGAGATTTGCCAATCTCGAATCTGGCTGTTGTATTATAAATAAAAGTAATTTGTAGTTTCTATCAACCTCTTATAACACCAATTGACCCAGTCAATGTAAGATTCTCTGAGACTATAGCATGTGCTGCCATGGCCATGTGATATCCTCCACTTGCTGCCAAATCAGACATTGATGCAATTACAGGTTTAGATTCAGCCAGTAGACTTATTTCCCTCCACATTCTGCAAAAGAAAAAAAAGTAAAAACTTGAGAATTGTGAATGAATATATATAATTAATAAAAATTATTTAAATTAGAATTTTTGGGTCAAAATAGAAGAGCACTTACAAGTCAGAAGCAAGAGAGTCAACCCAGGGCTATCAATTCGGATGATAACAGCTTTATACTTTTTTGACTCTGAATAATAATAAATAAAACAATTACTTTACAATCCCTAATTATGTATTTTATATTTTGGTTTAAAAGATAAAAGGAAATATATAATATTATACCTCTTACTTTGCAAATTTTCTCGATGAAAATTTCAGCAATAATGCCTGAACTATAAAACGACCCTTTTACACGAGTAATGCTACCAGATGCTCTAATAACTGCTATTTTATTCTTCCCACCTGATAACCCTAATGTCCATTTTCTAACTCTTGAGTATTTCCTGAAATAGGGATGATTAACATGCAAATTCTCAAGAAAAAAGACTGAAAAACTGAGATCAAGATCATTACTTGTAAGCAACAAGTGGAAGTTTTTGAAGGTCTTCGGGAGGGTGATGGCAATGCCGAAGCTCGACCCGTTGCCTTCTTTTTTGTTGTTCAAAAAAAAAAAACATAGATGTAACCTAAAAACGGGCGTTTAGATGAATAATCAAGAACAGATAATCAACTGTAATGAAAAGAGTTACAAGAAATGATTCCATTGTTTGAAATTGTAACAATCAGATAATCAAATTTATCATTTGGAAAATCTATTAAATGGCAAAAGTTGAAGAAGATACCTCATCATCATATTTAATATCTGTTATCCATCCACCTTCTTTCAACTTTTCTATTTGGTAAACTCCTTCATTAATAAAACTCTCAATCTCTTCCTTTTTCTTTCCTGTTATTAAATAAATTAATAAAAACTTCAAAATTGATGCACCAAGATTAATGGGAGAACCATTAAGTAACTAACTTCACCTTTAGCTTGAGAAACTTTATCGACCCAATTCTCATAATAATTATCTAACAATGTAGTAAGCACTTCACGATTTTCTTCAGATAAATTCTTGCGAATTAGTTGATCACCAGCTCTTTTATACTTACCAATTCTCTGCACTTGTGGTTCCACACCTACTTTCTCAAATACACCTTTATACACACACAACAACACTCTAGTCAACTTTACAATTTGCTAAATGTAATCATATAGATTTAGATTTCAAAATCCAAAATTACCTCCAAAAAATGCTGCTTGTTGAGTTAAACCATATAATGTAAAATAAGCACTTGGAGGGGTGTAGAGTTCTTCACATGCACAACCGATGTAATACTCCTTTTCATGCCATACAGGTGCATATGCAACGATAAATTTCCCTAAATTCAATCCAAATACTTAATATTCATAAATCATAAGTTATTCTATAAATTATTGATTATAAATGGTCTACCTGACTTCCTAAAATCCAATATGTGTCTTCGAATTTCTTCAATTTTTGCCCATCCACATTTTAGGGTTTCAATGTGGAGATAAACACCAGATATACGAGGATCATATGCTGCTTTTATTAAATTTTCACAGATTTGTGGTAGGGTTAAACTTGAAGAATGGAATCGATTCTTCACCTGATCGGTTATCTGAAATTGACAACATTAAATTCTATCATTCAGTCTAATTCCAATATAGAAACGTTTGATTTTTGCTATTGAACTATTAATGAGCATAATTAAGATGAACAATACTTAAAAACATATAATAAGTAACTTTAAACTCTTAATTTGATGAACAGAGTACAGACTAACCTTGCCGCGTAATTTTATGTTCAAAATACTACCCTTACGAACACGTTGCCAAGCAATTAGCATGCGTAAATTCACCACGAAAGTTTTCCAGGCGCCATGTTTTTTAAATTCAAATTCTCCACTTGGATACTCATTATCATGATCATCATAATCGTTTCTTAAACCGCCATTTTGATTATTTAATTTGGACTTGAGATCACTTTTATCATCCTGATTCTGGTCTGAAACGTCATTAATTTTGGTGTCAGGTAAAGAATTTGAAATCGAGTGATTGAGTAAGCAAGTATAAATGATGAAATTCAAAAAACAGGATTATGAATGCTTACTTGCTAGATTTGAATCCAATATTTCAGTTGAGGAAGCCATCTGATGCAGTAATCAGATCATATTCATCAATTTCGTTAAATGCTAATCAGGTAGAGTCAGGGTCAGGTCAAGAATTATTAAGAAAAGACTTTTGACTTGTTGGTTACGTAATTTCAAATTTTCAACTTTCAAGTAGGTCTTCCTCTGTTATCTTTTTCTGTGTTTTTTAAGGAGGAAACTTTGAACAAGGGAGGCAGGAGGTAATTACACCACCTACTTCCCTAACCACATTAGGGTCTGTTTGGTAAATATTAATCAGACAGATTCAGAGCATTTGTTAAGGTTTGAATAAAAAATTGAACATGTTTTGCCTTTTAATCAGACAGATGTATGGGAAGTCTGAATCATTCAGATATATATTTCATTCAGATATAAATATTATTCAGATACTACCAAATAATACCTAGATGTATTCCTAATAAATAATGTACTAATCATAAATATTTTGGGCCGATAACAATAACAACTAAAAATTAAAGGATGAAATAAAATTTAACCCAAGGAAACATGAAAACTGAAGGGACAAAAAATGTAAATTTTGCTGTCTAAGATAACGTCATAATTTCTAGAGACTCAATTATGTGAGGGAAGTAATTTTGGGACCATATAAAATACTTTAAACCCCACAATTACTATTTTATAGTATTTGTACAATATGCTTTAAATATTGTATAATATAGTGGGCGAAGTAATTTATGTGGTCCCAAAATCACTACTCATTACCCAAAAAGGAGTAACTTTTAGTGCATACACCACAACCAATGTTATATATAATTGTACAGTTAGCAAAAAAACTTGTACATTGTGGTGTATGCTTAAAAGTTATGGTGCAGCAATGAATTCCCTTACGCAAACAACAAATGTGACTTATAGTAGAGTGATATTTAATGATCATGAGTTCAAATCACCAAAGAGCCTTTAGCTTAGCGGTATGATGTTTGCCTCACAACCTTAAGGTTGGGGGGTTCAAGTCCTGTCGTCAACATAAGTGGAAATTATGTGTAAATGATTTGCCGTTAAAAAAAATCACAAGTTCAAATCCTAATGTGAACATATTGGAGTATATTAGGTGCATTTAAAAAAAACACAAATATGACACTCCCATTTAGAGGTGTGAATTTAGGTCTCGTTCAGTTTGGTCTTGTGGGTTCAGGTTCGCAGACAAAAGATATATAACTTGAAACGGACATGTTTATAAAAACCAATCAGATATCTCAACACAAACATGTTTACTTTCAACATTAGCACGACACATATAACACATTTAATTAAACTGATAAAACAAATTAGTTGTTTAAATGAGTTAAACGGGCCAATCAAATTGTCAGGATCGATTAACTATAGATTAGTTAATAAACACCTTTAGATCTAATTGATTATAGAAGTTGCAGCGGATCAACACTATATCAATATATTTAAGAACAATGAACTGTAAATAATAAACGAAAATATTAAGAACACAGTTTCACAAAAAGCTTCAATGTATATTATCGAGTTAACAATACACACGTACGTTTACAATTCGTAAGGAACTATTTATAATAGTCCTTGAAGCTAAACTATTTACCCTAGTTATTCTAGGACTTGATTTACATTCGAAATATAAAGATATACATTGAATTACATTCTATAACTATCTCTACGAAGATCTCGGACTTGATATATTCCATAAACGCTCATCAGTAGTATTCTGCAATCACCAGTAGTAAATAAGTAACATCAGTAGTAAGTCTGATGACCAGTAGTAAGTCCAGATACATCGTCAGTAGTAACTACTATTGATCAGTAGTATCTTCAATATGTGCATGATCAGTAGTAACTTAGTTATAGTCATCACCAGTATCAACTTCATCAGTATTAAGTAATTCTGCCCCATCAGTACTAAGTATGATCAGTACTAACTGCAGCATCAGTAATAAGTTGATCTGTGATTCTGTTCCAACAATCTCCCCCTAAACTTATTGATTCTCTTTTAATCAATCAAGTTTCTATTCATTTCTTCTTTTCCTTTTCCTTTTCTTCCAACAGTTTTGCTCTTCTTTTATCACCTTCTAATGTCTGATGGTTTTGTTTATTCCTTTGTGCAATAATATATTTGCTGATATTCTTCACAAATTCATTCATCTTATTTTGAAGCAGCATAGCATCATGAGGTTTAATAAAATTCATGCACGATAATTGATAAAGAGTCTTCTCAGAATGAGGATACTCTTTCTCATAAACGAAGAAGTCACATTTCTTACTTGTATATTCAAAAAAGTACATGTTTACAGTTGGTAGCACATTCCAGGCAAGGACATTCTCTGGATCTGTATACTTCTCTGGATAATTTTCTGGATAGAAAGCAGCATCAATCATTTCAGTAAGATAACCAGCAGCTGAATTCTTCCAGACCTTCTTAGTCATTCTTGGTTTACCAATGATCAGCATCTTGATAATGTCACTTCTGGTTAGGGACATAACCAAAGGTTTCCAAGCTCTGAATCTTTGAGTGACCTTATCTTCTCTGACAATCTCAATCATATCATCTATATATCTCCAGTTGATGATTGAATTATTTTGTAGGGGAGCAATTGGAAGATCATGAACATGAACCATTTGTAATTTCTTCTTTGGTTTTTCAAGTTCAGAAGTAACTGTCTTCCTTTTCTTTGAAGTTTGAGATGATACACCAGATGATTCTCCAGTTATTGTCTTTCTTTCTTTCATTTCTTTGGAGTCTATCTGTTCAAGTTTAGTGGTGTACTTCTCATTAATGTCTTGTTCAGTAAGGTCCTTCTTCTTCTTCTCCACACAGTACTTTTCAATTAAATTGATCAACTTCATTCTTCCAAAGGCCTTTGTGTTGTGACCTCTTGATTTCAAGAATGTGATCATTTCTTTCTTCTTCTCTGCAAACTGTTCTGGCATATCAGCCTTCTGTTCTTTGCATTCTTGTACTTGTGTTTCAAGAAGTTCTAAGGTTTCATATACAAGTTGCCTTATTTTTTCTAGTTCTCTTCTTTGTAGCTCTTTTCTTGTTTCTGCAACTTGTTTGGTTTTGACCTTCTGTTGAAATTGCGGCAGCTTTGATATATCTGCTATATCTGCCAATTTAATTTCTGTGAATGGTTGTCTCAGTATTCTAGCCGTTTCTGCTAATCTTTTGTTTTCATTTGCTAGAGAGACTTCAACCTTCTTTAAATATTTTGCTCTTTTAACTTTCCACCTATCCTGTTTGGCTGATTTGGCATAGTTGATTTTGTTAACCATATCATGACCTTGTGCTCTGTTAGGTTGGTCTTCATCAGCAACTTCCTTTCCCTTTCCTATGTAGTTATTTTTCTTCATATTTTGTTCAGATTCAATAGCAAATTTGGGACCGTAGTAGTGTATCTGTGACATAGGAAGTATTTTAGGATGTGGGGGTAGGGAGCATTCATCAACTTCTAACCAGTTGACATCATCATCAATATCTTTTACCACCATTTGTGTTATTTTTCTCTTTGGAGATGGTGGAAGTATCACTGTAGGCTCTAGTAGTGGTGGCAGTTCAATAATATCATCAGTAGTAACCAACGTAGTTACTACTGGTATGTCTTCAGAGATTACTACTGATAGGTCATCAGTAGTGTTTGCTGCCTTTTCTTCATTTACTACTGCTATAATATCAGTAGTAGGAGTCACTACTGACATTTCTTGTTCAGCTTGTTCTTTCATAGAAGTAGTATTAATTTGCTTATCATCAACAACCATCTTTTCTTGGTCTTCATCAACAATTGTTTCTTTTAGATTTAGGAGAGAGGATGCTGCTGCTGCAATTGATTCATCAATCATATTCTGAATATTGTCCTTCTCCCCCTTAGTGAGCTCAACTGGAGGAGCCTCACTATCATCAATCTTCTTTTTCAATCTTCTTATAATCTTTGTTTGTTGATGAAGCCTGTGTTCATAAAACCTCATTCGTTTGTTGATGGTATTTACATGTCTTTTCATGACTGCAATTGTTTTCCCTTGGTTTGTAAGATACTTGAGACAATCTTGTACAGTGGATTCAAGAGAATCCACTTTAGCCGTCAATTGTTGGGTTTTAATACTGCCCTCACTCCATCTAGCAAGATCATCAGGCTCACTAACAGGTACATTGGTTTGAAGGTTTTCCATCCTTTCCATCAATTCCACAGATCTGCCCTCATCACTTCTTGGTGATTCATTGGGTCTTTTAGACATTCTCTTCTTCCTAGAAGAAGCAGAGATGCCCCCCCTTGTGGTTTCTTGGCACCGGGGTCCTTTAAGTAATTCCTCAAAGGAGTCATCACTTAAAGTTGCCGAGGTCTGGGTCTTAGGAATGTTTTCACTGTCCTGTGCACCCACCTTTGGGGCATCAGTAGTGAAAGCCCTCGCCTCATGTCCTCTCTCCTCCTTGGAGGACAACTCTTTGAGTCTGGGGTGTGACTCAATTTGTCCCCTGGTGTCCTTTAAAGAAGATTTCTTTCTTTTATAAGTTGTGGAAGTGTTTTGGGTTTTGTTTGGTAGGTCTTCCACAGAGTGAAGAGTAGCACTCTGCAGATTAATTTCAAGTTCCTGGGACACATTCAGGACTTCTGTAGTGGGTGATTGAATGGCTATTTGGGGTGGTGTTTGGGCTGTATTTGGTGGTGATGGAGTGGGTTGAGGTTCAATTTGGGTTGAATCTATGATTGAACCCTCTCCAATTTGTGTTTGATCTTTGATCATATTAGGAAACAAAGGGGTTTCCTTACCCGAAAATTTAAATTGTTTTCTCATATTAGAGAAAACTTTCTTGTTCAACTCAGGAATTATAAAAATATTTTTGGGAGTTGACAAGTTTTATAATTCACAGTTTAAGATATGTTGGAGAAATCTGGGATACATTAAAAACTTTGTGGAGCTAAGATTTCCCAACATACCTTCAAAAATCATGTAAGAAAAATTAAATACTTGGTCTGTGCATAAATAGACAACAGCAGAGGCTATTGCCTTATTAAACTCATTCCAAGTACTTCTTTTTGGAGAAATACAATGCTGAATAGTATGAACAAGAAATTTCCATTGTGGGGAGAGAAGACCTTTTTTGAAAAGTTACTATGTTAAGTCTTCCCTCATATACCATTTTATTTAAAGTTTCAGCAATGAATTCTTTAGGGAGTGTAAACATACCTGTATCATCGTGTAGTTGTAGATGGTGTCGAATGGATTGCTCAGTGATTGTGATCATCTTTCCATCCACCGATGATTTTATCATAGGTGCAGTTGCACCTTCTGTTCTTTCAGCATTGGTACAAAAATCCACCAAGTGCTGTTGATATGCCTTTGGTTTAACAGTTAGAGCAAACTTTATATACGAATTTTTCAAAAAATTTACTATTGGACGGAAATCCTTTGTTCCGTCTGGATTGCGTAGAAAGGCACACATATTATGGAACTCTGAATATTTGAGATCGGTTTGAACATTGAGAGATTGTAGAGTTGCCATTGTTGTTGATTTGAGAGAAAAATGTAAGAATTTTGTTACTGGTGTAAGGTTTTTGATCGAAAGCTAGGGTTTATCGAGAGGATTTAGCAAATTGAAGTAAAGATAGTGCTAAACTAATCCACTGCCGCCTTTTATATCTTTCGATTTGTCCTGCAAAAAGACTAAATTGCCCTTCGAATCATAACATAACGGTTATTTTCACGAGGGTTAGTTTGGTAATTGTGATTCTGAAAGACCAGTAGTAAACATGATACCAGTAATAAAACGTCAGTAGTATTTACGAACATTAGTAGAAACTAAGGATTTTGACATCAGTAGAAACTATAGACATCAGTAGTAACTACCAACACCCAAGACCAGTAGTATATGTGAATACCAGTAGTACTGACTTACCAGTAGTATTTATGTAAACCTAATACACACCAGTAGTAATTAACTACCAGTAGTATTTTGTGCACATGCCTACACACCAGTAATACAGATCTACCAGTAGTAAACCACTTAAATAAATAAATAACATTTTACAACAAAACTTTACACATGATTTTAAGTGAGATTTTAATTTATCAAAATCATTCCAATACTGCTGACCAAGAAGTTGAATCTTCCTACATCAAATGCTTTTGTAAAAAGATCTGCTAATTGATCATCAGTATGAATTTTAACCACTTTGATTAATTTCTTTTCATTGCAATCTCTTATGAAGTGAATTCTTATTTCAATGTGTTTGGTTTTAGAGTGTTTTACTGGATTATTCACAATACTAATAGCACTTTGATTATCAATAAAAATAGGAGTTTTAAGGATAGAGATACCAAAGTCTAGAAGCTGGTTTTGAATCCAGAGTACTTGAGCACAACAAGCAGATGCAGCTACATATTCTGCTTCAGCAGTTGATGTTGATACATTTGTTTGCTTCTTACATTGCCATGACACCAGTCTTGATCCAAAGAATTGACATCCACCAGTAGTGGACTTTCTATCTTGACATTCACCTCCATAGTCACTATCTGTGTAGGCTATGAGTTCAAAGGGTGAATCATGTGGATACCATAGACCTAGTGATGGTTTGCCTTTCAAGTATATGAATATTCTTTTGACAGCCTGCAAGTGTAATTCTTTAGGTCTTGCTTGATATCTTGCACACACACAAACACTATACATAATGTCAGGTCTTGATGCAGTTAAGTACATCAAAGATCCTATCATTGATCTATATAAGTGTTCATCTACATCCTCCCCCTCAACATCAGGATGTAGGTGTTTGTGTGTTTCCATTGGTGTGCTTGCACTCTTGCAGTCTTTCAAATCAAATTTCTCCAAGATGTCTTTAACATATTTTGATTGGTTTATCAAAATACCATCTGTTCTTTGACTGACTTGGAGTCCAAGGAAGAAGTTCATTGGACCCATAGAACTCATCTTGAATTTAATCTGCATCAGTTCTTCAAATTCTTTGCATAGTAAATCATTTGTTGAACCAAAGATGATATCATCTACATAGATTTGTACCAGTAGTATATCATCTTTGACTTTCTTTGTGAACAAAGTTTTGTCAATGGCTCCTCTTTTAAAGTTATTCTTCAATAGATATGATGATAATGTGTCATACCATGCTCTTGGTGCCTGATGTAGGCCATACAGAGCTTTATCCAATTTGAACACATAATCACCATGTTTTGGATCTTCAAAACCTGGAGGTTGGCAGACATACACCTCTTCTTCAATCTTCCCATATAGGAATGCACTCTTTACATCCATTTGATAGACTTTAAACTTTTTGAATGAAGCATATGCTAGGAATATTCTTATTGCTTCAATTCTAGCAATAGGAGCATATACTTCATCATAGTCTATTCCTTCTTCTTGAGTGTATCCTTGGGCTACAAGTCTGGCTTTGTTCTTGATCACTATACCTCTTTCATCTTTCTTGTTTCTAAAGATCCATCTTGTTCCAATGGCTCTTTTCCCTTTGGGTAGAGGTACAAGTGTCCAGACAGCTTGTAACTTGAATTGAAGGAGTTCTTCTTGCATTGCCTCAATCCAGTTTGAGTCCTTCATTGCTTGTTGGATCTTCTTTGGTTCATCCTGAGACAGAAAGCATTCAAACATACATTCATTAGCAATTAAACTTATGTTACACATGTTTGCAGTTAAGCTTTTATTAAATTTGCTTCTTGTTTGCAGTGGTGAGTTAACATCACTTAAAACAAGGTCTAACGGATGGTTCTTCTGAGTCCTTGTAGTTGTAGTTCTATCAACTACTAGTTGCTTTTCAAGGTTGGACTCATTTGTCTCAGGTAATTGCTCTTCTAGTGATCCTTCATTTTCATTGATGTTTGGTTCATCACCATCTTGGTCTGAATTACTACTGCTATTATCTTCATTGAGATCAGTAGTATTGTTGTTATTACTGAAATCAGTAGTATCTTGAGAATCTAGGTTATTGCTGGGACCAGTAGTATTTTGAGTACTATTACTGGTACCAGTAGTATTTGAATTACTACTGTCCTCATTCTCAGAGTTACTACTGGTTCCAGAAATTGAGTTATTACTGTCCTCAGTATTAACTGTGGGAGCAGTATCAACTCTATGTATCTCATCATTTCTTGACCAGTATTAACAGATGATGTTCCTTCCTTTTGATTGTGACAAGTTGAATCACCTGCATTTAAATCTATGTTAGAATTAAAGGATTTGGTTAGATTGTCTATGTTAAATAGCCAATCTGGACCATTTCCTTGTTCATTAGGAACATTTTCATTAAAGGATACATTGATGCTTTCTTCAATTATCCTTAATCTCTTGTTGAATACTCTGTATGATTTGCTTTGAGTAGAGTATCCTACAAAGATTCCATCATCAGCTTTGCAGTCAAATTTACCAATTTGTTCTCTTGTAATCAGAATAGTACAAGGACAACCAAATGATTTTAAAAAACTTATAGAAGGTTTTCTTTTATTAAACAGTTCATATGGTGTTTTAAAATGTGGCTTTACTATTAATACTCTGTTCTGAACATAACAGGCAGTATTAACAGCTTCAGCCCAAAAAGTGATTGGTAACTTTGAATCTGCTAGCATTGATCTTGCTGCTTCTATGATGGTTCTATTTCTCCTTTCAGCTACACCATTTTGTTGTGGAGTTCTGGGTGAGCTGTATTGCCTGTCAATACCTTTAAGATCACAAAAGTTAATTAAGTTAGCATTTTTAAATTCTGTGCCATTATCACATCTTATGGCTTTAACTTTTTGATCAGATGTATTTTCCAGTTTAACAATTAAGTTCTTTATGAGTTCACTTGTTTCATCCTTTGTCCTGAGAAAGAAAACCCATGTATATCTGGAAAAGTCATCAGTAATAACAAGACAATATTGTTTCTTTCCAATACTCATTACATTTGTAGGTCCAAATAGGTCCATATGTAAGAGTTGTAAAGGAACATAAATAAAATTCACAGATTTGGACTTATGAGAAGTTTTGTGTTGTTTACCTTTTAGGCATGCAACACAATGATGATCACACATGAATTGTTTTTGAGGTAGTCCAATAACCAAATTTCTTTTCACTAAATTGTTCATGTTTTTGAAATTAGTGTGACACATCCTTCTATGCCATAGTTCTGATTCAGTGGTGTTTGCCTTGGATATAAAACAGTTGACCTCATTTGAAGAAATGAGTTCTCCCCCTATATCCAGGCAATACACATTGTTTCTCCTTGGAGTTCTTAAAACAACATATTTTTCATCTAAAATAAAGTCAGGAGAAAGAATGATGCACTCAATGTCTGTGAAAAGAATTTTGTTATTTTTATCACAAACTTGAGACACACGGACTAGATTGTATTTTAGTTCAGCTACATAAAATACATCATCAAAGGTAATTTTGCCATTAGAAACAGCACCTTTACCTGTAATCTTACCTCCCTTTGGGTTCTCACCAAAGGCCACATATCCTCCATCAAATAACTTGAAATCTTTAAGAATTTGCAGATTTCCAGTCATGTGCCTTGAGCATCCACTATCAATATGCCATGTTCTTCCTTCTTCTGGGATCTGAATGCTCTGCCCAAGTAAGTAAAGGATCAGTTAAGTTTGGGAACCCAAGCTTTATATGTCTTGGGTTCATCCTTTGAGAAGTGAGAGTTTGGGGATTTAACTTTAAATATTTTTGGTGCCCATACATGTTTACTACTGTTGTTTAGTTTTACTACTGCCCTTTTAAAGATGTTACTGGTGTTTGAATTTTCTACTGATCTTGGTTTATACCCATGATGTTTAGCTTTTGAATACTTTACTACTGATGGACCAGTAGTGTTTGGATACTTACCATATTTAGAGTGACCAGTAGTGTTTTTAGGATTGACACCAGTAGTATATTTGAAAGTTGGTTTAGGAGCAGTAGTATTTTTGTAGTTAGGGTTTTTACCAGTAGTGTTTTTGTACTGGTACCATACAGCATTATAATTAGGGTTAACACCAGTAGTAAAATTGTTACAGTTTTTACTAGTGTTGGAAAATTTAAAATATTGTTTATTTTGATTTGATTTTCCATTGTTCTTGAAGTAATTGATGTTCTTTGGGCTTCCAACTCTTCTGTTTTGCACAAATCTTGATGCAACTCTTCCAAATCTTGGTGTTTCAGCAATTGGAATTTTATTTTTATTTACTACTGAAGGACCAGTAGTATCTTTTAATTTCTGTGTTTTTGCCTTTTCTTTGAAAGTTTTAAATTCTTTGAATTCTTTACAATTTATTGGATTGAAGTGACAATCCTTTACTAAATGATTCATTTTGTTGCATATAACACATCTTACTTTCTTACTTTTAGCACCTTCAGGTAGTCTTTGATCTAATAGTTGATTTTTATTTCTTTCATTTCCCCTTTTTAAAATTTTTGGTATATTTTCTGCATCATATTTAGGAGATTCATTTGGACTTTGTGCTGTGTGAAAACTTGTATCAATTGATCTTGGAGATTCAATTGGATAGGGTGAAATTGTAAATTCAATTGATTGATCATCATCAAAAGAATCATTTGATTCAGATGTTTCATTATGTGATTCAGTTTGATTTTCAGTTTTTAATTCATTAATGATTCTTTCTGAACTATTTTTAAGTGGAGGAATGAATTTATATGGAGGTGGTACAGCATGATATCCCACCCCATGAATAACTTTTTCTGTAGTTTGATTGTTAGTTAGTTCATCAAGAATTTTAGTACTTCTTTCAAACTTTTTAATTGTCAATTTATTTTGTTCAATTTCAAGTTGACATTCTTCTAATTTACTTGTTAATTCTTTATTTTTTAATTCATAGAACTCTTTCTCATCTACAGCTTGAAGTAATTCTTCCTTTATCCGTTGATCTATCATCTGGTACACCTTTATCTGATGTTCTTGATCAGCAATCACACCATCAAATTCATGATTTCTTCTTACTGCTTTTGCTAAATCTTCATTTAATTTAGTGTTTTCTTTTTCTAGATTTTTAACAATTTTAATACATTAAGAAGTACAAGGTTTAGGTTTTACCTCAGATTTGCTGTCAGTAAAGGCCATGAGAGCTTGATTTTGAGTGTGCTCTTCTGCTTGGAAGCTCCAGTCATAGCCTTGTCCTTGTTGTGAAACAAGAGCAGTTGACTTTGATCTTTTGTCTGGCTGAGGACATTCTTTTGCAAAGTGACCAAGGTTGTTGCAGTTGTAACATTTGACTTTAGTTTTGTCAAATCCAGCTTTTTCACCTTTGTTGAAGTTGAGGCTTGTCCTACCAGTCCTTTTTAAGAATCTTTTGGTTCTTAGGCTTAGCATAGCCATCTGCCATTTAAGATCCATCTCTTCAAGATCATCTGGATTTAATTGTTCCAAATCATCACTAATCAGTGCAGTATGCACATGACTAGTGAAAAAGGATTCTCTTGCAGCATCCTCAGAATCTGCAGCCTTTCCTATGGAGGTTTCTTGACCTAGACCTGTACTAGATACAAATGCAGCATTATTAGAAGAAATAGAAGGGTTCTTTTGATTTACCTCAGTTTCAAATACTCTGAGATCATTGTAGAGTTCATCCAACTCCTTTTCTTCTAGTGCATCTCTCTGTCTATATACCACTGTATACATGGCTCATTCTTCACTAAGAGACCTTAGGAACTTCATGTTGACATCTTCTTGATCCATCTTAACTCCAACTTGGTTAAGTTCACCAATTAGCTTGTTGAATCTGTCAAACACTTGAGTGAGTGTTTCATTGGGCTTTCCTTTGAAGTTTTCAAAGTCTTGTTTGAGAACAGACTTCATGTTCCTCTTGGTGCTCTTGGTCCCAACGAATCTCTTCTCCAGTGCTTCCCATAGCACCTTTGCATCATCATACTCAACGAAGAGATGTTGATAGTCGTTAGGAATGGCCAGTAGGAGAGTGCTTAGAGTTTTAAGTTCGATTCCTTTGTCTTTCTTCTCCTTCTCACATTTAAGTTTGTCTGCTTCAGTTGCAGAGCTGCTTGCTTGACCAGGACCAGTTTTGTTGCCTTCCATGACAACTTCCCACATGGAGTAATCTGTAATAAGCATGTATTGCTTAATGCGATTCTTCCACATCCCAAAGTTATTGGGAGTGAGTATAGGAATTTTATTTGCTTGGGTGCTCTCATTGTTATCAGTCATGATTAACAATCTGTGTGTTTTAAAGATTAAAACTTTTTGTTGTTCTTAAAATCGTAGATCTAGAACCAATAAGCTCTGATACCACTTGTCAGGATCGATTAACTATAGATTAGTTAATAAACACCTTTAGATCTAATTGATTATAGAAGTTGCAGCGGATCAACACTATATCAATATATTTAAGAACAATGAACTGTAAATAATAAACAAAAATATTAAGAACACAGTTTCACAAAAAGCTTCAATGTATATTATCGAGTTAACAATACACACGTACGTTTACAATTCGTAAGGAACTATTTATAATAGTCCTTGAAGCTAAACTATTTACCCTAGTTATTCTAGGACTTGATTTACATTCGAAATATAAAGATATACATTGAATTACATTCTATAACTATCTCTACGAAGATCTCTATATTGCATAAACGCTCATCAGTAGTATTCTACAATCACCAGTACTAAATAAGTAACATCAGTAGTAAGTCTGGTGACCAGTAGTAAGTCCAGATACATCGTCAGTAGTAACTACTATTGATCAGTAGTATCTTCAATATGTGCATGATCAGTAGTAACTTAGTTATAGTCATCACCAGTATCAACTTCATCAGTATTAAGTAATTCTGCCCCATCAGTACTAAGTATGATCAGTACTAACTGCAGCATCAGTAATAAGTTGATCTGTGATTTTGTTCCAACACAAATGTATATGTAGAAGCTAGTAAAAATATATATATTTCAAATATATCTATTTTTCAGATATATCTATAGAATGCTATAGTATAAATATACATATTTTTAAACATGTTTCAATAAGTAATCATGTTGATGTGTCGGCTACTCGGCTATTTAAGTTATCATCAACTCGAAGATAATCAGTTTAATAAACATCTCATTTAAATAGACACAGAATAACATGAAATTTGTTTGCCTCAGTCGTAATCAGTTTACTTACCACACTACACCCAATAATTCCATATTATTCAAAGTTTCCTCTTTAAAAAACAAAAAAAGATAAGAGAGGAAGAGCAATTGAAAGTTGAAAATTTGAAATTACTTAACCAACAAGTCAAAAGTCTTTTCTTAATATTAGTTGACCTGACCCTACTCAACCTGATTAGAATTTAAGGAAATTGATCAACATGATCTGATTACCACAACAGATGGCTTCATCAACTGAAATAATGGATTCAAATCTAACAAGTAAGCATTCATAATCCTGCTTAAATTCATCATTTTATACCTGTTTACTCAATCATTTGATTTTATATATTCTTCACCTGAGACCAAAATTAATGACGTTTCAGACCAGAATCAGGATGATAAAAGTGATCTCAAATCCAAATTAAATAATCAAAATGGCGGCTTAAGAAACGATTATGCCGATGATGAGTATCCTAGTGGAGAATTTGAATTTAAAAAGCATGGCGCGTGGAAAACTTTCATGGTGAATTTACGCATGCTAATTGCTTGGCAACGTGTTCGTAGGGGTAGTATTTTGAACATAAAATTACGTGGCAAGGTTAGTTTGTTCATCAAATTGTTCATCTTAATTATGCTTATTGCTAGTTCAATAGCAAAAATCGAACGTTTCTATATAAGAATTAGACCGAATGATAGCATTTTGATGTTGCCAATTTCAGATAACCGATCAGGTGAAGAATCGATTCCATTCTTCAGGATTATCCCTGCCACAAATCTGTGAAAACCTAATAAAAGCAGCATATGATCCTCGTATATCTGGTGTTTATCTCCACATTGAAACCCTAAAATGCGGATGGGGTATAACTGAAGAAATTCGAAGACACATATTGGATTTTAGGAAGTCAGGTAGAGCATTTATAATCAATAATTTATAGAATAACTTATGATTTATGAATATTAAGTATTTGGATTGAATTTAGGGAAATTTATCGTTGCATATGCACCTGTATGGCATGAAAAGGAGTATTATATTGGTTGTGTATGTGAAGAACTCTACACCCCTCCAAGTGCTTATTTTACATTATATGGTTTAACTCAACAAGCAGCATTTTTTGGAGGTAATTTGAGTTTTTAATTTAAATATAAAAATTAAGATTTAGCAAATTGTAAAGCTGACTAGAGTGTTATTGTTGTGCATAAAATAAAGGTGTGTTTGAGAAAGTAGGTGTGGAACCACAAATCCAGAGAATTGGTAAATATAAAGGTGCTGGTGATGCACTAATTCGCAAGAATTTATCTGAAGAAAATCGTGAAGTGCTTACTACATTGTTAGATAATATCTATGAGAATTGGGTCGATAAAGTTTCTCAAGCTAAAGGTAAAGTTAGTTATTTCATGGTTTTCCCATTCCCATTCATCTTAATGTATCAATTTTGATTTTTTTTTTATTTATTTAACAGGAAAGAAAAAGGAAGAGATTGAGAGCTTTATTAATGAAGGAGTTTATGAAATAGAAAAGTTGAAAGAAGGCGGATGGATAACAGATATTAAATATGATGATGAGGTATGTTCTTCAACTTTTTCCATTTAATAGACTTTCCAAATTATAAAACATTTGATTATCTGATTATTACAATTTCAAATAATAGAAGCATTTCTTGTAACTCGTTTCATTACAGCTGATTATCTGATCTTGATTAATCCGTTTTTTAGGTTACATCTATGTTGAAAAAAAGATTTGGTATTGCAGAGAAGAAAAAACTTCCACTTGTTGCTTACAAGTAATGATCCTGATCTCGGTTTTTCAGCCTTTTTTCTTGAGAATTTGCATGTTAATCATCCCCATTTCAGGAAATACTCAAGAGTTGGAAAATGGACATTAGGATTATCAGGTGGGAAGGATAAAATAGCAGTAATTAGAGCATCTGGTAGCATTACTCGTGTGAAAGGGTCGTTCATAAGTACAGGCATTAGTACAGGCATTATTGCTGAAAATTTCATCGACAAGATTCGCAAAGTAAGAGGTATAAATCATATTATATTTATCCTTTTATCTTTCAAAGGTATATCCCAAAAATAAAATAAATAATGACTGTAAAGTATAGAATTGTTCAAGGTAGTCCTTAATTTTTATCTATTCACAAGGGACAAATTTCAACCATTGATCAATAATAACTAATGGTCAAGATTAATTCTATCTTTTATACATCGAGGGCTATTTTGGTCATTTGACACCCGCATAAATTTTAATCCTTTTTTCTTTTTTTAATTATTATTATTATTTTTTTCGTTAAAAAACAATATTAGTGATAATCACATGTGATTATATACTTAATCACATGTGATGTTTTTGTATACTCACATGTTATCACATATACAATCACATGATATTTTCTTTTTTAACAAAAAAAATAATAAAATTAAAAATTAAAATAAGTATAGAAATGAAAAAAAATAAAAAAATAATAAAAAATTAATTTTTTTAGGGAAATGATTTGTTCAAGGCAATTTATAATTCATACAAGGCAAATTAGAATTTTTCAAAGGCAATTAAATAACTTTATTTGCCTTAAATAACTTTATTTGCCTTAGATAAGTAAATTATGCCTTGAACAAATCAATTCCCTTTTTTTTATCTAAGTACAAATGACCAAAATACCCCTCCATGTATAAAATATATAATTAATCTTGAGCATTAGTTAAACTGATCAATGGTTGAGATTTGTCCTTGGGAGTACATAAATATTAAGGACTGCCTTGAACATATTTCTTGTAAAGTAACATGAAACAATTGTCTATTTATCATTCAGAGTCGAAGAAGTATAAAGCTGTTATCATTCGAATTGATAGTCCTGGTGGTGGAGCTCTTGCTTCTGACTTGTAAGTCCTTTTTCATCCTGAACGGAAAATTATAAAATAAAAATTATATTTATTAATTAGTGTTTATATTTATTATTGTGTAGGATGTGGAGGGAAATCAGATTATTGGCTGAATCTAAACCTGTAATTGCATCAATGGCTGATGTGGCAGCAAGTGGGGGATATTACATGGCCATGGCAGCAAATACTATAGTCTCAGAAAATCTTACTTTGACTGGTTCAATCGGAATTATCAGAGGTCCATTATAGTTTGCATTATTTATTTTTTTTTTTAATTTTTTTAAAAATCTAACACTTGTTAAATATTCCAAAAACTTCGTTAGGTAAGTTAAATTTTGAGAAACTACATGAAAAAATTGGTTTCAACAAGGAAATCATATCAAAGGGCCGATTTGCTGATCTGTATTCTGCTGACCGGCCATTAAGGTGAAAGGATCCTTGATATATTCATTAGAATTTAGAACTTAAATTTTTGTAATTAACAAAAACTCATTCACTTAAAAATGGACCGTTTCGGGCTATATCAGGTCAAACGGGTCTAATAGGACTTTGTGTTCATATGTACAGACCAGATGAAGAGAAACTCTTTGATGAAGTTGCCATGGATTTGTATAAACGGTTTCGTGATAAAGCAGCAAGTTCAAGATCAATGAGTGTATGTGATTAAATATATTAATTAATTATTAATTACCCAATTAGCAAGAAATTGATTAAATTATGCAGGTGGAAAAGATGGAAGAGATTGCTCAAGGGAGAGTGTGGACTGGAAATGATGCAGCTTCACGAGGTTTAGTAGATGCAATTGGAGGCTTTTCACGCGCTATTGCTATTGCCAAACACAAGGCAAACATTCCTCAAAACAAACAGGTTGGTTGGTTCCAATTATAAGTGACATCATGAGTGGGTCGGATCACAAAAAGGTTGACCCGCCCACTTTTCCACCTCTAGCAACATAAAACTGATATAACTGTAATATTATTGGTGGTTGTTTGCAGGTAACTTTGGTTGAGTTGTCAAGACCATCACTATCTTTAAGAAAAATTATTTTCGGGTTTAAAACCTCAGGAATTGAAATAGAAACAACATTAAATAAACTACAAGATGGTTTGATATCAAGTGATGATGGGGTGCAAGCTCGTATGGATGACATCATGTTTCAGGGATCAGAAAGGTCTTCTTTTGTTGATCCTATTTTCAGTTTGCTAAAAGAATACGCACATTACCTATAATCTCAAGTTCTCATACATTTGCAAGAATAAAGTTTAGTTATGAATAAAGTGTTTAGGGATAACATAGATTATGACTACGGTTCATTTGATTTTGTGTGGTGTGAAGTGTGTTTTCTACATTTCTTTGTGATTATGTAAGATATAATATGGCTTGCATTGTTGAATCTAGATGTTTATATACCACATGTGAATGTGATTAACATAACAATACACTAAAAAATATAAACACCAAAACAGAAACAAAATAACGATAATCATACTTTGATTTTCCAATATAATTAGCTCATAATTAAATTATCACGTGTCAATGTGATCAAACGCCCAAATCCAAATACCAATAACTAATGATTATATCAAAAAGTACAAAATTTTACGGCATGAATGTTCTTCAAGCGACAGCTACCGGTTGTTGTTTCGCCGGTTCGATATTCGTCTTTGATTTCTGATCGGTGAAATCTTCCATATTGTAAATAACGGTTATGTAAAGAGAACAGCTAGGGCACCGAGCGATTTCTTCACCGATCTTCAATTCATCTTTTGTAATCTGAAACAAATCACCACAAGGACAAGGATACGTGAACGCCTTAAGCTCCTCGTTCCACTCCATATCTTCGATCTCAACGTCGTCGTATGACATCGTTAATTACGTCGGAATAGTTGATTTCACCGGAAATTGAAATCGGTAGTAACGCTATGGTAAGAAAAACCCGACTTACCGGAATACAGATGCTGTTCTTATCTGAAGACCAAAACGATCGTTCGGATCTTTAGTAGATTTTACGGATCAATACTACAATTTCAGCCGAAGAAGAAAGATGGATAAATTAGGGCTAAATACGTTTCGAATATATAATGGGGCCAATATAAAATGATTGCGCGTAGATGATTTTGGGCTAATTATGCAACTAGTTAATAGGGCCTAACTTGCAAAATGGGTCAACAATCAAGATTGTTTCAAGGATTTTTTGAAGTAGAATTTTATCAAGCGTTATTCTAAGAATTTTTTTTTCAAAAATAATGTTTATTTTTTTTAAATTTTCACAAATAATGCATTTTTTTTTTGTTTTCACAAATAAGATTTATGGACTCCTAGATTTCGGAATTAGGCTTAAATTGGACTCCCGAAGTCCGGAATTGTACTTTACATCATACCAGAATGTACCAGTTGCAGAAAAGTGGCAGAAAAGTACAATTCATGTACGATGTAAAGTACAATTACGGACTCCGAGAGTCCAAATTAAAGCCTAATTCCGGACTCTAAGAGTCCATAACCCTTATTTGTGAAAGAAAAAAAAAGTGCATTATTTTTGAAAAAAATTCTTATTCTAAGACAACTAACACGGTATCCATTAAACCATCGACGGATCAGCTCGGCTCCAAGATGGGCGGTTAGGGATTGGATCGGACTTCAAGTGGCGAACTGATTTACAAACTGGATTCACGAAACCGGTTTTAACCGCTTCTTTACCGTCAATAACCGTATTTGATCGTTGGGTTCATAAACCACTTTTTAAATTGGATTTCGAGAGTGTTTATTTTCTAGCCGTTATAAATCCGTTTATTAGCAGTTTTTTCTTGTTTTTTACGCCACGAATCACACATATAAATACCCCTTGGGATCTAAAGATCGCTACCTCTCAAAACACTCATACAGTCCGATTTGAAAGTCTATTTTATTACTTTATTATTTGATATCTTAAAGCATACTAAAATGGGAAAAAAAATAGAAAATCACAAAATCTGCCTAAAGCCAATCAAACCCGTACTCAAATCGGTTTAGGGACCAATCCGGTTTGAACAAGTCTGAACAAGTTACACTCCAAATCACTAAAATTGGTCCAAAAAAACGAACCGGTTACACCAGAACGAGTTTTGACCGTTGAATACTTGCGCTAAACCAGTTTTCGAAAGAAAAAAACGGTATGTTCACCTCTAGGTCACTAGTCACTACACCGGGGAAGCAAGACCAGAACCTAAATTTTTATTCTTGCTCTATGAATATAAATTATTATTTCATTATTTAGGGTATTCATTTTTATATATCATTTGGTTATATCATTTGACCGATCGTAACTTCTTGTATTAAATATTTTTAAAGAGATTAAAAATAAACATTAATAACAGATTATTAAATAAGTTAGTGTATATTGACTTTTCAAAATACTAAAACTAAAATTAACTAAAATAGGTTTCGTTTAAGCCTAATACACCCTTAGGGCTTGCTATAAAACAAGAGTTTTGATAATAATAGTCCTAAAGGCTATCAATAACAATAACAATGTAGTCCCTCCGTCCCACAAAAAACTTCTCATTTGGTTTTTGCACAAGTTTTTAGGTGATAGTTAGTGGTGGGGTCATTGATAATACTTTTGATTAAAATATATGGTTGGATTGGAGAGAGAAAGATAGTTAGTGGACATTAGCGGTGGGGTCTTTATTAATAATAGTTTTTTATTGTGTGGAGCCCATTAAATATGGGAAATAAGAAGTTTTTTGTGTGATAAAAATTTAGAGTAAAATGTGAAGTTTTTTTATGGGACGGAGGGAGTATAATATATACTCAATATTAATTACCTCTTTTAAATCCATTAATCAAATTACGAGTATCTTCTTTCTTTCTATTCCACCAATCAAAACAATAAGGCAATAAAACACTCGTATTAATATTGGCTTCCGCGAAGGGAGCTGATTCGTACAGAGCAGTTTTTATCCATAGAGTAATTTTAGAATAAAAGACAATCATGCCCTTCTTTTCCTTTCACCATACTTTGTATTTCACCCTCTAATTAAATCTTTTTTTCCACGCTATCTTTTTATATATTTTCTTCATTGATCTTTTGCCAATTAAAACACACTTAATTTATGGAAATCCAATACAAGACTCGCAAGATGATTAAAATTGCTACCATTTGAAACTAGTATAGTCCCTGATGGTGGTGTTTTGATTCATTTACAGTTTTAAATCAGAATCGTACATTTACACGTGTTTAGATTTTAGGGATGCTATCATTTACGCATGTTCATGAATCATGAGTAAAGTAATAATTTGACATCTTGCTGGTATATTCGTAAATAAACATTGTTTGATCTAAACTTTTGTGCATTGGATGAAAATACTACGTCCAAAGCAATTGATTTAAACTTTTGATTTAAACAATTGATTGTATCAAAATTCTCTCCTTGCTTTTATTTAATACTCCAATCCAAAAGGTGAGATTATATCTCAAGAATTAAAGCAAAAGAAACATAACCACTTACCGAAATCAATTGGTGTTGACTGCCAGAGAAGGGTTGTGACGGCTGTTAAGGGTTTGAAAAAGGCTTTTAATTAGAGGGGTAAAAGGTTGCTAAAAGGGAAGAAGGGTAGAATTGTCTTTTGTTTTAATATTACTCTGTACGGATAAAAACTGCTCTGTACGAATCAGCTCCCAACTTCCACTCCCGGAAAGGCTGGACCGTTACGTATATAAAGAAAACCCAAACTCCCCAAAATCCATCCAGCCTTCAGACGCTAACCCTAATTTCAAATTTTACTTCTCCTCAAAGGCTTTTATCCGATCACAGTTTCCATTTGCGATTCACGAACAGGTTTGATAGTTTACTCCGACTACGATCGATCTTTTTCTTCATCTTTTTTTGGAGTTTTTCCTTGGTATCTGATCAAATCATCGGCGCTGTGTTGTTATTGGGACTCCGGCAGACGATTTTATTGATCATTATTCATATAGGATTAGGGTTTTTTTGTGTTATCTGTGAATTTTTCAATTGGGGTGCGGTGGGCGGAAAAGGTTATGACTTTAATGTTTCAATCAGGGTGGTTGATGGATTGGTTAGGTTTTCTGGAACATCATATGGTTTTGATGTTTCAATTAAGGTTATTATTATTGGATATGGGACATATGGATTCTGATGGATGCAATTATCAACACTTTGGATCATTGCTTATGATTATGCAAAGGAGTTGCTGGTTGTTTGTAGAATCAACTATTGACAGTTATTATCTTCTTGAAAAGAAGAATCTTCTGATAAGGAAACTAATCATCAGTGTCTTTTTTTATTTAGTATGGCAATGAAAGCAGCTACTGGATTCTCTGTTAGGACAGACACATCGGTTTTCAAGAGACTTGGATCCAGAAATCAAGAAAATGTTGCAAGAAATCATCAACTTAAAACTGTGGTTTGCAAATACTGGTTAGAAGGAAGATGCACCAGAAATCCCTGCAATTTCTTGCACCCAGATCAACCAAAAACCGATACTTTTAAGTCAAAGTATGCTTGGAAAAATCCCAATACTTTTAAATCAGAAAATTCGACCCCCATTCAACAAAAATCTCTAAATAAGAAAGAGAACTGTGAGCCTAATCAGACTGTCCTAAAGAAGCAACAAAAGGTGTTGACCAGTCAAGTAAATGTTGGTCAAACTCAAAGTGTGGTCGAGAATTGCATGAAAGTAAAAAAGAGCGAATTAAATGCTGGTCAAAGTCAAAGTATTGAGAAGACCGATAACAATAAAAATAGTGAAGTAAATGTTGGTAAAATTCAAAGTATTGAGAAGACCGATAACAGCAAAAATAGTGAAGTAAATATTGGTCAAAGTCAAAGTACTGAGAATTGCAAAAAACGCAAAAATTGTGAGAATTTGCAATCTGATTTCGGGCTCTCAACGGTGGCTCAGTTAGAAGGACATACAAAGGTAAATTCAGTAATTGAGACCAAGTTTTGAATTGAAACCTATTTATTTATAATAAAAATTAATATTTTTGGGCATAATTGGGATTGTCTATGATGGATCCAACAAGCTTTGAAAAAAACATATTTATCATATAATATTAATTCATTGATATATTTTTGGGTTGGGCAGTGTGGGAATGTAGTCAACTTTGACAACGAATGGAGAAATTTGGTCAAACAAGGTCCATGGATTTTTACTGGCCTAAAAGATATGATCAAGGTAGATCATTAATATCAGCTTATTAAACGTTGGGTAAATAATATGTTGTTAATTATTATTAATTTTTGATATTTTTTTTCTAGGCTTGCAATTCTGAAACTCAAACTGAAGTAATTATTCGAGCAAGTGGTGGATATGTCAATGCGATTACTATGTATGAGGACATTCTGTTTGCTGGGATGGAGGTAAATAATAATTTTTTTTATGTTTTTTTAATTTTGGCGCTTTTATTCTGTTGTTCTTACTGGACAAATTATTTTATTAAAAAAATAAAATAAAAATGTTATATTTTTCATGCAGGATGGAAGCATTTTATCATGGAAAGTTACTTCCAAAACAAGTTCCTTTGAAGAATTAACAGTTTTAAAAGGCCACACGGGACCCGTACTTTGTCTTATTATAGGAGCTAAAAAGCTCTATTCTGGTTCTGCTGACCACACAATACGAGTGTGTTGTTTTAAACATTTTTTTTTATTTTTTTTATTTACAAAAACATGTTTGTTGACTCTGGTTTGACTTTTTTTTATAGGCATGGGATTGTGAAACCCTAGAGTGTACACATGTTTTGAACGGGCATACGGGTGATGTGACAACTGTTATATGTTGGGATCAGTATCTGTTTTCTGGTTCTTTGGATAAAAGTATAAAAATTTGGGGTCTAACCGAAAGTGGCAATATTGAGCAAGTTTATCAACATGATTTAGTCAACGTAAGTCACATTTATATATTTTTTTGGTTTTATGGATTTTAATCGATATATTAATTAATTAATTTATTTAATATTTTTCAGGGTGTTGTTGGTTTTTGTGGGTTTCAAGATGCAGAAGAAAAGCCGTTGTTGGTATGTTCATGCAAGGACAATCGTGTTTATGGATATGATCTACCCTCGTAAGTATGCGTATTTGATGTTTTTTGTAGTTGAAATTAGATGGTAATGATTTATTTTAATTTTAATTCTAATTTTGTATAGGTTTTGTGGAAGGGGTAGAATCTTCTCAAAATGTGATACTGAAGCAATGCAAGTGATTCAGCAAAAATCTCTAAATAAGAAAGATGACTGTGAACCTAATCAGATTGTCCTAAAGAAGCATCAAAAGGTGTTGACCAGTCAAGTAAATGCTGGTCAAAATCAAAGTGTCGTTGAGAAGACCGAGAATTGCATGAAAGTCAGAAAGAGTGAATTAAATGTTGGTCAAACTCAAAGTGTCGTCGAGAAGACTGATAACAGCAAAAGTAGTGAAGTAAATGCTGGTCAAAGTCAAAGTATCGCCGAGAAGACCGAGAATTGCATGAAAGTCAAAAAGACTGAATTAAATGTTGGCCAAAGTCAAAGTATCGAGAAGACCGATAACAACAAAAATAGTGAAGTAAATGTTGATCGAAGTCAAAGTCAGAGTCAAAGTATCGAGAATTGCAAAAAACGCAAAAATTATGAGAATTTGCAATCTGATTACGGGCTCTCAATGGTGTCTCAGTTAGAAGGACATACAAAGGTAAATTCAGTAATTCAGACCAAATTTTGAATTGAAACCTGTTTATTATCCAAAATTTATGTTTATTAATCAAAATTTATATTTATATTTTAGGGCATAACTGGTATTGTCTATGATGGATCCAACAAGCTTTTTTGTGGTAGCAAAGATAAATCATTACGAGTTTGGAATTGTAATAACGGACAGGTACTTTTTTTTTGCTTTAAACAAAAATAAAACATATTTATCATATGATATTAAAAATAAAACATATATTTATCATATGATATTAATTGATATCTTTTTGTGTTGGGCAGTGTGTAAATGTACACAACTTTGACAACGAATGCAGTACTTTGGTCAAAGAAGGTCAATGGATTTTTGCTGGCGTAAAAGATATGATTAAGGTAGATCAAATAATGTGTATATCAGCTTATTAAACGTTGGTTAAATAATATGTTGTTAATTATAATATTTTTTTTAGGCTGGGAATTTTGAAACTCAAACCGAAGTAAGTATTCAAGCAAGTGGTGGATATGTCAATGCGATTACTATGTTTGAGGACATTTTGTTTGCTGGGATGGAGGTAAATAATAATTTATTTATTTCTTTTTTAATTTTGGCGCTTTATTTTATTTAAAAATAAAATAAAATTGTTATATATTTTCATGCAGGATGGCAGCATTTTATCATGGAAAGTTACTTCCAAAACAAGTTTTTCTGAAGAATCAACACTTTTAAAAGGCCACACGGGACCCGTACTTTGTCTTATTATAAGAGCTGAAAAGCTCTATTCTGGTTCTGCCGACCACACAATACGAGTGCGTTATTTTTTAACATTATATTATATTTTAATTTACAAAAATCATGTTTGTTGACTCTGGTTTGACTTTTTTTATAGGCATGGGATTGTGAAACCCTAGAGTGCACACATGTTTTGAACGGGCATACGGGCGATGTGACAGCTGTTATATGCTGTGGTCCATATCTGTTTTCTGGTTCTTTGGATAAAAGTATAAAGATTTGGGGTACAACTGAAAGTGGCAACATTGAGCAAGTTTATCAACATGATTTACTGAATGTAAGTCACATTTATTTATTTGTTTGTTTTATGGGCATTGATCGATATATTTATTTGTTTATTTAATATTTTTCAGGGTGTTGTTGCGTTTTGTGGGTTTCAAGATTCGGAAGAAAAACCGTTGTTGCTATGTTCCTGCAAAGACAATGGTGTTTCTGTATATGATTTGCCCTCGTAAGTATGCGTATTTGATGTTTTCTGTAGTTGAATTTTGTAATGATTTATTTTAATTTTAATTTTAATTTTGTATAGGTTTTGTGAAAGGGGTAGAATCGTCTCAAAATGTGATATTGAAGCAATTCAAGTGGTTCCCGAGGGTCTATTTGTTATTACTGGCGATACATCAGGATTGATCAGAGTGTGGAAACAAAATAGTCCAAAGCAAAACATAATGTACTTGCTGAATGATCAGGTTTGTATTATTTCTATTTACTTTTACATTTGAGGTTAGTATTTCAATTTTTAAAAATCATCTAAATGCACAAAATGATTTTAATTAGCCAATTTTATATTTTTTAGATACTTCTCAATGCTTCAAGGAAAACAAACTCAGAAAATTATTTCGATTTAAACGATAAATTTTGTTTTAGCTTTTATGTTTCAAAATTTGTGGCTTTTCATCATTTTAAATTTTTTTTAGCTATCTGTTCGATTTTTTCGTAGCAAACTAAGTAATACGAAAAGTCTTGCATATGGTAGAACTTTGACTTAAGCGCCCCTAACCACAAAAAGGTTGAGGTTGAACTTTTAGTTTAGAAAAAAAACCTCTGTGTACTAAATAAAATAGTTGATGAATAAAGATGTTGTATTAGTGAGATCCCCCTTCGGCCTAATAGATTCAGACAAAAGTCCATAATGAAATAAATGGACAAAGTCCATAATTAATGAAAAAAATGGACAAAGTCCATAATGAATCAAATAAAGGGTCTATTAGAAAGTCGAAGTGAATGGATTTGATCTGATTTCAATTATCGAAAAATTCAAAAATTGACTAAATAGTCACATTGGCGAAAATTTCAAACTAAGTTCAAAACAAGACACCTTGAAGTTGGGAGTTTCTTAAAAGTTCAAAAATGTTTGAATTATGCAAGAATTAGTAGTAGGTCTTAGGCTAGAAAGGATTGAATAAGTGTATCTAAAAATATTTAGAATGATGAAAACTTGGGTAATTTTACACAAATTTGAGCATAAAAACTTCAAGAAATTTTATCCGCTAAAACAAATAATTTTGGTCATCGTCAAAGTCAAAGTATTGAGAATTGCAAAAAACGCAAAAATTGTGAGAATTTGCAAGCTGATGAGGGGGTCTCAATGGTCGCCCAGTTAGAAGGAAATACAAAGAAGTGTAATAACGGACATGTAATTTGTTTGCTTTAATTAAAAAAATATATTTATCATATGATATTAATTGATATCTTTTTGTGTTGGGCAGTGTGGGAACGTTTTGACAACGAATGCAGAAATTTGGTCAAACAAGGTCCATGGATTTTTGCTGGCCTAAAAGATATGATTAAGGTACGTAAAATATATCAGCTTATTAAACGTTGGTTAAATAATATGTTGTTAATCATTATTAATTTTTGATTTTTTTAGGCTTGGAATTTTGAAACTCAAACTGAAATAATAATTCAAGCAAGTGGTGGATATGTCAATGCGATTACTATGTTTGAGGACATTTTGTTTGCTGGGATGGAGGTAAATAATAATTTCTTTTTTAAATTTTGGCGCTTTTATTTTTTTGTTTTTAGTGGACAAATGATTTTACTAAAAAGATAAAATAAAAATGTTATATTTTGGTGCAGGATGGTAGCATTATATCATGGAAAGTTACTTCCAAAACAAGTGTTTCTGAAGAATCAACACTTTTAAAAGGCCACACGGGATCCGTACACCATTACATTAGATGTTGCATACTACTTGTTAAATCGCTTTAATTTCAACATTATATTATTATCATTTGCATTAATGCACTTTTACTAATCTCTCTTAACACATTCTTAATAAATTTTCCTAAATCAACACACCCAAACCCGTTTTAGCTCGTACTTGATTTAATGGATTACTCAACATGTCCAATATGCAAGGATAATTAATAAATGGCATTTCCTCCTAAAATTGATCTAGAAGTTGTCTAATTAAACAATAAACAAAAATTCATATACATACTAAAGTCGTCATCATTTACCGAAAGTGTCATCAAGAGAATTTTGAATGAATTATACAAATAATTAAAAATTGTCAGAGAGAATATATGCACAACAATAATTAAAGTATTTTAATAGCGATTTCTAGCATTATTCAAACATTTCACCTAACTAGTTGCACCAAAATATGATAGCTGTCATATTCTATTATCAAATAAAATCTTAAGCCCATTATTTTTATATAAAAATGAAATAAGCTAAACAGATTTATATATTCTATACATGAACCATAGTTATTGACAATGATGATACTTTGAAAATAAATAAAATAATTAAATAAATAAATAAAGATTATTAATACATAGCATTTCTGCTCGTGTAAAACTCGTGTTTCGGATGAAGAAAAAATCATTAAATAATATTAACAGGTGAATGGTGAAAGCATTCTTGTGGATTTGCATAAAAGTAACCTTCTTCTTTGGGTCTTTCTGGAATAATTAATCTTTTTCTAGGGTTTCCCATGCGTTCTGCATGTGCTTCTTTAACTGCATTTGAGAATTCATCCCAATTTAATGATTTACTTGTGTATTTGTCTATTAATTCAACCAGTACTTTTCTGTCCAATAATATCGTCTTCTTGAAACCCAAATATCTGAAACAAAATTAATTAATTAAAAAAAAGTATAAAAAGTAGGTACAAAAATGTGAAATGGTACCTTCGATGGCCTTCTACAACTTTAGCCATATTTCCATCAAAAGTAGGTACAAAAATATCACTTTCAAGTGATACAAGATAATCCAATGCTGCCATTTGTGACGAATGGTTTTGGAAAAACTGAAGATCATTTGCTCCCAATAAAGTTTCTTTTCTTACCTGTTAATCCCGAAAATATATAAATTTAATACCAAAAAATAAATAAATTAATAAAAATGAGATTAATTATATATAAATATACTGACCAATTTTGGATATGCAGCTGCAAGAGTAGCCATTCTTTTTTCTCCACCATAAATTTCACCTGCAGCAATGTAAATCTGGATATTATGGTCAATATCCAGTGCTTTTAATGCAAGAGCAGTTTCTTCAGGAGTCAAAGGGCATAAACCGTCTTTTCTTTTTAACTCTGAATTTATAACTTTTTCTTTCCACCATGGGTAAGCATATCTGCCAAAATAAGAAAAAAAAAACATTATAAATTATACCTTAAAAGAAACGAGTCAAATAGGGTTAGACTTTAGAGTCACTCAAATTGTACTTTTAACGCATAAAACCTCTTAAATCATATTATTCGATTAAAATATATATTTTTTATTGAATAAATATAATTTTTATAAGGGTAAATGTTATAAAATAGAAATATACTCTAAGCAGTGGTCCGTTTTGGTATATATAACTTTTTAAGGTCCCTTTTGGTAATTACAAGTTTTTAGCCAATGTATTTTGGTAATTAAAGTTTTTCATCCATATTCATTAATTAAAAGAAGGTTTTCTTTGGCCCTATTTGGATCGTGTTTATTAATTTTTGTGTCTTTAAGGCTGTAATTACTAAAATGGGCAGGCAAAAACATTTAATTACAAAAATGGACCTTAACAAGTTAAAAGTACCAAATCAGACCATCACCTAAATTAAATTGATTTTTTATGGCATTTGCTCATTTTTTAATCATATTAGACACTCTGAATTTTCAAGAAAATTAAAAGATGGACAAAAATGTTTTTTTTTGTTTGAATTTTACCCGGCCCGTATGGAAAGTAAGAAAATTTATCGATCTTGACCCGAACCCATTCTGACCTGGTATCCAACCCAGCCCACCCAACCACTAACCCATTCTGACCTGGTATCCAACCCAGCCCACCCAACCACTTTTCCACCTTTAAAGTTTATTAATTTATGTTTCTTTAAATTATAAAAGGCCAAACCTCATTCGGGTCAACTCTTCCACTTCTTCATCATTGCATCCTTGAGTACAACCAGAAAATGCTAACATATCCATTTCATATCTGAGATGCAGCACTAAAAAGGGTCCATTTTTTCTTAAAAGGTTAACGACCCGTTTACCCAACTCTTCAATTTGACTAGTGAATCTTAAAGCACTGAAATTTACTCTGCATCTGAGTTTTTGAAGGTCAAGTGGTTGACCACTGTTGGCTAATCGAGCATCGGTTCTATTCAAATGCAAAACTTTAAATCTTTGAATCAAAGGAAGAATCTGCATAAAAAGTTAGGGATCATCGATGTTATAAGTTTCAAAAAGTTAGGGACTGATCATGTAATAAAAAAAAGTCAAGGGACACAATCTATAATTTCAAACAAACACAAGGATGAATTATGTATTTACTCTAAGAAAAAAGTGTACCTGGTTATGGTAATATGATATATCAGACCAACTAACAGGAGGCATTGTATGTAGGAACCCTAATTCCACTTTCTTTTTAAGTCTGATTGGGAGCTGTTTAAGTATCCTTACTTCATCTCTTAAAGATGTAATGAAATGATCAACATCAAAAATGTCCTCAAATTCACTGCCATTTAATTTATTTAAAAAAATATTAGTCAAATATGAATAAGCGTATATGCATAAAATTGAGTGTACCTTGGATCAGCCCAGAAAGAGGTTTTATCTAGCTCAGGAACTATGAGAGTAACATTCAAGTATCTTGCAATTGCAACCATATCACATATCTGCATTTCAATAATTAATTAAATTTTTTTTAACGGCGATAAAGAATTAATTAAAATAATAATCGATTTATTTGATTTTAGATAAAATGAAAACACTCACAGCAGATCGCATTTGATTAAGCCCTCCATTACATGAAATCAGCAGGTAACCATTGTTCTTGTAAACCCCTGCACATAAAACAAAATGTTTATTAATTATTTCAAGATCAAGAAGAATCATAAGACAAACAAACAAACACACATAATTATGTAAAAAATAATAATAATAATAATAATAATAATAATAATAATAATAATAATAATAATAATAATAATAATAATAATAATAATAATAATAATAATAAATAACTGACTTTTGGGTGGAAGAACTTTAGCAGGAACATTGGGCAATAATTTGACATCTAAAGCAGTTGCAGAAAGTGAGTCAGCAGAAGGCCAACCATTCAAAACCATAGGGCCCCAAGTATCCCCTAATGCAGTCAACTGAACCAAACAAGTCCACAACAATACAACCGTTGTAGCCCTAATCATCCACACCTTCAATTTTGAAGGCTTTGCATATGAATTCCCCATTGATTTCTTCAATTTCTCAACTCTAATTTCCCCTAATGCTTTTAACCCCATGGTTCAAATCCCAACCCTAGTAAATCACTAATCCCTAATTATTCATTTACTTATTGTGTACACTAGAATTCGATAAATTAGCGACTAAAAAATGAATAAAAATGTACTTGATAATGTTATCGAGATGCACAATTACCTAAACATAAGATCGAACGGATTAATTGCGCACTGAGTTATACTAAATTTCAGTTTAATTAAATACAGGAACAAATGTACCACGTTTTATTTCCTGCAATAGAACGCGATAAAATCCTAGCTTTTGAATAACTCGTTGGAAAAGCAAACTGGATCTCGAAATTGCATTTTAGAAATTTCAATTTTGACTCAATTTACATCAGTTACTGACAGTAGAAATTAGAGCTGATCGTTTGAATAAGAAACGGTGTTGAGGATAACAGGTAGATTATGGCCGGAGACTATTGCCGGAATAAGAGGTTGTCGGTGGCCGGGAAAGAATAAAGAGAGGAGAGGAGTTGTGTGGGTGTCATCACCCACTCTTCAACTTTATTCTGTTTGGAATTTATGGATAGTTAGCATTTCCCATTAATTAAATTAATTAGTTTTGCTGAAATAAATAATTAATTAACCAATCGACTAATTTTACCATTATTATATGTACCTGTTATTAGGGATGTGTTGAAATCTGTAAGTAGACTGAAACTGAAAAACCTCAAACCGAGAATTACAAAAAATGAGAATCGAGCACCAGATCAAAATAACGGTTCTTTTTTCACTTTCGGTTCAGTCTTGTCCGGTTATTTTAGATTCAGAAGCGATTACAACCGAATACTACATTATCAACATAAACTACATCTTAAGTTAGACTCAAAATTGTCAAAATTTGAATTCTAGAACCGAGAAAAGGCAAAAAAGGAGAACTGAGAACCAGACAAAAAACCGAATCTAACTGGTTCCAATCCTTATTTTGTTTTTCGGTAAAAATGCATATTAATACCCGTTATAATATGTCAAAATTTAGAGTAAATTACACGGAAGGTCCCTGTGGTATACCACTTATTACACCCTTAGTCCCTGAACTTCATTATTACACTGGAAGTCCCTAATGTATACACTTTGTTACACCCATGGTCCCTGCTGCCCTCAAATTTTTTTAAATGACCAAAATACCCTTATGGACTTTTGTAATAAAGCAAAGATAAAAGACTTTAAATGTAATAAGTGATAAACCACATGGACCATCCGTGAAATTTATTCTATTAATTGATTTTTTTTTCTTTTTTCTCCTGGATCTATTCTTCCACTTTTATCGTCGCACCACCAACCCCCTGAAAAGTCGATCCATCTCAAACTCATACATGTGGTTGCCTTCTCCAGCCGCCGACGGTGACGTTCTATCGACCTGAATTGATTCAGACAATTCAAAGTCATTTATCTTTGCTTTATTACAAAAGTCCATAAGGGTATTTTGGTCATTTAAAAAAATTTGAAGGCAGTAGGGACCATGGGTGTAACAAAGTGTATACACCAGGGACTTCCAGTGTAATAAATGAAGTTCAGGGACTAAGGGTGTAATAAGTAGTATACCACAGGGACCTTCCGTGTAATTTACTCCAAAATTTATGAACAAGTAAGAAAATATTAGAAATTCAAATTTTATTCAAAATAAAAGGTGATAAATATTTTTAATTTTTATTTGTATTGAACGAGTATCATGCACTCGCTTTTCGGGACAAGTTTGTGAAGATTAAACAATATTTATAAACTAACATATTCATTGCACTACATTTTATAAATTAAAAAACACAATATTTATGTATTGTAGATGAATAGTAACATTTACTTTGGTAAATGTTATTATAGGTAATTAGAGATGCACAAAAACATCGTACAATAGAATGTCTTTGAAAAAATATTGAAGTTTAACATAAATTAGACATCTAAGACCATCTTCAACCTTTAACATTATATATATTTTTTATTTTTGAGAAAAAGAGGGGAACCCCGGGGAAGAGTTTCGATATTGTCATCACCTCACCCAAAGACCGACAAAAAAATATATATATAATTATAGTATAAAAGATAGTGTTAACACTAAAAGTCCCCAACTCATTACACTATAATTAACATAAAAAGAACATTCATGGTATATTCCTATCGTTGTAGTAAAATCTTAACACCTATAATATTGATTAATAATGTAACACTATATACAATATTATACTAGTACATAGTACATACTAACACTATATATAGTGCTAAGCTTAGTATGAGATTCGAGTAGTATAAAAATACAAATTTAGTATTGGGTTAGACATACTCTATTCACTTGTTGAATAAGTCGGTATTTAAACCCTAACAATAAAATTGTGTGTAGGTCACAAGGGCCTAGCAATATTTGATGGTTTGTCTACAAACATACAGCATGAACACAATTTTATGGGAACACAAGTTTTTGAAATGAGCTTCCATTAAAATTGTATAACCAATGCATGTGACATTGTCGAACTAGTACATGTGACTTAGTTCCACTTTTCGACGTCCTAGTTAAACCTTTAACCGAAATACTAACATAATAGGGTAGACACGTAAACTTCTGAATTCGTATCGCAATAATTTACTCCTATGACCTATCATTTTACAAAACAATACATACACATTGTTTTATGAAATACAGCTTTATGAAGTACTTTTTAATGGTCACTAAAAGTCTAAAACTATCTCAGTGGTGATTTATTTAAGAAAATAATTTATTTTTATAAAGAAATCTAAACCAAATGGATAATTCTATCTGTAAATATAATTTTATTCCAACACGTCAAATTTTAAAGGTATGATTGACCATATGATTTATATTTCTTAAATTCCGTCAATCACCACCCCCAATGTATACATCAAAACATTAAATTTTATTTTTAGTAATACAAAATATTTTTACCAATTACAATAAATTTAATGTAACTTTTGGTTACTTTCTTGCCTTTTTCACATCAAGTTCGGTGCTTTTTTATTTATTATTTATACAAATATTTTTTTTTGGTAATTGGGGTTCAAACTCACTTTACGAGCCGACTAACCCCAGGGCGACCACTCGCTTTGCGAGTAGCCCGAAATCGGCGCAGGTGAACCTCCGTGGCCACAAGGGGGTATTTTTTGTCCTAGTAAGGATTGAACCCGGGACCTCCCGGGAGTTTCACCCTTTAGGAGACCAAGTTCAACCACTAAACACCACCCTTGTACAAATTTTAAGTATTGCTATATTATCTTTTTCATTATTCTTATATTAATAATTCTTAAAATTTGTTAGTTATGCTAATAATTGTTATTTTTATGCTTTATGGTTAATTGCTTTATTAAAATTGACTAATACGGAGTATAACATTTAAGATGTCATGTGTTTAATCTCTTCCCTATGTAAACACTTAATAGACAATCAGAAGAATGCTCGTAAACGGTTATAGCAACAACTAGGTCGTGTAATTGTATATCATTGGCAAAGTTCGGGCCCTAAAGAATCTCTTATAAACGGAAATACATTTTAGAATATGTACAGTTAAATATATTTTGAACAATTTTCAACATGTTCTCGTTTTGTTAATCTCATCAATTTTCTTATTTAACGCAAAAGAAAATATAATTCCAACTAGGGGTGTCCATCGGTTATTGGGCGGGTTAGAGCTCTTATCGAGTCGGGTCGTCGGGTTTGAGGTACAAAAAATCCTAACCCGACCCCGATAAGGATTCAGGTTTGTCAGGTTCGGGTTGGTCGGGTTTCGAGTTTGTCGGGTTGACCCGATCGGGTTGGTCGGATTACGCTTGAGTTAGGAATTTTAGGTAAAAGTTAAAGAAATTATTTAATATATTGAATTTTATAGGTTTTTATTTAACACTTGTAATTATTAATTGATTTTTATTGAATGAATTATCATATAATTTGCTAATTAACTGATTTAATAGTAAAAATATCTTAATTTTTATAGGAAATAAAATACTTAAATTTTAATCGGGTCTAATCGGGTCAACCCGAATCCGACAAAAGTAAGAAATGCTAACCCGATAATAACATGGCACCCAAATAGACCCAACCCGATTAGCGTAATCAGATTCGGGTTCGAGTTTGAGTCGGGTCGGATCGACTCTTTTGGGCACCCCTAATTCCAATCATCTCATAGTTGAGTTCAAATATATCACATCTAATTTTTAGCCAAATAAAGTCTAAAGACTAAATAAACTGTTCCATACACGAAACGCGACAAATATTTTACCTGTCAAGGCATTATCGTAACTACCAAAAGAGATTATAATATCAAATACGGCTGGACCCAGTTTTTATATTTTACGATGAAATAGAGAAATTTAGCCTGCTAATATGGCCAATCATATGCAACACATACTGTCTTTGTTTTTTATGCTTGAAGTAGGGTTTTGGAACAACCTATTTTTGTCTTAAACCGATGATCCATTATATAATGGAAAGAGAGTAAAAACCCCAAATTTATCTTTTTCTCTAACACCAACTGATAATGAAAAACTATAAATGATGATTACGAAAAATTCACATACTAATGACGACAAAATTGGTTATTAGCAATCAAATTCAAGATCCAAGACTTATAGTCTAGTGGTAATGGAGAAAAGTCTAAGGTGTTACACATGACTTATAGGTCATGGATTCAAATCCCGATGTGGACAAAAAAGTGTAAAATTAGGAAGTGTGTATTAGCCGTTAAAAAAAAAAGCAATTAAATTCAAGCCTTAAGACTAGTAGATATGTGTACCACTAGTTACATCATTTTTTCTGTTACCTCAGCAACCACATCAATTTCTAGGAAATACCATCACACCATTTTAATTTCCATCTCACTATTTCATTTTAATTTATTTTTTCATAATACCATATTTTAATTAACATATTTTAATTACCACACTTCAATGCTTTTGAATTAGCATTTGTGTAAAATTCTAAACTTTTGATATTAAATTATAACCCAATATTCTTAAAAACCCAAATCAAAATTAAAACTCAAAACCCAACATTCTCAAAAAGACCTAAAGAAAACCTAAAAATTAAACATAATTCGTCATCTTCTTTCTTTTTCCTCTGCACACAGCTCCACCATTTTCAAGTTTTTCTTCACAGCTCTAGCAACTCCACCATTTTTCTACCCAGATCCACCAATAAATGACCCTTAACGACCCATTTTTTTCTTGAAAACACCAACATCATGGCCGTGGCCACCAGTGTTTCACGCGAACCCCCCACGGCGTTGTGGGGGTGGTGTTCGTTTCGTCTGCATGCCATGGCATGCAACCACCTCAGCACCACACCCACGGCTTTAGGCCCGGGCATGCAACCACCTCAGCACCACACCCACGGCTTTAGGCCCGTACCGTCCAGCCTAAAAGATTAGAAATGAAACCCTCTAAAATAGGGTATATTGTTCACGCTTTTTAATAAATGTTTTTACTTGAGATCAACTCATTTTAAGCTTAGTCAAGTTCAAGATACTATGAAAATGCTCTACTCATAAAGCTCACAAGCTTGGTTGAGCTTTTGTAAATTTACAATTTTACCATTTATATACATATTTATACAAATACATCTTATTATCTACTCGAGTTGAGTTAAATTGAGATCATAAACTACCATTGAAAATATTATCATTAATATTTCAATATTAGTAAGCGAGTCGAGTTTGAATATGCCAGTTAGTTAATCGAGCCCAAGCTTGGAAATAGACTCGATCAAGCTTACCTTGAGTTTCAAGGTTCAAGATTTATAGTCGAATTAAGGTCGAGTCTGTAAATGGGTCATACCCGACTCCATTTTGTTTTTGTGAAATTTATTTGGCGCTAGGCTTTTAAAAAAAGCTAACACTTTTTATCCTCAAACTTTTGAGCATGTATATAAACACCCCCTTCTTTAAGCCATATGTTTCCCTTTTAACGGAATTGAGGAAAGAAAAAAAGCATATCCATAATATGAACAATAATTAAGGTTTTAAAAATTACATAGACCAGCTTAACAAATAAAATGTATATTCTAAACACATGAAACAATCAACAACCCCTGATAAGAACAAAATTACCTAATATTAATAGAAATGTAGAAATCAAATGATTGATGATTAATCTCATTCCCACCAACATGTTTCCATTATTTCAGATTGTCTGCAACAATATAACCAGTTGCCACTTTTCAGAGTTACAAAACCAAAAATGTTCTTGGGAGTCAATTTGGGAAATATGGAAACTAGTTGATGAAATATTCAAAATCAAAAGTTTGTATTAATTCTAAAAAAGAGAGTAATACATTTTGGCAATATGCATACGGTGTAACGATATATATATATATAAAGATCAAGTTAGTGCACCCTAATACCATACTATAACTTCAAAAGATTTATTATTTAGAAAAATTATACTACAATTTAAAAAAAAATAATAAAACTTGAACCTAAGAAATCATTATCCTTACCTGATTATAGTTTGTCAAAATCATCATCATCCAAGGCATCATTTCCATCATCTGAAATACAATGAATCACCATGTTAAATCTGAAAACATTTTACAAGATTTAGATGTATTTTCTTAATAACAGGTCAAACAGGTAAAATAAATGTTAAAAAAGGAAAGCTATATAGAAAACGGGTCAACAACATACCTGGTCCTTCATCACTGTCACCAAGATCTCCCAATAGAAAAACATCCAAATCCTGATCAGCATTTTTTTGATTTTTTGTTGCGGTTTTAGTCTTTTGATTTGTTTCACTTGTTTCTGTTTTGGAAACTACAGTTTCAATTGTGGAAGTAGTAGTATCCTCCTCTTTCACTTTTTCAGCAGATTTTTTATTTTCTTCTTCTTTTTCCATGTAACGCTTTTCAAAACTGTAATCATCATATTACAAATTCAATACTCAACTATACAATATAAACAACTAATTAAAACAAGTTACTTACGGGGTAACGTGACTATTTACTATGAGAAAATATATTCTCCAGAATTTCCTTTCTCTCATGACACGTGGGATTAACTCATATCTCAACTTTGAGATTTCCTGCAATAATTAACCAATTGCAATATAAATGCATCAATTTATTTCTTCTCAAAGTTATTTGAGAAACCAACAAAACTATAGGGGGTGAAAAAGTTATTCTCTGCTTCTAGAAAGATTCAACAAGTTACCTTTACAGTTGAGAGAACAAGTTTGGCATGTATTTCTTGAAACTTTGTAAGATCCTGCCTAACATTTGAGATCGTAGGAATATCAGACACTTGTGTGTCATCTGCATAACACATAAACTACTCCAATTATAACCATCAAATAAGTCAAACGGAATAAGAAACTTCAAAATTCATTTGATATAAACATGAGCATGAAAAATAACAATATAAAATATGGGGAGAAACTAGAAAGTGTGTCTTATATATACTACATAAAATCACACTTCTGTCAATTTGGATATTCAGTTCCAAATTTCTAAAACAGTTGCTGGATCATTTGGCTTGCAAAGCAAAGGGGAAACAAGATCTGCAACTTTGGTGAAGTTTTATTCTCAACCACTACATCCATAGAGGAATTGAAATGCTAAAATAAGCCACCAAACCTATACAATATCCAACCAACCATTTTTACATACAATTTGTTCTTGTCAGTTTTGACTTCTTCTTTTGATGAATTTAATTTGTACCACTTTGATCCCTATAATTTCACTGCAGATGTACTGCAGCCAAATGGAAGAACTGAATCACAAAATGACATTTCACAATATATATGCACATCCAATACACTTTTCAGCAACTCCTATGATTCCCAGCAACTTAGAATTCAGAAATACTTATAGCCTTATAGGCATAGGCATTTCATCATTCGAACTGCCAATTTGCTAAACTTTTCTCAAAAATTAAAAATCATTTCTAACTTTGGCAGCACAAATATAAGTTTACAACTAACTAATCACTATATAAAAAACAGAGAACTGTTAGAAAGGTTCATAAACCCTATCTACCAAACAATGCCATCAGGTAAATAGAGTATGAAGTCATAAGGATTCCCAAACCATCAGGTAATACTAAGAGATAAGTTCATTTTCACACACATTTCATTCCAGGCGCATCCTTTTAACTATAATAGAATAAGAGTACATTATCAGCAGCATAACTTACCTTCGAGCGGGAAATCTCGAAACGTATCAATCGTAATCTCCTTCACAAACTCTCGTAGCTCATCTGTAATTCCAAACTTCTCGAGATCCGCAGCCGAGGCACCACCGTCCGGTGTTGCGGCAGAAGAAGACGGCGAAGAATCAACAACGAACTGCGAGATCGCGGCAGAAGTGGACGGAATCTGAGACTTAATCTGATCTGCACGTTTTAACGCTTCAACCTTAATCAAATCAGCCTTTTTCGACGCCTCAGCAGCGATCTCTTTAGACCGTTTCGATGCCTCCAATACAATATCAGATATCTTCGATGATCCAATTGTGAAGTCCTGTGATCGCTTCGCGGCTTCTTTTGTAAACTCTTGTGATCGTTTCGCAGCTTCTATCGTAAATTCCTGTGATTTTTTGGCGGCATCCTCGGCGAATGTTCGAGCTTTTTGCCAGAAATCCATGGCGGGATGTGTGATTATCGAATTGTTCGAGCTTCGATTCGAGTGAAGATGGTGAAGAGGGAGGAGGAAGAAGGGGTAGGATAGAGTGTAGAGGGATGCACGTTATGGAAGATGGTGCCGTATGGTTTATGCTACCACGTTGCAAAAAGTCAAGATTTTGACCGTGTTGGGAATCGTTGATTGATCGTACTTTCTAACTCTCTCAGGAAAATTTTGAAATGCTCGTTCGGCAAATTATTTGCTAACTTAATTTAGAGGGTGTTTGTGTTTGCGATTTGAAGTAGATTATCTGTTTATTGCGTTTTGAAAACGTAAATAATATAAAATTAGTGTTTGGCAAAATGTATGAAATAATCACTTATTTGCGTTTTGAAGCATTCAAAATGGAGTTTTGAAAAAGTAGGTTGGTAGCTACTTATTTTTTAAAATGGAATTTTGAATATTACCTATTAACTAAACAAATAATCAGGTTTGCCAAACACTAAAAAATAGATTATCTAATTATTGCGATTTCAAACAGCATAATTAAATCCAAACACTACTTTTCAGAATCACATTTTGTAACTGCTGATTATCTGATTATTCATTCCCAAAACAACAGAAAAAACGTGATTAAATTTAAGATAATTCATCCGTTTCAAAATAAGTGATACACTTTTCTTTTTAGGGTGTTTCAAAATAATTGATACACTTTAAAATTTTACCTTATTTAGTAAAAAAGAGTAGGACTCACATCCACTAACTTTCTCATTTAATAAAGTGAAATGACTTACTTCCTCCGTTTCAAAATAAGTGATACACTTTCCATTTTAGGGTATTTCAAAATAAGTAATACACTTTGAAACTTTCCTTATTTGGTAAAATATAGTGGGACACATACCCACTAACTATCTCATTTAATAAAGTGAAATGACACATTTACCCTTACTTTTACTTTTAAACATCATTAAACTCACTTTAATCATAATATGTGGGACCCGTCAATCACTAACTATCCAATTTAATCTAATTTAACCTTCATTACAATCTTTTGCCTCAAAAAACGTAAATTTTAATTTGTATCACTTATTTTGAAACGGAGGAAGTATATACTTTTATTGTACTTTTAAACATCATTAAACTCACTTTAATCCAAATATGTGGGACCCATCTTCAACTAACTATTCAATTTAACCCAATTAACCTTCATCATATTTTGCCTCAAAAAACATGCAACCTCAAGTGTATCACTCATATTGAAACGGAGGAAGTATAATATTTGGTGGGTTTTATTAACCATATTTCTATGAGAAATAATATATAGTCCTACCATTTAGTCATACTCGTAGTCCTACTCACTTGATAGGAAGACATGTGTACTCCACTAATTCTCTCTCTTAATATTATCTCTTGATTTTAACATATGTCTTCATCTAATGAGTAGGACTATGAGTAGGACCAAATGGTAGGACTAAATGTAACGACCGTAAATTTTGATTAATAATTTAAATGGATATAATGTGAATTTAACCTGCATAATATTTTGAATCAGACCGAGAATGTGTCATTTTGGGCAAATGACCGCTTTAGACCCGTGTTATTCGAATATCGGGTCAACACTTGGATGGAAACAAGTTGGAAAACAAGGAGTACCCGACCCCCGGAGTTCGCGACGCGACGTGGGTTCGCATTCGTGAGGATCGAACCGAGAGTTTGGGTTTTGTTCGGGGGTAGTTCGCGTTCGGGAAGTCAGGCGCGAAGAGTTCGGATCCCGCGCTAGTTCGCGGCGCGAACTATGGGTTCGCGGCGCGAACTCTGTCTGGCAGTATAAAAACGGGAAAAATCAGTGTTTCAGCTCATTTCTACCCCAAAAACCCTAGCAGCCGAAATGAAGAGAAAAGTGGCGATTTTGTTGATTGCTAGCTCAAATCTTCATTATGTTTAGAGATTTAAACATCAAAGGTCAAGAAGACCTAAGGATTGAAGGTGCTTCAATGGTGGGAAGCAAGGATCCATGTTGATAAACATGATTTGGATTTAACTATGGCTAAGGTGAGTACATGTGAACTTTTAAACTGAGTACATAGTAAAAGAGTTTTGAAGATGAATAATATTTATCGAGTCTTTATTAATAAATCTTTTAATAAAGAAAGTGATTAGAAAGATGAGGAAATTTGATTGAATTTCTAATAGCATATAATTATTGTAATTGATGATCTTGCAAGTAAGTGTGATTAGATAAATTGATTAATGAGTTTATTGATAAAAAGTATTGATAAGGATAATGACAAAGATTATAAAGTAATAACATTTATTAGTAAAATATATTAATAAAAGTGATGATTGAATCGTTAGGAGAATAAGTATGATATGACTAGTATTATATATGTACTTTAGTCAATGTAAAGATGAATATATATGATTATGAATAATAATAAGTGAATCTTATTGGTGAATTAAATGATAAAGTCTATGATGAAAAATATGAGAATAATATGATAATTAGAATAAATGCATTATAATTCTATGTTTAAGTACAAATTGTTGGGGCATAGGCCCATATTTAATGAATTCTCTATGTGTTGAGAAAAGATCCAGATTAAAGATAACCCAACAATTGGGGGAAGTTAGTGACACCTACTTGGGGAGGTACCACCCTGCGCAAGAGTAGCATGTTTAGTTTGAGATAACCCGGAAATTGGGGGAGTTTTAGATAACCCAGAAATCAGGGGAGTTTTAGATAACCCGAAAATCGGGGGAGTTAAAGATAACCCGGAAATCGGGGGAGCAAAGATAACCCGAAAACGGGGGAGTTTACCTAAGATAACCCACATCGGGAGAGTTTGCTTCGGAGAGGTCCGTAGCGTATGTGATAAATAATGTGTAAGCACATGTTAATTAGCTTACAAGTATGTGATTTGGTGTGAGTAAGCTTATGGTTAGCTTGCTAGTATATATGTATGAAAATGATAAGAATGTGAGTTAATAAGTAATAAGCGAATAAAGAAAATTAATGAATATGATTTTTATTATATTTGAGAGTGGGTCGAAAACCCATGTATCTCACGAGACTATTTTGTCTCACGTACTACTTTGTTTTTGGCTATGTATTCAGGTTCTGGATCGAAGGTTTAGAAGGTCGCATTAGAAGTGGCCTAGTATTGATCAGCTCAGAAGCTCGTAGGTAGATTCCGTTATCCTATGGTAGTGATATTATTTTCGTAACACCGAATTTTAATACTCTGATAATCTTTTCAAAGGCTTTTGTTAAATCATATTTTTAGATAACATGGAAATTATATTTTTAATGATTTAAAAGGTGTTTTAAAAATTTTACACTAAATACCAATACTCTTTCTAAATACTATTGTTAAATAATTATTACATGCATAAAAAATGGAGCTGATTCGTATAGAATAATTTTTATCCGTACAGAGCAATTTCATACCAAGGGACACATATATCCTTACTTTCCTTTAATCATATTTTTCATTCCACCCCTCTTACTAATACTGTGTTCCAAAGTTTTAATTTTGAGAGAAAAGAACAGATTTAGAAAGAAGATTTAGTTTTTCATTGTGTTACAAAGTTTTTATTAAAAGAAGAGAAAGAAAGAGGAAGGAAATTTTAGCCCATTATTTCTCTCATAAATTTCCTCCCAAAAGTGGGAAGATTTGGAGAGAAGAGAAATTACAGTTAATGAAAAAAGATTGAACTTACCAAACTACCCTTTATATATCCTAACTACTTTACATTTTAAAGGTAACACTGTAAATTTATTAATTTTTTTCATTTCTCTCCAACTTGGTAACACAAAAAAACATTATTTTCTCTCTAACTCAGGAACTCAAAAAAGAAATTTTTTTTTTTAATATCTCTTCCTTTCTCTTCTCCTCTTTTACATTCTTTTCTTCTCTTTCTCTAAATATTTCAGGAACACATTGTAAGAGTATGATTGTCATTTGATATACAATTACTCTGCATGGATAACAATTGCTCTGTATGAATCAGCTCCTAAAAAAATATACTTCCTCCGATTCAAAATAAGTGCTACACTTTAGGTTTCACGGTTTTTGAGATAAAAAATTATAATAATAGTTAAATTAGATTAATTAAATGGTTAGTGGATAATGGGTCCCACACCTTTTGAATAAAGTGGGGTTAATGATGTTTACAAGTAAAAAGTAAGGGTAAATGACTCATTTCACTTTTTTAAAGTAGATAGTTAGTGGGTGTGGTCCTATTATTTTTTGCCAAATAAGATAATTTTTCTAAGTGTAGTACTTATTTTGAATCACCTATATAAGGAAAGTGTAACACTTATTTTGAATTGGAGGAAGTATACATTCTTTAAAAGATGATTACTAAAATACACATGTTAATTGTTGATTAAGGTACAAACTCATGATACACATCTTTAACATCTTAATTATTTAGAATGAAACAGACGCAATGTTTGAAAATCAAGGTGTGTATCGTTCGGACTACCAATCTCAAACTGACTATCGATGTCATAAACCTGGATCACGTTATATATAGTTAAAAAAATGTGAAATGTATAAAAGTAACCAAAAAAGTATTATTGATGATTAAAAATAAAGATACATTTAGAGCTCATGGCGTGGGTTGTTAAAACCCCGTTATTACCCTATAATAACGGCGCCAATCCCATACCGCCTCTTAGTTATCTGCTCGTTATACAAGTTTCGTCGTGGCTATGACGAATGTTATAGTATTTTTTGCTTGAAAACACCCCATATAACATGGCTTTAACATGCCACACCATACCCGGTGCATGTTATAGCCATGTTATAGCCTAAAAACTCTATAACATCCTTATAACTAACACACCACACCTTGTGCTCTTACATTTAAGCACTTTATTAGAAAAACGTTCAATGTAGTCCATCTTTTTTGTAAAGTCATGAGGGACAAATTTCAGCTATTAGATCAATTAACCTCCAAATTATCACTATCACTATCACTATCATCACATGTGATTCAATACATTAACACCACCACCACCACCACCCCATGTGTGTATTAAATCACATTTGGTTGCACACCGCCGACCACCACCACCCCATGTGTATTAAATCACAAGTGATTCAACACCGCTGATCACCACACCACCACCAACCTCTACCGGTCGCCGTCTCTACCACCGGCAACCCCTCGCCACCGTCGGCTGCTTTCAATCACATGTGATTGCGTATCCAATCACATGTGATTGTGGCGGCGGGCTGCGGTGGGCGGCGGTGGTCGGTGGCGGCCGGCGGTGGTCGGCGGCGGCAGTGGCCGGCGATGGTGGTTGTGTATTGAATCACATGTGATTTGATGATGGTGGTGGTTAAGTGATTTTTTGATCTAATGACTAAGATTTGTTCCTTGGGACTATGTTTTAAAGGTGAACTACCTAGAACACAATATCACTTTATTAATTTACTAGGTTATGACCCGTGAAAAATCACGGGTGTGGTCAGTAATTTTGCTGGATGTAACATTTGTAGAACACAAAAGTTTATTATTAATTGCATGATTATTACATATATAATAAGAAAATATATAATGCTTCTAAAATACAAATTAGGGAATTAGAGTTTACAAATTATACAAACATGAGAAGATGTAAGATTATGTAATAATAATAAATGATAAACATATTATAACAATATAATCAAATAAAAATTAATAAGTAAATGTTCAAAGATTACAAACATATATGAATCAAAGCAAAATTGATGTTTTTATAAGACTGTATTACGAATGGAGTTTGTGTTTGTTGACCAAAATAGTGAGACTTTGACTCATAAATTAGTGAAACATACCCTAGTAGTTTACCAATAAATTGTATGTTGACTCTTAAAATTAGTAAAATTTACCCTAAAAATCATAGTGGTTTAGAAAAACCTATCAAATTAAAAATGTCGAATACGATTCAAATGGCCAATAACAAGTTGGGCTCATTACGATATTTATGTTCTTTCTTGCTTATTCGGCATTTCTTAATTTGATCCACTAAAAACCGAATTGTGATGGTTCAGTTTTATGGGCCTTTAATATTTGCGGCTCAAAAAACATTTATATTAATTGTTATTGGGTTTTGATGATAACAGTTCTTGCATAAAAGTTGTACATTAAATCATGGGAGGAAATGGTTCATAAAATTCAGGTGGTAGTTATAAATTAATGTACAAGTTTCTGATGCGTGTCTATTGACAGTCCTTAGTGCTGTCATTATCAAAACTTATTGTTTTATTAAATAGGATGATTTTTACATCACATAAATTAGTGTAAAGTATATTAAAATATAGATTGTGATGTTATAATATAGATATTATCTTCCATTGTTATATATGCCTACTTTGTAAGTGTAATCATGTTATGTTTATGTGATCGTGAACTAGACAAATAGGGCAGATACATTTAGTATTTTCCTAATCTGAGATAATTTTGAGTAAAAATAAATTTTTTTCTTCATAATTAAAATGAGTACATGTAAAAAAAAGGCAGACACACGATTTTTGGTTCCTTAGATATTTAGAAGTGTTGGATGATATATAAGAGGGATCAACTTCGTCTGGAAAAATCGAACCTAATTTAAATTCGATTGAAATCGAATAGAAGCGAAACCGGAAACATCTAATCTGTTTGAGTTTTAGGTTTTGAAAATTCATCAATATCGGTTTCGGTATGTTATTAAAATACTAAAATACCCTCATTTTATTTGAATTTTTATTCAATTTTACTCTTTAATTTTGTTATTAAGGCTACATGGTAATGGTCATATTGTTCGTGTTGTGGTCTTACGTGGCACTCCACCAGACCGTACTCCACATGAGAACCCCCCCCCCCCCCCCCCCCCTATAACATGGTGTAGTCCAATTCTGTGGTGCGGCTGTGGCCACGACCAATGAGGCCTCAGTATGGCTTTGAGAGTACGAGTGAGTATTTGGTCGGAGACCTCCATATTTTAGTGGGTGTGGTGGTTTGATGGGTACTTCCTACAATAATTGTGATTTGTTCCTTAGGTAGTGTATGATATGACACAAATTTTAGTGTGACTGGTGCTACATATATCCACCTTCCTAACACACATAAACTCCACTACAAACTATCCTCCCCATTACCTTTCTATCCTTTGTCCTTAACTCCTTGTCATCGATGACCACACCCAAGAGCCAGGCTCAACCACAACTGTCGTTGCCGACCAGCTACACTGCCGTCTCCACTAACCTCCACATTCGACGCCACACACCTCCACATCCATCACCACCACCGCCCCTAACCACATCCCACACTTCCTCCAGCAATCATGACCAGTACCCTATCGTCGCCGCCTCCCGTTTCAAATCGAACCAGCAAATTGTTTGGAAATCAAACATTTTTGTGCAAATGCAAAACCCTTTTGTGCAAAAGTCAATTTTGAATAGATAGATTGTGTAATCTTCCTGATGTAGACCAAGAAACGATAGTATAGATTGGACTCGTTGATTCAGCAAATACCGGGACAATCTAACCAAAACCACGTTGATTCAAGAATTATGTGGGATTGGCCTTCAAAACCTGTTCAACATGAAGAACACGATTTTTGAGATAAAATTTGATATTTGTAAAAATGCCAACTGATTATTCCATTCACTAAAACACAATTTAAATATAGCCTAGATTTTCGAATGGGCCTAAAACAATAAACGGGCAATAAAATGAGCCTAAACAAAGTTCGACAAAATTAGGAAAAAACGTAAATAAAGTGTCCAAAAACAACATTTTTTGGCTGGAAAGTTCGGTAAACCGCCTACGGCTATTTATCATGTCGTAGTCCTCGTCGCAAGCTTCGATTTGGCTACTTGCGTGCCTGAAACGGTGATCCGAGGCAAAAATTATGCCTTTTTCAGTTGAGTCATTTCCTCACACGATCTTGAGCTTTTAGAAATACAAGAGTCCGTTCTTCTACATTTGGGTCTGCATCACTTCCTCCTGCAACCCATCGTGTACACTTCATCCTACAACAAATTGGTAGCATCAACCAGGTGGTGGTTACACGAGAAGGGTCCGGTTTCTAAGATCGGAACACTTGCAACTTACTTCATTCTCCCATTAAATCAACCAATTAACCCCACAAAAACCTTAGATTAACTACAATGGCAAGAGGTGGAGGAACCCTAAGTGATATGCAAAAGCAACCCAGTTTTGGTTAGATGATGGTGGTGGAAGATGGTGGTGTTGAGGTGTAGATAAGATGATAAAGAATGGTAGTGGCTGTCGAAGGTATTTTACTTATGCTTTAAATATATTTTACTTTATGTGTCAAAATTAACACATTCAAATTCAAAATTAATCATGATCTCAAGGAGTCAAGGGACCAGGTTCGAAAGAATTGAGCCAACTTGAGACGGATCGAGATTCGAGAACATCCAGCCCGGTCCTCAGTATGTGATTTTCTATATATTCGAAGTTCGAACAACGATCTAGTGCTTGTTATGTTTTTTTCATTTAAAATCCGAGCCGATCGACCCAGTGTTGATATATGTGCTCATGCTCACCCTTGCTCTTATATATTTTTACAATTATTACACCCAATATTTTAATTAAGTTAAATATTTTAAATTTAAAAAACCGACACATAAGATTTTGTTGAGACATCATAAACAACGAAAGTATCATCTCATGTTTTATAGGTGAGAAATGATATTTGTTATCTACTATTTGTGTTTATATATCTATCTATTCATTAGATAAAGATAAGTGTCAAAATCAAAATATGATATGAAGAAAGAGAATTAGAAATTACATATGTCAACTTGTGGTGAGTAGCAACATGATTTATATACAAATAGTGGGCATCAATACTAATTCTCTTTATAGATATATAGTTAAAGAGAAACATGGCCAAATAAGAACACAAATGTGGTAAGTATGAATCCGAATATTACTTCGAATCGTAGAATTTACACATTTAACATAAATCATATTTTTATATCCCCATTGAAGCATTTCATAACAATTTAAAGTATGCTCAATTGCCCATCTGCAATTTGTCGACATACAAGAAATCATCACCCGTGGATTTGTGTATCTATACATATCTGAGATTAAAAAATGTGGATTTCTATGTTTATCATATTGGAATCCATTAAAGGCTTGTAGCCTAGTGGTATTAAAGGAGGATTTAAGGTGTTGCCCATGACCTATTGGTCATGAGTTCAAGTCCCGTCGTGGACAAAAAGGTGAAAGGTTCGAGGGAATGCATATTGCCCCTTGTGGATGTCACTGTCTAAGCTCGAACTACTAACTTACTAACTAGCAGTTCAAAAAAAATATTGGAATCCATTAGGCTTTGCATTTGCAACATATGTTGATGATTTATTGCTAAACTATGGACCATATCCCCCCGCCCATGATGAGGATGATGACTAGAGGGTTGTATGGCACCCCTACCCACTCTACCCTAAAAACTAAACTAGACTCCAACTCAAGTGGGGGGCCTCTTCCTAAATTGGCTTATGGATGGTGACCTCCATTCACATTTATATAAACACCACTAACATCCAAACTTTCAACACTCTCACACTACACACCATATCTTCTACATATCTCATGGATTTTAGATGTACAACAATTTAATTCTAATGTTTAGTGAGCTGTTAAAATGTGTTTAAAGTAGTTCATAAGTTTTAGGGAATTTGTTGGTGTAGTAACCATCTTGTGATAGTCTAGTTAGTGGTAAGTGCTCTCGAATTACTTTATAAGTGTCATGAGTTCGATCCATCCTTTGATAAATACGGAGTATATACCAGATAACCAGTGAAAAGTTGGGAAATTGTCACATCAATAGTTAGGTCGCTTAAATCAATTACACCAATTTTGTCCAAAATAGTATTTGGACACACAACCTTGTGGAACACCTAATTATTTTAATATCACTAGACTATAATCCATTTGGTTATTCCTAATTTGGTTTACCAATATATAGAGTAAATTACAATTTTTGTCCCTGTGGTTTGCCCGATTCTGCGTTTTTGTCCCTATGCTTTTTTTTTCTGTTTTTTTGTCCCTGAGGTATGCAAAATTCCGTTTTTTTGTCCTTCCGTCCATCCTCCGTTTGAATTCAGCCGTTAAAGCCCTCACGTGCTGAAAACGTGAGGGCATTTTGGTCATTTTACAATTTTTACAATTTTCATTTATTTTGTTTCTTCTTTCTTCATCTTCATCTTCATCCTTCAATGAACCCTAATTTCTTCATCTTCTTTCTTCATCTTCATCTTCAAAATCAAAATAATAAATCTTCAGATCTAGGGTTTAATCCGGTCAAAATAACAAATCTTCAAATCTGGGTTTCTTCTTCTGTCGGCTTCTTCATCACAGATCTGGGTTTCTTCTTCTGTGATGGGGGTTTCTTCTTTTCACAATAGCTAAAGCAACATTGTAACATCCTAAAACTGGCCTAGATGTTTTAGGTATATTTTGATATTTGAAAATATCTATTTGACCATGTGTGGAATAAATTGATTAAGTGTTAAATGTACTGTTTGGCTTTTTGTCCTTTTGTGATATTTTAATCAAGGGATTAAAATATCTGTTTTCTGAAATGGTTAATTGAAAATGTGATTTTTATACTGTTGGATTCTCCTTTTAATATCGTCTCCAGAAATGCTTTCGTTTTTAAAATTGGAGACCGTTTGGTATTTTAAATAAATTAACTACGAAAGGGACTTTTGTATTGTATTTGTTAAAAATGAAAAAAAAAGCCAAGTGGGTCCCACCCCTCCCCATTTGGACGGTTTATGTGATGGGGAATGCCCATCTTTTGTCATTCACCAATCTTCCTCTCTCTCTCTCTACCGTCTCCATCTCTCTCTCTCTAATCTCTCTCCCAAAACTCCATTAAAACCCCTTTTTGAGTTCTTCAAGTTCTTGAGCTCCAAGAGAGATTACTAGCTCGTTTCTTGGCCAATCTTTAATCCGAACACGTTTTTGGAAAGCTCTTGAGGTAAGCTTCAACCTATATGTGTTTAATTTCGATTCCATGATAGTTGATAAATTAGGGTTTATGTGTTCTTGAGTTTTGGTGGGTGATTATTGTGTTAGATGGTGTGTTAAGTGTTTATACTAAGTTTGACATGTATGGTTGTATATGTACAAGTAATTTAGCACAAGGTACAACTATTTTAGCAAAGTGTACAAGTTGGTGTGTTTATGTGAAAGTAGGTTTTATGGGTTTTGACAAACCTTGGTTTTCTTGTTGTTTAAATGCTTGGAATTGTTCATTATGTTAAGAAAACATGTTTGGTAAGTTATGTATGTTTAAAACCAAGTATTGGTGGATTTTGATAAGTAAACTAGCTAGTGTTTGGCTAATTGGGTGAAAAGATGAACTAGGAATTTTAGAAGTAAAATACTTGGGTTGTTGGTTGTCATGACTTGATGAATTGTTTAATTGATTATGACTTGTTAGTTATGATGAATGTGTGCTAAATGATGGAGCTTGGGTGGTGTTTGGATAGTTATTGGGAGATTTCATGAATTAGTGCGGTGGTTGATATTGATCTAGGATGGAGTTTTGATCTTGTTAAAATAACTAGTTAGTTATCAATTGTTAAATGGTATGATTGTAGCAATTATGGTTGTGCTTGAAGTGTTATAGTCATGTTCGGGCTTTTGACCCGTTTGGGCCATTTAGTGGTAAAATAACTTGGATTGTGAAGATGTAAGTATTTGGTTAGGATTATGTGATTAGCAATGTTATTGGTAACATTTGGTGAATTGCAAGTTGTTTACATGATTGTAGTTGTGGATAGTATTATGGTTTAATAATCCGGTTTTGACCCGTTTGAATGTATTACTTGCAAATGACTAGTTGACTTGCTATGTAAGTGTAGATGGTCATGACATGTTCTTATGATGGTTTAAGTGTTTGGCTATTTAGTTAGTGCAAGTATTAGTGTTAAATGTATATTTAACATTGTTAATAATTTGGTGGAATTATATACTAATTCGGTATTCCTTTGGTGTACAGGAATCGGGATCGAGACTCAGAAACATTAGACCTCTGAGTTCGACTAGTGGAAGGTTTCGGTGAGTGGATTTAACCTCCAACTTGTGTTTGGTTACAATTAGTTTGGTATATGCATGCTTGTTGAAAATGCAGGAAATGTACCAGCTTCAGGGAGTTCGCGACGCGAACTAGAGTTCGCGAAACGCGAACTCGAGACAGAGAATTTGGGTGATGGCCGTGACCACTTCGCGACCGAGTTCCCGAACGCGAACTCGAGTTCGCGACGCGAACCTGAGTTCGCGATTGGGAACTCTACCGTGACGTTTTTCGCAGTGTTTTTCGTGGCTAGTCTACTTGTTATGTATGCCTAGTGTTAGGGAATACCATACATGACTTTGTGCACATAGGTGAAGAGACTTGGCTTGACGGGTAGCTACAACTCGGTTTGTTTGGTAACCGAGGTTTGAGAAGTCAGTGCGCTGGGCAACGGGTGTCGACTAAAGGGTATCCGACCTTACCTGTATTTGTTGCATGGTCAAGGGGAGGGAGTTGCCTGGGTGTTGGTCACGAACCGCTATCGGTTACCGTGGTTTGGCCGACCATGGTTTAAGGCTCCGGCAGGACCCCGATCTTCTTGAACGAACCGGGAAGCGTGTATTGAAACTTCCGTGTTCCAGCGATGACCCAACCGGAGATGTTTATTTAAACTTCCGGGTTTAAGTGATGACCGAACCGGAGATGTTTTATAACTTCCGTGTTCTAGTGAACAGTGATACGTGGTTAGGTGGCTATTAGATAGTAGAGATGTCTATATTAGCTTGTTGGGCTTTACAGAATTTGTAGATTATATTCATTCACTTAGCTTTGTGCTAATCCCTCCCTCGTTGAATCTTTTCAGGTGGTCGGTGCTTTGGACAGGATGATTGACCAAGCTCAGTTGTTATGTTTTAAAAAGGAGCCATGTCGTTTAAGTGACACTGTTTAAATAATTAATGTTTTGAAGTTTATTTCGGGACATTGGTTTGTAAACCTAAACCTAAACTTATTATTATCTATATGCTTCCGCTAAACTAACCTAGAGGATAACCTAATCGCCTTCGGGCATTTAAAAAAAAAAAAAACGCTTCCTAAATTTTGCGGTGTTACAACTTGGTATCAGAGCTTCGGTTTGGCGATAGATACATGGGGTCGGTGTTCCATTCCCAAATCGTGGCTCAAGTTTGGTCAAGCATTCCGGACGAGCGGGATTAGAGCAAATGTGAATGAAGTTAGTTTATAGTTAGTATGTAGTTACTAACGATTTAAACTAAGCTTTCGTGAGATGTTGTGTTTTGCTACAGATATGACAGATAACGAGAACCCGACCCCCTTGACCCCAGAAAGAGTTGCTACCTCAAGTAACAATGTGGAGACTGACCGGGAAGCACATATTAAGGCGTTGGAAAACCAAGTGCAAGAGTTAAGAAATCAGGTGCAACAACAACAACGACTAATCAAAGGAATGACACCCTCGATCCTTGCCACATTGCTTCTTATTCCCCCATCAACGCAACCACTAGCAAATTATCCAATTCCGCCCCAAATGAACCAACCCGCTCCACCTCAGATAAATCATCCATTACCACCTCAGGGACTTTACCCATACCCACACTTGGGAATCCCGTCACCTCTAGAGTTAGGGTTCCAAGGTGCCTATAAACCACCGAGAAACATGAGTCGTAAACAGACTGTTCGTAGATCAGGTCAAAAGAACCCATGGTGTCGTAAATGTAAGTCCGCTCATTCGGGGACGTGCACAGCCCAGACCATGAAGTGCATTGGATGTGGCCAATATGGGCACGAGGGTAAGGATTGTGAGTTTCCACAGTTTGTGTGTGGAATTGTCTAAGTGAGGGACATGAAAAGAGTAAATGTCCTTTCAAGAAGAAAGCGAATTCTGGGCCAAGTGCGGTGGTGGTCGGGGAATCTTCATCAACGGTAGAAAGGAAAAGAAAGAGTGCTGACGTCACCGACCGTGACAGCTCGGGTATGTTTTTATAAACTCAATACTTGTGTTTATGTAGAATTGTTAATTGAGAAGATTGCTTAATTAAAGAATTGTGAAATGTTGTGATAATCTGAACTGCTTACCTTCGGTGTGTTTTGTCACTTGAATTAGAATAATTGATTGCTTGTTGATTTGGGATACATATTATGTGTCAGGAGTTTTGTAGATATAAGTGATGTATGCTTACATGTCCCTTTTGTCGAAACGTGGACAAAGTTTAGAGTGATATGATGTATGGATTAGTCTAGTTAATAAAAGTTATACAAGATTGTTTCTTTCCTTGTTTGTCGGGACACACATAGTGTCCCGGTGGTTAAAGTTGCTTGTTTTCATATTGTGCAAATTGATGACATGTTGATTGTAACTGTTTGTTTGTTCCTTCACTCTAGGAGAAGCGAAGAGAATCGGTTGTATGTCGGTTTCGGTCACAACATATGTGACCATGGATCAAATTGAGTATAGTAGTAACTATAGTAAACTGTGGGAATGTGATGCTTGTAGTTAAAATGGATGGAATTGTATGCGTGAATTGAATAGTCCAGGTAGGACTAGTGTTTGTTATGTGAAAAGTGGAATTTTGTTGTGACCCGACGGGTCACCTATAGTGACTTGTATAGTGAGAATCAGAAATGTTATGAAATGTGAACAATTTGATGTTTGTTTTTGGTTATAGACATTAATTATGACAGTCAGACAATGTTGGAATGACCTGAAATGTTTTGGTGCAAACCTGATTGGTTTTTTTTTATGTGGAAATTGGAATCTGAAAATGACTAATGAATTGTGTGTGTAGATCTTTTGAGATGACTTGTGATAGTAATAATTGGAGATAAAAGAGACTGTTAATTGATTTGCATTGATTATGAAATTATTTGAGAAAAGTGTTGAGATTGTGATTTATGCTTAAATCTATGTTTAGATTTAATGATTTTATTGAAATGTTTTGTGTTAATAAAATTGATCATAGTTTAAATTGGTAATTTTGAAATTACTCAAGGTGATGATGATGTCTTATTGATTGCAATAAAGGTGGTCTATGCTTAATTGTGAATTGAAATGACGAAAAGTATCATGTTATTTGGATGTTAATAAGTAAGAGTTAAGGACTAGTTGAATTGTGACTGATTGACTTGAAGTCTAAGTAAACGTTGACATGTAATTGAAAATGCTTATTAGTCATCACATGAGTTTGACATGTTAATGAACTGTGAATCGTATGTTTGAAATCGTCATGATAAATTTCTAAATGTTGACCCGTTAAAGGTAATTAGTGGCAAGTCTTGATTGGATGCATTTAGTTGCTAGACCTTGATTATGATGATAATTGTTGTTAATTGTATAAGTTGGTTTTGTTAAATACTTTAACATGTTATGGACATAATAAAACAATTTCTGGATAATAAAACTCGTTTTGACCCGTTAGGTCGCGAGTATGGTTAATTTGGTATAAAAGATGTTGCTATTTGTATTGCCACGATTGTAATGAGATATGTGGGGTAGACTTGACTTTGTAAAATTTTGCCATACTTGTAATGTGGTTGTTTATGCATAATAGTTGATGATTGTTAGAAGTATCGTTAACTAAGGACCTCGATAGTGTCACGATGAATTGCTTGATTTTGACCAGTTTGTGCTTAGTATGCGAAAATTGATGTGACTATGTGTTGTGAAAGTGTATTCTTTTGAAAATTAGTTGATTAAGGCCGGAAATTTTTAATGGAAATTCTTAAAATTGCGGGTCAAGGTTGTAAATTTTGTTAGAATAAAGAAGAAAATGAGTAGATAATTGTGACTTTGTGTAAGGAATTCTTAAACATATGCTCGTGGATCACTTTTATGGCGTGAGGAATGCTATCTTGTTATGAATGGTAAATGCTATATGAGTAATGAGATTGTTTGGAGTAAGTGTAGACTACAGAAATGAATTGATTGTTAATTGAAATGGCGATGTTTTGCGGGAACATAATATGAAAAAGTTGGAATTGCTAAATGTACTATGAAGTGTATGACAAATTGCATGAAATTTTTATTTGAGCATGTATACGTGAAAGTGGTTGGAATAGTGTCGTAAACTTTCTGTGATAAATACGTGCTAATTGAATATTGTTGTTGGATTCCGGGGACGGAATCCTCTTTAAGGAGGGTAGAGTTGTAACATCCTAAAACTGGCCTAGATGTTTTAGGTATATTTTAATATTTGAAAATATCTATTTGACCATGTGTGGAATAAATTGATTAAGTGTTAAATGTACTGTTTGGCTTTTTGTCCTTTTGTGATATTTTAATCAAGGGATTAAAATATCTGTTTTCTGAAATGGTTAATTGAAAATGTGATTTTTATACTGTTGGATTCTCCTTTTAATATCGTCTCCAGAAATGCTTTCGTTTTTAAAATTGGAGACCGTTTGGTATTTTAAATAAATTAACTACGAAAGGGACTTTTGTATTGTATTTGTTAAAAATGAAAAAAAAAGCCAAGTGGGTCCCACCCTCCCCATTTGGACGGATGTGATGGGGAATGCCCATCTTTTGTCATTCACCAATCTTCCTCTCTCTCTCTCTCTACCGTCTCCATCTCTCTCTCTCTCTAATCTCTCTCCCAAAACTCCATTAAAACCCCTTTTTGAGTTCTTCAAGTTCTTGAGCTCCAAGAGAGATTACTAGCTCGTTTCTTGGCCAATCTTTAATCCGAACACGTTTTTGGAAAGCTCTTGAGGTAAGCTTCAACCTATATGTGTTTAATTTCGATTCCATGATAGTTGATAAATTAGGGTTTATGTGTTCTTGAGTTTTGGTGGGTGATTATTGTGTTAGATGGTGTGTTAAGTGTTTATACTAAGTTTGACATGTATGGTTGTATATGTACAAGTAATTTAGCACAAGGTACAACTATTTTAGCAAAGTGTACAAGTTGGTGTGTTTATGTGAAAGTAGGTTTTATGGGTTTTGACAAACCTTGGTTTTCTTGTTGTTTAAATGCTTGGAATTGTTCATTATGTTAAGAAAACATGTTTGGTAAGTTATGTATGTTTAAAACCAAGTATTGGTGGATTTTGATAAGTAAACTAGCTAGTGTTTGGCTAATTGGGTGAAAAGATGAACTAGGAATTTTAGAAGTAAAATACTTGGGTTGTTGGTTGTCATGACTTGATGAATTGTTTAATTGATTATGACTTGTTAGTTATGATGAATGTGTGCTAAATGATGGAGCTTGGGTGGTGTTTGGATAGTTATTGGGAGATTTCATGAATTAGTGCAATTGGTGGTTGATATTGATCTAGGATGGAGTTTTGATCTTGTTAAAATAACTAGTTAGTTATCAATTGTTAAATGGTATGATTGTAGCAATTATGGTTGTGCTTGAAGTGTTATAGTCATGTTCGGGCTTTTGACCCGTTTGGGCCATTTAGTGGTAAAATAACTTGGATTGTGAAGATGTAAGTATTTGGTTAGGATTATGTGATTAGCAATGTTATTGGTAACATTTGGTGAATTGCAAGTTGTTTACATGATCGTAGTTGTGGATAGTATTATGGTTTAATAATCCGGTTTTGACCCGTTTGAATGTATTACTTGCAAATGACTAGTTGACTTGCTATGTAAGTGTAGATGGTCATGACATGTTCTTATGATGGTTTAAGTGTTTGGCTATTTAGTTAGTGCAAGTATTAGTGTTAAATGTATATTTAACATTGTTAATAATTTGGTGGAATTATATACTAATTCGGTATTCCTTTGGTGTACAGGAATCGGGATCGAGACTCAGAAACATTAGACCTCTGAGTTCGACTAGTGGAAGGTTTCGGTGAGTGGATTTAACCTCCAACTTGTGTTTGGTTACAATTAGTTTGGTATATGCATGCTTGTTGAAAATGCAGGAAATGTACCAGCTTCAGGGAGTTCGCGACGCGAACTAGAGTTCGCGAAACGCGAACTCGAGACAGAGAATTTGGGTGATGGCCGTGACCACTTCGCGACCGAGTTCCCGAACGCGAACTCGAGTTCGCGACGCGAACCTGAGTTCGCGATTGGGAACTCTACCGTGACGTTTTTCACAGTGTTTTTCGTGGCTAGTCTACTTGTTATGTATGCCTAGTGTTAGGGAATACCATACATGACTTTGTGCACATAGGTGAAGAGACTTGGCTTGACGGGTAGCTACAACTCGGTTTGTTTGGTAACCGAGGTTTGAGAAGTCAGTGCGCTGGGCAACGGGTGTCGACTAAAGGGTATCCGACCTTACCTGTATTTGTTGCATGGTCAAGGGGAGGGAGTTGCCTGGGTGTTGGTCACGAACCGCTATCGGTTACCGTGGTTTGGCCGACCATGGTTTAAGGCTCCGGCAGGACTCCGATCTTCTTGAACGAACCGGGAAGCGTGTATTGAAACTTCCGTGTTCCAGCGATGACCCAACCAGAGATGTTTATTTAAACTTCCGGGTTTAAGTGATGACCGAACCGGAGATATTTTATAACTTCCGTGTTCTAGTGAACAGTGATACGTGGTTAGGTGGCTATTAGATAGTAGAGATGTCTATATTAGCTTGTTGGGCTTTACAGAATTTGTAGATTATATTCATTCACTTAGCTTTGTGCTAATCCCTCCCTCGTTGAATCTTTTCAGGTGGTCGGTGCTTTGGACAGGATGATTGACCAAGCTCAGTTGTTATGTTTTAAAAAGGAGCCATGTCGTTTAAGTGACACCGTTTAAATAATTAATGTTTTGAAGTTTATTTCGGGACATTGGTTTGTAAACCTAAACCTAAACTTATTATTATCTATATGCTTCCGCTAAACTAACCTAGAGGATAACCTAATCGCCTTCGGGCATTTAAAAAAAAAACGCTTCCTAAATTTTGCGGTGTTACAAACATTCCCCAAAATCCTAGATGTCCCGCCGTCGTCCTTTCCACCGCCGCCACCGCTGGGGAAATTGAGATTATTAAACCGAGTAAGAACCAATCTTTTCTTCTTTGTTATCTTTTCATCAAATGGATTTTTATAATCTGTGAATTTGATGAGAATTAGTGGGATTAGGGTTTTGTAATCTGTGAAGTTTCCGATTGATCGATGCTTGATCAATAATCGAGGCAAAAGATGAAGAAACTTAGAAAATATATAATTAAAGAGAAAATGAGGCTCAGATCTGTAAAACAATGAACACAAACAAGGATAAAACCGCCATGTCTGCAACCACCGGAAAATTGCCCCGCCAAGATACGGTATATCTCAAAGTTTGGCCGATTTACTCAGACAAATAGAAATTCATCATCACAGCCCCTGTTAATCATGCAAATCCACTTCCCTTTTTTTAAAAACATAGAGTAAATTACATAAAATGTTGAGAGTGAGATAGATGTTTGATGAAACGTATTCGGCGGCGAAATCCTTGATAAATGTTTTTTGATTGAACAAAGTTTGTGGTGGTAAGTTTGTGTGGATTTGTATGGATTTTGTAGGTTTTAATTTTGGGTTTTGATTTTGTGGTGTTGTTGTTGATGAAGAATACAGGAGAGAGACATGGAATGAGTTGGGTGTTCTTGATGATGAAGAAGAGAATATGAATGTACAAGTTTTAAAACACATGGTACATGTAATTCAAGGAAAATGACCAAAATGCCCTCACGTTTTCAGCACGTGAGGGCTTTAACAGCTGAATTCAAACGGAGGATGGACGGAAGGACAAACAAACGGAATTTTGCATACCTCAGGGATAATAAAATAGAAAAAAAAGCATAGGGACAAAAACGCAGAATCGAGCAAACCACAGGGACAAAAATTGTAATTTACTCCCAATATATATTTGGATAGGGTTTAGAAAATAGTTGGTGTAGATCACCAAAATCGACTATATTTAATGGTTATGGATCTATCTTAAATGTATTCCTAATTTGATTTAACCACTTTTGGTAAGGGATTAGTAAAAGGTTGGTATAGAAGACCAAATTTGACCATATTTAGTTGGGAATTGATTTGTATAAGACATTTTTTATCAATATTAGTAGGGTACCTGCGCAATGCGGCGGGCGGGTACCCTGATACCTCTTTTCCGCGACGATGTTCATGGTGTTCGTTGACATGTTATTTTATAACGATTATTATACATATGACTTATAGTTGAGAATGTAATATGGATAAAGACTACATTGATAACTTTTCAGGCTTTAAAATTTGTTAAATTATATGTGTTGACAAAAAAAAAAGTTCAGACATGGCGATGAACTAAAAACGTTTGTTAAAAACGTTTTTCCTTAACACATTTTCCTTAATGATGATCATTTGACCAAAATAATAGAAGATAAAAACGTTTTTCTAATAACGTTTTTAAAGAGTCAACCATTAAAGAGTGAACCATTTAATGTAATAACTGGAGCTTATTAAACGTTTTTCATCAATTCCTCCAAATCACTCTAAGATTTGGACCCTCTTCTAATGTGTGTAACGTACAAGAACCCTAAAAAAAGCAAATTCCGATCCAGAAACCCCCTGATTTCGCCTTCACACCGACATTCACGCACCGCGATTCAGGGGTATTGTACGGCAACGTACATTGTTTCATCAGAGGAAATTCCATGTATTTTCGCACTTTCTGTGTATTATCATTATCAACCGGTTTGTTTCTGATTTGACTCGGTTTCGTGTGTGTTTGTGTTAATTATCGATGTTTTGTTAGTTTTTATATATTGCAAGTCATTTTGAGGAATTACTTGTTGAATAAATGTCATTTATTGAGCATCAAAAATAAGGGATTCAATTCAAGAGAAAGTCTTTAGTCCACCATAAAAACGTAATAAGAGAAGGGAGATGAAAAGAGGCAACCGTTAAATGATGAAAACATAATTGGAGTGGTCCATAATTAATCCTAGAAGGGAGACAAAAACGTTTTTTGGTAATTACGTTTTTAAATAGTCAACCATTAAAGAGTGAACCATTTAATGTAATAACTGGACGTTATTAAATTATAAAAACGTCAAAAGAGTCAACCTCAGACTTTCTAGTTGAGTTGTCTACCACTGCCGAACTATAATTAATTGCATCATTAAATGGTGAAAACATTTTAAAACGTAATAAGAGAAGGGAGAAAAAAACGTAATAAGATCGGAACCATAACTGTCATTTATTGAATGATGAAAATAAGAGAAGTCAATTCAAGAAAGTCTTTAATCCACCATAAAAACGTTTAAATGGTTTGACTGGTATGACTTACAATGTGTATATAGAAATCAAATAATTGCAACATTATTAGAATTCCATCATTTGTTAAAGATGTTGACGAATTAATTGTTGAGGTGTTTATAATTTATTTGTCATATTAGTGCTGGATTTTATCATAAATATCATACAAATTTTAGCATAAATCATGGTAAACAGAGTTATTCAGAATAGATAAGTAATATGGTGTGACAAATCAGATAATTCAACCAACAGAGTTATTGGGAAATGAGTAATTTATATAATTAAGGCAAGACATAATATAATATGAAAAAGAAGAACCATTTGTGTTACATAAATAATATAATGATGCAATTAATTATTGGTATTCCATCTGTATTCCTTTGTTTAGACGTTTCGTGGGTAAGTCGAGAGACGCTTATTTCCAGGGAGGGGAGTTCGTAAGCGTGTGAAAAAACTATTTGGTTGAGTGTCGGGTGCAACTTCGGGTTCTTCATCACACATAACGACGGAATCATCATATTGTACAAAAATGTTAAATAATAATTTTGTTTAAGTTATACATTGACAAATCTAACATTGTAAGGGGAAAAAGGTAAAACAACGCGTAGATGTATCAATCAACATTTGACGACTTGTGTGATCATCCAAGAGCCATGTGGGAGATCTGACCAACGGGTACCTGGGAAACCAGGCATCTTCTCCATTCGTAGTCTCGGAAAGCTCGGATTTAGTGTTGAATATTATTGCCATTTCATTACGAACAAAGGTATAGTTGTCAAAGCGTGCATAGTATTCAAGATCGTTGTAATCAATTTTGAAATACTTTAAAGAAAAGACACCACCTTGTAGTTTTCGACCTTGGTATGCATCAACTAACCGGGGGGGAATCATCGCTGGAAATTTGTGCCTCTGCAATAAATGATTATTAGTTACAAATAAGTAAAGATAATAATAAATTTCACTAAATGTAATTAATAAATGATTATCACATTTAATATTTTAGTGAAGACAAAATTGAAACGTAAATTATAATGAGTCAAAGTATAAGTTTCCGCCAATATAGTAGTAACTTACAGATCTGTCAAGTAGAAACAAATATACTTTGTTATGTGTTCGGTCAAGCCAAACATATTCAACGCGTACAAATCCGCATTTGTACCAGAATTGAGGATAGCAGAGGTCTTCAAAGTTTTCAATCGGAATATATCCATCAAATTCCTTCAAAAGACAGGCCGAAAAATATGAGATAAATCCCAAAATTAATGATTTGTAAAGTAAGCATGCTGAACAATGAATTTAGTCAAATAGATTTTACCTCTACTTCTTCATCCGGTCGTGGTGGTGCCTCGAGCACTGAAGTAGCATATTGGGTGATTGAAGCCATGAAAGATTTCGTCTTTGGTTGAAGATGTAGTATATATATTCTGTTAGAATGTAAGTTACATATAGAGGGGGGACGAAATCAATGGGTCGTACTAATTCTATGGAAATGCGTTTGGAAGAAGAGAGGAAATCTTGGAAATGCGGTTTCTTCCACTACTTATAGAAAAAAAACGTGTATCACTGAAACCAAGTAAATAGTAAATTTAGGGAACGTTTAAAGTGTAACTTTGAAACTAAGTAAATTTAGGGAACGTTTTTCTTCTAATCTTAGAAAGGAATTTAATAAATACGTTTAGGAGCATTAATTAAATTGCTTACACGTTTTTACTTCCAATGAAACAATGATGACATAAATAATATATATTTTTTCCAATAATATCTATAATTCCAAACACAAAAGGATTTAGGAGCATTAAAAATACAGTTTGGGCTAGTAACCATCAAAGGGTTGTTATTGTTGGTGAATTTGAGAAGGGTTTAAATGAGGGTCTGAAGTTGGAGGTATGGTCAAAGGGTTGACTCCGAAGTGGTTTTGTTTGGAATTACTGATAATGTTTCTTCCACTCCTTTATTTCAGCAATTTAAAGAACTAAATTTAGGGAGGAAACACATCTTAGAATTAAACACTCATTTATTTCAGCAATTTAAAAAACTAAATTTAGGGATGAAACACATCTTAGAAATAAAAAAAAACGTTCAAATTCCATGAATGCAGGGCGTCAAAAAGGTAGCTTCGAATTAAATGTACAAAGGTGAAGTTAATTTACCATGAAAAAAAAATGTTTTTATTACACTCATTATTTACTGCACGCATGGCGATTTAAGTAGGTATTTACCCGAAAGTGTAACCAAACCTGTTACGTTGCCTAGTGGTAAGGGGTTTACCTATGGATCCTATACACTCGGGTTCGAACCTTGTTGGAAGCTGGTTTTTAATTAATTAGGCAAAAGGGAGGTTGCTAATTAAGGAAGGTTTGAATTCAGACTTTCCTTTTTTAGAAAAGTGCAATCTGCATTATAAAGTAGTAAGATAAGATAAGGCAAACTATATTTATATGACATTTATACCCTTACTAATTTTTTTACCCTTATGATTAAACTCTAATCCCCACAATTAGTATTAGAGCATCTCCAATGGTAGCTTTTTCTAAAGCTTATTACTATTACAATAAGTCTTTGAAAGACTTATTACCATTGGAATATCTAGCTTTTTGAAAAGCTTATTACAAAGACTTATTCTCTACTAAGCTTTTAACCATCTTTCAATGTTTGTCTTTTTTAATCCCCCATGTTTAGTAACATTTCATTTTAAACCTTAGATATGTTATATATAAATTATTTATTATATTTTTATTAGTTAATAAATAAATTATATAATATTTAATGTCAATTATTATAATATTTTTGTGTGAGACATTTTAAAAAATATTATATTTAGTAAGATGTTAAAAAAATTATCAAATTATATATAGGGGGTATTAATAAAATATTTGAGATAGATAAAGGTAAATTAGAAATATTGTAAAGGAAAAAGCTTTTGTAAAGGTTAACCATTGGAGATGTTATTTATGAAAAGGTTTTTTGTTAGTTGAATGTTGATGTGACAAAAGTAATAAGCTTTTGTGAGGTTAACCATTGGGGGATGCTCTTAGTGGCCGTCGGACAAAAAAAGAAGCCACTCGTCATCTCTTCAATCATTTGCCGTGTACAATTATTTACTTGCCAATCTTCCTCATCATCATCTTGGTAAGAATCCCAATACATTTTAATTGACATATGAATCAAATAATATTATATATGACATGAATTAGAGTAAACTGTATTTGATTTATTCATATGATCATCGGAAAATATATAATAAATCATCATCGGCAAACATATAATAAAAATTTTAGACGGCAACTGCTACAAAATTGAAGATGATGATGAGTCTATCTTTTTTTCTTTGTTCGACGACATTTAATGCTAATTGTGAGATATATAAGGGTTTAATCATAAGTGTAAAAATTTAGGAAGGATAAGAGTAAAAAATTAGGAAGGATATAAATGTCATATAAATATAGTTTGTCTTATCTATATTTATACTACTATTAAAGTATAGAAGGTCTTAATCTCTGTTTCTACTTTGGGATATTTCTTAAACAAGATAAAATAATAAAAACGTAACTTAGGGGAATCAAACCCATGACCATTTGGGCTTAGACGTGTGTGTTAACCACTTCAACTACTTGATTACTTTGATTTATTCCAAACTAGGTTAAAGCCCGTGAAAAATCACGGGTTGTAACTTTTTATGCTGAATGCAATTAAAAGATTTAAAAAATTTGAAATTTATATTAAAAAATTGTTAGGGTTTTAATTTTGAGCTCATGCAGATTACTAATCCCAAATACTCCATAATATTTTAGAGAACCAGTTGATTAAGGCTTCTGCAGAATCAAGGAAGACGAATTTTATTTTATGATTATAAGCGGTACAATAAACTAAAAGAGGATAATTCCGATAATTTAGTAGATAATTAAGATATATTTGAATTCAATACTAAATTAAATAAGATAATTATGGTAAATTTAAAATTTATAATAAACTAAATCTGTTAATTTAAGAAACCATATTAACACCCGTGAAAATTTAAATCATGTTCCCTAATTGTTTGAATATGACAATAAATGCCGTAAATAAATTGAATTAAAAATCGGATTTAAACAATGAGCGGGAAAACGAATTTCTGGATGAATATGGGAGTGACACGTGGCACCCTAAAAAGCTTCTTTTATTATATATAATAGATACTAATAAATATAAGCTTTAACGTCAACAGAACTCAACACCATCATTTCTCTATTTAAAGGGCCCATTTTACTCCCCTCGCACCCAATGCTCCAAACGATTCTCCACTGAGCTAGAAGAGATTATTGATTCAATATCAACTCCCCTTAATCTTAAACACACTAAATCCTCACCCCCGCTGCCGCATTGTGTGGATACTCTGCTAGTATTAGTAAAACATATCTTATACAAATCAATTCCCTATTTAGTTGAGTCCGTGTATTTTTTTATTATTATTTTTTTAATCTTTTCAATTTGCTTGTCAGCTATTATTTATATAAAAGTCGAGCTCTCTATTTAGTTATTTGTCAAATTCGAAGGCTTAACCGAATAAATTATTCATATTAAGCTTGAAACTATGTCACTATGAATAAATTATCCATTTAATTGCATTGCTCATTTCAGTATCTTATCAATTCTATTCTATGTGTATTTTATTCTAGCTAACTAAATAGATCTTAGGTGTTGTTTGGTGTGCAAGAATGAAGGTAAAAGTAGAATGAATCATTTCGATAGAATTAAAAATACGTGTTTCTTTACCAAACGTGAACGGAATGGATCATTAGTCCGGAAAATGTGATTGATTTTCATTCCTTAAGGATGTTCAGAGTGGGTCTCACAACCACACCCTTTTTTTGTCACATCATCTGCCATACCACACCACACCATTTATTTTCTATTTATTTTTAAATTAAAGAAAAAACTTAAACAAACCCACCAATTAGCTCCCTCCGATACACACCACCACACCCGTTATGAGTTGTGGTTGTGGCCACACCACACCCAACCCACGCGTCGTGTAGTGGGCAGTGTGCTCAATCTCACCACATCGTGGTCCTTTGGCCACCTCATCACCACACCACGGGCACCATGCCCACTCTGACTAGTCTAACTGTCTAAGGGTAGGTGGTTTTTTTCTATTCCCTCTAGTAATGGAATGAAATTTTCATAAATTAGCATAATTTTTTACTTCCTCTGTTTCAAAATAAGTGATACATTTGGAGTTTCACGTTTTTTGAGGTAAAATATGATAATGAAGATTAATTAGATCAAATTGGATAGTTAGTGGAAGATGGGTCCCATAAATTTTGATTAAAGTGGGTTTAATGATGTTTAAAAGTAAAAGTAGGGGTAAAAAAGTTATTTCACTTTATTAAATGAGATAGTTAGTGTGTATAGGTCCTACTCATTTTCATTAAATAAGGTAAGTTTTCAAGGTGTATCAAACACCTCAAAATGGAAATATATATAAACTTATAAAATATATTTTCTTAGAATTAAAATTTATTTAAAATATTATTTGTTTTTCAAAATTAACTATAAAATATATTTTTAGTAATAATGTCATCTAATTTTTTTAATTCTTAAATTTTTTTGAAAAAATTTTGAAATCTTTATATGTTTTATTGAATTATTAACTAATAAAAGTTATTTATATAATCTAAATACTCAAGAACTTTTCATGATATTTTCAATTTCAAACTTTCTAACAAAATATGATAATGGAATATAATATACCATTCTACTCATTTTATTACTAAGTCTATTTCATTTCTTTTTATTTCATTATATTCAATCAAACAAACCCTTAATATTCTGATTGGTTCACCGAAAGTAATCAAATTTAGGGCAGTTGAAAACCCTACTACATTCTAGTGTTTAATTTAAAAGAAAGTAAACTATTGAATTTTAAAATGAAAATAAAAAACATTCCAGTAATATTTTAATAAAATAACACGACACACTCCTTGTATAAAATATACATCCAAGATTTATAGAAGATGTGGACAAGTACCGGAAGGCCTAATTTGGAGCCCCCACAAACCCCATGTGCATGTGAGTATGTTCCCATCATGCACCTACACACTCAACCTATCCACATCAAATTCAATGGTCTATTGTCCTTGTAACTTTGGGCTACCTTACATTGTGGACCCACAATCATACATCATTCTAAGATTTTATATTTTAATTAAAGAATAAAAAAATATTGTACTTCCCCAAAAATTGTAGGTACGAAATATGCATTAGCCAAAATGGGAAATTTGATTAAACTTGACAGAGAAAAATTGACAAATGGGTTAGGTTTTAGGGTTGTTCATATCACAACTATGCTAAAAACATATGTCAATGTTCATGATTCATAAATTGAAACAATGTTCCTGATTTAAACATGAAACAAAACTTTTAAAGATTAGAGATGATTTCAAAATCTAAATCAACTGGTCACATATGGAAATCTTAATGAATTTTTCTTCATAAGGTCTCAGGTTCGAGTCTTAATAAAACTTTTTACTCAGGTGAATAGGTGGTGGGCTTATTCCTCATAGGCAGAGGGTTCGAGGAAAAAGATACCCTTGTGGAGTCATTATTTCACTTGAACCACTAAATAAAAACTAACTGGATATTAAAAAAAAGAGATGAAAACAAAATAAAGTTCTGACCAAAAGATAGATAGACAGACCGCTTATAGGAAGACATTTGATAAAACTACGACTAAGAGTATACGTGTTTATATAAGTTATATATGCATGTTCATAAAAATATACACAATTAAATATATGTAAATATGAAATTGTGCTTGTGTAGCATGTGCGTTGAAGGATGTAGAGACTATGAGAAAAAATGAAAATAGTTAAATTGTTTGTTTAAACACATACAAAATATACATGTTCGTTAAATTGTGAGTTTAGATATGGTGGAAGAATATATAGATACAAGCGAAAAAAAGAAAAAATAATTAATTAATAGTGTAAATTTCATGAATGATCCATGTGATTTATCACTTTTATATTCATAGTCATTTATTTTCAATTTATTACAAAAGGCTAAAAGGATACTTTGGTCATTTAAAATTATTTAACGGCAACAGAGACTGTAACAAATTTATACACCAATGATGTTAAGTGTAATAAACGGCTAAACGTAATTTAATGACTGAGTTGTAATTTTAGTATACTTAAATAAAAAATAAAAAAGTGAATGAAAGAGGGGCTAAAGGTAGGGCTGTCGAAAATAACCAAAACCCGCTCTACCCGTCCGACCCGTTTCGAATTCGGGTAGATCGGGTCGGGTAGTTCGGGTATCGGGTAGAAACATTTGGGTATTGGGTAACCCGAAAATAATACGGATCGGGTATAAGGTAATATTTTAAGTTGGCGGGTATACCCGAATAACCGAATTTTATTAAAAGGAATTTTTTAAAGGTAATATTTTATAGTATTATAAATAAAATACGATCGTTAAGTTTGTACTCCATGTGTTTCATCTAAAACTCAATGATAGAGTCTCATGTCAGTTGGAGTTTGGTAAAATTGCAGACAAATTTGGTATATTAAGGTCGAATATAATCACTGTGGTCGCCGACAATACAAGTGTACAAATTCTCGGGTAGTAGTGGATATACCCGTACCCGACCCATTACCCGAACTACCCATACCCAAATAGCCGAATTTAATTTGGTTCGGGTATTGGATATTTTTTATATTTGAAAATACCCGAGCTATCCAACCCGAACTACCCGATACCTGAAAGTTATACCCGATCAACACCCCTAGCTAAAGGTAACAATGGGTGACATCGTACTTTCCTTTTCTTGGAAACCCCTACTATTTTATCAGTAGAATTATTGTGAATTTTATTGAGAGAGATTGTGACTAAAATGGAGAAAATGGCATTCGAAGGTAGTTGATGAAAACTTTTCTAGAAGTATAAGGACTTGTCAACATCTTCCTCATATAGGCCAAAATACATATGGACACACTTCCTCCTTGTATTCTGGCCACGGCCCCTTTTGTTTTCATTCTTACACATCACAACCACTTAAAAACAAACTAGTCTCTTAGAATCAAATTGAAATATCTCGTTTTGTGTCATACTGTCACTAGATAAAATAATATTTGTTAACCGACTTAAAATGAATAATTTGGCAATATAAGTCACTATTATAATTTTGTTTATTTAGTTTAAGAAATAAAATTAACATATTTTAACAAAATAATTATTAGTTGTAAAACTAGTTAATTTGAAAATACAAACTTAACAAAATTATTGAATGTTCTTTATAAATATAACAACCAACATTATATGTACAAGTAAGTTTTAAGATATGAAAGGCAAAAGTATAAAACTACATTATATTAATACCTTTTACTTAAGGTTTATTGCATAAAAATAGCAATTTTAAAATATCAAAGGCAAACGTATATAAAATATACATTATATTAGTACCTTTTAATTAGGGGTTAACGCATAAAAATGTAAGAATGTCACCTAAAATTTTAAGGTGATGATTTTTATACTATATATTTTAATTATCTACCACAACTATTGCATTATTTACTTGTATAGTATGCAGATTTAATTGTATAGTGTGGTATATGCATTAAAAAATGTGGTAGTAAAATTAATTCCCAAAATTTTATTACTAAAGCTAATGGGTACATGTCCACATAAGCACACAAAAATTATTGTCATATCTACCTCGGATGATTGCACGATATGGTCATTATCTACCTGGATGATTACACAGCGTAGGTATTCCATATACATTAGCCTAATTATCTTATTTATAGTGACTTATTATTTCATTAGACGAGGCAACATGGCCCGTGCGATACGCGGGATTTGTTCATGATAAAACGTTATTTGAAGGTAAATCGTATACATTGTACTGGGGTAACGGGCAAAGTATTAAAATCAAGACAGCTAACATGTTTAGGTTGATGTGAGTACTCTACTACATAAGTAAGGTTTGTTGTAGGAAAATGCAAAGTGACAAAATCATTATTATTATTTTTATTAGCGTAACACAAAACATGTTATTCATGGTTTGTCTTTTATAAGCAAAACTATGAATCAATAATGATATATATTTTCAACCAATGTCGGTTAATGCAAACATTATGTCAGGCATCTAATTGTACATTTTTCTCAAAAAGTACATAACAAAATATAATAATCCATAAAAATACACAAAACATGTATCTCTGTAATAAAAATAACAACGAATTCGTTCTCTAAAACAAAAACAATATAAAAACTCTTTGCGTGTAACAAAAACAAAGATCAACAATAATATCTTTCAAGTGAGCACTGAATTTACTACTATTATTTAACATAGAATTTACTACTATATATTTTATAATTTTTTTATAAGAGTTTATAATATGTAACTTCTAAATAAATGAAAAGGCTGTTATTTAATTGAATTTACTACCATTATTTATGTTATTGTTTAATTGAATTTACTACTATTATTTAACATAGAATTTACAACCATATATTTTATAAATTTTGTTATAGGTTATAATATGTAACTTCTATTTAAATGAAAATACAATTATTTAATTGAATTTACTACTATTATATATGTTATTATTAAATTTTAATTTACTACTATTATTTAACATAGAATTTACTATTATATATTTTATAAATTTTAGCACTACATTTAAATATCTATGTAATTAATGCTACTTCAAACTTAGAACTTAATTTTTATTTAATTTAATTTACTACTATTATTTATGTTATTATTTAATTTAATTTACTACTATTATTTAACATAGAATTTACTACTAAATATATTATAAATTTTGTTATAGTTTATAATATGTAACTTCTAGGTAAATGAAAATACTATTATTTAATTGAATTTACTACTATTATTTATGTTATTATCTAATTTAATTTATTACTATTATTTAACATATAATTTACTATTACATATTTTTTAAAATATTTAGCACTACATTTAAATGTCTATGTAATTAATGCTACTTCGAACTTGGAACTCAATTTTTAATTAATTGAACTTACTACTATTATTTATGTTATTATTTCTTTTAATTTACTACTATAGTTTAACATAGAATTTACTATTATATATTTTATAATTTTTAACACTACATTTAAATATTTATGTAACAATGCTACTTCAAACTTGGAACTCAATTTATATAGATGATTTAAATATTATAATAAATACAACATCAAATCAAAACCTATTAATTGAATTAAATGTAAAATAACAAATAAAATGAACAACAATTGTAACATTTAACATGATAAGACATCCATCTTAAATAATGTGTGATAATATTACACACAATCTCATATACTATAAAGATTTTAGATCATTATATAGTATCATCTTTATACAAAATGTACAAAAACAACGAATAACAATTTTATACATATACAAAAGAGGTTGTGTAATTTTAAACAAAACAACTTTCATACTCTCTATAAAACCAAACCATAAAGAGTTCATCTCTATGACATTTTTTTACTTCAAAAAAAAAAAAAAAACAAATATAAAGTTTATGTCGGATTGACAATTAATAGCGAGGATAAATAACAAAATCCCTTAAGGTCTTGGTTGTTGATTCTACTTGTTAGATGTTTCTTTTTGATCCATCTTCCTAAATTTCACCTCATATGCAAATGTGAAATTAGCTCCCAATTTTTTGGGATAAAACCATGAGCTCCTATCATAAACTTGATTACAATATAAACAATATTAGCAACACTACAATTGGATTATCCAAGAAAAATAATACTTAGAGATAAAACATAAACTTAAACAATAAAGATAATATATAAGCTTACAACTTTATTAGATGAATGTCTCAATCTATTGTAAGGAAAAATGTGTCTTTTGGATGCACCCCCTTAAACTTGATTACAATATAAACAATAGTAGCAACACCACAATTGGGTTATCCAAGAAAAATAATATTTAGAGATAAAATATAAACTTAAACAATAAAGATAATATATAAGCTTACAACTTTATTAGATGAAGGACTCAATCCATTGTAAGCAAAAATGTTTCTTTTGGATGCATTTTTAGAGTGTTCAAATTTTTTCAGCATGAAAATGAGTATTTATAAACTCTAATGTGTAAGATTTATAACACTTAAAAAGTCCTAATTTATTGAATATTTTATTATTATCATTATTTAATTAATTTCAAAACTCTTGGTTTTACAATTTAGTGAGTTTGTTAAATTGTTATTAAAATGAGTTTATCACTATAATTATAACTCTTGATTTTATAACTTTTAAGCTTCTCAATATTTATTAACATATATATTTAATATTAAAACAAAACAATATCAAAATGGAACTTAATTTTTAATAGATGGTAATAAATGCAACTTCATCTATGAAACTCATTTTATATATATATATATATATATATATATATATATATATATATATATATATATATATATATATATATATATATATATATTAATTTATTTATATTTACAAATATGTAAGAGAACACTTATATGAAAATGAAGGATCTTGTTTATTATAAACTTTACTACATATTGATTATGAAAGTAATGTACAATGTGACTTGCCTTCACTTCCAATCATCATTTGTTCCTTTTGTTTTCACGTTTGCATTGTCGTCATGCCTTGTGTTGCCCAACGATCGTATCGTCAACCCACATGTTTAGCTATTGGTGTGTGTCATATATACTATATAAGCTTTAACACTTGAGTATAAGTATAATTAAAGAATTATATAATCAAAAAACTAAACGATATCATCACAGAATTATGAGGAACTAAATCATAATCATACCGACTTGAGTATAAGATATTCTGAAATCTTCATAGTAGCTGCCGGAGATAGTCGATCCTACAAAATAAACAAACCTAAATTAAACAATGTATCATTACACAAAAATCACTTAGAAAACAATCGAGACATATTTCATTCATCGATTCGCCAAAATGAAATTCATAATAATAGGAGAATATATGAATGAAATAACAACCATCTACCTATTTATACTAAATGTATAAATTAATTAATAATTTAATATGTGCCTTTACACATGCTAGAAACTAAAACCTATATATTAAGTGTAACAATTTAATTTTAATTAATTAATCTTAAATTGTGACACTTCATCTACTTGAATATACTTTTGGGTTAAATCATCTAATTAAATAACTTTAAGAGTAAAATACAACATCAAACATAATACTCATTTTGTATGTTATGTAGTAGATATTCAACTATTTTTTGCGATTCAGAAATGTATGGACATCATTATTGTTATGTTTATAAATATTGTTCATTTATGGTAAAACTTTTAGTCTTAAAATTGATTAATTTATTATTTCTTATAAATGGTAAAAAATTTAACCCTACAATAGATTAATTTATTATTATTTATTATAAATCGATTTATTATTTTGTTTATGGATTTCTTATAAATTGATTAATTTATTATTATTTCTTATAAATGAGTTTATTAGATTATTATTATTTTGTTTATGGTAAAAACTTTATTACATTATTATTATTTTGTTTATGGTAAAACTTTTGATCTTACAATTAATTAATTTATTATTATTTTTTATAAATTGATTTATTAGATTATTATTATTATTATTATTAAATGCAAGATATTAAATGCAACTTCAAACATGAAACTCAATTTTTATATAGAATATAGATATAGATGTAAGCAAAGTATGCCTAAAATTGAACTATATTGAATTCGCCGTTTTATTAAAAATATATGATATTATTTTCTAATAATTTTTCTGCTTACTATGTATTTCATAAATATAAATGTTCGGATCAATGTGTTTATGAAAGATATTTAATGGATTTACATATCAATAGTATTTTATAGATAATAAGATACAGTAAAAAGGTTTATTAGGAAATAATACAACTTTTCTTTAAAAAAACTAAGAAAGTGATGAATGTGCACATGAGTAGGAACTTAGGGTGACCAAACCTGAAGTTTGGTCATCGACGTTACATCGTCGACAGTTATCGTTTCCCCTTTCGACTAAACACATGACAAAGTTTGACCAAACACACATACAGACAAACCTCTTCGCTTTCAAAATTCAGTGACCTCCAATAGTCGTCGGGGCGATTGAATGCCCCTTTGGAATGGTTCGCAGACTACGACCGTAACAAGGTAACGCGCCAGGAACCATGAGTAGTGTATAAATTCTCAGCCACTCACAACACTGACGCCAACTGACACTTCAGTTTTTGTCAAATCAGCACCACGTCAGTTCACACTCCAAGTGACATTCAACTGATAAACTCATGTTATCAATACCTCTGCTATTGAATATTTAGGCACCTACATTATAAAATGAGTAAGGGTATTTGTATCTACCCATATGCCTATCAATTTGATCATGACAAGTGTCAAAATCACTAGGTGATATGAAGAGAGAGAATTAGTGTATGACACATGTCAAGTTAGAAGTGAATAGATATATGTATAAGCACAAATTATAAGTACAAATATCATTTCTGTAATAAAATATATACACGCAATCCTAAATACTATTTTAAATTAATATGCCCCTCACAACCATCCACCACATCATCAACTGAAATCTTTCCGTAGTCGAACTCATGAAACGAAGTCTTCAAAATGAAAAGACGTGCCAATAGTCGATGTCATCGGTTACCCTTCATTGGCACGGTCTGAAATAAGGTTCATTATTGAAGGGAATTCATTTATCTACCACAACTTTTACTTCTTATACCACACTGTACAAGTTTTACAGCTAACTATAAAAGCATGTAAAGCTACAATTATGGTACATGAATTAAAAGATGTGGTATGAAAATCACTCCCTATTATTGAAGTGTAGATTAAAAAGTAAGCCAATGGGATAGAGCAACGTGGCAGAAAGAAAACCAAACAAGCCTGACATAGTATAGATTGCACAGAGTGGCCGACAACCGGATAAACCCTGATCTCTGGATTTGGAAAACCTCCGGCTCCGGCTCCGTACACGTGTCCCTCACTCACGTCCATCCAATATCGATTTCCATTACACGGAATGTACGGACCCCAAAACTATATTTTATTACTTATTATTATTATTATTATTATTGTTGGGAGGTGATTTAATTTGTAGGAAGAGAAGTCACAGATATATACTACAAATCTAATAATTTACTAGAAATAATTTAAAAGGTAAAGGTAAAATATTATATATTAAGATACTTCTAATTTTAATCTCAAATATATATTAATTTATTTAGGATTTTGACAATGACAATCCTAAGGGCTGTCATAAGACATGCATAAAAAACTTACACATTTATCCATAACCAACTTCTGCATTTAAGGAACTACTTCTCCATAAACTAATGTACAACTTTTTATGCACTTAATGACAGTCCTAAGGGCTGTCATTATCAAAACTCATTTATTAAATATTAAAAAAATAAAGTTCTAAGATATTTATAATACTACCTTCGTATCAAAATAAGTGATACACTTGCTATTTAGGTGTCGAACAAAATAAGTGATATACTTTTAAAATTTATCTTATTTGGTAAAAAAGTGAGACCATTTATCCACTAAATATCTATTTTAATAAAGTGAAATTATGCTTTTACCCTTACTTTTACTTTTAAACATCATTAATATCACTTTATTCAAAAGAAGTAAGATCTATTATCTACTATTTATCCACTTTAATCTATCTTAAATTATCTTTTTATCTTTTGCCTCAAAACCATTTTTCTTAAAATATATGACTGATTTTGATATAGAGGTAGTAATAAGTTTAAAATACATAACAAAATAAATATTAAATGATTAATGTAAATAATATTATTTAATCATATTATAAATGTAATAACTTATATTGCGGTTTTTTCTTACAAAAAAGAAAAGTCAAATTAAGTGGTTGTAAAAAAGAAAAGTCAAATTAAGTTTTTTTTAATGTTTAATAAATGAGTTTTGATAATGACACAAAATTGACGTACCCATGTCAACAATACCACTTCTCTTTAATTTTTTGGGACCCACCATTAGAAAACTCACACACACAAAATACCCCTTTGGCCCCACCCACCAAAACTAACGCTGCCTTTTCTTCCGTCTCCAAACCGGCTTGTGCAAACCGACGGATCCGTGCCAATGGTATCCCCAAACTAACTGAAAAGTGGCGATAAACTAACGTGATTATTGTCACCCGTCTAAGACTAGTTTTAGTAGAGAAGGTGAGCAAAAGGTGAGGGTGAATTCCTTCACAAATTGCACGCGAGAAGATCGCAACTCAAAGACGCCAAGGGTGACAAAATTACCGTTCGGTTTGTTTAAAATTGGCGGGGTCTCCCTTTTCAACATCCTTAAACTTCAATATTTTTAAACATAACTTCTATTTTATATACACTAATATTTTGAGTACGTTCATTAATTTTAAACTTTTTCAACTTTTTTACCTATAAATACCACCCATAAATCTTAATTTTTATACACAACTTGAAAATATAATCTCAACATAACTTAAATACAGTAAAATATTTATCATTCATTAATTTTAAATGTAATATTTTTAATTATGAATAAATATTTAGTTTAGCTATTAATTAAATATACTATCATCAATGAATTCACATCCTTATTGCATCTCACCAGTAGTGTTAGGCTCTCTATGGATCCCGAAAAATTAAAATGCAATGTAGCTCCTGACGGCCTCTTTGCGGTCCATTACGTACGAAGTTGGATCGATCAGAATTTGACAACAAATGGGTACGTCAACATGCATTGGTCGAGAATTGTTCCACTTGGAGTTAATTGTTTCGTATGGAGAATTGGTCTTGGGCGTATCCCAGTTGCAAAATGCCTTGAACACAGAGGTGTTATTCTTGATTATGTTACGTGTAAAATTTGCAATAATTGTGATGAGGTGTTATTCTTGATTATGTTACATGTTATTCTTGGAGGTTTTATCATAGATATTCAAATGATGTGGAATCTCATTGCCTACATTTCAAATGATTTGGTAATAGATGGTGCAATTGCCCCAAGAGAAGGAAAATACTCACGACTATAATGCAATGCTTGATATGGTACGTTTGGAAAGCTATGAAAGATATGTTGTTTAAAAAGATCCAAAAGCCCTACTTGGTGATCGCGGGTGATGCTGTATAAAACTTATTTTTGTGGATGAAACATGAGTAATATTTGTTGTAATTCAGTTGATTATTAATATTTGTGGGTTCCAAAGAAAAAAGTCATTATTAAGGATGACGTGATTTTATCAGAATGCGAGCTACATAGGAAACTACATCCTACCTACACCTGCGATTACTGGAACTCTGTTTACCTAGGATTACAGGGATAATTTTGTAATTCAGTTTGTGTGGCAGTTGTTGCAGTTTTCGACTTTCACTAGGGGTATTTATGTAAATTAAACAAGGTACTCCATTTTATTCTTACAGAATAATCCGTAATATACTCCAGTTTTTGTGTAGCAGAGATTGAGATATTTCATGATCACTCTCTCACTCATTCTTTTCTAGAAAAATATACAAAAATCACAAATGTGACCTCAATTTCTTTAAAATTCTGAGTTAAATTCCTGTTTTAGATTCAATTTCTTCAAGTGTTACGCAGTTTTTGGTTGAATTTGGGTTTTTTTGTGTGGAAGAAATGCAAGATATCCATTCGATTGGGAGTGGTGGTGGCGGAGGGAGGTTGTTCGGCGGCAGCGGCGGAGATAGACGATTGAGACCGCACCACCACAGCCACAACCACCAAGGCCACGGTCCACAGGTTTTAAAATGTCCGCGTTGTGAGTCGTTGAACACGAAATTCTGTTACTACAACAACTATAACCTCTCTCAGCCACGTTATTTCTGTAAGAGCTGCCGGCGTTACTGGACTAAAGGCGGAGTACTCCGTAACGTCCCCGTCGGTGGTGGTTGCCGGAAAACAAAAAGATCAAAACCAAAATCCGGTAACAATCATCATTCCTCTGACGCCGGTGGACGGAAATCGTCGAATTCACAAAACTCGAGTAGTGACAGCTCCAGCCTTACAGCTAGCAACACGGCGGCGAATACGACGGTAACGACAACCACAACGGAAACGGAAGCGCCAACTGTCACCGCGACGGAGGTGTTGTCAGGTATCAACTCATCAAACTCCGCACCGACGTTGCTTAATTTTCACGAAACCTCACCAGGATTTCGACAAATTCCTAACCCTAGCTTCGATCCACCGCTACCGGACCACTCATCAGCCGAAAACAGCAACATATTTCAGGAAATCGGTACATTCACTAGCTTGGTAAACTCATCAACATCTCAATTGCCGCTAGGATTCAACTTACCAGCCGACATTTCGCCGTTCCGGTTGCATCACGCCGGCCATACCGTAGAAAATTCAAACGGAAGTCAACAGCAATGGTTACACACGGATCATACAATTGGAGATGATCTGGAAACAGGTCCATTAGGATTCATGAACGATCCAACGGCTCAGATTGAGTTCTCAGGGATGCAGAACAGAACATCTAACGGTGGACTTAATACAGAGGATTGGAATAATGGTGCAGCAGATCAAGCACTGTTTGATCTAACAGGAACCGTTGATCAATCGTACTGGAGTCAAACTCAATGGAATGATCATGATCATGATCATAATCAGCTTAATTACCTTCCTTAACATCTCCAAGGTATCAAACCAAATCAAATTACAAATACATTTTACCACCAAAAGTATAAATCGTATAATGACTTGAATTCGATCTCCTATGTAAATCTATATTTTTCAATTCCCCCCCCCCTAAAATTTCCGAGTTATGATCTTGAGAGATGTTTTGGGTTTGATGTTATTATTATTGTTGATCCGAAACTAACTCTTGTTACTTTTTTTTCTCTCTTTTGTAAAGGTTTAGTATGGTGATTATGGAATTGAATTATTTTATTACGATTATTGATATATAAAAGTATAGATTGCTTATTTTCTTATTGTTTTATTAATCTCGTAATGATGAGGAAAATATATATTATTGACTTGCAAGATCTTAGACCGAAATATATATTACTAGGTTGTAACCCGTGAAAAATCACGGGCTGTCACTCTTTATCATGATCGTTAAGAATATATAATACTTCCTCCGTATCAAAATAAGTGACACACTTTTTATTTTTGGGTGTATCAAAATAAGTGACACACAATCGTAAAATTCTTGCCTGACAACAGAAGGAGTCCTGTAATGGACGTCGTACCCAAAAATTCTCCACGTAGCTTCACAAGCAGATAAATACCTACAATCGTAAAATTCTTTAATTTCATCTACCGGTTCTTTATTTACGCCTTCATTGTTTGTTTGTACAACTTCAAGAGTAGCTCTATCAGGACCTTTGTTAATATATTTAAACAAATATTTTATTGACCCGGATTGATTACACCACTCAACATTAATGTGTGTTTGGTATCGTTTCAGAAGATATGGGTTGTAAGCAACTACACTCCTGTTATCCAATTTAACTCCCGATTTCTCAACAAAAGCTCCATTTTCTCGCCTTCTATACAGAGGGTAACCGTTGCCATCAGCGGATGTTTGATTGTTGAATTTTTTTGGAAAATTTTTTGAAAATTTTTTATCTACCATACACGGGCAATGTATGTTTTCACCACCACACGGGCCGTGAATCATATATTCGCTTACGAGAGAGTACAAATCCGGATGATCAGGAACATTAGGAATCTCTGCCGAAATGAAAGGATCAATATTTTCAACAGTATGAAGCTTTGCATCAGAATGTAAAAAAACACATATATGACTATGAGGCAATCCACGTTTTTGAAACTCGATTGTATAAACAACTGCATTATAAATACATATTAACATTAATACAAAAATTATAAGGTGAATTTCAAAAGTGTTAAATAATAAAATATAAACATAGGCCTGAAATAGCGTACCAGCTTGAGTCTTTCCGAAACATTCCTTCTCTTTTATATCTTTAATTAAGGCGTCGAGCTTGATTTTAAATAATCTGCATAGTATATCAGGCCTATCTTCTGGATGTAGTGTTGTGTCCTTAAGAAATCTCTTAACTTCTGGCCACTTTGGATTGCATGTTACCGTTATGAAAAAATCAGGATACCCATACCAGCTACAGAGGGACATGGCATCTAAATAATTTTGCCTCATATAACGTGCACCACCAGTAAAAGAAGAAGGCAATATAACACGTTTACCGATGCTATCTATATTTTTATTACCTTGGTTGTTTTCATTTAATATATTTTCGAAAGTATCACACTTAAGATCATCTTGTTTATTCCTTATGTAATTTAATCTCTCGGTCTCAATCATAGAAAGGCCATCAACCAAAAATTGCTGTAACAATCTTCTTGAATTAAGAATTAATGAAAAAATGTGATCTCGGTCTTGAATTCTATTCGCAAACCATTCACGCATTGTACATTTAGCCCATGTTAATTCCGTGGTATCAGTAACATGTCTATGAGGAATGTCTATTCTGTATCCATCTTCACCAAAAGGAAGTATTAATGGATATTGAAGTGCAATATAAGAAGCATGTGTCTCGTTAACACGTTGAAGAGACCCATCTTTTGTTTGTACAATAACGTCCAAACTTTTGTTTGCATCACCAATGTCACCAACAATTAAGGCCGCCAATTCGGAAGCGGTCGGTAAATTGTATGTTCTTCCATCTTGCACTCTGTTCCCTATAATTCTTAATTTGAGATCTAAGTCAGTGTAACATTTCAATGTTTCGCTTACCATCCTATAAACCTTAACTAAAATATTCTTTTCATTTAACATCTCTTTAACTTCTTGAATAATACATAGCTCCATTGATGAATCCTTTGCTGAATAATTGTTTTTATATCAAGCACATATGAAGTCAAGTCAATAATGATCATATAAATATGTAATAACAAATCAGTTTAATGTTTGATGTAAAAAATTTGTAATTAAATAATAAAAATTAATAACCATAATAATAATTAATTATCTATTACATACCTGAAACATGACCGCCTATTTGAATTCTCATTATCTGTATCATATATGAATAACTGTGAGAATTTGGGTTTGACTCCATTTGTTGGTAGAAGACTTCCGATATTATGATCATTTTTGCCCTTCATTCTGAATGAGTATGGAGCATTGCCTTTATTGATGGAGTTATCAATTTGTCCGGTCATTGAGGTAAATGCAAACATTGAGTTAAATTTTCTTATATTCTTAAGGAAATATTTGCTCTCTGGATCCATTGACCTAAACTATTTTTGGTAGCTTGGAGGTGCAATTTTTAAATCAGGCAACTCAACTTTAACATAATTACTGCAGATTGAATAACTATTTTTTTTCTTATGTCTGCATCTATCGGCTTCAGCCTTTCAGAATTTGGCATGACACATTCTACACAAATTTTTGATCACCATGATCTAGATAATCTGTTAAAATGAAAAATTTTATAATGTAAATTCTTAATAATTTTGTCTGATTTTTATAATAAGATTAAAATTTATATGTGAAGAATAATTTGTCATAAATGTATACCTTTTGACAAGCCTACATGATCACTTTGAATTACATCTTCAATAATATCATCTTCATCTACTTCCAAATTAAATATAGGAATATCTGATATATTATAACCAACCTTTCTTTGTATAATTCTACCGTTGCTAAATGAGGTAGTAACTGCAAAGTTTTAAATGATATGTTATAATAAATTGGTAATGAAATATTCGAATAAAATATTTTAAATACTCGAATAATATTTTGATTTGAAATTACCATCTGAAATGTTAGAAAATGGAGTTCTACCAATTCCTGATGAAGATGATGATGATAATATTTTGTTATAAACAGGTGTAGTACTTGAATATACTGCATAACACAAATTTTAAAAAATTAGGTCTATTAAAAAAAATTTGAATTAAATTGTATATAATTCAAAAGGCTTACCATTTGTTATATTAGAAAATGGAGTTCTAACCTTTTTGATGAAGATGAAGATGGTATATCTGTAATTCCATTACACGATTTTTTATGGACATTGTTACTTTTATTTCCATAAATAATATTATTTTCATTGTTTAAGGGTGTAAAACCAGGAGGATGACTTGACATAACTGCAAAAAACATATAGTAAAAGATATAAGTATTTACCAAATTCATATTATAAATAATGATACAAAAAATAATAAACTCATTACCATTTTGGTAGTTTTGATTAACATTTGGAGTTGATGGACATAGGATGCTTGACATTGTAGATAAATGTTAAGTCTTCTTATTATCCAAATGTAGTTTTCGAAATTTCCTCCTCTCTTTTGCATCATTTAGTTCATTATCCTTAGCGCCATGTGTATTAGGATCTACGGTGTTTGATGTAGATGAAAGTGCTTTTGATTTTTTAATATCCAAACATATTTTTCTAGCTTTTCTTCTATCACTACTTCCTTGAAGATCCATATTGTTATGATAATGATGTATGTATTAAACACCAAAACCTGAAATAAACATCAGTGCATCATTTTAATATTTATATTTTTTTATATTGTTAAATTAAAAGTTAACAAATGATGAAATGCGGATACTGCAGATATCATGGTTATTCAATATAATTTTGACATTGGGCTATGACATTGGGCTTATTTTTGTAATTATATAAAAAATAATATAGTTCGGTTAATTTAATTGCCGGAAGAGGCCCAATTCTATCGTAAACCCTATTTCAAATAACAATCGAAGACTACAGATGATGTTCGACCAAAATGGCAGTTCTTACAAAAATGAACCTTAAAATCAAAACAAACACAACTTTATGGGAAGAGATGTAACATCCCAAAATTTAGGAGAAATTTAAAATTTTTTAAAACATTTAATTAATAAAATCCCCCAAGTACAAGTAATAAAAAGGTCCCAACTCATTAATAAAATATAAAACCGTCTCGTGGTCTTTAATGCGGAAATAAATAAAAGATTTAGAATTATGTTTGACTCAAAACAAACTTTCAAAAACTCCAAATCCAATAAATGAAGATACAGCCCATCAACCGTTGACCTTCTCTTTGCCCTTGCTAGTACCTAGAAAATGGGGGAGTGATTGGGGTCAGCCACCGCTGAGTGAATAATATCAAAATAAACAAGTAATTACAAACAACTCAAGCCACATAAGTGATCCCTAGAGACTCTACTCAATTCTCAATTACTCAAGTTTATTTTCTCAGATTTTAAATTTATATAGCGCGCTTGTGTGACTTGGGACGAGAGATCAACCTCGACCCGCCTCACACAACTCAAGTCTCAACACCTGTACTCTTCGGTGTTGAGTCAAAACGTCTGGCACCAGTACTCTTCGGTGCCAAGACAACTCAAGTATATTATGTTTAATGTTTTAACTCAAGAACTCAAAACTCAGATAACTCAGGCTCCAGATAACTCAAATCATAGATAACTCAAATCAAAGATAACTCAAATCACAGATAACTCAAATCACAGATAACTCAAATCAATACTCAGGCTCAATCAACAAGACAATTCACAACACATAGCACAAAATCATAAATCGAAAGTAAGTACAAGTTTATAGTGAGATTACTCACCTCGAATAAACGTATGCTCCTAGAAGTATCCTCGGCACTTACGAGTCACCAATCAGTTCCTAGAAGGTCCTACATCGCATAATAAAACTCGAATTAAAACTTCGCTCAAAACTCATTTCGCAACATTATGCCAGAACCGACGCCCCCGCGGGAACTGTTATAATTCCTAAACCGTTCACTAGAATCTAACCAAATTTTTACAGTAGTTAAATGACTCAGAGGACTACGATTTTACAGAAGATTTCGGAAGCTAGATCCAAACGGAAAAAGCTCAAAACAGGCTCGCGAGACAGAATAGCTGGACCGAAAACTATCCAGCGAAGGTTTACTAAAACATCAATAACTTTTAAACCGTATATTAGATTTACGAGCCGTTAGCGGCATTGGAAAGAGGACTCAGAAAGCTAGTGACCAGCACGGGCCAAAAATCCAAAAACGTATTTTAAATGTGGTAAAAACAGTCCCGAAGTCAGCAAACAGGTTCTGTTAAAATTCAGCATATTAAAATAGAACCCGTTTCAAATCCCGACATCAACCCGTCTAATCCCGAGACACCCGACAGTCTCGGAACCCATTCATAGTTTCAGAAACATGTTTTCAATAAATTTAATCTTTTGTTTAACAATAAATTTCGGTTTAGGGAACCAAGAACCCTACGGGTTCGGTTCCCGGTTTTCGGTCACCAAAAACGTTTTGCCTATTTAACAACGGTTTTACCCAAACCCAAAAATCCCGACAATACCCAAACCAGCGATTAAATTCGAGCAGAACTCTCAAGCCTACAACATAATGACTCATACTATTCATAAATTGGAGATTCTAAATGAAAAACGATCGTAAGGACTAAGGTCAGAAAACTCGATTAACAATCCTCAACAACAATAACAGCTACTTATTCCGAGCCTGAACTGAACCAGTATTAGACCGAGTGAACAACATAAACTGAATTAAACAAGAGATTTAGACTACCGAATCAAGGTATGAACTCTGGTTCGGTGGAGAACTGCGACAGATTACGATGGCTCGGCGATTCTGCTCTTCGATATTCTCTACACCCTGGCTCGAAGGACTGCACTAGCCCTGGTTTAGTCACTGTTCCGCCATGCAGATCGTATAACACAACCGGGATTAGATACAATAATCAATACTTGTATGAAACAATTGAATAGATAGATATGCTACCGAAAGTAACGATGATAACCGGCTAGGGAGAGTGTTGTTTGCTACTTGCTCACGTAGACTTCACACGATCTGCCCGATTGCTGCTTCTGTTATGTAATTATCACGCCATCGTTATCATAGATATTAGGAGCAGATAGCAAGAGGAAAAACGAATAGAGAAAAGGGTGGTGGTTCTTACCGATATTAAGGAAATAGCAGCTCAAGAACACAAGACCTCCTTCCCTTGGTTTGATGGAGTTGCGACTGAACAAAAGGGTGGTTGGGAGTGCTTGCGAAATCCACAGAAAGAGGAGGAAGTATCGAATCAAGAAGGAGGCTAGGGATTCTGCCTGTTACTCACGGCGCATGGAAGAAGGTAGGGTTGGCCAATGGGAATTAACTTAAGTATCAAAGGACAATTGAATTCGGTCCTCAAGCTTGAAATCACGCGGGCTGGCTTTGCCTTAAAAGGACTTTGGGCCCACTTGCAACAGAAATTAAAGCATGAAAATAAAGACTCGGACCTCACCCCCTTGGTTTGTCATGTACGATGGTTGTCCACAAATGGACATGTTCAACTCAGAATTGAAATGAATTAGTGTAGAACAGGCCTTGACCTATCGGCCGTCATCGGAATTTGATAACATCTACTCTTATTAACTCGGGATTAAAGGGCGCGACACATTTAATTAACTCAAAATAATTTCTCAAGAATTTAATAACACCCTAGTTATTAAATAATTAATCCTCATGATTAATTAAACTCCAATCAAATGACACTCTTGTCATTGTAAGAATAAATGCGTATTATTTTATATCTCGAATTAAATACACATACAAGCACATAACACATAAAAAGATCTCATATAATAATTGTCACATAATTTATTTCAATAAAAATAACTAATTCATTACAAGAAAAATTGATGCGTTACAACTCAACTCCACTTGAATCAGACTTCGTCCCCGAAGTCATCGCTAAGGAACAACTCGGGATAATGCTCTCTCATCTCAGCCTCGGGCTCCCAGGTCCACTCCGAACCTTTACGGTGCTGCCACTGCACCTTCACAGTAGGGATTTCTTTGTTACGCAATGTCTTCATCTTACGATCTAAGATGGCAATCGGTTTCTCAATGTAGTTCAGCTTCTCATCAATTTGGATATCTTCCAATGGCACAATTTCTGACTCGTCGACAATACATTTCCTCAGCTGAGACACATGAAATGTGTTGTGAATAAGGCGTAACTCGTCGGGCAACTCTAATCGGTAAGCCACCCTGCCTACTCGTGCAATCACCTGATACGGACCAATATACCGAGGTCCCAATTTCCCTCTCTTTCTGAACCGAATAACACCCTTCCACGGGGAAACTTTGAGCAAAACATAATCACCGACCTGAAACTCTAATACTGACCGCCTCTTGTCAGCGTAACTCTTTTGTCTGCTCTGTGCGGTGACAAGTCTTTCACGAACTTGCTGAATCAACTCGGTAGTCTTAAGCACTATTTCCGTACTACCGAGTACTTTGTGGCCAACCTCGCCCCAACAAATGGGTGTCCTGCACTTTCTGCCATACAACATCTCAAATGGCGCCACGCCTATACTCGAATGAAAACTGTTGTTGTAGGAGAACTCGGCCAATGGTAGGTATTTATCCCAGCTACCTCCGAAGTCTAACACACACGCCCGCAGCATATCCTCTAACGTCTGAACTGTACGCTCACTCTGACCATCGGTCTGAGGATGAAAAGCCGTGCTGAAATGGATCCTTGTACCCATTTCTCCTTGAAATCTCGCCCAAAACCGCGATGTGAAACGCGTATCTCTATCAGAAACAATAGACACCGGCACCCCGTGTCTCGACACAATCTCCTTAACAAATATATCGGCCATCTTTTCTGCTGACGACGCCTCACGAATAGGAATAAAGTGAGTACTCTTGGTCAAACGATCGACCACAACCCATATAGCATCGAAACCACCCGGAGTCTTTGGTAACTTAGTGATCAAATCCATGGTTATCTGCTCCCCCTTCCAAACCGGAATCTCTAACGGCTGTAACAACCCATGTGGTTTCTGGTGCTCAGCCTTGACTTTCCGACAAGTCAAGCATTTCTCTACATACTCAGCTACCTCAAGCTTCATCCCCGGCCACCAATAACTGTCGCGAAGGTCCCGATACATTTTTGTCGCCCCGGGGTGAATAGAAAACTTGGACTTATGCGCCTCGTCCAATAAGATAATATGATTTCCTCCATGAGAAGGAACCCATACTCGACCCAGATGTGTCAATAAACCTCTGCCGTCCTTCGTGAAATCAGAAATAATACCATAAACACGCTCTTTCTTGGTCTGCTCGGTCTCTGAAGTCTCTATATGTGTCGTACGAATCGAATCTAGCAAAGGTGCTACTGCTGTAAGCCTCATACAGATGCCACGAATCGGACCTCTGCTCAGTGCGCCTGCTACTACATTAGTTTTTCCCGGATGCTGAAGAATCTCACAGTCGTAATCCTTCAAAACATCTAACCACCGTGCTACTGTTGTAAGCCTCATACAAATGCCGCGAATCGTATTTCTGCTCAGTGCATCTGCTACCACGTTAGCTTTACCCGGATGATAAAGAATTTCACAATCGTAATCCTTCAAAACATCTAACCATCGCCTCTGTCGCATATTCAAGTTCTGTTGATCCATCAGATACTTCAAACTCTTGTGGTCGGTAAAAATCGTGATCTTCACACCATAGAGATAACGCCTCCAAATCTTGAGAGCAAACACTAGGGGTGTAAATGAGCCGAGCCGAGCCCGAGCTCGACTAGGTTCGAGCTCGGCTCGTTTAAGTTTTAAGGAGCTCGAGCTCGAGCTCGGCTCGTTTCGAGCCTTATATGTAAAGCTCGGGCTCGACTCGTTTAGGTTTTTGCAGGTTCGGGCTCGGCTCGATTAGGCTCGTTTAAGCTCCCATATACACAAAATATATAAACTTTTTTATTTAATTATAATATTTAATATATTATGTAAGCACTTCATTTTTATATTATGTTATATACATATATATGTATAGTATACATACACACATAAGTATAAAAATATATTATATATAATTGTATTTTTGTAATAATTAATATATATGTGCTCGTTTAGGCTCGCGAGCCTAATCAATCTTAGTGGATCAAGCTCGGGCTCGGGCTCGTTTAATAAACGAGCTCTTAGTTAAGCTCGAACTCGGCTCATACTCGTTTAAGCTCGGCTCGTTTCGAGCTTTTAACGAGCCGATCCCGAGTAGCTCACGAACAGCTCGGCTCGTTTTCACCCCTAGCAAACACCACTGCTCCCAACTCGAGATCATGCGTGGGGTAATTGCCCTCATGAGGCTTCAACTGTCTAGACGCGTAGGCAATCACCTTTCCCCGCTGCATCAACACTGCACCCAAACCCTGAATAGACGCATCACAGTATACCACAAAATCTTCTACACCCTCTGGTAGTGAAAGAATCGGCGCCTCGCACAGGCGTTTCCTCAGCACCTCGAAAGCCTCTTGTTGTTTCTCTCCCCAACTGAACGCTGATGATTTCTTGGTCAACTTGGTCAATGGCAACGCGATCTTGGAGAAGTCTTTGATGAATCGCCGATAATAACCCGCTAAACCCAAGAAACTACGAATCTCTGTCGGAGTCTTTGGCACCTCCCATTTCATTACTGCTGAAATCTTTGCTGGGTCCACTTTGATAACTTCTTCATTCACTACGTGCCCCAAGAATTGTACCTCACGTAACCAAAACTCGCACTTGGAAAATTTTACAAACAAACTTTCTTTCCTTAACGCTTCTAACACCTCGCGCAGGTGTTTCTCGTGCTCTTCCTTGGTCTTCGAGTAGACAAGGATGTCGTCGATGAAAACAATGACGAAGCGATCTAACATGGAACTGCATACTCGGTTCATAAGGTCCATGAACGCTGCTGGTGCATTAGTGAGTCCAAAAGGCATCACTACAAACTCATAATGACCGTATCGCATTCTGAAGGCGGTCTTCTCAATGTCATCTTCTTTCACTCTCATATGATGATACCCCGAACGCAAATCAATCTTGGAAAACCAAGATCCCCCCTGCAACTGATCAAATAGATCATCGATCCTCGGTAGTGGATAACGGTTCTTCACCGTAAGTTTGTTCAACTCACGGTAGTCGACGCACATCCTCTGTGACCCATCCTTCTTCTTCACAAAAAGAATAGGAGCTCCCCATGGTGAACTACTAGGGCGAATAAACTCTTTTTCTTGCAGCTCTTACAACTGATCGTATAACTCTTTCATCTCAGGTGGCGCCAGACGATAAGGAGCTTTGGCAACCGGCGCCGCTCCCGGTAACAAATCAATGCGGAACTCAACTTGTCTCTCCGGAGGGATTCCAGGTAAATCATCGGGAAAAACATCTGCGAACTCACTCACGATCGGCACGTCCTCGATCATTCTCGGTTTGTTCTCAAGAATCGTATCAATCACATAACACAAAAACCCCACGGCCCTGTGTTGGAGATGTTTCCTCGCTCTCGCAGCCGAACACAGTGCCGGTACCAATCGATCAACATCCCCCTGGATCAATAGTTCAACTCCACTTGGAGGTTTGATACGGATCTGTTTACTGTGGCAAAGAATCTCGGCACGGTACTCTGACATCCAATCCATCCCAACTATGACGCACAACTCTCGCATGGCAATGGGAATAAGATCAATGGGGAATTTCTCCCCGCACAGCTCAATTGTGCAGTCGCGGTATACTCTTGTCACGGACAGAGTCTTATCATTAGCTACCTCTATCGTCAAAGGCATACTCAGGTCCCCTACTCTATGGCTCAACAGGGTGCTAAAAGCATAAGACACAAAAGAGTGGGTGGCCCCACTATCAAACAACACAAAAGCAGGCACATTGTTCACACGGAATGTACCTATCACATAATACATATAATCTCACATATATATAAAAATCTCGCCACAACATTATAGCTCAAATAATGTTACTCAAGTATAAAAGAAATAGTACCAGCAACGGCGTTAGGGGCCCTCTTTGCCTCCTCCCCAGTCATGGTATAAGCTCGCCCCCGAGCTCTGGTCTGCACCCCGTTGGTAATCCTCAAGGTGGCTGGAGCAGGGTTTTTCACTACTCCGTATCCACCTCCTTCTAGCAAATAATTACATATCACATATTGTACATACATATATAACACAAAAATTAAATAAACAAATAAGTTATCGTGTACCTCTACCCTGCAACTCCGGGCACTCAGCCTTCACGTGACCCTCCTTGTGACAGTAAAAGCACACTGCCCCTTTGACACTGCAATCATTAGCCATGTGTCCCTTCTGCCCACATTTGTAACAAATCGGATCAAGCTTCCCTCCACTGGAACCGCCACCCCTGACATCTTTCTTCTCATCGCCACGCCTTGCACCTCCACGTGCGTTGCCCCCACTGTAAGGCTTAAACTCGATTTTGTGACGCTTATGGTTTCCCTGCGTCACGTTACCAGTAGAAGCTGGCGCGGCCCTCTTACTTTCACGCCTCTATTGGTCAAGCTCTAGCTCCCGGTTTCGGGCGGTATCAATCATCTCCTCTAGTGTATTGCGAGGCACTATGCTCACAAACTCCCTGATGTCACTACGCAGCATGGACTTGTAGCGCGCCATCTTCATTTCCTCCGTAGCCACATGATCAGGACAAAAGGCGGCCAACTCACGAAATTTAGCAGTAATCTTATTCACCGACTCGGTAGTCTGCTTGAGCTCCAAGAAGTCTCTAGTAATCCTTTCTACCTCAGCACGTGGTACGTATTGTTTCTTGAATTGCTCAGAAAATGTTTCAAAAGTCATAGCATTCAGTTCCTCATCAGTCATTTTCGCGGTCATTTCTTCCCACCAGTCATTTGCCTCTTTGCTGCAGCGTGGTTCATGAGCCGTTCGTCCACCAAGGTGCCGACCTGCCCAGTTATCTCAGTAAACATTTGTTGAAACAATTCCGGTAGCCTCTGTCCCAAAGCCTCGTCAATCATATTGCGAATCTCCTCGGCGGTTGGTCTGTTGCGTGCCATTTGCTATATGAAAGAAAGTATATATAAGAATCAGGAATTTTAATGATACTTAGATGTATGACGAATGGTCTCCTTGAATCTTTTTCGAAACATAGGCATGAGTCCTGTGCGTATAATAATAGGGGCCCACCTACCCACGACATGGTTTCGAGCCAGCTTCAAAAATCCCACGATCTCCCATCCTTATACCATCCACATAATCAAGTAATTCACAACAGTAATTATATAATATATATATATATATGTAACAATCACAACATCCCATTGGGTTAGTTTAATCCGTCAGTACTCTACATACTAACCTCTGTAATACTAATCACATTTTCCTAATCCCCACACACTAGGAATGTTTGACCAAACTTACGCCAAGATTTGGGAATGCTACACCTAACTGTATACACACCGCCAAATCAAGGCTCTGATACCAAATTGTAACACCGCAAAATCTGAACCATGTTTCTTTTCTTTTTTTTTTTTTAAAATGCGGAAGCGTGTCAAAATTACATATATATATATAACTTGTTATTCACAAGTTATAAAAACATAAGATGTATAATTTTACAAAAGTTAAATTTCCAAAATAGTGTTACTTAACATTACGGCTCGACATCAAAATCATTTCTTTAAGTCTTGGTCAATCATTCCTAATCATATTCTCTAAAGACCCATCCGTCTACAACCTGTAAAAGATACAACATAGTGGGGGATTAGCACGAAGCTAAGTGAATGAAAAATATAACATTTTATATTGTCTAAGTACAACAATCTCGATTCACAATCTTTACAGATTTACAATCCTAACAGATTTACAATCTTAACAGATTCACAATCTTCACAGATTCACAGTCTTTACATATTCACAAATAACGAAAGGACCGACGGTTTTGCAGAACCTTACAACTGTTGTGGGCCTAACAACAGCTTACCGGAAGCCCTTTACTCATTAGCAACGGTAAAGCTTCCTTCAAACACAACACATATGCCAATGTACAATTACCGTTATCTAACAGTAAACGAAAGCCCAACCCCCCACGCAGACTATCCTCTACTCTTTTCCATGTGCACATATCAGATTCCATGTGCACATATCATTCAATTAACACATAGCCAGTTAATTATCATATACCATTAATACTGGTCATGAAATAAGTGACCAGTACTAACTAATCAGCACTAACTGGATCAGCACTAGCACTAACTGATCAGTACTAACGGGGTCAGAACTAACTGATCAGCACTAACGGAGTCAGCATTAACTGATCATCACTAACGGAGTCAGCACTAACGGGATCAATTGCAACCAAAACCATTGCAATTTAAACAATACAAAGGTTATAAATCCACACACCTTTGCCAAGTCTTTCGCCACTCAGTTGTCTAATATCACTGAGCCTCTTTTCCTTTAACCTGATAATCAAAACAATACCCGAGTTAGTACCAATTTAACCAAACTATACATTTTGGTGAGAATTCATTTCTATACATATCTTATAGTCAAATATCATATTTATAATTCAATTCTCTTTTTTTTATGTTATATAAAGCAATACACAACAGTCCGAACCATATTATCACTTTCATTTTCTTTCTTATTTTACACAAATGGGAGGTCCACAAAACAAGAGAAATTAACAACCTTTTTTTATATATACATATATGTATATATGTATGTGTCGCATATTGAGGTAATAAGAATCAAACTTTAAAGCAATTTTCCCATCTTTTTTTTTTCTTTTTTCTTGTCCTAGTGAGTACCAAGTAGCAGCAAGTAACCACAATACCCAAATTGTAATTTATTTCTTTTTGCACCGTTAAAAAGAAGTACATAACTTCTTCTTTCTTTCTTTCTTTGTTTATTTATTTATTTATTATATATAGCATAGTAAACATGAGGAGCCAAACTCCAAAATTATATCTTTCTCTTTTTCTATCTTGTCCTACGCAGGCAACATCAAAAGATATTCCAATTATTCAGTTAAGCTCAAAACCATATTCAATTTGCTCCCCATTTTGTTTGTTTGTTAGTTATCCGTAGTAGCAGTACCAACAAACCACACTTTTTTTTAACATTTAATCCTTAACAATATTAATAATCAAAGATAAACATAATAGGAGTCACTAATTTTACTAATCTATCACCAAATCATAAAAACCCATCTAATATTAGGAACCCTAGTTCATCTTTTCACCAATAATTTCAAGAACAACATGTGAATAGCAGTCACTTACCCAAATAATTGCTCTAATCTGAATTTCATGAGTGAAGAATGGAAGATTCAAGCTAATTTCTCCATTTTTCTTTTTAAGAAACACACACAAAAAGTGTTTGGTGATGATGTTACGAATGGAAAGAGAGAGAGACTCAAAATGTTACATCACATCCTTCTAACACACACATGTACAATGCGTGTCATATGGTGGTGAGAGGTTAATTACCTTTTAAACAAAGAATAAATACATGTTATCTACATAGTAATTCATAATTGATTTATTTAAAATACATAACTAACTCAGTTTCTAGCAACGAGTATATATTTGGAACTTTGGTTCAAAAATGAATCCAATGATATAAAAATCATTAAAATACCTACATATTTTAATTTCAATTGATGTTAACCTCTTGGTTAAAATAATAATTAATTCAAATAAATTAGTAAATAATATTTATCACTTATCGAAAGTGATAAAACACTAGGTCGAGTTTAGGGTGTTACAAATCCACCCCCCTTAAAAAGATTCCGTCCTCGGAATCTGATCACACTCAAACTAATTAATTAATAATTTTTATCTTGGTCTTAATTCATCACATCAAACTATTATCCCCACAATGTTCTCATACCCATTTGAGAACTCTAAATATTCCAACTACCTCAATCAGTATTCAATAATTTTTTTCAAATCGGTGCACAATTATGAACTCATCCAACAAGTTGTGCAACATTTATCATCTCTCTTTTCTTTAAATCGCTAATAAAGTCAAATTTAAGAACTCCCAAGTATCAGTATCCAATATGATATTGATCAATCTTTAATTCTCTAAATTATCAAATCAATCTCTTTTTTTGTCAAAATTTTGTTTCATCCCCACCTTCAGAATTTATTCCAATTCATATAAAATAGTTACTTTCTCTTGATTTCCTGTATCTCAAAGCATAGGCAATAATATTTTCTTTATATATGTAATAATAATCCATCGGTTCCTCCATTCTGTTAACATCATCAAAATTATTTATGAAATCCACTTTGTCATAATTTCAGCCAATCCACTAACTGAAAACTATCTCAACTTGTTCCAAAATAAGTACTATCTATAATTTCTTTACAAATCCAAGCATAGGCATTAACAACTTTTCTTCACTTTTAAAATCCATAATCCTCTAATACATTCTAATCATCTCTTTTATAATAGTATACATCCTTTTATGGTCTGCGTAAAAGATGCACCTCATATTAAACAATAAGGTCTCCATAGTTTTAAGGCATAACAACAACTATAAATCCCAAGTTATGGTTAAGATAATCCTTCACATGTCTCTTAATAATCCAAAAGATAGACAATCTCAAAGTTTCCTTACTTACGGTCACAACAATCATTTCAAAGTTTATAATTTTTACATTCCGTTCATCATTCCATCGAAATTCCGTACACTTTTTACTGTTTAACCTTGTCTCGATACTCAAAAATTTTAATCATCGTTATCAAACTTACGGTCGGAATCCACTAAATATCAATTTATATATTTCTTAGTTAAAATTCGCATCAGTTATCACATGAAACATCGTCTAATCTCATCTTGTTCAACTCTCAAGTAATTTTCATAATTAAATTCAATTTTATAGCATGTTGAGGATATCATAATAAATCATTCATTCCCAAAACAACCTGAAATAATCGCCAATCTAGGTTCATTAAATCATTTTTTTTTACTCCAATTCTAGCTCGGGAGACATTTTAGGCAAATTTATCATATATCATTTCAGGTCATTCAGAAATCATTCAGATATCTATCATTATCTATCTTTCATATTTTACACCCATAACAAAAGTAATAATATATTCACATTTATGGAAGCGATACATTCAGTCTTCACTATACAAGTCACCACATGTGACACAACAGGCCACCGTAAGAATTTTCTCTTTCTTATACCAACCACTAGTCTTACTTAGACTATTCAACGAACGTCTATAATTACATTTTTTTTTAATTATAAGTTTTACATTTCAAGAGTTTAGAATAATTACTATTATACTCAAATTAATCTATAGTCACATATTTTGTGACTGAAGCCGACATTCAACCCATCATCTTCACCCCTCGTGAAGCAAAGGAACAACCCAAACAGTTAATTTCGACTTATCACTGATTTACACAAGACATAAATGAGCTATCTGCTCCAACATTGAGTAACACGAACACTTAATGAGCAACTCACACCCCGCAATTCACTATGTGTGACTCGGCAGTCCTCCATAATAATTACCTATTTCTTTACTTCTAATCACTAGTCCCATCCAGACCACTCAATATATACTTATAATTACATCAATCTCAGTTATATGCATTTCATTCGAAAATTTTACAATACTTATTATCAAATTCAATTTCTGTCACAGATATTGTGACTGAATTAAACACTACCAATCATCTTCATTTCTCATCAAATGAAGAAACCCAAGAAAATAATTAATTTCAATTTATCACAGTTTCTTTCAAGGCATGTATGAGAAATTTTCTCTATTTTAAATAACATAAGTAAAGTATCGAGTTTATCAAAACATACCCGTATTATCATTTTCGGTAGATGTGGCATCCTTCACAGTCATTTGAAAAGCTCTACCCTCAGGTGGAGGTTAATCCTTTCTCTTTTGGCCCGTTGATAATAATGACCCGCCAACCGACCCCGGCCCAGAACCAGACCACGATTTCCTTAGTGAAGAACAATCACCCGCACTATGCCCCTCATTCTGAACAATTCTAACAAACGTTTCGAGAAATTTGCAATCTTTAATCTCATACTCATTTTTACCACAACATTACACCTCATAGTTTAATTAATACACGCTCCATAAGGAGAAAATTTACATTTGTTGCACCATTGTGACTTCTGATTCAAACCCGTATCTGATTGCATTTGCCAATATTCCCCTGTCTTTGACTCCCTTGCCACCTTTTATTTTGTTGGGAACTTGAATAATCATCTTTAAATTTCTGAAAAGTTACCTTATCCCTGCTAACTCGTTCATCAGTTTTGTGATCACTTTTTTTTTTCTTCTTCCCGGATTTGGCTTACTAAAAGGCATGAGACAAAGTATATGAAAACCTTACTAAACTCCTATAAACCGACAGCAATGCATAAAAAATGTTGTAACTTTGACTTCTCATATGGTACTCCCTGCTTTACAAATCATAACGTGTCATTAAACTGCTTGATCAACTCATCGACTACCATCCGATCATTTATTCTCAATCCCATGAACTCCCTTCTAATCTTATTCATCTCAATTATATTACAATATTGTTCACATATCATTTCATAAAATCGTTCCCAAATGGTATTATCCATCAAAGTTGTAGTCAAGTACCCGATTTTAGAATCCCACCAAATCATCACATAATACTCGAGACGTATATCTCACCCAAAGTTCCTTCTCACAATCACAAGCATCTAGAACTCAGAACATCTCTTGTAACCAATTCATGGCGACACTTTGTTTGGTGCTACCACTATATTATTTTCTTGAGGTGGTGGATAAGGATAATAATATTGTGGAGGTGGCATTGGGTTGGTTCGGTTGTGCTGTAACGCATCGATCATCTTTCGCATCTCTTGCATACGGCTTTTCATTCTTACAATACACTCTTCCCGTTTTGTATTCATATTCTCCGATGTACCAAACATGTCTAGTTCTCCGGTCGGTTGGGTCACTGGGTTATCACCACGATCAACTATACATGTAACAATCACAACATCCCATTGGGTTAGTTTAATCCGTTAGTACTCTACATACTAACCTCTGTAATACTAATCACATTTTCCTAATCCCCACACACTAGGAATGTTTGACCAAACTTACGCCAAGATTTGGGAATGCTACACCTAACTGTATACACACCGCCAAATCAAGGCTCTGATACCAAATTGTAACACCGCAAAATCTGAACCATGTTTCTTTTCTTTTTTTTTTTTTTTAAAATGCGGAAGCGTGTCAAAATTACATATATATATATATAACTTGTTATTCACAAGTTATAAAAACATAAGATGTATAATTTTACAAAAGTTAAATTTCCAAAATAGTGTTACTTAACATTACGGCTCGACATCAAAATCATTTCTTTAAGTCTTGGTCAATCATTCCTAATCATATTCTCCAAAGACCCATCCGTCTACAACCTGTAAAAGATACAACATAGTGGGGGATTAGCACGAAGCTAAGTGAATGAAAAATATAACATTTTATATTGTCTAAGTACAACAATCTCGATTCACAATCTTTACAGATTTACAATCTTAACAGATTCACAATCTTCACAGATTCACAATCTTTACATATTCACAAATAACGAAAGGACCGGCGGTTTTGCAGAACCTTACAACTGTTGTGGGCCTAACAACAGCTTACCGGAAGCCCTTTACTCATTAGCAACGGTAAAGCTTCCTTCAAACACAACACATATGCCAAGGTACAATTACCGTTATCTAACAGTAAACGAAAGCCCAGCCCCCCACACAGACTGTCCTCTACTCTTTTCCATGGGCACATATCAGATTCCATGTGCACATATCATTCAATTAACACATAGCCAGTTAATTATCATATACCATTAATACTGGTCCTGAAATAAGTGAGCAGTACTAACTAATCAGCACTAACTGGATCAGCACTAACTGATCAGCACTAACGGATCAGCACTAACTGATCAGTACTAACGGGGTCAGAACTAACTGATCAGCACTAACGGAGTCAGCATTAACTGATCATCACTAACGGAGTCAGCACTAACGGGATCAATTGCAACCAAAACCATTGCAATTTAAACAATACAAAGGTTATAAATCCACTCACCTTTGCCAAGTCTTTCGCCATTCAGTTGTCTAATATCACTGAGCCTCTTTTCCTTTAACCTGATAATCAAAACAATACCCGAGTTAGTACCAATTTAACCAAACTATACATTTTGGTGAGAATTCATTACTATACATATCTTATAGTCAAATATCATATTTATAATTCAATTCTCTTTTTTTTATGTTATATAAAGCAATACACAACAGTCCGAACCATATTATCACTTTCATTTTCTTTCTTATTTTACACAAATGGGAGGTCCACAAAACAAGAGAAATTAACAACCTATTTTTATATATACATATATGTATATATGTATGTGTCGCATATTGAGGTAATAAGAATCAAACTTCAAAGCAATTTTCCCATCTTTTTTTTCTTTTTTCTTGTCCTAGTGAGTACCAAGTAGCAGCAAGTAACCACAATACCCAAATTGTAATTTATTTCTTTTTGCACCGTTAAAAAGAAGTACATAACTTCTTCTTTCTTTCTTTCTTTCTTTGTTTATTTATTTATTTATTATAAATAGCATAGTAAACATGAGGAGCCAAACTCCAAAATTATATCTTTCTCTTTTTCTATCTTGTCCTACGCAGGCAACATCAAAAGATATTCTAATTATTCAATTAAGCTCAAAACCATATTCAATTTGCTCCCCATTTTGTTTGTTTGTTAGTTATCCGTAGTAGCAGTACCAAGAAACCACACTTTTTTTTAACATTTAATCCTTAACAATATTAATAATCAAAGATCAACATAATAGGAGTCACTAATTTTACTAATCTATCACCAAATCATAAAAACCCATCTAATATTAGGAACCCTAGTTCATCTTTTCACCAATAATTTCAAGAACAACATGCGAATAGCAGTCACTTACCCAAATAATTGCTCTAATCTGAATTTCATGAGTGAAGAATGGAAGATTCAAGCTAATTTCTCCATTTTTCTTTTTAAGAAACACACACAAAAAGTGTTTGGTGATGATGTTACGAATGGAAAGAGAGAGAGACTCAAAATGTTACATCACATCCTTCTAACACACACATGTACAATGCGTGTCATATGGTGGTGAGAGGTTAATTACCTTTTAAACAAAGAATAAATAAGTACATGTTATCTACATAGTAATTCATACTTCCTCCGTATCAAAATAAGTGACACACTTTCTATTTTGGGATGTATCAAAATAAGTGACACACTTTGAAAACTTTCCTTATTTGGTAAAAATAATGGGACCCATACCCACTAACTATCCACTTTAATAAAGTAAAATTACCCTTATACCCTTACTTTTACTTTCAAAACTCATTTATCTCACTTTATTCAAGAAAAGTGGGACCCATTCTCCACTAACTATGTACTTTAATCTATTTTAACCCCTACTTTAATCTTTTACCTCAAAAAACGTGTAAGCCAATTTGTGTCACTTATTTTGATACGGAGGAAGTAATTGATTTATTTAAAATACATAACTAACTCAGTTTCTAGCAACGAGTATATATTTGGAACTTTGGTTCAAAAATGAATCCACACTTCGGAAGATGGTTAAGGTGTTTAAATGCGGCAGGTACTCTGAGAGTACAATACATCGGTGTAAAAGTACTAAATAGCTCAAAGCTAAACGCAAGATGACACGGCAAACTGGAACCGGAAAGGTTGTTTTCTTCTTTCTTTTTAGTAAATATGAAATTCTAACTCAGTCTCAACAGAAAGTAAGAGGAAGGGCCATTCCCTCTTTCCTATTAATTAATTAAGTCAAGCTTCAGGCAAGTGCCAGTTGTTTTTATCAGCACAATCCGAATCTGCATCTTCAACAGGAATCAACTGAAGCGCATACCAGAAAAAACTGAGCCAGGCACATCCATCTTCTCTTTCAACCATCCAAACAAATTTATTCTCTTTCAATTAGCACCATTAAAATACCTACATATTTTAATTTCAACTGATGTTAACCTCTTGGTTAAAATAATAATTAATTCAAATAAATTAGTAAATAATATTTATCACTTATCGAAAGTGATAAAACACTAGGTCGAGTTTCAGGGTGTTACAAAAATGTTTAATATGTTTAGGGTTTGGCTGAAGTTTAATTTTGACCAAGAAGGTCAGTTTCTATGGTTTGGGTCCTGTTCAATTAGGTAGAAAGCCTAATTTTTTTTTCTTCATAAATTTTAAAATTACTTATGTATTGTAAATTATAACACCAAACAATTAAAAGTTCATTGTTTCTGTTAGTAACAACTAACCATAACCAGTAAATACTTTTCTGTTTCATTTCTTTATGTTAATATTGACTATAAAAGTCAACTGTAAACAACATATCAACAACCTGGAGGATCACAAAATACAAAGAAAATCACCTTTCTTAGTATTCTTTAAAACACTGACTAGCAAAGAATAAATAAACAACAAGAAATACATAAAAATAAAATATAACAAAATATGATGCTGCAAAATACAGAAACAACAAAACACAAAAACGCTAACCTCTGTTCTTCATGCTGCTAACCTCTGTTCTTCATGATGCGAAAAATTATTAAAATGAAAACTAAAATGCATACAATACAGATGCGGTAAAAGAAAAATGAAACATAAACAACAAAAGAATTGAAACACGCTAAAACTAACTTTAGGTAAACATGCTAGATAATGAAGAACTGCCCAAGTTTTTGATGAATACTTATCGTAAATAATGCATATAAATAGATAAAGAAAGAAATGAAAAGATTAAATTGCTCCCCGAAATTCAAGATGATAATTATGGATATAATTAGAATGTATACTAAATTATAAATAACTAAGATAATCTGCTAATATAATAAGCCTTAAATCACGGTGATAATTTGAAACTTACCATAACAATAGGTTACAAAGTATTAAATTTAATTAAATTCATCAACTAAAATCAAGAAAGTAAATTTGCCCGAATTATGTAGAGATTTAAAACTTATGTAAAAGTTTTACGAAAAGTTTTTGTATTTATCATATCACCTCATTTCTGAAAATTTCAGTCCTTAATCTTAGGAATAAGTTATGTAAATGCTACGTTAATTAAGGGGATACCGAAATTTATTTTAGTATATAAACATTTGCAATTTTTTTAGTATATAAACATTTGCAATATATTTCATTTTCGTTTAATACGGGATTCGTAAAAGTGTATTTGTTCAATGTAGTTAACGTGAAAATAACATTAAAGTTATAGTATTTATATGTTTTATGCAGATATGCGATACCGGTAAAGGTTTGTAAACGTGAATGATGACATAATGGGATTGGGGGAAAAACATTGTGCAGCAGATTCAATACTTAGGCACCTTGCAATTGACTTAAGGTAAGTAAAAAGATATAATTTTCTAAGTTTAATTGTTTAATTTTTTAATATCGACATATAAATGTTGTCATATATTGTATAAACTTTTAATATAAAACTATTAATTTTAAAAAGTTTCTATTTGGTTTAGGTTCATTAAAAAGAGAATTTAAAAATAATTAACATAAAATAATAAAATCGGATAAAATTAATATCCTATTAAAATAACAAAAAATTAATTTGTAACTTTAAAGAATATAGAGTTTAAAAGTGAAGTCTTAAAATAAAACAAATAATATTCAGTATTAGCATACTGAATAAAGTGTTCCAAAATAAAAAGATCCACCTATTCAAAAAACGTATCGTACGAAAATAAAACTAACGCAGCAAAATGGAAAAAAAGACATAAAATGTTTTTGAAATAAACCATCATTGCACGACAAAACGACCAATTCATCACTTCTCGACTTTTGGAATCAAAAGTTTGCCATCATGTTCTTTAACTTCATCATTCCCATTTTTCTTATCTTTTGAGCATGATCCGATTCCATGTTCACCTTCATCAAAGCAATCTACTAATTTCCTTTTCAAAATGGATGGTGGGGAGATTTTTTTGTTCGGACTCGTTGATGTTGATGTATCAACAGCTAACGGAGTTATGTTGTCACCGGTTTCAGAAAAACCATCTTGCATATAATATTATCAATTAAGCATTTTAGAAAAAGAATTCATTTTGTTTATTTTTAAAAATGTTAAAATATGTATTATCCTAACAACGTTAGATCGATCAAAGGATTGAGCTGTTAGACCATCACAGAATAAATCTGATTTTTCAATCTGAATATAGGAAGAAATTAGCAATCGTTTTATAAATTATTTAAATATAAATAATAATATATTTTTAAAAAATGGTTTTTTACTCACCTGTTGAACATCTAATTTTTTTTTCAATTCAGATATAATCCCTACATCTTCAGTTAATTGAGATATGGAATACAAATTATTTCCTGTGTCAACGTTGAATTTTCCAATAGTAACTTTAAAAGCTATTTTTCGATCTTTGATGACATTCAACTCCTCCGGAAATACTTCTAGACCAACACCCATCTGAATCATGTTGAAGTGATTAGTGATTTTAGTGATAATATTCATACATAGATAATAAGATAAAATTAACATTATATTTATCACCTTATTATTTCTATCAACAAAGAATTTTACTGTCTTTCCCACAAAGTTATATGTGTGGCCATCAAACAGTGTGATGGTGATAGATCCAGTACTATCCCTTACACGAAGAGGGATTCTATACCTATAAAAAACATATATTAATAAGTAAAATGTGTGCATCTATATATAATATTAAAAATAAATATATAGTATTTACCAAAAAAACACTTGTTTACCTTGAGCCAACAGATTTTTTCTTACTTTTGCAGTTTTCATTCTTGCATTCATACATCTCAGTTGAGTCAACACCATCATTCACATCATTATCATCACTGATGTGTGAAAACCAGTTATAAAATTATAACCTAAATACGTCCTTTCCTAGATTACCACACTATTAGGCAAGTATGACCTAATCGCGAGCAATATAGTTCAGGTAAGTACGTTCGGGTATATTCGTCTCCACAGGGAACAATTAAGCTGATTATGTAATATAAAACTAATTAATTAAACTGAATAAATAATTAAAAGGGGTTTTCATTTGGAATACTTTTATTTGCAAACTGCATAATAAAACTAAAAATGGTTGTTAAAAGTAAACAATCAACTAAAACGACGAGGAAGTCTTTTAATAATAAGGAGGATATTCACTATGAGTTGAATCCGTCTAGGTCTAGGTTTGGTTTTGAAGTACCGATTTAATTCATGTTTTAGGAGTTTAAGGGGCTAGATTTCTCTCAAAACCTTACAATGAATCTAATATGATCTCTAGGAATTTCTTCTCAAGAAACCTGTTTAAATTCACACTCCTGCTTGTTATCTCTAACTAGGTCCGGCTTTCCGAGACCTTCTAATCCTAGGAATTTCTTCTCTAAAGATCAGACTTCAAGTTGCACCTAAGTTATTGGTATCAAATCCCGGACCCCTATTTCTAGTGAGTCGCTGACTAGGTCAAAAGGTATGAAAAGTCAGGGGTATTACTAGATCAATTAAATGTTGTCAATATTTTATCAATCAAACAATAAACAGATTCAATAATGCAAATGTAAAGGTTTAACGAAAAGGTTCTTTATCAAGAACACAAGTGTTCAAACAATCATCATAAAATCCTAAGAATATCCACACCTAAAACCTAAACTTCATCTAATCATAGCGAATATAAGATGATTAGCACCTAGACACGCTAAAAATCATCAAACAATCGTGAAGAAACATAACCATAAACATAATAGTAATCAAAAGTGATAAAAAAACCAATGGTTGATGCTTGAAATCTTGATCTTGAGTGCTCCTAGGGTATTTTTCGGCTGCCAATTCGTATTAGGTCAAAAGTTATTCTTCAAATCTGCAATTCTCGCTTAAATATACGTCAGATCGCTGGAAATCGCGTCGCTAACCCAACTTTCGCGTCGCTACTTAAAGTCCCACGTTAATTCGCGGCGCTATCTCAAAGATAGCGACGCGATCTGCTCTTTTTGATGGCAAACAGCGACTCGATTTCGCGTTTTAATGGAAAATAGTGATATAGATAGCGGCGCGAATTTCATTTCTTGTGTCGTTTTGGCTTATTTTTGTCACTTTTTCTTCTATAGCCTGAAAAAATACAATGGGAGCTATATTTGAGTGATAACATCATGTTCTAGTCAATAAACACATACAAAAACAGGTTTATTGGCATATAAATATATGTGTAAATATGCCAATATCAATCACTTATTAAATTTATCTTCACACAACCCTTGCGACAATGCCCACATGCATTGTAGAAAAACTTTGTATCTTTATCAGCTTTGAAAAATCCAATGACAGTAGCAACGATGATTACTTGTTTCTCCTGTTAATATGGTAAAATGTGTTAGCATTTTGGTATAGTCGACCTTATATATTTATTAACTTTAAGGACTCATAAACGTTGTTTATGAATAAAATTACCTCAAAAGGGACCAAAATATCAGCAATGTTCACACATTCATGATTTTTCAAAAACTCATCATTCATAGAGTACGATTTAGTCTGCACTTTGCTATACGTAATCGTGGGGCTCTGCAGTCCAAATTTTGCTATCATTCTGTAAAACAACGTAACGTAGTTAGTTCGAACAGTGGAATAAATAATATGTTTAATTGAATGAACATCTTACTTGGTTTTAAAATCTTTAATCTCATCAACTTCATCATCGATAAATAACCTAGACGTTTCATAGTAGCTTCCAACGCTGATAAAATCTACATAACAATATGTAATGTAAGTAAAAAAGTAAATATATATAGATTATAATTATGATTATATAATGTAAACTAAATTCACTTACTATAATAGGTGTTAATTTTTCCAAATTGAACAATCATAGTTATCTTTGTATTGCTCTTGTTATCATCCATGTATTTCAACATGTTATACGTAGTTTCCCCCCCAAAGAGTAAGCTTTAACGGTGTAGAGCTAACAATTGATAAGAAAATTAATAAATTAAAATTGATAAAAGTTAAATATTAATAAGATAATCTGGAAAGAATTAAGATATAAGTACTCTATGTTGTGCAGAGTCATAGTAAGTCTGTGTTTAGTTTCATTAGGGTTGGATTTATCCAAAGTTCCAACATCAAATATCTCTCCGATGATCTACAATTTGATATAAGATTTGTTAGTATGGTAAAGATTTAAATGAAAGTATCTATATTGAGTAAAAAATGTTCAAGCAATGAAATTACCAACTGCTACATCAACCATCAATTGGTTGGAATTAATTTTTTCAAAATCTTCAAATTGAAAACCATGTCTCGATCCAATAAAGTCAGTACATTCCTTTAGTTTTGAGTTTGCTCCTAAACAAATTTTTTGATGGTGTTCAGTTATCTTGAATGACACTGGATTTGTACAAAGAGATGCACCAGTTATGTAGTAGTATTTGTCTTGTTTGAGAGTAGTTTTCAAATAGCCTATATTTTTGTTCAAAACATACGCCTGAATTTTCAATTCATAAAATATTGAAAAATTATAGAAAAATACAGTAATGGTTAGTAAAAAAAAACTATATTGTAAAAGGTATCATTTAATTAATTTGTTAAAAATGGTACCTCCTCATCCATTAAAATCATCTCTGTTGCATAAAATTTTGTTTTTATGTAGCGGTCATATTGTAGCCATAACTGAATTACACGTACTTTGAGTGCAAAACAAACTTTGTTATCATGGAGTTGGTTGATCAGCACAAATTCGTTAGAAGACATAATTGTTCACGTACCCTAATAAACATAGATATAATGTTAGTAGCAATTAATATTAAAGTGTAATTAAACTGTTAAATAAAACTGCTATGTAATCGAAAAATAAAAGTTAATATTAAATCTGCACTCAAATATCAGAATTTTCCAGACTAAATAGAAAATTTAAATCCGGGCTGTCACATTTTCCTTTTTAAAGTTAAATTATAAAATTGTAAGTCAATGAAACACATTCACATTTTCCTTTTATATAAAATTATAAGTCAATGTGTATGTACACGTTGACTTATAAAGTTAACTTATAAAATTGTTGACTTATGTATTTCCAGATATATAAAGTATGTTTAATATTTTCAAAAGCTGTGAATATGACTCTGCACAGTTTTAAAAATATAAGTCAAATAGCAAATTTTGTCACATTTTGAATTTATAAGTCAACGTGTGCAGAAAGTAATATATAGAGTCAAATCACTATTTATATAGAGACCATGACTGTAATCGAAAAATTAAAATTAAAATTAAATCTGCACTCAAATATTAGAATCTTCCAGACTAATCACAAAATTTAAATCCGGGCTGTCACATTTTCCTTTTTAAAGTTAAATTATAAAATTTTAAGTCAAGGTTACACATTCACATCTTCCTTTTATAGAAAATTATAAGTCCATGTGTATGTACACGTTGACTTATAAAGTTAATTTATAAAATTGTTGACTTATGTAGTTCCAGATATATAAAGTTTTTTTAATATTTTAAAAAGCTGTGAATATGACTCTGCACAGTTTTAAAAATATAAGTCAAATAGCAAATTTTATCACATTTTGACTTTATAAGTCAACGTGTACAGAAAGTAACATATAGAGTCAAATGACTGATTATATAGAGACCATGACTGTAATCGAAAAATTAAAATTAAAATTAATTCTGCACTCAAATATCAGAATTTTCCAGACTAATCACAAAATTTAAATCCGGGCTGTCACATTTTCCTTTTTAAAGTTAAATTATAAAATTGTAAGTAATGTTACACATTCACATTTTCCTTTTATAGAATATTATAAGTCAATGTGTATGTACACGTTGAGTTATAAAGTTAACTTATAAAATTGTTAAATATGTATTTTATGATATATAAAGTATTTATAATATTTTCAAAAGCTGTGATTATGACTCTGTACAGTTTTAAAAATATAAGTCAAATAGCAGTATTATTCTTGAGATATTCATGCAGTTCCAGACATTCATGCAGTTTCACAGTATGTTTTTTTTAAATGTGAATATGAGTTGTAACAGTATTAAACTTATAAGTTAAATAGCATATATACATTCTGTCCTTTTAACAGTCAACGTGTAAATAAAAAGTCATATATAAATCAAAAAACGTAACCAAAACCGCTAACAATATAAACCCCTATCAATAGCAACAGTTATGTGATTATAAAAAATTGACATTCATGAATAAATAGTCTAACATTCATATTTTTTAAAGGTTATAATAATTGATAAATTGTTGAAATATTGTTTGTCCTTTCTAAATCATAATGGATTGAACATAAACATAACCAATTATTACGAATAAAATTGCAGTTAACTGTGGATTGCCGATCATGGATGCAGCAAAAGCGACAAAAAGGATTGATGAAGGGTGGATACATACCTGGTTATTCTGTGAAGAAGGTAAACCAAATTCCAAAGCTTATTGTAAACCTAATAAAAAACAAATAAAGTATATAGTGTTTATATAGGATGGATTTCGGAAAATAATCTGCTGGAAAACATATTATTTTGGTTAGTTTGTATGCGATAATCATGGTAGGCGATAATTATGGTATTTAAAAATTTAATATGAAAATAGAAACAATATTATAAAAAGGAAATAACAATATCTGATTTAATACGGGAATCGTTTATTCTTGTTCCTTAATTTAAGGTGTAACAAAATATATATACTTCTAATTTGGAATATTTATTTTGTATTTCGTTTTTTTACATGTAATTTTATTTTGGAAAATTTTAAACGATGTCAAAAAGGATTAACATAACTTCATCCGAAAAATAAGGACGAAGTTATTTATTTTCGTATATATATGCTGTATTTTTATATTATGGGGTAATGAGTCAATCATTCGTATCAATTAAGTTTTGCCCTTTTTTTTAAACATAGTTAAAGGTCAAACAGGATTCAATGGTGCAGATTTTTTTAAACATAGTTAAAGAATTTTATATTATGTATTTTTAAAAAGTAGGAAAACATATACAGCATATAATTTGGAATATTTATTTTGTATTTCGTATGAGTCAATCATTCGTATCAATTAAGTTTTACAGTTTTTTTTAAACATAGTAACTATGTCAAACAGGAATCAATGGTGCAGATTTTTTTAAACAGAGTTAAAGATTTTTTTAAACATATTTTTTTAAACAGATTTTTTTTATTTATCACATCCGTAAAATAAGGAAGGAGTTATTTATTTCCATGTTTTAAAGATGAAATTTCGGTTATATATGCTGTAATTTTAAATTATAGGGTGATTTAATACCGAAATTAAAGGGTATTAAGAATTAAATATCGGGATTTAAAAAATTGAAAATTACCAAAGCTTGCCACGTGTCATACTTGCTTCTAAGGGGGGCCACGTGGCCACTTCAAAAGCTTGTTTTATTATTATATAGATTGACTTGCAAGATCTTAGACCGAACGTAATGGTGGTCGTTTGGAGACCGTGACCACCAACAATGACGCGTCCCACCCATTACGCGACAACCGGCGATCGATTCCTTCAATTTGGTCGTGCAGGCGATCATTGGTGGTCGGGTGGTTGCTTGTAATTCTGCAGCGATCACTTGTACATTATGCATGATAACTGATACATGTATTAATTTTAAGGTTTGGTAATGGTTTTGTTCACCATTATGAGGGTTGAGTGGTGTGTTTGGTAAAGAAAATTGATGTGACATCTGTAGCTAAACCCGGGTTTGGTCACTATTACGAATAGTCTTATATATGTATCTTAACCAAAAAGGATGGTAACTTGGTACTTAGATTTGATCACAAAAATGTCAAATTTTCATGAGTTTTCGAGTTCAATCAATAGGAAGAAAAAAAAAGCTCCTTTGGCCATGGAGGTCCACTCGCTCTGTCTACGGTCTACCTGAAAATCGGGTGGTCGCCCTGAAATTAATTAACTCACAAAGCGAGTACTTTTGAGCATCTTTGTATCTTTGTACTTGAGTATACATGTATTATGTGTTTGTCGATTAATATATCAAGATGAATTATTCTAAAACAAATCTACGAGTAGTTGCTAAACAGTCAACATGATGAAATTTGTTTGTAAGGCTCAATAAAATTGTTTACAAGTGTCTATGTATTGATGTTTTTGTGTGACTTTATTATTTTTTGTGTGACCAGACAATTATTTTATGCAACTAATATGATATATTTTGAAAAGTGGGTACTAAGTGACGGCTTTACTTTTTACACACTTGACGACCGTATATTTTTTGCTGGATTGGCGACACTTGGTTGTCTAATGGCAATCATAAGATATCGACACCCATGAACATCCATTCGCACAGTATTTTCATTACTAAAAAGTCAAAAAATAAGTCATATATCTACGCGCATATATGATTTGGTCGCATTCTCTCCATACTCCATAGTAATCGATACTAAAAGCTATATGAATATGTTGCAAGAAGAAGTTGGTGAAACAAAAAATATTCTAAGTTTTGTAGTACTCCCAATTGATATAATATTTTAATAGAAACTAAGAAGAAGTTGGTGAAACAAAAAAATATTATTAAAGCAAATATGAAGTCACTTATATTCATAACTTGAAAATTCTATATTAGCATTTATATTTTTAATTGGAAACTACTCTCTGTTAAAATTGAAACTTACATACAAACCCGAATTGAAAAACTGAAGAACCTATAATTCGAACCCTAAACATTTACATATTTTATATAAATGCTTATACATTGAAAATGAATCGATATAATAACAGTAACTTTATACAAATACTCGGTTAGTTTAAGAAAAAGGTTCGAAATTAATTATTTTCCTTAATAAAAGAAGAGAGTGGGTGAAGCGGTGAAACCATAGAGTTAGATCGGGGTCCACAGTGTGATAATACCTTAGCCATTTCAAACCAATGCATGTCATGTGGGGTTAAAATGCATGGTTCATGGTCTTTGTACTTTGTCAAAACCCAAATTTTTTGCAAGCAAATCACTAAAAGGATTCTATTATAGAGTGTTAGACCAAATGATTTTTTTATATAATTTTCTTTTTTGGAATGACCTTTTTAGTCTCGGTACATGGTCGAGGCTATATATATCCTAAGACTTAACCCGAAAATATGAAATGTAAAAGAACCCCTGAAAAGTGAAAAGAAACTGAAAGTCTCGACCACGTATCCGGAGATGGAATATCACCCATTTAATATTTTTGGTTTCTTGATCCAAGTCTCGAAAATGTTGCGAGTATCGAGCTTGTCTCAAGACTTAGAGGGTGATTCTGAAAAAAAAAAAGTACATTCAAATCAATTTTGTTGCAACGTTCGAATAAGGTTCGGAAAATATTGCTGATGAAGAGGAAAATAAGACATTAAAAGTCTTCGAGTTAGTTATGGTAAATAAATAAGGGTTTTAATAATGAAAGCATTAAGAGTTGTCATAAAAACATAAAAATGTTTACATTAATCAACAACCACACCACTTGTATTTTAGGCATCATCTATTAACTAAAGAAAATATAATATTTTAATGCACGTAATAGCTTGTTATTGCCAGCTCTTACGACTGTCATTATCAGAGCCTAACAATTAATAAGAAAGATAAAAATCGTAATTTTATAGATGGAATTCTTAATAGCAACAACTAGGATATCAAACTCTTCGAGTTGATTTTCGGCGTGTTTTCATGTATTACGGCTAGGTAAATTGGAAGCGTGTCGGCTTCACCTTTGCTCACAAAACATAGTCGAGCAAGCCAAGCCAATTACTAGCGAGTTTTGTGATCATTTCATGAAACTTTGTAAATTCTGACCAATTTAAACAAATTATGTGTACGGCTCACCATCTGAGTAAATTTCTCTAGAATATATTTATTTATTAACTAACTAATAAAAAAGCTCACATATATAACTTTAATACACCCATGAAAACAAACAGCGTTCATTAATGTCCCTTTGGTAGGCCCGAATTAGTCGAGTCTTAAAATGCGAGTAGTCGTATATGCCGGAAGGGGGTATCGAAGATCATCATAAGTAGCTTGCACATGATGCATAAACTCTTTTGGCAACATGCATTTATTGATTAAGAAGAACATGGTAATCATAAATGACATATGCACACAATGTAACTCGTTATTAAGATGTGTGTTTTTGTAAACCTGTATCAACATAAAATTCATATTATTAGGGGTGAATTTCATATATATCCATATTACACTTCAAAATATTATATTTTGTTAAAGTCTAAAATATATCATATATTTCCTTATTAAGTCTAAAACATAGCATATATATAATGATTAATTTAATACGGAGTAATAATTACAATTAAAACATTATATATTAAATAATTATCAATAAACTCATCAATTTCCATTATACACATATTTTTTAACACTTCAAACTAATCGCTAAAAATCACGAATGGTTAGATCCAATATTATAATTATAACTAATTATGTTTTTCTAACACGTGCTTCATATGCACATGTTTAGATCTTTTTAATTCACTAAAAATTTCCTTAAAAAGTTTTATTACACATTAATTAAATTTATATCTTATATTTTTAAGAGATATATTAATGTATTTTTGTGTTTTAATGGTAAGTTGAAGTCAGTCTAAAAAGAAAAGACAAAATTGAAGTTGGGTACCATTCTAAAAATTTTACCGAAAAAGAAGTAACCATTTTAAACGTGTTACTAGTTTTAGAGCAAAAGATAAAAACTTAGATATAATTTTTTTTTCTCAAACTATAAGAACTAATGATAGGTCTAAAAATGATGTACGCGCTTGCCTTTTAAACACGCTTTCGCGTCAATATTCACCGATATATCATGATATGTCTTGTAACAAATAAACGTAAGTACGTAAAAACAAACAAGATATATTGGACATGTGATATTGTGGCCCGTTTCCCTTTGATATGGACCTTATTTAGAAGCTACGTGTTTGTCTAGTCTTTAAATTGGTTTTAAAGTATTCAAAATTAGGGGCTACAGTTTTGGATGTTTAAATACCAACAAACAAAACCAATAGAGTTTCTAAAAATCCTTTTTAGAATAATTATGTGACGTTTAAGTATTCAAAATAAGGGTGTGCAGAGGACGGTTTTGGACGTTTTTAACCTCAAACCGAACTTAATCCGTTAATTTCGGTTTTAGGATATTCTATACTAACTTTCATTTTTCCAACATTACAAACAAATTTCAACAATGGTATTTAATTTTCAGTATTAAATTCAATGTCTAATAACTATTTCAACAATAAATACTATTTTAAGCCAAATATAGATGCATTCCGCGGGTACGTAAACTATAATTAGTGGGTTGATTTTTTAATGGCGCGGTTTCTGGTTAATACTGAAATCAAACCAAACCCATCAATTTTGTGTTTATTGTTTCAGTTTTAATGTATTGGTTTTGATTTTTCAGTTTATACTAGCAGGGTACCCACGCAATGCGGCGGCGGGTAACCTGTAACTATATTTTGCGATAATCATAGTGATTGTACGATGGTGGCAGCAGTGATGGTGTGTTCGGTAGTGATTGTAACGGTAGTGATTGTAGTGGCGGGTGGTGGTAAAAAAAATGATATGTCTTTGTGGTTAAAGTTCTTTGCTAATAACATGAAAGTCGCAAGTTTAAGTCCTTGGGGTGTCAATTTTTTTCCTAAGCACAAATATTTACCGAGATAGCAAGCTCGTTGGCTAAAATTTAAGTTTGCTAAATTGACAAAGTCTGAAATATATAATATATACAGTAAAAGATAATTAAATAGAAAATGAAATATTGTAAATTAAAGGTAATTAAAAGGATTATTTAAAATGAGGTCATTTACCTCATAAATTTTAGCAGTTATTGGCTTATTGCACTTTCATGTGAATAATTATATTGAAAAGGAAATAATAACAAGAATCCAATGTAGTTGAGATGGAAAGACATGAACCCTCTATTCCCAAGGTCATGGGATCGAATCTTGTGGCTTGCGTTTTATTATTTTCAGTCGTTATAAGAATTCAGACATAAGACATTTTTAGAAATAGTAAGATTGAAAATTAAGGACATACCATAAAAGGAAGTCTTAAATGCTTTATGTATTAGTAAGAAGATAATAAACGTTGTAAAGATGAGTAAAAAAAATAGATACCAAGGAAACTTGCAATTAAGGTACAAAAATGATATTAATCATACTTCCTTCGATTCAAACGTTACGCTTTCTTTTTTGGACTGATTCAAAATAAGTGATTATTTTAAAAATTATTTTATTTGGCAAAAAAAAAAGTGGGGCACACACCCACCAATTATCTACTTTAATATAGTGAAATGAAATGAACCCTTTACCCTTACTTTTAAACATCATTAGCCCCACTTTATTCAAAAGATGTGCACTATTCCTCACTAACCATCCAATTAATCTAATTTAATCATTATTATAATCTTTTACCTTAAACACCGTCAAAATAATAATGTATCACATATTTTGAATAAGAGGAATTATAAAAACACAACCCAAAATCATTATCATCATCACGACTAACGATCACGACCTAATACATTTGAACACGTCAAAAAAATATGTACCCGGTTTTATCAATTACCCCGATCGACCCATTTTGCCACGTCAACTTACTATCAACTAAGTGAGATTCAATGCTACATATCTATTTCATACCAGTATTTATCATAAATAAGAATGTTAAATGGTGATAACAAACCATGAAAACTAAATTTCAAACATTTTCCATAAATCATCAAATTTTAACCTCTAGCTTTTGATTATTGGAGAGCTAATGTGAACTTTGGGTTCTATCTTGAATGCTCGTGGTACCATTAGTTCCCTCTTACGTTTTTCTCAGATTAGTGTTTCAACTTTACATCCTTATAAAAAATGCTAACAAACCGATATAAACGAAAATAAATATAATTATGGACTCATTGTCCAATTACCAAAAGATGGGCTAAAGAAATTGATTCTTTGGGTTCAGATTAGTATTGGGCTAGGACCTGAATATTAAATATTTTATAATTTTATTTCGGGTGGAGGTTGATCCAGCATTTTTGGGTTTATATAAGAACCATTTTTGGGCATTCCACTAATTCTTTTTTAATCGAAATCAGCCAACAAAAAACTGTTATGATAATTGATTATAGGTTCACAAGAATTCATTATTTGCTTTTATTGAAGGGTATTATGGGTATTTGATTTTAATTTCTATCTGCATTATATTGTTAATGGCATGTATAAACAGATTAAACTTGCTGATAAACAAGCAGCTGTAGAACGGTTTCAACGGGAAGCAATGACTTCAAACAAAAGGTCGAAAAACTTCAAGAAGATTTGAATGAAATCCAAGGAGAAATGTCATCATATATACCCCATTATTTGAAGGCTTGTCAAATGACAATTTTACCCTTTTGGACGTATATGTAATATATTATATGTATATATAATTATGCAGAATGATATTGATGAGATGGATATGAGCAAAAGGGAAGAAGCTTACATGGCTGCAATTGTTGCTGCAAAAGAGAAACAAGATGAAGAATCCATTGCACTAGCTGCAAATGCTAGGTTGCATTTGCAATCGTTAGTTCTAAGTTGACTTTTGTAAACGTCAACATTAGTTAGAAGAAGTTGACCTGTGTAGAAGTCAACAAGTTTGGAGTTCTTATAGTGTAATCTTAATTCTTGTAATGACTATTGTGAAAGAAATGAACTGATGCGTGTGTATATGATTTTTTTTTGTTTGACCTATACAGTGTCAATTAGTCAAAGTCAAAGTCATATTTCAAATACAAATCATCTTCTTGATTTTGTAACAATGGTTGGGTGCAAAGTACCCAAAGAATAAAATATGTGAGCGGACCATCAATTCCGATGGGTTATTTAACGTAAAATTTCATCAAAAAAAAATCAGGAAAAAAAATCAGGAAAAACTGGAAGGCTTGCCCACGTCTATATTTTGGTCTTTCAAAAAACCCAAAATAGCGTGTTTCTGCCAACTTTTAAAGCTCCTGCATTTGAATTAGCTCAAGTTTAGTTTCATAATCTCAATTAAACATGAGGTTTTCATACATGATTAAAGGAAATTAAAAAAAATGTTTACTTTTGATCAAGATGGGCAAGAACTTGTCCACCCGGGAAGGCTAATTTGGTAACTTCATATGCAACTTGAATTGCTTCCCGCCAAGTCCCACCTACTCCCAAGTCTCCATTATCTTCCATTGGTAATGAATAACTCGATAATAAGTGTCCAACCCAAGCATCATTTTTCAAAATAACATCCATATGCCGAGGGCAATAATGTCCACCACCAATTCCAAGAAGGATTGGCTTTTTTCCATTATTCCTACACAATCAAAAACCAAAATAGTAAAAGAAAAAGAAAATAAATAAATGAAGGCCAAAATGCATTTTAGTACCCCGAACTATTAAAGGTGCAACATGGTACCCTAAACTTGACAAAATGGTCGATTTAGTACCCTGACTCACTAATTTGTAAGAAAACGTGATCAAATTAATGAATCAGGGTACTTAATGGACCATTTTGTAAAGTTCAGGGTACCAAGTTGCACCTTAATATAGTTCAGGGTAGTAGAAGACCTAGTCAGGCAAGTCCAGGGTACTAAAATGTATTTTGGCCATAAATAAATAAATGAAGCCATGAAGGTGAGCTTTACCTGCGCCAATCTCCAATAGGAACTCCTCCATCAAGCCCTAGTCCTTTCCAAACTAACTACCATGTAACATTCAAAATTTAAAAATATGAGAATATTATCTTATGATACTATTTTAAGTTTATGATGGAAAAGAGCTACCGAACTAAAGCAATAGCTTGTGCTGCATCTTGTCTCTTCCAATACTCTTCTGTGCTCCCTAATAACATCAAAACAATGTTTTTGACAAACAAACAAATGTTTTATTTTTAAAATTTTAATACTTCCTCCGTATCAAAATAAGTGACACACTTTCCATTTTGGGGTGTATCAAAATAAGTGACACACTTTGAAAACTTTCCTTATTTGGTTAAAATAGTGGGACCCTTACCCACTAACTATCCACTTTAATAAAGTGAAATTACCCTTATACCCTTACTTTTACTTTTAAAACTCATTAATATCACTTTATTCAATAAAAGTGGGACCCATTCTCCACTAACTATGTCCTTTAATCTATTTTAACCTCTACTTTAATCTTTTACCTCAAAAAACGTGTAAGCCAATTTGTGTCACTTATTTTGATACGGAGGAAGTATATGATACATACCAATTTCTACAAACATTGTGGGAGAATCAATTAGAGGTCCATGATGTGTGGCCTCCAATGTAACCTATACAATAATCATTAATCAACTCTAGTATGAATCTGATTATCCAAACCTAATTAATAAGCATTTCATCTAATTCTAATCCAATATTATTTATATATACCTCAAATTCAGGAGTCAAATTATGTGATTCTGCAATGCCCTTTAATAATTTTAACCATGGTCCCATTCGGGCATTAGGGGGTGCAGCCCACCCGGGTTTGCCACCCGCTGGGGGCACCTCATCTTCTTGTAAATGAGGAACACCTAAAACATACTCCATAATTATTAATTAAAAACCTAATCCACAAATATTATAATTTATAGTTTTAATATACCAATTGGATGAAGGGTTAATGCAGGCCGTTTTGATGCAGCTGAATGCCTGCTAAGAAATATAACATCATTCACAGTTTCTCCAGTTGCAGCTTCCCATCTTTTATCCAAGTGATCTTCTCGAACATTTGAGTTATCATGCTTTAATAGTCTTACATCTTTGTTTACATAACTTGCTATGTCCTACATCAAGTAATTTAAGATCGAAACTACAAAATAGTTTCTTATTTGACCTATGAATTAGCCATGAGTGTTTGAATGAAAAAAATTGATGATTTCGTGTAGGTCGTAATACGTATGGTTCAAATTCTTCACAGTCGATCTAAGGAATTCGTAATAGCGAGAAAATCGATTAACCTGAAGAAAAGGGCCGGGATGCCAACCGGGCATCGACAAAAGGGCGGAGGCGGGACCGATGGACGCCGGGTCAATGGTGGTGGCCACCACTAGGGTAACCATTAGCCTTCTAACGTGCGCCCTGTTAAGCGAGAATGTGAGGCTGTGGTCCAGTTAAACACGAACGCATTACAGTTGGTGGGTATTTATAACAACCACGACCAACACCTTAACTTTAGGATAAATACAGAATTACTCCCTTCACTCTCAAATGTTACATACCGATGGATTTTAATTTAGTGTAAATTGGTTTTTTTCTATTTATCTCCGACGGACTCTCAAATTATTCTGTGTTGTTTCTAATTAGCGTTTTTGTCCTAGTGTTATACATTACTTTTTTAGGGATTTTGCTTCTAAACTTTTCAATTGTTATGTGTGCTGTTTCTAATTAGCGTTTTGTCCTAACGTTATACTTTTTTAGGATTTTGCCTCTAAACTTTTCAATTGTTCTGTGTATTGTTTCTTATTAGCGTTTTTGTTCTAATGTTATACTTTTTCAAGGATTGTGCCTCTAAACTTTTCAATTTTACTCTATTTAGTCATTTCCGTTTAAACTTGCTAAAATACTTAATTCATTTTTCTTTAATTTTAATGCAAGTTTTTAGCAAAATCCATACATTTTTACTTGTTTAATTTGAAATGCAAGATTTTTTATTCGCTTTTTGTGATGATATTGAAGCAGAACACGGAGTTAGCATTCGTATGCCATGGGTCCCACCACCCAACGCCACCTGCTCCGATTAGCTCTATCTTGCCGGAAAATCACTGCTCAGGTCACTAACTCCGGCACAGATTCCATCGTCGCCATGGCCTCATCCACCGAGCAAGAATTCATGGCACACTATCGATCCAAACTCACCACGTTTCCTAGATCTCACAAATTTTGGGACGCTAAAATCGCTTCGAGAATCGGTGAAAAACTAGGGTTTCGCCTTAACGACATAGGTATCTCTCAAGTCGAAATTGACCTTACTGAAGAGCTTTCTCGTCCGATTCATTACCGGAAAATGGTCGTTCCGTTCTTACATTCCGTCAAACGTGCTGGAATTAGCGTCTCTGGTTCAGAAGAATTGGAATCCCAAACGTAACAAAACCCCAGGTAACTTAAGGTTCATACTTTATTCGAATTCAGCTGCACATTTTGTTACTACTTTCATGTTGAATGATAAATAGTTTGTTACTACTCAACATAATTGCATTATTTCAAAAGGATTATATTTTGTAAGATTGAAAGAAGATAATGGGGGTGTTTGGGATTGCTTATTTGTATAAGTTTAGTGTACTCCTCCTTCAAGCTAGCTTTAAGAGTGAATTCTATCTCTATATCTACTTATAACATGATACGATCCTAAAGTAGTATAACATGAGTTTGTATCATTATTTACAGAAGTGATTATTAGTATAAAGCTTTATGTTTGGATTTGATTATATTGTGTTAAAAAGCAATTAGCTTGATAAGTTGTATTCAAGGTAATAAGTGCAGATGCAATACAATTCCCTGAAAACACCTTAATTAAGCTCATTAGAATAACTTGTTTGTCTCTGTCCAAACACACAAAAGTGAACCAGATAATCTATAGAAATAAGCAATCCTAAGAATATTAATTTTTTGCGCTTCCGATAACGTGTAAAGTTGTCGAAATAAAGGAAAAATGAAAACTTCAGGGACAAAAAACCCAGAAAAAAAACCTAAGAATAAAAAACGCGGAATCTTAAATACCATAGTTACAATTTCAGTAATTTAGACTTATAAGTCTGTTCTGTGCAACATAAGGTGTTTTCAAATTTATTGATTATGGTGGTTATTGTACTAAACTGCCTTGCAGACCTTATCATTTTTGGCTCCTTAAATAGTCTAGTTGTTGAGGTAATTAAATGGCCAACAAATTGTGATATTGTAACTACAAATTTTAATAGTTCTTACAAGTTCACAACAGAGACCATTATAAAACCATCAATGGTTGTCCAGAATGTAAATTACGGTACATTTATTCCACATATATAATGTAATATAGAAATAGAAATTCATATAAATTGGCTTTTGTATTGAAGCAACCAATGTGGCAATGTTTGAGCTTGTCTCCTCGTTTCTTCTATTTCTCCATCATCTCTTGCCTCATACGTCTCACTGCATTGCATATAGAAGCTCTTTTAATCAAGTCATGTTTAAGAAATATGTTGTTTTTTGCAGTGTAAACTATCAACAATAACCGTGTGCAAACTGGATCGAGAACCAGCCAGAACCACCGAACCAAATCAAGCTATACCGATCTGGTTCTCGTTTTTAATTTTCATGAAAAATCGGTCCTTGGTCAGGTTTGGCTCAATCCACGACCTCATCGGTCGGTACTCGTTTTGAAACTATTTTCCTGGTCGATTTTGTAGCTAAAATAAGCAACTTTTATACAACTAAAAAAAATCCCCCCTAAAATCTATTACAAGTGTCAAATTGATGACTTAGGTCATACGTCATTTTTTTTTGAACGACCATAAATTGATAATTAGAACCAATGATGGAGGGACTAACCCGGGGTTCACATGAGTTTGGTGATCCGTAGGAAGCCGTTCGGTTACTTCTTTCTCATTTTCTTTGATCTGCTTAATTTTAATAACCAGATGAGTATCGACACAATTTTTATAAATTAAATTAAATAAAATACTAGGTAATGAGTTGTGTGCAACTGCAAATTAACTAATGTAAGGGAAATTATGTTACCTTCTTTAAAAGCAAGTTATTTTGATCCTCCAAGGTCTTGTCCTGCGCGTAATCATAACGTAATAAGTTAATAGGTTTTGATAATGACAACTCTTAAGGTTGTCTTTAAATGCATAAAAAATGTACATTAATTCACGAGAGAGTATTTCTTTAAATTCAGTGAGTGATTATAGATTGATATATAATTTATAATGCATGTCTAATGATAGTCATTATCAAAACCCTAAGTTAATAAGATGTTTAAATAAGCTTATCCAAACACCCGATAATTATATTTTGGAAAAAATGAGCACCTTCTTCTGGAGCTTGGAAATTGATTCAAGCATCAACTGGTTCTGCAGATAAAGAGGTTTGGTTTACCACACATTTATTAAATAGTTTCTTAAACACATTTAAAAGATGATTTATAATTTGTACCTTTCTCAACCTAAGGCGCCTAAGAGCTGATTCAAGTTGCTGCTCCACATTCTGAAGCTCCTTGAGACCCATTGAATCAAGGTCTTCTCCCATTAAATTCCTATATCATTTGACCAAACATCTTGTCATTATTAACCATATGATATTGGCTAGCTGGCCTAGTGATAAGAGATCCTGAATGATTTCATAGTGGTTACTGGTTCGATCCCTCTCTGCCCTCGATACATGATAGGCCCAAGACTACACTAAAAAAGAATTGGGGGCCCAATTTTTTTTTAGACTGCTTATGTATATTTTGAAACCAAAAAGTAATATACCCTTAATTATATATAGGATTTTGTTAATGACAGCCCTAATCATTAAGAGGTGGTTACGTGCATAAATCGTTTGTACTTTCGGTAGTGGGGGTTGATTCCTAAAATGCATGGGCGGTTATTGCTTATTGTACAAGTTTTCAATGCGTGTCTTGACGTCTTAATGATAGCCCTTAGGACTGTCATTATCATTTTCCTTATATATCCCCAAATCCACTGCTTGCTTGTGTGGCGGCCAAAATGTGAATACACCAGCCCCCAAGGTCATCTTCAATATTAATTTGTCAATTTCACAAACTCATATATTCACAATTTTACCTCATGTTTATAATGTTTTGATTTTTTATTTATCGAATTATAGTTTGATTTGACAAATATTTTGATACTTTTTGCATTAATATTTATTTTTACAATTATGATAGGGGCCCAAAATTAGTGTTCGCCTAGGCCCCTGACGAACTCTGGGCCAGCCCTGCAGATGGCCATGGAATGGTCCGGAAATGGTCACGTCGACGGTTAGGTCGCGTAGATCACGAGCAAACTCTGCCATCTCGGGGAGCCCGGGAATACTTCTTTATTATTTATTATTATTTTAAAATATTGTCATTATTGACTTACTGTATTTGTTATTAAACTCCATTCTCAAAACTAGAGGTGACAAAATAAGCACACCAAGCGGGTTTGATTAACAACGTAACTGGTTTGAATCAAAATGGGTCTGGAACTTTGATTGTCTTGACATGCAAATGCTTATTTCTCCCTTTTTGAAGTTTTATAAATAGTTGACGTCGTAAATGATTACAAAAATTATTTTGTTACTACGATAATCTTAACAATCTTTTTAGCTAAATCGATTTTGGATATTATATGCATTCAAATACAATTTGTGCTACTTAATTTTGAGTTTCGATTCATTCGACTCATTAGAGATGTTAGTAGCATAAACCGTCGGGTTTACTTATAAACGGGTTAAAGGTGCCACCAAATACTCAAATTCGAAGATACAAAAAAAGGAAAAAAAATATGAGTGTTTGGGTAAATACCTCTGATTTTTCTGCAAGAGCTCAATTTTAGCCTTTAGATTTTCATGTTCCAGAGTCCAGCTTCCCTAAAAGATGTTTGAGAGTTCAATTTAAGTCAGTTTCAAAACAGTAGCACACATTCTAAGTGGCATAAATAACAAAAGATTGAACATAAAACCGTAACATACCTGAGATTCATTATTGATGTTGAATTGCTTATCCGAATACGAGTGCCGTTCATACCTCTCGAGGATTCTTTCCATTCTGTTGGCCATAAATATTTTCAAAAATACATACATGTGATCCTTGATAAGAACCAAACATATGCACCAAACAAAAGTAACTGATAATGAGCGAAGGTGGTGATCTACTCGATGCAAACATGACAAATTAATTATCTAAACTTTGATATTTTGGTTTGAACGACAGAAATTTTAATGATAATTAAGATGTATCGAGAAACTACGTTTGGGTCATCCATGCCCTAATCTTTATCGAATTATATGATCATCCACGTCCTTGTCGATTCATGGTCCGGCCGGTAACTACGTTTTTCATCACCAACTTTCATCCTAATTAGACGCAAAAGGTAATGTGTATTGTGGGACATTTTCGCCAAGTATTGAGGAATTGTAGATGTTTTCATCGCTTCAAGAAAATCAAAAGCTGGACTACCTTTTGGGTTTGCAAGATTTATTAACATCTCTGAGAAAACGTTCAACAGTCCTTAATCCAAATGATAAATCTTAGTCTTTGGATCAATCGACCCCCAAATCACCACCACCACCATCACATATGATTCAATACATCACCACCACCACCACCACCACCCATGTGTATTAAATCACATGTAATTGCACACCGCCGCCAACCTCTGCCGGCAACCCCTCACCACATCCGGCTGCTTTCAGTCACATGTGATTTGTGTGTCCAATCACATGTGATTACGACGGCAGGCGGCGGCAGTGGCCGACGATGGTGGTGGTTATGTATTCAATCACATGTGATTTGATGATGGTGGTTAAAGTTTTTTTAATTAAATATCAGGATTTGTCCTTTGAGACTACATAAAAATCAAGGACTACGTTGAATACAACTCTAACATCCGAAATTCGAGCACCTATTGAATTTTATTCATATTGGCACACAAAGATTAAAATGTAAGATTGGCTCAAACAGTGATGTAACCGACACCATCAGTTTTTGCCAAATCAACGTCATGTACTCTAACTGACATTCAACTGACATACTCCTGCCACTCATGCCATTAATACCCTTTTTTTCTAGTTTTTATTACCCTACCATTATAAAGTATATATACACAAAATACCAAATACTCCCACCAAACTCTTCCTTCAACCGCCGAACTCAGCCGACAAGCACAAGGAGATGAGTCGTGCCAATGAGAAGATGTGTTCGGTTGGGGAGAAGACATCACCGAAGAGTGCCATTGGCAGTGGTCTAATGTGGCTAGATTTAAACTAAGAGAAATGATATTTAGTCATACCATTTAAACCTACTCACAGGTCTACCCACTTGATAGGATGACATGTGTATTCCACTAATTTTTTCTCCTAATATTATCCCTTGATTTTGACACGCGTCTTCATCTAATGAGTAAGCTTATAACAAGGTCTAAATGGTAGACCTAAATACGATTACTCTTAAACTAAACTCTCATTTGATTCCCACAGCGACATTAATCCACCTCCATCATGCAAAAACCCTACAATCAAGACAACTCAACCCAACTAGTTCCTTATTTGCCGTTAAAAAAAAAAAAACTAGTTCCTTTCTTGAGATTCTAACAAACAAACCTGCTAAAAAAACAACTATCCATAAAATCGAAATCAAACCCACACCTTCCACCTCCAGATCTTGCACTTGTGGGAGAACTCATGTTATAATATTTTAGCTTTCCGTTAAAATCTGCCCAATGTTGGCCATGAGAATCTAAAAGGAAAAAAAGGCGTAAACTTTCCTTCAAAATCTGCCCAATGTTAGTATAGGCATATCCCATTTAGTTTTAGCAATTAGGGTTTAGTAATGGGTCTCGACTCACTTAATAACTAAGGGCTTGATAATTAATAACTAGTCATGTATTCCCTAATGAACATGAGATTAACCTGTAACACCCTAAAATCCAAAAAATAATGTTAAATAATATAATTGGCATTTGTGGATATTAAATTGTTAAATTTCAATTGTTACATAAATTATGGTGGTTATTTAATTTGAAGTTTAATGTCTAATTCAATTGGTGGCCTCATAACTTGAGATCCAGTATTATACAGACAACTAATTATAAGAAGCTAGAATCAACTTATTTGGTCAAGAAATGAGCAAGTTATGAGCTTGCAAAGTTGCAAGAAATTTTACATGAAGTTGATAGGAATTTCATAGTTTGGAGGTGCTGACTTTGAGGCTGAATAACACGATATCCGTAAACATTTAGCCATAAATGTCCATATGAAAGTTGTTAATCTTATTCACACGTTTCCAAGGATATAAACTTTGCCCAAAACAGAGTTAGTACGCGAGTGTTATGAAGGTTTAAAGTTCGAACCAAAGGCTGAGTTTTCTGACAGAGTCAACAAGTGAGTTGACCAGCAAGTGGAACCGACTCCGTATGACCCCTCGATCAAATACACTGATTGCAGATCAGTTGAATTGACTTTTCCATCTAAAAATTCTCTCAAACAACTCATGTGTGTGTTCTTGTGAGATTAGTGTATGTTTGCTAAAACAAAGACTAATCAAAGGGCTTTTTAAGATGCAAGTGATGATTTAAAGGTAATTGTTGGGACTAGTTTTGTAATAGTTTTGATCTTTAAAGTCCGTTAGTTAACTTGTCCTTTGTTAAGTGGTAGGAGTATATAAGGTTGTATCTTTGACTTTCAAGTTAAGCTTTCCACACAATTACTGAATACACATTTTGGGAAAGTTTCATTCATCTCATTCTCTCTCTTTTACACACACTTACACCAAGAACACACACTCACTCAAATCTTCTATTTCTCACTTGAATCTTCATGGATTAGCTTGATTATAGTCTCATTAAGTCCTACAATTGGTATCAGAGCAAAATCTCTCTTAGAGAAGATCCAATTTCGAGCTACAATGATCAAGATCTGAGAAAAAGTGAAGAAAAGTTTGTTCGTCAATGAAAATTAAATGTTGTAATTTTTTGTTCCAAATCGATGGATTGAGTGTAGAATAGTGTGTCTCCATTGTTTCTAAGAAGAATAGAATCAATTTCAGATCAATTCCATCAACAATCGACCTTCAATTTGATAATTTTAGAGAAAAAGTGAAAAGTTCAAAAGTTACTGTAAATCGAAGATTCGAAGCTTTTGTGTTATGGATTGAAGAAAGTGATCGGATCAAAGTGTTAGCAATTGGATTTCGAGCGTCTAGCAAAAAGAATCAATGAAATCGATGAAGAATTAAGCAAAAACGGATCAAATTAGTGAAGTTACATACGTACGGTTCGTTCGTCAGAGTACTTCGGCCTCAAGAACAGCCGAAGTTGTAGTTCGGCCCGAGATTCATAGTAGTTCGGCCCAATATCACGAAGTTGTAGTTCGGCCCGAACTATCTTACAAGTTCGGCCCAGAAGTTCGGCCCGAGGTATGAATTTCGGCCCAGTTTTTTACACCTAGTTCGGCTTCTTCAAGCTACACATAGTTCGACGATTTTTTTTCCCCGTAACTCATCAAATTTCCGAATTAATCAACATCAATAACAGGTTCGATGATTTAATCAAATTTCCGATTTTTTTTCTTTCCATAAACTCAATCTTAAACATCAACATCAATATCAATTTCTGATTTAATCAATTGTTCGGCAATCATCAAATCATCATAAACAATTTCGTAATCAATATGAAATCAAATTCGTACTAATCTCGATTTGTAAATTGATTTCGATTCCTCACATACATCAATTTTGTTTCATACTTCAATTTCGATTCCACGCATATATCAATTTCGGTCTCTCAAAATTGATCTCTGTTCGAAGTTGTTTTGATCTCAATATCTCTCAAGAACCGTGAATCACAAAATCGAGAACGTAGTAATCTGATTTTGATTTTGAAGCTAGTTGTTGATTCACAGATATCTAATATCGTATCACGTTATGTTTTTAACCTAAAATGGACCAATACTCGATATCTATAAAGTTGGGCTTTTAATATTGAGATATCAGTGGACTATTTGTTGGGCTTTTGATCTTGAGATATCAGTGGACTATTTGTAGGCTTTAAAACTTTTAGAATCAACTTTGAATAAAAAAAAATTCGATAAGTCAAGAGTGGACTATTTTAAATACCCACAGTGGACCATTTATGGGTTTAAAGTCGAGATTTTCTATACATTTTAGAATCAATATCATTTTATAACCATAAAACATTTTAAACACACAAGAACATTGACCCAAAATCCTAATTGCAAATATGGATAAAACCTTGCAAATGCTAGAGAAGCTGCCGAATATTATAAACAAATGGAAAAACCTACACCAGCTATCAATGATGATTTGGATAAAGAACGTCAAGACGTACTACGAGTTATGGCAAAAATTTCAGACTATGAGAAGAAATATAATTCAAAGCCTACAAACAATAATCTGAGATCTTCATTCGACATTAAGCCTGATATATCTGCTACAATCTCAACTAAAAAGCCAACCGTCACACCTTTGGATGCTACAAAGAAATTAATCGTTCGGGATTCCGAGTATTATAAACGTAAAATGTCGAGGGCTAAACAAATTGAGTATGAACAAGTGTTCTTAGTTGAAGATAGTAAATGGATGGAAGATTCAGATCCTAAGGATGAAAAACATATGGAGGTTACTGATCGATTTAATGAAGAGGCCAACAAAGAACTTGAGGTAATCAGTTCCCACTTTTCAAATTCTGATAATCTTATTGGTCCGGATACTTGTTTTGTTACAACTCAGATTTCTGAAATTGATTCTTTAAAACAAAACATTTTAGATGAAAAAGATTTAAATAATCAATTTCAAGAACGTTTAAATAATTTGCAAAATGAAAATGAACAACTTGTTCATTCATATGAACAACTTGTTCAACAGATTAAACAAATTAAAAATGTCAAACTTGAGAATCTGGAGTTACAAAATCAAGTATCAGAATTGAATGTCAAATATGATAATGATGTTAAGAATTTGTCTCATACAATTTCTGAATATCAAATAACCAAAAATTGTTTGGAACGTAAACAACAAGAGTTTGATGAAAATGAACACCAGTTTAAATCATTAAATTCACAAATCAAAGAATTAACCGAAAATCTTCATAAACAAAACATTATTTCATCAAATGAAATGCTAAACAAACAAAATATCATAAACACACTCAAGCATGAAACAATTGAATTGAATTCACATATCAAACATCTTGAGGAATTGATTGTTAAACGAGGACACACTGATCAAACCATTCATCTTAACAAGCCTAAAGATTTCAAATATTTCATCTCTCGAGAAGGGCTAGGAGCTGACAATCCAGAATATCTTAAGACCGCGTGCAAAATGGCTCCTACATTATATGATTCAAGATATCTACTCAATGGAATCTCGCAGCGTTTCATTCGGATGACTGACGAGGAAGAAGAAATAGAGAACTTCAACAGAGCTAAAAAGGAGAATGCTCAAATTAGTTTCAATTACACTGCATTAAATAAAACATATGAAACTAAAAGGGCTCAATTTGAAAATGATGATTATTTTCCCATTATAAAACCAGAAGAATTTGAAATTAAGGGAAATGATGTTATTCAACAAAAGGTTACACCAAAGATTTATGTACCAAATCTAATTCTTGAAAAGAAAATTTGTCAATTGGAAACTGAACTAGATGAAACACATAAGGCGTTTGACAAAGAAAAATCAGTTCTACAAACAAAAATTCATGGATTAGAAAATAAAATTGATGAACCACATAAATCTTATGAGAAAGAGAAACTAAAGTTGCAAGCACAAATTCAAAATTTAGAATCTAAATCATCTAATCTTCAGAAACTTAAGAAGCCTAGTGCATCTATGAACTTAGATTCTCCTTTAAATGCAACGAATAAAAGTAAAAACTCAAGAATGTTTTCTCCTGTCATGGCATATCGTGATTTTTATAAAATCAAGCAAACTGAGGTTCATAGAGGAAATTCTACACCTAAACCGAAATCACAAGTCAGATCCTCTACCAAGCCTAAGCCTAGGAGATCCACGGTCCCGCCACACTCTGATAAGAAACTGAATGCTCTTAAACAAGTTATTAGAGTAAATTCCGCACCTAAAACTCCAAATAAATCAGGTTCCTCTTATAGACTTAAGCATTCTCAAGTGGATAAACCTACACCATCAACCATGTTGAAACATTCGAGTGCTTCAAAGAAAATTTTTTCCAAAAATAAATCGTTAAAATACTCAAGAAATGATTTACTTTCATTGGCACCTAATATGACTTTTACACAAGTGCCAAAAACATCTCCTGTTTATGTTTACAAAACATCCTCAATCTTAAAAGCAAAATGGGTTCCCAAAACTCCAACATCTCAAATAATTCCCCGGAAATTATTTGAAAGTGAAACATCAAGTTTCAGTTTTTCTTGGAACTCTCATTCTTTAAATCAAATCGATACAACTTATCGGTGGTTTCATTCTCACGCTAACATCGTCGGACCCAAACAAAAATGGGTACCAAAAGTTGTTTGATTTGTTTTGCAGGATTATGGCTTATGCACATGTCAGTGTATAACCCGCGCTTCAAAGCAATGGCTTTCAAATACATTTGTTTGAAACCCGCTCTTAACCAGTTTTACACTTAAATGTAACAACTCTTTCCCACCCCTTTTATTCTGTATGTTTTTCATTACCTTATTTTGTCGAGGGGGAGAAATATTAATTCTAGGGGGAGAATTAGTATTTCCTGGGGGAGAAGCTTTCTATCTCAATATTTTTATACCTGTTTGAATTTTTTTTTAAATGATACATTTTTTTTTTATCAAACGACAATACCTTCCTATGGTTTGCCAAAACCGGCCTAACCTTCCAAGGGAACTACTTTTTAGCCAAAATTGGTAAATGTGAGGGTATAAGTCTAGGGTATAGATTTAGGTGAGTGCAAGGTGATGTGAAAACATGATAATATCAAGAAAACACACCGTTGAGTGCTTCCAAACCGTTCTTAAACCGGGAAACCTCACTAAAAAGTGTTCATTCACGTGTTGAATGATTCACCAGACTTAACTGGCCCAGTCAAGCATTTGCACTCCACCACCAACCACTCAGATTCCTCTTAATAGGAATTTGTTTCAAATTCATTAGGGGACGTAGCACATAATCTATCAACTGCTCATTTGGAGTATGTTGGTATTGAAATTTTAACCTTCTGCCCCGGGTTACGTCTTCATTTGCATGCACAATGTGTCTAGATCTCACCGCCAAATATTTCCATTTTAGGACACATACACTATTGAATATGAATCTCCGTGTATTCATCGGAACACTCATAGTGGCATCACAATCTGGTGTTTCACGAGGATTGAGTGGAAATCCTACTAGAGCTAAAATCGCGCCAACTCTAACTGCAGGTCACACATTTGAATCCACTGTTGTGCAAACGACTATCGATTCATACCGTGTGTTAACGGATACTCTATGTGAGTCCGGTATTGCCTAATTTGTTCAGGTTGCTGTGCATAAACTTTTATATCATAAAGGCAACAACTTATCATTCTATAAGAATCAAGTATCACGGGATCTTGATTGGGGTGTGATGAGATAAAAATTGAGAGGGGTGATGAAGTTTGGGGTGCAAATCAGCTTATCATTCTATAAATGTGAAAAAAAACAATGTTATACACGATGCATTCAAAACATTGTTGATTACTTCAAACATATCATGAAGTTTATGAGGGAGGAGTTGAAAATTTAAAAAGAGAGCTTGAGTGAGGAGTGTGTGACAGGGTTAAAGAAAACGAAAAACCCTTACCAAACCGACTAAAAAGCTGGGTAGCCACATTTCTATCAGACTGCATATGTTTCTTTCTGATATTGAAAAAGTCATCATGGACCCAGTGATGCAATGCACAACCCTCCTAGCTACTCAAGTACTTCTTAAAAAGTTCTTGTTTCATTTTTCACGGAGATTAGCTCATATGCTATCGACATCTCATTTGGAGATTGTTGATATTGAAACAAGAGGACAATTCTCTCTTATCCTCGACTTCATTTGTCCACATATTGAGTCTAGTGCCATATCAAACACCATTAGGACACATGTGTATTCCACCAAGCATATCTTTTGTGATATTGCCGGAACATTCATAGTGATACCAAAAAATATTGGTATTCCACGATGATTGAATGGAAATCCTACCAGTGCTAACATCAAAGCCAACACTGAACGTAGGTCACACAGTTCATGTAACTGTCGTGCTAACAGGCAATCTATGTGATCCTGGGTTACCCTGATACATTCGTGCGAAGATCAGACGACCGTACTCCATTGTTATCAACAACGGTCACTATGTCTGATAGAGGATCTGATGACTGTATTCCAATCTTATCAACAACAGTCAATACATCAGATAAGGGATTCTATGACCGTACTCCAACATTATCAACAACGGTCAGAAAATCCAAATCATATCAACATTCCGCACCGCTTCGACTTCATCAAACATCAGGAACCAAGGATCGGCAACAAATCGACAAAAGCCACAACCTCAAGAAAGGACTCCCGCTGCTAACTGCTCTATCTATGGGTCAACATTCCGTCGATTTGCATGAAGTCTTCTGGAATACTTTATATTGGTTGAAAAGCCAATTAAAAGTATGTCTGTCACCGATGATCAAAGGCTGATGCTGTTTTATCAACATAACTGCTCAACGGTTCAAATCTCAGCTTCAGCCTTACAAACACAGAAGTCTTCAATGATATGCAACCTAGACTATTATTACAAAGGGGGAGATTGTTAGGTACTAAATATGTTGTAATAGTTAGTCTAGGGGGTAAATGGTAACATTGTATAGATGTTAAGTTTTGTTTAGGAAATGGTCCTAACTAACCAAGGAATTAAGCCATGGTATAAATACCATTGTGTAAGGCTTAATTCATAACTTTTGCACAATTATCATTTCAACATTCCAGCAATTGTTCTCTACCATCTCTCTACTTTCTCTCTCTAAAAGCCCTAATTGTTCTTCTTCATCTTTCTCACCAAAATCATCATCTAACACCATCTAATGGATTGAATCAATGAATCTATGCTTTTCAGTAATCAATCAAACTCTACAACTTGTGTGGATTAGTTTTTTGCCAAAACATAGAATATTAAATTATGAACCCTAATTTTAGAGTCTCGTTAAGTGATGAATTGATCAAGATAATCACTTATTGATCATGTATTGACATAACTAATTGATTTTGTCACTAATTGAAGAGATATCATAAATTTAGGTATCTAACAACCATTTGGAAACGATAAGTAGCCGTGGTTCTTATAACCATTTGGATGATTTGGAGATTTAGAAACTATACGGTGTTCCAATCCAACAAACCGAAGAAAGAAGTGCTATGCGACAATGTAAAAATTTATTCTTTTCTTGCTAGACAACGCTCTAATATGGAATTTTAAAGCATGTTTATGGAATGATTAGTATGTCATTAGTAGAGATTATCAAGCTAATGATATATTGATATGATTATGAAGTTGTTTTAGTAAATGTAGGAAATCAAAGTCTGATAATAAACGCAAGATTGGAAACTTCTTATGCCATTGAGTTAGTTGTCAAGATTTGTACAAGCGTTGCATAACTTGAGAACGGAACATGTAATATCCCGAGACCGGCCCTGAATTTTAAATTACTTTCGGTAAGTAATTTTATCTGCTTATTATATTTTTATAGCTTATATGATTTATTTGGATTTTGTTATATTTTAATTAAGGGATTAAAATATGTATTAACTGAAATAAATAAGGATGAAATTGATAATTACATTTTGGGTTAACTTTTGGATTACAGTTCCGAAAATATTTTTGTTAGTAAAATCTGAGTTAGCTAGGTATATTTAAATAAATCAAACGCGATCTAGACTTTCAGTATTACACTGTGTTTAATGAAGTGTTGGACTGTTTTGGGGTGAGGGCACGTGTCTAAGGAGGTGTCAAAGCCTCATTTCCTCTTTCTTTTCCCTGCACATCGACACACACACACATCATACAAGAGGGTTTTGGGTTTTCTTGAGTTTTTGGACAACTAATTGCTTGAATCTTCTTCTCTTCTCTTCTCTGCATTTTCGAATTCCAGTCAAGATCAAGGTTAGAAATACTTCTTGGTTGCTAGGGTTCATAGTCTTGCAAGCAAAAAATTAGGGTTCTTGAGTTTTTATGGGCATTTCTTCAATTTTGTGTTAAATTGATGAACTCTTATAGTTTAAGTGATGTTTATGATTAATTTTCATGTGCTAATCGGATTATTGCAGTTGAAGTATTGATTTGGTGTTTGTTTCATCAAGCTCCATCAATGGAGTTTTGGAGAAGATGACCCCACTAATTTGATAAATTATGTAAATGGAATTCTTGATGTCCTAACTAGTGTAGAATCACCATGAGATGCTAATTGACTGAATTGTATGTGTAATTGATGTTAACTTGATTGGTGTTTGGCTAATTTGATACTTTAAAGTTTAACTAGCTAATTAGGTCAAATATAGAAAAAGTTAAAGCTGGAGTTTGACTTTATTTCCAAGAAGTCTAAGATATGATTGAAATGATATGTACTTACTAGTTGATGATATACATATGAAATGATATGGATTTTGGTGAATTGTTAAGTTTTGATCCGTTTGGCCTAATTGACTAGAAATGACTAGTGAAGCATAGTTTGATGCCATACTCGGTTTGAGAAGTCTATTTCATGGTTATTGTCATACCTAGACTTTTAGTCATATAGTTAAAAGACTTGTGCGGGTTTTAATTACCTTATGAATCTTGTATTTAACTATTTTGGTTGACTTGATTACTAATTCGGTTGCATTATTATACAGGCAAAGGCAAGGGAACTCAGTAGTTAGAATACTGAGTTTTGGGACGGGATTTGCTAGCTCAGGTGAGTGGATTTAGCCTTCAATAAATAGGTGTACAATTTGGTAGGAATTGGGTTGCTTGGTAAAAATATGCAGGATTTGGTACCTGGGGGAGTTCGCGACGCGAACTTGGGTTCGCGAACGCGAACCTTCGACAGGGAATTTCGGGCTGGATCGCGAGGAAGTTTGCGGGTCGTGAACTTTGAGTTCGCGACGCGAACTCTGGGTTCACGACACGAACTTTATTGGGTGCAGTTTTTTTTGGCTGCAATGTTTATTGCAAGCCTACACTTCGGTACAATTAATAAGATAATTAATTAAGTGCACATTTGGGGAAGAGGTCAGTAATTGGAACATTCTACTGAGCATATGTTTACTAACGATACGGTGTACCGTCCTTAGAAGCACTGGTTGTTCTAAGGTGGTACACACCGTCATTGAGTAAAGGGCTATTGGTTATCATTGTTATGCCAACAATGATTTAAGGCTTCGGCAGAACCACCGTTACTCTTCAAAACTAACTAATTGGGATAATTCGATTTATCATTCGGTTGTTCTAAATTTTGTCGGATTGAGTTCATTCACTTAGCTGTTAGCTAATCCCCACCTCGCTGACTCTTTTGCAGGTTTAGCTTTTGGACGGGTCAAGGGGTGTTATAGGAATGGTTGACCAACACTCTGATTTTGATATGGTAGTAACCGAGCCGCCGGATGTTATTACACTGCAAACATTTTTAAATAGTTTTAGTAAATTATTGTAAAAGGCCTATTTGAATTTAAATGTTTTATCTTTTAGTTTTATTACACGCTTCCGTTAGTTAATTGATATAAAAAAATTGGGTTTAAATTTGCGGTATTACAGATAATGTCATCATAATGTAGTAGTTAGTTTTTTTTTTTTTGAAACGACAAATCTAATCTACGTCTCCTAATTACCACCTATGTCCACGACGGGACTCGAACTCATGACCTCAAGGTTGAGAGTCAATCACCATACCGCTAGGCCAAAGGCCCTTTGGTCATAATGTAGTAGTTAGTAAATGCAAAATATGACCCCATATATAGGGATTGAAGGATAAAAGAAGATGAGCAAAGACAAGGAACTAGAATAGATAATCTGGTTAGTAACCTAACTGGTCAGGTTAGTACATGGTGATGTTTTCCCACTTTAGTACACATGTCAAAGGTATTGTGTTGTATGTTTTTTATAATTTCATGTTGATGCATTGTATAATATTTTTTGTACGTAAAATGTTTTGTGGTGTGATGTGTCGAGCCCGTGAATTTGATTGATTGAATTATTGATATCGTGTGAGAATTGTCTAGCCATTGTGAGGCACTGTGTGATATGGTACCACCCTTAATTGCTTGTAACACCCAAGTTGTAAACCTTTAAAACAATGATTTTTGTTGGAATTGTTTTTGATTGTTTTTAATGGCACAATTTTACAACAATTTGTTCACCCGGGACTTGAACTCATGACCAACACCTTTACACCAAATACCAATACTATTAGGCTACAAGACTTTAGTAAATATATGGTGTTACATCACCTAATCATTAGGGATGCCGGGAAAGTACTGTTGATTGAAAGTATTTTTAGTGATATTTAGGTTTTTTGTGAGAGACAAACGACCTCTCAAAAGATGACAAAGTTGCCAACCATCTACTTCTTTTTTATCATCTATATAATTCAACAATCTAACATCATTGATGACATAGTTTAGAAAATAAGTACTTATATAGAAAGAAAAAAAAAGGTGAGTAAAAGGGATGAGAAAATTATATGTAATTGAAGTATATTCGTGAAGAATAATGTCATCAATACAACCTGGTGTCTTAACTAGTTTCAGTGGGAGTGGTGTCCGGAAAGCAAAGCAAGGCTTACATGTTATTTAAGAGATTAATTACATATAATCCTGTGATTGTTGATAATATTTTGATGTTATAATTGATACTAGAGATTCTTCTTTATTGGATATTTAATTTCTACACTGATGCACAAACTTTCTACACTAATATATAATCCGTATCTTTTACTATACTGTGTAAACATCATCAAGCATGTACTATAATTAAGACTATGTACAGCTATATACACCCATTTATCGAAGCAACTACATATCTATTCGAGGGCCAAATTAAAGTTAAATTTCTGTACCATGACATAGAAAGGTAGTCCACGATTTTGTAATATTAAACAAAAAAAATTCAACAATTTTTATCACCATCACCGGACCATAGTTTGTGATCTCACGTACCATGACAGAGAAATGTACTGTTTGATTATGAAGCAAACATATATACTTTGTTAATAGTGAATCTCAAACCCATAACCATAATTTGGCCTAACACCAGTTACGCCATCCGTTCATCAGTTGACTCTTCAGTTCACTTCAGTTTAGAGACAATATATATTGACATGCCTTCTTCCGTTGCTCTTTTGGTTCGAAGGTTTCAGTTTAGAGAAGTGTAAAGTGATGAGAGTATGTGGTAATTTTGTGAGTAATAATATTTTGTGCGTGTGTGTATTTTATGTATAAAATATTAAGTGTAGAGGTATTATTAATTTGACAAAAATGTAAAGTGTCATTTAGAGTTAGGAACAGTCTAAGAACTTGATTATATTTAATTGATGTTAAAGATCAAAGACCACCAGATCGAGTCAACGTTGGATTCGAATGCCTTAAACATAATTAAGTTGAACGAAATACCACGATCATTTTCTTTTTACTCCATTCGTTTGTTTTGTGTTGCGTGCTTTCGTTTTCATATTTTCACGATTCTTTGAATCTTTAGCTTCTTATTAGTTTTTTAATTTAATATGCATATAACTAACGAACTTTAAATATTTTAATTTACCTCATGTTACTAAACCTAATTGATGCCTTTTGTTATTCAATTTAAATTTAAATATTCTTTTTTTTCATCGCATGTACAGATTCATAAGATACTCCAAAAAACCCTAAATTCACGGTTTCTTTTGCATGAATTAGCTTCATCATTAATAACACCAGAACACTAGTTGACTTTATTCGCCAAATAACCCAAAACAAAGATAATTTAGGTTAGATTCGTTTGGCTCAAACCCGTTTGTGGGTTAATTAGGGTTTCTAGGTGTTACTTTTGTAGTCTTTAAATAAATATATAATCATTAAAAACGTTATATAGTTCGGGGTTCATTCACAATTCGACAAATTAATTCAAAAGATAATAAAATTAACTTCAACCCATAGAAATTAAGCATAAATTGAGGAAACGATTAAGAGAGAGAGATCGATCTTACGAAGCATTAGTAGCGTACTCGCAAAGCTTTCCTTTAGTGGAGAAGACGATGAGTGCCACGTCAGCATCGCATAGTAGGGAGATCTCATAAGCTTTCTTCAACAATCCAGACCGTCGTTTCGAGAATGTTACCTGGCGATTGATTTTGTTCTCGATCCTTTTTAGTGTCACCTTTCCCCGCCCCATCGATCGGTCCACCGTAGAACACCACTACCTGCCGGTGCTGCTGATATGATGGATGTTGTATTGCTATTTGCTGTTGTGGGGAAGGAATATTATACTTCCTCTGTATCAATATACACTATACACTTTTCATTTATGGGTGTTTTATAATAAGTGATACACTTCAAAAGTTACCTTATTTGGCAAAAATGTGGGACCCAACTTCCACTAATTCTCCACTTTAATAAAGTGAAATTACCCTTATACCCTTACTTTTACTTTTAAAACTAATTAATATCACTTTTATCAAGAAAAATGGGACCCATCATCTACTAACTATCCACTTTAATATATTTTAATCATACTTTAATACTCCCTCCGTCCCACAAAAAAGTTCTCATTTCTAATGGGCACAAGTATTTAGGAGAGAGTTAGTGGTGGGGTCCATGGTTATATTTTGATTAAAATATAAGGTTTTCTGGAGAGAGAAAGTGCTTTTAGAAGATAATTAGTGGTGGGGTCCATAGTTTTAATATTATTTTATTAAGTGATCCCTCACCATTTGAGAAATGGGAACTTTTTTGTGGGACAAAATTTAGAGGAGAAATGGGAACTTTTTTGTGGGACGGAGGGAGTATATTTTAACCCTACTTTCATATTTTACCTCAAACTCCGCAATCTTCCAAATGTATAAATTATTATGATACGGATGAAGTATTATACTCCCTCCGTCCCTAAATAAAGTTCTCATTTCCCCTTCAAGTTTTGTCCCTAAATAAAGTTCCCATTTCTCAAACATAAGGGGTCCACTTAATATAATAATATTATTACAAATACTTTCACCACTAACTATCTCTTAAAACACTTTCTCTCTCCAATCAAACCTTATATTTTAATCAAAAGTAATACCAAATACCCCCACCATTAACTATCTCCTAAAATATTGTGCCCAACCCAAATGTTAACTTTATTTAGGGACGGAGGGAGTATTATATTGCTAGTTTGGGTATAAAGGCGTAATTTAATAATTTCTTATGTTATCACCTACTTTTTCAATGCTCTACGTACGTAAACCACTTTTCTATTTAATCATTCTACTCCACATAAGTTCCTCCTATTCAAAATAAGTGAAAATTGTCTTTCATTAATTTTGTGGTATAAAATTATAATGATAGTTAAATTAAATTAATTGGATGATTAGTGAGGAATGAATCCTATATTTTTTAATAAAGTAGGAGTTAATAATATTTAAAAGTAAAGTAAGGGTAACTGAGTCATTTTACGATATTAAAGTAGATAATTAGTGAGTATGAGCCCCACTATTTTTTGTCAAATAATGCAATTTTTCGAAATGTATCACTTATTTTGAATAACCTCAAAAAAGAATTATATCATTTATTTTGAATCAGAGTAAGTATTACTTTCAGATTTTTAGACACACCACATAGTTTGTATAGTTAATAGGGTTGACTAAAACCACTCATAATCATAGTAATTATTGACACTTTAATTTTTGTCAAATCGGCGTCACGTCAGTAGACACTACAACTGACACGCCATTATCAATAACATACATTCACTTTATATTTTTCGGTCCAACATGTTATAAAATATACACACACAAAATACATAATTTTATTCTAATGCCCCACTTTTTCGTCTGTCTAACATTTGCAAAACCGAAGTTTGCAACCGACGGATGTGAGAGATCTAATGTGATTGAATTCAAGCTAATTCATGATGATTTGAATAAGATAGAAGATTCAAGTGTGTGTTTTAGTGTGTGTAAGTTGAGAGAGAATGAAAATGGAGGGAAGATAGTTTTCAAAGTGTGTTTCAATTATGTGAGGAAAACTTACATCATTAGTCATCACAAGGGGTATTTATACCCTAACCTCTAAACACACTTAAACTAGTCTAATTAAGGCTAATTACATCATTTAAGCTCAAAACTAGTCCTAACAATCTCCCCCTTTTTGAGCTTTAGCACTTCATCCCAGTCTTCCTTCTTCAATTTCTTCTTATGGTCCGTTATGAAATTCTTTTACGCTCAGATGTGCTCTAAAATGTTTTGCTCTTCAATGTTTACATCTGATTAGCTTGACAAGAAATTGAGATTTCAAACACTCAACGGAAATAATTTTGTATCGTTGAATTTTGTCACACCCCGCCAAAAGTGGTTTATAAAGAAAATGGTTTGCGGAAGAACGGGCATGCGACTATCATGAGTAACACAAGCGTATGATTATCGTAAACAATAGATGTTCCAAAATCTAAATAATATTTGAAATAAAGTAGGTCACGAAATTTAATGTTAACAAAGTATTTGGAAATGTAAAAAGAAAATGTTTTTAATAAATCGTGGCATCTTGATTGTAACACCACAATTTAGAGCCATTTTTTTTAAATGCATACGGAAGCGATTTAAGAAACCATAAATCCTAAATTATTACACAACATAAAAGCTTTACATATTAACTAAATATTCAAAACATTTAAAGGTGTTACTAAAACAGGCTCGACCCGGTATACAAAATCAGAGTGCGGTCAGACTTCCAAACCCCGACTCTAATCAAGCCTAAACCACAACCTGAAAAGAGTCAACAAATGCGGGATTAGCACAAAGCTAAGTGAATAGAAATAAACATCAATTTGCATAACCACAACAAATTAGAAAATCAAGAGAAATCAATAGGGAAAACCCGTCCAAACTTCCACAAGCAATTGGACGTTATAAGAGGATCGGCGGTCGGGCGAGGACCTTCGACTGTTGTCGACCAACAACAGTCAACCGATGGCTTCTTTAGTAGAGGCACGGTGATCCCTCCTTACGTAACGAATACGAAGGAGTCCGATCGCCCCCACCAAGAGTAACGAAGCGTAGCCGAAAACCACCATAGCTAACCTCTAAAAACATGTGCACATACTACCATTAACCACTAGACCAAGAATAAACTTGTAAAAAGAATTGCAGCCAAGAAATCTGTTCCTGACAAAGTTCGCGTCGTGAACTCAGAGTTCGCGTCGCGAACTAAGAGTTCACGAATCGGGAACTACATCACGACCAAACCCCAACTTCTCTGGCCCGAGTTCGCGTTTCGCGAACACAAGTTCGCGTCGCGAACTACTCCAGATGCCCAAATCCTGCACTTTTTCTCAAAACTCTATCATTCCCTAATTTTGTACATCACACAAGAAAGAAGATTAAGTCCACTCACCTTAGCTTCCTTCTTCGTGCCGAGCTCAATGATCTTATATCACTGAGGCTCCTTCCCTTTTCCTGTACAAAATGAATACCGAATTAGTTACCCGAAATCATCAATTATGTAACAAGTACTATAAGCTTAAGGCCACATCTTGCAACAACATCTTATAACCAATTACTTGCAATTGTACAAATAACCAATACTAAAGTCCAACACTTCATCAAGTCAATTCATTATACCAATTGGCCAAATTGCACCTAAGGCCCAAACAGGTCAAAACAAGAATAAGGAATCGGGAATCTCCACAACACTTTCCAATGGGATAGCCTACTTGATCAACATCAAAATTACATACTAACAAGTTACTTGCATCCAAATGCAAGTTTCACCATCTTTGACCTTATTTAGGTCAAATTGCACTAATTGCCAAACAAACGGGTCAAGACCCCAAACCAACATGATTATACTACCCAACTAGACAACTAGCATATAAATGACATGAAATTGACAATTAGAGTTTACAAACCATACAAGACTAATAGTCAACTCCCAGGTTTGACCAAAGTCAACAATCTACAAATTTAGCTAGTTATGACTAAATTTCCATCTTAGCCAAACACTACCAACACCAATGCATTTTCATAGCAAGCAACTAGAAGTCCTTCATAACTAACAATCATCATTTAACATACATAATTGTTGAGATTTGTCTCTTAGGACGACATAAAAAATAAGCACTACCTTAAATACAATTCTATTATAATGATGTGAAGTCTATTAAATAAATGAAATTTATTATTATCAGTTTTTTGGTTAACCAAAACGATTTTTATCTCTCCAAAATCATGAAGCATAATCGAACAAAAAATGGTGTAACATTTATGAGTAATTCAAGGAGTGCATGTGCTGTTAAAAAAAAATAATTTGTAACATCCAAAAAAATAGGAGAAATTTAAAAATTTTTAATAAATAAAATAAACCATTTTTCCCCAAAAGTACAAGTAACTCGGAGGTCCCAACTCATAAATAAAAATACAAAACCGTCTCGTGGTTTTAATGCGGAATAATTAAAGGTTTTAATACAAAACATGTTTGACCTGAAATAAATGTTTTAATCCAAATCCATAAATATAAAAATGGAAGCGCGGCTTATCAACCATTGACCTTCTCATTGCCCTTGCTAGTACCTGCAAAATGGGAGGGAGTGTTTGGGGTCAGCCACCGATGAGTGAATAATCAACACAATAAACATACACATACAAACAATCCACACCACATAAGTGATCCCTAAAGACTCTACTCAATTCTCGATTATTAGGCCTTTTATTAAATTTCACTTGGTTCGCAATGCCGTGACGATCCCAACGCCCACCAGCGCCACGCCACAGCACCCCCTTCCAACATCCACCAGTGTCCCGCAGTACCATGCTGACAGTCCTGAATTGTACTTGGCTTACTCTGGGAAGAGTTGGCTAACCTCATGAATCTCAAATATAGTTAGTTTTATTAACGTGTTGACCCATTACAACATGTACTCTTATAAAACTAACAGCTCAAGTAAATCATCTCATAGATATATAATCACATAGCACAACCCAAGTGCATAACAACGCATAATCAAATCTCAAGTACACAGATCATTCAATAACGATATGGTACTTAGCTCGGTTACATAGTATCCATATCTCAGTTCAGAATACGTGTAAAATAAATAACACATAGCATATCAACAAATAACAAGCTCATCTCAAAGCAATAGCAATTCATGACATATAACACATAATCATGAAGTGAATGTAAATGCATGTTTATAGTGAGATCACCCACCTCGAATAGGCGTATGCTCCTAGATATCCTTAGCACCAAAGAGCGTCTCTAATCAGGTCCTAAAAGGTCCTACATAGCACAAGGAAGCTCGAATTAGAATTTGACTCGCAAGTAGTTTCAGCAGAAACTTAACACTCAGCACTCTCGCGGGAACAGCCATAACTCCCAAACCGTTGATTAGATTTGTCCCAAAATTTTACCACGGAAACTAGACTCATAATACTACAAAACCCTCGCAAGTGGCTTCTGCCCAAAAACGGATTCTAAGGGCCTCAAAACAGGCTCACAAAACAGCATAGCTGCACAGGTAGAAATTCTGACAGCAGTATATTAAAATGATCATAACTTTTAAACGGTAACTCCATCGACGAGTTGTCGGCGGCAACGGAAAGAGGACTCAGAAAATTAGAGACCAGCGCGGGCCAAAAAGCCAAAAAAGTATTTTAAGTGTGTCAAAGATAGACTCAAACTCAGACCACATAATCTGTCCTAAAACTCAGCATGTTTACAAAACCCGTTTTACAAACCCGACATCGACCCGTGCAATCCCGAGGCACCCAGCAGCCCCGAAACTCATTTAATTCAGAAACCATATTTAAAAGTAATCTAGTTCGGTTATTATGAAATCTTTCCGGTTTAAGGAAACCATGAACCTAAAGGTCCGGTTTCCGATTTTTCGGTTAATAAACGTCTAGCCATCGACAAAAAGGTTTTACCCAACCCTAACTCGACATCCATAAAATTCAGTTTTCTCAGTTATATATAAGATCCTTAAAACCTGACAAATTTAGCACTCTACAAATCGGACTACCACAACAAAACCCAACCCGAACCATTAACAAGAATTCTACACGAAAGAGTGATACTTAAACCGAATCAACCAAATGCCGAATGTAATGGCCTCAAGACCAACCGAATACAATTGACAAAACCCGCAGCCCTTAGATATGAATCAAGTAATAAAAGACAAATACTCAAAATAAAGAAACGGTTAAACATCAAATAAAAGGGTTAGAGATTATACCCTACGAACCAAGATGTGATCAAATGGTGACACCCAATTCACTAAACCACAAATCTCCAGCTTGGTTTAAATGTTGATTAAGAAAAGTGTCAATGAGGAAGAAATTAGTGGCTGAGGTTTTAATATTGTTGCCGACATGAGATTTAAACGATACGCATAAATCTCTATCAAAATTCTTGAACTGGTGATGCCGACTTCCCATTTGGTTTTCCCCTAATTGACTATTCTATATGGAATAAATTTCTTTTCTTCAAATGCTACCTCCACAAATGAAATAAATTTCTATATGGAATTACCATACTTGCTTGCCATATATGCCTCAGAAATAGCGTCCTCCACAAATCTCTTTTATTTCATTGCTCCTTGCCTGATTGCAAAGAAAACTCTACGCTACCATTTTAAAGAAGCGCGGCCGTTCGTGGAGGTGTAAAGATAAAATTAGGGTATATACAATACCTTAATACATGTGGGCCGGCTACATAAATAAAAATAATAATAAACACTTTCAAATGGTTGAGTGCCCCAAATTATGTCTTAATCTTCCTTTTGGTTCACAAAGGCACGTGGCCATTTTGGGATAACTCACAAAAATTATTTACAATATGAGCTCGGGCACGTTCATGATCATGCTCTCGCTCACGCTCGTTAAATAACTAAAACGTCTAAATAATATGAACCAACTACTTTATTATAATTAATTTACTAATTATTCATTTTAAAACTAAATATAACAATTAAATTAACATTATTTAATTACTACAAATTTCGGGACGTTACATAATTGAACCGAAAAGGTGAAAATACTTTCGGTTCGGTGACCCAAACGAAAAAAAACGGCTCGGTTAACCTAAAAAGTGGTACGGTTCACTAATTTTCCAGTTTGGTTTTTCAGTTTTGGATATTTTGAACATTTCAATAGGGATTGACTATTTGGACACCCTATACTTCTATCTACCCTCTCTTTCAAATCTCTCACAGTCTCCACCGTATCTAACCCTAATCTATCGCTAACCACCACCACCACTACCACTCGAATTCGCTGCTCATTCTGCTGTCGAAACCGCCGATCATTCTGCCGCTTATTCCCCACTCGAATCCGGTGTGGTGGATATTTATATAATTTATTGTTCTTGTACAAAATCTGCAAAATTAAAGATAACTAGAATTTGACTAAGGTATATCTTTAATGAAATAAGTTTAAATAATACCACCGTTCCAATAAGTTCTACAAATACACTGATTTGAATATTTTTCTAAAATGATCATGGGCCTGAGTACGGATTCTCATCACAAGAAAGGCCCGATTATCTAGAGTTTCAAGCTTTTTGTTGGGTGAATATGACTCAACTATGCAAAGTTGAAAACCATTCTCCTAGTAGTCACCAACCATTTATTAGCGACATGCACTCATGTTTTTAACACTTGTACATTGACAAATTAAGCAATCCATGACCAAAAGAATAAATTATTACTCATCCTCACCAATGCAATAAATAAAACAATGAAAGAAAAAAAAAACTACTGTCATAACAGAGACCAACAAAACCTAAAATCCTCCATAATCCAATAATCCATATCACAAACAAAAATCTTAAAAAATATAAAAAACAATAGCAGGGGCAAAACAGTAATTTAACTACACATCAAATCTAACGCCCTATTTCCCCGTAACGGGCTGAATAGACGGGTTGAGCTCATCCCATGCATCAATCCAAGTAACCATCGCATCGGCCAACTTAACGAAATAATCATCAATTTTACCGAGCTTAGTTTTCACTTGTTTTGAGAGTTCTTTATAACAGCTTTGAACGGTTGTACATTCTTTTGGCAGGGTTGTACCTTGGAAAAAGGGGATGAGTTCTTCTTGCCAGTAAATGCCTTTGTATTCCTTTTTCAGGTTCACAAACGGGTTGCTAGCTTTACTGTGCCCGTCTTTACACCTAACCCTAGGTGGTCACAGATCACCTGTAATTGGAAAACTGTGAATCGGGGTCGAAGGTACTACTATTAATGCATGGAGTACAAGAAGAAAGTTAGTTGTACCTTGATGCACCAACCAGCCCACATGTCATCGTATCGCCCGATTGGTTGACCATCGCCCATGAGCCCAAAATACATTGCTGGCCCGATTAACTCACGGTCAAAAGCAAGATTCATTCCACACATCGGGAATAGGGTTCCTTTTGGTATGGTCATAACCGCATCTACAAATCTAGTTACATATGCCACAAAAGATTACACTTTTTATCCATTATTCTAAACTTCATAAATAATTAATATACTAAATATGGTAACAAAGATTACACTTTTTCAATAAATCATTGTAGCATGTTGTTAATACTTGTGTATATTTTGGATGTTTCCTTCTTTGATTAATCTTGTAATTTTACCACATGTTATCAATAAAATAAAGGGGTTTTTGTCTAAAATAACAGCATGCTTTTATATTTGTCTATAGATAGTCATAGTACAAAGTGTTATCCAATTGGATCTTTAAAAGATGGTATTGTGTCTTAATTGCATCATTAAAAAGGGTTTTGTGTCATAAAAGGGTTTTGCTAACAATTGCCCTTAGGGCTATGGTCAAGGATACTAAAAGACAATTGGTAAAGCATAACCACCTTGAGGTGGTTAGTGAAATTCATGGGATTGGTTTTTTTATGGCTAATGTACAATTTAAGCTTTAATTTTTTCCTTAACCATTAGGTAACAAAATCCTTTATAAATAAAAATAGTTATCATTACATAAACCGAATAATAACGTTTTTTGCAAAAAAAAAATCTATTAATGATACAGTTGAGACACAAAAACATCTTTAATGACCCAATAGGAAAAACATTTATACAATGACTAAACATGAACAAATAAAAAAGTGCATTGTTAAAAAAAATACCAATTTTAAAAAAAGTCAACAATGTGGAAGAAAAACATACCTTGTATTCCTCTCACGAGGCTTAACGAGTTGTGTCGGGGCATCATAATCGGGAATATTGAGCCACAAACCGTGAGAAACGGCGGTTGAGACACCTTCACGAAGACTAAACGGGTACCCACGAACAAAATCAGCTCCTTCTCTATACGGGTCATATAAAGTGTTGAAGAAAAATGGGGTCGATGGAGATAATAAGTTCTTGATGTGTTGCTCAAGTGCATTGATATCATTTCCTGATGGATCTTTAGCAACCTATTCAATCAATGAAACTTATTGTTAGTTAAATGTCTAAAATACCCTTTACGTGTCAAGGGAAAATAGGTCGTTTAAGCTTGAAACTGGATCTTGTTCTAGTTCTGATCATTATAAACCCTAAAACAAGCAACATCTATAACAATTGAGCTATACCCAATTCAGAATTATGTGATCCGAACACAAAAGTTTGGATCTTGCAGATTTAATTTTGATCTTAAACCCTAAAACAAGTCAAATCCTTCAAAATGGAACTATACCCAATTCAGAATTATCAATTATGTGATCCGAACACAAAAGTTTGGATCTTGCAGATTTAATTTCGATCTTAAACCCTAAAACAAGTCAAATCCTTCAAAATGGAACTATACCCAACTCAAAATTATACGTACTAATCACAAAAAATTGGATCTTGCAGATTTTATTTCGGTATTAAACCCTAAAACAAGTCAACTCCTTCAAAATGGAACTATGTCTATACCCAATTCAAAATCATACGTACTAAACACAAATAATGGATCTTGCTTATCTGATTTGGATCTTAAGATCAAATCCATCAAAGCTGAATTATACCCAATTCAAAACTATACATACATATTAAATATAAAAAAAAATGGATCTTGCTTATTTAATTGATCTTAAACCCTAAAAAAAGTCAGCCACATCAAAATTAAACTTTACCCAATTCAAATTATATAAACTTAGCACCAAAATTGAATATTGCGTTATGATTACGATCTTAAATCCTAAAACATGTAAGATCCCCCAATATTGAAGCTCACCCAATTGAAAATTACACAAACTAAATACACCAAAAACATGAAATCAAGAAACCGACAAGGATCAAAAGATGAAACTTACAAAACAATCATCATCAATGGTGAAGATATACTTTTTCTTGGAGACCATGTAGCCGAAGCAACGGCAAGCGGAATCTTTAAACGAGATGCAAGAAGCTTTAGGGCCCAGAATTCTGTTAATGTCATTACGATTGTAGAGTTCGTAATCGAAACCTTCGGGAACTTTAATGATTTTTGAAGGATCGCCATCTTGTACGATAATCAAATGGTAGGGTTGGAAAAATGGTCTCCACATTTCGAGGAAATCTAGGTTTCGGATTGTGGGTATGACGATATCGAGTTCATCTTTCAGTAATGGAGTTGGGGTTACAGAGGAAGACATTTAATTGTTGTTGGAAATGGAATTAGAATTGAAATTGAAATTGAAATTGAAATTGAAAGATGAAGATGAGATCGAAGTGGGGTTTGATGTAGGAAGAAGTGAAGTGGTAGTAGGGTTTAAATAATGGCTGATTATATGGACTTTTATTTCCTTTACCAATGAGAGAGAATCTAACCCGACCCGGACAATAACGATCTGATTCTGAGTAAATGGTTCAGAATGTTAAAACTTACAACTACAATTTGAGATAACGAGACGGTGTTTGTGTCTTAACCTTAACGTCAGAAGTTTGAGTTACATCATAGACATAAGTTGTAATTAAAAGTATATTAGATTTGTTATTTAAAAATAAAAAAAAAAATAATTAGGATACTTTAAACCGTTTAGCAACTTTTTTTCTTTTACTCATTTGATGGCCATCTAACAATGTGGGTGCACCCACGTGGCTCGAGCACTAACCTACAAAACTAACATTTGTGTCATGTGGGACCGATCGGTCAATCAGATTTTTGAAGGAAACCCGTTAATGTTTTAGGATTAAACGAATTTTAAATTTTGTTTCCAACATTATGAAAGTTGAAAATGGACCTTAGTTCGTTTGACTTGTTCACCCAGATGGGACATGACCCGTATAGCTTATATGGTTGGTAGGTTGGTATTATCTAATCCAAACACAACGTTTCACCTTAAAATTTATGTCTAATTTAAAATTTTTAATTAACTTATTAAATCACTTTTATAAATAAACTCGTCCCGTAAATCATTAATACTAGGGGTGAACATGGTACGGTACCATACATTGTCCTCATATCATGTACCGTACCAACTATAGTTGGTACACTAATTTGATTACCAGTACCATACCAACTATACTTGGTACCAATTTGTTTGGCTACCAACAATGTTGGTTGGTACGAATTGGTACTGTATACCAAGATTACAAACTAATATGAAACTAAAAAATATTAAAAACAAGATATATTTTATAATATGATATTTTACCATCATCCATTATTTAAAACATATTAACAAATCTCCCAAACTCGAAAACAAGATAAATAAAACGATGGTTTATTAATGCTATATAAAAATAATCAATTTTAAAAAATCAATTATATATATTGTATGGTGGAGAGATTTTTAAAGATATAAATTAGACCACAATTTATGTAAGTGTGTATTGTAAGAATTAATTTATATATATGTACATATATATTGGTTGGTACGGTACTACCATGGTATTTAAATATTTGTATGTAACACCCTAAAATTTACAAGATTTTTAAAATTTTTAAATTCAAAATTATAATAAAAAAGGTCCCATAAATAATCCCCCAAAATAATTATTTAATATAAAATGTATTTAATGCGGAAATGTCTTAAATAAAATTCAGAGTTTTGAAATAATAAAAATGTTTCACATCAGCACTAAGAAGTAATACAGCAGTCAACCGTCCACCTTCTCCTTTCCTTTGCTAGTACTTGAAAAATGGGAGGGAGTTTTTGGGTCAGCGGGGAAGCTGAGTGAATAAACTCAAAATGCAAACAACTACAACATACAATACATGAGGGCACACAGGTGAACTCCTAATCATTTACCACTAAGTTAATTTCTCAGTTTTGTATCTTTTAAATTTATATAGCGCGCTTGTGTAACTCGAGTCGAGAGATCAACCTCGCCTCTCCTTACACTAAAATGCCACAAGGGCCCACACAGAATTTGCCACAAGGGCCCACACAGAATTTGCCACAAGGGCCCACACAGAATTTGCCACAAGGGCCCACACAGAATTTGGCACTCAGGCCACCACACAGAATTTCCACTGAGATTTATTAATTATTTTTATGTTTTCAACTCCTAACATAAACCACACAGATAGCCCTATCACTTAGTAGCACAAAATGACTTGGTACCGGCTCAGATACTCGGCACGTCCGTCTCAGATCAGTAGTATGCAAAACAGTCACTCAGATAACAGATCAACACACAGAAAGTACAACAGATCAAAACAGTTAACCATATGAGTCATGCACGTATCGTTATAACTGAATACACGGTGAGAATACTCACCTCGAGAAACGTAAGCTCCAACAGGTTCACGGGAAATCAAAAGTGCAGCAAGTTACCTCCTAGAAGGACCTAAAACATAAATCGAAATCTCGGATTAAAACTCATCTCTTAACTCTATTTCAGAAAACTGGCAGCACCCGTCGGTCTCACGGAAACTGCCATAATTCCTAAACTGTGCAGTAGATTAATCCCAAATTTTTACCATGACAAGTAGACAACCAGAACTACATATCTCTGTGAGACGGTCACTGGCCAAAACAGACTCTAAGTGTCTCAAAACAGTGATACAAGACAGGCATATCGCACGGGTCATTTTCCTAACAGCAGCATAATAAAACAGTTATAACTTTTAAACCGTAACTCGGATTTACGAGGGGTTTGCGGAATCGGAAAGCTAAGACAGAAAACTAGGTGCCAGCACGGGCCAAAAACCGAAAGGTTAATTTAAGTGTGACAAAAATAGACTTGAATATGACCAATAGAATCTGCCCAATCTTCAACGTGTAGTTTTAAAACCCGTTTTACAACCCGACATCGACCCGATAATTTACGAGGCACCCGACAGCCCCGAAAACTTATTTTAGTTCAGAACCATGTTTACAATTAATCTAATCCTTTATTTAAAAGTCTATCTCGGTTTAGGAAACCAATAACCTAAAGGTTCGGTTTCCGGTTTTTTGGTTATTAAAACATTTAGCCGTTCAACTACCGTTTTTTTTTTTTGCCAACCCGACAACAAAACCTGACACCCAAAATAGTTCAGTGGTCAAACCCGAGACTAGCACGAACCAAGACAACACAGATTTTTATACAAGGCTCAGTTCTTATAATATTAGAAAACGAAAATATCAATTATCAAACGATTAGACTAACGAAACTACCAATCGAATACAATGAAAGATGAAACGACTTATATAAACGAATACGGTTGAAAAACGATAAAAGAAAAACAATTAGAACTCAATAAATCACAACGGTAAAAGAAAAGAAGTTAGAATTATACCCTTGCGAATCAAGACGCGATCAAATGGTACACCGACATCACCACACGACACCGTCCAAGCCAAACAAATATAACACACAAGAGGCGCATAACCTCCTGTTATCCTTATTCCTTATTTGAAGTCAACAATATAGCCATGAATTAAAAGGGACACGTGTGACATAAAGGAAAAGAATTTGTGATTTGTATATGGGATTTGCTGGTTGATTGTCAAACCGCCACCGCTCATCACCGATCCAGATTGTCTATTTCTTACAATTTAATTACTTTGTCCTTATCAATCAATATGGATACTTCCTCCCCAAAATCTCAAAGCTATCAGCCATTTGATAACTATTACGCCACCACTGAATTGCTTAGCATGTGAGTCGCCAGTTTGATTTCATTTCAATGGACAGTGCACCAAAGGTTGAGAGATGATGGAAACGGCCGAGTAGGGTTATGAGGGATGAGGGATTAATTTTAGTTTAAGTACCATCTCTATTGGGTTAAGGCTTAAAGACTTAGGCACCAAGCAACAATTTAACGGGCCCTAGGCCACTCTAACCCGGTTGGCCAGAAAAATAAACCCGACGCGTATAAACAATGACGTCTACATAATACTAGTCGTATAATATATTGTCGTCTAATTCTGACGAGACGGCTAACTATTTATTTATCCATTTACATAAAAGCATTAATAATTAATAGAAATAACTAATAATCACTTAATCAATTAATCTCACATGTCTAATTAAATGTCCTCTAAAAATATGAACCGACTAAATAAAGGTCGCCTTAATAATATGAACCGTCCAACTACAGGTCGCCTAAATGAAATGAATCGTCCAACTACAGGTCGCCTAAATATTATAAAATTAATTATAATTAATAAAATGTGATTAAAATAATATATTTAATTAATATAATTTTCAGGGCGTTACATTGTACTATTACCGTACAATGAATACTCGATTGGTACGGTACTACCAATCAAACATGTTGGCTACCAACTTTAAGTGGTATGGTTGGTAGCATGTTGGTTGGTTTTCTTCGGTACAAATTTAACACCCCTAATTAATACTCAAACAAAGACATTATTTGTCCCCAAGTCTCAAAAATGACACGGATAGTCACTCTGGTTTAAATCTGGTCACACATATGATCCCCAATACTAACAGACGTTAAATTTAGATGTTAAATATTTTTAAATAGCCAAAATACCCTTTACTTTAAAAAAAACTCTCACCAGTAAAGTCCATTTCTCCTTCATTTTCAGCTTTCAACCATAACTCATATGTGACCTACAACGTTGCACCGTGTTCTAAAAGCGTGATAAATGATCTACGTAAGAAATTGGTTTCAAATCTTGAAAGAATCCTAATCCTAAATTATCGGAATCAGGATGGCGAATTAAACCCGGAATCAGGATGGCGAATTAAACCCTAGATATTCCAACGGCAAATTTCAAACCACATGGACTTTACTAGTATTAGTATTGGTGAGGAAACGGGTTTTCTTGGTGGGGATTTTTTAAAGTACAGGGTATTATGATCATTTAAAAATAATGAAAATTAGAAGTAATAAGTAATTAAAAAAAATTGATGAGAAAACTCAAGAAACGTGGTTAAAAAACAAAATAAAATATATAAGTTGCTACTCATCTTGTCAAATATACTTTGCAAAATGTTATATGGTATAATGTTACACGATATGGAAAACAATAATATACGTATGCGTAATTCTTCCTTTAGAGCATACCGTGTGTGTCTTTGTTATCCAAACAGGTATTCTATTCTTATAATTTTTCCATTGATATTTATGATTAACTTATTTAATAAAGAAAAATGATAGGCAAAATTAGTAAAAAAACCGCCCCCTGAATTTAAGGAACACTACTTTATCAATGAATGTACAACCACTTTATGCATGTTAGAGATAGCCCTAAGGGCTGTCATTAACAAAACCCTTTAATAAAAGCCCATTAGCCAATTAAGCATTTAACCTAGGTCCGTTAAAAAAGAGACGGTCGCCTAAAAAAAAAAACTATCGCCTTCTCGATTCCTTTGAATCGCCGTCGTCCGGCAGCTTAATCGACGGCTCACCTGCATCTCCCTCATCTAGCGGCGTTAAACTCTCTCGTAAGGACCCTTTATCGACATCAACCTATTTTTAATGATTTATTTACCGTCCATCATATCGAAAAATATAGTCTTGTTATATTATGTTTTTAAAATGTTAAATTTGAAATACTTGCTTCTATTATGTTGTGTTTTAAAGGCATCTTATTTTGATTTCTTAGATTCACCCCAATATATCCGTTTGCGTGATGGCTAACTTCCTACCCGATGAAATTGTAATGAATATAGTTGTTCGACTTCCAACAAAACCTTTCTTACGGTTCCGGTGTGTATCGAAATATTGGAATTATTGAGTAAATTGAGAGAGTAATTGGAAAACTCCAAAAGTGTGTCTATTCTCAATAGTAAAGGAGGCTTTATATAGCCGATACATCAAAACAAATCAAACGGAAATAAACGATACTCCTATAATCTCTGATGACCTATTCTAAACAAGAGACTAGGAAGATAATAACTTATTCAAAAAATAAAAGCTAAGGACCCGGACAACTGTTGACCTCTTCATACCCTTCGCTAAGCTGAACACAGTGGAACTTGATCAGCTTACATTGTTGTATTCACGCATTCCCATCATCTTTCTGAACTTCACAAATGTTTCTGCTTTAATCGGTTTAGTCATTATAACTGCAATTTGTTCTTCACTTTGACAATACAGTAGTTCTATAGTACCTTCTTTCACAAGATCTCTGAGGTAGTGATAACGTACTCGTATGTGCCTACTACGTCCATGGAAGACTGGGTTTCGTGACAATTTTATAGCTGAAGTGTTGTCACACATGATTCTAGTACCTTGGCTCTCATCAACACCAAGGTGCTCTAAAATTCCCGTCAACCATACTGCCTGGCATGCTCCCGACACTGCTGCTACATATTGTGCTTTAGTGGACGACAAAGTAACAATTGGTTGTTTCTTCGAGCTCCATGATATAGCACCCGAACTTAACATAAATACGTACCCACTAGTGCTCTTACTGTCATCCTCATCTCCTGCATGATCACTATCGGTGTATCCCACAAAATTACAAAGCTTACTCGTAGTCGAGTATTTGTAAAAGATACCATAATTTATTGTTCCTTTAAGGTATCTGAGAGCTCTTTTCGCTATTTGGAAATGCATATCTGTTGGTCTGCTCATGTATCTACTCATCAAGCTTGTCACATACGTCATATCTGGTCTTGTAGAAGTTAAATAAAATAAACTTCCCACAAGTTGTTTGTACCATGTTTCATCAACTGCACTTCCATGACTATCTATGATAAGTCTTGAACCCGGAACAATTGGAGTGCATACTTCTTTGCTATCAAACATGCCAAATCTTTTAAGTACCTCAATCGCATACTTCCTTTGGCAAATAAAGAAGCATTCTTCTTTCTGTGTCACCTCGATTCCCAGAAAGGCAGAAAGTAACTCATCTTCCCTAGATCCGTCATTTCAAACTCTTTCATCATTGATGACTTGAAGTTCAATAGCAACTGATCATTATTACCTGTAAACAACAAGTCATCCACATAAACACTTACAATAATTAGTTGGTTGTCGCCACTTTTCTTGATAAAAAGAGTTTGTTCAGTGACACATTTTTCAAATCCTTCCTTCATAAAATATGTTTCGATGCGACTAAACCAAGCTCTTGGAGCTTCTTTTAGTCCATACAAGGCTTTGTGAAGCTTGTACACCATCTGTTCTTTTCCCCTTTGTTCATATCCTTTTGGCTGCTCAATGTATACATCCTCATTCAGTGTGCCATGCAAGAATGCAGACTTTACATCGAGTTGATACACATTCCATCTTCTACTTGCTGCTACAGCTATGATGGTGCGAATCGTATCAAGTCTTGCTACAGGAGCTTAGACTTCGGTATAGTCTACTCCTTCTCGTTGTGAGTAGCCCTTAGCTACAAGTCGGGCTTTATGCTTGATCACTTCTCCATGTTCATCACGTTTGGTTTTATACAACCATTTGACACCAACTTTCTTTGCTTCTTTTGGCGGGTGGGTTAGGCTGTATGTTTTATTTTATTCGATTGAGTTTATTTCTTTGTTCATGACTTCCCTCCACTTTACATCTTGAACCGCATCTTCGAAGTATAGTGGATCATCTGCTTCTCTTGATGCCATGAAAGCTATGTCTTCAGGGCACATGAAGTTACTTTCCCCACTTTCATAATCTCTTAACCATGTTGGAGGTCTTCTTGATCTGCCGGTAATTGTGTTGCTTGTTCCGGCTTGGTTATTTTGGGTTTCACCATTTTGTGTGTTGTTTTGAGGTGGATTTTCATCACTTTCATCACTTTCATCATCGGTAACATTATCACCTCATGTCAGCTCTGCATCAATGTGTTCTTTGAAACTGTTGTCCCAATCCCAACTTCGGTCTTCTTCAAATATTACGTCTTTGCTTGTTATGATTTTCTTTGAGATTGGGTCAAATAACCGGTACCCTTTTAATTCTTCACTGACACCTAAAAAAACACAAGGAAAAGATTTGTTATCAAGCTTACTTCTTTTATTCTCGGGCATGTGGAGATGCCCTATGCAACCCCAAATTTTGAAGTGGGCGACTGAGGGCTTGATTTCACTCCATGCTTCTTGTGGAGTGATGTCTTTCACTGCAATGGTTGGGCTTCGATTCAACACATAGAAAGTCCACTTTACAGCTTCTGCCCAGAATGTCTTTGGGACTCCTTTTGCAATCAACACACATCTAACCATGTTCATTAATGTTCTGTTTTTCCTTTCCGCCACACCGTTTTGGTGTGGCGTGTATGCGTTTGTTAATTGCCTCTTTATCCCTTCATTTTCACAGAACATTTTAAATTCAGTGGAGTTGAATTCTCCACCCCTATCTGTTCGTAGGCATTTAACAAATTCCCCAGTTTCCATTTCGACATATGTCTTCAAAAGTTTAAAGCATTCAAGTGCTTCTGATTTTTTCCTTAATAGGTAGACCCACCCTTTTCTACTAACATCATCAATGAAGCATAAAAGATACCTCTTTTCACTATTGGAGGCAGGTTCTATGGGGCCACATATGTCTGCATGTAAAAGTTCTAGGATGCCACTTGCTCTCCACTGGCTTCGTTCTGGAATATCACTTCTGTTTTGTTTTCCAGAGAAACAGTCAACACAAGTGATATTGGTGTTTTCTAGACGTGGCAGACCATGCACCATATTCTTTTCCTGCAACAGTTTCAATCCTTTGTAGCCTAGGTGACCGTACCTTTGATGCCATATATGCGTGAGATCAGAACTTGTATGAAGGCATTCTTCACTGTTTTGAGCTGCTGGTCTTGATGGTTCATTCATGAGTATGAACATGCGATTTTCATTCATCTTTGACCGAGCTATTTCACCTCTTTTTGGATGGTAGATGCAGCATACTCCTTTACTTATGATCAGGCTAGCTCCCTTCTCTTGTATCTGACCAATACTCAACAAGTCGTGTCTCAAATCGGGTACAAGATAGACATCTTGTACATTAAAAACCACACCATTAAAATTCAGCTTCATTTTTCCTTTGCCAGTTACTTTCATTTTGGTGTTGTTTCCACATTTGATGTAACCTTTACTGCATTCTTCTATTTCTTCGAACAAGTCTGCATCCCCACACATATGATTCGAGCATCCTGAATCAAGAAACCACATATTGTTTCTTGACTTAGGTGCTTGAACCTTTTCTTGTTCTTTCTCAACATTGTGAAGGAGTTCCTCATCTACTTGGGCCATTAGTAGTAATTCTTCTTCATCTTCTTCCAAACCGGCATAGTTTGCTTCATTTCCCCAAGTTGGGCATTCATATTGAATATGTCCTGAGTTATGACATTTGTAGCATTCTATGTTAGCTTTTGAGAAAGATTGTTGCCTTCCTCGACGACGGCCTCATCCACCTCTGTAACCACCACGACCTCTGCCTCTGTTACTTTCATATTTATAAGATTACCCATCTTCATCAGTGGTTTTCCACTTGTTTTCACCTCCGCCTTTAAATCTGCTCGATTCTGCTTTCAGAGCTTGACCGTCATCTTCTTGTGAAACTCTTTTGAACTTTTGCTCATGTATCAAAAGAGAGCTCTGGAGATCATCAACTGTCATTGTGTTCGTATCCTTTGATTCTTCAATTGAAACCACAATGTATGTGAACTTTTCTGTCAGAGTACGCAAGATATTTTGTACAATTTTGTAATCCTTCATGTTTTCACCATTGCTTCTCATTTTGTTTGCGATACTCATGACCTTTCCAAAGTATTCAGTAATACTTTCACCTTCTTTCATCTGCAGTACTTCGAAGTAACGTCTTAGGGCATTTAGCATTACCCTCTTCACGCGTTCGTTTCCACCATACTTGGCTTTCAACGAATCCCAAAGGATTTTGGAATTTCGCCGATGCATGATCTGTTCAAACACAACTCTGTCGATTGCTCGAAAGAGATAATGTTTCACTTTGTGATCCTTCTGTAGTTTCTCTTCCAATTGATTTCTCTGTGCGTCGGTTAGGGCTGCTAATGCCCGGATCGTTGGCTCTTCGAATCCTTCATTGATCATGTTCCAGAGACCCTTTGTCGAAGTAGGTTCTCCATTAACTCACTCCAATGATCGTAGTGTGCGCCATCAAATTGGGGAATTTTTGCAGAGAATTTTTCCTCACCCATCGCTCGTGTTTTCTTTCTTCTCACTGACACTCGTATGAGCTTTCTTAACCTAGCTCTGATACCACTTTATTGAGTAAATTGAGAGAGTAATTGGAAAACTCCAAAAGTGTGTCTATTCTCAATAGCAAAGGAGGCTTTATATAGCCGATACATCAAAATAAATCAAACGGAAATAAACGATACTCCTATAATCTCTGATGACCTATTCTAAACAAGAGACTAGGAAGATAATAACTTATTCAAAAAAATAAAAGCTAAGGAGCCGGACAACTGTTGACCTCTTCAGGAATCGCATGCTTAATGAGCCTTATATTATGAAGTCAAGATCACGTAGAATGACTATTCAGACCCTATATGAAAGTTTACATCTCATAGACCAAAACATACCAATTGAAGACAAGTCTTATTCGACAGTCAAACGTTGTTATCCTTTAGAAAACCTACGCCCTAAAGATACAAGAGGCACCATTGTCGGAAGCTTCAACGGGATAATCCTTTTGGCCAATAAATCAACTATGATCCTTTACAATCCGTTCACGGGTGCATCTAAGAAACTTCCAAATCCACCGCCTGACTATCATGTTATTAGGCGGACAGGATTTGGCTATGGTGAAAACCTAGATGACCTAAAGATTTTTAGGTTTAGGGGTTATTATGATATATATATATATGTGAACGAGGTCTTGGAGTTTATGGTTCACATCAGAATACAACATTGAACGGTATGAGTTTGATCATGAAGTGGGTCACTTTTTAAATGGTTTTAAAGTTGGCCTTGCTTGATGTTAAAGATATGCTACTTTCATATATAAGTCTACCCTTTAAGAAAGACCTATTTTGGGTACGACATATGGATGCCTTTGTGCGCTCTACCAAATTAGTAAAACCACATTTCACATGCACGTGATGAAGGAACATGGGAATGAGAACTCGTGGTGACGGCATGAAGACTGTGTCTGAGGAACTTATTATCTACAACCCATTGAAACATTCGTACAAACAAATGAACAAGTTAGTACTTCAGAAGCATATGTACGTACCAGATAATGAACATCGTGGAGTACGTTGAGAGTCTAGTTTCACCTTCGGATATGTGTTTCGCGGGATTGGTAAAAGATAAGAAAAGAGTTACGAATAAAAAGTAATCCTGTTTCCCGATACTATATTTACAAATTAATTGTTTATCTGGTAGTAAACGAAAATCGAAAATAGGGTTTATGATTTCATAGATACCTATCTCTTTGTTTTCTCTAGTAATTTGTCTTCAAATTCATTTTGATTTTTTATCTTTAATGAAAATTTTAATTTTGAATGAATGTATTTGAACTTTCTAGTTGATTTTTCATCTTTAATGAAATTACTTGCATTGTGCAGAGGTGTGTTTTAAATATTAGTTATACACTTATTAATATACTAATGTTGCAAAATTGATTAACGGGTTGAAACTAATCAACAGGTGAGAAGAAGGAAATAACCCTTGCATCTTTTAAATAATTATCTTCATTTTATTTTGTATTTTATTTTTTCAAAATTGATTAACGGGTTTAAACTAATCAACAGCTTATGGAAGATGGAGAAGAATGAAAGGATGAAGATAGTTGTATTTTGTATTTTATTTTTTCAAGTTTAACATTTGTAATTTTTGAAGTTGTATTTTGGATTAAGATAGTTATTTGTACCCTCACTTATTTGAAGTTTGTTTTTTTATTTTCACTTTTGTTGGTAATTCAAAACTATTTATTTCTCATGTCTTTCTTCTAAATAGAGGAATTGATTTCTATGTTAATTAATTCCTCAGGTTAATTCTCCAATGTTACTAAACAACAAAATCTATTAACATTTTTCAGCCTATCTCATTTCTTTACTAAATTTCATTTATTAGAATTTCTCCGCACCAAACGTGTCCTTAAGGATCTCCTTAAGACCTCAAAATTGCTTTAACAAAATCAAGTCTAAAAGCAACTTATAACAACATTTCCAACCTATTCAAGTGTTTATTTCCAATATAAAAAACTAACGTTTACCAAACAACAAAACAAAAACAAAAACTTCGATGACAAAATCACATCATCGTACCTTTAAAATCCTCAATAAGCCCGCCTTTGTGCCTTCTTCGGTTTCTTCACAAAACTCAACCGAATCTTCTTAAGCCTTCGTCTCTTTCTCGCCATTTTTTCGGGTAAAGTTTCCCGTTTCTTCTCCTTCACAATCACTGATTTCTTCATAAATCTTGGATCCAATTTATAAGCTTTTATTTCAACTGGTAATCCCTTCTTTTCAGCTTCCTTAAAAAGCACATTCGCCTTTTCAACACGCCCAAAACCACACAATTTCCCCATTAAAAGATCATAAGTCTTGATTCCCGGTTCACACCCGTCTTTCTTCATTTTTGCAAAAACGGTCAACGCATGGTCAACTCTCTCGATTCCACACAAAATGTTTAGAAATTCGTAGTACGTTTTCGTATCCAGTTTATCCCCAAATCCACTAGATTTCATTCTATCAATCATTTCATATCCTTCACCGATTCTTGCAGCTTGATACAAACTTTTGATTAAAACAAGGAATGTTTCTTCATTCGGATGACAACCCCATTCCCCAATTCGATCAAACAAGTTCATCGCATCCTCGGTTTTACGAATCTTGCACAAATTAGTAATCAAAACATTAAAAGTTTCCACATTTCTTGGAACGCCGGCTACGTCCATATCAATCAAAACTTTTTCGGCTTCAGATTGAAGCCGAAACGGATCTTTTTTCCTACAAAGTTTACAAACACAATCAAGAATCGCGTTATAAGCAACCGTACCGATTTCAAACCCACCTCGATACATTTCTTGTGATAATCTCCTAGCTTCATCAAGTTTCCCATCATTACACCAACCTTTAATCAATGTGTCACAAATAAACTCATCTGGAAAAAACTCATTAGCAACGTTAGTAACCATTTTTTCAGCATAACTAGCATACCCATGATCACATAATTTTGAAACAATAAACTTTAAAGATTCCAAATTTCTCACAAACCCATAATCAATTTCCATATTTTCAAAGAATGAAACCACTTGTGCTGGTCTACCAGCTCTAACCAAACGATCAATTGCCGATTCGAATGTTGTAACACCCGAAATCGATTTATTGGCGATAAGGAGTTCATGGGTCGCCTTGAAATCTTTACGCCGGCCTAAATAATCGGTGAAATATGATAAAGATTCGTCAGTGAGCTTAAAATCGGATCTTGTGGAGACCCATTTGAGGAATTCCAGTGATGTGCGTCCGGCTTCCGGTGAGAGATTGAGTGTGGTGAGAATGATGTTTGATGTGAGAGTGATGTGAGAGAAACTTAGGTCAAGGCGTTGAGGGAGAGGGGTAGATTGGTCATTTGGGTCTTTGAGGAGTTCGTATGAGAGTGATTCTGCAATGTGTTGTGAGTCTTGAATTGGGGTTTCGGTTTGTGTTTGTGTTTGTGAAGAGAAGAATTTGGAGGATGAAAGAGTGTAGGGTTTATGGAGTGAGGGTTTTTGGGGGTGGTGGTGATGGATTGATTGCAGCGGTGGTGATGAGAAGTAACGGCGGCGGAGTAGGATCCGAAGATGAGCCGCCATTAACGGCGGAAATGGTTTCATCTTTGTTACTCAGAGCAGGTGAATTGTAATTCAGGATCTTAAAGATCGTCTGCCTCAAAACCTAAAATGACTTGACCGGGAATTTTTTACCCGCCCCGAATTTGGAAAACGGATCTTGATTGCTGACACTACAAAAATGAGACATAGAACCGATAGTTCAAACTCGTATCAAAACCGGTTAGAACTGGATTTCTAAAATATGATTCAGGTATCTGGTCCCATTTTTTATGAAGTCGGGTCTAAAATTTGAAAGGGTACATCAGATATAGAATAAATCGGGTCTAAAATTCGATACAATTAAGTTTATATTTATTACACAATTATTATTTGTAAATCATTCTAATATTACGAGACCGACTCCAATTATTATTTTCGGTTCCAATCGAGCCTTTACCCGATTTACTCGAGCTGAACCTGAATCCATATTCTATAAAACGGTTTGTTCTCGGGTCTACTAATCCTTTGAAATTGAGTCTCGGGTATTTCAAGTCCAGCTCATTCGGGTTCGGTTCTTGGTTCCGGATTTTTTAAATCAGTTTGGTTCTGGGGTTATTCGATTCTAGAACCCGAATTTGACAATTTCGTGTCTAATATAAGATGTAGTTACGTTGATTACATAGTTCACTGTTCTAAACCCGAATTAATTGTATCGAATCAGAACCACTATTTTAGTTCGATTCTCAATTTTATTTTTTATATTTTTGGGTTTTGAGTTTTTTTTTTCTTTTCTGATTCAGTTTAATTCAATTCTGGAACTGAAAACATTTGACTTAAAAGTGTGTATTTTATAAATGTAAAATGGTCATCGTAGTATCTACGTAATATTTACACATCTTCTAAAAGTATATATTGAAAATCTGTTTTTTAAATAATTTGAGAGGGCAAAAAGGGTATTTTGGGATGAAGGAATATGAGAGGCATATAACTATATAAGGAAGTGGATAGAATGAGATACATATGATGATGTGGTTGCCATACAATCAACTAAAATTGAAATTTCCAACTCCTGCTTCATCCTTTGGCCATACTTGTTACTTTTAGGCCATTATATCCAACAAGGTACAATTATGAACTCATTTATCCGAAATCTTTTACAGTATTATTTTGATTCATTATATATGTATTCTTGTGTGTTACTGTTGTTCACGCAATATGTTGTTTTAAATCATAGATTTCACTTGATGTTTGTTACGAATGGTGGGTTATGTGATTTGGGGGAAATGCAGTCTTTGATAATGGCGAAAAAATGATACTTTGTTTTTGTTTAGTGAGTAATGTTTCAGCATGTATATGTGATATGAGCCAATTTTAAATTGACGAACACAGAGTGTGCAATCCATTGCTGATAAACCCTAATTTTTTGTACTATAAATTAGTGAGAATAAAGTCTAGGTTAACTTTATTGTATTCTAATGGTGTTGCCAATTTAGAAAAATTGTGTCATGAGGTTGTTTTCCATTTTCTTGTGGGGAAATGCCCACCAGCTGTTCGATGAAAGTCCTCAATAGAAACAAGTTCATAGTGCACATATTTTCAATTTTATTTGGAATTATTAGTGATAATTAATTAATCTCATTGACTATATTAGTATATTGTACAAAATTAAACCACTATGAACCAACTGTTCAAAATCTCAGTGACTTTAAAAGCCCATCTTTACATTCTAATTGAACTCCTAAACAATTTTGTCAGAGTGGTTACAATTATACATTGCATAATTGGAGCAGAGCAAACGAAAGAAATGTTGTCTTTGCAACAGTTACCTAGTACTCAGGTTTATCTCTTCTCTATCCTGTTGGCCCGTTTCTTGTATTTTCACTTCTAGAAACAAAAGTCAACATCATTTCCAAAGAGGTAGTAATTTTGACGCGTTTACTTATAAACAAGTCAATTCGGGTTATGTTTCATATCTAATGGGTTAAACGGGCCAAGTAACCCAAAGTGTCTATTTAATGCATACAACCTCCTAATTCATTTTATTTCAAAAATTAAAAGTGAGATTATTAGTCTTTCATGTAAACCTGACCTTACCCTTTTTTACCATTAAAAACACCAAATTTTGACGGGCCCGTTATAATCCGTAACCCGACCCGCCCGCCCGTTTTGCCACCTCTAGTTTCCATATATTTATGTAAGTTGACTTTGTGCATCAGCTAGGGTTGTGTACCAATGGTCGGTTCCAAAAAGGTGTCCCATTTATTGTGAGAGCAGAGCAAATATCAGCACCATTAACCTCCCTCCAAGGTAAATATTAAAAATTATTATCTTTAATGTATTTTAAAACTCATGTTATTTAAATTATGCTATTTTAACATGAGAAATATTTCATTGAGGTTAAAAGTTTATTTTTATTTTCATTATTATTGAAGCAATTACTAATTAAAGAAGTGTTAATTTATTGTTTTTACAGATAAAGTTGGTAGGCGTCAAATGCTTTCCACTGGGATAACAGTTACTCCTTGGTTCCTTTTGTCATCCACAGCATGTATGTATTCTTCCTTTTGTCAAAATATTAGATTATTATTATATAGTTTTCATAATTATATTAAATTAATTAGTTAATAATGATGGGTTTCTAAGAGTAAACTTTTGATATGACTCAGTTGGTGCAGAAAACACAAAGGGATTTCTACCAGTTACTGACAAAAAAGATGGCTACTCGTTTATTTATCCCTTTGGATGGCAGGTACAATTATGAAAATTGTAAGGGTATTAATGTAATTTGACAAGTTGAATAAAGTTAGTTATGGTGGTTCAGGAAGTTGTTATTGAAGGGCAAGATAAGGTTTTTAAAGACGTGATCGAGCCTTTAGAAAATGTGAGTGTTAATGTGTTCCCAACAAACAAAGAGGACATTCGGGACCTCGGTTCCCCACAAGAGGTTTGCTTAATTAATAATATCCATTAATTATTTATTTATTATTAATTATTATTAATTAGTAGAATAATATGGTAATCAATCTCAGGTTGCTGAAGCTTTAATAAAAAAGGTTCTTGCTCCCCCTTCACAGACCACAAAACTACTTGCTGCAGAACAGGTTAGAGTTACACTCATAATTATATATATATTTATTTACACAAAATGTTTTCTTATGTTTTTAATATTCTTTATGTATAAAAAATATAAATTAGTTGATTTTTTATTACTTTTAAGCATGATGTTGATGGGAAAGCTTATTACACATTTGAGTTTGTTGCCCAAGCCCCAAACTTCACTCGCCATGCTCTCAGTACAATCGCCATTGGCAATGGTTCGTTATAAACCATGCTAAATATTTTTTAATACTTTTATAAATAGAATATGTATTTATATAAACTAGCTTGTTAAAATAATAATGTTTTTTATTAAGAGTAAATTCAAAAATCCTCTCTCTTGTTTATATAAAATTATGGATTTCGTCCCTCGGCTTTTTGTTTGTCCATCATTTTGAAACTTGTAACACTAACGGTCCTGAAAGAAAAAAGGTCATTAAGTTTTTAGGGACTGTTGATGTTAAGTTTCAAAATTAGGGATATACGTGTAATAAAAATAGTCAAGGGACGAAACCCGTAACTTCCTTCAAACCACAAGGACGATTTATGTAATATATATTATTTTTTAGTTAATAGATTCATTGTAGACACACTACCCAAATAGACCCATTTTTAGGAAAATGGATCGAAATTGGCACCTGTAATTTCTCCATTTTCATGCCTTAAATGTGGTGGCTAAATCATTTTGTTTTAAATTTGTAGGGAAGTTTTATACTTTGACGACGGGAGCAAACGAGAGAAGATGGGGCAAGATGAAAGACAAATTAAACATTGTCATTAATTCCTTCAAAATCTTCAATGTCTAAAGAAATCATCATATTCCTAGCTAACGCTATCCAATTTCCATATATAGTTGAGCATTTTCGTGTTGAATGATCAAATTAAAGCTGTTTTTTGTTATATTTTTAGCCTAATCGATTACAGATATAATGATAGACCTAAACGCTCTAACTAATTTTCCCACCAATACTAACGAACCACTCATGCTCCTCACGTGACCGTTTCATTCATTCATTTATTTACAGCTCATATCAGTAGGGTTCCAATAAAATAAAAGTTTTTTAAACAAGGAACCATAAAGATGCATTTAGTGTATTGTGGAGAGAAATTTGAACCTTTTTTTTATATACGGCACCTTATTAATCATCACTACATACAAACAATATTAAATTTTTTCAGTTTATGATCTCTTATTCATGTTGAAGTTAAAATATTTGTTCCTTTGACCTCCAAAGTCAAGAGTCAAGGAAGAGCTTGTTTTGAGATTTTATATCTCGCTTTAACTGTTTCAGGGAAATAATCATAATCTTGGTACTCACTTGCGGTTACATACTTACATATATCATTTTTCAAGATGCTTCTCATTAGGTTTGCTTATTTTAATAAGAGATGATATTACTTCTAACTAAATCTTCATACTCATTTAATCAATATAAATGTTCAAATCAAAGGATAAGATTATGAAAGAGAATTAGTGAATTCTAAAATTTCAATTATTTTATAGATATGAGAATGAAGTACGTAGGAAACAATACTTATTTTAATTTGTAAAGTTGCTACGTGAGCAAATATGAAGGCAGAATATTATATGAGACGATAGGCATTTTGAGAAATGTATATATCTTACAATTACAATTCTTAATGTCAAAAGTTGCCATAAAATGATGACAAACCACACTCAATATTCAAACCAACAACAAACAATACTTGATTTAATTCTTATATTTTACACCAACAATCAGTTGCTTCCATCACCAAACAGGTAACCCAAGGAAGACCCTCCTCCTGGGGCGGCATGCACCTTCGTTGAAGGACGATCCTGATAAAAAAAAATATAAGCATCCTCAAAATATCAATCTTTTGTTAATTATATAACTAAAGAAAATGCATAAAATAGCAAGATAGTATTAGATGATTCCTAATTCTACCAGCTGACTTTTAATATTTTTTTTCAATTTGGAAAATGCTTTACTAGAAATGACGGTATTCAATATTTTATAGTGAAGGAAGAAGGGGTCGACATTAAGAGTTATGGCTCAAATCAGTTTAAAAAGAGAAATATTAAATAACTAGCTACGTCACTAGAAAATACTAGAGTTATTCTGGGTAAAGCATTTCCCAAATTGCAAAAGTCCATTGCTATTTTTGAAAATTTTGATAGCTGATTGCTAAAATTAGGAATACCTAATAGTAACTTATTTTATGCAATTTTCCCTTATCACGAGTATGAGACTGTATATCTGTAAAAGCTTTGCTTGAAATCAAGACCAGTAAAAAGTATAGTTTGAATAGAATAATACCGTGAGGAAATTGCCAGTATTCTGACCATCAGCTCGGATATAGTTATTAAGCTTGCTACTCTGCACGCCAGCTGGAATCTGTTTTGCAATATCTGGTGGTGTTACAGCAGCCGCCGCTTTAGCTGCTGGTTCAGTGGCGGCAGAAACATGGACCTGGCTCGGTGGTGCCACCTCAGCATTGCCTGTGGCGGGCTTTGGTTCACTGCCACTACCAAAAAGGTAGTTCAGTGAACTCTGGCCCCCACCACTGCTCACACCACGACCCATAATCTCTGCTTTTAAACTTCTAAAACCTCACCTTGCTTATAATTATAATGAAAAAAATATCATAATAAGATAGCAATCAACAATCACCAATAAATTTAGCAAAGTTGTTCAATTCATAAGTTTTCTGCCCAAATTTCAATATCATGAATGCATTAGTACAACTTAAAAGTTCATTTACTCACCACAACCTATGTTTTGGTATACTTGTACGATCTATTTTAAAATTTGTACACTGGGAATTAAGTCTCACTATCACTATTGTGCGTGTGATGTACAAGCTAATATCTTGTTCTCCTAATTTATTAGTTTGAAAAATAGATAAGATCCATCACCGAATAAACACAATCGAAAAGCAATTTTCAATTAATAAAACTGTAAAACATAGCAGCATCATTAAAAGTAAGAAAATGAAATGATTGACAGATACATAACAATTTTGGTTCCGATAACATTTTTTGCTCAAATTCTAAATGTATAAATGCAGATCTTACGATTAAGCACGAATCACAACTCAAAATTACGAAATACAAATGGTATATCAATAGCATACGACAGGAAATGATCAGCGACAGTCATTACAAAATACAAATGGCAGATTTATCTTCAATCGACTAAATCAACTGGAAATACACGAAAATCAAGTAGCAAAATCAGTATTCTAGAGAGAGAGAGTTACCTTGAATGTGGTTTTGGGATCAGATCTGGAACGGAGAAAATAGAAGGTAGAGTCGGGTCCAGACACCAAAATTCGTCCCAATACTTTATTGCTTTTTAATGGGAAAACTGCTGCAGTATATAATTTGGGTTTTGGTAAAGTGTGTTGTAGGGACAGACATTAAAACTGAAAACATTATTTAAAATAGTAAAAAGTAGAGTTTATTAATTTATTCAAGATATATTTAAAAACTAACAATTTGATTAGGTGTAAATTAGGATTCGCTATTCAAGAAAAATTAATTACATGTTAATGTGTATCCCAAGTTCCCAACAACATACGTTAGAAAATTATATAATTTCAAGGGATAACACTAATAGGTTGAATGTGGAGAGACTTTAGTTGGAACAAGTAATAGGTTTGACATCGAAGAAGAAGAATCTGAATAACATTTATAACTAATACTCAACTAGAGTTGTGTTTAAGGAGATCCATCATATTTACTAAGTCTAAAGGAATAAATCTCAACCATAGATCAATAAGATCTAATGGTCAAGATTAATCACATATTTTATATATTGAGTGGTATTTTGGTCATTTTTTAAAAAAATATTTTTTTATTTTTTATTTTAGAATTATTATTTTTTTATTATTATTTTTTTTAAAAATTATTTTTTGCATTAATAATAAATAATGTGATTGCATACTGAATCACATGTGATTGAACTAAAAATCAAATGTGATTTGTAACGACCGGAAATTTCGATTCGTAAGTTAAATGGAAATATTGTGAATTAAAGGTGGTAAATATTTTAATTGAGCCTTGAAGGTGTTAAAATGGGTAAACGATCGGTTATGACTTGCGTTATTTGGAAACGGGTCAAAAGTTGGTAAATGGTAAGTTGGAGAAGTGAAAGTGTAGACCTGCACATTTTCGTGTCACGAAGATTCGAGTTCGTGCCACGAAGTGAGACAAAAACTTGTTTTCGTGATCAGCTGAACGCGAAGTTTCAATTTCGTGTCACGAAGATAGCCCCGCCAAACCTCGTGCCACGAAGAATGGATTTCGTGCCACGAAGGTGACCTGGACAACATAAATCGGGATTTTTGCCATTTGTGCACATTCGAAACCCTAGAACTTTCTCTCATAGTGTGTGTGTGCGTTTTGAGTGGAAAAGTGCTGTTGGAACCGATTTTCACCCTCAATCTTGCAGATTCTTGCTCTATTGTTGAAGTATAAGGTAAATCTCTACTCCTTTTAGTTATGGATGATGTCTTTTGGGTGAAAATGGTGAAGTATGCAAACCCTAGTTAGAGGGTTTGTAATGGGTGATGAAATTGGGTTTCTATAACTTAGATCTACAACATATTGTCAAGGAAAATGTGTTCATATCATGGATTTGATATTATATAGCTAGTTATGAGCTTTATTTGGGGGAAATGGTGGTTTGGGTAACCTACCAAGTTATCTTTGGGAAAGATGACTAAGATGGGTGTAGAACACTCTTAGTAAGTTTAAGAACCTTGTGTTCTTGTTGGATTTGGGTTTTGTTGATAGGAATCTTGAACTAGGGTTTGAGATTCCACCAAGTCGGATGAACTTGGTGGTTAAGAAGGTTATTTTGGTTTGATTAGTGACTAGTTATGGATAATAACTGGAGTATGTGAATATGTTGATGATAGGTCAAGAAGACCTAAGGATTGAAGGTGCTCCAATGGTGGGAAGCAAGGATTCGTGTTGATAAACACGATTTGAATTTAGCTTGGCTAAGGTGAGTACACGAGACTTTTACTGGGTACATAGCAAATGATTTTGAAAACTATAATGTTTTATGAGTCTTTATTAATAAATGTTTTTAATAAAGATATGATTGAAAAGATAAGAAAATGGAAATAATTGACTACTTAAGTATGTCTAAAATGATTGATGATTTCAAAAGAGTTTATGATAAATGAAATTTACTAATGACTCTTTATTAATAGAATGTATGAATAAGGATAATGATTAAGAAAGTATGATATTTAGTTTATTAATAATATGTATTAGTAAATCTAATAACAATGATTTTAGGTATCGAGTATTGTTTAGTAAACAATACTAATAAAGGCAATGATTGAATTGTTAAGAGGATAAGTATTAAGTGACTAGTATAATATATATATATACTATAGTCAATGTAGAGATAAAATATTTATGATTATGAATAATAAGAAGTGAATCTTATTAATGAACTAAATGGTAAAGTCTATGACGATAATGATGAGAAAAGGTAAATGAAATATGATTATATTAAATGAGAATAATATGATAATTAGAATAGATGCATTCTAATTTATGTTTGATTATGAATTGATGGGGCATAGGCCCGTATTTGATGAAATTCAACGTGTGTAACAAAAATATCCGGATAACGATAACCCATTTATGGGGGAGTGAGATTACTACTTGGGGCGGTACCTCCCTGCGCAAGGGTAGTATATCTATGTGAACGATAACCCGACAATAGGGGGACTATGATAACCCGATAAAAAGGGGGATTACGATAACCCGCGAGACGGGGGAGTTGGAGATCTTGGTAAGTTTGGGAGAACCCCAATTACCATGTGATCTTGTGATGATAACTCACATCGGGGGAGTTTGCTTCGGAATGATCCGTGGCGTATGTGATAAAAGGAGTAAGCTTATGGATAGCTTACATGTATGTGATTATGTGATGGGTAATCTTACGGTTAGCTTACTAGTAAATATGAATGGATGATAAGAATATAAGTTGATAATTAATAAGCGAATAAAGAAAAGAAATGAGCATGATTTTTATTATATTTGAGAATGGGTCGAAAACCCATGTATCTCACGATTTTGTCTCACGTACTACTTTGTTTTTGGCTATGTACTCAGGTTCAAGATTGAAGGTTTAGAAGGTCACGATAGAAGTGGCCTAGAGATGTTTAGCTCGGGAGCTTATAGGTAGATCCCGTTATCCTATGGTTATGATATTATCTTTATAACACCGGATTTTATAACTCTGATAAATGTTTTAAGGTTTTTGTTAAACCGTATTTTGGGATATTGGACTTTATAATATTTTTATTCAAAAATATCTTTTAAAAGGTGTTTTAAAAATTGAGGTGTTACATGATTAAATATACAATCACATGTGATTTTACACTAAAATCACATGTGATTAAGTAATACACGTAATTATCAAATAACTATTGTTTTTTAATGAAAAAATAATAAAATAATAAAAAATATTTAAAATAAAAAATAAAAAATAAAAAAGTCAAAAAAATTTTAAGTGCCAAATGACCAAAATACCCTTCATGTATAAAATATGTGATTAATATTGACTATTAGATCTTATTGATGAATGATTAAGATTTGTTACTCGAGAATTCATAAAAATGATGGATCTCCTTTAACATTTCTCTACTCAACTAATATAAATATTTCCTCATTTCCTTTTTTTTGTAAAAACATGTCACATTTATCTATTTTCCCCATTTATAAATACGTAAAATCTATATCTTTTATGTTTAAACAACTTAATATAAGGCTCGTGCCAAGTGTTGTTTAGGTTGGCTCGTCGCCTTCGTTAGTTCGAAGACACCTGCATTGGCACGGCCCGTGTTCAAGCTTGTCGGTTTAGTTGGTTTGATGAAGCGCAAAGGAAAGGAAGAAGGTGACTATAGAGCAAATAAAAAAATTGATTTATTTTAAATTAACGGCTATATAGCCATTAATTTTTAAATTATTTTTTCCATTATAAATACACAAATTCATAAAGTCATTTTAGTCACACTTTCACTAATACAAAAACAACTACGAAAAAATTGGATACAAAAACACTTTCAGATATGTAGGCTTTTGTGGTGGGAATACAGCGGTGTCGATCTAGTACACCCACTCAATTTTATTTTAATTTAATTTTATTTTGTTTATTAAGATGAGGATGATGAAAGAGAAGTTGCTAAAAGTTCAACGCGACTAAGAGCACCAAGAAAACACTTACGTCTGTAGAAATAGATGTAGTGCCACCGACCATTTATCGCATGATTACTTTATTGAGTTACCAATTTACCCACGGGATTACTTCCGAAGATGGTTTCGAATGCGCATGGAATTGTAGTTTTGATGAATATTGTAGTTTTTGATGTTCTATAAAGTGCATTTTAAGTAACAACACACAATATAGTAATAATATTTTTGTATTAGTACACACACCAAATATTATAGTTTTTGATGTTCCATAAACTGCATTTTAAGTAACCACACACAATATTATAACAATATATATGTATTTGTACACACACTAAAACACAACCACTAACCACTCGTCGAAAAGTGAAATGCAAACCTAAACTCGACCTCCGAGTTATATTGGGATACAAGATAGTTAACCATGCATGTATATGGATGATTCACTACAAGAAAAAAGCTATTTAGCGACATTTTTAGTGACATTGAATTTATGTCATAAAATTGCGACAAATTTATTGACATTTTTAGCGATGTTCAAGTCTTCCACGTCATAAATTATGTCATAAAATATACAAAGTCAGAAACTATGTCGTTAACTGTGTCGCTAATTTTGTGACTTGTTTAGAAAGACACCAATCATGTCACTAATTTGTGACTTGCTCAAACAAGTCTCTAACCAAGTCGCTAATTTTGTGACACGCTTAGAAAGACACCAATCATGTCGCTAATTTGTGACATGCTCAAACAAGTCTCTAACCAAGTCGCTAATTTTGTGACTTAGCTCAAATACGTTACAAAACAAGTCGATAATTTTGTGACTTACTTAGAAAGACACTATTCATGTCGCTAATTTGTGACTTGCTTAGAAAGACACCAATCATGTCGCTAATTTTGAGACTTACTTAAAAGTCATCAAGTATATCCTTAATTTGTATTGGTAGATAAATATAACTTATTATATATACTTTTATAAAATTTTATAATAATAAGACATTTTTTAACGTCATTATATATACTTTTAAATATAACGTCATTTTAAAATTTTATCTAACAGACTTATTTAAGGTACAAGTTGCTTATTGTGTAGGGTACAAGTTGTAATGCACGATATTAATTTTCCAATTGAGTTAAAAGATCAGATCTGAAAACTCTCCCTAGCCACAGTCCATTTTCGAAAAAACCCTCTAGTCTCCATGGGCGAATCCAACAGTTGTCTCCATTCCAAGCTGTTGCGTACCACCGCTAATTCTTCTTCGCGTAAGAACTCTTTCGCATCATATCTATTCATCTCAATACCAATTGCTATATGCATCTGTTTGATTGTATGTTTGATTCAATTTCAAATGATGTAACGATATGAAATTTGTCGAGTTTTAGCTTAATCTCATCAGTTTTTTGTGTATCTGATTAAGCTTTTAAACACAATGAGATTAAGCTTGTTTTCATAAGTTTGGAGAATTGTTGCGTGTCTCGTCAGATTGTTGCATTGTTATTGCTCGTTTTCAAAAGTTTGGAGAATTTGTTACTGCATCTATTTAATTGTATTTTTAACTCAAATTTACATGATTTGCTCTAATAATTATGAGATTTGTCGAGTTTTAGTTCAACCTCATAAGATATGTGCTCTAATAGTTATGCGATTTGTCGAGTTTTAATTCAACATCAAAGCGATTGAACTGAGAAGTAAGAATTGATTATGTGTTAAATATACAGTATGTGATTGAACACTTCAATTTTGTTGATAAGAGAGCACTAACAAGTTATGTAGTGAATGGTTCGTTTGTATGCATTATTTTGGGTATTAATTAATAGTTGATATTATGCAGTAACATCCGCTAATTCTATTTGTTTAACAGATCCAACGGCTTAGTCTGAAAAATTTAGTAAGGTGATTTCAAATCCAGACCTCATCTGACCTTGTAAGTTTTACTTTAAATTATAAACTAATATGTACTTATATATACACGTTTATGGATGCCTATTTGCTTAAAAAAGGAAAGAATAAGCTTCTGGAATTTTGAAGTGTACAACTTCTATGACTGAAATAACTAAATTGGGAGCATACAAATAATATTTCTAACAAATAACTTTAATGTAAAAAATAGTAAAAAAAGAAGAAGATAAAAATCAGTTACATAGGAATGTAGGATCCCTTCAATGTATCAAGCAATCCGTTTAAGATTGACTACATGTAAAATTCAGTCAAAAGTATAACTTTTTAGGTGTTTATTTGCATTTGACAAACTAGTTCCTTTTCATGAGCATATGGGAGTATAGATTTTTAAGATAATTTTCTTTTCATGTGCATATTGACTTCAAAACTAGTTTCATACTTGTGTAACAAGATACATATGTTTAATGCAGGCACTTGTACAGTGGTAGGAGTACTTGAAATACTTTTCACACTTTTAAAGAAGGAGTCTCTTGAAATATTAGCTGCTGCATCTACTTCTATAACTTTCATTTCAGTTATAATTGGCGAATTAGGTAACCACTATTATTTATCCTTATGTTTGTTTATTATATGAATTTGGTATGATTATAATTATCCTGTTATATTAAAGGTCGAAAGCGTAGCATATTGACTTCAAAACTAGTTTCATACTTATGTAACAAGATACATGTGTTGACTGCATGCACTTGTACAGCTGGTAGGAGTAGGGGTGTTGATCGGGTAATTTTTTCGGGTATCGGGTAGTTCGGGTCGGGTAGATCGGTTTTTTTCATATATCAAAAATACCCAATACCCGAACCAAATTAAATTCGGGTATTTGGGTATGGGTACTTCGGATAATGGGTCGGGTACGGGTATATCCAATAATACCCAAAAATTTTGCTTAAACTTTTAGTTAACAAAAATTATAATTACCAATCTTTAATATGTAAACTAAAAATTAAATCACGACAATCATTAGAGTTTTACATTTATCAAACTTCAAATAGTGCAAACTAAAAAACCAAAATGCAATTGAATGTAAATAGTCTTGAAAATACATTTATCAAACTTCAAATACTGCAAACTAGAAAACCAAAATGCAATTGAATGTAAATAGTCTTGAAAATAAAAAACACAAAAATCAAAACCAAGTTCAAAATCAACCTTACAAAGTTTTAAGTTTCACAAAATAAACTAATCCATATTGCATCTTCAATTTGACACCTTAATGTTCGTATAAAAAGAAGAAAATCATAACATATTTGTCCTTTGATTCCCATATCAGCTTCTATAACCCCAGATTCCATGTAGCTCTATTACCAAAAATCTATGATTTACCTTCTAAATAAAACCCTTTTAAAAAATTCGGGTATTCGGGTATACCCGCCGACTTAAAATATTACCCGATACCCGATCCGTTATATTTTCGGATTACCCTATACCCGAATGTTTCTACCCGATACCCGAACTACCTGACCCGATCTATCCAAATTCGAAATGGGTCGGGCGGGTAGAACGGGTTACGGTTATTTTCGACAGCCCTAGGTAGGAGTACTTGAAATACTCTTCACACTTTTAAAGAAGGAGCCTCTTGAAATATTAGCTGCTGCATCTACTTCTATAACTTTCATTTCAGTTATAATTGGCGAATTAGGTAACCACTATTATTTATCCTTATGTTTGTTTATTATATGAATTTGGTATGATTATAATTATCCTGTTATATTAAAGGTCGAAAGTGTAGCATATTGACTTCAAAACTAGTTTCATACTTATGTAACAAGATACATGTGTTGACTGCAGGCACTTGTACAGTTGGTAGGAGTACTTGAAATACTCTTCACACTTTTAAAGAAGGAGCCTCTTGAAACATGGGTAAGTTTCATTTTTAGCTTCCTTGTCATGTCGACTACTAAAGTTTTTATTAATTATGCATTTGTACGGGTTGGATTTGTTTGGTATTTTGATTATGTTAGAAATTAAATTTGATTAGAGGATAATAAAAGTATTAATACATATTATCATTGCAAAGATAATAAATTATTTAATTTGACCCGTTTGGCCCATTTGACCCATTTGGCCCGTTTGCTTTTTAACTAATATATCTATGAACAGTTAAATATTGTAGTTTAATTATATAAGTGGTAGTTTAATGAGTTATATGATATGTGGTTTAATATTATATTTTTAACATGTTAAACTTATTCATGTATGTTTGTGTTTTCAATATAGGAACAATACAACGAAAAATTTGGAGATGAAGACTCACTTGATGCAGAGTCGGGGAATGTATCTAATACATACTCAAGATGGGCTGAACATGTTGGTGTAAAAAATGGAAGAGCTTATGGGTCGGTGCTTGATGAGTACATGCTTCAGAATGTCAAAATGGAAGAATCCTCGGTTCACAATGTACCTAATAATGAGCTAGATGATCTCCGAGAGACAGTTATGACCCAAAAACTTGAGCAAGCGCTTCTACGAACCGAGTTGGAAAATTTAAGTTCTACACAAGAGGTCCAGTCACGGAAATTAGATAATTTGGTTGAATCACAAAAGTCTATGGAGCAAAGCATAAGGACTACCATTGCTGATGAAATGGAAAAAACTAGCCGCCAAATTTTAGAAATACTTCGAGGTCTTTAATAGTCTTTTAGCTGAAAACTTTATACTTTTGGATTTGGATTTGGCTTTGGAATGAAATTTGATGACATGTGCTATTATTGGTTTGTGTATTATACATTGATTTAGATATTTGCTTTGATAATAGAATATTTTAGATTATTATGTTTGTGCTTTTATATTTAATATATATTATATATTATAAATGGGAATGGGATGCTAAAAATGAATTGATATTTTTTTTTGTAATAGTGACATTTTTAGCGACATGAATAGTGACTATTAATAAAAAAAATAGTGACATTTTTAGAGTCGTAAGTAGTGACTTTTGATAAAAATAGTGACATATTTGGCGACATGGATAGTGACTATTTATATAAATAGTGACATTTTTAGAGTCGTGAGTAGTGACTTTTGAAAAAATAGTGACATTTTTAGAGTCGTAAGTAGTGACTTTTGATAAAAATAGTGACATTTTTAGCGACTTGGATAGTGACTATTGATATAAATAGTGACATTTTTAGAGTCGTGAGTAGTGACTTTTGAAAAAAAATAGTGACATTTTTAGCGACTTGAATAGTGACTTTTGATAAAAATAGTGACATTTTTAGAGTTGTGAGTAGTGACTTATGATAAAAATAGTGACATTCTTAGAGTCATAAGTAGTGACTTTGGATAAAAATAGTGACATTTTTAGCGACTTGAATAGTGACTTTTGATAAAAAATAGTGACATTTTTAGAGTCGTGAGTAGTAACTTATGATAAAAATAGCGACATTCTTAGAGTCATAAGTAGTGACTTTGATAAAAAAAATAGTGACATTTTTAGCGACTTGAATAGTGACTTTTGATAAAAATAGTGACATTTTTAGAGTCGTAAGTAGTAACTTTTATAAAAATAGTGACATTTTTAGCGACTTGAATAGTGACTTTTGATAAAAATAGTGACATTTTTATCAAAAGTCACTACTAGCGTCTCTACTATTAGAGACTCAATGTTGAATGTCACAAAAATAGCGACTTCTTAGTAGTGACTTTCTGGTTGATGTCACTATTAGCGTCACTAGCTTCAAATATGTCACTAATGATATCACTAATTGTGTCGCTAAAAGGGCTTTTTTTTGTAGTGATTGAGTAGTCCATGAAGATTACATATAAAGGTTCACGTTAGCCAACCTTTGAGATGGGATAATATCGAGTGGTTTTGTTTTCTTTAACGACATTCCAAATTTTGCAGAGAGGTCGAGTTTTTCACCCTCGGGCAAGCTCCAGTCAAACGAGTGCAAGAGCGAAGCCAAGATAAACATTTGCATTTTCTCAGCTAATGGGATACCTGGACACACTCTTCTCCCAAATCCAAATGGGATGAACGTTAGATTGTTCCCTTTAAAATCCCATTTGTTTGCCGACCCTAAACTAGTCAAGAACCTCCCAGGGTTGAATTCCAAAGGATTATCCCAGTACCAAGGATCACGTTGGATTGACCAAACATTGAGAAATACGGTACTACCCTTTGGGACGGTGTATCCACCAACCGTGCACTCTTGGCTTGGCGAACGTGGCACTAGAATAGGGCCTATAGGGTGCAACCGGAGTGTTTCCTTACACGTTGCTTCTAGATATTTTAATTTCGGGAGATGAGATTCTTCAACGATGTTGTTTACCCCGACGATCTCTTGAACCCTTTTCATCACCTCATGGTTGTTGATAATCTCGGCCATGACCCATTCTATCAGTGTTGCCGTTGATCCCGTTCCTGCAATCATGACATCCTAATTGATCCAACAAATCACTTTAATTAATTAGCCTCAAATCAAAATATAATTAGTATGATCAAATCCACAAAATATATCTTAATTACCAGAAGAAGTGACTTTATTTGGGTGATGGTAACCGATTTTGAATCTTCTTGGTCCTTGAGCTCTAATAAGGTCTCTAAAAAATCTTTCTTTCGATGCTCTTTGAGATGTTTTGGAGTTAAATTTGATTCGATCTTCGATGATGTTTTGGAAAATTTGATCCAAATCATTAAGTAACTTCTTCATATCTCGCTCGATACCTTGTAGGTCAAGCCATGCAAGAATTGGGAAGAAATCAGACAAATTCGGCTGTCCTATAATCTCAACCATCTTATAAGACATTTTCTGAAACTCGGGTCCAAGATAGGAATCCTTTGCCCCTTTATTCCAAACCATGGTTGTTAACACGTTTGTCACCAACGAGAAAGAAATCTCGCTTATATCGACCATGGTCCCGATTTTACTATAAACAAAATTGATAGTTTTTTTAACTTCCTCTCGTCTATAAACACTAGGCGCTTCAAGATTCTTGTTGCTTAGGACTTCATGGACTAATATCTTACGAAGGTTACGCCATAACAAGTTGTTGGAAAATGCTACATCTTGACCTTGATAAGACATTATTGAGGCGGCAACGGTTGGCTTGCGGTGAGAAAACGTCTCGTCTAGGTCACGAGACACCACCTTTGCTAGCTCGGCGGTGTTTATCACCACGTGAAGCTTGCTTCCGACATAGAATTTGAATATCGGGCCATATTTTCTAGCCATGGTGGTAAACTCTAGGTGCACTTCACGACCAAGAAATGGAAGGTATCCGATAATTGGCAAGGAAAGGGGACCGGGTGGCAATGATGGTGAGTACGAACGAAAAAGTGTAAATATGTACCACAAAATAGCCAAGATTACTAAACAAATGGTGACAACCATTGGAGTAAGCTCATATTTGTCGATGATGCTCGTGACTATGCTGATTAATTGTGTCATTGATGTAGAGTAAAAACGACCCAATTGATTGTGGGGTACTACGATATACAAGTCGATTGCAACATTTATAGCCTTGAAGTTACGTCATGATAATGTATTTTAAGGTACTTTTTTCTTCTTTTATGTTCTAATTCGAATGTACTATCTTTCTTTTATTTGTGACAATGGTAGTGGTTAAAATGTTATTATCGTACGTTATTTTAATAATCTTAGTTCTCAATTGTTGACTAACAAGTATTTTTTTAGTACGTATGTTTCCATTGGATCTTAAATCACACATTTGTTCACGGTAGTAGAGCCATTTTGAAGATTTTTAGGGGAGTTTGGCATGACGTAATAATAGAATTCAATTATGAAGGAATTGAATTCATTTAGAATTCAATTAAATTCCGTTATGCGTTTTATTACAACTTTTCTAGCTGGAATTCAAATTCATATTTATGCATTATTTTTAATTTTTTTAGTTTCTTTTAGATTTTTATTTTTTAAAAATTTATTATTTATTGAATTTTTTTTAAAATTTTAAAATTTTAAAATTTTAAAATTTTAAAATTTTTTTAAATTCTTTAAAATTTTAAAATTTTTAATATTTTTTAAAAACCTTTTAATTTTTTTAAAAAATTTAAAATTTTTTAAATATTTTTTAAATTTTTATTTTTTTTAATATTCTTGAATAATTTTAAAGACTAAAGCATACAAAATATTCAAATTTGTTAGTTCACTAAAGAAACATACAGTAAAATCTCTTTAAATTATTACTCGGTAAATTAATAAACTCTCTAAAATAATAAATTTATTTGGTCCCGACTTGGGTCATTATAAAAGATTTCCCATCGATAAATTAATAACTCTTTAAATAAATAAATTTCTCAAGTCCCGACCTTATTAATTTAAAAAGTTTTTACTGTAATTGAATTCATAAGGTATCGGGACGAATTTCAATCACAACGAATATTGTATTTCGAAATTACGTCGTAAATGAATTACGAAAAAAAATTCATCCAAACGTCCCTCCGTAATGTAACTGAATTATAATTACGGAAGATTACGTCAAAACAAACGAGGGACTTAATGTATTTTACTCAAGAAAATGTTTATGTATGATAAAAGTTAATTATGTTTTTATCAAGCTATATGTTATACTTCCTCTAATTCAAAATAAGTGATACATTTTAGGTTTCACGGTTTTTGAAACAAAAGATTATAATGATGGTTAAATAAAATTAATTGGATGGTTAGTGGAGAATGAGTCCCACACATTTTGAATAAAGTGGGGTTAATGATGTTTAAAAGTAAAAAGTAAGGATAAATGAGTCATTTCACTTTTTAAAGTAGATAGTTAGTGGGTGATGGGCCCCACTATTTATTGCCAAATAAGGTAATTTTTTAAAGTGTATCACTTATTTTGAATCGGAGGAAGTATATTTATTTATCCAAGTAAATATGTACCACTAGTCAATTAATAGCTCATTATTAATTCTCTCCTTATAAATTAATTCACTGTAACCCACAAGACTAATTCGTATGAACGTACTATACGAATCGTCTTTTCGAGTGTGGTTGTACTTACTATTCGATTTAAAGGATCGCACAGATGTGACCCTTGAGTGCCTTGTGATGTTGGATCATCCTCATAGCATGCTAACTGTGCACATAAATCTTAACAGATTCACACTTGTGCATGTCATACAGTATATGATGACAATGCCTAAAGCGGCCGTAAACATGTATTTTTAGGTTAACCATAGGTCTGTCAAAATCTGAAACGACACGACAAAAATATACGAAACGAAACGAAATTGGGACGAAATCAAAATTCGAATTCGTGTTCGTGTCATGTGAAAAAAACATGATGTCGTGTCGTGTCTTGTTCGTGTTAAAAAATAAGCACGAAATTGACACGAAATTAACACGAGAGTGACACGAAATTATTATAAATTAATATTTAACCTATGTAATTAAAATTATCATGGGCTGGCCCATTAAAATCAATTAACACCACGTGAGCAATCACTTAATTCTCTAGGGTATTCAATATTTCAATCTAAAAATATTATTGAATGGATTTGACATCTTGGTTGAATCTCGTGATCTTTCTGATGCTGAAATTCAGATAGTCAAGTCCGGTAAATTAAAATTAGCGGAACTAGAGAGGTATCAAAAAATCGATTTGAAGCAAAGATCCCATATCAAATGGGCGGTAGACGGTGACGAAAACACTTCTTTCTTTCATGGTACCCTAAAGAACAAAAATAGAAATAATCGCATCCATGGCTTGTCAATTAATGGTGATTGGATCTCTGACCCAACAACAATCAAATCGGAGGTACATCGTTTTTTCAGTGATAAGTTCACTGAATATTGGCCGGTAAGACCTAAGTTCTCTAATCCGCTATTTTCAAAATTATCCGCTATGCAAAGTGAGGCTCTTGAACAGCCTTTTACGGTAGAAGAAATAAAGTCGGCAATTTGGGCGTGTGGTAGCGAAAAAGCCCCGGGCCCCGACGGTTTTACTTTGAAATTCTTTAAAGTTAACTTTTGCACCTTAATTGATGACGTGATGGCCTTCATTAGGCTTTTTGAACGTACGGGGTCAATATCGAGGGGTTGCAACTCCTCTTTTATTACATTAATCCCAAAGATTAAAGACCCGGTTAATTTATGTGACTATCGTCCAATTTCTCTTATTGGTTGCATTTATAAAATACTATCCAAGGCACTTTCACAAAGGCTTAAATTGGTGATTGATAGTGTTGTTGGCGAATCACAATCCGCCTACATAAATAGTAGGAATATATTGGAGGGGCCCCTTGTCATTAATGAATTATGCTCTTGGGCGAAAAACACAAAACAAAAGATGATGTTATTTAAAGTTGATTTTGAGAAAGCTTTTGACTCCATTAATTGGGGCTATTTGGATTCGGTACTCGAGCAAATGAACTTTGGACTCAAATGGCGTAGTTGGATTCGTGGGTGTTTGGCATCATCTTATGCTTCGGTCCTTGTAAACAGCTCTCCGACCAAGGAATTTCATATTACAAAAGGAGTTCGACAAGGTGACCCACTATCTCCATATCTATTTATACTAGCTATGGAAGGACTTAATGTTGCTATGAAATCGGCTTGTGACAAAAAGATTTTTCGAGGGCTAAAAATCGGTGCAAACGGGCCTTCGATCTCACACTTATTTTATGCGGACGACGTTATTTTTGTCGGTGATGGTTCAAGGTCTAACTTGGCGAATCTCGCCCGAATATTAAAATGCTTTCATGCTTCATCCGGCTTAAAAGTAAATTTTCACAAGTCCAAGGTGTTTGGGATTGGTGTCACACCTGCATAAATCAATTGTTGGGCAAACATTCTTCATTGTGTTCCCGGCACACTCCCTTTTATATACCTTGGAGTACCGGTTGGCGCCAACATGAACTTAAAAAAACATTGGGTCCCGGTAGTGAACCGATTTCAATCAAAGCTTTCCGGTTGGAAAGTTAAAAATCTATCTTTTGGTGGTAGATTAACTCTTGTTAAATCGTTCCTAAGTAGTCTACCCCTATACTACTTCTCTTTATTCAGAGCACCATCGTGTATTATTGAAAATCTCGAGCAAATTAGAAGAAAATTTCTTTGGGGAGACATGAAAATTTGTTGGGTTGCTTGGTCAACCATTTTGGCAACCAAAGAGAACGGTGGGTTAGGAGTTGGCTCGTTAAAAGCTCAAAATTTTGCTTTACTATCAAAATGGTGGTGGCGATTAAGAGATGGAAAAGATTGCATTTGGATGAGCATTGTCACGGCAATACACAACTTGAGGCGAAAGCCGTTTCACACCATGGCGGCGGGTAAAATGAACGGTGTATGGGGTAATATCACAAAGGTTTTATCCAATTTATCCACTATAGGGTACTGTTTTTATGATGCTTTTGAAATTAGAATCGGTAATGGCAAATCATTGTTATTTTGGAAAGACAAGTGGCTAGGTGATGATACTTTACAATCAAGATTTCCAAATCTTTATGACATTGAAAAATTAAAGTCATGTCGGGTATCTGATCGTTTAACTCTTTCCGGCTTTTCATGGGAATGGATTCATGGTTTAAACAATCAAACCCTTGTGGATGAGTTCTGCTCTCTGTTGCATCTTGTGGTTGACATCAGACTAAACAATAACCCCGCCACTTTAGCTTGTAAGGTCTCAAATGACGGCTCGTTCGCAGTACATCACATTCGGAGATGGATAGACATCAAACTTACCACAACAGGTTACTCCAACATGCCTTGGACGGGATATGCTCCTATCAAAGTCAAATGTTTTGTATGGCGGGTTGGGATGGGTCGTATACCGGTGGCTAAAAACTTGGAGAAAAGGGGTATCACCATTGGTTCATGCATCTGTAATATTTGTAAACATGGTGATGAAGATGTTGACCATATTTTCATCCGCTGCCCATATGCCTTGAGTGTTTTAGCATGGATATTCAAATGGTGCAACCTACCACTTCCTTCTTTTAATTCAGTGGTGGATTTAATAGAACATGGTATCAAATGGGGTAAATGTCCTAAGGAAAAGAAAATTATAACAACAATTATCCATTGCTCTTTATGGTGTATTTGGAAGGTAAGGAATGAGGTGGTGTTCAACAATATTCACAAATCATTCTCAATTGCAGCCGGCGATATTATCTCAACCTCTTATATGTGGTTGAAATATAGGAGTAATTTGTCATGTAATAGGGTTGATTGGGATGTTTCTCCGTTGTTGTCTCTTTTGTAATTGTTCCCCGTCTTTAGCGGCTTGCTAAGTCGGTTTTTTCTTAATATATATTTGTTGTTTCCATAAAAAAAAGTTGGCAAATGGGGAAGTGGAACAGTTTGGTTGGAACTCGAAAATCTGGACTAGCATAGATTGCAATCAAAGAGCACATAACACGAGATTTCTCTTATCAAGCATTAAAGTTTTGAATAGATGAAGCGTCCGATTCATTTCCCTACTGAATATAAGTGAAGAAGCGTCCGATTTGTTTTGAATAGAAGAAGCGATTGGATTCCAAGAAGCTACCATTGTTTTGCACAGTAAGTTCTGAAGTTTCTTCATTATAGGATTTTTTTAGTTATTAATTCAAGTTAATTACATGATGATTATAAGTTCTGCACTTTTAAAGTTTATTGATTTTGCAGTTACTTCAACTTTTGGATAGAAGACCTATTTGTTGGAACAGATCACAGTTCAACTTATTACTGATGCTGCAGTTAGTACTGATCATAGTTATTACTGATGAAGACTATGGTTGTTACTGATGGGGCAGAAACACTTACTACTGATGAGTTGATACTGGTGAAGACTATAACTAACTTACTACTGATCATGCACAGAATGAAGATACTACTGATCATAGTAGTTACTACTGACGTTGGTTTTGGACTTACTACTGGTTACCAGAGTTACTACTGACGATGCTTATTTACTACTGGTGATTGGTATTACTACTGGTACACGTTTGGGAAGCATATCAAGTCCGAGATCTTCACAGAGTTAGTTATAGAATGTAATTCAATGTATATCTTTTATTATTCGATGTAAATCAAGTCCTAGAATAACTAGGGTAAATAGTTAGGCTTCAAAGACTATTATAAATAGTTCCTTACGAATTGTAAACGTACGTGTGTATTGTTAATCAATAATATACATTGAAGCTTTTTGTGAAACTGTGTTCTTAATATTATCGCATATTGTTCTTACAGTTCATTGTTCTTAATCATATTGATATAGTGTTAATCCGCTGTAACTTCTATCATCAATTAGATCTAAAGGTGTTTATTAACTAATTCATAGTTAATCGATCCTGACAAGTGGTATCAGAGCATATTGGTTCTAGATCTACAAAATTTTAAGAACAACAAAAAGTTTTAATATTTTAAAACACACAGATTGTTAATCATGACTGATAACAATGAAAGTACTCAAGCTAATAAAATCCCTATACTCACTCCCAATAACTTTGGGATGTGGAAGAATCGTATTAAGCAATACATGCTTATTACTGATTATTCCATGTGGGAAGTTGTTATTGAAGGAAACAAAATTGTTCCTGGTCAAGCAACAAGTTCTGCAACTGAAGCAGACAAACTCAAGTGTGAAAAGGAGAAGAAAGACAGAGGGATAGAACTCAAAGCTCTAAGCACTCTTCTACTGTCCATTCCTAATGACTATCAACATCTCTTTGTTGAATATGATGATGCAAAGGTGTTGTGGCAAGCACTGGAAAAAAGATTTGTTGGCACTAAAAGCACCAAAAGAAACATGAAGTCTGTACTGAAGTAGGACTTTGAAAACTTCAAAGGCCAAAAGAATGAATCTCTATCTCAAACCTTTGATAGATTCAACAAACTCATTGGTGAACTAAATCAAGTTGGTGTGAAACCTGACAATGATGATGTCAACAGAAAATTTCTCAGATCTCTTGGAGAAGAATGGTCTATGTACACAGTCATATATAGACAAGGTGATGCCCTGGAAGAAAAGGAGCTGGATGAATTGTACAATGAGCTTAGAGTGTTTGAATCTGAGGTAAGCTCTAAAACTCCTAATGTGTCTTCAAATAATGCTGCTTTTGTGTCTAGTACATGAACAGGTCAGGAAACTGCAAAGGCTGCAGATTGTGAAGATGCTGCAAGAGAATCCTTCTTCACTAGTCATGTGCATACTGCACTAATTAGTGATGATTTGGAACAACTGAATCCTGATGATCTTGAAGAGATGGATCTTAAGTGGAAGATGGCTATGCTGAGTCTAAGAACCAAAAGGTTCTTAAAAAGAACTGGTAGAACAAACCTGAACTATAACAAAGGTGACAAGGCTGGATTTGACAAAACTAAAGTCAAATGTTACAACTGTAACAACCTTGGGCACTTTGCAAAGAATGTCCTCAGCCAGACAAAAGATCAAACTCAACTGCTCTTGTTTCACAACAAGGACAAGGTTATGACTGGAGCTTTCAAGCAGAGGAGCATGCACAGGATCAAGCTCTCATGGCTTTCACTGACTCTCCTACTAAGGTACCTTCTAAATCTTGCACTCCTGAATGTATTAAAGCTTACAAAGATTTAGAAAAACTTAATAAAGAAACACTTGAAGAGATGATTCTAAATAGAAATAGAAGAATTGAATATAATGGTTGTATAGCTGATCTTGAAAATTAAATTAAAATTTATAAAATAACTGATCAAAAGATAAAAGAAGAATTGCTACAAACAACTTATGAAAAAGAACATTTTGAACTAAAATTAAAAGAAAGTTTGATCAAACTAGAAGAATGTCAAATGGAACTAGAACAAAATAAATTAACCATTAAAAAGTTTGAAAGAAGTTCTCAAATTGTTAATGAATTAACAAACAACCAAACCACTGAAAAAGTTGTGCATGGAGTGGGATATCATGCTGTTCCACCTCCAACTAATTTTATTCCTCCTCTTAAATCAAGCACAGAAAGAATTTTAGAAGATTTAAAAATGTCAAATAAAACTGAAACTTGCAATGAAACATCTGAGTCAAATGATTCTTCTGATGATGATCAAACTACAGACTCAATTGAATTTACAATTTTTCAAACTGAAACTACAAACTCAATTGATACAAGTTTTCACACAGCACAAAGTCCAAATGAATCTCCCAAATATAATGCAGAAAATGTACCAAAAATTTTAAGAAGGGGAAATCAAAGAAACATGAATCAACTCTTAGAACAAAGAAAATCTATAAGTGCTAAGGATAAGAAATTAAAATGTGTTATTTGCAACAAAGTAAACCATTTAGCAAAGGATTGTCACTTCAATCCAATCAACTGCAAAGAGTTCAAAGAATTTCAAAATTCTAAAGCAAAAGCAAAAACACAAAATTCAAAAAATACTACTGATCCTTCAGTAGTAAATAAAACAAAATTTAAAAAAACTAAAACACCAAAATTTGGAAGAAATGCACCAAGGTTTGTGCAAAATAAAAGAGTTGGAAGCCCAAAGAACAGCAACTATTTCAAAAATAATGGAAAAACAAATCAAAATAAACAATATTTTAACTTTTCCAACACCAGTAGAAACTTTACCAGGTTTACTACTGGTCATAACCCTAATTACAATGCTGTTGGATACCAGTATCAAAACACTACTGGTAAAAACCCTAATGTTAAAAATACTACTGCTGCCAAACCAAATGCTAAAAACACTACTGGTCATTCTAAACATGGTAAGTACCCAAATACTACTGGTCTATCAGTAGTAAAGTATACAAAAGCTAAATATCATGGGTATAGAACAAGATCAGTAGTAAACTCAGACACCAGTACCAAATCTAAAAGGGGCAGTAGTAAAACAGAACACCAGTACTAAAAAGGTATGGGTACCAAAAATGTTTAAAGTTAACTGTTCTAAATCTGATTTCTCAAAGGATGAACCCAAGACATATAAAGCTTGGGTTCTCAAACATAACTAATCCTTTACTTACTTGTGCAGAGCATTCAGATCCCTGAAGAAGGTAGAACATGGCACATTGATAGTGGATGCTCAAGGCACATGACTGGAAATCTGCAAATTCTTAAAGATTTCAAGTCATTTGATGGAGGATATGTGGCCTTTGGTGAGAACCCAAAGGGAGGTAACATTTCAGGCAAAGGTACAGTTACTAATGGTAAGATTACTTTTGATGATGTATTTTATGTAGCCGAACTAAAATACAATCTTGTCAGTGTGTCTCAAGTATGTGATAAAAAGAACAAGATTCTTTTCACAGATATTGAGTGCATCATTCTTTCTCCTGACTTTGTCTTAGATGAAAAATATGTAGTTTTGAGAACTCCAAGGAGAAACAATGTGTATTGCCTGGATATAGGGGGAGAACTCATTTCTTCAAATTAGGTCAACTGTTTTATATCCAAGGCAAACACCACTGAATCAGAACTTTGGCATAGAAGGATGTGTCACACAAACTTTAAAAACATAAACAATTTAGTAAGAAAGAATTTGGTAATTGGACTACCACAAAAACAATTCATGTGTGATCATCACTGTGTTGCATGCCTAAAAGGTAAACAACATAAGTCTTCTCATAAGTCCAATATGGTAAACTCTATTTCTGTTCCTTTACAACTCTTACATATGGACCTTTTTGGACCTACAAATGTAATGAGTATTGGAAAGAAACAATATTGTCTTGTTATTACTGATGACTTTTCCAGATATACATGGGTTTTCTTTCTCAGGACAAAAGATGAAACAAGTGAACTCATCAAGAACTTAATTGTTAAACTGGAGAACACATCTGATCAAAAAGTTAAAGCCATAAGATGTGATAATGGCACAGAATTTAAAAATACTAATTTAATTAACTTTTGAGATCTTAAAGGTATTGACAGGCAATACAGCTCACCTAGAACTCCTCAACAAAATGGTGTAGCTGAAAGAAGAACTAGAACCATCATTGAAGCAGCAAGATCAATGTTAGCAGACTCAAAATTACCAATCACTTTCTGGGCTGAAGCTGTTAATACTGCATGTTATGTACAAAACAGAGTATTAATAGTTAAGCCACACTACAAAACACCATATGAACTTTTTAACAAAAGAAAACCCTCTATAAGTTTTTTAAAATCATTTGGTTGTCCGTGTACTATTCTGATTACAAGAGAACAAATTGGTAAGTTTGACTGCAAAGCTGATGATGGAATCTTTGTGGGATACTCTACTCAAAGCAAATCATACAGAGTGTTCAACAAAAGATTAAGGATAATTGAAGAAAGCATCAATGTATCCTTTAATGAGAATGTTCCTAATGAACAAGGAAATGGTCCAGATTGGCTATTTAATATAGACAATCTAACCAAATCCTTTAACACTAACATGGATTTAAATGCAGGTGATTCAAATTATCATACCCAAAAGAAAGGAACATCATCTTTCAATACTGGTCAAGAAGAGATGAGATACATAGTAGTTGATACTGTTCCCACAGTTAATACTGAGGACAGTAATAACTCAAACTCTGGAAGCAGTAGTGAGTCAGATAATGAGGACAGTAGTAATTCAAATACTACTGAGACCAGTAATAGTACTCATAATACTACTGTTCCTAGCAATAACCTAAATTCTGTAAACACTACTGATCCAAGTAACAACCTAAATACTACTGACTCCAGTAGTAACTATGAACCAGCAAATGATGATGAACCAAACATTAATGACAATGAAGAACCTCAAGAGGAACAATCTCCTGAAGCAAATGAGTCCAATCTTGAAAACCAACTATGTGTTGATAAAGTTCATGGCACTAGAACTGAAAAGAATCATCCTTTGGATCAAGTGCTTAGTGATGTGAACTCAAGCATGCAGACAAGAAGCAAATTACACAAGAGTCTAACTGCAAACATGTGTAATATAAGTTTAATTGCTAATGAACGTAGGTTTGAATGCTTTCTGTCTCAGGATGAACCAAAGAAGATTCAACAAGCAATGAAGGATTCAAACTGGATTGAGGCAATGCAAGAAGAACTCCTTCAATTCAAATTACAAGCTGTTTGGACACTTGTACCTCTACCTAAAGGAAAAAGAGCCATTGGAACAAGGTGGGTCTTTAGAAACAAGAAAGATGAAAGAGGTATAGTGATCAAGAACAAAGCCAGACTTGTAGCCCAAGGATACACTCAAGAAGAAGGAACAGACTATGATGAAGTATATGCCCCTATTGCTAGAATTGAAGCAATTAGGATATTCCTAGCATATGCATCATACAAGAAGTTTAAAGTCTATCAAATGGATGTAAAGAGTGCTTTCCTGTATGGAAAAATTGAAGAAGAAGTATATGTCTGCCAACCTCCAGGTTTTGAAGATCCAAAACATGGTGACTATGTATTCAAACTAGACAAAGCTCTATATGGCCTACATCAGGCACCAAGAGCATGGTATGATACATTGTCATCATACTTACTGAAGAATGATTTCAAAAGAGGAGCAATTGACAAAACTCTGTTTACAAGAAAGGTCAAAGATGATATATTTCTGGTACAAATCTATGTAGATGATATCATCTTTGGATCAACAAATGATTCATTATGTAAAGAGTTTGAAAATCTCATGCAAATCAAATTCAAGATGAGCTCCATGGGTCCAATGAACTTCTTCCTTGGACTCCAAGTCAATCAAAGAACATATGGTATTTTGATAAACCAATCAAAATATGTTAAAGATATCTTGGAGAAGTTTGATATGAAAGACTGCAAGAGTGCAAGTACACCAATGGAAACGCACAAACACCTACATCCTGATGCTGAGGGGGAGGATGTAGATGAACACTTATACAGATCAATGATAGGCTCTTTGATGTACTTAACTGCATCAAGACCTGACATTATGTATAGTGTTTGTGTGTGTGCAAGATATCAAGCAAGACCTAAAGAACTACACTTGCAGGCTGTCAAAAGAATAATCAGATACTTGAAAGGCAAACCATCACTTGGTCTATGGTATCCACATGATTCACCCTTTGAACTCATAGCCTACACAGATAGTGACTATGGAGGTGAATGTCAAGATAGAAAGTCCACTACTGGTGGATGTCAATTCTTTGGATCAAGACTGGTGTCATGGCAATGCAAGAAACAAACAAATGTATCAACATCAACTGCTGAAGCAGAGTATGTAGCTGCATCTGCTTGTTGTGCTCAAGTACTTTGGATTCAAAACCAGCTGCTAGACTTTGGTATCTCTATCCTTAAAACTCCTATTTTTATTGATAATCAAAGTGCTATTAGTATTGTGAACAATCCAGTAAAACACTCTAAAACTAAACACATTGAAATAAGATTTCACTTTATAAGAGACTGCAATGAAAAGAAGTTAATCAAAGTAGTTAAAATTCATACTGACAATCAATTAGCAGATCTTTTTACAAAAGCATTTGAGGTTTCTACTGATGTCACTACTACTGGTGTATATTAGGTGTACATAAATACTACTGGTAAGACAGTACTACTGGTATCCACATATACTACTGGTCTTGTCTGCTAGTGGTTTCTACTGATGTCTATAGTTACTACTGATGTCAAAATCCTTAGTTACTACTGACGTTTTTAGATACTACTGACATTTTCTTACTGGCATCTAATTTACTACTGGTCTTTTAACTATCAAATTACCAAACTAACCCTTATGAAAATAGCCGTTGTGTTATGATTCGAAGGGCAATTATCTTCTCATCTAATTTACTGCAGGATAAATCGTAAGATATAAATAGATGAAGTCGATTAGTTTAGCATTATCTTCTCATCGATTTGCTAAATCCTCTCGATAAACCCTAACTCACGATCATAAACCCTGCATCAGTAACAAAATTCTTGCTTATTTCTCTCGAATCAAACGATTAAAAATCATAACATCAACAACAATGGCAACTATACAATCTCTTGATATTCAAACAGATCTTAAATACTCAAAGTTTCACAATATGTGTGCATTCCTAAAGAATCCAGACGGTACAAAAGACTTTCGTCCAATCGTACAATTCTTAAATAACTCATACATCAAGTTTGCTTTAACTGTAGATCCAAAAGCATATCAACAACACTTGGTTGATTTCTGGACAAATGCTGAACGAACCGAAGGGTCGACCATGTCAATGATCAAATCAACCGTGGATGGCAAAACGGTCACTATAACAGAACAATCCATCAGACACCATCTGCAACTACATGACGATTCAGGTATGTTTTCTCTTCCTAAGGAACACATTGTTGAAATTTTAAGTAAAATGGGATATGAGGGAAGACTTGACATAGTCACTTTTCAAAAGGGTCTTCTCTCCCCGCAATGGAAATTTCTTGTTCATAATATTCAACATTGTATTTCTCCTAAAAGAAGTACCTGGAATGAGTTTAACAAATCAATAGCATCTGCTGTTGTTTGTTTATGCACAGACCAGATATTTAATTTTTCAAATATGATTTTTGAAGGTATGTTGGGAAATCTTAGTGCTTCAAAATTTTTAATGTATCCCAGATTTCTTCAACATATCTTAAACTGTGAATTACAAAACTTGTCAACTCCCAAAAACATTTTTATAATTCCTGAGTTGAATAAGAAAGTTTTCTCTAATATGAGAAAACAATTTAAATTTTCGGGCAAGGAAACCCCTCTGTTTCCTAACATGATCAAAGATCAACAACACATTGGAGAAGGTTCAATCCAAGATACAACCCAAATTGAACCTCAACCCACTCTATCACCCCCAAATGCAGCCCAAACACCTCCCCATATAGTCACTCAATCACCAACTCCTTTAGATGTCCTGAATGTGTCCCAGGAACATGGTTTAAATCTGCAGAGTGCTACTCTTCACTCTGTAGAAGACCGACCTTTGACCAAATCAATCCAGAAAAATTATAAAAGGAAGAAATCTTCCTTAAAGGACACCAGGGGACAAATTGAGTCAAACCCCAGGGTCCAAGAGTTGTCCTCCAAGGAGGAGAGAGGACATGAGGAAAGGGCTCTCACTACTGATGCCCCAAAGGTGGGTGCACAGGATAGTGAGAACATCACTAAGACCCAGACCTCGGCAACTCTCAGTGATGACTCTTTTGAGGAATTACTGAGAGGACCCCGGTGCCAAGAAGAGAGTGTCCAAACAACCCATTTCATCACCAAGAAGTGATGAGGGTAGACCTGAAACTGTTGAATTGACGGAAACGATGGAAAACCTTAAAGCCAATGTACCTGTCAGTGAGCCCGATGATCTTGCTAGATGGAGTGAGGGCAGTATTAAACAAACACAATTGACGGATAGGTTGGGATACCTTGAATCCACTGTACATGACTGCCTTAAATATCTCACCAATCAGGGAAAAACAATGACAGTAATGAAGAAGCATATTAATACCATCAACAAAAGAATGAGATTCTATGAGCACATGCTTCATCAACAAATAAAGATAATAAGGAGACTGAAGAAGAAGATTGATAATAGTGAAGCTCCACCAGTTGAGCTCACTAAGGGGGAGAAGGACAACATTCAAAGTATGATTGATGAATCAATTGCAGCAGCAGTAACTTCTCTCCTCAATCTAAAAGAAACAAAAGTTGATGAAGGCCAGATTAATAATGATGAAGGCCTAGAAAACATGGATACTACTGTTGAGCCTACTACTGATGAACCTATAGAAGAAGCATTAGTAATTCCTACTACTGATATCATAGCAGTAGTAAATCAAGAAGAGGAAATAACTGCACCAAACACTACTGATGCCCTATCAGTAGTAACTCCTGAAGTCACACCAGTAGTAACTACCTTGGTTACTACTGAAGAGGAAGATCTAAAGCTCCCAGAGCTAATTGAAAGAGAACGTTTTGAAATCATCACCAAACCACCAACACCTGATCAACCACTTATCATACCTGACATTGATGATAATGTGAACTGGTTTGAAGTTGATGAATGCACACTTCCTGAACATCCAAAAATTCTTGCTCAGAATGAACTTAGCTTATTTTCTCCATCAATAATAATCAGAGGTGTTCCAGACATGAAATACATTCCACCTCCACCTTCAGCTTGTATTGGAAAGGGTAAAGAAGTTTATGATGAAGATTACCCTAACAGAGCACTAGGTCACTACATGGTAAACAAAATCAACCTTGTCAGAGCTGATAAACACAATCTAGATGGAAGGTGAAGCACAAGAGATATTTAGAGAAAGTAGCTATGTATCAAGCTCTTGAGGAAAAGAAAAGGAAGAAATCTCAAGAATCAGAAATACCTGTTCAAATAACAGATATCCAGTTGGAAGCTCAAAAAGCAGAATTCAAAAGACTTAGAAAAATTGAAGAAGAACATATAAAATGTCTTGAAGATCTGGTATCTGAATGCAAGAGAACAAAAAGTGAATTAGCAGATGATGTATTTGAACAGAAGACTAATATGATTGAATTTCTAAAATCAAAAGGGCACAGTGCAAAGTCCTTTGGCAGAATGAACATGATCACAATTGTAGAAAAATATTGTACTGCCAAGAAGAAGGATTTGGCTTAACAAGAAGCTGAAGAAGAAAAGAAATCAAAAGCCCTAATTCCAATCAGTCCAAGATTAATTAAAACTGGTAGTATATCAACTACTGGTGAATCCTCAACTCCCTAAATTAAGAAAAGAAAGGTTATTACTCAAGAACAAAGTGCTCAAAAGAAGTCAAAAACAGAACAAATTATTCCTGTTCTTGAAGTACCTGTTGCTCCCATACAAAACAATCCAATCATCAATTGGAGAGTTATGCCAACTAATGTAATAGAAATTGTAAGGGAAGACAAAGCAGTTCAAAGATTTACTGGATGGTTACCATTGATCAGATCATGCTCAAGAAGTGATGTTATTAAACTTCTGATCATTGGAAAACCAAGGATGTCAAACAAATCATGGAAAGAATCTGGTGCTGGATATTTAACAAGAATGATTGATCCTGCATTTTATCCAGACAACTACCCAGAATTATTTACAAATCCAGAAAATATATATGCTTGGAATGTAATCCCAACTGCAAATATGTATTTCTTTGAAAGATCAAGCAAAAGATGTGAGCTTTACTTGTATGAAAAAGAATATCCACACTCTGAAAAGGTTATGTATCAGATATTCACAAACTCTATGATGAAACCATATGATGCTGTAATGTTCCAGAACAAATTGAACTATTTTACAAAGAAAAACAACAAATACATTATTGAGCAAAGACATCAACAGAATCAAAGAACCTTAGAGAAAAGAAAGAGGGAAGAAGAAGAACAAAAGAAACTTAATTGATTGAAAAAAATCAATAAGTTTAGGGGGAGATTGTTGGAACAGATCACAGTTCAACTTATTACTGATGCTGCAGTTAGTACTGATCATAGTTATTGCTGATGAAGACTATGGTTGTTACTGATGGGGCAGAAACACTTACTACTGATGAGTAGATACTGGTGAAGACTATAACTAACTTACTACTGATCATGCACAGAATGAAGATACTACTGATCATAGTAGTTACTACTGACGTTGGTTTTGGACTTACTACTGGTTACCAGAGTTACTACTGACGATGCTTATTTACTACTGGTGATTGGTATTACTACTGGTACACGTTTTGGAAGCATATCAAGTCCGAGATCTTCGCAGAGTTAGTTATAGAATGTAATTCAATGTATATCTTTTATTATTCGATATAAATTGTGACGACCCGAAATTTGTAAATAAATAAAATATGTAAAAATATGATAATTATGGATAAATCATATAAAACACGCGGAAATTGGTTTCGTGTCGTTTGGAGACCGAACGAGAAAGTTATGGGCGAAAACGGGTCAAGACACTTGACAAAAACTGCAGCCCAGCTGCCCTAAGGAGTTCGCGTCGCGAACTCGGAGATGGCGATCGGGAAGTCGGGCCAGGGAGTTTGGCTATCGGGCGTGATGTAGTTAGCGATGGGTTAGCGATCGCGATGTATTGGAGGCGCATAGTTAGCGACGCGAACTCTCGTCGCGTCGTGAACTATTGTCTGGCAGCATTAAAGACGGATTTGAGCTCATTTATTGCCAAGATCAAACCCTAGTTTCTCTCTTCAAGTGTGTGAGCGACTTTGAGTGTAAAGCTTCGATTGGAACTGATTTCTTGGTCAAATCTTGTGATTCTTCACTCCTAGTTGAAGATTTAAGGTATATTTTCAATCCTTTGTAGTTATAGCTTTAGATCTATGGGATTAGAAGCTTGGGGTTGAAACCCTAGTTCTTGGGGTTATAGATTATGGTGATATAAATGGTGTATACACTTAATAGATGGTATATTAATAAGGAAATCAAGTGTATGGTTAAGATTTGTAAGAATCTTAAGGGTTGGTTAAACCTAGGGTTTGGTAAATCACCATATTTGGGGGAAATGGATTGATGGGTGTTATCTAGAGGTAGATGAACACATTGATAGTAGATTGTGATGTTGATCATTGTATGATCATTGTTTAGGCTTTCGGTGACATCTTGGAAAGTCGGTGAAATTGTGAAGCAAGAGCATTGGTGTCAAGGACACAGTTGGAGCATCTTTATTGCTAAGGTGAGTACGTGTGGACTTTACTGAGTACATAGCCTATGATATACATTTTTATTACTTGTGTTATGGTCTATTTGCCTAATTGTGTAGACTAGTAGTTGATAGTTAGTTATACCAATGATAGTATTGAACTAACTTGTTTGATGATAGACGTGATAGCCGAGAGCTAGATTGACATAACCATCGAGTTATGATATGGTGAGATGATGTGATGATTCGGGGGATCCCCGGTCATGAGGTATGGAATGGGGAGCATTTGGGCGGATCCCCATCGGCCCATTCCATGATAGTAGTCTTGCTAACTGGAAGTAGTCCGGCGAGTAAGGCAGGTATTGGTAGATTGGGCGATTCCCTCTTGCCTTTACCTTGAAGCTTGTTAACGCGGGGGATCCCCGGTTAATAAGTTAATGTGGTTCTAGTTGGTTGGGGATGTCCTAACAACTAGGTATGATTGCTAGGAAAGCAAGGTATTAGAGTCACAATAGGGTGACTAGACAGATGGGTGATAGCTTATGAGTTTGTTTGTTTGTTTGATTGTGATTCGGTTGTTATCATTAACGTATGGGGTCTAAACCCATGTAGCTCACGAGACGTTTCTGTCTCACGTACTCCTTGTTTTGTTTTGCTATGTACTCAGGTTCGGGATCGAAGACTTAGGTACGCATGGATAGAGATGCGGGACCTAGAGTAGAAGAACTTTAGATTGGATTTATGCTTAGCTTTGGTTTTGATATATTTTGTAACACCAAAACTTTATACTCTGATTCATACCAAAGGTTTTTGTAAATCCATATTTTTGGGATAGTTCTTCTATTTATGAAAAATGTTTTATTTTGGGCAAATATTTTGTAATTAAAAATTGAGGTGTTACAACTTGGTATCAGAGCTATAGTTTAAGTGAATTAGGTTGGGTGACCATCCTAGTCTTAGACTGTAGCATTAGGAATATAAGATTCCTTAAGATCATAGGTTGACCTTGAGACTTTATATTAAGTTTAGGGTTGAACCTAGGGGACCGATGAATTTGATATGATTTTGAGTATTGAGTCGTACGCGACTAATGGGTTGTACACGAGGTACTAAATGTTTAATGTCTTTCGTATAGTCTTGATCGAAAGAAATGGTGAACACTCGTAGAAGTGGGAAAGCCCCGGAGAACCGGGAGGAGGAAGTACCTCCTGTTGAGAGGGTGGGTGAGCAAGAAAGTCAACCATCAATGCATCGGGTTGACGAATCGGAGGTCGGAGCTAATAGAACTCCGGTGACCATGGCGGATCTCCAAACCATTATCGACCAAATCAAGGGAACGGTGGCCGAAGAAGTGCACCGTATTATTGGAGACCGTGAGAGGTCGGGTGGAGACCGGGAATCCGAGGCTAAGTCGGATGAGAAAACCGGAGGTAGTGGCACCGGGGAGGGGAAGTCCTCCACGGGCGGCCAAAGTGATGCTAGGGCTAGGCCCGTTGTGAAAGAAGGTTGTTCGTTTAAATCCTTCATGGCTTGTAAGCCAAATGTGTATACGGGTAGTTCGGACCCGAAAGTAACGATGAGGTGGATCCGAGAAACCGAGAGGGTTATCGGAAGTAGTAAGTGTAAGGATGTTGATATGGTGACGTATGCGTCACAATTGTTGAAAGAAGATGCCATGGTGTGGTGGGATATTGTGTATGAGACCCTCGGGAAGGAGGTGGTGGAAAAGATGTCGTGGGATGAGTTCACCACGAGGTTGAAAAAGAAATTTTGTCCCGAAAGGGATTTGGAAAAGATGCATGAAAAGTTTGTGACCCTTAAGAAGGGTGATATGTCGGTGGAGGAATATTCGAGGGAGTTCACGGGATTGCTCCCGTTTGTTGCTAAAACCTACTCGGATGAGAGGTTGAGAGTGGTTCGGTATGCTAGCGGGCTACCGTGGGATTATCAATTGGAAGTGAAAAGGGCGGTCTCACTAGATGAGGCTATTAGTGCCGCCCGGTGTGTAGAGGAGGTAAATGAGGCACGTGTTGCCGAAAGGGCCCATGTGGGCGAGAAGAGAAAAGCCGAGAGTGGCTCGGGTACTTATAAGAAGGGGAAGTTCACTTCGAGCTTCTCTAAACAAGGAAGTGTTGGCTCGTGCAAGAAGTGCGGGAAGACTCATGCCGGCGTGTGCCGAGGGGAGTCGAAAACTTGTTATAATTGTGGGAAGCCGGGGCATATGGCCCGTGAATGCAAGTCAAAATCATTGGCCGAGATCGAGTGTTTCTCGTGCCACGAGAAGGGGCACTATAGCAATGTGTGCCCAAAGAAGGGGATGGAGTCGATGGTGTCCACGGCTCAAAAGAAAGTGGAACCGGCGAAGGTGAAAGGGCGGTCCTTCCAACTTACTCGGGAGGAGGCGAAGGAGGCACACGATGTGGTGTCAGGTATTCTATTCATTAACTCCTTGCCAACTCATATTTTATTTGATTCGGGTTCCAATTATTCGTTTGTGTCTTATGAGTTCGGTTGTAAATTGAATGTATCGTCCGAAAAGTTAGATGAAATGTATGAGATAGAAGTAGCCGACGGGAAAACGTCTATGGTTGATTGTATTTATAGAAATTGTGAAATAGAAATAGACGGTAGAAAGTTTAAGGTGGATTTGTTGCCCATGGGAATTAGGGCGTTCGATGTGGTTATCGGTATGGATTGGTTGGGTATGCACCAAGCCAAGATTTTGTGTGGAAAGAAAATTGTGTCGATTAGGACACCCGAGAACGAGAAAGTGTATGTGTATGGGGAGAAACGACATCACATGCCTAATGTGATTACCGCCATTAAGGCGAGAAAAAGTATATCGAAAGGTTGTACATCGTTTATTGCATATGTATTAGATGGCCGAAAGGAAAAGAAGTCAATGGATGATGTCAAGATTATTCGGGATTTTCCCGAAGTATTTCCCGATGACTTGCCCGGTTTGCCACCGGAGAGACAAGTCGAGTTTAAGATTGATCTAGTTCCGGGGGCGACGCCGATTGCTCGTGCTCCATATCGTTTAGCTCCCACCGAAATGCGGGAATTGATGACCCAATTGCAAGAATTGTTAGATAAAGGTTTTATTCGTCCGAGTTCGTCACCGTGGGGTGCACCGGTGTTATTTGTTAAAAAGAAAGACGGTTCGATGAGAATGTGTATTGACTACCGAGAGTTGAATAAGGTAACTATTAAGAACCGTTACCCGTTGCCGAGAATTGACGACTTATTCGACCAATTGCAAGGTGCTAGTTATTTCTCAAAGATCGATTTGAGGTCGGGTTATCACCAAGTTCGGGTGAAAGAAGGCGATACCGAGAAGACGGCTTTCCGTACACGTTATGGTCATTATGAATTTCTAGTGATGCCGTTTGGTCTTACCAACGCACCGGCTATTTTTATGGATTTGATGAATCGGGTTTGTAAACCGTTTCTTGATAAGTTTTTGATCGTGTTTATTGACGACATTTTGATTTATTCAAAAACCGAAGAAGAACACGAAGGTCATTTGAGACTTGTGTTAGATGTGTTAAAACGGGAGAAGTTGTATGCTAAATTTTCAAAGTGTGAGTTTTGGTTGCGGGAAGTGCAATTCTTAGGTCACGTGGTGACGTGTGATGGTATTAAGGTTGATCCGTCCAAGATTGAAGCGGTGTCAAATTGGGAGCCTCCGAGGACTCCTACCGAGGTTAGAAGTTTTCTTGGATTAGCCGGTTATTACCGAAGATTTATACAAGATTTCTCGAGAATCGCGATTCCACTCACGAAGTTAACGAGAAAAAGTGAGAAGTTTGTGTGGGAGAAGAAGCAAGAAGAGGCGTTTAAGTTGTTAAAAGAAAAGTTATGTAACGCGCCGATCCTTACGTTACCGGATGGTATGGAAGACTTTGTGGTTTATAGTGATGCTTCAAATCAAGGGCTCGGTTGTGTGTTGATGCAAAGAGGAAAGGTGATCGCGTATGCCTCGCGACAATTGAAGAATGCGGAATTAAGATACACGACACACGACTTGGAATTGGCGGCGATTATTTTTGCCTTGAAGTTGTGGAGACATTATTTGTATGGCACTCGGTGTACGTTGTACACGGATCATAAGAGTTTGCAATATGTGTTTACACAAAAAGACCTTAATATGCGACAAAGAAGGTGGATCGAGTTGATTGCCGATTATGATTGTGAAATTGTGTATCACGCGGGTAAGGCGAATGTGGTGGCCGATGCCTTGAGCCGAAAGGTATATGAAAACCCGAACCGAGGAATTTTATCACGTATAGAAGTCGTCTCGAGCATCATCGAAAGAATCAAGAGTGCCCAACGAGAAGTTATGGGAAAAGACGAGTTAAGACAAGAACGGTTAGGTAAAAACCAACATTTTCTCGAAAATGCACAAGGGTTGAAGACCGTAGGCGGCCGTATTTGGGTTCCTAAGTTCGGTGGTATCCGAAAAGAGTTGTTGTATGATGTGCACAAATCGAAGTATTCGATTCACCCGGGAAGTACAAAGACGTATCAAGATATGAAACGGGTTTATTGGTGGCCCGGAATGAAGGCGAGAGTGGCCAAGTATATCTCTAAGTGTGCCACGTGTGCACAAGTGAAAGCCGAGCATCAAGTACCGTACGGGGTAGCTCAATCATTGATTGTACCGGCCGGGAAGTGGGAAGATATAACTATGGATTTCATAGTGGGCTTACCGAAGACGAGTAGAGGTCACGATGCCATTTGGGTCATAGTTGACCGGTTGACCAAGAGTGCGTTATTTCTAGCAATTCGGGAAACATTGCCACTTGAGAAGTTGGCTAAGTTATATGTTGATGAAGTCGTTCGACTCCACGGGGTTCCGTTATCGATTGTGTCCGATAGAGACGCGAGGTTCACCTCGAGATTTTGGCGGTCATTACAAGAAGAGTTGGGTACAAAGTTGCGGTTGAGCACGGCTTATCACCCGCAAACCGACGGTCAAAGTGAAAGAACAATTCAAACGGTTGAAGATATGTTGAGATCGTGTGTGTTGGATTTCGGTGGTAAATGGGATGAACATTTACCGTTAGTCGAGTTCTCGTATAATAATAGTTATCACTCGACTATCAAGATGCCGCCTTATGAGGCGTTGTATGGTAGAAAATGTAGAACTCCATCTTGTTGGTTGGAAGCGGGAGAAACGAAACTCACGGGTCCCGAGATCGTGAGAGTGACAAATGAAAAGATTGGTATTATTCAAAACAACATGAAAGTCGCCCAAGATAGACAACGAAGTTATTCGGGTTTGAAGAAAAGGCCATACGACTTGGATGTCGGTGATATGGTCATGTTGAAAGTGTCACCTTGGAAAGGTGTGATGCGGTTTGGTAAGAAAGGAAAGCTAAGTCCAAGGTATGTGGGACCGTTTAAAATATTGAAACGGGTCGGGCTTCAAGCTTTTAAATTGGAACTTCCACCCGAGCTTCAAGGTGTGCATGACACCTTTCACGTGAGTTATTTGAAGAAGTTTATCGGGGAAGTTGAGAATATTATTCCATTGCAAGAGTTGCGGGTTGACGGCCCGAACCGGTTGATTGAAGAGCCCGAGGCTATATTAGAAACGAAAACAAAGAAGCTTCGGAATAAGGAGATCGAGTTGGTATTGGTCAAGTGGAAGCATTCTCTTGGACCAAATTTGACTTGGGAAGTCAAAGACGAGATTCGGAAGAGGTACCCGGATTTCGTGAACTATGATGAGATTCCGAGGACGGAATCTTCTTAAGGGGTAGATAGTTGTGACGACCCGAAATTTGTAAATAAATAAAATATGTAAAAATATGATAATTATGGATAAATCATATAAAACACGCGGAAATTGGTTTCGTGTCGTTTGGAGACCGAACGAGAAAGTTATGGGCGAAAACGGGTCAAGACACTTGACAAAAACTGCAGCCCAGCTGCCCTAAGGAGTTCGCGTCGCGAACTCGGAGATGGCGATCGGGAAGTCGGGCCAGGGAGTTTGGCTATCGGGCGTGATGTAGTTAGCGATGGGTTAGCGATCGCGATGTATTGGAGGCGCATAGTTAGCGACGCGAACTCTCGTCGCGTCGTGAACTATTGTCTGGCAGCATTAAAGACGGATTTGAGCTCATTTATTGCCAAGATCAAACCCTAGTTTCTCTCTTCAAGTGTGTGAGCGACTTTGAGTGTAAAGCTTCGATTGGAACTGATTTCTTGGTCAAATCTTGTGATTCTTCACTCCTAGTTGAAGATTTAAGGTATATTTTCAATCCTTTGTAGTTATAGCTTTAGATCTATGGGATTAGAAGCTTGGGGTTGAAACCCTAGTTCTTGGGGTTATAGATTATGGTGATATAAATGGTGTATACACTTAATAGATGGTATATTAATAAGGAAATCAAGTGTATGGTTAAGATTTGTAAGAATCTTAAGGGTTGGTTAAACCTAGGGTTTGGTAAATCACCATATTTGGGGGAAATGGATTGATGGGTGTTATCTAGAGGTAGATGAACACATTGATAGTAGATTGTGATGTTGATCATTGTATGATCATTGTTTAGGCTTTCGGTGACATCTTGGAAAGTCGGTGAAATTGTGAAGCAAGAGCATTGGTGTCAAGGACACAGTTGGAGCATCTTTATTGCTAAGGTGAGTACGTGTGGACTTTACTGAGTACATAGCCTATGATATACATTTTTATTACTTGTGTTATGGTCTATTTGCCTAATTGTGTAGACTAGTAGTTGATAGTTAGTTATACCAATGATAGTATTGAACTAACTTGTTTGATGATAGACGTGATAGCCGAGAGCTAGATTGACATAACCATCGAGTTATGATATGGTGAGATGATGTGATGATTCGGGGGATCCCCGGTCATGAGGTATGGAATGGGGAGCATTTGGGCGGATCCCCATCGGCCCATTCCATGATAGTAGTCTTGCTAACTGGAAGTAGTCCGGCGAGTAAGGCAGGTATTGGTAGATTGGGCGATTCCCTCTTGCCTTTACCTTGAAGCTTGTTAACGCGGGGGATCCCCGGTTAATAAGTTAATGTGGTTCTAGTTGGTTGGGGATGTCCTAACAACTAGGTATGATTGCTAGGAAAGCAAGGTATTAGAGTCACAATAGGGTGACTAGACAGATGGGTGATAGCTTATGAGTTTGTTTGTTTGTTTGATTGTGATTCGGTTGTTATCATTAACGTATGGGGTCTAAACCCATGTAGCTCACGAGACGTTTCTGTCTCACGTACTCCTTGTTTTGTTTTGCTATGTACTCAGGTTCGGGATCGAAGACTTAGGTACGCATGGATAGAGATGCGGGACCTAGAGTAGAAGAACTTTAGATTGGATTTATGCTTAGCTTTGGTTTTGATATATTTTGTAACACCAAAACTTTATACTCTGATTCATACCAAAGGTTTTTGTAAATCCATATTTTTGGGATAGTTCTTCTATTTATGAAAAATGTTTTATTTTGGGCAAATATTTTGTAATTAAAAATTGAGGTGTTACATAAATCAAGTCCTAGAATAACTAGAGAAATAGTTAGGCTTCAAGGACTATTATAAATAGTTCCTTACGAATTGTAAACGTACGTGTGTATTGTTAATCAATAATAATTGAAGCTTTTTGTGAAACTGTGTTCTTAATATTATCGCATATTGTTCTTACAGTTCATTGTTCTTAATCATATTGATATAGTGTTAATCCGCTGTAACTTCTATCATCATTTAGATCTAAAGGTGTTTATTAATTAATTCATAGTTAATCGATCCTGACACTATTCGAGATGGTCAATCTCCCAAAGAATAAAGACTAAAGAGAGACTAAACTTTTAACAAATTTCTTTTCATCTCTTTTACTAAACGCAACGTACAATATTTAAAGTAATAAAGACTTCCTAGTAACTTAAACACTAACATACATGGCCTAATATTAAGGAAAACATGGGAAGATGCTTTTAGTTGATATCATAGATAAATAAACTGCCATATGAAGAATTCACGTGGCTTTTTGTGGTAGAATTAAACTTCCTAATTTTTAGCTCCATTTCCTTGATAACTATGCACGTATCACTTTCTTATTATCTTAAATGTATAAACTGTTCGATTAAGAATGAAATTCGTTCATTTTTCATATTTGGCCCAGTTTCTAATTTTTAATAAGTGGAGATGAGACGAAATTGATGTTGCGATGAGTTGAACTAAGTTTATACCATTACCATCACTTTTTGTGTCTTGGATCACTGATGTGATCAGAATATAATTTGGAGAGGTTATCATTTATTGGACAAATAACTCTTTTGCAGGAACAGGTGAAACACAAACTCTTTTTCTTCAAAAGTTCAACATATAGTTTAAAAGGAAAAGGATTGATTTTGCTAGGAAGATATGTGTTTTTATCTAAATTCGGTTTTTGCTAATATATACTTTGGTGGTCCATGTTATCTGTTTTTGCTTCTAGATATATATTATCAAGGGGTCCGGATCCGGAGAGGAATCAAAAACCGGTGAGGATTGCGAGGACTCCAAAATAAACCCTAAAAATGATCCAAAAGAAACTTTTTTCAAAAAAATTTCTTTTTTTGAAACATAAAAATCGCAGCCTATAAGATCTAAAAAAATAAAAAATGATAAAAATGATTAAAAAAAGATGGATCATAATAATGATCCAAAAAAAATATGGATCATTATTATGATCTACAAAAAAAAGTGGATCTTAATTTTTTTTTTTTAAATTTAGTAATAATCATGGGGAGTTATATATATATTTTTTGGAATTTTTGAAATTTTTTTGAGGTGCCTTCGCGAGTCCTCATCATTTTTGGAGTCCTCACCGGATCCCACTTCTATTATCAAGTTAGCTAGTATGAACATAATTTCCTCCCATTATTGTCATTTAAGATAGTATAGTGATCAGTGTTAGGACTAGTTTTGAGCATTAGAGATGTATTTAGACTAAGATTAACTAGTTAAGTGGTAATTAGAATAGGAGGTATAAATACCATGTGTGATGACTTGTTTTGTAAGCTTTCCTCTCATTTGAATAGAATTACACTTTGAAAGCTCCTTCCCTCCATCTTCTTCTCTCTCAATTACACACACTAAAACACACACTTGATCTTCAAATCACTATGAATTAGCTTGATTTCGATTGCATTAGCTCTCTCAATTGGTATCAGAGCATAAACTCTCTAAGAGTAGATCCAAATTCGTGATGATTTGATCAAGATCTGAGTTTTTGATTGAAAAAGTTGTGTTCGTCACTTGAAATTTAATTGTCAAATTTTTCGTTTGGAATTGATGATTTGATTAAGATTCGTGTTTCTCCATTGATTCTAATAACAATAGAATCAAATTTCGATCAATTCAATCAACAACTGATCATGATTCAGTGATTTTTGTGCAAACGTTGAAAAACTCAAAAATTGTCTGAAAATCGAAGAATTCGAGCTGTAGTGTTATGGATTGAGGAATACTATTGGATTCGAGTGTTAGGAATTGATTTTCGAGCAGTTTGTGATTGGAATCAATGGTTTTGGTTGAGAATTGAGCAAACTAGGATCAATTTGGTGAGTTTTTGCTGTTCTTCGAAAGTTCTCGGCCTCAAGAAGGTTCTCGACTCGAAGAAGGTTTCCGGCTCAAAGAAGGTTTCCGGCTCGGCTCTGTGTTCGGCTCGAACAAACACTGTTCTCGGCTTCAACTGTTCTCGGCTCAAAGTGTTCGGCTCAGCTCGAACCAAACACTGTTCTCGGCTCAATCAAGAATTCGGCTCAAACAAGTTCTCGGCTCGAACAAAACACTGTTCTCGGCTCGGCTCAAATCAAAGAGTTCGGCTCAAAGATCTCGGCCCGAAGAGATTTTGAATTTTTTTTTTCTCCCAAAAGTGCTATTCAGTTTCAATCATTTCAAAATGACTTCAAAAGATGCTCTTTCGATCGGATCTGATCTCAAACCACCGGTGTTAGATAGAGGTGAATATGCTCAGTGGAAAATACGATTTCTCCACTTTATTAAACATCAGGAATTGTCAACTGAAATTCTTGATTCTCTTGAAAATGGAGTGGCTGTATTCTATGAAGATGTTATTGCTGCTCCAAATGCAAATCCTCCAGTTCTTGGTGGTCGAACTCCACTTCCTCCTGCTCGATATAATGCTCAACAAAAACAACGACCTAAAGCAGATTTACAATCTTTTTCATTCATGCTTCAAAGTTTACCAAATGAAATCTATAACAGCTTAGATAGTTTGGAAACCGGAAAAGAACTCTGGGAAGAAATACGAAAACAAATGGAGGGTACTCTTTTAGGAAACAAAGCGAAAATGGTTACCACTTTAAATTCCTATCAAACATTTAAAGCTACAACCGGGGAAGATTTGGAAAGCACATATCATCGTTATTGTAATTTGTTGAATGAACTCCGTCGAAACAATCTGAAAAAGGAACATCTTGAGATAAACATCAAGTTCATCAACAGTCTACTTCCTGAATGGGCCATGTTTGGTAACAGCGCAATGCAACACAAGGATCTTCACTTGATTGATGTTCATGAACTTTATGAGTATTTACTACAAAATGCACCCATGGTGAAAGAAATAGTCAAAACGAGACAAGATACAACAAATACTCAGGATACTCTTGCACTTCTTACAAAACGACATCAGTCTAACATATCTGGTAAAATGAAAGAAAAATCAGATGAACCTGCAACTGATATGAATGATGACATGGAAAATGAACTGCAACAAGTCCTGCAAGCAATGTCCCTCATCTCAAACTATCAGAAAAAATGGTACTCCAAGCCAACAAACAACAATCTGAGGTCTTCATCAAACTTTAAGTCTGCTCCATCTGCTGCAACCTCTACGGATAAACCAACTATCACACCTTTGGATCCTAAAAAGAAATGCTATAATTGTGGAATTGCTGGTCATTTCTCCCGTGATTGCAAGAAACCAAAAGTCCGTGATTCTGAGTATTTTAAACGGAAGATGTTGATGGCAAAGCAAATCGAAACATGAAAGGTGTTATTAGCTGAAGATCTCCAGTGGATGGAAGATTCAGATCCTGAGGATGAAGAGCATTCAGCAAATTTATGTTTTATGGCAAGGGAAAATGCTGAGATTTCTGATCGATTCAATTAGGAAGCCAACAAGGAAATTGAGGTAATCAACTCTCTCTTATCAAATTCTGATTCTAATTCTGATATATCCATAAATCCTGATACTGGTTTTGTTAAAATTCAAACATCTGAACTTGATTCTTTAAAACAAGACTTTTTACTTGAAAAAGATTTAAATGCTCAACTTCAGGAACGTTTGACTGATTTAGAAAATGATCATGAAAAATTTATTCTTCATGCTGAACAACTTGTTCAACGTATTCAACAAAATCAAATTTTCAAACAAGAGAATCAGTATTTACAAAACCAAGTATCAGAATTGAAAAATCCAGTATGAAAATGAAATCCAGAATCTTTCTCATACAATTTCTGAAAAAGAAATTAAAATCACAAATCTTAAAAGTACACAAAATTCAATATCAACTGATCGAAATGATAAATATTACAATTTGTATATTGAAACGTTTCATGAATATCAAATAACTAAAAACTGGTTGGAACGTAAACAAAAGGAATTCGATGAAAATGAGGAACAATTTAAATCCTTAAACGATCAAATCAAAGAACTTTCTGAAACCTTACATGAAAACAACATCAAAACATCACGGGAATTAAATAATTAACAAAATGACATACATCAACTTCAAAATGAGAATATTCAACTTTCTTCCCACATCAAACATCTTGAAGAAATTATCGCCAAACGTGGACAAACTGATCAAACCATTCACTTGAACAAACCAAAGGACTTCAAATATTTCAATTCAAGAGAAGGGCTAGGAGCTGATAATCCAGAATATCTGAAAAAGGCGTGTGACGTGCTTCCAACTTTGTATGACTACAAATACATGCATCTAGATATTTGGCAAAGCTTCCTTCGAATGACAGATGAGGAAGTAGAGATTGAGATCTTTAACAGAGCTAAAAAGGAGAATGCACAAATTAGTTTCAACTACACTGAATTAAATAAAACATATGAAACTAAAAAGCAAAATTTTGAAAATGATGATTATTTTCCAATTGTTACACCAGAAGCATTTGAACTTAAAGGAAATGTTGTTATTCAATAAAAGGTTACACCAAAGATTTATGTACCTTCTCTAATTCTAGAAAAGAAAATTTGTCAATTGGAAACTGAAATTGATGAAACACATAAGGCTTTTAATAACGAAAAATCAGTTTTACAATCCAAAATTTCTGAATTAGAAGACAAACTTGTTGAAATAAATTCTCGTTCTGTTCCATGTCAATTTAAAAAACCTGCAGTGTCCCTCAATGCTACATGTTCCACTAACAAAATTCTAGTTATTTTAAAAAGAGTTCCTAATTCACCTGCTTTAACTGTTTCAGATAGAACCTTAGAGTCCAAGCTTAAGAAGCCCATGCAAGTTGGAGCCAAAGTAGTAACTCAGATTAAGAAGTCTAAGTCGTCCAGTTCTAGTATGCTTAAGTCCAAGGAACTTAAGAAGTCTAGTTCTTCTTCGCGTTTAGTCTCTTCTTTTTCTGATTCAAATAAATGTAATAACTCTTCAGATTTTATTTCTCCAAAAACATTGTATGGAAGTGTGTATGATTCTGCAATTTATCGTCCTGTTAATCATTCTGTTAATGGTTTAAATTTGATGGTTAAAACAGATAAAAATGGCAAAAATGTTTATTTTGATAGAAAAACTAATAAACCAATTTCTCAATATGATACACGATATTTTGTTAGAAAAGATGCTTCTTGTGGCCCTCGACATGATATTCTTCATAAAAATGGTTAAATCATTCATTCATGTACAATTTGTTTTTCAGAACCTTGCAAAATAATACTCTCTCCATCTTTAAAATCTACAATAACACATTCATTTCCATCAATTTCTGCACCTAAATCTTCGTCAGTTCGTCGTCTTGTTTATCGAGTCGTTTCTGCACCTAAATCGCCAAATTCCGGTTCCTCGACTCCATCTCACAAACCAAATCACAAACCATTCAAGTTTGAAAATATAAATGGATTAAAAATGAAGAATCAAAATGGATTCTACAATCCCCTGTGAAATCCTTCGAATGGGCTGTTAAATGAACAACAAAAGAACTGCGTCCTTGCAGTTCTCCAACTCTCTGAATTAATCACATAATCACCACTACATAAAACATATCTTACTAACCAATCAGGACTCATAACTGATTGGGTACCTAAATTGTTTTAATTGTTTTATGTAGAATACATGGTATCTCGATTCTGGATGTTCACGACATATGACTGGTAATAAGGAATTATTAACCAATTTTCGAGAAAAATATTTGGGAACTGTTCGTTTTGGAAATGACCATTTAACAGCTATCATGGATATTGGAGATATCATTCGAAAAAATTTAATAATCTGTAATGTGACCTATGTTGAAGATATTGCTCACAATCTTTTCAGTATTAGTCAATTCTGTGATAAAACGTTGGAAGTCAATTTTCGAACAAAGAAGTGTGCTGTTCGCACTTATGAAGGTGAAGAACTACTCACCGGAAAACGTGAGACGAACCTTTTTACTATCAATATTAATGACGTTGTCCCACTTGAAGAAGTATGTTTGGTGTCAAAAGCAACGTCAAATGAATCATGGTTATGGCACCGTCGTCTATCACACCTTAATTTCAAAACTATCAACAAGTTGGTAAAAGGTGGCCATGTGTCTAGTCTTCCAGATGTTTCATTTGATAAAGATCATCTTTGTGCGTCTTGCGAAATGGGAAAAATGACTAAAAAATCTCATAAGTCCAAACCAGTTCCAAGTACTTCCAAACCGCTTGAATTACTACATATGGATTTATGTGGTCCCATGAGCGTTCAATCAATAGGTGGAAAACGGTATGTATTGGTGATTGTTGATGATTACTCACGATATACATGGGTTCATTTCTTACGTACAAAAGATGAAGCTGCCAATATCATTATAGCTTTCATCAAGAAAATTGAGACAAATTTGGATTTAAAAGTCCATGCCATTCGTACTGATAATGGAACTGAATTTAAAAATCAAACTTTAGATTCTTTTCTTACTTCAGTTGGAATAACCCATCAATTTTCCGCTTCCAGAACACCTCAACAAAATGGGGTTGTTGAACGAAGAAATCGAACATTAGTTGAAGCTGCTCGTACCATGCTTTCTTTTTCAAAACTCCCATTATCTCTTTGGGCTGAAGCCATAAGTACGGCATGCTTTACTCAAAATCGTTCAATCATCAACAAAACTCCGTATGAACTGATCAATAAACGCATTCCAAATATTAAATTTTTCCATATTTTTGGGAGTCGTTGCTTCATTTTGAATAATAAGGACAAATTAAATAAATTTGAAGCTAAAGCTGATGAAGGAGTTTTTGTGGGATACTCGCGTAAATCCGCATCGTTCAGAGTATACAATCGATCAAATAGGACGATCAGAGAGAGTGTCAATGTTACTTTTGATGAGACTTTTCCAATTGACTCACTCACTTCAGAAATCGAATCTCCTTTACCTTCGTCATCTCCTTCAACATCTGAAAATGATTATGATATCTTGTTTGAACATTTTTATGATGAATATCATAACATTCGACATAAATTACTTGAGGAGGTTGGCGTTCCCTTTCCTTCAGTAGATGAGGTTCAATCCATCACTGTACCTGAAATGCAAAATTCAAGTTCTACTGATTCTCAATCCCATACTTCTACTGCTCCCAATACAAACTTATCTGATTCATATTCTTCTTCATCATTGGACAACCAATCATCACCGGATAATCTTCCAACTTCTGATCATGCTGCCAATTCCTTAGACTTAACTTTGGTTCCGGCACCCGCTCCACCTTTGGTGATTGATTTCTCCAAGTTTCATGTTAAACGTGTTGATCCTCCACCATCTTCCACTTCCGATGCTCAAACTGCCCTAATCCCACATCCTGCATTCACTGATACCTCAAATATCATTCGGGTCAACTTCCACTTCCGCATTCTTTTAAATGGACAAAAGATCATCCTCTTAATCAAATAATCGGCAATCCTACATCTTCTGTTCAAACTCGTAAAGCTACTGCTAAAGAATGTCAATTCACGGCGTTTCTAAGTTCAAATGAACCCAAGAAAGTCAGCGAAGCACTCTCGGACCCAGACTGGATTCTTGCTATGCAAGAAGAAATCAATCAATTTGAACGTTTGAAAGTTTGGCGTCTGGTTCCAAAACCACCAGGTAAATCTGTTATTGGTACGAAGTGGATTTTCAAGAATAAAAAGGATGAGAATGGGATTGTAATTCGTAATAAAGCACGATTAGTCGCCAAAGGTTATGCACAACAAGAGGGCATCGATTTTGAAGAAACGTTTGCTCCAGTTGCTCGAATAGAAGCCATTCGAATATTTTTAGCATATGCAGCACATAAGAATTTTACAATCTATTAAATGGATGTTAAAACTGCATTTTTAAATGACATTCTCAATGAAGAAGTGTTCATTCATCAACCCGAAGGTTTTGTAGATCCAAGTTTTCCTAATCATGTTTATATTCTCGACAAAGCTTTATATGGTTTGAAACAAGCTCCTCGTGCGTGGTATGATGTGCTATCCAAATTCTTAGTTGATTCTGGTTTTTCAAAAGGCAAAATCGATACAACTCTTTTCATCAAACGGCAAGGGGAAGATATTGTTCTTATTCAAATTTATGTCGATGATATTATCTTTGGTTCTACAAATCTAAAATACTGCAAAAAGTTCTCTGACCTTATGGTTAAACGTTTTGAAATGAGTATGATGGGGGAGATGAACTTCTTTCTTGGTCTTCAAGTTCGTTAATTACCTACCGGGATCTTTATTAATCAATCCAAGTATATCACTGATCTTTTGAAAAAATATCTCATGGATGATTGTAAACCAATTTCGACGCCGATGTCGCCTGGTTCTAAAATGCATGCTGATCTTGATGGTAAACTTGTTGATATCACAAATTATCGGGGGATGATTGGATCACTGTTATATCTAACCTCGAGTCGACCAGATATTATGTTTTCTACGTGCATATGTGCTCGGTATCAGGTTGCTCCTAAAGAATCACATCTTCAAGCAGTCAAGCGTATATTTCGTTATCTAAAGGGTACTCGAGATCTTGGTCTGTGGTATCCTAAAGAAACTTCGTTTGATTTGTCTGCTTTTTCGGATGCCGATCATGCTAGGTGTATGCTGGATCGCAAGAGTACATCTGAAAGTGTCCAATTTTTGGGAGATAAGTTGGTGAGCTGGTCTTCTCGAAAGCAAAATTGTGTATCTCTTTCCACTGCAGAGGCAGAATATGTTGCTGCTACAAGCTGCTTATCCCAGGTAATTTGGATGCAATCACAATTAAAAGATTATGGCTTTTCGTACAGCTGTATTCCTTTATATTGTGATTCACGAAGTGCAATTGCAATTTCATGCAATCCTGTTCAACATTCTAAAACTAAACATATCGATCTTCGATATCATTTTATCAAAGACCATGTTGAACAAGGTACTGTGGAATTGTACTTCGTGTCAACCGATCTTCAATTAGCTGATTTGTTTACCAAGGCTTTAAACGAAAAACGCTTTAATTTTCTTGTGTCTAAGCTTGGTATCCTAAATCTCAAAACTTAAACCGTTTTACTGCTTTATTTTTTTATTGTTTTTGTTTTTAATTTTTTTAATAATAAAATGGCTTTCAAGTACATCTCCTTGAAATCCGTTCTTCATCGATATCATCGGTTGAGGGGGAGAATTCTTATATTCACTTGTAAAGGGGGAGAATATAGACATTCTTATGTCAAGGGGGGTATAACCGCTCTATGATTTTTGAATAATAACTGTCGAGGGGGAGCATCCTTTTATAATCGCTAAATACTGTTTCGATGCTCCTTTCAAAAAAATTTAAATTATCAATATGGGGTATCAATTTTTATAATATTCGTAAACGATCTCATTACCAATCTCAATTGGTACTGATTGCATCTGTTTATTACAAATTTTCTTATTCTATCTTGATAATAAAAATTTTTTTACCTCAAATAGTTTTTCGTCCTCTTACATATTTACAATCACACAAGGTTTTTAATGTTGAGTATTAGTTTTTGCAATATTCATAAACGATCTCTTTACCAGTCTAGGTTGGTACTGATTGCATCTGTTTATTACAAATTCTCTTATTTCTCATTACTACCTTTGTGTTCCTTCATTGTTAAAAATTTTTCAATTGTAAATCAAATTTTTTCTCTTTTTACATACAATTTTCATTGTTCAAAATCGATCCTCAATTACAAATATTTTTTTTACTCATATTGAGTTGTTGACATCACATTCTAATAAATTCTTTATTTTTCAGTGATGCTCAACATTCCAAAATTTTTATCTCACTTTGTGCTCACAATGATGTGTTCACAACGTAGGATATAAATTTTTATCATATTCGTAAACGATCTCTTTACTAATCTTGATTAGTATTGATTGCATCTGTTTATGACAAATCTTCGTCTCTTGCGTTGTGGCTCAATTTTTCAAAATTTGATTTTGCTCATAAATCTTTCACTTTTCAAATGATTTTTCAAACCTCAAACATTTTCTATCCTTTCAAAATCATTCTTAACACTATACTACATTGGGGACTTACATTTTTTTAATATCCTTTCCCCATACTCAAAAGGTGTACAACATTGTGAAATTCATGAGTTCATAGTCATGTATACCCGTCGATCTTTTCTCTGAAGAAATTTAGTGAAAATTGCATTTTTGTAAGTAGTATACATCAATGACTACTGGACTACCTATTAATTGTCTTTTTAGTTCTCAGTCTTGTATACTCGTCGATCTTTTCTCTAAAATCTTTCAGCGAAAATTGCATCTTTGTAAGTAGTATACATAAGTGACTGTTGGACTAATCAGATGTATTCACCTTACACTCAAATGATTTTTGTGCACAACAAATTGATCTCTTTTAAATCTCAAATATTTGATTAACCATGTCTTTAATCATCGTGTTCGTCATATCCGTAAACGATCTCTTTACAGAAATTTTTCGGTAAAGATTGCATCTGTTTATGACTTCATGTGCTTATTGACATTGTTATTCTTCATTTTTCAAATATTTTCCAAGATTTTTAGATCAAAATAATTTTTCGTGATCACTTCAAGAGTACTACATGTTTCTGGTTCTCGATTCTGAAACTATCCTGGCTTGGCTCTCGATTTACACCGACACATAATTTCCTCTCTCCGTTTCCAACACGCAACTATTCAGCTTTATCATGAGAACCCTGGTTATGATCCTCATGAGGGGGAGAAAAAGAGCAAGAAATAGTTCAAATATCGGATTTATAACTGAACAACGTTAGAAAGAACCACAAACATCCCATCAAAGAAGAAAATTTCATAACTCATGTAATCAGATCAAATGCAAAATCAAGTGAGAATTAATATATTAGACAGAACATCAAGTTAAAAAGAATACTGAAATCTCTCTCAAAATCTCAACCACATATATATCCCAAGCTTAACCGTACAAATCATTCTTTCCAAAATTCGAAACAACCACATATTCAAAGCTTAACCGTACAAATCATTCTTTCCAAAATTCGAAAAAACCACATATTCAAAACTTAACCGTTTCAGATCATTCTTTCTAAAACACAAAATCTTAACTGTACAAATCATTCAATTCAATTCAAAACTTAATCGTACAAATCATTTTTACCAAAACAAACATACACATCGAAAAACTTAAACTGTCAAATTATTCTTTTTAAAATCCAAAACATCATCACATCACTCTTACAAAACCTCTACCACAAAATCCAAAAAAAAAACAAAATCTCCAATCTCTGAAAATCCCAGGCAAATCCTAACTAAACTGATTTTTCATTTCCAGAACTTTCAAATCCTTAGTAAACCAGTTTTAGGACTTTCTTACACCAACAGATTCAACAATACAAAATTATTTCCGTTGAGTGTTTGAAATCTAAATTTCTTCTTAAGCTAATCAGATATAAACATTGAAGAGCAAAACAGAGATATGTTGATTACAATTTTTGACAAAGAATTAAATTGAAGAAAAGTAATTCAACATTTTGAAGCACATCTGAGAGTAAACGAATTCTATTCCGGACCAAAAGATGAAATTGAAGAAGGAAGACTGGTATGAAGTGCTAAAGCTCAAAAAGGGGGAGATTGTTAGGACTAGTTTTGAGCATTAGAGATGTATTTAGACTAAGATTAACTAGTTAAGTGGTAATTAGAAAAGGAGGTATAAATATCATGTGTGATGACTTGTTTTGTAAGCTTTCCTCTCATTTGAATAGAATTACACTTTGAAAGCTCCTTCCCTCCATCTTCTTCTCTCTCAATTACACACACTAAAACACACACTTGATCTTCAAATCTTCTTCGAATCACCATGAATTAGCTTGATTTCGATTGCATTAGCTCTCTCAATAAGTGGTTACAAAATTATTCATTTTGATTGGAAACATTATTCATCTGTTCTAATTTATTCCCCAAATTGTAGCAGGTGCAGTTGAAATCGAGAAGTTTATGTCCAAGACAATCAAAAAGAGATCTACACATATTATGTAATTGGATGAAAAGGATAAATAAGAGTTTATGCATTAGCTTCGATGAACTCATTTTTAATGAATTTTGAGAAAATCTAATAGCATTTTATGTTAATATTGGTTGGGTTGTTAGTTTAGGCATGTACTAGTTAACAATTAATATTTTTGTTATTTATCTCGTGTTGTCGTGTTTTCGTGTTTTTCGTGTTTGTTGTGTTTTTGATTGGGTCGTGTTCGTGTTGGCAAAAATATACACGACATCGTGTCGTGTCGTGTTCGTGTCGAGGAATCTGAATTCGTGTCGTTACATTTATACACGAAACGATTGCACGATTTGAGAGCCCTTATTAATCATGTCATAAAACTCTTATACCCGGATGATGTTGATAACGTTGCTTATTAATAGACATGACAACATGGATTTTGGTTAATGTGATAAAATGTTAACCAACTTTTCTCAAAACTTTTATTCTGGATAACATTAAAAAAAGAATTAGATTGATCGCGTTTCTTCTACCTTTAATTAATAAAGGTGCCATATGGTATCATGATTCACCAATTTAGTATTGATTTTTCATGTAATTTGTATATAATTTCAATTTATTGAGACTGAAAAATATTTTTTATTCTGTCAAAAATTATAACCGAAGTAAGTCATGTAAGACATCGAGATCAAATTGACAAGTCAGAGTATTAAATCGGTCATTTTTATAAGTTCATGATTTACATCCTTTTTATTTAAACGGAAAATCCTAATCTACAGCTAATTTTCACTTATGTCCATGACGGGACTTGAACCCCCAACCTTAAGGTTGTGAGGCAAACACCATATCACTAGGCCAAAGGCCCTTTGATTCAGCAACAGCAAAAATCAAGAAACTAAAATACATTTTAACCTTATTTTTCTCATGTATAAAGTAAACTTTGAAATTTGTTTACCAAAGGTGAGAATCTATAAATGTTTCTATTTTTTTATAACAAACTATAAATTTTTTTAGGTAATTTTTAAGCTTTGGTAGGTAAAATTGGTGATGTCTACATTTGCGTCCAATTTATCACTTACCGGCCACAAATGATTAGTTACCCAAACAATATCTATGTTTTGAAAGTTTGTACCTTTCTACTCCCTTTGTCCTAAAACAAATTTCGGTCATTCTATTTTAATGCTATAGTTTTGATGAATATTGTAGATAAACTGCACTTTTCAGTATAACAAACAATATGTTAACAATGTATTTGTATTATATGTACACACACTAAATTAAAGTTTTTGATGTTCCACAAACTGCATTTTTCAGTAACCGCAAACAATATTTTAACAATATATTTGTATTTGTACACACACTAAATATGCAATGAGGAATGGATACACATAAGATGAACTTGGAAATAACTAATTGTATGTAAATGCTTATAGTAGATGATCCATGAAACACAACCACGGACCATTCATCGGAAAGTGAAATTCAAACTTAAACTCGACCTCCGCGTTATTTGGATAGACAAGATAGTTAACCATGTACATGCATGATTGAGTAGTCCAAGAAGATTACATATAGAGGTTCACATTGGCCAACTTTTGAGATGGGATGATATGGAGTGGTTTTGTTTTCTTTAGCGACATTCCAAATTTTGCAGAGAGATCAAGTTTTTCACCCTCGGGCAAGCTCCAGTCAAACGAGTGCAAGAGTGAAGCCAAGATTAACATTTGTATTTTCTCGGCCAATGAGATACCTGGACACACTCTTCTCCCAGTTCCAAATGGGATGAACGTTAGATTGTTCCCTTTAAAATCCCATTTGTTTGTCCCTTCACTAGTCAAGAACCTCTCGGGACTGAATTCCAATGGATTGTCCCAGTACTGAGGATCACGTTGGATTGACCAAACATTGAGAAAAACGCTACATCCCTTTGGTATGGTGTATCCACCTACCGTGCAATCTTGGCTTGGCAAACGTGGCGCTAGAATAGGGCCTACAGGGTGCAACCGGAATGTTTCCTTGCACGTTGCTTCTAGGTATTTTAATTTTGGGAGATGAGATTCTTCAACGATGTTGTTTACCCCGACGATCTCTTCTAATTCGTCATGAACCCTTTTCATCACCTCAGGATTGTTGATAAGCTCTGCCATGACCCATTCTATAAGTGTTGCCATTGATCCCGTTCCTCCAATCATAACATCCTAATTGGTCCAACAAATCACTTTAATTAATTAGCCAAGAGTTAACACATAATTAGTAATTTAATATGATGAAATGAAAACCCTAAAAATATATCTTACCAGAAGAAGTGACTTTATTTGGGTCATGGTAACCGATTTTGAATCTTCTTGGTCCTTCAATAAGGTCTCTAAAAAATCTTTCTTTCGATGCTCTTGTGATGTTTTGGAGTTAAATTTGATTCGATCTTCGATGATGTTTTCAAAAATTTGATCCAAGTCATTAGTTAACTTCTTCATACCTCGCTCGATACCTTGTAGGTCAAACCATGCAAGAATTGGGAAGAAATCCGACAAATTCGGCTTTCCGAGAATCTCAACCATCTTAAGAGCCAATTTCTGAAACTCGGGTCCAAGATGGGAATCCGTTGCCCCTTTATCCCAAACCATGGTTTCTAGCACGTTAGCCGCCGTTGAGAAAGTAATCTCGCTTATGTCAATCACGGTCCCGGTTTTACTATAAACAAAGTTGATAGTTTTTCTAACTTCATCTCTTCTATAAACACTAACCACTTCAAGATTCTTGTTGCTCAGGACTTCATGGACTAATATCTTACGAAGATTACGCCACAACAAGTCGTTGGAAAACGCTACATCTTGGCCTTCATAAGACATAACCGAGGCCGCAACGGTTGGCTTGCGGTAAATAAACGTCTCATCTAGGTCACGAGACACCACCTTTGCTAGCTCGGCGGTGTTTATCACAACTAGAAGCTTGCTTCCAATATAAAATTTGAATATCGGGCCATATTTACGACCCATGGTGGTAAGCTCTAGGTGCAATTCACTTCCAAGAAATGGAAGGTATCCAATAATTGGCAAGGAAATCGGACCGGGTGGCAATGATGGTGAGTAGGAACGAAAAAGTGTAAATATGTACCACAAAATAGCCAAGATTACTAAACTAATGGTGCCAACCATCGGAGTAACCTCATATTTGTTGAGGATGCTCGCGAGTAAGCTGCTTAATTGTGTCATTCTTGTAAACGACCAAGTGATTCTAGGTACTACAATACAAGTTGATTACAACATTTATAGCCTTAAAGTTATGTCATGACTCATGAGGATGTATTTTAAGTTACTTTTTTCTTCTTTTATGTTATAATTCGGATGTATTATCTTTCTTTTATTTGTGACGAGTGTAGTGGTTAAAATGTTATTATCTTTATTTTAATATTCAGTAACTAGCATGATACGGCGCATACTCGCATATTTTTCAAACTTGTTAGATTAACTAATCATGAACTTCCATCTGGCATATTTTTCAAAGCTAGTAGAAACATTGACATTTAATTTTGAAAACATTCATAATCATACATTAGCAATTAAAAAATTACTAGTTTGACCAAATCCTTAGTCAAAACTTCATATTTAAAATTATCTACAAATTATAAAGAAAATTGGTATTTGCAACTATACGTTATATAAAAAATTCATACATCAGTAATTAATATTCTAACTTGTTTGACTAACTAATCTTGCATCTGGCATATTTTTCAAGCTAGTAGAGACATTGACATTTAATTTTGAAAGCACATACTTCGTACATTAGCAAGTAAAAGATTACTAGTTTGACCAAATCCTTAGTCAAAACTTCATATTTACAAATATCTACAAATTATTAAAGAAACTGGAATTTGAAACTACAAGTAATATAAATTGTGAACCGGGCCGGAGCGCATAGTTGAAACAATTGTGAATCATCTTTTTCTTTTAATATCAAATTTTTTAATTAATGTGAATATTTGGTACTCAGTATTATTTTTTATATAGATTTAAAACTTAAAGTTATTGTATTTTGTTAGAAAACACTTTTGAAATTTTATAGATATAATATTTGTTTTATATTTTTTACATATTTATTTACTTTTTACATAATTAGTTTTATTATAAATAATCAATAACTTGCATGGTACTCGTGAACATAGACGTTTCCAAGAAAAAGATTGAGGGGTTGCCCAATCTTTTCTTCAAACTATATAACAAACATAAATAATGGAAAATAAGATTTCATTACATTACATGAGAAACGTTGATTTTTATATAGTTATGTGTAACAAATCTTAGCACTTGGATTAATCAATCCCCAAAGCACCACCAGCAGCAGAATCACAGGTGATTCAACACATCAACACCACCACCACCCCATGTGTATTAAATCACATGTGATTGCACACTGCCGACCACCACCACCGCCACCCCATGTGTATTAAATCACATGTGATTCAACACGGCCGACCACTACCACCAACCTCTTTCGGCCACCGTCTTACCACCGGCAACCCCTCGCCACCGTCGGCTGCTTGCAATCACATGTGATTCCGTATCCAATCATATCCAATCACATGTGATTGCGTATCCAATCACATGTGATTGCGCCTGCCAGAGACGGCGGGCGACGACGACCGGCGGCAGGCAGCAGCGGACGGCGGCCGGAGGTGGTCGCCGGCGGCAGTGGCCGGCGGTGGTGGTTGTATATTGAATCACATGTGATTTGATGATGGTGGTGGTTGTATATTGAATCACATGTAATTTGATGACGGTGGTGGTTAAGGGAATTTTTGATCCATTGACTAAGATTTATCCCTTGTAACTTTATATAAATTATGGACCTCCCATAACGCAACTATTCATTACATATGTCAAAAAAACAATTATAAATTACATTTTTTAAAGTTGATATTCTCATTCTTTTATTTTCCGAACACGATTGATTACACTTTTAATCGACATTTAAAAGCGCTTTTCTATATTTCACAAATCAAGGCTAAGTAAAATTGCTTTTAGAGACCACAAAAGTGGCGGTAAAAAATGTCAAAGTCGTCTCAAAAGGGTTTTAAATATCATTGTCGTCTCTAAAAGTTTTGTCTAAAATATCTTGCATCTAAAAGTTTCTTTTAACGTCACACCTAGTGGTCGTCTATAAAAGGAAATACCATTTGCCATGATATGTGGTTTCTGGAAGTAAGACCTGTGCCAACGGCACGTCGGGGAGGGCGTCGGCGAGCCGTCGACCCACGACGGCGTTGGCACCGAGCCGTCGTGGGGGCGTCGTGAAGCTGGACGTCGTGGTGAGGACGGCGTGTTGATGGCGTTGGGAGGTGGGGTCCGGTTGGAGCGTCCGAATTTGAATTCAAAAATTAATTTTTTTTAATACAAATAATTAATATTACACACAACCTCTATAAAAACCCACTATACTCTACCATTTTAAACACACAATCACATTATATTTTCTCACAATCACATACTTCCTCTCTTCCTAATTTCCATATTTTTCCTCCCACTCAATGGATCCAAACGATGACGCCGATGATTACTGGCAAGATTATGTCAATGTAACAGCCGTCTTCGATTTGAACCAAACTATTGAAACGCTTGATTATCTGGATCAAGAAGAAGCTGAACATTCCACCGTGCCAAGAGCACCACGAAGATATATACCAAGAGATCGTGTTGCGGCTGCTGAACGTTTATGGAATGATTACTTTGCCGACAATGCCGTTTTCCCCCCGGACTACTTCCGAAGACAATTTCGCATGTCGAAACCTTTGTTCATCCGTATATGCCAGGCTATACATTTTTATAATCCACCGGGTCAACTACCGTCGTATTTTGATTATTTCCGTCAAAAGAGAGACGCTACGGGTTACCCCAGTTTTAATGTATTTCAAAAGTGTACCTCTGCCATACGTCAATTGGCGTACGGTTGTGCCGCTGATTTGTTTGATGAGTACCTACACATGGGTCAACAAACAGCATACGATTGTTTGGACAACTTTTGTAAATGTATATTCCATCTATACTCGACTGAGTTTTTGCGAAAACCAACCACTCAAGATGTCCAACGTTTACATGCCAAACATCAAGAGATACATGGTTTTTCTTGGGATGCTTGGTAGCATTGATTGTATGCATTGGCCTTGGAAAAATTGTCCAACAGCATGGCAAGGCCAATACACACGTGGTGATCAAGGATGTCCCACAATAATGCTTGAAGCTGTTGCGTCATACGACTTGTGGATATGGCATGCGTACTTTGACCCGGCGGGTTCGAATAACGACATAAACGTCCTTAACGAATCAGATTTGTTTGATGAAATAAGGCAATACAGGTCTCCCGTAGTTCCGTTTACTATTTCGGGTGAGCAATTTACGAAGGGTTATTATCTAGCTGATGGGATTTATCCGGAATGGGCAACGCTTGTCAAGTCCTTTAAATTCCCAATTGAAGAAAAGAACATGAAGTTCAAGCGGTTCCAAGAATCCGCTAGGAAGGATGTCGAACGAGCTTTCGGAGTGCTTCAAGGACGGTGGGCAATCATTAAAAACCCGGCACGACCATACAGTGTGAACAAAATACGACGGATCATGTACACTTGTGTGATATTACACAACATGATTACGGAAGATAACGGCCGCGCAATTTGTCCAATCGAAGAAGACTATACCGCTAACCCGGATAATCACCCACAACGTACATGGAATGAACGGGTTGCAGCACAATTGCGTATTGAAAAGGAGATACGTGATCGAGTTGTGCATCATAAACTTCGCAATGCCTTAATCGAACACATTTGGACCCTCCCGCCGAACTACCGTCAACGTTAATTTTTTTTTTCCGTATTTTTTTTTCCCGTAATTTTTTTTTTCCGTTTATGTTTTTTTTTTCCGTAATCGTGTTTTTTTTTTAATCGTAATGTTTTTTTTTTATTATTAATGTAATGGTTTTTATTTAATGTAATGTGTTTTTTATTAATTAAAATGATGATGTGGAAATGATGATGTGGAAAGGATGGGTTTAGTGATGGGTTAGTGATGTGTAGGGTTGGCACGGCCGTGTCAGTAGCGTGTCAGTAAGGATGCGATGACGTGGCGCTAGTGATGGGTTTAGTGATGGGTTAGTGATGTGTAGGGTTGGGAGAGGCCTAAGTGGCATATGACATTTGGCAATCAATCTTTATATGGATGCAACTGACGGTGTCTACTGGTGGTAGTGTGTATGGATATTTTTGAAGGAATTGCTAGACGGGTTAGCAAGAGATAAAACAAAAAGTCATTGAGGCAATTTGTTTCTCTACAATTTAGGTAATTTGGTGGTTTAGAAATGACTATATCTTTAATAATAAGGAGCTAAAGAAGGAATGTAGGGTTAAGTGGGTAGATTGGTTAATAAACCCTATTGATTGTAGGCCAAAATACATATTAGTACCCTGAACTTGGCTAACCGGATGCTCTACTACCCTAAATTAGTAAACATACACTATACTACCCCGAACTTGGCAACTCGGTTCATTTTAGGCCTTGAATCACTTAAAGCCCTTCAATCACTCTAACCCCGTTAAAAATTGACGGCCTAAATAAAATTAATAAGAAAACCCTAACTTCCCAAAATCAAAACCCCCCATTCGAACGATCGACAAACAAAACCCCAATTCTCAATCGCCTTTCACCAAACCCTAGTTATGAACGAGCAACATTCACCAATCCTTACGTATGAGGAGGACGAGGGGTACGAGGAAGATGAGAATAGTTCGGGAGAAGAAAATAACCTTGAAACAGATTGTGAAGTTGAACTCAATACGATAACTGAGACGCTTGATTCTAATCCGGATTTTGAAGTTGTGGATGGTATAAAAGCAGTAAGAGAGCATTAGACAATTCTAACTGAAATAAAAAGGAAATCTACAGCCAATGACGTACATAATGCATCAGAGTACGGTGATGAAAAGGAAGAAAATTATGTTGATAATTCTGATGTTGAGAGTTTAAATGAAGAGGAATTAGAAGATGGAACAATCGAATTGAAGAGAACGAAGGTAAGATTTCCTAGATACAAGGAAAATTGTAGGAATGTAATCGGTCAATCATTCACTGATCATAAACAATTTAAGAATGCCCTATATAGAAGTAAGCCGATAATTTCTATGAATGAGGATATTAGAGAGTATCTTATGGAAAGAAGGATTCAAAAGGTCAAATTTGTGAGTAGATGGAAGTTTGATTGTGGACCAAACATGAGAGATATAGTGAATGAAAATTCAGCAATGGGTTGTAAATGGAAGATAAAATGGAATGGTGATAATGGGTTTCAAGTTTATTTTGGAAACATTGTGTCCATCTCGGGGATAGGACCTGTAGTTGTGGCAGCTCTCTGGTATCCCATGCTACTCAAGAGCAAATCCATTTGATTTTCTAGACAAGTGTTACTCAAAGGAAAAATTTGTTACTGCATACAGTCATCCAATTGAAGTTGTGGGAAGTGAAGAGTTTTGGCCAAATAGGGCACTCTTGCCACCTCTGCCAAAAGCAATGCCTGGTAGGCCAAAGAAAGCAAGAATGAGAAGAAAGTATGAGCCAAGAGTAAGCTTTCACGCCATGGAAGATTGTGGAATTTGCAACTCATAATGCAAAGGGATGCCATCTACAACAACCTCAAATGATGCAACTGCAACAAGTAGTGGAATTGGTAGCAAGCGTAAGAAACCGAGCAAGTAGTGAAATTGCATTTGAACCATCCAAGAACTTATATTTTGGTCTTTTTAGTCAAATGTTGGATGTGTTCTGTCTTTTGGAATTATGTGAATTTAATAGCTTTTGTCTCGTTTGAAATTTGGTTTACTGGATTTTCTCTAGTTTGAAATTTGGTTGACTGAATTTTGGCTAGTTTGAAATTTGTCATGTATTATGTTTACTTACTCTTTTTTAAAATTTGGATCGAATTTAATTTCATAATATTTTTTGTGTACATGCAAACAAAGGCAGGTAAATTAGTGAAAATATGCAAATTCATGTTAGTATAGTGACGTATGCAAATTCTAAGGTAGTTTGAAAAAAAAAAACGTTAATTTTTAACGGGGTTAGAGTGATTAGAGGGCTTTAAGTGAGTCAAGGCCTAAAATGAACCGAGTTGCCAAGTTCGGGGTAGTATAGTGTACCTTTACAAATTCAGGGTAGTAGAGCACCCGGCAGGTAAATGTTTGCTTTCTAGCTTCTCACTAGTTTTCATTTCAGAAAGCCGTTTAAAAAAAAAAGTAAAATATTAATTTATATTATTACTTACTTTGTACACAGTTTGTCTATAAACAATTTTAATTAAAGTATTAATTACTTCTTGACACGACTATTGGTATTTAAAAACCATTTTGAATTTATCATAATTACTTTCAGAGACTATATGTGGTGATAAAAAGTCACATACAACAATATACTACAACTACTTTTAAAAACCATTTTAACATTGCATAAAAATCTCAATTTCTCGTTTACCCTGAATTCTTATTTTACTAACTTGGTTTAAGAAATAATTAATCAACACAAAAATATAATATTAGAAAAGAAATATATAATGTTAAATGCTTAGTACTACAAGAATATGTTAAACTAAAACCATCCTTTAATTAATATTCTAACTTGTTTGACTAACTAATCGGTATCTTCAACCTGACATATTTTTCAAAACTAGTAAAGACATTTATATGTAATTTTTAAAGCATTCATATTATATATATTATACAATTACAGTAGTAATATATATATAATTGTGATTCAAAGGTTACTATTCACTTGAATTTGATTGGCTAATTTGTGATATAATATTTATATATAAATGATGTTTGGTATAATTATAAAGCATGCATTGTATAGCTCAATTGGCAAATCACATAGCATTTATCCTCAAGGTCACTAGCTCAAGGCTTGGCTCTTTCAAGTTTTTTAAAAAGTTCTTTTTTTAATAGTCATGCATTGTATTAAATCAATAAAAAACGTAATTCCGAACACCGCAGTGAAGCGCGGCCTTACTTTACTTGTATATTATACAATTACAGTAGTATAACAGAGCTTAAATACTGTTCATCAGGGGTGTCCCGTACATGGCCCACATTTTAGAGGGGGCCCATTTTTTATACGTCTTATGTATATAATCTTAAAATTTTAAGCCAAGTTAATAGTTTAATAGAGAATCCAAGTTTTCTAAATATATCTTGTATTTAGAAGACTCACTTTCGTGTATTCGCACATGACCTTTTGAATTTCGAGAACGTCCCTGCTCTTCGTTAGGAAATGAACGAAACGGGGTTTTTGTAACAATTTCATATAAATTTGTGTTTATATATATATATTGATGAGTAAATCTTTATCTGTAATAAAAGAAAGGTAGTCACGTCACCTAATCCACGTAGGATTTGTCACCTCAACATTGCTACGTCATAATTCATATGCCACACGGCTGGTAGGTTAGATATTTAAGCCTGCTGGGTTAGATATCACGTCTACGGTTTCTAAAATAAATCCCACCTCTGGAAGCAATCCCACATCTTGGGTATCGCATTCTGTTAATTTCCTTTGAAGGTTATGAATCTGTTTACACATTTTGAAAACGGTTTAAGAACCGATGATCGAAAGCCTCTTTGATCCATGTTGATAATGAGTTGAACAATTTGTTTTTTTCTTTTGAACAACAAAAAGATTGCAACAGATCGAGCTTCGGCATAGCTATCACCCTCTCCCGAGGACCCATATAGATATATTAACATTAGATAGCTAGCACGAAACTAGTAATTACAATACCGATACATATGAAAAGAAAAACTAAAACGAAGTCACCTGTCAAAACATATCTTTCAACACAAAACACACCAAAACAAATGAAATTATCAATTTAACACCAAACCCACCATAAACGTCCACTAGACAACACCATTCCTTCGATGTCCAATGTTTTCAGCCGATCATAAATGGATCAAAAATCCACATACCCCATTCGTTACTTCTCCACTTCATCTTTGATCTATTTTTTATCCAAAAGAAAGCTTGTGCTTGTGCTTGAAAGAAGATCTCCTGTGTGCATCCTTTTTTATTATTAAACACCAAATCATTCATAAGCCCCCAAATGACCCTTAGTACTTACATAAATGCAGTCAAGAATTGTTGTGATTTTGCTTTTGAATATTTTTTGTGAGTACTCCAGTTTAACATGTGCTCCAGTCCCTACATTAAACCGAAATTTATATGCCACCATCTGCAAAACAAAGACCAAACCTCTCTTGTTATTCAACAGAACCAGAATACGTGGCCCGATTCTTCTATCTCCCTTTCACATAAGCTACATATAGCGGATTGAAGAATAATCCCTCGTTTTTGCAAGTTAAAACAAGTTGGAATCCGGTTATGGATAAGTCTCCAAAAAAATATGTTTTATTCTAATCGGTGAAATTTTATTCCATGCACTGCATGATAGAAACAACGCTAGGGCCAGAAATCATGCCATCTATATCCTGCCTGCCCAATGAAACCGAAAACAGTCCATCGGGCTCAAAAGCCCAAGTCCATTCTGGAAGCCCAATACCGAGGTGGTTCGAAAGTTGAAACCACGAATCGAGCTGTATATATAGCTTATTGAGATGATCCAGGATTTTAACGATATTATTCCAAACTCCCGGGAACTTGCTAGATGGGATATAATAATTTGGCATGTTATGAAGAAAGACAATAACATTTTTCCACAAAGAATCATTTCCCAGTTCAATCTCCACCACCATTTTGCCTATAATGCAAGATTTTGAGCCTTAAGACTAGGCACATTTAGACCACCCGAATTTATTAGATTATGAACTTTTTTCCAACTAATCCAATTGATCTTCCGTTCACCATTTTTTGACCCCCAAAAGAACTTATTCCAGATAGATTCAAGTTTGTTTAAAATATTTCCCGGGACTTAAACATAGAGAATAGATAAATACCTAGAGCACCGAGAACGGATTTGATAAGAGTTAATATCCCTCCATATGAAAGTGAAGATGCTTTCAAAGACGAAAGTTTTTTATGGAATTTGTTAATAATTACATCCCAATATACTAATCTATACATGGGAGCCCCGATTACTAACCCAAGATACTTGAAAGGAGATGAACCAACGCTACAATTTATAGCGATTAGCAATCTGGGATACCTCATCGTTAGGTACACCTATTTCAATAATGATACTCTTTGCCATATCCAACTTGAGACCCGAAGCAAGATAAAAACAATTAAGGAGTTGGGAAAGATTTCTTGCAATTGCCTTGGACCATTCCCAAACAAAAATAATATCTCGGCATATTGTAAATGAGATATGATTGGCCCATTATTTGGTAATTTAATACCATTAAACACTCCTTTTTCTTTAGCTTCTAACATAGCAACATGTATACTTTCAACCACAATAATAAATCAAAGGTGCCATCAGATCGCCTTCACTAAGTCCCCTTTTGATGTCAAATTCCATGGTGGGGACCCGTTCAAAAGTATGGATGCTCATTTGGGCCATAGCCGAATCAAGAAAGTCCCAATTGAGAGTGTCATAGGCTTTTTCAAAGTCAACCTTGAAAATTTACATTTGTTTCTTCATTTTCTTGCAAAATGATATAATCTCACTTAATATTAACTGGCCATCTAAGATATTTCGGCCATCAATAAATGCCGATTGTTCGATACTAACGACATCACCAATAACCGTTTTGAGACGCTTAGCCAAGCATTTTGCAATGATTTTATAAAAACTCCCGATAAGACTAATCGGGCGATAATCCGACAACTCAAGTGGAGTTTTACATTTAGAAATGAGAGTAAAGAAAGATCAATTACACCAATGATATAAATTCCCACCATTTTGAAATGATACTACCGCATTCATCATGTCATCTTCAATTATATTCCAAAAAAATTTATAAAAAGCAAAGCTAAACCCGTCCGGGCCCGGTGCCTTATCAACACCAGAATCTCACACCGCTTTTTTAACTTCATCCCGAAAGAAATTTCTACTAACAAATTGCGGTCTCACATTAAATGATTCCGCGAATATATTAGCGAAATGTTCACATGTGGCCTTTTTCATGTACGTGTCTTCCATCCAAACCACCTGGAATGACAAACCATGAATAAAGTTTTTACGATTATTATGATTAAGCATACCGTGAAAAAAATTTGAATTCTCGGCACCGTCTACATTCCATTTTATTCTCGCTTTTTGCTTTATATCACGAATCTTGTATGATTCACTCTCCCGGATTTGATGGTTAATTTTTAATTACTCTTTCAATTTTATCGATCTCATCCAGGCCCACTGAGTCCGGTTTATTATGTAGTTCGTTTGCCTTGTTTTGTAGCGTGATAAGGCCATTATCCGGTGTCGAAGATCTCCACAATTTGATGTCACATTTGACCTGTTTCAACTTGTTATAAAACGATTTTATAGGGGTATAATTAGCCGGACCTGAGGCAGCCCAAGCCGATGCCACAATCGGCATCAAATCAGAGTTATAGGCCCAAGTATTAAAAAACTTGAAATAAGTTGGGCCAAAGTCTATCAAGTAAGCTTAGTTTGCCACTATAGGGGAGCAGTTGAACAATTTGTTATGCTTTTGTGTAGAGTATTCGGATCTGATTGGTGCTAATTTATAAAGTCTTATTTGAGTTTATCTAATTATACGAAGTATAATTAATTGCTTCGTTATCTTAGTTTCTAGGTTTTCAATTTGACTGTTCAATTCGTTCTTCGCATGCTAATTTTTCAATTGCTTAGGTTTTTCAGTAGTTTTATTTAATGGAGAGTTTGAATTCATGTTTTAATTTTATAATGGGTTGTCTTGGGGAGTTTGTCTTCAAGAGGTCTTGAGTTCAAGACTTGTTTGGAGGCATTCTTTAGGAGAATAAAAAGGTGGTCGGGTTTATTCCCCACAAAAAGAGATATGTTTGAGGAATGCATACTGCCTGTTTGTATGTCACTGCATATGTCGAATCACTAACTTACTAACTTGTCGTTAAAAAAAAAAATAGTCAATTTTTGTTAGAAGAAGAATATATAGATACTTTTTATGAATTTGAATTGAAGACAAATTGCACTTCATATTGGGTCAGATGTTAATCTATTGATGACAACTGAAAGTATATATTGTGTTAAGGGTTGTTTCAGTTGGCTTAGGGCATGTTTGGGAAAACTTATTAAGAAGGCTTATTAATTTAAAAAGCTTAAAATAAGTTTGCATTTTAAACTTATTAAGCTAAAAAATCTCCTTAATAATCTTTTCCAAACATACCCTTAATACTGTCATTTACAATTTTTTCCGACTTCACATATATTTTAAGATAAATGATTATTTGTTATCAGTTATCTAGTAAAGTTCCGATTTTTACAGGATAATGTGTCCAGAGGTAGCTGGTAACTTTTTATTTAATCTTCTTTTGTTAGCACTAATTTATAATTAAGTTTATAACAATTGTGTCTTGAAACAAATTCAGACCTCAAAAAATATTTTGCGAAAAGGTGGAAATAATCGCCATACACAAGATTCATCGGTGGACATGGATGGGAATACACTAGAACCTGATGTAAACTTAGAGAAGCCTCCAAAAGCACCTGTAAGTTCAAATGTTCTAAAAGATAAAAAAAACATATTTGTGATAGTATTATTAATCCATATGTTAAGTAATTCTCAATGAAGAAATCAACAAAACTTTGATTAACAAAAGATTTAGAACCAGATCTGGACTAAACAAAAATACAGAGAAAATCTCTAGACGAACAAAACAAAGAAAACTATTCAACAGTAAACACAGATCATCTAAACGAAACCTTATCAAATACAGAAACGATCTAACTGAAACAAAAGCTTTAATCGACAACAAGAAGACGATCGATTAACAACAGAGAGAAATAGACACTGTGTGTGTTGGTATCTGAATATTGAGAAGCTTCCGAAATCCTAATCCGTAAAGATAAACCACGAGGTTAGGCGCGGTTTGTAAGACTTGGGCCTCCTATGTGGGAGGTCCCGGGTTCAAACCCCGTGAAACCCCCTTTGTGGCCACCAGCCTCCGTTGAAACGTGGGTCCCCCTCTGTGCTGAAAATGCTGGGTCTCGTATATCGAGCCCAAGCAGAGGTGTGGATATCATTGTTAAGTGATTTGCCGGGGAATGCACCTGTTGCTGGGTCGGGTGTCCGGTCACAATATGTGGCCTGGTACACTCCTTTACCATTTAATCCGTAAAGATATATTTATAGTCAAATATTTCCACTTAGGTCCTTAGCAATGTTACACTTGAGTCCTCAGCTATTTGCAGATTAACACTTTGTCCTTAGCCCACTTGCAAAAGCAACTTACATAATAGCCCTTTTCCTTTCCTACAATTTCTAATCAGGCAATAAGTAACGGCTAAACATAAAATATCCTAAAATTTTAGAACAATTGAATTACCTTTCAGCAGAAAACCTTCCAACCTAGGATTGTGTTAGACTATTAAAAAGATACAATTTTATTACATATGTCAAAAAAACATCTATGAATTGCAATTTAAAGTTGTCATTCTCGTTCTTTTTTTTTTTAAATGATTAATTATACTTTCTATCGTAACATCTAAAAATATTTTTTCTACTTCACAAATCATTTCATTTCTATAAGTTTTGTCTCAAATATTTTGTCTCTGAAAGTTTTTTTTTAACACCATACCTAGTCGTCTATAAAAAAAATTACCATTTGTCATGACATGTGTTCTCTAGAAGTAAATTATTAATTTAAATTATGACTTACTCGTTGCAACCACAATTTTTAATTTAAATTATTAGTTACTTTTGACATGACTACTGGTCTTTAAAAATCATTTTGAATTTAAAAATCATTTTGAATTTATCATTAATTACTTTCAGAGACTATATATGGTGATAAAAAGTGACATATAATATAATATTACAACTACTTTTAGAGACCATTTTAACGTGACTTAAAGTCTCAATTTTTGTTTTTCCTATATTCTTATTTTACTCACTTGGTATAATAAATCAACGCAAAAATATAATATTATCTAGGGGAAAAAAGTGTGGGCCTGGATTATTGTTAATTAGATGCCGGTATATATCACCTCACAAAGAAAAAGCAAACAGTAAACATTTGTAGACGAGTTTGATTTTCGTTCTGATTAATTTCGAGACGTCCAGAGTTTGAAACTGAGTGGACCCATTTTATTTTAGAATCCGAAAATTAAGACCTGCTGAAAATGGAAATAGATGTCAAAAACCCTCTTTTTACCACCACTAGTATCCCCTTGGCGTCACTCGTTCATCCCTAAATCCATCGAATCTGCCTTTAAGATTGAGCAACGTAATTACAGATTCTGCGTCCAGATCCTCGATATGCAAATTCATTTAACAGATTTTTTAATTCAGTCGTTTTTCAAATGTTATAGTAGTAGATAATTAAGGTATTCCATTTTCAAATTCGTAAATCAAGCGTACATATGTTTTAGGTTCATAATGTTTTAAATCTAGATACGGGAATCGTGTTCAAAAACCTCTAGCTATGATAAAATTTGTAAAATTTCTATATTTATTTTACAGAGTAAGACTATGTGTAAAGGGAGGGTTACATGGTGCGTCCCACATTGAGGACGCATCCCCCCCAACCTATGTCTGTTCGAAAGGGACACGTCCCCTCCGCTCAAAGGTCGTCCGGCCGACCGTTGCAGGTCGCCTAATTTTCAAAGAGGAAAAGTTTTTTTCAAGTGGAATGGTTTAGTCGTCTGCTACGTAAGTTTCAAGGGGAATCGATCACTATTTGTATTTTTAGTAACCACAAACTATATATTAACAACATATATGTATTTGTACACACACTAAATACTAATTGCATGTAGATGCTTATTGTAAATGATACATGAAACACAACCACGGACCATTTGTCGAGAAGTGAAACTTAAACCTAAACTCCATCTCGAGTTATTTTGAGAGACATGATAGTTAACTATATATATGGACGATTGAGTAGTCCAAGAAGATTACATATAGAGGTTCACGTTGGCCAACCTTTGAGATGGGATAATATCGAGTGGTTTTGTTTTCTTTAGCGACATTCCAAATTTTGCAGAGAGGTCGACTTTTTCACCCACGGGCAAGCTCCAGTCAAACGAGTGCAAGAGTGAAGCCAAGATCAACATTTGCATTTTGTCTGCCAATGAAATACCTGGACACACCCTTCTCCCAGTTCCAAATGGGGTGAATGTTAGATTATTCCCTTTAAAATCCCATTTGTTTGTCCCTTGAGTAGCCAAGAACCTCTCAGGACTGAATTCCAAGGGATTATCCCAGTACTGAGGATCACGTTGGATTGACCAAACATTGAGAAACACGTTACAACCCTTTGGGATGGTGTATCCACCTACCGTGCAATCTTGGCTTGGCAAACGTGGCAATAGAATAGGGCCTATAGGGTGCAACCGGAATGTTTCCTTGCACGTTGCTTCTAGGTATTTTAATTTCACGAGATGAGATTCTTCAACAATGTTGTTTACCCCGACGATCTCTTCTAATTCGTCCTGGACCTTTTTCATCACCTCATGATTGTTGATAAGCTCTGCCATGACCCATTCTATCAGTGTTGCCGTTGATCCCGTTCCTCCAAACACAACATCCTAAATGGTCCAACAAATCACTTTATAAATTAATTGCCAAGAGTTAAATTAAAATATAATGGATTTTGCTAATACGTTCTATAAGCATACGATAACAAACATTTAATAAATCAGCATTTCCTTAATTAGAGTAAAATAATATTTATGAGTAATCAATACTTTTGTATTATATTGGTTTACCCTTACCATAATTAAAAATAAATGTTTTAGATAAATTAAATGCAGGAGCATAAAAGACATTTAATAATACTATAATGTGCCATTTGGTACATATTAGAAAATCCTAAATATAAATAATAATTTAATATGATGAAATGATTGAAAACCCTAAAAATATATCTTACCAGAAGCAGTGACTTTATTTGGGTAATGGTAACTGATTTTGAATCTTCTCTGTCCTTGAGCTCTAATAAGGTCTCTAAAAAATCTTTCTTTCGATGCTCTTGAGATGTTTTGGAGTTAAATTTGATTCGATCTTCGATGACGTTTTCGAGAATTTGATCCAAATCATTAGCTAGCTTCTTTATATCTCGTTCGATGCCTTGTAGGTCAAACCATGCAAGAATTGGGAAGAAATCGGACAAATTCGGCTGTCCAAGAATCTCAACCATCTTCAAAGCCATTTTCTGAAAGTCGGGTCCAAGATGGGAATCCGTTGCCCCTTTTTCCCAAACCATGGTTTCTAGCACGTTAGCCACCGTCGAGAAAGTAATCTCGCTTATGTTAACCACGGTCCCGATTTTACTATAAACAAAGTTGATAGTTTTTTTAACTTCATCTCTTCTATAAACACTAACCGCTTCAAGATTCTTGTTGTTTAGGACTTCATGGACCAATATCTTACGAAGGTTACGCCATAACAAGTCGTTGGAAAACGTTACATCTTGACATTCGTAAGATACTACCGAGGCCGCAACGGTCGGGTTGCGGTTAGAAAACGTCTCGTCTAGGTCACGAGACACCACCTTTGCTAGCTCGGCGTTGTTTATCACCACTTGAAGCTTGCTTCCGATATAGAATTTGTAAATTGGGCCATATTTTCGACCCAAGGTGGTAAGCTCTAGGTGCAATTCACTTCCAAGAAATGGAAGGTATCCGATAATTGGCAAGGAAATCGGACCCGGTGGCAATGATGGTGAGTACGAACGAAGAAGTGTAAATATGTACCACAAAATAGCAAAGATTACTACACAAATGGTGACAACCATCGGAGTGAGCTCATATTTGTTGATGATGCTCGTGAGTAAGCTGCTTAATTGTGTCATTCTTGTAAACGATCCAATTGATTCTAGGTACTACAATACAAGTCGATTACAATATTTATAACCTTCAAATTATGTCATGCATGATGATGTATTTTTAATCACAATTTTTAGGTAATACACCACAGTGTACAAATTTTGCATCTAACTGTATAAATATATTATGCAATAGTTGTGGTGGAAAAATCATTCCCATATTTTTAGGTTCTTTTTTCTTCTTTTATTTTTTGATTCAGATGTATTATCTTCCATTTTTTTTGACAACGCAGTAATTAAAATGTTATTATATTTATTTTATAGTCTTAGTTCTCAATTGTTGACTAACAAGTACTTGTTCAGTACGTATGTTTTCATTGGATCTTAAATCACATTCTTTCACGGTAATTGAACGATTTTGAAGACTTTTAATGTATTTTTACTCAAGAAAATGTTAAATGTTAATTATGTTCATCAACTAATATGCATACTGTGAACTAATTGAGCTAATCATTAATCTATACTTAAGCTTGATTAGCATGATTAAGAAGATTGAAATTAGAGAGAAAACCTGTGTTTGACTTTGCTTAGAAGATGAGTCAATGATTATAAATGCAAATTAATTATGAATGTAATTATTTATACTTAGGACTAGCTAAGACTAATTAACCTATAAACCCAAGATTATTAGTTACAATTCGGTGTCAAAGTAGTTTATTTCAACTTGCATCTGGCATATTTTTCGAAGAAGCTAGTAGAGAATTGCCTTGTAATTTGAAAAAAAACATATATCATACATTAGCAAGTAAAAATTTACTAGCTTGATTAGATCCTTAGTTAGAACTTCATATTTAAAGATATCTAGAAATTATAAAGAAAATTGATTTTTGCAACTACAAGTTATATAAAGTGTGAACCGGGTCGGAGTGTGTGGTTGAAATATTTGTGAACTATTTTTTTTAATCTCAAATTTTTAATTAATTTGAAGATTTAGTATTATTTTTTATAGATTTAAAACACAAAGTTATTGTCTTTTGTTGCAAAATACTTTTTGGACTTTTATAGATATGATATTTGTTTGTATAATTTTTTGATATTTATTTACTTGTTATGGTACCACGCACACTCGCATATTTTTCAAACTTGTTAGATTAACTAATCGATCACTATCTTGAATTTGCAGCTGTCATATTTTTCAAAGCTAGTAGAGACAACACATTACACCATTCTCAACACTGACATAACTGATGCCACTAATTTTTCCTAAAACAGTGTCACGTTAGCTTATACTTCAACCAACATTAAACTGACATAGACATTCCAACAATACCCCTTCCTAGGGGTGAGCATTTGGGCCGAAAAAACCGAACCGAACCGAAAACTGACCGAAACCAAACCGAACCGAAACCGATAACATGTTATCGGTTCGGTTTGGAAAATTCATCGTTTTCGGTTTCGGTTATATCGGTCTCGGTTCGGTTTGGTTCGATCTTCAGATAAGGATGAGCATTCGGCCTAAAAAGCCGAACAGAAACCGAACCTGACCGAACCGAGACCGAACCGAGACCGATAGAACCGAAATCGAAAACGCTGAATTTTCCAAACCGAAACCGAACCGATAACATGTTATCGGTTTCGGTTTCGGTTCGGTTCAGTTTTGGTCAGTTTCGGTTCAGTTCGATTCAAATTTTTGGGCCTCATCATACACTCACACAGAATATCAAATACCCAATTAAAATACCTTGGTCCCACCAAAATCTCATCCCCAACTCTTCCCCTAGCCGAAGAGTCCAACCCTTTACCCCCAACAGAAAACCCATGCCAATGGGTGACGGATTTTTGGTCCTAACCGATGCCTTCGGCTCCGTTGGCACCGTTCTTAGCAATTAAAAAATCACTAATTTGACCAAATTCTTAGTCAAAACTTCATATTTAAAATTATCTACAAATTATACAGAAAATTAGTGTTTGCAGCTACAAGTTATGTAAAAATTTCATACATCAGTAATTAATATTCTAACTTGATAGACTAACTAATCAATCTTGAACTTGCATCAGGCATATTTTTCAAAGCTACTAGAGACATTGAAATTTAATTTTGAAAGCATTCATAATTCATACATTAGCAAGTGAAAAGTTAATAGTTTGGCCAAATCCTTAGTCAAAACTTCATATTTAAAAATACAGTAAAATATACGGAAGGTTCCCGTGGTTTACCACTTATTACAGCCACAGTCCCTGAACTTCGTTTATTACACTAGACATCCCTGGTGTATTCAGTTTGTTACACCCATGGTCCCTATTGCCCTTAACTTTTTCTAAATGACGAAAATACCCTTTTGGTCTTTTGTAAAGTGAAGATAAGGGACCGTGAATGTAATAAGTGATAAACCACATGGACCATCTGTGAAGTTTACTCTATTAATTGATTTTTTCTTTCTCTCTTTAATTCATATTCTTTCACCACATTCAGACTCACCACTCACCTCTATCTCTTTGAATTCAAACTTCAATTAATAACCATTATGGTCGCGTAATTAACCCCTGCCTCAGGTTGCCTTCTCTAGTTGTTCCGCCGCCGATGACGTTCTATCGACCTGAGTGTGCAAAACACCAACTCCTCTGGAGACGTGCATCAATTGTCTGAATCATCGCGTGTGCAAACCACCAAATCCTCTGGGGGCGTGCATCAATTGTCTGATTCAATTCTGGTCAATAGAACGTCATCGGCTCGGAACATCTAGAGAAGGAAACCAGAGGCAGGGGTTGGTGATGGATTGAATTATCAGGGGATCTGGTGACGCGACGATAATGGTTATTGATTGATGTTTGAATTCAAACAAATAGAGGTGGGTGGCGAATCTGAATGTGACGGAAGAACATGAATTAAAGAGAGAGAATAAAAAAAATCAATAAATAGAGTAAATTTCACGGATGGTCCCTGTGGTTTATCACCTATTACATTCACAGTCCCTTATCTTCGCTTTATTACAAAAGGCCAAAGGGTATGTTCGTCATTTAGAAAAAGTTAAGGGCAGTAGGGATCATGGGTGTAACAAATTGTACACACAAGGATCTTCAGTGTAATAAACGAAGTTTAGGGACTGTGGGTATAATAAGTGGCAAAACACAGGACCTTTAATTTACTCTTAAAAATATCTACAAATTATAAAGGAAATTGGTATTCGCATCTACATGTTATATAAACTGTGAAACAATATTTTTCTTTTAATCTCCATTTTTTAAAGCGCAAAGTTATTGTCTTTTGTTAAAAAACGAGTAATGAAAGGCCGCACTTCATTTCGGATATTTGAAATTTATGTTATGTATTTTTTAATTTTAAAGTTATAAAAATCAAGAACTTTTGTGATTATTAATCATGCGTCACACAAAATGTAATATATATTATCTTTCAGAATATACATATACCTAATTATGAATTCCAACATAACACAGCTAATATTTACTAAACATACATTTTATGGAAAAATATAAGCATTTATAATCAGTCGATATTATAATATTAATGATAACAAAAAAAAAAAAAAAAACAAACAAACTTATTTACTAAATACAAATTTCTATACATATTATATATCCAAAGTATTAAAAAGAACTGGGCAAATAGTACGGCTAAAAAGTAGAGTTCCTAACCTTGGGATAAAATACATTTTGGTTATATTTTTAGCAAACATTAAATCAATTATAATATTAGGAAAAAAAGATCAAATATGCATGTCTGAAGGAAACTCGGAGTCTCCGCACCTATCTCCTCTTAAACAAAAAGTATGTTACTAATTCGAGATGGTTAATTGCCACTCAAGCACATCAATTTTTTGATAGAATCTTCAAAAACAAACTATAAAACACGAATCTAAATCTTTGCTTATGAACAGTTTAATATGGTAATTGTATTATAAAGGTAATACTTTTTGCAATTTTATAGATTTAATATTTGATTTAAAAATTTTAAATATTTATTTACTTTTTACATAATTTATTTCATTATAAATAATCAATAACTTGCATGGTATCCACGAACATTGACGGACCTAGGAAAAAGTTGGAAGGGTTAAATAATTTATTCTTCATACTATATAAAAAACATAAAACATGATAAATACAATTTCATTACATATGTCAAAAAAAGCGTATCTATTATATAATAAAACAAGGTTTTTAGATGGCCACGTGGCACCTCTTAGAAGGCAGAATGACACATGACAATTTCTTAGAATTTTCATTTTCTAAATCGACCATTAATTAAATATTTAATGCCATTAATTTCGGATCCTAATAACCAAACTAAATTACACTGTGAATTCAAATTGATTATAAATAATATCCTATTATGATTTGAACATTTCCTAATATGCAGCTTTAATTTAGGAATAATATTTAAATATATTACCAAACTTTCAATATTTGTAGGAACAAGATTCGAAAATAGTTAATGATTTAACTTTCTACCGAATTAAATTTCAAACGTAACTAATATACAGCAGAACATACGGAGCAGAAATTATGCAAAAGTTTAACTTTAGCCTATCTAAAGACTACCAATTTTGAATACGTTTAGCATATCTCGCAGCCTCAAGGAGGTCACAATCTGCATCTCTGCCTCAAGGAGCTCACAAACTGCATCAACGCTATGATTCCTTATACCCTTCACTTTTCTTTTTGATCATATTCGTACGAAGCAGCAGCAATATGCCAATATAACTATTTTACGTGTGAAACATAACAGCTTGTGATGCAGATTGTGAAAATAAACCGAGATAATTATATTGTTATTTATAATACTCTCATTTATTTTCTGTTTGTAGGTGCTAATCATAAAATTTGATGAGCCTTCTACAGCCTTTAGCAAACAGGTTTAAACGATTTTTAAAAAAATTGCAGTTCGTGCTTATGCAGCGTGGTACTACCATTTTTTATATTGTTTATATGCTTATGCATCAGAAATATAGTTTTTTATTTGTTTATATTTTTATGAAACAATACTAATTTGAAAATAGAATTAGCCATAACACAATCACTTTTTTTATATTATATTCATCTTTCTTATAAATTATATATATTGTTGTTCAATTTAATTTTTTTTTTGATTAATTTTGCACTTCATGCAAATAGGGATCAGTGGCTGCAATATGAACGATAGATAGAATTGTATATGCATATATAACCTTGGTTTCTTGATTTGTTTTGGAATGCTTATTTGTAAGAGCACACTTTACGTTTCATGAATCATATTAATTTTGACAACACATTTAAGTAAGTAGTTTATGTGGTTGTACCAGGTACCAAAACAAAGGGCAACTTATTTAAAAAATGCAGCTTACGAACATGGTATTTGCTTCTTTTTATGTACTCCTACATCCTAATAACCTTTATGCATCATTTTACATAACATGTTTTATCATTTACTGCAAACATCTTTGAGATTCTTGTGTGAGTTTTTTACAGTAGGTTATTTAAAAATTTCTTCATTCCACAAGAAGTTCAACAATTTTTGTGATTGCAAACTTAATTATTTAATACTTAAGAATGAGGTGAAACTATGTAAGTACTTTGCGTTTTAAAGTATAAATAAACTGAACTTTATAGAAACCACTAAATAAAGGAACAATAAATAAACACAAATACCATAGTATTGCATGGGAAAAAATTTCAAGATAAAGTTGAGTGATTAAGCTATTAATCCATGAGGCTATCTAAGCTTCTCATTTTGATCATAAAAATGGAGGAATATACTAATGGTTTGATGTGATCATGAATCCTGAAAGGATATCGAGTTTCATTGTAAATCAATGTTAAAGATATGGGTATTAATTTATATACCACATATTTTTTTGACTATACACAATGTACAAATGTTACTGCAGATTGTAAACACACATAAAGCATTAATAGTGGTATGTGGATTTAAAGACGAGGTGTAAAAATCACCCTTAAAGATATATACTTCTGATAATTGATAACATCATATTTAGAAAACTATTTTGTTCTTTTTGCTTTCTATTTATTAAAGGCTACTCAATTGTAGGACAAACACAAATTAGCATTACAACTTTACAATTATTTTGTTCTTGAATTATTAAGGTTTTTGAATTAACAAATAGCATTTTGCATCAGATATAATCATTTTATTGATAATTTTCTTATAGTTTTGTTACTTTTATTTGTCAAACCATTATTGTTTTATTGTTGTATCCAAACATTTTTACTTTAATAATTTCCAATGTATTGTTAAATCACAAAATTGGATTATAGATGGAAATTGACTGTAATGTTAACCAATATGTTGTATTGACTAAAATTGGACATGAATCCAAATTACCAATTGTGAGATATCTATACATACAAATTTGATCTTATATATTGATTACAAAATCGTATAGATATATCATATATTAGCTACTATTTGACGACTAACCCACCCAAAATCAGATGTATTCACTACAATTGCAGTCAATTCATAAAATGCTCATTATGATGTATGTCAGCCAAGCCTAAATCTGGTCGAATTATGAGACGTCACTTATTCAAAATTTAACTTGGTAATCGTAACAACTAATCATCATTTTATTTAAAACAAAATTTAATTAAATTTAAATAAATGTACCTTTGCTAAGACTTGCAGTGTCATAAATAGGATAATCATTATCAAAAGTTAGTCTTTATTTGGAAAGCTATAATTTTTCACACGGACAGTTATATGCAATGTTTTAGAACCCGGGTTATTACTCGGCCCGGTAAGATGGCCGGGTCACGATTCAACCGGCGGGTCAACCCGGGCCAACTAACAACATATAAAAAAATATTATATAAAAGATATTTACATCATGCAGTAAATTTTGTACATTATTATAAGTAAAAAAGATTAAAAAACGGTCAACTAACTACATATAAAAGATATTATACAAAAGATGTATGTATCAAGCACTAAAGTGTGTATATTTGAAGTAAAAGAATTAAAAACCGGGTTAACCTGGGTCACCGGTTTTCACCATAACAGGGCGAGTCGAACCGAGCTGATTCTAAGCAAAAACCCGGTCACGGTTGAACCGCCTTTTACAACGGGTCGCGGTTGAACCGGTTCAACCGTCCGGGTCAACCCGGATTTTAAAACACTGATTATATGTGGCGTTAAAATATAATTTTTCAATAGTAAAGAGCATAAAATATTTTAAAATATTAACAAAGATAAGGATGTTAGTTTAACAAATAAAACATCAAATGTTCTTTACAAATAAGTCTTTATAAATTTATCTTAATATTTCTTATTTGTTAATTTAGTTGTATTTTGTTGTGTTTAAACACAATTATTATCATTTATTTAATGTTTTAATTTTCATATTTTCTGTTATATGATTTAAATATTATTATTCCATAATATAATCATGTCTATGGCATTAAATATTCAATAAAATAATTATCTTATAGAAATATTATATAATTTCGTATTTAACATTTTATATATTTACATATAATGAAACATATTTCAATTATATAAAAGTTACGTCTAGCAAAATTATTCTATAATAACCCAAATACTGGAACCCTTCAATACAACTTCATAGTTTTTAACTGTGACAATAATGAATTTTTAAATTAAAATTTTATTATTGATAAAAAATTTACTTCAATCTTATTTAGATCTTATAATTTTATAATATTTATATATCTTATAATTTTATAATGTTCATCTAATACACATCCAGAGATGAGTAAATTAAGAAAACAATATTTGGATAAGAAGACATGCAAACATAATACAACAATATCAACTATACAAATTTTATATACTTCAAATGTTATTAACACTAATCAAAATATGAAATATCCTTTATATATAAATATTAATTTGATATTAATTATATTTTATCTACTATAAATAGCATACAAGATCTGAAAATATTAATAGAAGATAAAAATGATAATTTAACAAATAAACCTTAGTCGTTATTTTGTCAAAGAAGTGTTTATAAATTTATCTTAACTTTTCTTATTTTGTTAGAGAGATTGGTTCTTAGTCGTTATTTTGTCAAAGAGATCGTTTCGTAATCATTCAACTTTACTTAGTAATGTTTTAATTTATTTTATTTGTTATTTTACGTTTCTCATTTTATAATTACGTAATCTGATTTTTTTTTTTGAACAACAAAAAGAAGGCAACGGATCGAGCTTCGGCATTGCCATCACCCCCCCGAAGACCTTCAAAAATATATTAAACGCGAGAGCCTAGCAAAACGCTAGACAAAAACAAATAATTACAAGGGTTTTAACAACCACTCAACCCATGAAATCTTTACTTTATGATTCCGATGGGAGAACCAAGAAAATGAAAACAATCTAATACTATCAAAAATTTCACTTTTCTTTAATCTACTGCTATCAAATAAAATAGCATTACGGAATCTCCAAAGGACCCACCACGTCGTGTAGCTAATCACCCTCAACTTCAGTCTTTGAGAATTAGCATTACTTGTATCATCACAAAACCCGCACCATTGCTCCACCAAATTGCAATCCCATTCCTCCAAATCGCACCATCGGAATATCATCTTCCAAATTTGCGCAGCCACCTCACACGCAAAAAATAAATGATTTGCCGATTCCAACTTGTCATTAAAAATAGGGCACATAATAGAGCCAATCTCCATACCCCTCCGAGACAAGTTTTGTCCCGTCGGTAGACGATCTAAGAACAAACGTCACACAAAGATATTCACTATAATCGGAATAGATTTACACCAACTAAACGAACAATCCGAGCCAGAAAATAAATGATTATTGATGATGTTTCGTGCATTACCCACCGTGTAAACACCACTGTCATCTCTCGACCAACAAATGGAATCAATACCATCATTAAGAACCACTTCGCCGATTAAGCCCATAAGACTATCGAATTGTTGTTTTTCTATACCATCTCTAATATTTCTTCTCCAATTAAAAACCCATTCTCCATTCCTCCATCTATCTTTTATTAAACAAAAAGAATTAAGATCCAATCTAAAGAGCCGATTGAATCTATGCGACAATGGAATACCCTCAATCCAATCATCCAACCAAAACTTAATACCTTCACCATTCCTCAACTTATAATGGAAATCGTTCTTCATAATAATATCATTATCGTGTAAATGGTTAATTGAACCGATAATATTAAGCCAAATACCTTTATGAGATCGAGATCCATTTCCAAACCCTCCATCCTCACCATGAATAGCTTGAATAAGCCGACACCACAAAGCATTCTTCTCGTTTAGAAAACGCCATTTCCATTTTAATAAAAGAGCCAAGTTTAGAGCGTCTAGACTTGCAATTCCAAGACCACCCTTCTCTTTGGACGCTAAACAATCGTTTCATTTAACCCAACTTAATTTTCTCTCCTTATCATGAGCACCCCAAAAGAATCTGGCTCGTAATTGCTCCATTTTATTTATAACAGAAACCGGAGCCCGGAAGAAAGATAGCCAATAAACACCCAAGCTACCTAACACCGATTTGATAAGAGTTAATCGACCACCAATTAAGAGCATATTTGCTTTCCAAGACGACAATTTGTTACACATACGATCGTATATAACATCCCAAAATTTAAATATGTTCATATAATTTGTAACATCATATTCCATACTTTGCGTTTTAGAAGCATTATATATTCAATAATCAGAATCATGTAATTAACGATAAATTTTTATATTCTATAAAAAATTATATTTAGTAAAATTATTGACAGCCCGTGATTTTACACGGGTCATAACCTAGTACTAATTACATAATAAAGTTCACATATTCATTCTTTTATATTCTGAAAATGATTTATTACACTTTTAATCGTAATATCTTAAAGCGTTTTTTCTACTTTATAAATCAACACTTGATTCACAAGTAAAATGCCTTTTTAAAACTACAATAGTGGCGGCAAAAAGTATAAAATCCGTCTCAAAAGGGTTTTAAAGACTACAAACGTCTCTAAAAGTTTCGTTTCAAATACTTTACCTCTTTAAGTTTCTTTTGACACCACACATTGTTGTCTATAAAAAGAAATGCATGTGCCACGACATATGAGTTCTAAAAGTAAATTATTAATTTAAATCATTACTTAATTTTTACCACCTCAATTTATCTACTATTGATCTATAAAAACCATTTTGAATTTATTATTACTAACTTGCAGAGACCATATAAAAAATGACATACAAAATATGATAATTACTTTTGGAGACCATTTTAACGTGGCTTAAAAACTCAATTTCTACTTTACCCTGAATTCTTATTCTACTCACTTGGATTAACAAATAATTAATCAACACAAAATATAATATTATAAAAAACATATAATGTTGAATGCTTAGTACTAGGGGTGTTCAAAACCGGGTACCCGGATTTTCGGATACCCGAAATTCGGGTACCCGGATTTTCGGATAGTGATTTTTACTACGCGCATTTGGTACCCGGATTTCGGATACCCGGATTTCGGGTACCCGGAATTTCGGGTATCCGAAATCCGGGTATCCGGTATCCGGAAAAAACAAAATATTAAAATATTTTTCGAATATTTCGAGTTTTTTTCCGGATATTTCGGTATTTTTCAGATATTTCGGGTACTTTTTAAATATTTTGGGTATTTTTGGGTATTTTCTCAAATATTTTTTGTATTTTTTGTATATTTTTTGAATATTTTTCGTATATTTTTTATTTTCGGGTAATTTTTCGGGTATCGGGTATCCGAATATCTTGAAAACACTACCCGTATTTGGTATCCGGAATTCGGATACCCGGATTTTCAAATACCCGGATTTTCGGATACCCGGATTTCGGATATCGAGTAATTTTTCGGATACCCGGTTTTTCGGATATTTTTGAACACCCCTACTTAGTACTACATGAATATGTTAAACTAATAAACCATCCTCTAATTAATATGCTAACTTTTTTGACCAACTAATCGTATCTTCAACGTGGCATATATTTTATAGCTAGTACACATTATATTATACTCGTACTATATAACATTTTATAAACCAAATGCGTGTAGCCTAGTGGTATTGGAGGAAGGTATAAGGTGTTGCCCATGACTTATATGTCATGAATTCACGTCCCGTCGTGGACAAATATGTGAAAAAGTTTAAGGGAAGACATACTGCCCTTATGAATGTCAGTGTTTAGGCTCGAACTATTAACTTTTATGAATAGTAACATATCCAATGAACTTTTGCCACCTAATCTGCATATTTTTTCTTTTTTTTTTATTTGCTCTGAGTTGTTTGTCCGAAGCTCATATAACCACGTGAATACAAGTTTGATTCATGCACCCTCCATCATTTTTTTATACTTTTTCCAATTCAAAATAAGTGTACACTTTTTATATTTTGGTGATTCAAAATAAGTGATATACTTTAGAATTTTATCTTATTTGGTAAAATGTAGTGTGCTCCACACTCAGTAACTACCTACTTTATAAAATAAAATTACCTTATACCCTTGTTTTTTTACTTTTAAACATCATTAATCTTACTTTATTCAAAAATTATGGGACTCATTCCCTTCTAACCATCCAATTAATCTAATTTAACACTCATTATAATCTTTTGCTTAAAAAACCGTGAAATTCAAAGTGTATCACTTATATTGAAATTCAAAGTATTTATTTTCAAACAATAGCTTTTTAGCCCTCCAACTTATTTGTATTTGTCTATTTTGTTTCTATAGTTCAAATATTATTACCTTTTTAAAATCTATCAAATAAGTAATTTGAATTTATATAAAACGAGTAAATTGTTATCCGCGCTCCGCTACGGGGTTTATGATTCGTTTATTTAATTGCAGGAATATTACTCTATATTTATAATTTTTTTGTTTCCACAATTGAACTTACCTCTAACTATTTTTTCTATTTTTGTAATTAAACTCATATTTTAATCAAAACTATTATCAAGCACCCACTACTAATTATCTCTTAAAAACTTATGCAATATAGAATGATAATTTTATTAAGTAACGGATGGAGTATTCATGTTATTCAAAAGAATTAAAATTCTTAAAATGCATTTATAATCACGGGTGAATTTCCAAAAAATGCAAGGTGTTACAAAAATTTTTACATGGAATGAAAGTTAAAAAAAGAAAGGGAAGCCAAATGAGGGATCAAACCTTGTTTATTGGCTACATCTAGCGCATGAGCTTTATACCTCCCACTTAAGCGAATAGGACAAACCAACTTATGTTTACTTTCTTAGATGTCTTTTTATATACTAGGCTAAAACCCGCGCGATGCGGCGGCTGCGAACTATATATTCCTGGCTATTAAATGTCCATTGGTTACATATTTTTATAACGAATACAGTACATAAGCATGAAAACTGTGTAAAATAGATGTAAAAAGCAAGAATTAGCATTGCGTTGAAATGTTGTTCAATTACATGTTTTGAAGTATAATAACACAAATGATCCATCTCCAATGTTTCTTGCTATAAAAACATAAACCTAGTTAAGTATAAAATAGATGGAAAAAGATATGTTTATGCGTATTAGTCATCATGTAAAACCTCCCGATACTCCACGTTTGGTGTGTAACTCTGTCGAGATTAATTTTTTTTTTTTTGCTGAAGTTACTAATACTTTTGTCATGTCACGTGAAATTCCTCTTGAAAAGGAAAATTTTCTAGGCGAAAATATAGTCTGCAATGTGACGGCAAGTACCCTATGCAACAATATCTGCGGCGAGCAAAAATTATCCGGTTACACATTTTTTGTAACAATAATAGGGTACCAACCCTATTAGTAAGTTTCGAGATGAAGATAGTGATAGCGATATCAAGGTTTATAACAAATGGACTGATGATATAACTAATTATATTTTTCAAAAGCTTACAAGGTCAAATGGTTTTTATGCTTCTACCTAAACCCAAGGATTGATGTGCAGTCACCCAACCTGAACCATACGAGCAACGGGTCACGATTCACATCAATCATCGAATGGGTCCACTAACTTTTTGATTTTATGAACACCCAAATTACCTTTGTAATACTCAGCTATTGCAATACAAATCTACAATTTTGTAATTCATCAACTCTTGTTATTTATATACACTAAAAAAAGATATAGCAACTAAAATGCATATTTTACATTTTTAAGATAATTAAGCTTGTCTAAAAATAGGATTGAACCAAATAATCATGCTATCAAAAAATATTCTTTTTAAGTCAATTTTTTCGACCATACACCGACCTTCCTAATCTTGCAGTTGATCGCTGTAACAGATTGTGCAATCAAGCCTGTAACAGATTGTGCAATCAAGCCGGTATGAATGTGATTATGTGATACATTTAGATAATAAAAAGCATTAAAGCCGATTGTGGTCGGTATCTCACTTGGAAATGATTACTTGAAAGATCAAACAATGAGAAAATGGTCAAGATTTGACTAATTCAAATTCGAGCCCTTTGACTTTATCTTGATAAAAGAATCATTAAGTTGAAAATTTGTAAAACCAAGGTATCAAGAATCATTAAGTTGAAAAACTGTAAAACCAAGGTATTCATTGTTTAATTCCAGTTGGGTTTCAGTTAGAGTAATGTAATTTAGGGTTCTAAACCAGATACAACCAAACAATTTAGATTTCTATCGAATACCACAAACACAGCTCTATAATATGAGATTTCCTTGGATCGAACACCATTTATGACCTATGGAGCTCATAAAATTAGCTTGTGCTTCTTGCTCTTATGAATAATAAGTTAATATAATACAGTTGATATTGATATAACCGTGTACGACTATTAATTGGAAACTAAAATATCAACAAAGTTCCAATAGTAGCATTTCGAATATTTCTGTTTCGTTGTTATAGTTGATGTGAATCTACCACTCAAAACATACCCCACTTTTTCACTACAGTTCACTACTCCAATAGTTTAATGTTCTAAAATGCATTGTTTTAGTCGATCCGATACAATGTTCGGGTCAACCCGGATCACCTAAAACATCAAAATCAAGAAACCAAACATAATTAAACGTAGAGTAGAAACCAAAGAGATATCAAATCATGTCAATAAATATTAAACATTAATCAAAATCAAGAGACCAAACATAATTTAAGTCAGAAATTGACTCATGTAGTCTTGTATCTGTTGGTAGTTAAGAAATATATTCAGAGAATACACAGAAATATCCTCATTTCAGAAATCAAGCAGATTGCAAACGAATTAATTCGAAGATTACAAACATAGAAATAAAATCAGAGATTACAAACATAGAAATAAAATCGGAGATTACACTGGAGTCAAACCAAAGATGACCTTGACCGGTGTTGCCACTGGTAGACGCTGCTGGTTGATCAAATGGCCCCAAGCATTGACCCACCACTTATACTCTTCACAGGGGCAGATGGGGTGCATGTTTTGATGCAATAGGAACATTGTTAGCATGAGATGCTAAAAATAGAGAAAATTATTATAAAAAAATGTGTTATAAAGTTGAGATTTATGTAAGATTAAAATGGAGTTGAAGGGCTACGTGCTGGACCACGCAGGTGCAAACAGGTCAAAACGTTTAATTGTATCGAATGCCTCATTCATAATAAACTCATTCTTTTATTGGTTGAAACAAAGGTCTTATTTCTGAAGTCTAGAAATATGTTGGAATTGTTTAATACAAGGTGAAACTGCAACTGCTAGACCACAAATGCTTTCCCAAACACAAATAGATCCTATCAATAAAAATACAAACCAACATTTGGGGCAAATGCAAGAGAAATTCATGTCATATGCTTGAGTTGACCCTAATTTGATAAAACCCTAACCCTTTAAAAACTATACATATAAAATGTAGTCATAGCCCTAACAAAAAGGAAATTACCTGGCAGCTCAGCTACCTTTTATGAAGATAGTTGATTACCGTTGCAAATAGCCTTAGTAAATATTGTTTCTAATACTTGTAGAGGTGAATCACAAAACAATACCCATGTGAGATTAACACAACCCAAACCGACCCATTTAGAAGTAAATTGGCACCTCTAACTACATTTTTAATGGACGAAACATTAGACATATTATATAACAGTTCACTAAAATACAGTATAGTTACTCAGTTACATTATAATGTAGTTCACTAAAATACAGTATAGATACTCAGTTACATTATAGATACCCAGTTACATTATAAGCTGAACCTAAACACATAATTATGAATATACATTAGATGCAGTTGACTCTTTAAACTATTTTTATATTCTAATAAAACCTATTACCAAGAACCTAATGGGATTACCAGTTCTTGTTCTACTCAGTGCGGGTTATCAAACCACTGTGAATACCAAACACAATTTCAACCGTACAGGTTGATTCTAGTTACGTTTTGCCAATTCTAACGAAATACGAACCTGTGGTTTTCCAAACACAAGATTACTGATGGGAAATGAAATCATGTAGTGTGGAAGATCGTAGGGCAAAAGCCTGCCTGCAAACACACATCATATATGCATATAAGACGTAACAAAAATTAATCAGAAAAATTAAAATGTCCACCAGATACGTGGTAAGTAAGTTAAAGTGTAAAAGGCAATATTGATAGTTACTTACTAATTCTTTGTTGCTCCGTATTAGCTTTCAAAGCCTACAAATCAAAATAAAATAAAATAAAATGATCAGCTATTAATTGTCTCTAGCACAATAATAGTGACCAAAATTGAAAGCTATAAACCTATAAAGAGGAAAATAAAACTACAAAGGGGTATGATTTCATTCTAAAATCAATCTTAATTAAATGAGCAAAAAAATTAGGTTAATAGCAAACGGGTCAACCGACTCATCATATGTAATCACCTAAATTGAGATAATTTTTGAGTTTACTCTAAAGTCACATAACGTACCTCATTAGGTTCACATCAAAGTCCTCTTCGGTTATTTCACCTATTAAATCCCAAATAATCAGAATTAAACACTCAAACATCTAAAATAATTCCATCTTCAAATAGTTGTAATTAGATGCAAAACGTGTAGCCTTCAAATGCCCATTTAAATGAGCACCTACGATCACAAGCTGCATATATTATGAAAAATGTTAGACAAATATAAACTCATTTCATTAAGTCATTAGCTATTAATTAATATTATTTTTTTTGCTATAAAAAGAATATATTACTTTGAATGCAAGCCTGCAACTCGGGTACACTATCAGGCATGCGCACAAGAAGTGTCAAACTTTTTCATCTTCAGATGTTGGTTACTCAGGAAGAGATGCTTCTTTTGCTGCTAATTTCATCTCAATTTTCTGCAAAAAAAATTAATATTAGATACATCATCATCTTCACTGACATCATCATTAATAACGATACCACGGAGCCACGAGTTTCAGGCACATTTATACAAAGGCATGGCCCGAATATAAATACTCATAAACTCAATTACCGTTTAGTGACGCCCAAATTAAAGGCTGATTTGGGGATGTGTTGAAGATATGTTAGGAAATGGGAAATGAAGAGGCTGATTTGTGGGGATTTGGGAGTAGGGTTTAGTAACGTTTGGTGAACTTAATGAGTATAGGGGACGCTAACTTAATGGTGAACTTAATGCGTTTTATGGGGGACGGTTACTTTATTATATTACGTATCAGGGATCTTGAATTTAAAATGGGTCAGTGCATATTCCTTACTTAATTAATGGTTATACTTATTAGAAAGAAATCAAACTTTTACAAATATCTATTGTAGTTGAGCTGGTTAAACTATTGGTTTCTAACCGCAAGGTCACAATTTATGATTTTCCTAGATTAAAACCCACGCGATTTAACATTAATACCATTTTCCTAGGTTAAACGTGAACATTGAACCACTCAACTTTAAGTCACATGTTCAATTTTAAAACGCAAAACATGAAAATCTGTTTAAAACTTTAAAATGTCAATTCTCTCTCACAGTTATTTTAAAACCCATGTTTTAATAAGACATTTTTTAAAGGCATTTTAAAAGGTTAGAGACGTTTTTTTTAAAATAGGCCAATAAATGATTCTGAATTGGCATTCTCATAAATTCCAAAGTTTAAAATAGGCATTCTCTATAAATAAATGTTTAAAAACGTAAAATTTAATGGCTAGGATGAATTCCGTTCCCCATGAAAACATAGGGTTTTAATGTTTCGTTTGGTTACCAAATATTGGATGTGGTGTAGTGGTAAGGTTGATAAATGTGTTGGTAGAGAGTCCAAGTTCGAAACCTGTTAAAAGCTTCTTTTTTTCCAATTATGATGTGGGTTTAAGACCTTCCAAAAAGGGAAGACCTAGTTTAAGACCTGCTAAAAGTAGAAAGGCATTCCTCTATTATATATAGTAGAGATAAGGCATTTTAAAAGGTTAGAGACGTTTTTTTAAAATAGGCCAATAAATGATTCTGAATTGGCATTCTCATAAATTCCAAAGTTTAAAATAGGCATTCTCTATAAATAAATGTTTAAAAACGTAAAATTTAATGGCTAGGATGAATTCCGTTCCCCATGAAAACATAGGGTTTTAATGTTTCGTTTGGTTACCAAATATTGGATGTGGTGTAGCGGTAAGGTTGATAAATGTGTTGGTAGAAAGCCCAAGTTCGAAACTTGTTAAAAGCTTCTTTTTTTTTCTTTCAATTATGATGTGGGTTTAAGACCTTCCAAAAAGGGAAGGCATAGTTTAAGACCTGCTAAAAGTAGAAATGCATTCCTCTATTATTTATAGTAGAGATATATAGTAGAGATAAGGCATTTTAAAAGGTTAGAGACGTTTTTTTAAAATAGGCCAATAAATGATTCTGAATTGGCATTCTCATAAATTCCAAAGTTTAAAATAGGCATTCACTAGTACAAAAAACATCAATCGCCACTACAAAAAACTGTGGCCAAAAATTATTTGCCACGGTTTTATTTTACATCAAAAGTGTAGTCTATTCTCCCGCGTTTTAAAGTGCATATATGGCTACGCTAAATTTTAGTGGCCATATTATATGGAAAAGTGTAGCGATAGCATAAAACCGTGGCTAATGGTTACCATATAGTCATATGTAATTAAAACGACAATAGTTGTATTCCTACTTTTAGATACATAATTTATTGTAAATTGTGGCTAATGGTTACCATATAGCCACATATCGTTATATTGGTGGTGACTACAAGCCCTGTTTTAGACACATAGTTTTATATACAATGTGACTAATCTATTATGTATTGTGACATGTAGTTATGTTGAGCGTGACCATAGAGTTCTTATACACACATAAGGCTTTTGTAATTGTGGCTATAGTTTAACCTATAGCCACATTAAAAAAAAATTAATCCGTGACTTTTGATATCATTTGGCCACACTAAAAAAATACCAACATGGTTATAATTTCCTTTTTGACCTGTCAAACCCGATTGGTAATAGTTAAACCCTAGTAAAAAATCGAGTTAAACCGTTAAATTGTCGGCCAAAGAATTGCATTGCACCGAGCCTTAATTCAAATGGCCACAAAACCTGAAAGGTATAAGGGACTCAAGCTTTAATTTCTTCAACATAGGGTTGGTGCACACTTCTTTTTATTGTGAAAGTAATTCCCCAACTTTCATACAAATAGCAATGTGGGATAACATTTAGCCACATTTAAACCAATTAACGTTATAATTGGTTTCTTTTAGACACATAATCAATTTAACTGTAGTCATAATCTTGTTATAGCCACATGAAAAATTGAGTGACTATTTTTTGTCCTTTAGCCACATGACACACAATAATGCTCGTGGTTGTATACTAACTTTCAACAACAACGACTTCATGTGGCTAATAAACACATATGCCCACAAATACTAGTATCACACTTAATCATGGCTATTGTTTGCCCTTTAGCCACATAAGTCGTTATCACATACATGTGACCCCTGATAATATTTAGCCATATTTAACATTATTAACGTGACAATTTGCTACTTGTAGACACACATTTATATATGATTAAATGGTGATTATAAACTAATTATAGAGACATAATTTTGATTTTACCTTTACCATTCCTATTATTTAGGTTATGGCCACACACAATTTTAGTTTTATCTTGATTTGACTTAGGGTATGGCAAATATCCATCATATAGCCACACACACAAAGAAAATTTTGAGTGACTATTATTTATTGTATAGCCACATGACACAGAGTAATGACCGTGGCTGTATGAATACAAATTTTTGGACACACAAGTAGTTGATTCATGTGGCTAAATATGGGTCTTTCGCCTCATGTATTAACCGTCACAAAAAATCATGGCGAAAAGTGTGACATATGGCCACGCTACATGACCGTGGCTAGCAATGGACACGTTTATCATGTTATATCGAGGCTAAAGTGTTCAAATCTAATTTTCAATTGCCACAATAATTTAGTTAAAATGTGGCTAAAATAACATTAGAATATTATTTGTGATATTTAGCCACACGAACATTTAAACCTGTGGTGAGGTTGTTTAAAAAATAGCGTGGCTAAAAGCTAATTTTGTACTAGTGATTCTCTATAAATAAATGTTTAAAAACGTAAAATTTAATGGCTAGGATGAATTCCGTTCCCCATGAAAACATAGGGTTTTAATGTTTCGTTTGGTTACCAAATATTGGATGTGGTGTAGTGGTAAGGTTGATAAATGTGTTGGTAGAGAGCCCAAGTTCGAAACTTGTTAAAAGCTTCTTTTTTTTTCAATTATGATGTGGGTTTAAGACCTTCCAAAAAGGGAAGGCATAGTTTAAGACCTGCTAAAAGTAGAAAGACATTCCTCTATTATATATAGTAGAGATTGTAAAAATGAATTTAGCAAAATTCTAGTGAACAATAAATCTGTATGGTAAATGTATATATAGAGGAATGTCCGATAATGCTTTAGGCAATGTTTTTCATTTTAGTTACTCTATATTTTCCTTAAGAGTTATGTTTGTTTACAAGACTAAACAGTTGTACTAACTTTTATTTTGCATATTTTAGACTTTATTAGCAGAATAATAAAGGTTGTGTATGTAGCTAGACATTATACCACTTAAATATTTAACTATTTAAACAATCTTTTAAATATTGTATCCGCGCGGGATACCTTTTACTAGTTTATATGTAATTTTTAAAGCATTCAAACATTAGGAAGTAAAAAATTACTAGTTTGACAAAAGCTTTAGTCAAAACTCCATATCTAAAAATATCTACAAATTATAAAGAAAATTGGTATTTGCAATCACAAGTTATACTAATCTGAACCGGGTCGGACCAGATGGTTGAAACAACTGTGTACTATTTTTTTTGTTTTTAGTCTCAGTTTTTAAATTTATGTTAATATTTGGTATCATTTCTTTTATTTAAAACGCAAACTTTTCATTTGTTGGAAAATACTTTTTGGAATTTTATCGATACAATATTTGTTTTATACTTCCTCCGTATAAAAAAAAGTGAATCACTTTTCTTTTCGGAATGTATCAAAATAAGTGAATCACTTTAATAATTTACATTATTTGGTAAGTTTTTATATATAAAATTACTCAATTACCCTTCCTATACTTAACTTTTACACCATTTAAAAAAGCAACAAAATAGTAAAAGGTGTGGGGTCCATCCATTTAATTATCCCATTTAATTTCACTAATATTTTATTACCTTATGTTGCCTCAAAAAAAGTGATCTTCAAAATAATTCACTTATTTTGATACGAGGCAAGTACTTTTTAGATATTTATTTACGTTTTACATAATTAATTTTATAATAAATACTCAATAATTAGTAATAATTAGCAGAATACCGCGCACACTAACGCACCTAAGATTATGAGGGGTTGTAAAAAATAATATATACAAGCTAGGATTGTGTTATAGGTAATCCACCTTTAAAACATAGTCCCAAAGGACAAATCTTAGCTATTGAATTAAAAAATCTCTTAACCACCGCTGCCAGCCGCCTCCGACCATCGCCCAATCACATGTGATTGAAAGCAGCCGACGGTGGCGAGGGGTTGCCGTAGGTAGAGACGGTGGCCGACAGATGTTGGTGGTGATGGTGGTGGTGGTCGGCGGTGTTGAATCACATGTGATTTAATACACATGGAGTGGTGGAGGTGGTGGTGTGGTGTGTAATCACATGTGATTTAATACACATGGGGTGGTGGTGTGGATGTATTGAATCACATGTGATGATGGTGATTGTTGTAATTGGGGGTTGATTGATCCAAAGACTGATATTTATCCCTTAGGACCATATAAAATAAAAAATTACGTTGAACTTTTCTCATACAAGCTATTACAAAAATTAATCTTACTAGACAAATTTTTCTTTAAAAACAGTGTAGGGTTTCTTAAACATATATTCACCAGTTTGGTTGCTATTTATTTATCAAATCTAACTTCACTTGATATAGCGACTAACAATGAGGACACCTTAATTACTTTTCAGGGGTTACATACTTACAAGTTCGGAATGCAGACAATGTGAAAAAATTTTGAGAACATTTTTTTGTATATAAACAAGTATTGTAGTGTGGCGCTTTGCTATGGATATATTAATACATAGATGTGTTATTTACGTATTTAATAATTACCTATGTCTTTTTATTAACTACATAATGTTTCGAGTAATCCTCATTGTGCTTACTATTTTAAATATACTAAAATTTAGCGTTCACAATATTTGAAGTCAAAGCTTTTTGAGATTGTTATATAATCAAGAATTAAATTTATGATTTATAAAAGTTTAGAAAAAACCTTGAATTTTGTAATAAAAAACCTACAAGAGTTTAAGGAGGAAAGTAAAAATGTGCATCACACTTGTAGAAAGGACATCCTAGGAGAGACTTGCACTTAGGTTGGTTGAGTAGATGACATGCATCTCTATCAATCCATCTACAAAACATTTGCCACTTTCTTCTTACAAATATGTATATATTTAGGTTATGAAGAGTACTTTATGTATGAGAAATATATATATAAGTAATTGTAAATTTGTATATAAATTGTAAATTGGTTTTATAAGAAAACATTTTGAAAGATTGTAAACTTGGTTGAATTCTCAGTCAGGGCACACTCACATGCATATGACACCTTCCTCCTATTGCATGTGACGAGGGATCCCCTTTTGTTTCCTTTACCAATCAATATATGTCGCAATATATGTCTTGTATAGATGTATCCTACTTAAAGTTGCTCACTTCACAATCATTTTTATTTTGTGACACAGATATACAAAGTCACCCTTTTCCAATGCGTCTTATTCCCCAAAAGGATAACGCTAAGTATTAACCATATAACAGTGTCAATATACATGTTACTTTTTTGATGACATTATAGCTAATATATAGAATTTATAATCATCTGATATGGTCTAGTGTTAAGAGTTCTCAAATGATTACATAAGACTGGTCACACCGGAAGGCGTGAGTTTGACCGTCCTTTGAATTGACGCCGTCCCACCATTGGCACGCCTAGATCACTTTGGCTGCCAGTTGTGAGCCACAAGTTTGGAGACGGGAGGAGGGGTGGCGTTAGTTGGTGGGTGAGGCCCAAAGGGCTATTTTGTGTGTGTGTATTTTGTAATTGTGGGTCTCAAAAAAATGAAGAGAAGTGGTGTTGTTGGCATGTGTAACACCGCAAAATCGAACCATTTTTTTTAAAAAACATTTACGGAAGCGTATAACGTATTATCTACTATTTACAACCAGTAACAAAGACCACATATTAAAAGTTATTACAAAACGTTAACTAAGTTTAACATCTTAGCGGTGTCATATAATAACCTTGGCTCGACACGTTTACAAAATTATAGTAATGTCAAACTTCCCAAAAACGATGCCACTACTCCCAAGCCTACCAAGCTGAAATAGTCAACAAAATGAGGATTAACATATAGCTAAGTGAGTGAGATTGTAACACAATAAACCGCAATAGCACACGAACGGTAATAACAACTTCAATGGTCTAATCAAATATCCTAGAGGACCGGCGGTCCTTCCGGACCGAAACTATTGTTCGCCCACAAGGTTTACCAGTGGCCCTAAGCTACTTGGCATAGTATTAAGTCCCCTTATACAACGAATGCAAAAGAAGTCTTAATACTATCGCCAATAGCTAACGATGCCCAACCTCTAACCACCAGACTGTCCTCTAATCTTATTCCATGTGCACATATCCACTTACTTTAAAACTACCACCATCAACAAGGCATCAAAGAAGTAAACCATAAAAATCACAGCAAAATTCTGCACCAGGAAAAGTTCGCGCCAATTAATACTGCCCAGTTAATACTGGTCTATTAATACTGGTCAGTTAATACTGATTAGCTAATGTTGATCAGTTAATATTGATCCGTTAATGCTGATCAGTTAATGTTGATCCATTAATGTTGATCAGTTAATGTTGATCAGTTAATGCTGATCCAACAAGTTGCAACCAAAACCATTGCAATATAAACAACACAAAGGTTTTAAATCCACTCACCTTGGCACTTTAATAGAGTCCAACTTATATGTCTACTGTTTCTAAGCCTTCTCCTTTCCTGAATATCCAACGAACAATCGATTAGTACTCAATTATACTAAAACTTGAACATATTCAATGTATAACTTGGACAAGTACAAGTTGCATATTCAGTTGTTCACAATCTCAATTTACCACAAATCACAAGATGCTCATATTGACCCATTCAAGGTTACATTCAAACAATCATACTTTTATTAAAACTAAAACGGGTCATTTTGGCCCAAGCGGGTCATTATCACAATTCAAGGCTATAACTTCTAACTCCTCGACTAACATAACCTATTCACACATATGAACAATTGATGATCAATTTGATCATCCCAATTAAAGTCAAACTCCAGATTTGACTTTGGTCAACAATTCTCAATTTAGATAGTAAACACAACCTGTATATCCATACACTAGCAATTCATGAAAATATCCTTCTATTAATGTAATAATTAGATCAAACCATAATCAATTACATCTAAAACTACAATTGACAAGATTATACATTTAAAGATATAAAATCATTTAAACCCATATTTTAGGTTTACATCTATTTTCTCCATGCATCACCATCCATGGTGATTTTCCTAGATCTTAACCATTCAAGTTTTCCTTTCTTAAATGAACATGCAAAACAACTATTGAACACAAAGAAAGCATATAGATTCCTCAATTTCACATCTCACCAAGAAACCCTCAAAAGTTATGACCCCTAGTTCCACAATTGGACAAAAATCTCAAAAAACACAAACCCTAGCAATAAGGAAGAATATATTACCTTGAACTATCTTTAATTTCGAGATTAGGGCGAAGATTGGGAGAAAGTTTGGCAATTCTTCAAGAACACAAGCTTTAATCAAGAAAAACCCCAAAAAGTGAAAGTGTGTGTGTTTGTGTCGATGATATCAGGCAAACGAAGAAGTTGGGACACCTCATAGGGACGTTGGGACACCTTATAAGGCACGTGTCCCACAAGGACACAAAATTTAGATTTTACATTTAACATACAGTACATATTTTAACCTCATGGTTAAAATACTAATAAATTTATCTAAATCCATTAAATTATATAAAATGCAAAACAATTAGATATTACTTACCGAAAGTAATATAAAATTATAGGACGGGCCTCGAGATGTTACAAATCTCCCCTCCTTAAAGGGACTCTGTCCCCGGAATCTCAACTTGATCAAATAAATTTGGGTAGCGGTTCCTCATATCCGACTTTGTTTCCCACGTCATATCGGCACCCAAACTATGTTTCCATTTAATTCAAACCATCGGTATCTGTTTCTTCCTCAATTTCGTCACCTTTCGATCCAAAATCTCTACCGATTCTTCTACTAACCTCTATCTCAAATCCACCTTTAAATCTTTAATCGGTAATACTTGATTTTCATATTCTAATTGCACTTTCTCAAATAACATACGTTGAATATGTCATGAATACCCGACAACTACGGAGGAAGATCAAGTGCAACAGTTTGATCATTTACAACTAGACGAATAGGAAATGGCCCAATGTACCTCGGTGCTAGGGCTGTCAAATCGTGTTATCGTTTCGTGTTTCTGGATAACACGACACGACACGAAACGAAAACGTTTAACACGAAAACAACACGACACGAAGTCGTGTTTTATTTTGGTAACACGAACACGACACGATTAAAAAAATGGTAACACGATAAACACGACAAACATGACAACACAAAATAAATAACAAATTTCTTACTTATTACATGCTAAAAACACGATAAACACGACAAACACGACGATATCATAACTATCGTGTCAATTTCGTGTTAATCTATGAACACGAACACGACACGACACGACTTCGTGTTTTTTTTACACAACACGAACACGAATTCAAGTTTCAATTTCGTCCCAATTTCGTTTCGTTTCGTGTATTTTTGTCGTGTCGTGTCAGGTTTTGACAGCCCTACTCGGTGCTAACTTCCCCGTTTCCCAAAACGAATAATACCTTTCCATGGGGACACTTTCAAGTACACCCGTTCACCCTCTACACACTTTACGGGTCGACGTCGTCGATCCGCATACATTTCCTGTTTATCCCGAGCGGCTTTTAACTTCTCGCGTGCAATTGCCACTTTATCCGCTGCCATCTGAACAATCTCGGGACCCGCAAAATGTTTTTCTCCCGCTTCTAACCAATACGTGGGCGTTCTACACCGTCTACCATTCAACATTTCATATGGTGGCATATCAATACTCGAGTGATACGAGTTGTTATAAGCAAATTCAACTAAAGGCAAATGAGAATCCCACGACCCACCATACTCTAACACACAAGCCCGTAACATATATTCTAATGTTTAAATGGTTCTTTCAGTCTGACCATCTGTCTGTGGATGATACGTCGTACTCAAATTTACCCGAGTACCCAATTCTCTTTGCAAACTCTTCCAAAAGTTAGAAACAAACTAAGGATCCCGATCGGAAACTATAGATTATGGAATACCATGGCATGAAACGATTTCATCAATATACAATTTTGCCAACTGATCGAGGTTGCGGTTTCTTTGGTGGCTAAAAAGTGAGCACTTTTGGTTAACCGATCGACTATCACACATATCATATCGTGACTCTTCTGAGTACGTGGTAATTTAGTCACGAAATCCATTGTAATATTCTCCCACTTCCACTCCGGTATCTCTAGTTGTTTAAGTGACCCATACGGATTCTGATGTTCGGCCTTGACTTGTGCGCACACATGACATTTTTCTACAAACTGAGAAATGTCGGATTTCATAGTGGGCAACCAATACAACATCTTCAAATCATTATACATTTTTGTACTACCCGGGTGAATGGAAAACCGGGACTTATGTGATTCTGACAATATTACTTCCCGTAACCCCCCGACTAAAGGTACCCAAATTCGAGACCGAAATGTTTTCAACCTACGAGTATCATCCACCAACTCATCTTTTCGCTTACACATAATTTCCAATTTTAGGTTTTCATCTTCCAAGGCTTGTAGACATATTCTCAATCTATCACCAAGATCCGAAACAATCTCCACTCGCATAAACCGAACAACTTTTGACGATTCCTTACGGCTTAAAGCATCGGCGACTACATTAGCTTTCCCCGGGTGATATCGAATTTCACAATCGTAGTCTTTAATGAGTTCTAACCATCTTTGTTGCCTCATATTCAATTCTTTTTGTGTGAAGACATATTGGAGACTTTTGTGATCGGTACAAATAATACATTTGGTTCCATAAAGGTAATGTCTCCAAAACTTCAATGCAAAAATTACCGCCGCGAGCTCTAAGTCATGAGTTGGATAATTCTTTTTATGAGGTTTCAATTGACGAGAGGCATAAGCAATTACCCGATCCCTTTGCATCAATACACACCCCAAACCCGCAACAGATGCATCACAATAAACTATAAAGTCATTTGAACCTTCGGGTAATGCAAGTATTGGAGCTTGACACAATAATTGATTTAAGGTTTGAAACGCATTTTCTTGTTCATCACCCCACCGCTATTGTACATCTTTTCGCGTTAACTTTGTTAATGCACTAGCAATCTTTGAAAAATCTTTAATAAACCTTCTATAGTAACCGCCCAACCCTAGAAAACTTTTAATTTAGATGGAGTCTTCGGGGTAGTCAAATTCATTACCGCTGTTATCTTTGATTGATCAACTTCCACCCCGTTTTCACAAATTACATGCCCCAAAAACTGGACTTCTCAGAGCCAAAACTCACATTTCGAGAACTTTGCATATAATTATTCCCCATTTCAAAGTGTCTAAAACCTGCCTCAAATGATTCTCATGATCCAATTCGGTTTTGGAATATATTAGTATATTATCAATAAAAACAATTACAAATTTATCAAGGAACGGTCGACATACCCAGTTCATTAAATCCATGAATATTGCAGGCATTCATCAAGCTAAACGACATGACTAGAAATTCATAGTGACCGTATCTTATTCGAAACGCGGTTTTTGGAATATCGTTTTCATAAACTCGGACTTGATGGTAACCCGACCTTAAATCAATTTTCGAAAAATATGAGGCCCCCTGTAATTTATTAAATACGTCATCGATACGTCGTAACAGGTATTTATTTTAACTATTCGTTTATTCAACTCGCGGTAATCAATGCACATTCTCATCGTGCCATATTTCTTTTTAACAAATAAAACTGGTGCACCCTAAGGTGATGAACTCGACCTGATAAAACCCTTATCCAATAATTCTTGTATCTGAGTCATCATTTCCCGGAATTTTGATGGTGTCAATATGTATGGAGCCCTGCCTACGGGACTGGCTCCCGGAACCAAATCAATTTTAAATTCTACCTCCCGAATAGGAGGTAACCTAGGAAACTCATCGCGAAAGACCTCCGGGTATTCCGATACCGCCCGGATGTTTCTAACAATCTGCTTTAATTTTCTGACATCAGTGGCATAAGCGAGAAACTATTCACATCCTTTGGCTAGAGATTTTCGAGCTTTCATAAACGAAATAATGGGGAGATATGCATTAACCCGATCCCCACGGGCCACTACGTGTGTCCCGTCAAGTAAGGGAAAGGAAATTAACTTATTGTCACATTTAATTATCGCTTTATTTAAACTAAGCCAATCCATTCCGAGGACCACATCAAAACCAGATATTGGCATTAACAGTAAAAACATATTAAAGCATGTTCCATCTATATCAATTTTAGCCCCAGCCACAGATGTTGTGACTGGTACTACATTCCGATCAGCTACCTCCACTTCTAATGGAGTAGATACCACGAATGTAGGCAAATTTAATACAGCACAAAAATTCATAGAAATCAACGAGCGATTAGCTCCAGAATCAAATAATACACGTGCAACAATGTTTTTTATAAGGATCATACCAGTAATAACATCATCAGTGGTAGTGGCATCTTCCACCGTCATTCTGAACGCCCTACCCTTAGGTGGACGGTGGTTCTTTCTCTTTTAACCCATTTGTCAGGACGATCCACTCCCCGCACCCGAACCCGAACCGGAACCCTTACCCGTCTTTCTAGATGATGGACAATCGCCAATACGGAGGCCCTCTTTTTGACAGTTCCAACAAACTGACCGGGGAAATTTATAATCTTTTACTTCATGCCCATTAATCCCACAACGAACGCACCTCATAGTTTGTGCACTACAATTCCCATAGTGAGAATATTTACACCAATTACACCACACTGGTCTCTGATTAGTATTTGAATCATTCGGTCTTTGTCCTGAGTTTCCTTGCTTTTGGTTACCTTGCCACTTCTTGTTTCGATGAGAGTTTGATTGTTCATTTCAAGATCTTTGTTGTGCAGACCATCTACGATTCATCATTTCACGAGCCCAATAATCTCCTTCTGCAGTTTTGGTTAAGGTAAAAGCATGTGAGAGTGAATTTTCATGTCTCACTGAGACTCTGTATTCTGGTATTAGTGCTTCCACAAAATGTTGTAATTGAGATTGTTCATCCGGTACCCATTGTGTTACAAACCGCAACTTTTCATTAAACTGCTTTATTAAATTTTCTACTGTCATTTGGTCATTCATCTTCAACTCCATAAATTCTCGTTTGATTCGATTTATTTCAAACGGGCTACAATATTTTTCACATAATTTTTCTAGAAATTGATCCCATGTAACCATGTCTAATTGATGTGGGGGGTATATGTAATGTTAAGGTATCCCACCAAACCATCGCTTCATCTTGTAGCATTCTGGTTGCATACTTGACCCGTAATTCTTTCTCACAACTACAAGCATCGAGTGCTATTGACATTTCTCTTAACCAATTCAGTGTCACGTTTGGATCCGTACAACCTTTGTATATCGGAGGTTTGAACTCAAGGAATTGTTTATAGGTACAAGGATGTTTCATTCCGGTTTGAAACGGATAATTCATGAATGGATATGGTGGTACACCTTGCAATGGTTTAAAATAGTAATATTGTGGCTGAGATATCGAAGGAGCAGGCATAGAAGGCATCAACATAATAGGAACTGACAGTATGGGGACTGACATCATAAGGTTTGACATAGTAGAAGTTGGCATGGTAAAGTTCGGCATCGTAGTAGGGATGGGTGTGGTATTGGTTTGGTTTTGTCGAAGTTCATCGATAGTGCCTTTAATTCTTAAGATGTACTCGTCACGGCTTGTACCCGTATACCATGGGGGTCCATCAGGTTCAGGTTCTCCGATTAACGGGGTCGGGGGTTGATTACCATGTTCGGCCATACCTGTAATAACTCACAACATCTCACCAATAAATAGTTGAAAATCGATAATACCTATCACACTAACCTCTAATCAACTAATCCACTAACTACCCAATTCCCACTCTTCTTGGAATGTTTGACCAACCCGAGCCATGATTTGTAACACCGCAAAATCGAACCATTTTTTTAAAAACATTTACAGAAGCGTATAAGGTATTATCGACTATTTACAACTAGTATCAAAGACCACATATTAAAAGTTATTACAAAACAGTAACTAAGTTTAACATCTTAATGGTGTCATATAACAACCTTGGCTCGACCCGTTTACAAAATCATAGTAAGGTCAAACTTCCCAAAAACGATGCTACTACTCCCAAGCCTACCAACCTGAAATAGTCAACAAAATGAGGATTAGCATAGAGCTAAGTGAGTGAGATTATAACACAATAAACCGCAATAGCACACGAACGGTAATAACAACTTCAATGGTTTAATCAAATATCCTAGAGGACCGGCGGTCCTGCCGGACCGCAATCATTGTTGGCCCACAAGGGTTTTCGGTGGCCCTAAGCTACTTGGCATAGTATTAAGTCCCTTTATACTGCGAATGCAAAAGAAGTCTTAATACTATTGCCAATAGCTAACGATGCCAACCCCTAACCACCAGGCTGTCCTCTAATCTTATTCCATGTGCACATATCCACTTACTTTAAAACTACCACCATCAACTAGGCATCAAAGAAGTAAACCATAAAAATCACAGCAAAATTCTGCACCAGGTAAAGTTCGCGCCAATTAGTTGTAACGCCCCAAATTTTCTGATAATTAAATATTATTTTAATTTAATTTAAATTATGTGTTAACCATAATTCTATATTATATATATTGAATGTGCGACGTTTTGACTGCGTTTTAATTATGAGATAGGTGTTGATATGATTAATGAGCTGTGTGTTAACTCCTTGCTTGTAAATCCCGAATTTTGTCTAACCTATTTGTGTGTGTCGGGTTTGAGTGAGTTTCAAAGCCCAGCCATTTTGGCCGAGGGCCGAATATCGTCTAGAGCTTTGACTAGTATGGACCTTTTTTATTTTGAGCTAGACTTGGTTTCATTCTCTTCTGGATCGACAAGTGTAGAGAGAGCGGAGGGGCCCACGTTTCTTTTTATATATACAAACCCATTTGTAGTTTAAGCCAAAAACTTCACCGTCATAATATTTAACCTAAAATCTAAAAGAATTAAGCGCGTGGGTGATGCCGCCGTTGAAGACCCAACCACCGCCACCTCCTTTATTGATATTCCTTTTCCTGATTTCCGGCCAAGCAAGCAAGACATCACCGCCATCCCCTTTATTTTCTTATCTGTTTCTGTCGAAGATTTAGCAAAACCGCCACCCTCACTTCTTTTATAATTCCGGTGAAAAACCCTAACAACCACCGCCACCAGCTGCCGTTTTCTCCTCTGGGCGTCGACCAAATCGAAGGCCTCTGACATTCTTGCGTTCGCATGCTGGTGATAGAGTGGAGGTTGAAAGCCGGCGACCGTGTTCGGAGAAGAGAAAGCCGCCGACGTACAGGTGTTTGAGATAAAGTCTCGGTGAGAAATCCTTGTGCTGTTCGTTCATCTTCTATCCCTTTCGATCCTTCCTCCGATCAGTAAACCACTAATCTTTTGTGTTTATTTGTTGCTGTGTATCAATCATGGCGGAACAGTGAGGAGATTGAATCCCGAGTAGTCACTAAGTTGTGGTGTGGAGAGGACTATTGAGCAGATTTCCCCGAGCAAGGAGTCGTAACTATTTCGGTAGTCTACTGTTTCTAGTCTTTTGTTTTGTTTATTTCGTTCCTTGTCTTGATAATCTAATCATGTTTGCTGTAGCATGTGACAGAATTGGTGCCGAGCCATAGAGGGCTCGGGTTGGTGCATTGTTGTGTAATTTATTGTTAGTTTCGTTCCTTGTATCGTCTAATAGTTTTATTCTGGTTTTCAATTGTTAATCGAGTCTAGAGCAATATGTTCGTGTCCTTAATTCTGCTGATTTTGTGGTTTGGATTGTGGTCCTTGTCGGTCACTAATTCATGAGTTGTCGGATTGGGTAAATATCACGAGTTTTGAATCCAAACGTTTTATTAACTGAAAACCGGAAACCGAACCCGTAGGGTTCTTGGTTTCCTAAACCGAAAAGGATTTCAAAAGAACAGAATAAATTTCTTATAAATATTTTTCTGAATTAAAATTGAGTCTCGGGGCTGTCGGGTGCCTCGGGAACGAGCGGGTTGATGTCGGGATCTAAAACGGGTTTTATATATCAAACTGAATTTTTGGCAGAATCTGTTAACTATGGTTGACCCTGTTTTTAACACACTTAAAATACGTTTTTTGAATTTTTAGCCCTCAATGGTCTCGAGTTTTCTGAGTCTTCTTTCCAACGCCGTTGATGGCTCGTTAATCTGATTTACGGTTTAAAAGTTATCGCTGTTTTAGTAAACCGTCACAGAATAGTTTTCGGTTAAGTTATTCTGTCTTGTGAGCCTATTTTGATCCCTTTCCGTTTGGATTTAGCTTCCGAGGTCTTCTGTCAAATTGTAGTCCTCTCATTAATTTAGCTACTGTAAAAATTTGAATACAATCTAGTGAACGGTTTGAGAGTTATAACCGTTACCGCGAAAGTGCTGAGTGTTGTTTAGTTTCTGCTGAAACTACCTTTGAGTCTAATCCTAACCCGAGCTTCCTTGTGCTATGTAGGACCCTTTAGGACCTGATCAGAGACGCTCTTTGGCGCTAAGGGTATTTAGGAGCATGCGTCTATTCGAGGTGGGTAATCTCACTCTAAACTTGCACTTACACTTGATTCATGATTACGTGCTATATGTTATGAACTGTGATTGATTGAGTTGAGCTTGTTGTTGCGAATGATCTGTGTACTTGAGATTTGATTATGAGTTTATATGCACTTGGGTTGTGCTCTGTGGCTATATATCTATGAGATGATATACTTGAGCTTGAGCAGTTAGTTTTATATGAGTACATGTTGTAATGGGTCAACACGTTAATAAAAATAACTAACTATATTTGAGATTCATGAGGTAGCCAACTCTTCCCGAGCCAAGTACAATTTACGACTGTCAGCGTGGTACTGCGGGACACTGGTGGGTGTTGGAAGGGGGTGCTAGTGACGAGCGCGAGAGCAGGGGCACACGTTGTGGATTCGTCACGGCATCGGCGAACCAAGTTAAATTTAATAAAAGGCATAATAATCGAGAATTGGGTAGAGTCTTTAGTGATCACTTATGTGGTGTGGATTGTTTGTATGTGTATGCTTATTGTGTTGATTATTCAATCAGCGGTGGCTGACCCCAAACACTCCCTCCCATTTTGCAGGTACTAGTAAGGGCAAAGAGAAGGTCAATGGTTGATGAGCTGCGTTTCTATTTTTATATATATGGATTTGGATTAAAACATTTATTTCGAGTCAAACATGTTTTGTTTTTAAAACCTTTAATTATTCCGCATTTAAATCTCGAGACGGTTTTATATTTTTATTTATGAGTTGGGACCTTTGAGTTGCATACTCAATTGTTCACAATCTCAATTTACCACAAATCACAAGATGTTCATATTGACCCATTCAAGGTTACATTCAAACAATCATACTTTTATTAAAACTAAAGCGGGTCATTTTGGCCCAAGCGGGTCATTATCACAATTCAAGGCTATAACTTCTAACTCCTCGACTAACATAACCTATTCACACATATGAACAATTGATGATCAATTTGATCATCCCAATAAAAGTCAAACTCCAGATCTGACTTTGGTCAACAATTCTCAATTTAGATAGTTTGTGTCATAAACACAACTGTATATCCATACACTAGCAATTCATGAAAAGATCCTTCTATTCATGATATAATTAGATCAAACCACAATCAATTACATCTAAAACTTGTAACTAACAAGATTATACATTTAAAGATATAAAATCAGTTAAACCCACATTTTAGGTTTACATCCCATCTTCTCCGTACGTCACCATCCATGGTGATTTTCCTAGATCTTAACCATTCAAGATTTCCTTTCTTAAATGAACATGCAAAACAACTATTGAACACAAATAAAGCATAGAGAGATTCCAAATTTTCACATCTCACCAAGAAACCCTCAAAAGTTATGAACCTTAGTTCCACAATTGGCCAAAAATATCAAAAAACACAAACCCTAGCAATAAGGAAGAATATCTTACCTTGAACTATCTTTAATCTCGAGATTAGGGCAGAGATTGGGAGAATGTTTGGCAATTCTTCAAGAACACGAACTTTAATCAAGAAAAACCCAAAAAAGTGAAAGTGTGTGTGTTTGTGTCGATGATATCAGGCAAAGGAAGGAAGTTGGGACACCTCATAGGGTAGTTGGGACACCTCATAAGGCACATGTCCCACAAGGACACAAAATTCAGATTTTACATTTAACCATACAATACATATTTTAACCCAATGGTTAAAATACTAATAAATTCATTTAAATACAAAAAATTATATAAAATGCAAAACAGTTAGATATTACTTACCGAAAGTAATATAAAATTCTAGGTCAGATCTCGGGATGTTACAACATGGGTATGTCAGTTTAATGTCAGTTGGAGGATGAGCTGATGTGGCGCTGATTTGGCAAAAACTGACGGTATCAGTGTCTATCACTGTTGAGAACGGTCTAAGGATCACGAGTTATAAAGAGAATACCCTTATAAAAATGTCGTAGTTATATATAATAGATGTGTAAAAGTCAATATCATACTGTAAATTTGTTGTATGATGATCATAACAAGATGTTTTCATATTTACTTTCGATTGATCTGCCATATTGTACATATTAAGGATGACACATCAAACATGAATTAGGTCTTAAAAATTACTAACGGTTAAGTAAGGTACAAATAGAAGTTTATATCAGTGTTTGTAAGGAAGTATAGTTTGGGTTTATCAAATTCATATTAAGGGCATGAGAATAAAAATATTTAATAAACTGCATGTTTTATTTCATAGTATATAAATGTATTTATTAGTTATTAATGAAATTGTTGTAAACCAATTAGCTCAATTCATAAGATCGTAATAAACATTCTCATTGATCATATTGTGTATATGTAAGTGTACATGATAACCCCTTTATATAGGGCACAAAGTTCCAAACCAAGAGTCTATGAAATTAAGATTCATAACACACATTCATGAAGTACATAAATGTAGTCAACCAAAAGACATAAGTTACAATAATATGAGTTACAATACTCCCCCTTGGTTGTTTAGATTTATGTTGAACTGTACATGTACTCCGTCTTGTATCTTCAGACAATCCATGAAACATCCGTCCCGTTAAAACCTTGTCGCACAAAAACCCTTTGGGACAAAAACTTTGGACGAAGGTCAAAAGAGTACGATCTAGATGTCTTGAGCGAACAATTGAACCATATATGGTGTGCATCATTAAAACCTTGTTTAGAGAAAACCCAGTGGGACAAAAACTAACGAAGGACAAAAGAGTACACCCAATAAGTATAGAACTGAATACTCTCCCTGAATTCAACAATTCTTGGTGAGAATGAGGTACTGTTAGTGTCTCATTAAAAAACTTTGTCAAGGTAAACCCAACGGGACAAAACCCTTGAACTAAAGGAAAAAGAGTACACAAGGATTCATCGCGATGCTCCCCCTCACATGCACTCAACAGGGTGTGAAGCATACATTAGGATGCAATCATTATTCTCACTCAACATGGTTCAAAGAATACGTCCGGATGCAATCATTATTCTCACTCAATAGGGTGCAAAGCATACGTCTTGATGCAATCATTATTCGCACTCAACGGGGTGCAAGTCATACATTATGATGCAATCATTATTTGCACACAACTGGGTGCATGATACATGACATTTAGATAGCTCATTGACTTTTCTAAGTCAAATAGCTTTGACATGTTTTGGAAAGAATACTTCAGCAATGGCTTGGTGAACAAGTCTGCATGATATATTCTTATTTGATACAATATGTTGCACTTCAATCTTTTGAAATGCTTGTTATTCCTATGTAAAGAACAATTTCCGCGAGATGTGGTAGTGTTATCCCCTTTGATGTAACTATGTTTCGCTCAATCGATGTCAATGGTGTTATCTTCATATATGAAAACTGGTTAATTGGGAGCATAAGTCAAACTACATTTACTTCGAATATGGCCTCTTACATTTCAAAGCCATACACACTCTCTAGTCGCCTCAACGAGCGCGAGTAGTTCGGAGTGATTTGTCGAAGTATAAACTAGAGTCCATTTACAAGATCTCAAAGATATCGCCGCATTCCCCATGGTAAAGACATAACCAGATTGGGAACGTCCCTTGTGCATGTCTGATAAGTAAACTGCATCGGCATAGCCGATATGGGTCGCGTATTCTCGAGTATCAATCACACTTGATCCACTCGGTTACGCGTAGGGATAGAATAAGCCCATATCCGTACTATCTTTAAGGTAACGGAATATGTCTTTAATACCATTTCAATGGTGGCGTGTTGGCGCATTGTTATGCCTAGTCATGCATTTTACAACAAATAAGATGTCTGATCTAGTACAGTGGACCAAGTACTATATTGCGTTTATTGCACCCAGAGATGAACACAGGATCAATATCTCATCAATCATCATCATCCTTATTAGGATGAAATTGGTCCCTTTTAATGTCTAGAGAATGAATGACCATGGGAATAGATGGAGGTTTTGTGTCATGGTAACTAAAGCGTCTTAACACCTTTTGGGTGTAATTCTCTTGATGAAGGAAAACCCTCATCTTCACGGTACTCGATCTGCAGGTCGAGCCAATGCCGTGTTTTCCCAAGATATTTCATCTCGAATTCTTTCTTCAGGATTTCAGCAGTTTCAAACAACTATTCCGAGGATCCTATGAGATTCATATCATCTACATATACTGCGATAATCGCATATCCTGAAGTGGATTTCTTTATAAACACGCATGGGCATATCTCATTTTTCATCTATCCAGTTCGATCAAGTTCTCACATGGACGGTTATACCACATCCGTCTAGATTGTTTTAATCCATAAAGTGATCGTCTCAGTCTTATCGAGAACGTGTTCCGTGGTCTAGAACTACTTGATTTGGGCAACTTGAGTCCATTCGGGGACTTTCATGTGTATCTCTGTGTCATGATCCCTATAAAGATAGGTTGTGACCACATCCATAAGCTGCATATTCAGTTTTTCGGAAACTACTAGACTGATTGAGTAGTGGAACGTTATAACGTCCTTTACGGCACAATACATCTCCTCGTAATCAATACCATGGCGCTTAAGAGAATCCTAGCGCCATGAGGTGAGCTTTGTATCTTACAATCTCATTATTCTCTTTATTCTTCCTTACGAATAACGATTTACAACCAAATGGTTAAACATTAGGTGGTGTTGGAGTAACATGTCCAAACACTCTTCCTTTTGGTAAGGAATCCAATTTTACCTGGCTTGTGTATTTCCATAAAGACCAATCCATTGTACTCAACAATAGAACATGGTTCCATGTCATCATAGCTCATAATGTAAGTGGCACTGCGTATATGAACAAATCATCAATGACAGTTTCGTTTTGCTTCAAAATATCATCTAAGCTAGCATACTCGATAGATATTTTAAGATTATCGGGATGATGAGAAATTGGTGTTTCATCAGGAACACGCTTCTCCAATACACTCCCGTGATCCTTAATGATCTCGTGTGGCAAAACGGATACAACATAATTTCTCCTCATTTGAGGCAGCACATCCTTGGAACCGAACCGATCTTCCTCTTTTCTTGGGAAGAGCGGCGGACTGGAAAACTATTGACGTCGTTCTTTGCACGGTGGGTACGACTGATGCAACATGTTCAAATGGAACATGGCGTCTCACATGGACGTCTTTCCTTGCAGGCACATTTGCAGCAGGTATATTTGATCTAGTGACATTTGTTAAGTCATTAAATGCATCTGTTAGCTGATTAGCAACATTTTGTAGACTTAGAATGCTTTGCACATCCTTATCATTATGTGCAATCGGGGGATCCATATGAGACAATTTGGGTGGATGCCACGTTCTTTCACGTTGTTCCTTATCAACGTTAACGTCCAAATCTCCCTCTAACGACGGGAAGATTGTCTCATCAATGTCACAATTCACATGTATAGCATTAAAGAGATCGACTGTCAAGGGCTCTAAATAGAGTATGATGGACGGGGATTCATAATCAACTTATATTCCCTGTCGTTTCTGAGGTCTAAATTTCAAACACTTTGGAAGTTCAATTGGAACATTGACCAAGCGCCCAAACACGCGTACATGTGAGACATTATGCTCGTTATGAGCTGGTACGCAGAAAGTGGTTGGGTAGCCATGGGCCTCAGACGAACCAATGCAGCCGTGTGTAATATCGCATAACCAAATGCAGACATTGAAAATTTAGTGCGCATAACCAAACTTCTCACAATTATTTATATTCGTTAAATAAATGCTTCTCCAAAAGCAATTTGAAAATGAATGTACACAACAGGGTGTTCAATATCAAAACTTAATGTCGTGCAATAATCATCGAACGTGTTCGATGTATATTTCGTGGCGTTTGAAGGGTTTCACTAACACTGATTGACCATATGGGTCAACCTCCTAGTCACTTGGTTCGAACCATACTGACCAAGAACATGAACTTGTTCTTGACCGGTTAAAACCAACTAGCTGATTTAATCCATAAATGCGGAACTGAGATTAAACCTAATCCTTAAACCCTAAAGGATTGGGATCTTGGAAATCTAGATTAGATTAACAATGAAAGAAACCTTGTACGAAAAACTCGAACACACACACATGCTTGTGATATTCGACGAACACCAAGAACCCTAGGGTTCTTGGGTTCGAATTCGGCCAAGAGGGAGAAGGGAGAAAATGGTTTTCTCAAAACATACCTTGTTGTTTGCTTAAGATAGATCCACTGATGATGAACACAACGAGTGATCTTCTAGTTGATCCTTGTAATGATCTTCAATCTTCAAGACTTGAAGAATATGAAGAACGAACGAAGAGCTTGTGTCTTGCTCTAGGGTTCGGCCGAAATCAAGGGGAGAGGGGGAAGGGAATTCGTAGGGTAGCAAGGGGGAATTAGGGTTACCCTAAGCCTCTTATTTATATATAACTAAGTTTCACTTAGGACCCTCTAGTTTAATTAAGATCAATTCTTTAATTAAACTTTCCTTTTACGTTTCCTTCCCTTATAGTTTATTATTCTTTTATTATTGCACTTAACTATTAAATGTCTAGTATTAATAGACTTATAATTTGGTACCCATATACACGAATTATATACTTGTATTTGTACTTTTAATAAATAATTATATAATAACCTTTATATAATTTATACAATAATATTATCCAATTACTATATGATTTAATAGCTTTAAATCATATCATGGATAATCTATAATTAACACATTGTATATTTACTCAACTAGTAAATGTACAAATGCTTGTAGTAATTAGTTAGATAAACTAATCTAGCAATAAGTCAAACTTGACTTAATACTTAACTTGATTCATAAATGACTTATTATGAATCAATCCTTTTCCAAGTATCATTACATATCTTACTCGTATTACATGCACTCACTGGTGTGACCCTTAAGTGTTTCGTAGGCATGGATGTATCATCATAGGTTGACTAACTGTGCACATGAATCCTTCAGACTCCCACTTGTGCAAGTTTGTAACCTTTATCTTAATGATACGAGCTACAGTGGCCTTCTAGATGGGCATGTAGGTAACCAACCCCATAAAAACAGCTTACGTAACCCAGGTATAGTCTCTTGAAAAACTCTATAATAGCGTCTCCTAGTAAAGAACACTATGTCTTTACTTCTTGGGCAACTATGTTAGGTTTATCCCTTGCAGCACGATATTTGTGATAACGAATACGAGCATGGTAGAAAATATCAACTCCTGTATTCGAAATCATTTCATGACTTCTTGATTCAAACTGTTGTGATAAACGACAAAGAACAAATCAGTTCGTTTGGGCATGGCCATGCACTTTCCAGTTGTCATCATGTCAAATGACCTATAAATATATCTCCTAGGAAGGAGGTGCAATTACCATCTTGTTATATTTCGATTCAAAATACTAATTCCTTTGTACCCAGTAAAGCCTCGTATGACAACCATATTTCAGAATTGTCTAAGACGAACCAAAGCACATTAGTCAATGTATCACAAACCAAATACCTCAGGCTTAAGGACAATTCAAGTGAATAATACTTTTGAACTTTTCAACCACGAAGTATTATCACGGTGGTCAATCCAATATTCGTCGAGCTCCAACAGAATATCACCGATATTTGGTTTACACAAAACTTGTGTAGCTATCTTCGAAGAACTTCGAATCTACCACCAAATACCGCGATGACGTTAACGTCCCGTCAAGGTTCCCACCAAGACGAGTAGTCACGGATTTATATCTTTTTGAATAAATAGACTTTTATTCATGGATATTTGTAAAACATACAAATTCAGAATAACAATGATACTAACTCATGTATTATTCCTTACTGGACATAGATACTGAATTACTACTGGATCATTACTTATTCTTTGCGTTTGTGTTGATTGCTCAATGACTCCTTAATTGTAACTTTTATCGCTAATTACAGTTAGTCATTTCTATTAAACTAAAGACATAAGACGAGTATTTACGAATACTATTACTTTTTTCTTTGCTAGATATTGTTCGTGCAACATTTAGAACATATTCTAGTCTTGCCTTTTTATATGATTCGGTAAACATAGGAGGATTGGAAAGTTACTCCTTTAGTTTCTTGAATCTATAAAACGTGTCTTGTAACTAAATCTCTTTTAGCTACTTGATTTGTAGATATTCTTACTAGTTAAAGAAATTTCCTTAAATGATTAACTTGTTCACTCGAATGTGAACATCCTATTAGATATGCAATAATTAATCACAAGACTTGTGATTACGCTATTAGGTTTGCAATAATCTAATCAATGATCATTTATTTCGCTTAACTCTTTTGGCTAACGACTTGGTAACTTCTTGTTGTTAATGTCCTAACTAACTTACTATATTCATTAGTACCGTTAATGAATATGTTAGTCATAGCTCCCACTAAATTTTATGGAAATAAGCATTACTTAAACTACTTCTTTTGACCTAGTCAAAAACTTATATTTTAACCCTTTAAGAATTAATTAATTATCAAAATCACCCTTTGGATTTGCGAATATCCAACATTCATGATAAGGGAATCATGACTGTCATTGATTACTGTATCTAACAAGTATGAAACACTTGAAACGATGCTTCCAATTCTTAAGTGTATTAGTATCTTTTAAGAATCTTATTTAATGCCAAATTCATTTCTTGAATTTCTCAAATATCCATTATTCCTATTAGGGAATTATGACTTGATTAAATATTATATTTATTACAAGTATAAAAGACTTGCAACAATACCTTTTAATTCTTAAAAACATTAATATAGTTTGTTCCTTTTAAGAGTTCATTTAATGTCTAAGTCATTTCACTTGGATTTCTCGAATATCCAATTATTCTTATTAAGGAACTATGACCTCATTAAATTCCTTTATTTACAAGTGTAAAAGACTTGTAATAATACTCTTTAAAGTCTATCTTGATTATATCCAATATAATCATACTATATTAATACTAATGTTTAAAACGTACTATCATAAGTAATTTAATACTTAAGATGTTTTAACTAGGTTCAATAACTTTTGAACCTTATGCTTTTTATAAAATCTCTTAAATACTTTAGAAGAAACTTCTAATTTCTAGTATCTAAGTATTTGAGCTATCTAAAACATTTACAACAATCAAACAAGCATAAAACATGAAATATAAAGTAAATCAAAACTTGACTTGCAATCTAGTCATAAAACCTTGACTAGTGTAATTATCACACATGCACACACATAATATAATTCAAACATGGATTCTTATTAAAACCAAGGAAAAACTTGTTTTAACATAAAATAAAAATTATCCAACAAAAAGAAGAATTGTTTTACTGAATTCATAAAATACTGAATTATAAAAACTTGGTGCTCGTGGAATCACCATCTCATGCTGGCCACTTTCACTTTCCATCTCCTCCTGCAATAAACGATTGCATAAGTTAGATTACTCGTAATGTACTTTACAAGTATCTTAAAAGTGATTAAGAAGTGTGGTTGTGTTACCTGAGGAACTTGCGTTTCCTCCACCACCACTTGCACTCTTGGACAATTCCTTTTCCAATGCCCAGCATCACCACACTTGAAGCACCGATTCTCGGTCCTCGCTGTGTTAGGCTTAAACTTCTTGACCTTTTGTTTAACACTTTTACCATTTGGCACTCCTTGGTTAGGATTGGTTTTACCCTTTCCTTTACCACCATGCCCTTTTCTCTTCTTGCCACCACCACTGCTATTACCGATCATTAGAACATCCTTAGACTTAGTCCCCAAACTCAATTCAGCTGTCTTGAGCATGGAATGTAGCTCAACAATGGATTTCTCCATATTATGCATATTGTAGTTGACTACAAAAGGCTTGTAGTCATCAGACAACGAATTGAGTATAGTGTCTGTTGCCATTTGCAACGGTATGGGGTGACCAAGTCTAGCAAGGTGATCCATGTGCCCTTTCATTTTCATGACGTGGGCACTCACCGGTGTTCCTTTGACCATCTTGCAAGAGTTGAAGGCTCGATTGATGTCGAACCTCTCAGTGCGAGCTTGCTCTTGAAATGAATCCCTAAGTTGCTGGATCATCTCAAATGCAGGCACATCCATAAGTCCCGCTTGTAAATCTGGACTCATGGTTGCGAGCATTAAACAGCTCACATCGAGCGCATCACTGACATGCTTATCATAAGCTTTCCTTGCTTCAGCTCTAGCATTCGCGGCAGGGACATTAGGTACTGCTCTTTCCAAGACAAACCACTTTCTCTCATGCCTGAGCACAATGCGAAGATTGCGCTCCCAGTTGAGAAAGTTTGACCCAGTCAACTTGTCTTTTTTGAGGATCGAGCGAAGTGAGAGATTGTTGGTACTTGTCGTTGTGGTTGTTGCTGCCATCTACAAATCAAACCCAGTTTAATTAGTAATCATCAATAAACATTCTCTAAAATATATTATAAACCCATAATTAATATTTTAGGCCTAGGATCCATATTTCACATTCTCGTCGCAAGGTTTGGGCACTTCCCGACGAGACATGCTATTTCTGGTAGTAACATCCTTACCGATCGTATCAAGACTTGACACGATTCCTAGGGGTCGTAGAATCTTTAGACTTTTATCTTATTACAACCTTGTACAATCTAATTGTACATTTCTAAGTTAGTAATAAAGTCTAGTATGTTTATTCTACTCAAGTACTTTTTGGGTCGGGACTCCCGATTATCACCAAAGTAGATCAGACCATCTAAGACAGTGCGATGTTCTGCGCCGGGACTCCCGATTATCACATAACCTTACGCACCCTAACACTCGCAATGATTAGAATCCATATCTAAGGTTCTTTATACTTACAATATGAATATCGTTGAACAAGTGAGGTGTTTCATTAGGTGGATAGTACTTGGATCTAAGATTTTCTTGGATTTGTTTAAGTCTTGAACTAAACTTAAACCTTATTCCAATCTTAATCCTTGTTTAAAATATGTGACTTGTGAATTCAAGAATTCAACAAGACACCTTTTTAAATCTTAAGAACTTTTCTTAAAACTTATAGTTTCAAGAATTACACGACTTATATGTATACCTAAAACGAGGTGTACAAGACGTATTACTAGGTTTTGTGGAAAACCTTATCTAGAGTAAAACTTACTTGTTTTATCTTTCTTGAAAAACTTTAAACACTTATGTTAAACTTTTAATTCTTTTACGATACATAAACTTGAATCATAAATCTAGTTTAACACACCTAGTTTTTCATACTTTTAATAATGAAATCAAACATTTGTTTTGACTTATTAGATTCGACCAAAACTTATGTCTTGACGACACATTTATAAACTTTGTGTTTTTCTTGTGTAGCTCCCACTAGCTCCAACAACCATGATGGAACTTAAGCAAACACAATCACCGGTCTATACTTGTAACGCCCCAAAATTTGTATTAATTAAATAATAATATTTTAATCACGTTTTATTTTATTTATAATAAATTTTATATTAATTGGACGACATGTTGTGTGACACTTCGTTATTATCAGACGTTATAATTAAATTATTATATGTCTCGCGAGTTTTAGAGGTTAATTAGTTAGCAACCGCGAGTTATTGTGACTAGGGTTTTAAGCTAGTCAATAGTAGTGAGTCGGGTCGGCCAAAGGCCAAGGCCCATGAGCTTTCGAGTTGCGGGCTTGGGTAATTCATGTGTATTATAATTTAAACTCATTTTATCTTCTAAAACCCTATATCCCTCTCCCAAATTCGGCGCCCCCATCTCCGTATTCCTTGAGTTCGTTGTTCATCGAGCAAATCAGCAAATGCCATTTCATCAATAATTGTTGAGGTTTTTAATATGCAAGTACGGTGGTGGTGGTTGGAATTTATTCAATTGTGGCCTATGAGAAATTCGACCAAGTCGTAAAAGAATTGTAGGCAAATATATTAAAAGTCTCCTGCCTTTGTTTTTGTGTCCTTAGTGATATCTTTGGATTAATTAAATCTCAGCCACCAAAATCAATCATCTTTGTTTTCTTTCTTTTGGTGTTTCGTCATCACTGGTCGAGCAGCCAAGAGCATTAGACCATTGGTGGTGTGGGGTGCTTCTAGTTCGGGTGTTGTCGTTTCTCACAGTTTGGTTCGTAGGGTATAAATTCTCGTTCCCTTTTATATGATTTTCTTTGATTTAATTGTTTAATTTCATTGTTGTAGGGTTCGTAGTCTTGTTGCTGTTTGTCCCAGGTTGTGGTGGGTTTTATGGCTGCAGTTTTTTTTTATAAGTATCGGGTTTGGTTTGGGTAAAAACCGTTTTATGAAGACATAATCGTTTTACTAATCGAGAAAAACCGGATACCGACCCTTTGGGTTCTTGGTTTCCTTAAACCATAAAGATTACAAAATAATGAGCTAGATTACCTCTAATTATAGTTTCTGAGATAAAAATGAGTTTTGGGGCTGTCGGGTTGTGACAACCCTCGGAAACGGGTCGTTCTCCCGACACCGGATTTGACGATGCCCCGTTTTATAAAACAATATTGATCAATTTAGAAAAATATTTGATATATTAAACCTAACAATAGCCAACATCCTTTGTGGACGATATACATTTTATTATACACATGTTTCGGATGTGAGTAATCTACTAAGTGTCTAAGTTTTAGCGAATTATTCGGTAGAATACACCTTTTGCGAGTTGACGAACCTTAAACACTAATTATAGTGATTACAAAATACTATATCTTTATAATGCAATATGTCCCAACTAAATCTAAGTCTATGAAGTTAGAAATATAAATATTACATTTTTACAATGAGATATATCACAATCCAACTAATTATATAAAAATGGAGCATGAACGTTAAAATAAGATAAGTACAAAATGTAAAGATACGTTAACGAAAATAAAGCCGGTAAATAACAAAATCAAATATTCAACCTATAATTAATTACCTAAACAATACATTATATAAACTAACTCCCTAAATTACCTTTCACATAAAGTAACTAATATACTTTAAACTAAATACCAAAGAAGTTCATTGAAAAGTAAATGAAAAAATAATAAAGACAAAACCTTCAATGAAAAGTCAACTTAGGACAATGTTGTCCCCTCCTTCTTTTCGTAACCTGCAGCAAGCAACTAACCTGCCATCTTTTTCTTTCACACCAAAACCTATCATTTCTTTACATAAGTATCCACCCTTAGAGCATCCCAATGGTTAACCTCATGAAAGCTTATTAGTTTTGTCACATCAAAATTCCACTAACAAAAAAGCTTTTCATAAATGACATCTCCAATGGTTAACCTCTCCAAAAGCTTATTCTTTTATAATATTTCTAATCTACCTTTATCTATCTCAAATGTTTTATAAATACCCCTATATATAATTTGACAATTTTTTTGACATCTTACTAAATATTATATCTTTTAAAATGTTTAATACAAAAATATTATACTAATTGACATTAAATATTATATAATTTATTTATTAAGTAATAAAAATATAATAAATAATTTATATATAACAAATCTAAGGTTTAAATTGAAATGTTATTAAACATAAGGGGCTAAAAATGACAAACATTAAAAGATGTTTAAAAAGTTAGTAGAGAATAAGTCTTTGCAATAAGTTTTTCAAAAAGCTAGGTATTCCAATGGTAAAAAATCTTTCAAAAGCTTATTAGAATAATAATAAGCTTTTGAAAAAGCTACCACCGTAGATGCTCTTAGCAAGTACCATTGGACAAAGACTTGAAGATCTGACTATATTCTTCTATTATACAATCACCATTCAAAAAAACGTTTATTTACTGTTCATAAAATTTTGACGCCGTTAACGATTTGCTTAGTTAAAATAGTGAGGCAAACACATTTTCGTTCACAGCCGTCATCTGAACTTCAATTAATATTGGTGTTTGTAGCTCATACACGTGGTGATCTTTGGCTTGATACATTACCATCCTTTTTGCTTCATTTAAATTATTTTATTATTTTTTGTTACTAACAAATACTTTCTTCTTTAAACCTTTATAATTAATATTTTATAGTTAATACTTTGACACCAAATTTTTTATAAATTGTATTTTTAATCTTATTTAAAATATCTTATTTACTTTTTATTACTAAAGATATATTGGACATTCTTTTACATAGACTTGCGTATTTGTAGGTTTATTTTAATTAAATATAATGTTTAGAATCATGAAATTATTATGTACTTCAATGGTTGAAAATTAAACACTATTTAAGATAAATGAAACACTAAACAATCAAACAACAAATTATTAATATTTTTTATGAAACTAGAATATCTAAATTATTAAGTTTTACTGTTTTGCTATATTCAAATACTAATTTCGAGAAAGGTGAAATGAAAAAAATAATGAATTAAATTTCTATAATAACATGTTAATAATCATTAATTAAATTTACATCATCGATGATTCTGATGTTTATAATATTGTTACATGTATAAATGAAAAAAGAATCTGCAGCGGAGCGCGGCTACTATTACACTCGTTATCTTACAAAAGCTACCTCATTTCACCCAATCATCTCCCTTGTAAAACTTCCGAACAGATCAAGCAACAAATCGGTGAATCAATCTCGACCCTCTCTTCTCTTCCGTTTACTCACCAGATAACAACTACCGGTGAAGCTTCCACCCTCTCTCTTTCTACGTGTTTTCGGTAGCATGAAGAACTCCGGGGAACCTTGAAACCGATGAGCCAAAATCAGCCGCACTCTCTCTCTCGATTTTCCAGTCACTCAGGCGGTTCCGGCAGCACAGATCTCCGGCCATCTAAACTCCCGCAGCTCTCTTCTCCGGTTGTACGTATTTCGAATCAGTTAAGAAAACCCAACACGTTTTCCGGCGAGGCAGTGATCTTCACGGTCTCTCTCAGCTCGATCTCTCCTTGAAGGTATACTATGTTTTCTCCTTCTCTTTCAATTATTCATGTTTATTCTGGTGTGTTGTCCGGCGTTTTTACACCACTCGATTCCATAACCCGAACTCCGGTCACACACACGCGCGAGTGTGTCTGATATATGTGGACGTCTTGTGTGTGTTTGTGAATGTGTTGTGGTGAAATATTTATGTAGAGTACCGGTATTTGAGCATGTTGTACAACTAATACAAGTGTATTAAAGAAAATTGTCCATACCAAATAAATGACAAACACACCAAGAGTACAAGAGCCTAAGCAAATTGTACAAGCCATAGACATGCTGATCGATTTCTAAAAATTCTTGTCATACATGATTAATTTATAATTAATGTTGCTTATGAAGATTTAATACTAGATGCAAATTAATACAATACAATAATGATTTTGAGATTTTGACTACGTAATTGAAAACGCTTGTCACTAAGACTAAACACAAAAATTAATTATATAAATTACAACTTAATTATTAAATTAAAATTTGTATTTTATAAAGTCACCAACGATCCACTCGTCCCTAACGGTATTTAAAATCATCAAATGAGTGAACCACTTGCATATACGTGCTTGTAAAGTCGTCCACTTATTGTTTGACCACACATATTTAGGTTGCGGAGGCTTATTCATTGGGCACTTATTCATTATTAATAATTTGCTAGTGTTTGGAAAGCATCAGGTGAGTTTTCACAGCCCCACTTTACTGTATTTTAACTATTTTTGGGGTGAGAAACATATTAATGTTTTTAGAACATTTTGGTACAATTGGTCTTTTGAAAGACACTTACGAATAATATTTTGGTACAATCAATCTTTATGAAAATTTGGATAAACTATCCTTTTGAGATAATTGGTTAATGAAAATATATACTCAAACAAGTATTTTTACGAAAAAAAGCCTTAAATAAGACTTTATGAAAAACTAAATGAGTTTGACGAATACTTGCCATGAGGTTGGTGAACACTTACCATGAGATTGGCGAATACTTGCCATGAGGGTGAACACTTGCCATGAGATTGGTGAATACTTGCCATGAGATTGGAGAATACTTGCCATAAGTTTGGTGAATACTTACCATGAGTTTGGTTAACACATGCCATAAGGCGTTGTACACACTGTGAGACTAAGATGTGACACTACATCTAAAACAAAAGAATTCAAAGATTATTTCAGTACACAAGTTGTACTAGCAAATATTTTGGAATAAATCAACGATTTATAGAGTCATAAACCTGTGAACTCACCAACCTTTGTGTTGACACTTTTTCTAATATGTTTCTCAGGTACTTTAGCTTGAAGTATTTTGCATGGCATTTGCACAAACCGGATTACCACTTTTTGGAAAAAATTGTATTTTACCTAATACGAAGTCAAGATTGTCAGCTAATTTGAAGTCTATATAATAGACATTTTATTCAAATCGATTGTCGTAAACAATTTACGTTGTTTGTAAAAAGTTTAACTATTGGTAATCCATGTTTATGCTATGTTTTACTATTGATCGATTGTTGTGATATCCGACGTAAGTCTCACGCCCGCTCTTCCGCAAAACCACTTTTGGCGGGGTGTGACACGGGTGCTTCGGGAATCAACGGGTTGGTGTCGGGATTCAAAACAGGTTTTTAAACCATATGCTGAATTTTTGACAGATTGTGTGATCTGACTTTGAGTCCGTTTTTACGACACTAAAAATACGTTTCTGGATATTTGGCCCGCGGTGGTCTCTAGTTTTCTGAGTCCTCGTTCCGATGCCGCTGACGGCTCGTTAATCTGATTTTCCGTTTAAAAGTTATCCCTAATCTAATCTGCTGCTGTTAGAAATTTCATATGTGCGACGGGACTGAGTTGTGAGATTGTTTCGAGACCTTTCTGTTCGCTTTCGAGTTTCCGGGCCTTCTGATGATTTGTAGCTTTCTGAGTTTTCTAATTGCTGTAAAAATTTGGGACAAATCTCATGAACGGTTTGGGAGTTATGACCGTTCCCGTGAGAGTGCTGAGTAGTCTTTAGTTTCTGCTGAAACTACCTTTGAGCCTAATCCTAACCCGAGCTTCATTGTGCTATGTAGGACCTCTTAGGCCTTGATTAGAGACGCTCTCCTGCACCGAGGATATCTAGGAGCATACGTCTATTCGAGGTGGGTAATCTCACTATAAACTTGTACTTACTTTTGATTCATGATTATGTGTTATATGTTATGAATTGTCTTGTTGATTGAGCTTGAGTATTGGTTGTGCGATTTATCTGAGTTATCTGTGATCTGAGTTATTTGTGATCTGAGTTATCTGTTTACTGAGTTATCTGAGTTCTGAGTTCTTGAGTTAAACATTAAACATAATATACTTGACTTGACACCGAAGAGCACTTGTGTCAGATGTTTGTCTTGGCACCGAAGAGTACTGGTGCCAGACGTTTTGACTCAACACCGAAGAGTACAGGTGTTGAGCCTTGAGTGGTGTGAGGCGGGTTGAGGTTGATCTCTCAGCCCAAGTCACACCGGCGCGCTATATAAATTAAAATTTGAGAAATAAACTTGAGTAATTGAGAATTGAGTAGAGTCTTTAGGGATCACTTATGTGACTTGAGTTGTTTGTACTTACATGTTTATTTTGATATTATTCACTCAGCGGTGGCTGACCCCAAACACTCCCCCCCCCCCCCCCCCCATTTTGCAGGTACTAGAGCAAGTGCATTGGATGAGTTGTTACTCGATGAGCTTTTATGGATTTGGATTCCGAACGTTATTTTGAGTCAAATGTTTTTAAAACAATTATTTTATTTTAAGTCAAATGTTTTTAAAACAATTATTTTGTTTATTCCGCATTTAAAAACCATGAGACGATTTATTTTTAATTTTAATGAAATGGGACCGTTTGTTTACTTGTACTTTTGGGAAAATGTTACTTTTTATTTTATTAAAAATTTTTAATTTCCCCTGATTTTTGAGATGTTACAATACTTGGTGAAACTAATAATCTTATTATATAAAGACTATATATAATAATCCTTAGTTTGTTTAAACCTTTCTTACATTTAACTCAAACTAGTTAAATATGGGTTCTAAAGTTAACTTGTTATTTAACCTTGATCATTAATCTAGTATCTTACATGACTTGTAAAATACTTATATTATACTTGTATAATTATCTAGTTATAATAACTTATAACTTTATACACCTTATAATAATAATACATATAACTTTGTATATTTCTAGTTTATCATATAATCTCAACTTATACAATTTCTAGTTATAATGAAATCATAACTTTGTACTTTCTAGTTTCAATTATATAATTAACTTATACAATAACTAGTTATACTATTAACCTTTAAGATCAAAATAACATTATCTTTTAATGTTCCATTTAAACTTGTATTTAATATATATACATATATATTTACTTTTAAAATAAACTTGTAACATTCTAACAAGAATAATACATCTAATTTTTACGTATCTATTTTAACTTAATCTAATTAAAATACGTATAAACTACTTTATTTATTAAAATTCATTTTACTCTTTTAAATATTTAAAATCCGAATATATATAATATATATAAAAAATAAATACATCTTGTTAATTTCTTGAACTAAAAATTAACACTTCTTTTAATTCTCATTAATTAGTTAAACCCTAATCTTGTTCTTGATCAATCAAAACTAGGGTTTTGACTTTCTTGATCAAAGACATTATTTATTAAAAGATTAATTCTAATTAATCTTATTTAAACAATAAACTTTGTTCAAATCCTAGGATTAAAATTATAACCTTAGAGAAACGTTCAAGGAGGTCCATCATTTTTTGAAAGTTCCAAGGAATAAATCTCCACCATTGATTAATAGGATCTAATGGTCAACATTAATCACATATTTTATACATTGAGAGGTATTTTGGTCATTTTTTAAAAAATAAAAATATTTTTTTTATTTTTTATTTTTTATTTTTTATTTTAAAATTTTTATTTTTTTTTATTTTTTACTATGAAGGGGTATTTTGGTCATTTGGCACTTCAAAAAATTTTCGATTTTTTTTATTTTTTATTTTAAATTTTTAAATTTTTTTTATTTTTTTTATTTTTTTTATTTTTTTTAATTTTTTATTAATTTTTTAATTAAAAAATAATATTTATTTGATAATTATGTGTACAACTTAATCACATGTGATTTTAGTGTAAAATCACATGTGATTTTAATGTAAAATCACATGTGATTTTAGTGTAAAATCAGGTTTTAGTTAAATCACATGTGATTCAGAATGCAATCACATGTGATTCACTAAGCAATCACATGTGATTCACTTTGCAATCACAAGTGATTCACTATGCAATAACATTACGTGTTATTAATGAAAAATTAATAATTTTAAAAAAAATAATAATAAAAAATAATTTTTTAATTTTTTTTTTTTTTAAAATTTAAAAATTTAAAATAAAAATAAAAAAAAAATCAAAATGACCAAAATACCCCTCAACTAAAAATTAAAAAATAAAAAAAATAAAAAAAATAAAAAAAATTTAAAATAAAAAATAAAATAAAATAAATTTTTTTTTAGTGCCAAATTACCAAAATACCCCTCCATGTATAAAGTATGTGATTAATCTTGACCATTAGATCATATTGATCAATGGTTGAGATTTGTTCCTCGGGACTTTGTAAAAATAATGGACCTCCTTGAACGCAACTCTATAACCTTAATAAATTTATTTAAACTTTTTAATTCAAACCTTTTAGACAATAAATTTTGTATAGATTTCTAGGTTTAAAGAACTAGTTTCAATAAATCTATTAAAATAATAATTAAACCTATTAAACATAAACTTGTTTAATTATCTAGGTTTTAGAATATCATCCTAATTAATCCTTTAAACAATTTAAACTCAACTAGTTTAAAGTTCTAGGGTTCTAGATTATATCTACGGTTTTTCCAAAAAATCCTTAAAGCCTAGGAAACCTTTCCACCAATTAAACTAGGCTAGTTTAACAAACTTGGTGTCCACGTAACCTCCTTGATCACGAAATCTTGAGGAAAAAGGAAAAGATCCTTTTTGATCAATTAAACCAAAACTTGGTTTAACATACTTGATCCTAGATTTTGAAGATCAAACAATTAAGGAAATAATCCTCTTGATCAAATTTTTTGACAATCTTGATCCTAGGGTTCTTTAATTTTCGGAACACACTAGGGTTAGGAAAAGAAGCCTTTTGATCAATTAAACTAAACTAGTTTAATGTTCTTGATCCTAGGGTTCTTTTACCCATACACGAAATTTCTAGGGTTTTCTAGAATCCTTTTGACCAATTAAACTTAATCTAGTTTAACATACTTGATCTTAGGGTTCTTACCCTTTTCGTGAATTAAGAAGGAGAAGAAAAAGATGGAACAAAAAAAACTTTAATAAAAATTAAACAAACAAACTTTGTTAATCTAGTTTAGATCTCTAAACCAACGCTCTGATACCACTGAAGGGTTTCACTAACACTGATTGACCACATGGGTCAACCTCCTAGTCACTTGGTTCGAACCATACTGACCAAGAACATGAACTTGTTCTTGACCGGTTAAAACCAACTAGCTGATTTAATCCCTAAATGCGGAACTGAGATTAAACCTAATCCTTAAACCCTAAAGGATTGGGATCTTGGAAATCTAGATTAGATTAACAATGAAAGAAACCTTGTACGAAAAACTCGAACACACACACATGCTTGTGGTATTCGACGAACACCAAGAACCCTAGGGTTCTTGGGTTCGAATTCGGTCAAGAGGGAGAAGGGAGAAAATAGTTTTCTCAAAACATACCTTGTTGTTTGCTTAAGATAGATCCACTGATGATGAACACAACGAGTGATCTTCTAGTTGATCCTTGTAATGATCTTCAATCTTCAAGACTTGAAGAATATGAAGAACGAACGAAGAACACAAAGCTTGTGTCTTGCTCTAGGGTTCGGCCGAAATCAAGGGGAGAGGGGGAAGGGAATTCGTAGGGTAGCAAGGGGGAATTAGGGTTACCCTAAGCCTCTTATTTATAGATAAATAAGTTGCACTTAGGACCCTCTAGTTTAATTAAGATCAATTCTTTAATTAAACTTTCCTTTTACGTTTCCTTCCCTTATAGTTTATTATTCTTTTATTATTGCACTTAACTATTAAATGTCTAGTATTAATGCACTTAATAATTCGGTACCCATATACACGAATTATATACTTGTATTTATACTTTTAATAATTAATTATATGATAACCTTTATATAATTTATACAATAATATTATCTAATTACTATATGATTTAATAGCTTTAAATCATATCATGGATAATTTATAATTAACACATTGTATATTTACTCAACTAGTAAATGTACAAATGCTTGTATTAATTAGTTAGATAAACTAATCTAGCAATAACTCAAACTTGACTTAATACTTAACTTGATTCATAAATGACTTATTATGAATTAATCATCTTCCAAGTATCATTACATATCTTACTCGTATTACATGCACTCACTGGTGTGACCCTTAAGTGTTTCGTAAGCATGGATGTATCATCATAGGTTGACTAACTGTGCACATGAATCCTTCAGTGTTATCAAGTCTAATTGACTTTTCAGATAGTTCGGATGATGAACCCTCAAATTAATGATCAGGGTTAAGAGTTAAGGGTATGCTGCATTTCGTTGTAGACAAAAAAATAACGTGTGACCATTTTGTTGATGCATCAACCCATATCATGAAAATTAAAAAAAAAAAGTCCGCATGTTGGTTGGATAGGTCCACAAAATTCCCCGTGAATTCTCTTTAGAAAACGGGAAACCACTTTTGTAGATTTTTACGTGAAGTGGTTTGAGATGTGTCTTTCCAATCGAGCATGTTTGGCATAGGCTTTTCGAATTAATCACGAAATTATTTCCAACATATTTTGACCCGGGTGTCCCAGCCGGTCATGCCATAACATAAAAGTTCCCTCCCTCATCAACATGGGGCTCGACGAATAATTAAATTGCTCTCAATGTTTTGGATCGTAGTGAGATACAAACCGTTTGACAAACATCTCAACTTCTCCAATATACATTTTTGGTCGTATTGATCGGAGGTAATGTGAAGGTATTCAATACCGTTTTTTCGAGCAATTTCGAGATGAGAACATGTTTTCTCGAATATCCTTAAAACTCAACAAGTTACGACTGGAACTTGAACAATATAAAGCTTCATTTATTGTTATAATAGTACCATTTGACAACATAAATTGGGCTTTATCATAGCCTTTCACAAGGGTCGACGGGCTCGAAATGGTTGTCAATGAAGTTACTTTTAGGCGTAATGTTGATAAATTGATCCTTATGTTTTATGAAAGTATATCTGGATATCACAATCAACCAGACTATCAACATACCCAATATACATGCCTTAAAGTATAAATAATTTAAAGTCGGTTACACGTGTAGATTAATTTCATAAGGAAAAAAAACTTTTGAATTATTTCGAGAAACATAATCAGTTGTAAACAAACCATAATCCAAAAGATAAACATTATCCAAATGGGAAAGCATAATCCAAATGAAACATAAACCATGAGCTGAACAATATCTCTATTATTCCATTTGAGCCACAAAATCGGTGGTTTCAAAGAATTCATGTCTGTTTCGATATTTTCCTACATCGGGAGGAGAAATATTGGATTTAGTTACCAAATTAAATGATAAGTTTGTATGCTTATGGTTTGTATGAGCAAAAAAAGTGTGTCGAATCAGCAGGTTCGAAAAACACAAGTGCGAATGGTTCTTATGTATCGAACGACAGGTCAATTGATAGACATCGATTCATCATATGTAGATAAACACATTCGGAAAAAATTGTTTAGCCAACCTTTTTTCGGTAGCTCTATTCGAATATGACCAGGAAAGACGGTGAGGGTAGACAGCGCTAGTGCGTATCGGAACCACCCTTATAAAGAGTCAGAAAAACCGTCAATCTTTCCTTTAATTTGATTACTGAAATGCTTGTTGTGGAAGTGAAGAACCGGTGTTTAGATCACTCGGTTCAAGCAAAGTGCTGAAAACATGTTGTAAACCAATTAGCTCAACTCATAAGATCATAACAAACATTCTCATTGATCATATTATGTGTATATAAGTGTACATGATAACCCTTTTATATAGGGCACAAAGTTCCAAATCAAGAGCCTGTGAAATTAAGACTCATAACATACATTCATGAAGTACATAAATATAATCAACCAAAAGACATAAGTTACAATAATACGAGTTACAATAGGAATTTATTTTTAGAATGAATTAATTTTAGAAAGACAAATAATCTGAAATTATTTGTTTATTTCCATATATTCTTTTTCCTTTTTTTCAGGTGGTGTTTAAATAAAGGGGGTGATTTTTACACGACAACTTTTAATGCATCTACCACAACTTATGTTTGATATACTTGTACAATTAACTATAAAACTTATACTGTGTGGTATAGAAAATAAAAGTTGTGATGCAGAAATGAATTCCTTTTAGATAAATACCCATTAACAAAAACTAAAACCCCAATTAAATTGCTTAAAACTCATACTCCATCCGTCTAAATTTTATTGTTCTTATTTCTATTGTGGTTTGTCCAAAATAATTATTTATTCCTTAGTTTTAAACAATCAACAAATATTTAAGTGATAAAGAGAAAATTTAATTGGTAACGAAGCATAATTAATTTATTTTTCATAAAATATGTAAACGAAAGGACTATTACTGTTGATTTCACCCAAACAAAAGATCAATAAACACCCATTTGCACAAAGATCTAGAAGCACCATGGAGACTTGAAGAGATAATGGTTGAAGAGATAATGGTGGATCTACGGATATTGTCGGGGAAGGAATGGAAGCAAATAACTTCCATATATTGCATCAACCAAACATTCAATGAATAGAAACTGTAAGATTAAGTGATTTGTTGAACTGTGATTTCAATATCCAAACATCAGATGCATATGGCCAAAAAACGATTTAAAACCTTAAATTTTAAATCACATATTCAAACAAAGAAGATGAAGCTGAAGGGTTGTGGTCATACACGGTTGACGATGAAGGCACTGGCGGCAAGGTAAGCTGTTGAAGTTGTTAAATGAAGACCGGAGGCCTGTTGCAGGTTATTCGTCAGAGAAGACGACCGCTGGTTGTTGGTGATGCACGGGTAGGGGTGTTAACGAGTCGAACTTTTAACGAGCTACTCGAGCTCGAGCTCGAGCTCGTTTATATCGAGCTCGAGCCTATACTAATTCAATCTCGAGTCGAGCTCGAACATAAAACAATACTCAATCAATTTCACGAGCCGGGCCTAATAATTTAATACTCAACCCGGCTCGTTCGATAGATCATTTACTAGTCTCGACCCGAACGAGCCAGACGATCTTAACGAACCGATCTTAACGAACTGAACAAGTGTTGTATACAATAAGTACAATAATATAAATGTATTAATAGGGGAGTTAGCGAGTCAAGTAATTAACGAGTTTTTCGAGTTTATAAATTAGTTCGTTTCAATAAATATGGAATTATAAACGAGTATGGAGTTTGAGCTCAAACGCTATATAAAGGCCCTCGACCAAATGGTCACCGCACCGACCAGATGGAAGACGAATGGAATGGGAGATCGGGCTTTTACAGGTAGTCTAATGGGCGATCATGTATTCAAGTCCAGTAAGGACATATGAAAGTAATTAGGTGGAGTTTTTACTAGAATGGTATTTTGAAAATAGATATTTATTAAATAGGTGTGATTTAAGAAATATTTATCTAATAGGTATTTTTTTTCTTACTAAAATAGGATTAAATCAAGCCATTAAAACCCCACATGCAATAAACATGAAGGTATTATATATATATATATATATATATATATATATATATATATATATATATATATATATATATATATATATATATATATATATATATATAGTGGTGGGTTCATGCGAGAACACTTAGTTTGCAAGAACCGCGAGAACTAATCATAACCTTCAGATTTAAATGATTAATGGTTAAAATTGATGGTGGCAGTTTTGTAAATATTTAAATACACAAAGATTAAAACTTATAAGTTAAAGGGTAAAATGATAAAATGAGAATCAATTAATTAAATGAAACACCACCATTATCGCAGATCAAGATACATGGGTGGGTTTTCTCTCCATCACCAACTAAATAATTAAAGAAACCACCCACCCCCATTAATTAAATAAAAAAGCCATCTCCACCTCCATTCTTCAGATTAAGACGCATACACACACGTGTGTGTGTTTTAAGGTTTTCTCCATCCCTTACTGATGGTCGTTGCAACACCATCACCGCATGCACCGCCGCCGCTAGCCCCAACTCCATCCGCCGGAGACTAGAAGAAGTGAAGATCGATATCACCGACGGTTTCGCTCAATCTTTCCCAGATCTAGAACATTCAATCTTTCGGTCGTTCATTCCGGCGGCTGACCGCCAACAAGAACCGCCGTCGTCGCTGCTCCTTTAGGGTTTTCAGGTGGGCATACAGATCTCAAATTTTAATTTCGATTTTGATTATGATTTTGATTTTATCTAGATCTATAAATTTACGAATTTTGATTTTCTGTGTAAAGTTGTTGATTTTATCTAGATCTAAAAGTTTTATGTATTTTCGTATCTTACAGTGTACACATATCGAAGATGTACAGTGAAAGATATCTCATGTTCATTGGTGAATGGGTACAACTACTATACAAACTACAATGTTTTTTTCCATATAATGTTGCTCATTTGATATTTATGAGGATGAAGAACTGTAGATGTAAAGTTCTATGTAAAAGTTGCTGATTTGATTTTGTTGAGTGGATGAAGAACCGTACTTTTTAATTTCTAAATGTTGTTTATTATATATTTTTTAGAATAGATTATCGATTTACTTTGATTATACTGAAATTAATTGATTGAATTAATATTGTGAACTTATGTAAATCACAAAATGAAAAAGACCAGAATGTAGCTTGTTCATGATTATCGTTTGTTCACTGGTGAACATTTTGTTAGTGTTCGTTTGTTCACTGGTGAACATATTGTTAGTGTTCACTATTTTACACAAATTAGTTAGTGTATCAATAGATTGATAGATGTTTGCGTTCATCAATGAACACATTATAAGTTTGTTAGAGTGTTAGTATTTGTTAGAGTGTTAGTAGATTAATAATATATTATCGTTCATCAATGAACATGTTATAAGTATGTTAATATGATAGTAGAATAAATATATGATGTCGTTCATTAATCTAACACGTTCACTAATGAACAAACAACAATATTGAATAAAGAATTTAACATACGGAATAATGTTAGAGAGATTACATAATCGATGCTGCCTATAGAAAATTTTCATCCAAAGTGGGTATTATAAGCAATAATAAAATGATCCTAAAAATATGCAAAAGAGGTTATTTCTTTTAGGAAATTAATAATACCATTTTTATCTCATTAAATGCAGATTTTTTAAAGAAAAATAATTTAGTCAAAGACCCTTTTACCCTTAATGAATTTAAACATGATTAAGTTAAATGGATGGTGTAGATTTGTTCTCGCAATTCTCGCAAAAATGGTGTTCTCGCATTAACCCACCCCTATATATATATATATATATATATATATATATATATATATATATATATATATATATATATATATATATATATATATATATATATATATATATATATATATATATATATATATATATATATATATATATATATATAATTTAACATTCGGTGAATAGTGAAATTTTGTCGTTGTGCGCCAAAATCCAAATTAGATATATAACTGAAGCTTGCATTATAAAACTAAAAGCACTTCCTGCTGGTTTCCTATAAGCCTAGGTTCGAGTCCATCCTGCAACCATTTTTTTCAATTCTTTTCCTTTTATTTCCAGGTTTGCTAAAATTACATTTCATCCCCTAGAGTTTTATTTTTCTGAAATGACAATTCAGTCCCTGAACTTTAATCTCTTATATTTATATTTTTTCTAAAGTAATGTTTCTCATACAAAATTTTCATGTTTCTATATACCTAATAAATTTTTATATAACTAAAAATGATTTTTTTTAACTATTTTTATTACAAAAATAAATTCATATTTTAACTATGATAAATATTATTAATATTTTTATTTATATTAATATTATTACTTCCTCCGTTTCAAAATAAGTGATACACTTTCAATTTTGGGGTGTTTCAAAATAATTGAAACATTTTGAAAACTTATCATATTTGGTAAAAGGTAATGTGGCCCACACCCACTAACTATTTCCTTTAATATAGTGAAAAAATATATTTACCCTTACTTTTAATTTTAAACATCATTAAATCCACTTTAATCAATATACGTGGGACACATTCTCCACTAGCTATCCAATTTAATCTAATAAACCTTCATTATCATATTTTGCCTAAGGCTACTCGGTATGGGCAGGGGAAGGCTCGGGGTGGGGGTGAGGTGACATGGGTACGCCATCGCTGAGAAGAGGAACCCCCCCCCCCCCCCCCCCCCCCCCGTAACGGCGTGGGGGGTTGGCGTGGTGGAGAGGGGGCAACGGCGACAGAGTGAAACGGTGTGGGGGTGCGAAATGGGGAGGGTTTCGAGAGTTTGGACCGTTCAACGGTAAGTTTTGTCATACATAAAATTAAAAAAAAACCTTGTGAAGAAACAAAAATGGTGGTGGCTGCTGCACAGAAAATCGAAGATGAAGATGAAGACGAAGAGAAGAATATGAGGGCTGGGGTTTTAAATTTAGGGTTGGCCTTTTATTTTTAGACTTTCTTTGGGCTTTTGCCATTTATTTTACCAGATTAACATTTAATTCTATTGGGTTTTTATTTGATTTTTTTTTGGTTTTTATTAGATTTTCTATATACAAATTTAATTATATGGTATTATAAACTAATTATTTGGGCTAATTTTATTAAATAATTTAAAATTTTGTGGTTTTATGTTTAAAAAATAAATGGAAATTAAATGGTGGGATGAAAATTAAAATGATGTGGTGTGGTGTGGTGGGTTTTCCTAGAGATGATGTGGTGCGGGGGTTGTGTGGTTGCTGAGGTGGCAGATGATGTGACAGAAAAAATTGGTGTGGGTGTTGTACTCATACCACATAACCTAAAAAATCGTGAACTCAAAAGTGTATCACTTATTCTGAAACGGGGGAAGTATTATTGTTATTAATATTTTCTTATACTAAATTGGTTTTAAATATGTCTAAAATTTTAAAAATACAAATTATGTATGATTTTATTTTTATTATAAAGGTTTTTTGGTTCACATGAGTACAATCATACATAAAGTAAAACTAACGGCTACGAATCGACATTATAAGTAAGGATAATAACAGTTTGGATACAATCAACAGAATAACTCTTGCTGATATTACTAAACATTGTACAATTGAACCGTACACTGTCTAAATTATCTTTTGGGTGTCGTATAAAAATATCTGCGGCATCGCGTGGAGTCGCGGTCTATTTTTTACTAGTTTTAGACATTTTACGTTTTCTTTTTTATTTCATTATCCTTTCATTAAATCAAAAACAACTTCAAAATCTAAACATGCGACTCAAAATGAAAACGATTAAAAAAGTTGGAGATTTCAAAATCAAACCACCAAACGTCATCTTTTCACCTTCACTAGCTGTACTGCATAAATAGAAACAAAAAAATATCAGTTTCATTCAATTTTTAATGAACTTGGAGGGGACGAAGAAGATTTTGCAGATTTGGTGCAATTCTAAAAATGATGTTCTTCATTTATTTAAGGGTAAATTACAGAAATTGTTCCTGTGGTATACCCGATTCTGCATTTCTGTCCCTAAACTTTTTTTGTCGGCTTTTTTGTCCCTAAAGATGTTTGGATTTCACTTTTGTCCTGCCGTCCAAAAACCTCCGTTAACTAACGATATTTTTGTCAATTTCCCCAATTTACCCCTATTTTAACTCTTTTTAATTTTCCTTTTTTCTTTTTTTTCTCTCCTTTTCCTTTTTCATTTTCTTCATCTTCACCATGTTCTTTCAAGATCTGCAAACAGATTCCATCAAAATACTATCCTAATCAATTTCAAGCAACAAAAAATGATGAACCCTTCCTTCTTCTCTTCCTTTTTCTTTTGATTTCAAACCTGCAACTAACAAAAAAATTAAAATTGATGACAAAACAGTATTCAAAATCGAACCAAAAAGTTCAAAGTACCAATATGGACCAGATCTCACACGGGGGATCTGGTCGGAGTTGCGAGACGATGCCGGAGGAAGAATTCCGCCGGCGAAAATCGGCCGGAGAGATGCACACGCGCGGCGCGTGAGATACGGTGGCGGAAGGCGGTGGCGCGTGGGGCGGCGTGTGGGGAGGCGACTGGCGGTGGAAATTGCAGGTTTTGATCGGCGGAACAAGATGAAACCTTTGGCGGTGGAGGTGAGCGAAGAAACACACTCGAACCTAATCAACGTTTGAAGATGAAACGTTAAATGTTGATGATGATGAAAAAGATGTTGATGATGATGAAGATGTTGATGATGATGAAGAACATTGGGTCTCGATCTCTCTCACCCCTCTTCCTTCTTTGTACAGATTTGATTTTGATATCAATTTTTATGTTCGATTATCTTGATTTCAGTTTTTAAATTGTGTTTGTAATCTGGAAATTTGATTCCAATTGCTCATATTCTATTTCTAGGGTTTCCTGTTGCAGGTAAAAATTGGGGAAGAAACCTAATGTACAATTTTTAAAGCATTATGTACAAGTAATTTGAAGAAAAGACAGAAATACCCTCACATGCTTGGCATGTGAGGTTAGTTAACGTCCAAAATTAGACGGAATGATAGAAAAGTGAAATCCACAAAATCTTTAAGGACAAAAAAACCGACAAAAAAAGTTTAGGGACAGAAATGCAGAATCGGGTATACCACAGGGACAATTTCTGTAATTTACCCATACGAATGGCCCGTGAACCATTATAACCACTAGTTATGACCAATAACCTATAAGTATCTATTTTAAACCGTAATACGTCTTCGTAACTCAAACGAGTGACCCGTGAACCATTATAACTAGTAGCTATGACGAATAACCTATAAGTATCTCTTTTAAACCGTAATTGGTGTCCATAATCCATACGAATGGCCCGTAAACATTAATAACCACTAGTTAAAGTATCCGTATTCGCATTGCGCGGGTACCCTACTAGTATGAGATATTACATATTTATAGTTACATACAAAACATGTAAAAAATGATTAAATCTGGAAAATAATGAAATAAGATAAAAATGAAAAAAAACTCAAAAATGATACAAAAAATGTAAAAAAGTATTTTTTAAGTCAATATTTCTCAATTCAGAATAAGGATAAAAAAAGAAGCATCATTATTTGAAAAAGTTGAAGAAGCAATACATTTTCGTAAAATATACATATATGTATAGATATACATACATATATGTATATATACATATATATTCATACCAGAGATATACATATGTTCATATTTATACCGTATATATGTATATATATACACGTATATATACGATATGCATATGCATTTTCGTAAATGAAAATGCAAGTTCCGATTGAAAATGCAAATTACGACTGGACATGCAAGTTTCGTAAAATGAACGTGTATATATACGTATATATCGGGCATGAATATGCACATATATATATTTATGATATGAATATATATGTATAAATACATATATGTATGTATATGTATACATATATGTATATTTTATGAAAATGTATTACTTATTCAACTTATTAAGATAAGATTTCTTTTCTATTGATCCATACCCCTCAATTCATACCTATTTAATAAATATTTATTTTTAAAACACTATTATGGGAATCGGGGTTGTTCAAGAGTTGGTTGATCAAGCTGCCCGAAAATATCACTGTAAGGCTAGTAAGTTTCCTTTTACTTATCTAGGCCTCCCTATCGGGGTGTCTTTAAACAAATGTGAATCATGGGGGAAAATTATCGACAAATTTTCATCTAAACTTTCTAATTGGAAGTCTAAGACCCTTTCCTTTGGCGGTAGGCTCACCCTCTTAAAATCCGTCCTTGGTAGCCTAGGTTCTTATTATTTTTCTCTCTTTAAGGTCCCGGAGAAAGTGCTTAAAAAGCTTGAGAGTATGAGGGCTAGATTTTTTTGGGGAGGAAATGAGAACGAGAAGAAAATTTCGTGGATTGATTGGAAGGTAGTGATGAATAATTCTGATCATGGCGGCCTAAATGTGGGGAGTCTTAAAGGGTTTAATCTTGCCCTTCTTGTCAAGTGGATTTGGCGCTTCAAGACGGATCACACTTCTATTTGGAAATCGGTTATTGTCTCTCTCCATGGGGATAATGGGGGTCTTATTGGCCTTAACTCTTGTGGTAAGATTCCCGGTATTTGGCGTAACATTCTTAAAGTGCACAAGGCATTTAACAAGGTCAATATTCCTCTGGACAATTGGTTTCGATCTAATCATAGCAATATTAGTGGTCCGGTGACCACTTGGGCTCTTGACACGAATGGAGTCTACTCGGTCAAGTCTTTAAGGTTGGCTTTTGATGACCTTTCTCTTAAACGTGCTGCGATTGTGCATTTCCCTTGGATCAAGCTGATACCTAAAAAAATTTGTATCAATGCTTGGAGAGTGGCTCATGGTAGACTCGCTACGAAATCAAACCTAGATCATCGTGGTGTTGTTCTACTCTCTTGTCTCTGCCCGTTATGTAATCAGGTTGACGAAACAGAATCTCATTTGTTCGTTAATTGTACGCTTGCGGCTGCCATCATTGGCAGAATTCGCGTTTGGTGGAACCTTCCAACGACTCCGTCCTCTTTGCTCGATTTATTTGCTTGGGGTCGTCATTCTGGGCTTGTTGGGGATAATTTGAGTTGTTTCATGGGAGTTATATATACCTTCTTTTGGGAGATTTGGAAGTTTAGAAACTCAATAGTTTTTAAAAGCCCGATTGCTAATCTGAATAATGAGGAGAACATAATGGTTCAAATTCAGGCGAATACCTTCTATTGGATCAATTCAAGGAAAAAGGATGGTTTTTTGACGGACAAATGGGGAATTTGGCTCTCTGCTCCTCGTGACATTATTTAATTCTATTTGTCTTAGTGTTTTGGTGTATTTTGTTTTTGGTGTATTTTGTTTTTGGTGTTTTGTTTCCTTTTATTGTTCTGTACTTTGTTTGCTAGTGTCTTACTAGCACCCGTTTGGTTTAATTGCTAGTTGTTGGGTGTTCTCGGAGGGGGTGATGGCTTTACCGTATCTCTTTCCGGTTCCCCTTTTCGCCGTTCAAAAAAAAAAAAAAAAAAGGTAAAAAAGTTTTTGGCAAAACATCCGAATCAGATAATTCTAAAATAATTAGTTATTTAACCCAATGAGATGATAGCATACTCCTTTGACTTCTTGCAGGTTGAAGGTGTCGACGATCAATGGTTCCTTTCTCTCTCTCTCTCTCACCCATACACACACTCTCTCTCACACATATACACACATCCCTGACAATTCACATGTTCATGCAGACAAAAAGGGACCCACATCGAAACAATCATCCCTACTGCTCACATGGAACTGTGAACAAACACATTTGCTGTTATGCTAATTACGTTCGATTGTTTCATTTTATTTATTATTCATTTTATTTAGAGTAAATTACAGTTTTTATCCCTGTGGTTTGGCCGTTTCTGCGTTTTTGTACCTATGCTTTTTTTTTCTGTTTTTTTGTCCCTGAAGTATGCAAAATTCTGTTCTTTTGTCCTTCCGTCCAATTTCTGCCGTTAACTAGCCCCACATGCCAAGCATGTGAGGGTATTTTGGTCTTTCTCTCTCTCTTTATTCTTCATCTTTGTTCTTCATCTTCAAACCATAAACCCCAAATTGATAAACCCTAATTTCAAATTACAAATCTCTATTAAAAAATCAAAATCAAATATGCATCAAAATCATTACACACAAATACGATGGAATCAAACCACAATCCTTTGAAATCAAACCACAATTTTCAGATTACACACAAATATCTAACTACAATTTTCAGATCTTCGTGTAGCATCACTCGTAAGTCGTAACCCTAAATCAGAACCTCAACTTGCCACAATAATCAACAATTTTCAGATCTTCGTTGTAGCATCACTCTTAATCCATGGCTACTCCTTCCCTTAAACCGACTTCAATTCCACCATTCACTCCCCATTCATCCCCAACAACAACCGTAACCAGGTAAAATCGAACAGAGGTTCGGTTGTTTAAAGAAATCCGGAATCGAACACAAAATCGTTTGCAGAAATTGAACACAAATCGAACACAAAATCGTTTGTAGAAATAGAACACAAATCGAACACAAAATCGCTGTGGACAGTCGATGAAGGAGGTGATGCTGAAAACGAGATCTGTACCACCACGAGAAATCAAGAATTCACGAAGAGAGTATAGGTGAATCTCGTCATAATCGAACTGAGAGTATACAGATGCAGGTTTGTGAATTCACGAAGAGAGTATACGAAATTGGTGAATCTCGTCAGAATCAAGTTAGGGCTTGAAATTACAAGTACAGGTGCACTACAGATTTGACAAATTCGAAGGATTAGGGTTTGAATTACGGAGATTCATGAAGAATTAAGGCTTGTCAGGAGTGCAGATTGAGAAATCGACGACTTTCTTCCTCCTCTCATCATCTCCGGCGATGTTTTCCGGCATCTCCGCCATCGTTCTCTGGAAAACGTTGTTGCACTTGGTTTTATTTTCTCCGTCGTAAGTTACTCTTTGGTTTTATTTTCTTAAAATTAAGTGTGGACTGTGAATTATGAAGAAGAATCAACAGTTATATGCTAAAATGGTGGACTGTTCTTAACCTGGTAAACTAAGAAGAAGAAGAGAGAAAAAAAAGTGAAAAAAAAATAAAAAATGGAAAAAGACCAAAATGCCCTCACGTTTTTGGCACGTGAGGGTCTTAACGGCTAAAAAGAAACGGCGGATGGACGGAAGGACAATAAAACGTAAAACTGCAAACCTCAGGGACAAAAAAAAAAGAAAAAAAAAACATAGGGACAAAAACGCAGAAACGGCCAAACCACAGGGACAAAAACTGTAATTTACTCTTTTATTTAATTATTAATTCCTACATCCCCATGAGTAAGAGTAAAACCCACCACACAATTTTTACAATCTCCTTCCACAATTACACCAATTTGTAAAGTTTGTACTTATGTGCTGCAAAACCGTTTCAGCTTTTCGTCATTTCTTAACAAGATTGCAGAGCTTGGGTCTGTTTCAAAGGAAAACCCCAAATTAAGAAGCTGTTTTTCGGTTACTCTGCTTTTGTTTGCATTTGCAAATTTTCCTTCTTCTTTGGAACACAATGTCGGAAATTAATCGGATTTGAAGTGTACTTCTAAGGGATCGAGAGCCGACAGTGAGAGAAATTGGGATTCTAGGGTTTGAAGTTTTTTCATGCTCACCAACTGTTTGTGATAATGTCTGAGAGAAACAGAGAAAAAAGTTCACTTTTTGGGTTCTGGTAATGGATGATATTTTTCATCATTACTTGGAAGATTGTTATAGATCACCTTTTTTAAAGTGTAAAAATGGCTGCAAAGCTTTTGCATTCACTGGCAGATGATAACCCTGATCTGCAAAAGCAAATAGGATGCATGACCGGAGTTTTTCAACTTTTTGACCGGAACCAAATTGTTGCCGGAAGGAGATTTTCCGGCCACAGCCCCAAGATGCTTCCTCCTCCTCCTGGTAACCCTCAATTTTTTATTGGCAATTGATGTAAATAGTTCTTATTTTATTGTTGATATAATCAAACAATATAATGTAGAGGTAATTAAGTATTATTCTTTTTTATAATACCATACAACCATGTGATCTCCATTGATATATTCTAGCATTAATCTGCAAAATATGGTCATTAATGATGCAATAATTTTATGCAGGTAGTCCACAATTTGAGGAAAAACGTTCAAATAAAATCACACAAGACAAAAACAGGGCATCAACCGAATCATCTCGAGATTCTTTCTCATCAATGTCTCGATCATCTTCATTTTCTTCTTTAGATTGTAACATTAACCGAACAAATCATCCCGAACCCGATACCATCATGTTCCCAGAAACCCCTTCAAGGTGTTCCAGTCAACAAACAAATCGTCAAAGTGTTGACCTTCGAGATGTGGTCAAAGATTCAATGTACAGACATATATCTACAGTCAAAGATGAGTCACCCGATCACACGGTCAACTATCGAGAATCACTCGATGCTCTTGCTAAATTTCAAGAAACAAATTTGTATTATAATGAACCGAGAGAATTTTCGAGATCAAAAAGTTACCAATTTCGAGACGGGTCGGGCTTTTCGGTCCCAAAAGATTGTCCTAGGTTTTCTTATGATGGGAGAGAAACAAATCGGTTATTGTTTCAATCACGAGAGCAAGAAGAATTACCAAGATTTTCTTTAGATAACAGAGAGAGTTCGGGCTCAAGAAACCCGAAAGTTGATGGCCCGTTTCAGTCACGATCACCGAGTGTTGTAGCCAAGTTGATGGGGTTGGAAGCTTTGCCCGATTCGGGCTCAACCAATCATAAAGAGTTGGGCCCGATTAGAATTTCTCGAGTTGAAGACGTTAATTTATTGTCGAAATCCTTAAAAAAGCCGGATTTTTTCGGGCCAATAAAATTGCATAATTCTTCAAGAAATTCGCCGAGAGAACCGAGTTCATCGTTATGGAGGAATTCTGAAATGAAGCCCATTTCAAGGTTTCCAATTGAGCCCGCACCATGGAAGCAACGAAACGGGCCTCGAAGTCCTCAGAGGCCCGTTTCTAAAACACACAGCCCGTATTCCTCTGTTTATAGTGAAGTTGATAAAAGATTAAAGCATCTTGAATTCACACAATCGGGTAAAGATCTCAGAGCTCTTAAACAGATATTAGAAGCAATGCAATCAATGGAAGCCCGAAAAGAAGGAACACAAAATATGGCAAAAAAACAACCTGTTTCCACTCAAAACCCTAAGGGCCCGAATCATCTACGGGCTTATGATTCCCCAATTGTCATCATGAAGCCCGCAAAACTCGTTCAAAGATCTGGTGAAGAATTTACAAATAATACTTCCAAGTGTACACGTAGAGAAAATCTGGTCAATGAAGTCAAACCAGGAGGAAGGCGTACAAGAAATGCACCATCTTTACCCAAGCAACAGTTGACTAAAGAAACCCGTATTATCCCAAGATTACAACAAAAACGGGCCGAGTTAGAGAAACGATCTCGACCGCCGGTTGATTCTAATAAATTAAAAAAAAACGTTAAATAAACAAGCGGTTGAATCAAGTTCTTCACCCGGTGGAAGAAGAAGGTCAAGATGGTCAAATGCTCAGCAAAATGGTGAGTCAAAGAAGCTTACTGCTAATGATTTTTCTGAAGAAAATGATAACTCAATACAAGAGGTATGTTTCTATGTCATGTTTATTGAATTACTAATTTCTGCTTTTTTATTTATTTATTAATTATTATTTTTATAGAAATCAAGTTTGATTATGAGGGAAGATGACCCGGAACATCCTAGTCCAGTTTCTGTTCTTGATGATGCACATTATATGACGGTTACACCAAATGATATCATTCCCGACACACAATCATCGTCTGAAATTAACCGAAAAAAGCTACAAAACATCGAGCATTTAGTTAAAAAACTCACGAGACTGAACTCAACTCACAACGAAGCACAAACCGATTACATTGCATCTTTATGTGAAAACACAAAACCCGACGACCGATACATTTCAGAGATCTTATTAGCTTCCGGACTCCTTTTACGAGACCTCGCATCTTTCCAATTTCACCTTTCGGGCCACCCGATTAACCCCGAGTTATTTTTAGTATTAGAACAAACCAAATTCAGTAATTTACCAAAACAAGAAAAGATTGTAAAAAAAGAAAAGATTCATAGGAAGCTTATATTCGATACGGTTAACGAGATTCTTGCGGGAAAGTTAGCGCCTTCGTTTTCAAGAAAGTGTTTTAGGGTTTCTAGAAAGGCGTTGAATGCACAAAAGCTTTTGAGGGATTTGTGTGTTGAGATAGAAGAGTTGCAAGTGAAGAGAAAAAGAGATGATGGTGATTTGGATGAAGAGGATGATGGGTTGAAACCCGTTTTGTGGGAAGAGGTTTTGGATCGGGCTGAAAGTTGGACCGATTATGATGGGGAATTACCGGTTGTTGGATTGGAAGTTGAAAGATTGATTTTTAAGGATCTGGTTAATGAAGTTGTTTTGGGTGAAGTTGCTGATGGTAAACGGGTAAAGCCCGGAAGACGTTGCAGACAGTTGTTCTCAAAGTAACGGTTTTTTAGTCGTTGAATTTCTGTATTTCTGTTTCTGTTTTCGGGTTTTATCTTGGATGCTTTCTTGATCTTTTTTATGTAGTTTGGTTTTTTGTTTTTGTATGTAAAAGTGAATGAATCTCTGCTAGGTAACTTAAGTGGAAGCAGTTATGACAAAAGTACAACATCTTTGTATCAATTTGAAGGCAAGTAACATTTTACATGATTTCTTAGATTTAAATTGTTGAAATTTGATTTTCCTTTATTTAAAGCTAACTTGGCAAGAATCAAACTACCAAGTCATTTAAAGCTAACTTCGAATATGAAATCATAATTTTTAGCAAATCAAGGGACCAGTTTTGTAACTTACTTAAAAAAATGAAAGTATGATGTTCAACAGTGTAAATAATTAAAGTAGAAGGACCAGGAATGAAACTTACTTGTTCCAAGTTCCAACAACAAAAACCTCCTTTTCAGTATGATTTGATCTCGTTTTCAAGAACATTCATTAATTTCAGAATCTTTGCTCTGTCTCTTCTTCTTCTTGTTTGTCTTTGCCTTTTGATCCATAAAAACCTCAAAGTCTCTCTCCAAGAGATTCAAATCAGGTACTATTTCCGTATTTCGATCTAATATTTGTTTGATCTGCGAAGTTTACTCTTTAATTACTTGAATTGATTATCAATTTCAGCTTTACTCAACGTAATCTAACCGTTCATTTATTCGATTCCAACTAATTAATCATTGTCATTGTGACTATGGAGTTTAATTGTTTGATTTCTGTTACTTCTGCGTTTGTTTGTGATACGATTGTAGTGTTTGCGATCTATTTGAATTTGTACTCAGCCTTCTTTTTCGTTGTTAAATTTAGGGTTTGAATCAGAAAGGGGACGCTTTTTCAAAAATAAAGAATTCACTATTATCTTTATTTTTTATTATTATTATTATAATATAATAAAATAAAATGTGTTGTACAGATGGCAATGCAGGCAGCAAGTCCTGCTGTTGTTCTTCCGAGTGCTCAAGTTGTTGGGAATGCATTTGTGGAGCAATATTATCATATTCTTCATCAATCTCCTGAATTAGTTCATAAGTTTTATCATGATTCAAGCATCTTAAGCAGGCCAGATACAAACGGATTCATGACTTCAGTAACAACCATGCAAGTGAGTTACTATTATTATTTTTATTTAAATTATATTGTGGAAATATTTAATTTTGTTAAATTGACTTGAACAGGCAATCGATGAGAAGATTCAATCTCTAGATTACAAGAACTATAAAGCAGAGATTAAAACTGCAGATGCACAAGATTCATATCTAGCAGGAGTTATTGTTCTAGTAACCGGATGCTTAACTGGAAAAGATAATATAAAAAAGAAATTTGCACAAACTTTCTTTCTTGCTCCACAAGAAAAGGGCTATTTTGTCCAAAATGATGCATTTAGGTTTATTGATGAAAATGCACCGTTGGAGGCTTCTGTAACTCCCGAGAAAATTGTAGACAGTGCTCCTGCTGATCCGGTAGTACCAAATGCAGGTTTGTATCAATTACTCTAGTGTCATAATTACTAATATGCCCTTGTTTAATTATGCTTAAGTATTTCTAATGTTTTCAGAGGCTGAGCTTGATTCTGTAACAAACTCAGCAGCTGATGATCTTGATAACGGGCCAGAAGTTTGTGACCCTGAGGAAGAAGTTGTGGATCAACCTGTTCCTGTTCAAACAAGCCCGAATGAAATGGGCCACTTTCAGAAACCAGATCCATCTGCAACCCAAGAGGAGAAGAAATCATATGCTTCAATTGTGGGTTTATTATGACAATTACATTTTTTTCTATTTTCTTTTATATTTTTTCATGTGGTTTATTAATTAGATTTATTTTACAGTTAAGGGTAACCAAGGTTACAGGAACATCTGGTTCTGGTAATGTTCAAACTAGCAGTTTAAGGTGGGCCCCTGCTAACACTGATCAACACAAACCCAGGCCCGCAAAGCCTTCTCCAGAACCAGAAACTACAGTCCCTGTGGTTGTTAATGGTCCTGAAAGTAGCAACATTTATGATGATGGTAACAATTTTTAATTTAATACTATTATTTACTTTTTCTTAATGCAATAAATATTAAATTGCTAAATTAAGCTTGTGAGATTATGAATATTAATATTATTTTATGGGTTAGTTGAAGGTCACTCCATATATGTACGGAATTTGCCTATGAATGCAACGGTTACACAACTTGAGGAGGAATTTAAACGGTTTGGGCCAATTAAAAGCAACGGGATTCAAGTCAGAAGTAATAAGGTTTGTTTATCATAATTTCATGTGTATTTAAAAGAGCAAATTACAAAAACGCTCCCTGAAGTTTACACCAAGTTTCACCTATGGTTATTTACTTTAAAATATTTACACCTTTTTTTGGCAACCTTTTGCACCTAGAGTCCTTCAGCCTAAGTTCGTTCAATTTTTTGTTAAAAAGTTACACTGGTAGTCCTTTACAATTACTTCGTTAGTCCTTTACAATTAGTATTACATCGGTAGTCCTTTTTCTGTTAAAATATTTAATGGATGTTACGCTAAAGGACTGTAGATGCAAAAGGTTTCCAAAAAACGGACTGCCTATGTAATTTTGTAAAGTAAAGGACGATACGCGAAATCTGGGTTAAACCTTAGGGACCATCCATGTAATTTCTTCTTTTTAAAATTTTTCTTTTTTCTTATTTCCAGCAACAAGGATTTTGTTTTGGTTTTGTGGAATTCGAGTCATTGGATTCCATGCATAGTGCTATAAAGGTATGATCTCGTGTTACTTTGCTTATATAAAGTTAAAATCATGACCCAAATTGACCCGTTCATAAAGCAAACGGGTTGAAATTTGTCTACCTATGCTCAAGATTTGAAACCACTTTCTAGGCACCTTCTATCACAATTGGCAATCGCCAGGTGGTGGTTGAAGAAAAAAGAACCACCACACGAGTTGGCGGCAGTGGTGGCGGTGGTGGTGGAAGAGGGCGGTACTCCGGCGGAAGAGGTGGTGGTTTCAGGGGTCGTGGTGGTTACTTTGGTGGTAGAAGTTTTAACAGAAACGAGTTTAGATATCAAGGCGAGTTTCAAAACCGGTCAAAGGGTGGGCGTAATGCTGAGGTGTATCAAAGAGTTGACCAAAATGGTGGGGGTAAATACAGTCATCAACCAAATAAAGACATTGAATCGACACAGTAGTCACAAGTAATCCAAATTTTGACCATGAATTTTGTCGTTCTATTTAGCTTTTGTTAGTTACTTTTGTATATTCGGGTGGCTGAAAAATGTTATCTTTAATGGATCGTTGGTGTTTGATTTTGGATTCTTGTAACCCATTTTTGGAACAAAAAAAAGTTGACTTCTTATGCAAGTTCTTAGCCTAACTCTATACAACCACAAATGACCATGAAAAAACTAATGTTTTAAAACCCGGATTTTGAACCGGACCGTCTAATACTCTAAAAACGGTCGAACCGGTCGGACCGGATTACAATATTAGTTACTCCATCCGTCCCACAAAAAAGTTCCCATTTCTAACAAAAATTTTGTCCCACAAAAAAGTTCCCATTTCTCACATTTGATGGGCTCCACATAATAAAATATTATTATTCTTAAGGACCCCACTACTAACATCCACTAACTATCATTCTCTCTCCAATCAAACCTTATATTTTAATCAAAATTAATATCAATGACTCCACCACTAACTACCACCTAAAAACTTGTGCCAAGATGAAATGGGAACTTTTTTGTGGGACGGAGGGAGTATTATTTATTAAAACATGCCTATGAAAATGTTCTAATTTCATAGATGTAGCATATATTTTCACCATATTCCATAAAATAATGTTGGAAGTATTATTTCATTTTTTCTAAAACAAAACTTTTAAGCTAAATTTGTTCAACAATTTGAAACGACCGAACTTAAAAACGACTAAATCAACATCATTTACAACAAACTTTCCACGTCTTAACCAAATTACAAATTTTAGAACATAATTACCAAAATATAAGCATACCAAAAGACCGACTACTAATTCGGATACAAACCAACTAACCAATCCAAAAGATAAATGTACAAAAACTACAAGTCTATACCAAAAGAGAAGCTTTCCCAAGCTTCAAGCAAATCCAACTTCACTAGCTACTCACACTTGCCTTTGCCTTTATCCTTTCCTGAAAATGATGAAAACTAAACGGGTAAGCTATAAAAGCTTAGTGAGTTCCACAATGTATATGTTATACTAAATAATTATATAAAACAATATAATCAGACAAACGAATGCCAACAAGTCAAAGAATTGTGTTATCACAACAACATCATATGAAGAATCACATACCAATACCGGGTCAACAATAATCAAAGACAAATTCCGGGTTTCAACAAAGTGCGTCATTCCCCCTTAAGCCATTAGGGAATGAGGCCAATGAAGGTGACCATGGCATCCCTAACCGAGTCTATGATCCAGCTTCACCACCACGGTCCATACCACTCCTCCGCCAGGTACTCTCGCGTCCACCGCCCGACATATTACACGAAGTAATATTCGAGCCGCCATGGGTCCTCACGAAATGAAATATCACTCAAGGAATTCCACTCAAAACGGGTCAAAAGGATCTCAATGTTCTAAGCGTCCGGAACAATACTCGAGGTGTCAATGATACAAGTGCCAACTAACTATCTTGTTTTTAGATACACACACACACACACACACACACACACACACACACACACACACACACACACACACACACATATATATATATATATATATATATATATATATATATATATATATATATATATATATATATATATATAAAAGTATAAACATTGCACATAGAGAACTCACCTTGGATTTAGCAATTTCGACAATGAACCGAGCAATTCCAACGTCACCGACCAATGAAATCACCACAATCTCCCAATTGATTACCTATTACATTTATACACATCTCATTCAATATCCTAATCCATAATCACCACTAGTAAAAACCCTAGACACCAATTTTCTCAAATTAGTGTTGAACCAAACCCTAGACCACCAATTCATCAAGAACTTGTGCATAATCACTTGATAATTACGAATCTCATAGCTAAATATCTGATATATTAACATACAACATTAATTTTAGTTACTTAACCCAAACCCTAATCTAAGGTTCTTGAACTACTAACTCAACACTTGATTTTCTGCACATGCATGAAGAAGGGAGTGATGTATTACCTTAATTATCAACACATTTGATGAAAATCCTTTGGTTTTAGGTTGAAATCTGCCCTTGATCACTGAAAATCGTCCGAATCGCCCTTAGCTTCGTCCTAGAGAAATTTTGGGTTAAAAATGAGCTGGTTTGAGTGAAAACCCGATTTTATGTTTGTTCAGCACAAGATAGCGCCGTTATCCTCGAGATAGCGTCGCTATCTCCTCAATCCCGCGCTTTTTAGCGCCGCTATCTCCAAGATAGCGCCGCTATTTCCCAATTTTTCACGTTTTACCCTTCGCTAAAACGAGTTTCTGTTCCAATTTACACAAGATAGCGCCGCTATCTCTAAAATAGCGCCGCTATCTCTAAGATAGCGCCGCTATCTCCCAAAATGCTGCAATTTTCAACTTTTTCTTCCTTTTTGACCTATATACCACTTATCCACAAATTCCAAAATCACAGATTTTGACCAACATTCCCAGCTAACATAACCTAATACTTTGTCATTTACCAACTAATAATTAACTTAACAATTAAAAATACTCAAATTAAAACACGTATGTTACACGGTTAATGACTCATCATAAACTAAGACAAATTAAACTTAACTGAATATATTGATCATTGAAATAATCTTCTAAGATGAATATGTGTTTGTCTTTTTGTCATATTACTGATATTTGGACAATAACTTCTAAAACTTCTAAATTTCAATCAAACATGTAGCTACATGAGATGGATTACACGTTGTTATTTATTCCCAAGGTAGGAAGTCCGGATAGGTGCTGTTACATATGTAATTCTTTTGCTTATTTTTTCCTAAGAGTGGGTTTATCCCACATCGCTTGAGGAGTCTTTCTCAACAAACTCACTATACTATAAATAAGGACACCAGCAAGCTTGAATTAGTTGGGTTTCACACTTAAGAATCTGAAGTATGGATTTGTGTATGAGATCCGGTTCAACATGAGTTTAATTGAAACCGGCTGGTTCTTACTGGTTTGGAATTACCTATTGAACTGCTTATGCTTATAGTCGGACTGGCTTTAGAACTCGAACCCGGTTCAACCGGTTCGACCGGGTGGTTGAACCTGGTTGTCAAAACAAAACACTGGAAAAAACACTTCAACTAATAAAAAATTTTGAGCATTTTTGACGGTTTGTTAGTTGTTTCTTAAAATTTGAATAGCACATGTTGGGTCGTTGAAAAGCATCCTTCACTCAAGGAGATTTAATGAATACAAAAAGATAAATAGTTAGAAGATAATCTGAGGATCAGTTCCATAGATTGTGGGTAACTGAATCTGATCAGTTCGGATTTCAGTTACCCAGCTACACTATCTGATCAACCATCTGAAACAACGATCAGTTCCTCGTGCGAAATCAGATACTGATCAACAGATCATATAGTTGTAGCAGGTTCAGTGCACACTTGACAATAACGCTGAACCATATGAACAGATACCTCTCTAATCAAAACTCTTAGTGAAGGTCACTGAAGCTGAATGCCATCTGAAGAAGCATGAGTATCCGAAGACTCATGGCGATCTGAAGCGTACAAAGGGCTGAAGTTTCAGTGTCACAGAAAGACACAAGTAAAACACAAGTTTGTGTGTCGCCGACAAAGGGAATCTTATGCAAATCTTCTAGAAGATAACAGCGATCACAAGACGACATAAAGTACTGTCAGAATTCCGTTAGTAGTGTTCGTCGCATGAAATATCCTCTGCACCAACGGAATTCTCACACGTGGATTCGATCGATCATTCATTTGGCACCACGCTTTCCAATGCTATAAATCGTGGGCTTAGCGATCGAATTATGTGCGCACCCAACAAGTCTACACGCTGCTAAAATCTTCCCAGACTTTATTCTTTGAGCAGAATGTAAACAACCAGTAATACCTTAGTTACTTGATTTGAGAATTGAATCTCTGTAACGAAGGTATCTGGTCTTGTGCCTGATCATTTGTTGATCAGAACTTGTCTTAGATAATATCTGTTATTGTCTATCTCTTGCAAGTAGTTTAGTTAGGATTTGTTTTTAGCTATTTCGCAAACTACTTGTAGCTTTGTTATATCATTATTGATTAATAAAAAAAAGTTTAAAAAGTGTTGAGTGTTGTCATAATTTTTATTTGGTCAGTGAAAGCGTATAAATGTATCAATTCGCTTATCACGAGACTAACAGCACAAAATGTGACCTTTTGTGGACCGTTGGTGCTTAATTTACAAACTTTATGATACCCGTTTGCAAAACTTTACAAAAAGTAGACAATTTATGCAAGTTCTCACCCTAACAATTTACAAACTTCAAGAATCCAGACTGTATATAACACACATCAATTTGACTTCTGCAAATTAAAGACCAAATTTGAGGCTGCAAAAGCAGCAGAACCTCCAACAACACAAACAAGTGCACCCACAGCTTGCAGCCCAATATCCCACGGGTACTCTTTAGGCATCAAATACACCCATAATGGGCCCAAAACCAGTAGGGCCAGACTTAGGGTGAATAGAGCTGATGGTGTTGACGGGTCGGTTGCAGCTGAAAGGAGCCCGTGTTCTTCAGCTTTTGAAAGCAACTCGAGTTTTTCTATTGAAGATAGTGAAAAACCGGCTTTTTCTGCTGCAGAAAGCAAGCCGGCTTTTTCAGCTTTTGTTAGCAAGTCAAATGTTGTCACCGGATAAAGATTACATGTCTTACCGGTGACAACATTTGGAAGAAAAAAGATGTCATGGGTTGCATTGCCCGGTGAAAGTACGGGATGTTCTCAATTGGAAGAAAAAAGATGTTGGAATTATTTATATTGAATAAAACACCACTTCCTTTTAAAATAGTCTGCCCTTTCACTTCTAAAACTTCTGTCATATTCTGAACTTTGTCATATTCTAAAGCTTCGTCAGTTTAAATCAAAGTTTATATAACTTTAGTTTAATAGTGAGTTTAGTCTTCAAACCCTGTTCAACATAACAATACGATTTTTGGAAGAAAAAACTCATTTTTTCATAAAATTAGAACTCACTCTTTTAGGATCTCAAAGTAAACATTAAATAAACCATAGATTTTTGAACGGGTCAAGAAAAACAAACGGGCAAAAAACTAGATCTAAAACAAAGTCAAAAAATTAAAATAAATAACTAAAAATACAATACATTAAATCGGTATCTGAAATTTGGATATCCGAAAATCCGGACATACAAATTTCGGATACTCGGATCTGGATATGTTTTCAAAATTTTCAGATATCAAGTATCCGAAAATATTAGAGAAATATTCATAAATACCCGAAAAGTATCAAAAATATCTGAAAATATTCTAAAATATTTGAATAACTTGTTTTTCAGATATTGAATATCCGAATTTCGGATACCAGATACGGATATAAAAAATTCACTATCATAAATTCGGATATCTGAAAATCTGAATTTCCAGTTCTGAACAGCTCTATGTAAGGTGGGTTGTCATGTGCATCGATTAATTCACCAAATTAATCTAACTAATACGAAGAATCAAAGTCAACTCTATCCGTATTACATAGATCGAAATATATACATCTGGTACCACAAATTGCATAATATACACAAATTAATTAAAATAGAATATAAGTCGCGTGTCATTGTTTAAGGGCATGAGGGTCGTTGTGTGTTGTGTATTGTACATTATGTTTGGTAAGTGATACATGTATTAATAAAATCAATTATAAGGTTTGGTCATAGGTTTATTCACCACTACAGAGATTTGGTCAGTGTTTGTCATGGGAACCGAAAGAGTTGATTGGGCATTGACCAAAGAAAGTCAGCCTTAAACTTAAAGCTAACAATATATTACTCCCTCCGTCTTACAAAAAAAGTTTACATTTCGCCTTAAATTTTTGTCCCACAAAAAAGTTTACATTTCTCAAATTTGGGGGACCCACCTAATAAAATAATATTATTACCAATCATTCCACCAATAAAACACTTTCTCTCTTCAATCTAACCTTATATTTTAATCAAAAGTATTACAAAGAACCGCACTAATCCCCTAAAAGATTGTGCCCAAATGAAATGTAAACTTTTTTATGGGACTGAGGGATTACATTATTAAGATCAGATTTAAACTTCAGGTAAACTCGGCGTGGATTAAGCGTTGACAATCTCTATAAATGATCATTCATTTTTATAAGTTATTTTGTAATCGAAGAAAAAAGAATTAACTCAACCCGAAAGCTCAAGAGCAGTATCATCAAACAGAGATTCAAAGTAGAAGTAGAACGTACATTATCAACATGATTTCATCATGTAAGCATCTAAATTAACATCATGTTCCAAGTTTTTCATTCAATACTTGTTTTTAACTTTTCTGTAAAATTATTACTAATTTGATGTTTAAATAACAAAAGTTGACCTGAAAACCAGTGTTTGTGATTATTTCTGTAATGTTTTGAATTGATAAATATTTTGCAGGTTGCACCATGTTTACTTTTTTTCTATTATTATCGGGTGTTCTGCACGGAGACTTTATCCACTTCTGAGTGAGTGTGAAAAGACGAAAGAGCCCTTACAAACTTTTCGTCCATTTAACGTTGCACATCGGGGTTCAAATGGAGAACTCCCAGAGGAAACTGGTCCTGCTTATCTGGTACATTTTTTAAACTATATTTATATATACTAGTCGTTGTCTAAAGTCATCATCTTTTCATGCATGAGCAAAAAAGATCATTTTGACCCTTAAAAGTCAACAAAGTAAAAAGAGATCAGTTTCCAGCAATACCCTTTTATCTAAAACCTCTCAAATCACTTGATGTAAAAAGATTGGTCAGGGATCTTTCGTCTAAAATCGAACTTACTTTTACATTTTCCTTTATTTGTTTAGTAATTGTACAATATTTTGTCTATTTGGATCATTAAAAGATGTCCATGTGTCCACTTCAGTTTAGGTCATTTAACGACCTGATAACACAATAAAGCGATGACGTGGCGGTACCGTCACATCATCGCTTTATCATGATGTCCAATGATCAAAACCGGACAAAATGGAAAAGTACATTGTTAGTTTAAAATATTTATGAAATTTTGGGTATAATATTTCCTATAGAGAGCGATTGAAGAAGGTACAGACTTCATAGAAACAGATATATTAGTTAGCAAATATGGTGTTCTTATGTGTCACCATGACGTCACACTCGATGATACAACCGATATTGCACAACACGAAGAATTTGCAAACCGAGTGAAAACCTATGAAGTTGAACGAGCGAATATCACTGGATTTTTCATATGTATGCTCGCTCCGTGTGTTTCTTTCAAGTTTTCAGTTAGAAATACGACTAATTGTTTTAACTATTTTGCAGTTGATTTTACGTTAAAAGAATTAAAAACTTTGAGAGCAAAACAAAGGTATCCCTTTCGCGATCAACAATATAATGGTCAGTCTCCTTTTATATCTTTGGATTATAAAAAGCATAAATTGTCCTTAGATTATTTTGGATTATTCGTTTTTGTTCTTAAACTTTTTCTTGATTTATATGTCTATATGGTCCTGATTTTTTCTTTATTTTGTCTTTCTCCACCTAAATCGACCAAAATACCCTTACTACTAATTTTCTTGAATATTTTTCTTTCTCCAATCATCTTCTCAAGAAAACTTGTTTTATAATTGGTTTTCCATTTCTGAATATTGAATATCACATAATCACTTTCAAACAAGTTTATTTAACTATATTTGTTCATTTTATACTATAAACAGGAATGTTTCCCATTATTACATTCGAAGAATACATTCAAATCACGCTAAACGCATCAAGAGTAATTGGAATATATCCCGAAATTAAAAATCCCATATTAATGAACCAACAAGTGAGTTATAGAAGTACTTGTTTTCACAACAATAATCTTCATATATATATATATATATATATATATATATATATATATATATATATATATATATATATAGTGGGTTCATGCGAGAATGTCATATTTGCGAGAATTGCGAGAACGAATCTACACCACTCATTTAAGTTAATTTTGATCAGATTCATTAAGGGTAAAAGGGTCTTTGCAAAAATGTTATTTATTATATTAAATTTGTAATTAATGAGATAATACCGAAAATTATAACTTCCATAATTAAATAACCTCTTTTCCATTTTTTTAGGATCATTATTGTTTTTAGTTTACACCCAAGTTGTACGTTTCTATAGAAGGCCACGATTGAAGAGGTTTTTTTGAACCTTGATTTCGAACAAGCAGTACGAGTAGGTGATGACTTCGTTTAATTCAATAGCCATGCATATGTTCGGTAGTAATAATTTTAATAAACATTTGTTTATTTTTGTTGATTAATATAATATAATTGTTCATAGTATTGTTAATATACTGTAATGATAAACAAACCATGTTGACATATATGTTCACTACTGAACCAGATCTGAAAACCGAAAGATTGACCGAAAACTGAAAAATTGACCTGTAATGTGTTCACTCGCCGGAAAACCGTAATTTGTTCACTATTGAACCTTAATTTGTTCACTATTGAACCATAATGTGTTCACTTGCCGTAAAAGTATATTGGCATACTTGTTCACTATTGAACCATGGTATGTTCAATACTAATCCGTAATGTGTTCACCCGCCTGCCAACATATATGTTCAATAGTGACCCGTAATACACTAATAAAAATGTTGAACAAAACCTTCCATCAATGATATATAATATATATAACAATAAGAAAAAGACCAACGAAAATGATAATTCATAATACAATGTTGCGTTCACTATTATACTCAAATTAAACAACAATAAACATTAGTAAACAATTGTTTTGAAATAATAAACGAAATTCCAAATAAATCGAATTCAAATTCCAAGTTGGTAAATATCTTTATTAATTTACCGAGAATGAAAAAAACTTAATTAATAAACCAAATTCCAAGTGTTTGTCGTTGTCCTTTCTCATCATCGTCCTCTCCTCACCTGATTAAAAAACATCAACAAGCATGGCCCCATTGTATCATCATCCATTCTATCATAAATTTATATATATGTAGATGTAGATTTGATTATAGTTATACCACATGTATCATCACTTCGATCAAGATCCCATTATAACATCATCCTTGCCAGAACCCTAGTTCCGTCGACGGTGCCGTCGCCAAAAAAATAAAAATGACCCAGATTTGAGAGATAGAGGATAGATTGTGGTGGAGGTTGTCGACGACGAAACCATAGATCTGGACGATGTGTTCATCTGGTGAGGTGGTGGTTACGTATCCGTTCACCGGTGGTGCTCCGACGAAGATGCAGGTACCTGGTGATGGAAGCTTGTCGGAAGTTGTTCAATAGAATGAGGAGGGTCCGGTGGAGTTGTGATTGAGGAGAGAGAGGTTGATGCACACACATGTGTGTGTGTGCAGTTGATATGCTTAAATGAAGGGGTAGAGGTTTGTTTCCTAATTAAAGGGAAAACCAAGTTACCATTTTACCCTTTTCGTATAAATATTAATACTTTAATTTTTCACTTATTTATAAAACTACCCCACTCATCTTAACCCTACATCTTCTAATCTACTGGTTTAAAATTATTCTCGCAATTCTCGCAAATATGACATTCTCGCATGAACCCATCACTATATATATATATATATATATATATATATATATATATATATATATATATATATATATATATATATATATATATATATATATACTTCCTCAGTTTCAAAATAAGTGATCACTTTATATTTCTAAATGTTTCAAAATAAGTGATACACTTTAAAACTTACTTATTTGGTAAAAAGTAATAGGACTCATATCTACTAATTATTTTCTTTAATAAAGTGAAATGACTTATTTACCCTTACTTGTATTGTTAAACATCATTAAACCCAATTTAATCAAAATATATGAGACACATCACTCACTAACTACCCAATTTAATCTAATTTAATATTCATTATAATCTTTTGCATCAAAAAAGTGAAACCAACAAAACGTAAAACCAAAAATGTATAACTTATTTTGAAACGGAGGAAGTACATCAAATTTCATGAGCTTAAACCTACATTTCAACAGGTAAAATGGCCAGAAGGCAAGAAATTCGAAGACGTTTTTGTAGAAATCCTTGAAAAATACGGTTATAAAGGCTCGTATTTATCAAAAGAATGGCTAAAACAACCGTGTTTTATTCAATCATTTGCTCCATCAACACTTGTTCACATCCATAATCAGACTGATCTACCGAAAATCTTGCTAATTGGTGAGGTGACACAAGATACAAATCAGGTAAAAAAAGGAATCCAATTTTATCATTACTATATAATACATTAACTATACAAGAATCACTGTTCATAAAGAAATGCTTAAAAGTCTATATTATATATTTTTTGATTGAGAATGTTGTCAAATTTGTGATGGTCGGTGTGGCTAAAATGCTTTAGTGAAGTGCTTTGACTTCTTGCAGACCGATGCTCGAGTACACACCCAACCAACATTTTCCTTTTTTACATCTGTCATGCTCAAGTTTTCCCCCAACTAACTTCTTTGCTTTCTTACATGTGCTACTAACATTAATATACGGATTATAGTTATTATAGTTAGATGGATTTTTATTGCAAATTGCTTTAAGCTATTTTTATTGTTAAGATATACTCAATTTAAGTATCAACCACTTTAAACACAATTTTATTTTTAACTATATAAATAAAGTTGGTATGGTATTTTAGTATTTAAATATCTCTTAAGCATAGCCTTGCATGTCTTAAAATATCAACCATTTTAAATCAACTATAAATAAACATGTAAGTAATTTCTTTTAACTATAGCTTTGAAGAGAATACACAAAATACCTCTAAATTAAAAAAATGATTAAGATATATCAAAAAGTGATCAGTCAAAAAATTTATAATAAACCATTTTAGTATGTGTTTTCTTAATTAAAATTTTATAAGCGTTGACATTTCATGGGTTATTAGTGATGTTTTTTCATTTTATAAACTCTAAAGTTATATATATAAAAAATTGGAATTCATAAACCCGCATCGTAGCGCGGACGTAACTTACTCGTTATAAATATTTATGAACAATATTAAAAAATATTGAGAATTTTTGCAGACATATGTGGAACTTCTTTCAGATAATTATTTGAATTATATTAAGGAATATGTTGTTGGAATTGGTCCATGGAAGGATATGATTGTTCCTATAAAAGATAATTATCTTCAAACACCTACTGATCTTGTGGAAAGATCACATGCACATAATCTACAGGTATGTATGTTCACGCATGCATTGTATTTGGTATTTTGACTTTTTTTAGGTCAAACTTATCAGATTCAGAGTCGAAATTGGTATAGTTGAATTTTTCTCTGTTTGACTTTAAAAGTCAAAATTAACCTTATATAACTTGCAGGTGCACCCATACACATTTCGCAATGAAAACCAGTTTTTACATTTCAATTTACTCAAGACCCTTATAAGGAATTTGACTACTGGATAAACACAATTGGAATTGATGGACTTTTTACTGACTTTAGTGGTAGTCTCCACCATTACCAACAGTGGGTCTCTCGATCTCCTGAGGATGAAGTCGATGCAAACAAAATATTGCGAAGGATTTCTAAAATTATTAGAAAATTTGAATTTCCCGTTAGAAATTAGCTTCTTGGAAGTAATTGTTGTGTGCTTGAACATCATTGATTAAGTTGTAAACATATTATTTTATGAATTATGATATTAATTAGGTGGTGAAATTACCGTTCTACCCTTCTCATGTCACCTGCCTGAAACTGACTGGCTTCCTAGTAAAAAGATTAGTTTTTGATCTTCTTTGATTTCCAGTAACATTTTCTCCCTCTCAACTAACCATATATATTAATTTAAAGGGTTTTGTTACAGCCCTTAGGGCTGTCATTGAGAGGTTGTTATGTGCATAAATCGTTTGTACTTTCAGTAGTGGGGGTTGATTCCTAAAATACAGGGGGCGATTATTTATTATTGTACAAGTTTTTAATGCGTGTCTTGACGTTTTAGTGACAGCCCTTAAGACTGTCATCATTTTCCTAATTTAAATTATTATCAAGGTCTCATGACTAACTACCTTTTATGTAACTTGTGTTAAACGAGATATTAGAATTTTTTTTGTAAGATGGAAGGGATATATATATTACTATTCATTATAATCTTATTGGTTGATATATTTTTATTTTTAAAATTTTACTATATATATATATATATATTAGTCAAAATAAATTAATATATATTACTATTCACTATAATTTTTAAATTAATAATATTAATAAGAAAAAGTCTTTGGAAAGGTTAATCATTGGAGATGTTTTTAATTAATAGATTATTAGATGATGTGACAAAGGTAAGAAGTCATTAGAGAGGTTAACCATTGTGGATGCTCTAAAGTTCACATTTCTCTAATTTAATGGGGTCTACTTAAAATGAAAATATTATTTCCACATGTGATTTGATGATGGTGGTGGTTAAGAGATCTTTTGATCTAATGACTAAGATTAATCCATTGGGACTACATAAAAATCAAGAACTACCTTGAATACAACTATATCTAAATAATACTCTCTCCGTCTCGTAATAAAGTTCTCGTTTTTATTTTTCACAAGTTTTTAAGAGATAGTGGTGGGTCCTTGGTAATAATTTTAATTAAAATATTCCGTATAAGGTTAGTTTGGAGAGAAAGTCTTGATTCATAAAAAAATATTTTATTTCAAGAGAAAATGAGAATTTTATTTTAAATGAACTTCATCAAGTTTGAGAATTAATAACTTTATTTAGTACACCTTTAAGGGGAATGAGAATTTTATCATGGAACAGATTGAGTAACAAGGTAATCATATGTACGTTTTATAAATATGTTTTTCACACATTTCATAATTTTTTAAATTTTAAATAAACTACCTGTAATAATATTGTTGTTAATGTTGTAACTACAATAGCTTTTTTTGTTCACGGATAAAAAATTAAGAAGTTAAATCCGATCAAAAACGAATTTTAATCTACACGTAAAAAAGTATGTTTAAAAATCCACAGCAACATACGGATGACAAATTGTTTGTTGTTTAATTATGTAACATCGTAACCTTTCAAAATAAAATATTGATTTAGGAATTTTACAAACTTTTTCAAAAAAGTTAAAGCTACCAATAAATTAAATTATTTTGAGAAAAAAAAACAGATAAATGTCATAAAGAGAATATCAGAAAATATACAGATAATGTAAACTTGGCCTGTATGAAGTGTTCATCCGAGGAATAATCCATCGACAATCCCTATAAATAATCATTCATTTTTATACAGTACCATCAAACAGAGATATCATTCATAGTAGAATTAGTATATAATCAACATGATTTCATCAAGTAAGAATCTAAATTAACACCATGTTCCAAGTTTTTGATTTCTCCAGGTTCTATTTTATTCATTTTGTTTATGGATTTTCTTTGAGATTTGTGGTAATGCTGAAGTTTTCTAGATAGGTAGAATTTTAAGCTCAAAATCGCTAAGGAAAATGATTAGGTTTGACTTCAAAAGTCAAAGTGGGTTTGTTGTTTGCTGTCTCTAATTAGGCTGCTGTTCTATAACTAGTTAACGTTTTGCTTACTGTTCTCTTATTTACTGCCTGAAAAATTGAAATCTGCAACAATTTTGAATAGAATAGATAAATTTTATATTAAATTCACTACTTTTTTTATTAAACTTTTTCCAATCATTTTTAAGAAACTGTATAAAACTATTACTAATTTTTTGTTTAAGTAACACAACTTGACCTAAAAAAACAGTGTTTGTGATTATTCCATGTCTGTTTAAAGTTTTAATTGATATATATTCTGCAGGTTGCACCATGTTTACTTTTTTTCTATTATTTATCGGGTGTTTTGCACGGAGACTTTGTCCACTTCCGAGTGAGTGTGAAAAGACGAAAAAGCCCTTACAAACTTTTCGTCCATTCAACGTTGCACATCGGGGTTCAAGTGGAGAACTCCCAGAGGAAACTGGTCCTGCTTACCTGGTACATTTTTATAACTAATTTTTACTAGTCATTGTCTAAAGTCATGCATGACCAAAAAAGATCATTTTGACCCTTAAAAGTCAGCGTAGTTGTTAAACTCGGTTTCCAGTAATACCCTTTTTATCTAAAACCTTCCAAATCACTTGACGTAAAAAGATTAGTCTTTTATAAACAGGGTTCTTTTTCGTCTAAAATCGAACATCCTTTTAAATTTGCCTTGCTTAGTCATTGTACAAATTAAAATATTACTCCCTCCGTCTCAATTTACTGTCCACATTTCTTTTTTAAAATGTCCCAAAATTACTGCCAACGGAGGTAGTATGAAATTTTGTTCTTTTTCTTGAAATAATATAAAATATTTATGAAATTTTGGGTTCCGACAGAGAGCGATTGAAGAAGGCGCAGACTTCATAGAAGCAGATATTGTAGTTAGCAAAGATGGTGTTCTTATGTGTCTCCATGACGTCACACTCGATGATACAACCGACATTGCACAACACAAACAATTTGCAAACCGAGTGAAAACCTATGAAGTTGAACGAGCTAATATCACTGGATTTTTCATATGTATCCTCGCTCTGTTTTTCATATATTTATTTTTTTATATTCTAATTGTTTTTTTTTTTACTATTTTGCAGTTGATTTTACGTTAAAAGAATTAAAAACTTTGAAAACAAAACAAAGGTACTCGTTTCGTGATCAACAATATAACGGTTAGTTACATTCCTTTTCAATCTTTGGATTATAAAAATAAAATTGTATCTCGTTAACTTGTTTTATAATTGGTTTTCCATTTCTGAATATTAAATATCATATAATCACTTTCAAACAAGTTTATCTAACCATATTTGTTCGTTTTATACTATAAACAGGAATGTTTCCGATCATTACATTTGAAGAATACATTCAAATCGCGCTAAACGCATCAAGAGTAGTTGGAATATATCCCGAAATAAAAAATCCCATATTAATGAACCAACAAGTGAGTTTTAGTCAGTGTTGTAAAAATCGGTCTAGGTGGTTATTGGCGGCCAAACTAGTAATCGGTGGAATTTATCAGTCAAGGTCAAAATTGATCCAAATCAGTCAAATTGGTCAAGGTCAACGGCAGTCAAACTTACATAAAAAAAAAATAAAGAATCAATTTTAAGTTTTTTATTGTCTAATATAATTATTTTATTATGGACTTATGGTTTTTATTTAGTCCATTATTAAATTTTTGTATGGATATTTGACTAATTAGTTATTTTGTTAGGACATTTCTTTTATTTATTTATATAAAAATAAATTGAGTAAATTACAGTTTTTGTCCCTGTGGTTTGGCCGTTTCTGCGTTTTTGTCCCTATGCTTTTTTTTTCTTTTTTTTTTGTCCCTGAGGTTTGCAGTTTTACGTTTTATTGTCCTTCCGTCCATCCGCCGTTTCTTTTTAGCCGTTAAGACCCTCACGTGCCAAAAACATGAGGGCATTTTGGTCTTTTTCCAGTTTTTATTTTTTTTTTCACTTTTTTTTCTCTATTCTTCTTCTTAGTTTACCAGGTTAAGAACAGTCCACCATTTTAGCATATAACTATTGTTTTTTCTTCATAATTCACAGTCCACACTTAATTTTAAAAAATAAAACCAAAGAGTAACTTACGGCGGAGAAAATAAAACCAAGTGCAACAACGTTTTCCAGAGAACGATGGCGGAGATGCCGGAAAACATCACCGGAGATGATGAGAGGAGGAAGAAAGTCGTCGATTTCTCAATCTGCACTCCTGACAAGCCTTAATTCTTTATGAATCTCCGTAATTCAAACCCTAATCCTTCGAATTTGTCAAATCTGTAGTGCACCTGTACTTGTAATTTCAAGCCCTAACTTGATTCTGACGAGATTCACCAATTTCGTATACTCTCTTCGTGAATTCACAAACCTGCATCTGTATACTCTCAGTTCGACTATGACGAGATTCACCTATACTCTCTTCGTGAATTCTTGATTTCTCGTGGTGGTACAGATCTCGTTTTCAGCATCACCTCCTTCATCGACTGTCCACAGCGATTTTGTGTTCGATTTGTGTTCTATTTCTACAAACGATTTTGTGTTCGATTTGTGTTCAATTTCTGCAAACGATTTTGTGTTCGATTCCGGATTTTTTTAAACAACCGAACCTCTGTTCGATTTTACCTGGTTACGGTTGTTGTTGGGGATGAATGGGGAGTGAATGGTGGAATTGAAGTCGGTTTAAGGGAAGGAGTAGCCATGGATTAAGAGTGATGCTACAACGAAGATCTGAAAATTGTTGATTATTGTGGCAAGTTGAGGTTCTGATTTAGGGTTACGACTTACGAGTGATGCTACACGAAGATCTGAAAATTGTAGTTAGATATTTGTGTGTAATCTGAAAATTGTGGTTTGATTTCAAAGGATTGTGGTTTGATTCCATCGTATTTGTGTGTAATGATTTTGATGCATATTTGATTTTGATTTTTTAATAGAGATTTGTAATTTGAAATTAGGGTTTATCAATTTGGGGTTTATGGTTTGAAGATGAAGAACAAAGATGAAGAATAAAGAGAGAGAGAAAGACCAAAATACCCTCACATGCTTGGCATGTGGGGCTAGTTAACGGCAGAAATTGGACGGAAGGACAAAAGAACAGAATTTTGCATACTTCAGGGACAAAAAAACAGAAAAAAAAAGCATAGGGACAAAAACGCAGAAACGGCCAAACCACAGGGACAAAAACTGTAATTTACTCAAATAAATTTCTTTGTATTTTATGATACCCACCTAGAATTGATTAATTACTGCCGATTAATTACATTTCAACAGGTAAAATGGCCGAAAGGCAAGAAATTTGAAGACGTTTTTGTGGAAATCCTTCAAAAATACGGTTATAAAGGCTCATATTTATCAAAAGAATGGCTAAAACAACCATGTTTTATTCAATCATTTGCTCCATCGACACTTGTTCACATTCATAATCAGACTGATTTACCGAAAATCTTGCTAATTGATGATGTGGATGTAAGAACACAAGACACAAATCAGGTAAAAAGGAATCGAATTTTATCATTATAATGTTCTATGAACAATATTAAAAAATATTGAGAATCTTTTTTTTTTCAATTGCAGACATATGCGGAAATTACTTCAGATAATTATTTTAATTATATTAAGGAATATGTTGTTGGGATTGGTCCATGGAAGGATACAATTGTTCCTGTAAAAGATAAATATCTTCAAACACCTACTGATCTTGTGGAAAGATCACATTCACATAATCTACAGGTATATTCATGCAGGCACTGTTTTTGGCATACTTTGACTTTTTGAGGTCAAACCTATCAGATTCAAAATCCAAATTGGTATCATTGATAATTAACATGAATCTTTTCCCATCTTTAAGTGTTTGAGATTTCATTTACAAACTTTGGAAATACACTTTGACTTTGAAGTTTTTTATAAAATGGTAGTTGAATTTTTCTCTGTTTGACTTTAAAAGTCAAAATTAACCTATATAACTTGCAGGTGCACCCATACACATTTCGCAATGAAAACCGGTTCTTACATTTGAATTTCTCTCAAGACCCTTATATGGAATTTGATTACTGGATAAATACAATGGGAATTGATGGTCTTTTTACTGACTTTCCTGGTAGTCTCCACCGTTACCAAGAGTGGACCTCCTGATCTCCTGATATGCAAACAAAATATTGCGAAAGATTTCAAAAATTATTAGAAAATTTGAATTTCCCTTAGAAATTAGCTTCTTGGAAATAATTAGTGTGTATCATCATTGATTTGTAAACATATTAGTTTATGATATTGTTTAGGTGTCTTTTATGTGAAATTACTATTCTACCCTTCTCGTGCCACCTGCCTGAAACTGACTGGTTTCCTAGTAAAATGATTACTATTTTATCTTCCGTATTTTCCAGTAATGTTTTCTTGATAAGAAACTGACTGATTTAGAATCATTGTTAGTTGAGAATTAGGAATTTAACAAGCATTAACTAAATTAAATAAAGAGATTAAAATGGTTGGTGTTACTTAACAATCTCCTAATCTTAAGTCATTCTTTTGATTTTTCGACATAAATATATCAATTACAATCTCCTACATAAACTCAATTTCGTGCAACCCCAATATAGAAATATGGCTGGTGGTGGAGATCTTAGTGCAATCACATCAAAAACCGGTGAACAAGTAGTTAGGAGGCCACGAGGTAGGCCCGCGGGCTCCAAAAACAAGCCCAAACCGCCCATCATCATAACTCGAGATAGTGCCAACACATTACGGGCCCACGCGATGGAGGTTGGCCCGGGGTGCGATATTGGTGAAAGCTTAGCCACTTTTGCTAGAAGGAAACAACAAGGAATTTGGGTGTTGAGTGCAGTTGGGTCAGTGAGCAATGTCATGTTGCACCAACCGTCCCAGTCACCGGGCGGGCTGGGTTCCGGGCCTATAGTCACTCTTCACGGGCGGTTTGAGATTTTGTCGTTAGTGGGTTTAGTACTGCCGCCACCAACTCCGCCAGGTGTGGCTGGTTTAGCTATATATTTAGTGGGCCCACAAGGCCAGGTTGTGGGTGGTTCCATTGCTGGCCCACTTATGGCCTCAGGGCCCGTTGTGATTATGGCGGCCACTTTTATGAATGCTACTTTTGATAGATTGCCTATCGATAAGGATGAAGCGGTTATTGCAAATACTGCACATGATCAACATCACCATCGTGTTTCGGATATGTATGGGGCCCCACAAAACATTCTTTCCAACACCAGCCTCCCTCATCCCGAGATTTATACTTGGTCAACTGGTCGACCTTTATCGAGAACATGAGTATTTGTTTAACAAATTACTAAATACAAAATGGTGACATAATCTAGACATTCAAAATATGTTTTTTTTCCTCTGAGAAAGATTTCAAAAGTTTAAGTTAGTAAAAAGCTAAAATAATATTTTCCAAATAGTATTTCAGTCATTAAACTTAAGATCGACAACATATAATTGTGTGTTAGAATCTGAAAACTATATCTAATATGTATAGATCAAGCCAAAATATATATATATATATGTATGTTTTTCTTCCCTTAGCGTTGTATGAGACCGAATTGTGTGTTAGCATTTGATGTATTAAATTGTGAGTTAAACATTCGGTGTATTAAACTGTATTGGTGAAAATGATCAATAAACTATGGATATATAAACGTAGTGAATTTGTCTAGTTATAGCCACGTTAAATGACTTTTAACATCACCAACACCACACTATCTTTTGTGTCAAACTCATGCCATAAGCCATATGTCAAACCTATAATACATGTTAAACATATTTTTCATATTCTTTTAGTAAATTATAATTGGTTTGGAATACTTTTTGGTGTGTTTCAATGTATTGTTATATAAACTTTAAACAAGAGAGGAAACACCACAAAAATTACAAGTTGATATACCTTTGGGAGAAATTACACCATCTTCGGCAAGTAAAAGTTAATTACATATAAATATAGAGTTGTATTCTAGGGAGTCCAAAGGATTTGTCTAGTCCCAAAGGATAAATCCTAATCATTGGATCAAGATGGTCAAGATCAAATCCCCCACCTACAGCCACCGCCGGCCGCCTGGCCGCCGTCCGCTGCCGCTGTCCGCCGCCGCCGTCCGCCGCCGCCGCCCGCCGGTGGCCGGCGGCCGGCTGCCGGCGGTGGTGGTGGTGGCTGACAGTGAAGGTGCTGGTGCTAATGGGGGTGGTGGTGGTATTTATGTATCAAAACACATGTGCTTCACTAAAACACAACATATTACTTCGAAGCACATGTGCTTCAGGTCACGAAACACATGTGCTTCAAGTCACTAAAAACATGAGTTTCTAAACACACAAGGGAGCATACGAAGGACATGTGCTTGACGTTATGAAACACATGTGCTTCACTATACGGAAAAAAAATCAAAACAAGTGACGAACATATCATTATGAAGCACATGTGCTTCATAAAGCCAAGCACATGTGCTTCATAAAGCCAAACACATGTGTTTTTGTTCCTGAACACATGTAACTTACAAGCAAGTCATTTGTGTTTGAATCACGAAGCACATGTGCTTGACGTTATGAAACACATGTGCTTCACTACACAGAAAAAAAATCAAAACAAGTGACGAACATATCATTATGAAGCACATGTGCTTCATAAAGCCAAGCACATGTGCTTCATAAAGCCAAGCACATGTGCTTCATAAGCCAAGCACATGTGTTTTTGTTCCTGAACACATGTAACTTACAAGCAAGTCATTTGTGTTTGAATCACGAAGCACATGTGCTTGACGTTATGAAACACATGTGCTTCACTACACAGAAAAAAAATTAAAACAAGTGACGAACATATCATTATGAAGCACATGTGCTTCATAAAGCCAAGCACATGTGCTTCATAAAGCCAAACACATGTGTTTTTGTTCCTGAACACATGTAACTTACAAGCAAGTCATTTGTGTTTGAATCACGAAGCACATGTGCTTGAAGTTATGAAACGCATGTGCTTCACTACATAGAAAAAAATCAAAACAAATGACGAATATATCATTATGAAGCACATGTGCTTCACAAAAGCCAAGCACATGTGCTTCATAAAGCCAACCACATGTGCTTCATAAAGCCAAGCACATGTGTTTTTGTTCCTGAACAAATGTAACTTACAAGCAAGTCATTTGTGTTTGAATCACGAAGCACATGTGCTTGACATTATGAAACACATGTGCTTCACTAAACAGAAAAAAAATCAAAACAAGTCACGAAGCACATGTGCTTCCAGTCACGACCACCACCACCGGTCACCACCGCCGGCGGCCACCTCCGACCGCCGTCCTCCGCTGCCGGCCGCCGCCCATCGCCGCAGTCCGCCGCCGTCCGCCGGCGCCGTCCGCCGTCCACCATCTCCGACCGCCGGAGAAGCACATGTGCTTGTAGTGGTGGTGGTGGTTTTGAATCTTGATCTTGACCATTAATTTTTCTTGATCCAAGGGCTAATAAATGTCTTTTGGGACTAGATAAAATTAATGGACTACCTTGAACATTTCACTATAAATATATTCAATTTTTTAAAATCTTAAGTGTTCATTCGGTTGCATATGTGCAAATCAATTAGGTGAAATCATATGGTTTTCAGTAGGCGTGTGCAGAAGCAAAAAACCGGACCGGACCGAGGACCGGACCGGTGGTCGACGGTCGGTTTCGGTTAATTTTCGGTTTCCTTTGGTTTTGGACCGGTTTGGACCGGTTATAACCGACTGTTTTCTACAGTGTTTTTGGACTGTTTTTGGCATATTTTTGGACTGTTTTCTGCCCTGTTTTTGGGCTGTTTTTGGAGTGTTTTCTGCACTGTTTTTGCAGCTGTTTTTGGTCATTCTGTGCAGAATTTGAGGTCCAAAATAAAAGCCAATACGTATTACTTGATACCATTAAATACCAATGATTATCACCATGCACGTATTAACAAAAGTACAGAATTAAGACATGTTATAGTTATACAATCATACCTGGAATTGAGAATCACTATTATCGGATTGCGAGTTCGACATAATATTGATCGATTGTTGGAGCTTGCAACGAACGAACGAACGAAGAAGTTGAAAAGAAAGGAATTGAAGAAACGGACAGTCGTATGTAGACGTGCAGAGTTTTTTTAATAGGATGTTGGGCTAAAGCTGCTGGATGGGCTTATTGGATGGGTTGGACAGTAAAAAATCGCAGGCTTTGTATTTTGGCGGGTTTATTCGGTTTCTACCGGTTCTTTCGGTTTAAAACTGGACCGGACCGGACCTGTCGGTTCTCAAAAAATACGGACCGAGAACCGGACCGGAAGCTACGGTTCGGCGCCGGTTCGGTCCGGTTCTTCCGGTCCCGGTCGGTTTTGATCGGTCCCGGTTCAAACTGCACAGGCCTAGTTTTCAGTCCCTATAAAATGGAACGAAACATTCAAATTACTTAAAAATCCAAAACGTTTAAATTACTAAACACAACCCTATAATATGAGTGAAGGCGAGCCACGATAGCACCCTGAACTCGTTGGGTGAAGGCGTAGTCAATAATTGATAATTAATCTCTTATTATTCGTCGATTACCAATGAAAAATCTCAATAACTTACACAATCATTCTACATTGATAGTTAAAACATCACATACATTATCCGAAATTGAAATTCAAAACAAAAGCACCATAGACATTTAAGTCCTTAACAACTTTCGTATACGTGGGGTGCTAACCGTGGCATTGGGTGAACCATCAATGGTGTTGCCCGTTGAAGCATAAGCCCAGAGGATTTTTCAATGTCGAGCGTCTCGGGCTCTAACCCGTTAACCAATTCCCAATCAAAAGTTTGGACCAATGTTGCAACAATCAATTGGACCATTTTCAACCCTAGGCTTATACCCACACAAACCCTCCGCCCGGCCCCAAACGGTATAACTTCAAAATCATTCCCCTTGACATCAACATCGGGCTTTTCACCACCGGGCAAGAACCTATCGGGCCGGAATTCAAGCGGGTTGGTCCAAATATTTGGGTCTCGGGCAATGGCCCACACGTGAACAAAGAGTGTGGACCCTTTTGGGATGTTGTACCCGTTGACCTCACAACTCTCGGATGCAATCCTTGGCAAAGAGAGTGGTGCTGGCGGGTGGAGTCTAAGTGTCTCTTTCACAACGGCTTGGAGGAAGGGTAGTTGACTTAAGTCAAATTCGGTTAAAAGTCGGTCTCGGCCCACTACAATGTCCATTTCTTCTTGGGCTTTTTTCAATAGTTGTGGATGAGAAATGAGCTCGGAAATTGCCCATTCCGCACTACTAGATGACGTGTCTATCCCTGCAGCGAGTAAGTTCTGAAACAATACGAATTAATTATAAAAAAGAAAATAACAGGCTATCATAACAAACGCTATCACCCAAACACCGAGAATACCTTGTAAATGTCTACTTGCAATAATTATAAAAAAGAAAATAAGACACAACACACCCACATGGTATTTGGTTAATTTGAACCCCAATCTCAACCAACCCACTCCCACCATGTATGGTGCCACAAACCTTTGCTCTAAGATTTACATTATATATATACAATTTATTAAACATCAATTAAGCCTACTTTTTACATTTATTAAAGGTTTTTATTATACACTTTTATGTCAGTGCCATTAAAACGTGAATTAGATAAGCCTTATATATAGGGGTTGCCTATTAGACACCTCTTTAATCTATATAAACACCCTAATCTAATTATTACTTTTATTTATTAACATCTCAATCTAATGATTACTTAATTATTATTACTTTTATTTATTACTTTATTTATTATGGGGTTGTTTATTTTGTATTTTATAATTTTCATTTCATAACTTTTATTTTGTAACTTCTAATTTGTAAATTATTTAAAATTTTATAATAAGAAAAAAAAAATACAATAAATATGACAAGTTTATTAACAAATTCCATCACTTATTCAAGAGACACGAACACCTAAAATTCAAATAATATATGTTAATAAATTGTATGTAAAAACTTAAGAGAAATTAAATCACTTTATAAATATCATATCTTATTCGTATAAAATGGTGACGATATTTCTCCGAAAAAAATTTAACGTTTTTGAGTAAACACTACAATTATAAAAAATAATATTTAATTATAAATAAGAAGAAAAAAGAGAGTAAAAGTCACAATTATTTAAAATAATTTAAAAAGATAAAATGATGAGGATTAACGGGGTTAATAAGTTTAAAATAAAAGTAAAATTCAAAACCATGTCGTCAATTTATGGGTTGTTTTGTTAATCTTTAATTTATTTATATGTAAATTGTTAGTCTCTAATTACAATCTTTAATAAATTTTGTATCTATTAATTTATACTTTCAAAAAATTGTCATTTAAATTTAATTTATTAATCTTTAAACACAATTTTCAAGGAAAAAAACATGTGAAGTTTGATGGGGTGTGTTTTTGGTATGTTGGGGTGTTTGAGTAGAAGGACCCATATAGGGGGACCCTTATATATAATGATTATGTAATTGCTGTTAAAAATATATATATAATGCTTATGTAAAATGAGTTAGTATATGGCGTATGCTTATGTAAAGTCTTATTACACATTAATGAACTTCCTCTGTATCAAAATGGTAATTTCCCCAAATTCACCGGCGACTGACCGGCACCGACCAACACGTGCGTGAGTATCGCCACCTCCTCCTGAAAATTAAAATTCCCCCAAATCATTCGAATTTTCGAAATAACTAAGACGATTGTGTGAGATTGCAAAATTAACCTGCCGAACGTGACGAAAATCATCGAGCGCTTTTGCGGAAAACAGGTGGACAGAGCAGATCTTCCGAAGCATTCGCCACCGTGGACCGTATGGTGCGAACACCAGATCCTGATAATTATATGCTATATGTTTCGCTCCGGAACTCGGCGGTCTGCTGGCGAAATTCACGTCATGCACCTTTAAAAACTGTGCAGCGATAGAAGCAGACGTCACCACCACCGCGTCAACGAAGCCTAGCCGGAGATGCATCAATGGGCCGTATTTCTCCGCCATTTCCGCCAGCGTTTGATGTGGAATTGTGCCGAGGTGCGGTAGGTTTCCGACGATGGGCCATGGAATGGGGCCAGGTGGCAGGCGGTTAGAGCGACGGGTGCGCAGGTTAAACAATACATAAAATACTAACGCCGTCACGCAGGTGCATAGAAGAAGGGGTAGAAGTGTCATTTTACATATGCTGGTTGTAGATGTTAGAGTTCAGTTCAAATGTAGTGCCGTTATATATAGGGGTGAGCATAACAGGGTACCCGCCGGTTCCGACCGGAACCGGAACCGAAATTGGAACCGCAGGTTCCTGGAATATAGGAACCGGATTTGGAACCTGGAAGACAGGTTCCTAAATTTTCGGAACCGGAACCAGATCCACCGGTTCCAGGGCAGGTTCCGGTTACCCTGTCTCTAAATTCATAAACATTTAACTATTACTAACTAAATAAACAAGGCGACAATAAATTACATAAACTAACGATTACAAATATCATTTAGCGAGTTTAAATATGGTTTAAGGATTACTAACTAAATATTACAAATATCACATACGAGAGAGGCGGAGGTTGGAGAATGGCGGCGGAGAGGTAAGTACGAGAGCAGAAGTGGCGACTGGCGAGATAAAATGAAACCCTAAGTGGCTAATTCTAATTTCTAACTCATGTAATCGGTAAATAGGGATAATTTTAGAGCCCCAATTTCTGGCCCAATAAGTGATAAAGCAGCCCATATAATTTGGACTGTTAAAAATACAGCTATAGTCTGATATTTTTGGGTAAAATCATTTATTTTAATGTATTTTATATTATATATTATATATTTAATAAATATATACAGGGTATCCGCCGGTTCCAGGTTCTTTAATTTTGAGAACCGGAACCGGAACCTCTTAGGCCGGTTCCCTGATTTTAGGAACCAGAACCGGAACCTCCTAGCAGGTTCCGGATCCGGAACCTCCGGTTCCCAAGCGGTTCCGGTTCCGATTCCTGTTACCCTCTTTTTCTGCTCACCCCTAGTTATATACGTATACACACATAAACACTACATTTTTTTCTTTTTAATTACAGTATTTTTTATTATTTCCTCTTATTCAAAATAAGTAATATACGTTAAAATTTCATCTTCAGGTGTCCCAAAACTAATAATACTACTATAATAAGTAGATTAAAGCAATTAATTTGAAGACATTAAATTAAATTGAAGTGTCGTTGAATGAGTAGAAAGTTTGATTGTTACATCATATTTTTTCCTCGTTTAATATATAATAAGTAATGTTCATTTTCACGTGTCCTAAAACTAAATAAAAGCAATCAATTAATTTGTAGACATTAAATTAAATTGAAATCTCGGTGGATTAGTGGAAAGTTGATTGATATATCATATTTATTTTCCTCGTGTGATAATATAATAAGTAAAGTTGTTTGAATTTCGTTTTCAGGTGTCCCCAAACCATTTACTTTAAAGGGGTAATTGTTTTTATATCATTGTAAAATTCATAAATTTTTTCTATATCCTTTTCAAATTCATAAATTATCTCTATGTCCTTCTAAACTTTATAATTACCTTCATATCCTTTCAAATCTCTAAAACTCTTTTTTATGTCCAAAAACCTATTTTATTATTTATTAAATCATGATAATATCAATAATACAAACAAATAAACATGATTTTTAATACATAATCAACATATTTATTGCATACTTATTTAATAATTATTGATATTATAATGATTTAATAAATAGTAAAATACGTTTTTGGACATAAAAGAAAGTTTTAAAGATTTAAAAGGATATGAAGGCGATTACAAAGTTTAGAAGGACATGGAGATAATTTATGAATTTAACACGGATATGGAAGTAATTTATGAATTTTACAAGGATATAAAAGTAATTATCCCTAATTTAGAATTCAGATTTTAAATCAGAGCGGGTGATACTCTGAGAATGGTTGAACCGGTCGTACTGGTTTAACCGGCGGGTTCAATCGGATTACAATGATATTGCATATTTATGTTAAATTAGTTATCTAAAAAGTAGATCTGTATATAAATGCAAAAAAAATTCATAAAATATTGTAAAACAAATATTATAAAAATCTAAAAATTTACAAAAACTATTTTTCCAATAAAATTCAACACTTTGAGTTCGTAATCTATAATAATAAAAAAAACATAACACTTAATATTCAACTAGAAACTTGGTGTTTCAAATTTCAAATCATATAAGCTTCAAATGTATAAAAAATTATACAAAACATTCACTTTAATTTTAAAAAAATTGAGATTAAAATAAAAAAAATACGGTTCAAATCCGGTCAAATAATCCCAGTCCGACCGGGGTTCACAATTAACCCGGCCGGTTCGAATCGGTTCATAAATGGACTTTATAACGGTCGATTCGGCCCGACATATTTCCTTATCCCGGTCGGACTGGCTAGTCGAACCCGGGTTTTAAAACACTCACAAAACTAATATTTCCTCTGTTTTAAAATAAATGATACATTTTTTCTTTTTTGAGTGTTTCAAATAAGTGAAACACTTTGAAAACTTGTCTTATTTAGTAAAAAAGAGTAGGACCAGCATGCACTAACTTTCTCATTAAATAAAGTGAAATGACTCATTTACCTTTACTTTTACTTTTAAACATCATTAAACTCACTTTAATCCAAATATGCGGAACTCATCTTGTAACATCCTGAAACCCGGCCTAGTAGTTTTGGCCTTAAAGTATTATTAAATTATTATTTGATTAAATGCTAAATTAATTGTTTAGTGTTTTGCCCTTTTGTGATATTTTAATCAAGGGATTAAAATATCCGATTTCTGAAATATCTAAATGATTATGTGATTTTTATATTTTAGATTCACTTTTTAATTTCGATCCCGAAAATATATTCGTTTTTTTGAAAATGGAGTCCGTTTGGTATTTTAAATAAATTAACTGTGAACCGGATGCCCTTTTGACACTGTTATTAAATGAAATGTGTACCTGTTATTTTCCCATTGTGCCACGTTTTGAAGGAACTGTCAAAACCTCCCTATCTTCTCTCGGTTACACATCAAGACACAAAACAAGATTGCATGTGCCCCTTCTCTCTCTAACTTCTCTCTAAAAACCCTCTTCATTTTCTTGCTTATTCTTGGTGTCTTTTAGAGATCTAAGGCTTGTTTCTTGCTCAATCTAAATTGTAAACTCATTCTTGAATAGGCCTTGAGGTGAGCTTCATTCTACATGTGTTTGTTATTGATTTCATGCAAGTTGGTTAAACTAGGGTTTATGATTCTTGAAGTTTTGTAGGTGAATCTTGTGTTAGATGTTAGATTACATGTTTATTCAAGTTTGTACATGTATTGTGTGTTATTTGTGGGAAGAAACTAAGTTTTGGTGAAACTCACCTTCAAGCTCCATTAACGGAGGTTTGAAGAAGATGAGTTTTGTCAAACCTTGGACTTCTTACGGATTTGATGGTTGTTGTTGTTTATTATGTTAAGATAACATGTTTGGTAAGTTGTTTATGTTGAAAATCAAGTATTGGTAGATTTTGTGAAATAAACTAGTTAGTTTTTGGATGATTTGGGTCAAAAGATAGAACTAGTGATTTTTGGGTGAAATACTTGGTTTATGGAAATTATGATTTTGTCGAAATGATAAATTAGTCATCACTTACGAAATGTGGTGTTTATATGAGTTAAAAGTTGAGATTTAGTAGTATAGAACTACATTCGTGTTTTGACCCGTTTGGTAGTAAAATGGCTTAGTAGTTTGATTTGTATAAGTATTGGTGGTTTTGACATGTTTATGTGTTAGTGTTAGTATTGGTAACACTTGGCGGGAAGTTAGTGGTTAATATTGTTGATATGTTTTATTATTGATAATACCGATTACTAACTCGGTGTTCTTTGGGTGTACAGGAACTGGGATCGAGACTCAGAAACATTAGACCTCTGAGTTCGGCGGTTGAAGTAAAGGTGAGTGGATTTAATCTCCAACTTGTGTTTATGTTGCAATCAGTTAGTATTGCTTCATTAGTATTGTCCAGTTAATGTTGGTCGATTAATGTTGGCCAGTTAATGCTGGTCTGTTAGTGTTGATCCGTTAGTGTTGATCCGTTAATGCTGGTCAGTTAATGTTGGTCCGTTAATGCTGGTCCATTAGTGCTGATCCGTTAGCGCTGATCTGTTAATGCTGGTCAGTTAATGCTGGTCCGTTAGTGCTGATCCCGTTAGTGCTGATCTAGTTAATGTTGGTCCGTCAGTGCTGATCCTGTTAGTGTTGATCGCGTTAATGCTGATCCCATTAGTGCTGATCCGTTAGTGCTGATTTCGTTAGTGCTGATTCCGTTAATGTTGATCCGTTAGTACTGATCCGTTAATGCTGCTCCGTTAATGTGCACGTCGGGTTAATGAACGGCAATGGTTTTCTTCCGAGGTCAACAAAGGATTTCTGTTGGCTAGAGGCCAGCAATGTTTTTCTGCTGGGCCATCGTTTACTATTAGATAACGGTAATTGGACCTTGGATGCATGTGTTGTATTTGAAGGAGGCTTTATCGTGCCAATAGTAAGGGGCTATCGGTTACCATTGTTAGGCCGACAATGGTTTAGGGTCCGGCAGGACCACCGGTCCTCTAATGTGGTTACCCTTGATAATGTGGTTGATATTGTGGTTGATTAAGTGGTTACCCTTGAAGATGTGGTTGATGATGTTGTTGATATTGTGGTTCATTATGTGGTTACCCTTGCAGACGTGATAGCTTGCTTGTTGTACTTAACATAAATTGTAGATTATATTCATTCAGTTAGCTTTGTGCTAATCTCTCTCTCGTTGATTCTTTTCAGGTTGGTTGGTGCTATGGACGGAATGATAGACCAAGCTCAGGAGGATATGATTTGTAATATGAGTCATTTCGTTAAGTAACACCGATTAAACAATTATGTTATATTTTGGGACTATTACCGGATGTCAGTTTGTAAATTAAACTTAACTACTTTTAAATCGCTTCCATACTTTCCCTATAAAAAAATGGTTTCTAAATTTTGCGGGGTTACACATTCCACTAACTATCCAATTTAATCTAATTAACTTTCGTTATCATATTTCGTCTCAAAAATGTGCAACTTCAAGTGTATAACTTTTTTTGAAGCGGAGTGTTAGTCCCGTAATAAGTGAATTCCTACACTTATATGCTTTCACTGATCAATTAAAAAATAAATGGTAACACTCAACACTTTTTAAACTTTTCTTTATTAATCAATAATGATACAATAAAGATGCAAGCTGTTTGCGGAATAGCCAAGAACAAATTCTAACTAAACTGCTTGCATGTGATAGACAATAACAGATACCATCTAAGACAAGTTCCGATCAATAGATGATCAGGCACAAGACCAGACACCTTTGTTACAGAGATTCAATTCTCAAATCGGGTAACAAAAGGTTAACTGGAGATTTACACTCTGCTCAAAGAAATAAGATCTGGAGTAATTTTAGCAGCGTGTAATCTTGTTGGGTGCACACCGAAATAGATCGCTCAAGTCCTCAATTTATAGCATTGGGAAACGTAGAGCCAAAGGAATGATCGATCGATTCTACGTGTGAGAATTCCGTTGGTGCAGAGGATATTTAATGGGACGAGCACGACTAACATAATTCTGACAGTACTTTCTGTCGTCTTGTGATCGCCGATATCTTCTGGAAGATTTGCAGGGCATTCCCTTTATCAGCGATCCAGTGACTTGTGCTTTACTTGTGTCTTTCTGTGACACTGAAACTTTAGGCCTTTGTATGCTTCAGGTAGCCATGGCCCATGAGTCTTCGGATACTTATGCTTCTTCAGATGGCCTTCAGCTTCAGTGACCTTCACTAAGAGTTTTGCTTAGAGAAGTATCTGTTTAATGGTTCAGCGTTATAGTCCAATGTGCGCTGAGCCTGTTACAACTATCTGATCTGTTAACCAGTATCTGATTCCGCACGAGGAACTGATCGTTGTTTCAGATAGTGATCAGATAGGGTAACTGGGTAACTGAAATCCGAACTGATCAGATTCGTTTACCCACAATCTGAGTAACTGATCCTCAGTTTGTATCTAACTATTTGCCTTTTTGTATTCATTAAATCCCTTCAGTGGGGGATGCTTTTCAGCGACCCAACACGGAGGAAGTATAATAATAAATTAAAGCAATCAATTAATTTGAAGACATTAAATTAAGAGTAAATTACATTAATGGTCCTTTAGGTTTGTATTATATTATAATTTTGATCATTTAGTTTCAAAAATGATACTGATAGTCCTTATTTTTTAAACTTATTACACTAACGGTCCTTTTAGTTAAACGGTGTTAAGTTTTTCTGTTAACTTACCCATGTGCAATGCACGACGGTAAATAAAATCAATTTTCAGTTGTCATCACCATCTTCTAGCAAAATAGAGTTCTTGATTTCACTAAAATGGCCTCCAATGCTAGAGAACCACCACCGTCAATTCAAGCCACCATTGCCGCTGACCTTCTGTCTGCCATCGCCATCCAACGTCATCCAATCACCACCATTTGAGAAAAGGTAGTGATATTTACACCACATCTTTTCATCTATATATCACAATAACTGTTTCTCCATTAAAACCCCTCCCAACGGCACGTCGGGGGGGCTTCAAAACGCATCACTGGCAAGACGCCAACGACAGCATCTCTTCGGTAGCTCTCGTCGGTAAATCACGTCCCCTAGGTGACGAGTTTGTGATCTCTTCGGTAGATCAAGTGTGAGGGGGAGGGGGAGGGGGTTTTAATATATTTTAATTAGTTATAAGTTTAGTGATGTGTTGTTGTTGGCACGACCTCATCAGTTGCTTATATAAGTATGGATGTGTTTAGTTACGCGTCATTGTAGGAAGATGCCTAAAACCTTCACTTCTCTCTCTCTCTCTCACCAAAGTACAAACAAAGTTACAAAACCCAAATCTTTAATACAAAGCAAAGTAACCAATTTCTGCCCAAATTGTACACCTATAGATTGAAGGCTAAATCCACTCACCTGAGCACTGCAATTCGTCAAACTCAGTGGTCTTATATTACTGAGTTAACAATATAAACCGAGTTAGTAACCCGAAATCGCCAAATAATAATAAATATCAATTTAATTTCAAAGCCAATATCTCATTCTAATATCTCTACTATTACTTGCATTCTATCAATAATTCATTGCCACTCATCTAAGACTTTTACAAGTCAAAGTCAACCAACATATTAGCAAGTAAACCTATTTTGACATAATGTAACCAAACGGGTCGAAACTCATAAACTTACTTTAAATCTACCTAATTCATGCCTTGAAATTCTAAAATTTCTCAACTTATCATATTTAGACTTCTTAAGTCAAGCGTATACCAAACAATGCATTTTAATCCAATTTTTAGCACATAGGGCCAAACGGGTCAAAACCGAACAATTTATCATAATACTCCCCAAATCCGTAACCAATACATCAATTAACATCTACACATCATTTTATAAACACATATGAACCATTTTGAATAGCTAATTATCCCGTGTAAATGTAAACCTTTTACTTTGACCAAAGTTAACAATTCTTAATATAACTAGTTATTCTAGAAAACGGTCAAAACCATTTTATTAACTTCTCATATTTACAAACACATAATTATCATTTCATCAAGTATTCAATTACCATTTTATGACAAACCTCATGTTTACATATTATACATCGAAACACACAAAGTTTTCAATACATGTTTGACCGAAAAAGACACATCCGACCTCTTGTACTAACTCAGAAATCTGAACACTTTTATGACCATATCAGTCCAGGTAAATATGATATAATTAAAGTAGACTCATATACCTTCGAAACGACTGGTCGCACGCCCAAAATGGAGTCACGGTTGATTTTATGTGATTTTTACAAAGTCTTCAAAATTCTGAGAAAAAGCTGTCAAAAATTTGCTTACGGACTTTTTCACCAAAAATTCATCCAAACACTATGATCATCAACTCAATTCACCAACTTAACCCATAATTAGATGTAAACAACTAATATCAATTCCAATATGTTATTTGACCTAAACATACTTATAAAACACAAAAGTTCATAAATTCAAGAACTAGATGAAAACCCATCTTCTTCAAGGTTGCCAACAATGGTGGATTATGAAACTCTAAACAAATTTATGATTTCTCTTCTAATTAAGCATGCAATACTTAAACGATAATCTACAAACACTATAAAATTCATCAATTTCGGTTTTAAAGCAAGAATTCACAAAAACCACCAAAAGCTCAAGAACCCCAAATCATGCTTAACAAGAACTTCAAGAACTCTAGATAAGATTCAACTAACAATTAAGCATACATATCTTCATCATATACATACTGACATCACTAGAAATCATCAATTTCACATTTTAGCAAGGAATTATAAAATACCAAAGAAACCCATATTAACTCTTACAAAAATCTAAACCCTAATAAGTAAGAAGGAGTTTCTAACCTTGAGCAGAGATCAATTTCGAGATTAACACAGAAAGTAGGACTGGATTCAAGCTAGTTATTCAAATTTCTACCAAGAACACACACACTAAGTGTGTGTGTTTGTAAGGACCATACTTCAAAAAAAGACCACTTTAAACATCTTTTACATCCAAACATTCCAAATTAACCAAAATACAAGTTTTAAACATAATTACCAAAAGAAAATATATATGTCATGAACCGACTAACTATACCGGATACAAACCAACTATTCAACCCCAAAAGATATACATCCAAATACCACCAAAACTATACCAAAAAAGAAGCTTTCCCCAAGCTTCAAGCAAATCCAACTCCAACTATCTACTCACACTTGCCCTTGCCTTTATCTATACCTGAAAATGATGACAACTAAACGTGTAAGCTATAAAGCTGAGTGAGTTCCCCAATGTATAATGTTATACTAAATAATTATATAAATCATCATAAATAAACAAACCAATAGTAACGGGTCAAAGTACCGGGTTAGCATGACAACATCATCACAAAGCATCACATGACAATACCGGGTCAATAATGATCAAAATAGAATTCCAGATTTAACAAAGTGCGTCATTCCCTCTTATGCCATTAAGGAATGAGGCCGATGAAGGTGACCATGGCACCCCTAACCGAGTTCATGATCCAGCTTCACCACCACGGTTCATACCACTCCTCCGCCAGGTACTCCCGCGTCCACCGCCCGACATATTACACAAAGTAATACTCGATCAGGCGGCAATCCGGGTAAATCATCGGGAAATACATCCGGGAATTCATTAACAATGGGAACATCTTTCACTGATTTCTTAACTTCTACAACCGGATTGAGAACATAAGCTAAATAAGAGTAACATCCGTGGGACATCAATTTACTAGCCTTCAAGAAAGAGATCACCTTTCTATTCTTCATTTTACTATCACCATACACATACAAAGGTTCTTCTCCGCCTAACGGAATCTTTATCATATTCTCATAACACAAAATGCTAGCATGAAACTTCGACATCCAATCCATTCCAATAATAATATCAAAATTTGGCAAATCTATCAACACTAGATTTACTAGAAAATTATGACCATCTATCTCTAACGAGCAATCCTTATATATACGATCGGCTACCAGGGTCTCACTACCCGCAGTATCAACACAAAATGGGTTCAATAAAGGTGATGGAAGCACAGATAACAATTCAGCAAATTTCATAGAGACGAAAGAATCAGATGCTCCAGAATTAAATAATATATGAGCGGGTTCGGAATTAACCAGAAACAACTTTTGGGTCCTCCCGGGCTTCCTCCGGGGTCAACTGAAAAACACGGCTCCTAGCATTGGGAACCTCCTCCATTTTGCCTGATGCACCTGCTCGCGGGGGTTGTTTCACAGAACCTCGGCTTTCCGTAGCTCGATTTGAAGGATTTGGGCATTGACGCCTTCGACGACCTACTAACCCACAACCATAACAAACGACATCTTTATTCGGGCACCTAGATTTTATGTGACTTTCCTCATAACCACCAAAACACTTCACAGACCCACGATCACTAGTACACCGTCCTCGGTGATTCTTGCCACAAGATTGGCAATCTCAGTTAGCATCCGACTAAAATATTTCAAATGGTTAAACACATTTCACAAAATATACATAACATGATAATTAATTTAACTTCAATCTTACTTGAATAGAGAACGATTGGGATTGGCCACGAGGCCGAGATGACCCTTGAGATTGGGTCCGGCGGTTAGGAGTAAATCGATTAATACGACCGGAAGGAGATGAAGTAGTTTGCTCTACTTTTTGACGTTTCGATTCGGGAGTTAACTCCCCACGAAGGCTCAAATCATTCTCTCTCCTTCGAGCATACTCCACCGCCTTAGCAAAAGACGGGATATCACGATTGTTCACAAAGTCTTGGATTTCATACCTTAAACCTTCTACAAACATTTGAATCTTCTCAACCTCGGTCGGAATGTATTTCGTGGCAAACTGTGCCTTTTGATTAAACAATGTCTCATACTCATCTACCGAAAAAGTTCCTTGCTTGAGTTCTTAGAACTCCTTCTCCAATCTTCTCCTCATATCATTAGGGCAGTATTGCTCAAGGAAACGAGCCTTAAAGGCATCCCACGACATGTGATCCTTTTCTTCTTCTTCAAGGATTTTGAAGGTGTTGTTCCACCAAGTTAGTGCCTTCCTAGTAAACATAGCGGTGGCATACACCGTTTGATCATCCTTGGCCACACGAGAAATACGAAATACCTTCTCCGTATTTTCTACCCATAACAACGCCTCCACGGGGTTCGACACACCCGAGAACTCCGTGGCCCCACTACTTCGAAAAGTTTTGAACGATACCATTCCCGACTTCTTACTCGGGGTTTCATCTACTACCTTCTCCTTTTCTTTCAACTTCTCTTTCTCCTCACGTCTAAATTGTTCAAAGGTTGCCCGGACCATGTCCGCCATCCTATTCATCAACCTTTCCTACCTCGGAGATACCACTTCTTCTTCTTCTTCTTCTTCTTCACGATTACTAGGGTTTGTTCCTTGGGTTCGAGGACCCGAAGGAGTTAATTCAGGTTGTTCCGCACTTCTCGAACCGTCATTATCATTGTTACTACTTCCTTGATCCATCCCTAACTGAAATTTATGAAAAGATAAAGAACATATTAAATAACACTCATCCTAGCATTTCTATTGAACCACCGTTACAAATCCATCCTATGGTTTGTATCCGACCCTAGCTCTTAGCCCATACACTATACCATCAACACCTAAGTTTGAGTCTAGTACCACAATGATACCTAGTTCACTCAAACTAATGCTCTGATACCATATTGTAAGGACCATACTTCAAAAAAAGACCACTTTAAACATCTTTTATATCCAAACTTTCCAAATTAACCAAAAAAAAGTTTTAAACATAATTACCAAAAGAAAATATATATGTCATGAACCGACTAACTATATCGGATACAAACCAACTATTCAACCCCAAAAGATATACATCCAAATACCACCAAAACTATACCAAAAGAGAAGCTTTCCCCAAGCTTCAAACAAATCCAACTCCAACTATCTACTCACACTTGCCCTTGCCTTTATCTATACCTGAAAATGATGACGACTAAACGTGTAAGCTATAAAGCTTAGTGAGTTCAACAATGTATAATGTTATACTAAATAATTATATAAATCATCATAAATAAACAAACCAATAGTAACGGGTCAAAGTACCGGGTTAGCATGACAACATCATCACAAAGCATCACATGACAATACCGGGTCAATAATGATCAAAATAGAATTCCAGATTTAACAAAGTGCGTCATTCCCTCTTACGCCATTAGGGAATGAGGCCGATGAAGGTGACCATGGCACCCCTAACCGAGTTCATGATCCAGCTTCACCACCACGATCCATACCACTCCTCCGCCAGGTACTCCCGCGTCCACCGCCCGACATATTACACAAAGTAATACTCGAGCCGCCATGGGTTCTCACGAAATGAAATGTCACTCAAGGCAATCCACTCAAACGGGTCAAGTAAAACAAGATTTGTCAAAATGATCTCAATGTTCTAAGCAACCGAATATTAATCAAGGATGTCAAATGATACAAGAACCCACTAACTATAGTGCATATAAACATAAATAAATACATATATAATTATAAGTATACACATTACACATAGTGAACTCACCTGGGATTAAACACTTGCCAACACGAGCCACACACTTCCTTTAATCACAATCCCAATGTCACCGGTCAATGAAATTACCACAATCTCCTAATTGATTACCTTAGTTATCAACACAATAGATAAAAATCCTTTGATTTCTAGTTGAGATCTGCTCAAGAACACCAAATATTGCCCAAAATCGCCCACACCCGTCGAGAGAAAAATCTGGAGAAGATTTCAGCTGAAATGGGTCAAAATCCCGTTTTTATGTCTGTTCAGCACAAGATAGCGCCGCTATCTTCAAGATAGCGTCGCTATCTCCCCAATCACGCGCTTTTTAGCGTCACTATCTCTAAGATAGCGCCGCTATTCCTAAATTTTTCGCGTTTTACCCTTCGCTAAAACGATCTGCTGTTCCATTTACACAAGATAGCGCCGTTATCTCTAAGACAGCGCCGCTATCTCCCAAAATGCTGTAAATTTCAATTTTTTTTTTCTTCTTTCTAACTTATACCACTTTCCTATACCCAAAATCACAGATTTCTTGCAATATTTTCAACTACAAAGTCTATTATCTTATCATTTACCAGCTATTATCTATTTTTAACCATTAAAATACCAAATTTAAAACACGTATGTTACAGTGTTTGGTTTTAGACGTAAAAGAGAAAGATAGATGGAAAGGAGGTGTAAACCTCCTAACAACACACAAACACACGTGCACACACACACACAACACTTGGCAATTTCATTTAATTAACAGTACCGTACTGGATATCTAATTATACGATTATTAATTTAAAGACATAAACGAACTCTGATTTTGGTAACGAAGATATATTCGGAACTGTAATTCAAAAGTTAATTCAAAAATGTAATTATCATTTTCATGCTCAATTATATCAGTTAATACTAGGGGTGTTCAAAAATATCCGAAAAACCGGGTATTCAAAAAATTATCTGATATCTGAAATCCGGGTACCCGGATTCCGGGAATCCGAATTGCGGGTATCAAATACGGGTAGTAATATTCTAAAATTTCAGATATTTCGGGTACCCGGTATCTGAATTTTATTTTTTCAATTTTTTTATATTTAATATTATATTATTCAATAATCATTAATATCTAATACTCTTAAAATATTTAGGACGTGAACACTAACAGATCCTTTTCATTCAGCGATTTCAAAACGAAAACCCTAAAAGCCAAAAGCCCTAAAACTCAGCCGTCGACATCGCCCATCTCTGCTCTTACAATCTTACTCTCTGCGTCTCTACTGAATTACACAACCAAGTGATCGACGACGCCTGACAATCGACGAGTTACGAATCGTATCACAGTCTGACGAATGCTTGACTAATCGTATCGCCTGAAGAATCTTCGTCATCTTTGTCTGTTCGAAACTATTGAGAATATTGGCTAAAATTTGAGCAACCCACGATCAATTGTTGCTGCCAACATGCTGTTCAATTTATGATGCTTTTGGTTTTGGACATTTGGTTTTGTGTGTATTTTTCATTTACTTTTTGGTGTAGACTTTTAATGTTGTTACTTTTTGGACTGTAAAACAGATGTTAAAGCAGATTTCATGTCGCGTTTTGGTGTATTTTGGACTTTTAAACTGTTGATTTAATGTCGCAGATCTAAATATTCGGGTATTCAGATACCCGGTTTTCGGGTATCTGAAAATTCGGGTATCTGATTTCCGGGTATCTGAATTTCGGGTATCAAATACGGGTACTTAAATTTACTATCTGAATTTTCGGGTACCCGGTTTTCGGGTACCCGGATTTCCGGATACCCGGTTTTGAACACCCCTAGTTAATACTAATTTTAACCCCTTGGTTAAAATGTTCTAAAATCTAAATAAATCACATAAATTATATAAAATAATAAACAAATAGAATTACTTACCGAAAGTAATTTAAAATTCTAGGCCGGGTCTCGGGATGTTACAGAATGTGGAAAATGTGAACCCAAGGCTGCGAAAAACCAAAGAACCAGTGACCGACACCAAGATGTGGTACCTGGATAACGGGGCCAGTAATCACATGACGGGTGATGTCGGGAAGTTTCGTGAACTTAACCGTTTGGTTCAAGGATCGGTGAAGTTTGGAGACGGGTCAAAGGTCCGTATTGAAGGTAAAGGCTCTATAATTTTTCAATGTAAAAATGGTGAACAAGGAGAACTCCGTGAGTCTACTTTATACCCAGTTTATGCAGTAATATTATCAGTTTATGGCAGCTGTCAGAAGGTGGTGATAGAATTTTAATACATGGAACCTTCCTTTGGATTCATGATGCTAAAGGAAGATTGTTAATGAAGGTTCCAAGAGCCCTAAACCGATTGTATAAGGTGGTCCTAGATGATATTTCTACAAAGTGTATGGTGGGTGAAACATCAGAAGCAACATGGTTGTGGCATTCCCGAATGGGGCATGTCAACTTCGGGGCATTAAAGCAAATGTCAGAAAAAGAAATGGTTGTCGGGCTACCAAAGATGAATGTGGCTCTAAGTACTTATGAAGGGTGCTTAATCGGGAAGCAAACTAGACAACCATTCCCGAACCAGAGAAGTTACAAATCAACAAAAAGGCTCGAATTGATCCACGCAGATTTGTGCGGCCCAATCACCCCATCTACACCATCGGGTAATAAGTATTTTCTGTTGTTAGTAGATGATTTCACCAGGGTAATGTGGATTTATCTGTTGAAAACTAAAGATGAGACATTTGAAATTTTTAAAGGGTTTAGAATACGGGTGGAAAATGAAACAGGGGAGAAGATGAAGACTCTTCGAACCGATAGAGGAGGTGAGTTTCTGTCAAACAGATTCACTTCTTATTGTAATGAAACATGCCTGAATCGCCATTATATGGCACCGTACTCGCCACAACAAAACGGTGTCGTGGAAAGACCAAATCGTACAATTATGGAAATGGCAAGAAGTATGATGAAAAGCCTCAAAGTTCCTGATGTGTTGTGGGGGGAGGCGGTAACTCATTCAGTTTATGTATTAAATAGATTAAGCATTGGATTAAAGTGGGTGTTTAAGGTCAATAGGGATCCGGAGGGCAGAGTACTCAAATACAAGGCCCGGTTAGTGGCTAAAGGGTACGTACAAAAATACGGACTAGATTTCGATGAGGTATTTGCACCCGTAGCAAGAATTGAAACGGTACACATTATTCTTGCTATAGCTGGTTCAAACGGGTGGTCTGTGCACCATCTGGACGTGAAATCAACATTTCTGAATGGAAATTTGACTGAAGAGGTATACGTTATGCTACCTGAAGGGTACGTGAAAAGAAGTCAGTCAAACAAAGTATACAAACTGTCAAAAGCGTTGTACGGGTTACGACAAGCATCGAGAGCCTGGAATTCAAGGTTAGACAAATATCTTAAAATTCTTGGGTTTAATCGGTGTGCACAGGAATATGCAGTTTATACAAGGAGGAATGGTAACAGAATGTTGATCGTTGGTGTGTGTAACACCTCAATTTTTAAAACACCTTTTAAAACATATTTTTAAATAAAAATATTATAAAGTCAAATATCTCAAAATACGGTTTAACAAAAACCTTAAAACGTTTATCAGAGTTATAAAATCCGGTGTTACAAAAAGAATATTATAACCATAGGATAACGGGATCTACCTATAAGCTCCCGAGCTAAACACCTCTATGCCACTTCTATCACGACCTTCTAAACCTTCAATCTCGAACCTGAGTACATAGCCAAAAATAAAGTAGTACGTGAGACAAAATAGTCTGGTGAGATACATGGGTTTTCGACCCATTTTCAAATATAATAAAAGTCATATTCATTACTTTTCTTTATTCGCTTATTAGTTATCAACTTATATTCTTATAGTTTATTCATATTTACTAGTAATCTATCCATAAGCTTACCCATCACATAATCACATACATGTAAGCTATCTATAAGCTTACTCCTTTATCACATGCGCCACGGATTATTCCGAAGCAAACTCCCCCGATGTGGGTTATCATCATAAGATCACATGGTAATTGGGGTTCTCCCAAACTTACCAAGATCTCCAACTCCCCCGTCTCGCGGGTTATCGTAATCCCTTTTTATCAGGTTATCATAGTTCCCCTATTGTCGGGTTATCGTTCACATAGATATACTACCCTTGCGCAGGTAGGTACGCCCCAAGTAGTAATCTCAACTCCTCCATAAATGGGTTATCGTTATCCGGATGTTTTCTTTACAAACATTGAATTCATCAAATACGGGCCTATGTCCCGCCAATTCATAATCAAACATAAATTAGAATACATCTATTCTAATTATCTTATTATTCTCATTTATCATAGTCATATTTCATTTATCTTTTCTTACCATTATCGTCATAGACTTCATCATTTAGTCCACTAATAAGATTCACTTCTTATTACTCAAAATCATAAATATTTTATCTCTACATCGACTAGTATATATAAATAATACTAGTCCCTTATACTTATCATCTTAACAATTCAGTCATCGCCTTTATTAGTATAGTTTACTAATCGATACTTGATACATGGAAATCATTTGTTGTTAGCTTAATTAATACATAATATTAATAAGTCAAATATCATACTTTCTTAATCATTACTTTTAGTTGATGTTTGTTTTTTCAGAGCAAAAAGATCTGCTGTCTGCGGACCACATCTGCCAGCTGCTGCAGCTTCTGAGATGGACCAAAGGTCTGCAGTCTGCAAGGAAACAGTTGTTTGTTTTTTAACATCTGCAGACTGCTTAAATAAACTAAAATTTAAAATATACATCATGCAACATTGAAATAATAATATATATTAATATAATAATGATAATATTAATTAATATATTAATAATATTAGTTAATATATTAATATTATATTATATTTATATATAAAAGTAATATATATAATTTAAATATAATAATATATAATTTAAATATACTAATATTTATAATTTAAATTTAATAATATATCTTATTATCAAATAATATAATAATATTATATATTAATATAATAATGATATTAATTAATATATAATATTAATATTAATTAATAAAATAATAATATTAATTAATATAGTAATATTATATATTAACATAATAATAAAATATATTAATATTATAATATAAATTAATATAATAATAATATTAAATAATATATAATAATAATATTAATTAATATAATAATATTATATATTAACATAATAATAATATATATTAATATAATAATTAAAATTAATTAAGTTTGGAGATGTTTTTTTATAGTTTGTAAGACCAAAAAAGCTAATGCCCAAGTCTTCCTAGGGAAGACCTTAGGCAGACGATATAAGGTCTGCGGGCTTCTGAAAAACAAACATCTGCGCAAGCCTTTTTCTGCGCGTTGTCTGTGCCGCGAAGACAAAAGACCTCAGGAAAACCTTTTGTCAAAAAACAAACAGCTCATTAGTCAAACATCATATTAATAAAGAATTGAGTAAATTACAGAAATTGTCCCTGTGGTATTCTAGATTCTGGGTTTTTGTCCTTAAACTTTTTTTTTTCTTTTTTTTTGTCCTTAAAGTTTTTTGGATTTAATTTTTTTGTCCTTCCGTCCAAATCCGTCTATTTTTAGCCGGTAAGTCCTCTCACGTGCCAGACATACGAGGATATTTTAGTCTTTTTCAATTTCCTATCATCTAACTTACCAAAAAAAAGTCCCTATGATATTTCATTTTTTTCTCTTTTTACCCTTAAACTTTTTTTTTCCCCAATTTTTTATTTCCCTCCTCTTCCTCTCTCCTCTAGTCCTCTGTATTCTCTCATCTTCTTCATTCATCCTAAGCTTTTTAGAGCATCTCCAACCCACCTCTATCAACACCTTTATATCTATATTTGAAGTTTTTTCTCCTCAAACTCACCTCTATCACTCACTCTAAATATAGAGTGAGAGAAAAGCTCCATCTATATTTGAAGTGAGATGGTATCCCCTCTATCCATGCCTCTATCCATGGACCCCATACATCCTTCACTAATTTTTTTTTGTAATGTAAAATAAATTAATTAATAATATGATTTCTATGAGTCCCACTATTTAGAGGGATTGATAGAGTTTATATTGGAGTTGAGGTTATGTTTAGAGTGAATGGAACCACCATTTATAGAGATAGAGTGAGTTTTATAGAGTTTATGGTTGGAGATGCTATTACCAGATTCAAAAAGCTATCTAGCATAAAAAAAATACTACCAAGATATGAGATGCAAGAAATTCCTCACGTAAAAGAACGATCTTCACAACCAATCTTTCTTTGTTCTTCAAAATATTTGATTTGTCAAATCGATCTGGTGGAAATCCTTGAAGCAGACGGAGAAGATGGCGTTGTGCGGCGGTTATGGCAGATCTGAAGCACATGTGTTCAATGTTTTGCCATGTGCATACGAATATAGATTTAAAAACCCTAATTCTAAGAACCCTAATTTAAAGAATCACATTGAGGAAAGTTAGGGAAGAACCCTAATTTGAATTGTTTTTCAAAGACATGTAAGTATTCTTGCGATTTGAAGACCTGCGATTTCAAAGACACGCCATGTTTGTGATTTCAAATATATAAACTTGTTTTAATTTTGATTCTGAATTTGTAGCCTGACATCGCGAGAAGAACATGAGTTTTGAATATATATAAACTTGTTTGTAATTTCAAATATATAAACTTGTTTCAAATATATATTCTTGCGATGTGAATCTTTGTTTTCTTCTTTTAATTTCGATTTCGATTTCATAATCTTTGTTTTCTTCTTTTAATTTAGGTTTATTTGTTGTGTAAATTGTTGTAGGTTCTTCAGAGAAGAACATGAGTAATTTGAGGTTTTTCTTGATGATGATGGTGAAGAAAAATATGAAGGTACAATTTTTGAAGCATAGGGTATAAGTCTTACATTCAGCATAAGGTACAAAAGACGATATTACCCTAACGTTTTATGCACGTGACGGTAGGTAACGGCTAAAAATAGACGGACTTGGACGGAAGGACAAAAAATTTTAATCCAAAAAACTTTAACGACAAAAAAATCAGAAAAAAAAAAGTTTAGGGATAAAAACCCAAAATCTGGAATACCACAGGGATAATTTCTGTAATTTACCCTAAAGAATTATTAATTACTTTTCATTATCATAATCTCTTTCAAAAATAATTAGTCATTTATAGACATACTTAAATAGTCTATGCATTCTCTTATCCTTTTAATCATATCTTTATTAAAAACATTTATTAATAAAGACTCATAAAAACATCATAATTTTCAAAATCATTTGATATGTACTCAGTAAAAGTCTCATGTACTCACCTTAGTCAAGCTAACTCCAAATCGTGTTTATCAACACGAATCCTTGCTTTCCAACTTTTGCAATGCCACAAATCTTTAGGTCTTCTTGCCCTACCATTAATATCATCATAAAATCTAGTTATTATCCATAACTAGTTACCAATAACCTCATAACAACCTTCTTAACCACCAAGTTCATCCAACTTGATGGAACCCAAAACCCTAGTTCAAGATTTCTATCATCAAAACCCAAATCCAACAAGAACACAAGGTTCTTAAGCTTAAAGAGAGTATTCTACACCCATCTTAGTCATCTTCCCCAAAGATAACTTGGTAGGTTACCCAACCATCATTTTTCCCCAAATAAAGCTCACAAACTAACTACCAACTATCAAAGATCAAGAATCCTTACCATTGATGTTAAGATCCACAAGATTGATGAAGATTCTAGATCACAAAAATCGCCACTTCTCTCTCTAAAAATGGCTGCACTCTTCAAGGGTTTCAAAAATGAGAAAACCCTAGCTTTTCACGTTTTTATTCAGCCAGATAGGAATTCGCGCCGCGAACCCCATTTTCGCACCGCGAACTAACGCAGGAATGACGTCATCGAGCCGCTCAAACCCAAGTTCGCGACCAACCTCGCGACCAGTTCGCGTCGCGAACTATACTTTGCGTCCGATCTCACGCCCGTGAACTACCTCGTGAATAACATCCAAAATCCCTGTTCAGTCTTCGCGAACTCGCTCTAGCAGCTAGGCTGCAACTTTTATTGTTTAATCCAACTCGGTTTCGTCCTTAACCAAATCAAACGGTGTCCAAATGACACGAAACCAATTTCCACGTCTTTCACATGATTTATCCTTATTTATTATCTTTTTTTCATAATTTATTCGATTCAAAATTTCTGGTCGTTACAGTGTGTATGTGGATGATTTGATCGTCACGGGAGATAGTGAAATGGATGTAAAGTTGTTTAAGAAGCAAATGAATGATGAATTCGAAATGAGTCACCTCGGATTCCTCTCTTACTATTTGGGAACTGAGGTCAGTCAACAAGAGAAAGGAGTTACACTAAAACAAGAAGCTTATGCAAGGAACCTATTGCTTAAAAGGAGAATGGCAGATTGCAATCCAATATTATGTCCATTAGAGCGTAAACTCGAGCTGAAGGAAGAAGCAGATGGTGAACCCATAAATCCAACCGAGTACAGAAGTATCGTTGGCAGCTTAAGGTACTTGACACATACCCGACCCGATATTTCTTTCGCTGTAGGGGTTGTAAGCAGGTTTATGGAGAACCCTACAACAAAGCACCTTCAAGTTGTGAAGGAACAGGAACACTAAACTATGGGTTGGTGTATACAAAAGGTGGTCGAAATCTTGTAATATCGGGATACTCCGATAGTGATTATGCTAGAGATGTCATAGATAGGCGGAGCACTGCGGGAAGTGCGTTCTATGTGAACGGGAATCTGGTAACATGGGCTTCACAAAAACAGAAAAGTGTAGCTTTGTCCACGTGTGAGGCAGAATTTATGGCTACAACATTGGGAGCTTGTCAAGCAATTTGGATCCGTCGCCTCCTCAGCGAATTAACCAGCAGTGAAATAAACCCGCAACTCTGTTTGTGGATAACAAGTCAGCCCTGGATCTTATGAAGAATCCAGTGTTTCATGGTAAGAGTAAACACATCGATACCAAGTTTCATTATATAAGAGATTGTGTAGAGGAAGGCGATATCAAAATTACATATGTGAACACCAATCAACAACGGGCAGACATCCTTACGAAGGCTCTGGGAAAGACAAAGTTTAAGGAAATGAGGGAGCTTTTGGGTGTACAGCAGATTCTGGACTAGGATGAGAATGTTGGAATATTCTAGAATCTTGAAAGAGTCAAAGTTAGTTTATTTCAGTTTTACTTTCAACTAAGGCCATGTAGGCCATTTCCTGTTTTGTAGGCTAGTAAAGAACATGGGCAGACTAGCTTGATGCAGTTCTCTTTCTTATTATAAATAGACTAGGTATGTTTATTTGTTTTGGAAGTCTTTCGTGTTGAATGATAAAACCCAGAAAATTGCTCCAAACCCTCACTAAATATTAACCTTTTTGTTTGTATTTGTTAGTGAATAACAGATTCAAACTATACATTAGGTATCCTTAGTGGAAAGTAAAACTGAAATAAACTAACTTTGACTCTTTCAAGATTCTGGAATATTCCAACATTCTCCTCCTAGTCCAGAATCTTGAAAGAGTCAAAGTTAGTTTGTTTCAGTTTTACTTTCGACTAAGGCCATATAGGCCATTTCCTGTTTTGTAGGCTAGTAAAGAACATGGGCAGACTAGCTTGATGCAGTTCTGTTTCTTATTATAAATAGACTAGGTATGTTTATTTGTTTTGTAAGTCTTTCGTGTTGAATGATAAAACCCAGAAAATTGCTCCAAACCCCTCACTAAATATTAACCTTTTGTTTATATTTGTTAGTGAATAACAGATTCAAACTCTACATTGATTTCATAATCATATCAAAGATTATTCAACACTGTCATGAGATTATATTCTCGAACTTTACAATTTACAAAATTTTCATTTGTTGTTCATTTGAAGAAAATTAACAAATGCAATATTGAAGTTCAATTGGTGAATCTCAAACTTTAAATTCGAAAACATCATCGATTGCGGAATAGTAGTCTTTAACAGCCGTTGGATCTCCAACGTCACCGCCGTTTCTCCTTATATGAATTATTGGATATGCATTGCTTCATATGCCATTTCTAGGGTTTTAACTTTTTATAAAACTAAATAACTAAATGTAAAAAGATGAAAATACCCTCATGTACATTGCGTATGGAGGAACTTAACAAATATTTAACATCATTAGTCTAAAGGACTACGAGTGCAGCAAGTTTCAAAAATAAGGATTATCGGCTGCATTTTTGAAAATAAATGACTAAAGTTGTAATAGGATACAAACTTAAAGGACAATTTATGTAATTTACTCTTAAATAAAATTGAATTCTCGTTGAATTAGTGGAAAGTTAGATTTGTTTTTTGAACGGTACGCTTAGTGGTGTTCATTTGGATAATTTGGATATATCCGAACCAAATAGATGAATCCAAATGATTTTTGGATTTTAAATGTTTAAACCGAACCGACCAAACTAATATAAATCCAAATCGATCCGAACCAAATTACAATTTGGTTGGTTTGGTTTTATATGTATAATTTCAAAACGATAAACTAGTTTATACATAAAAACAAGTCTAATTCATAGCTTGTGACATTTCAAACCATGAGATATTCTGTTAATTTCTATAGTCCATAGATATTTGATTTTTTGGAAATGGGAGTTAATTTTTATACCACAATTTTGATGCTTACACCACACTGTACAATTATTTCTGCAGACTGTACAACAACATAAATCATTTGTTGTGGTACATGAGTTAAAATATGTGGTGCAAAAATACCACCTTTTGGAAATGGGCTAGAATTGTTGGATATATATATATATATATATATATATATATATATATATATATATATATATATATATATATATATATATATATATATATATATATATATATATATATATATATATATATATATATATATGTATATTACTATTTGGATTTTTTGGACAATCCGGATTTTACAATGGAAACCAAATCCAATCGAAAACCAAACTATTAATTTGGTTCGAATCCCAACCGATCCAAAAAACCAAAAAACTAATCCAAACGATTAAATCCAAATTGTCCATTTGAACAACGGTTATATCTGAATAATGAACACCCCTAGTACGCTATAACCATTACGCTAGAAAATTATTTGACCTCTAGAACATTATCTGAGAGGGGTCGAACCCATAATTTCTAGAAAGTTATTTTAAAGCCCTTACTATTACGCTATCACAAAATTAGGGGTGAGCATGGGGCGGTTTGGGCGGTTTTTAACCAAAACCAAACCCCGTCCCAAAAGTTCAGGTTTTAAGAATTACACCCCGTTCGGTTTCGGGTTTTTCGATTTTGGTTCTTCAGTTTTTCGGGTTTTTCGGTTCGGTTTCGGGGTTTTTTCGGTTTTTTATTTTCCTTTAAAATTATCAATTTGTTAACTTAAAAAATAATATTATGATTCAAACTCTCAAACTTTAACACAATTCGTTATAAATAAAAAACAACTCGTAAGTTTAATATAATGAAATAATAAATTTGAACTAACATAACTTGAATAAAATTAATAATAAAATATTTTTATTTAAATAATAATTAAATATCAAATCTTTTATAAATATAATTATATTTTTATAAAATTTGAAAGATATATAATGGTGGGTTTTCGGTCGGGTTTTTCATATGCCCCCGAAAACCGCCCAAACATTCGGGTTTTCCAATAATCAAAACCGTTGACATCGGTTTTTTAAATGGTTCGGTTTTTTTGGGGCGGTTTTTTTCGGATTTATCGATTTCGGTTCAGTTTTTCGATTTTTATGCTCACCCTACATAAAATGGTTGATATTTAATACATCAATTGTTTATTTTTATTTAGTCCGTAGCTAATATTGTTTGTCACTAAAATTGCCGGACACGATTTCGTCACAAAAACTTAAGAAATCTATCCAAAAAATGTCACAAATAATCGTCTGTCACAAACTCCGGCGCAAAATGTATTTGCTCACAAAATAATCGTCCGCAAGATCTGATTAGTCCCTTCCTGTAGAAGTGTGAGTATGCCCGATGAATTATTATTATTATTTATAAAATATATTAAAAGTTCAATTATGTTCGTAGCCTTGAACAAGAATTCAGAACTAGGTAAACAACAATGATTTTTTTTTTATAAATTCATGAACTCAAAATTTATAAAAATTACTTAAGAACTTGATAACCTTTAGAGGGTTACAAAATATCATGTCAACGTATCTTGCACTACATTTTATGTTTTAAAAAAACCACTCATAATAGTAATATAATATTGATGTTGTAATTACAATAGACATGATGCTATATCATTTTATTTGCTCATAATAAATAAAAGGAATAAAATTTGATCAAAAACAAATCTTAATCTTAATGGGGGAAAATTAAGTTTAAAACCCCGCAACAACGTGTGGGACCACAAGCCTCGTTATATACATTATCTTAAGATTAAGATTAAATACCATAATCTAATCAATTCTTTTTGTGTGATCAATGTTATGAAAGAAATACATGGTGAGACTTCCAACATCACATATAGGTTGAAGGTTCAAACTCCGTCCCCTCATGATTCTCATCACTAGTAAGTAGGGGTGTTCACTATTCAGATATAACCGGATTGTCCAATTGGACAATTTGGATCGGACTATTTGGATTGGTTATTTGGTTTTTTGGATCGGTTTGGACTTGAACCAAATTAATAGTTTGGATTTCGGATTGGATTTGGTTTCTCTTGTGAAAACCGGATTGTCCAAATAAACCGAAGAGTAATATATAGTAAATTGATTTATATACTAACACTTGTTGGTTTCCATTGTAAGCAATTATGGTACTCATTTTCTTTACATTTCTTGTAGTAAATAGTAAATTGATTTATATACTAACACTTGTTCCATTTAATATTGTATCAATTGACGATGTACCAATCTTTTTGGAGTTTTTGATAAAGTTGATGTCAAGATTTTTGCATATATGATTGTAAATGTCACAAGCTATGATTAGACTTGTTGTTATGTACGAAGTAGTTTATCATTTTGGAATTTTACATATCGAAGTTAATATTATTTATGTTATATGCTTTTGTAGTATTTTGAAAATTTTAGGGAAAAACCAAATAGATAAAACCAAACCAACCAAATTGTTATTTGGTTCGGTTCGGTTTGGTTTTCGAATTAGTTTGGACGGTTCGGTTTGAACTTTTAAAAACCGGACTTTATTTGGTTTCATCTATTTGGTTCGGATAAAACCAAACCGTCCAAACGAACACCCCTACTAGTAAGTCAAAATATGTTTGTTCACCAAGTACTCTTGAAGGCTAAGTTTGATGGGGCCAGTTAGGGTTACTGACATCAACCTTTTGCAACACTTATGATAAAAAAAAATAAATTACGTTCAAGTTCTAGACGTCTTAATAGTTGGATAATCGATTTCAAAAAAATAAAATAAAAAATTGTTGTCTTGTCTGTTAACTTTCTAAATTTAAAAGGTCGTTTAGTTTGAATGTTACAAGTTTCTAATCGATTTTAAATGTTGAAAAGCATATATTCATTGATTCAATACATTAGATGGTGTTAGATGATGATTTTGGTGAGAAAGATGAAGAAGAACAATTAGGGCTTTTAGAGAGAGAAAGTAGAGAGATGGTAGAGAACAATTGCTGGAATGTTGAAATGATAATTGTGCAAAAGTTAAAGAATTAAGCCTTACACCTTGGTATTTATACCATGGCTTAATTCTTGGTTAGTTAGGACCATTTCCTAAACTATTCTTAACTAATATACAATGTTACACTTTACTCCCCTAGACTATCTATTACAATCTTTCTAGTACCTAACAATCTCCCCCTTTGTAATAGTAGACTAGGTTGCATATCTTTGAAGACTTCTGTGTTTGTAAGGCTGGAGCTGAGAATTGAACCGTTGAGCAGTTATTTTGATAAAACAGCATCAGCCTTTGATCATCGGTGACAGACATACTTTTAATCGGTTTTTCAACCAATAAAAAGTATTCCAGAAGACTTCATGCAAATCGACTGAATGTAGACCCATAGATAGAGCGGTTAGCAGCGGGAGTCTCTTTTTGACGTTTATGGCTTTATGTCGATCTATGGTTCTTGATAATTGTTGTTGAGGAAACATGTTGATAACGGTTACGCTCCCCCTCAAACAAACAATTATTTTTCACGGGAGTTGGATTAAGCAATCATTAGCCTTAATTTCACCTATTTATACCTCCTCTCACTAATCACCACTAACTAGTTTAACTCGCCCTAACAATCTCCCCCTTTTTGTGCTTGATGCACTCCATCCCAGTCTTCCGTCTTCAGTTGCTTCTATTGGCCCGTTGCTCTCCTTCTCACGTATGAAGTAAGTTCAAGATCTCATTGCAAATTCTTCATCTGATCAAAAGTTGATAGAGGATTGCGTAACCTTGTGAAAAGATGGGCAAGCTACAATGTTCATGTATTCTCAGATGTACTTCAAGATGGTGAATTACGTTTGATCATTTCAATTCTTTGTCAAATGATGTAATTAACATCTCTAGGTTTCGCTTTTCAATAATAACATCTGAGTGGAAGTAGAAGCAATTATAATTTCTGTTACAGAACTTCCAAGTTTCAAACACTCAATGGATTTTTCCCGTTGAATTAGTTGGTGTAAGAAAGATCTAAAAATGTCTCATTTAAGGTTAAAAGTTCTGGTAATGGAATGTCAGTAGGGAAGAATTTGTCTGGGATTTCAGTAATTGGGGATTTTGTGATGGAGGTTTTGTGAGGACAGGATAATAACGTTTTGTGTTTTGTAAATAATGATTTGAACGGTTAAGGTTTGGATTTTGATGATAGAGAATTTGAAAGAAATGATTTATACGGTTAAGGTTTAGATTGTGGTGGTTGAGATTTGGTTGAGATTTTGGAGAGAGATTTCTTTGGATGAATCGGTTTCTTTTAATTCTGATTTTGCAGTTGATCTGAGTACATACGATGTAAATTTTCTTCTTTGATGGGATGTTTGTGGTTCTTTTTGATGTTGTTCAGTTATACATCCGATATTTTAACTATTTCTTGCTCTTTTTCTCCCCCTCATGAGGATCATGATAAGGGTCCTCATGATAAAGCTGAATCGTTGCGTTTTGGAAACGGAGAGAGGAATGGTGTGTCGGTGAAAATCAAGAGCCAAGATCGGAATGAGAACCAGAAACATGTAGTACTCGACAAATTGATTTAATCCTTTGAATGTTTTGAGAAAAATATTTGAAAATGAAGAATAGCAATGTCAATGATCACGTGAAGACATAAACAGATGCAATCTTTACTGAAGAACTTCAGTAAAGAGATCGTTTACGGATATGACAAACACGATGATTAGAGACATTGTTAATCAAATATTTAAAATTTAAAAGAAATCAATTTGTTTGGTTATATCAAAGATCAGTGAAGTATACCACTTACAAAGATGAAATCTTCTCTGAACGTGTGTAGAGAAGAGATCGACGGATATACAAAGATCAATGACATAACAATGTGCATTCAAAACGATTTTGAGTGTGTGAGAACTGGAGAAAGTCAGAATTGAATCTGAGCAGTTTTGAGAAGATGAAAAATGATTTCTCCACGGAGCGTTTAAGAATGAAAATCGTTTAAAAATAGTAAGAACAATCAATCCAAGATGGTGTTAAAAACAGATGCAATCAGTACTGATTGAAATTAGTAAAGAGATCGACGAATTTAACAGTAAATTGTGTTGAGTGTTACAAACAAGTCATTTAAAAATGAAAAATTTATGTTGTGCAAAATCAGGGTTGTGAAAAATTGAGCCACAACGCAAGAGACGAAAAATTTGTCATAAACAGATGCAATCTTTACTAATCGAGACTAGTAAAGAGATCGTTTACGAATATGACAAAAATTTGTATCCTACGTTGTGAACACATCATTGTGAGCACAAAGTGAGATAAAAAATTTTGGAATGTTGAGCATCACAGAATAATAAAGAATTTATGAGATTGTGATGTCAACAACTCAATATGAGTAAAAAAAATTTGTAATTGAGTATTGATTTTGAAAAATGTAAACTTTATGTAAGAAGAGAAAAATTGATTTACAATTAAAGAATTTTAACAATGAAGGAACACAAAGGTAGCAAAGAGAAATAAGAGAATTAGCAATAAACAGATGCAATCAGTACCAACCTAGACTGGTAAAGAGATCGTTTACGAATATTGCAAAAGCTAATACTCAACATTGATAAGCTTGTGTTATTGTAAAGTTGTAGGAGGTTGAAAAACTGTTTGAGGTAAAAACAAATTATTATCAAGATAGAATAAGAAAATTTGTAATAAACAGATGCAATCAGTACCAAGTGAGATTGGTAATGAGATCGTTTATGGATATTACAAAAATGGATACCCCATATTGATAATTCAAAAAAAAATTTTGAAAGGAGCATTGAAACATGATTTAGCGATTATAAAGAATGCTCCCCCTCGACAGTTGTTTTTCAAAAATCATAAAGCAGTTATGCTCCCCCTTGACATAAGAATGTCAATTTTCTCCCCCTTGACAAGTGAATATAGTAATTCTCCCCCTCAACCAATGTTGTCATTGAAAACTGGGTTTCAAGCAGATGTACTTGAAAGCCATTGCTTTGAAGCGCGGGTTATACACTGACATGTGCATAAGCCATTTCTTCGCTGAAATGCGAGTTATACACTGAATTGTGTATAAGTCATTCTGAACTCCAAACACCTTGCTGGTTATTCTACATAAAACAATTAAAACATGTTTGGTACCCAATTATCTATGGGTCCTATACGATTAGTGATAGATGTTTTATGTAGAATTGTTTTATGATCAATTTAGAGCTTTCGATAACTGCAAGGAGGCAGTTCAGAGGTTGTGGATTTGACGACCCATTTTAAAGATTTCTCAGAGGATTGGATAATCCAATGAGATTTTTCATTTTTGATCCAAGTGTATTTTACAAATGTTGATGATTTGGTCGCTGTGTTGTTGTCACTATTTGAGGAACCTGAAGACTTTGGCTTAGGTGCGGAAGATCCTCGAGAAACTTTGCGACGAGAAGACGAGTGTTTATCAGAGATTGATGGGGTTTTGGAAGAACTCTTCATCTGTTTGGAGGCATGTGAAAATGAACCTTTTTTATTAGGTTTGTGTGGACGAGAGACAGATGTCTTGCATGATTGTGGAAAGCATGTTTTGCATGATATTATATTTTTACCAGATTGATGGAAAACATTGATTTTTAAACCACATGGAGCATTTAGCTTAACAAAAAATCGATCATCAGTTTGAGAAATTTTTTCCTTTGTAAGTTTATTATACAGTCTCTTTTTACCAAATTCATCATGTTTAAAGAACACAGTATCATAATCAGGTGAGTAATTTACAGGACGATAAGCAGAAGCATCATACACAGTTCCAAAAGCAAATGCAGGAGATTTAAAATTTTTGGAGTTGTTACTGTTAATTTTAACAGTGGACGAAGAAACTGAAGACGTATATGGTCTAGACTGCTTAAGCTCGCGAGGCTTCTTAAGCGTACTAGACTTAGACGAACTCGGCTTCTTAGATGGCATATCTCCTTTGACTCTATTGGGCTTGGGCTCCTTGCTCTGAGGCTCTAATTTTCTAAATGAGACGTTTAAAGGTGGTGAATTAGAGGTTCTTCTCAAAGTAATTGGTACTGGATTAACAGGTGCTGGTCCTATTAATGAAGATTTAGAATTTTGAAAAACATTTTTGTCAGTTTTATGTTTTAATTCTGAAATCGTGTCCTCTAATTGATGTATCTTTGTTTGAAGATTTTCTTTTTCTTTATCAAAGGCTTTATGAGTTTCATCAATTTCAGATTCAAGTTGGACGATTTTCTTTTCTAAAATCAACGGTGGAACATAAAGCTTTGGTTCAATTGTTTGTTTTAAAACTTCATTATCAGAAATGAAAAATTCTTCTGGAGTGACAATCGGGAAGTACTCATTGTTTTCAAATTTTGCTTTATTCTTTTTATATGTATAGTTCAATTCAGAATAGTTAAAGCTGATTTGAGCGTGTTCCTTCTTTTCTCTGTTGAACTTCTCGATTTCTGCTTCCTCGTCCGGCATATGAAGAAAGCTTTGCCATATTCCCAAGTTCATGTAATCGTAATTGTATAGTGTGGGAACAACATCAGCAGCTTTTTCCAGAGGACGGGAGTTCTCAGCGCCGAGACCCACTTTTGATTTGAAAGATCTGAACTCTTTTGGTTGATTTAATTTTATTGTTTGTTCAGTGTGACCAGCTTTCACAATCGTCTGCTCCAGTTTGGAGATGTGTTCTTCAGCATTTTCTTTCTTTACAGTAAGACTGTGTATGGTTGCTGATTGTTCATCGATTTCCTTGTTAAAATTGTTTGTGATGTTTGTGATTTGTTCATTTAGTTTTTGAATTTCGTTATCAGCTGCCTTCAACTTATCTTGGTAATCCTTCATCTTGATGTCAGCAGACTTCATCCATGTTTGCTCTCGACTGAGTTGGATAGCTAAGTCATTTATCAGCTGCTTGGAGTCGTCTTTGTCATTTGATACCGTCTTCATCGTTTTTAGGTTTGATATTTCAAGATTTTTTGTATTAATTATGTGATTTAGACGATTTACTTCACTGTGTGAGCAGCATGAAATGTTGACAACTGTTGTTGTAACTCTTGTGTTTTTTGATTTGAAAGTTTATTTTGATTGACTTGAGGAACAAGAGTTTCAAGTTGACGACGAAAGGTTAAATTTTCTGCCTTTAATTTTGAGATTTGTGCATTTGATTCATTAGTTGTGTTTACTTGTTTTTGTAAACTTTCTTGTAATTCAGAAATTTGAAATTTATAAGCAGATTTTGACGTAGGCAACTGATTTTGTAATTCCTTGTTTACTTGAGTTATTTGAAGAGAACATTGACTTAACTCACTCAAATCATTTAAGAGTTGTGCTTTTTCAGATTCCAAATCAGTTATTTGTTTTGTCAAATGTGATTTCTCATCAATTTTAGTAAAAAACTTTTCATTAAACAAGGAATTCTCTGATTCATCAGTGTTTGAATCAGATAATGAAGAGTCAAAGGAGAAAGAGAGTATCTCATTTTCATCATCTTTTGGAATGCCTAACACAGCTGTAGCCTCAGTTGGTATTGCCATGAATGCCAGGTTGACAATGCACTGTTTATCCTCCTGGGCATTCGACCCGGCAGACAATGTTTCTTTGGAAGTCATGTTAAGAACAATTCACGGGAATTTTTGATTGAAACGGGGTAAAGAAAATTTTAAGAATGAGAAGGTTCTGGAATAGAATATGTGATGTAGACCGTGGATTGGTCTTCAAAAATTCAAAATTACCGAAATCTTAAACTGGTTATTCCAGATGATAAAGTACACTTTAAATGTGCCTAAGATTTTCGAATTAGGGAAAAACGACGATCGGGTTAGAAACTGGGGCTAAACGAAGTTTGGAAATTGACCGAGAAATCACAAAAACGCAAATTAAGCGATCGAAACAAGCGTTTTTGGGCCGGCAAGTTTACGGCGGTTTACCACGTCGTAGCCTTCGTCTTTAGCTTCGATTTGGTTACTCGTGGGCTCGAAACGGACACCCGAGCTGAAAGTTATGACCGTTACAGTACAGCCCCTTTTGTCACGCGAGTGTAGAAAGAGTTCGGGCCGAAGTTGTGTAGAAGTTCGGGCCGAAGTTGTGTAGAAGTTCGGGGTGAAGTTCGGGCCGAAGTTCGGGGTGAAGTTCGGGCCGAAGTTCGGGGTGAAGTTCGGGCCGAACTTTGGGTTGAAGTTCGGGCCGAACTTTGGGTTGAAGTTCGGGCCGAACTTGTTACTGTTCTCGGGCCGAACAGTTTCTTGCGCAGAACAGCTACGAACAGCCTTAAAAACCGACTAATTTGATCCTAAATGCTCGTTTCTAACCCAAATTCTTTGATTTAAATCACAAACTGACCCAAATACTATTTCCTTCAATCCATTACTACTATATTACTCAAAAACAACCTAGATCTATCTGAAAATTTGAATTTAGAGGGTTTTTGAAACTTTAATGGTTTTTCTTAAAAATCTTAATTCTTCATCGGTATGGATTAGATTCGATCCTAGCTTGATTCTAAGCTTAATATATCAATAAAAGGAAGCTATTCAATCCATTATAACAAGAAATAGTACCTTAAATCTGATTTTTGATCTTAAACCCCTTTTTCTTCAAAAACCTTCAAAAACCCACTGATTCTTCTGATTTTAACACCAATTGATGGATTTGGATCGTTTTCAAGATGAAATTATGCTCTGATACCAATTGAAAAGCATAGATTCATTGATTCAATCCATTAGATGGTGTTAGATGATGATTTTGGTGAGAAAGATGAAGAAGAACAATTAGGGCTTTTAGAGAGAGAAAGTAGAGAGATGGTAGAGAACAATTGCTGGAATGTTGAAATGATAATTGTGCAAAAGTTAAAGAATTAAGCCTTACACCTTGGTATTTATACCATGGCTTAATTCTTGGTTAGTTAGGACCATTTCCTAAACTATTCTTAACTAATATACAATGTTACACTTTACTCCCCTAGACTATCTATTACAATCTTTCTAGTACCTAACAAATGTGAATCGTTTTCCACATGTGCCCATGTGGTACTTTATGTGTAAAGAAATGACAAGATCTACAAAAATCTAAATTTTTATAAGGAAAATAATAATGACAGCCATTAGGCTGTCAATAAAAAGACAAAAATAGAGTAAAAATCATCCCCTGAATTTTAGGAACAATACTCCATCAATGAATGTATAACCGTTTTATGCATGTTAGAGACAGCCCTAAGGGCTGTCATTAATAAAACCCTTTTTGTAAAGAAATAACTAACTACTCCCAGACTTTAAATAAATGACAAAATAACCTTGTCAAAATCGAGAATTACCAAACTAACCATGGACATTTGAGCAATGACGTACAAACTAGGCCTAGACTTTAAAGAAATTGCTAAACTAATCATTAGACTGCATTTAGTGGTCACACCATATAACCATCCACCTCAGTGTCACATCAGCTTTCTCTCTCCATTTACCTCATCTCACTTCCTCTCACCCCACACTCTTATTGGTCACACCAACTCACCTTTCAACCTATTTTTTTAAATTAAAACATTACATAAAAGCCAAGTGGAAGTGAAGAAGACTTCAAATACATTTTTATAATTAAAAATGCATTTAATTAAGAGGGCCCCACCTTTTGCACAATAACCAAGTGGTTATTCTGCTCACCTTTCAGCCTCTCAAAACTCTCACCTCACGCATGAACCATTCTCATTTAATGGTGGTGACGCGTAAGGGCGCGTGATTATACACCCTCACGCTCACCATCACCACTAAAAGTAGCCTTATAGTGATACATGCTTTGATAGGCGGAAAGTACTCTATCCAAAATGATTATTTTAGCTTATTATATTCTACCTCTCAATAGTGGACCAATCATGCCAGTTGGCAACTATTTATTTTTGGATAGGTCACATACAGACTACCAAATCCATAACATATGGGAGATAAAATTATACACCACATAAGCTAGTTCAATCACCACTAACAATCACTGTTTTACAATGTTTATATAGTTTACTTTAAATGTTATATAATTTGATGTATGAAGTACTTTATGTGGTGCGCAAATCACCTCGTGTACAAAATAACCTGTTCATTGTCCAACACTTGAACATGTTTTATTTAGTAGATCATCTTATATGAAATCTGTGTGGTTTGGTATAGACTTCCAACTATTGTTTGAAAAGTGAAGAATATATTTCTTTTTGAAAAATCAATGTTTTAAAACCCGGATTTTGAATCGGACCGGGCGATGATCTAAAAATGGTCGGACCGGTTCAACCAGCGGGTTCAACCGGATTATAATGCTATTGAATATTTATGTTAAATCACTTATGTAAAAGGCATATAAATGCAAAAAAATCCTAAAAAGTTACAAAACAAATATTTTAAACATCTAAAAAATTACAAAAACTATTTTTCTAGCAAAATTTAATACTTTGAGTTTGTAATCTATAATAAAAAAGATACATAACAATTAAAATTCAACTATAAACTTTATGTTTTAAATTGTAAAACATATAAGCTTCAAACGTATAAAAAATAATGCAAAATATTCACTTTAATTTAAAAAAAAATGAGATTAAAATTAAAAATACGGTTTGAATGGCCGGTTCGACCGGACGGTCCGACCGGGGTTCACAGTTAACCCGGCCAGTTCGAAGCGGTTCATAAATGGACGTTAAACCGGTCAATTCGGCCCGGAAAATTTCCATTTCCCGGTTGGACCGGCCGGTCGAACCCGGGTTTTAAAACACTGCGAAAAATAAATAAATCAAAATACATTCATGAATGCATGTCCATTATATTAAGAGTTAATTGCAAGAATGGTCCATGTGGTTTGGCCAAATTGCACGTTTGGTCCTTAAACTTCATTAAGTGCAGGCGCAGTACCTATGGTATGTGTTTTGTTGCACCCATGGTCCCTCCGCCCTAACATCGTTAAAATTGTCCGTTAGTTGGAGGTCATTTTAGTCCTTTTGGGTCCACTCAAACATTTAATAATTAATTTATTCTTTTATATTTTTTAATATATTTTTTAACTAATTTGTTTCATCACTAAAAGATGAATATCTTCACCAATCTGCAATTAGACTTCAACAACCACCACCATCCCCCGAAACCCAAACAACCATGATGACAGACTCCGACGAAATCTCTAGCCATCGCCACCATCTCCGGCAACCACCTCTTTCCTGGCCACCTACACCGTAAACTACCATCTCTATATAAACGAAATTCACAAAAAACCTATATCCACCTCCGACGGCGAACAGAAAGCTCGACGAACCCCAGACCTCTTGACGGAGATGAGAAGCTCCGAAGGCGTCAATCTCGATTCAGAGAGCAGGGAGAAAGGGGTTGGAGATAATGAGGTGGTGGGGGTAAAGATGTTTTGGCGAAGAAACCTAGATGAAGAATAAGGGTTCGTGTACGTCATCGATGGTGGCGATCATGGTGTTTTCCGGTGACAATGTCAGATCTACAAACAATTTAAGAAGAAGAAAACCCTTAAATTGGATCTGTACATCTTCCCCACCGGATCTGTACAATTTATATTCAATATTTAAGATCGGAATATTGCCTACCAAAAGTGGATCGAAACATTTTTCTTGTTAATTTTGATTTTGAGGTGAAGTTTAATTAGGTATTTGTAAAAAGGGTGTTGATTCATGGTGGTGGTGTTGTTAAGAAGAGGGAACGAGATATGGGTGAGGTAGGGTTGGGATAGATTTTTTTATTATAGATTTTTGTGTATGAAAATGCTTGATTTGGGTGATGCTGTATGTGCTTGTGTGTGTTTTGGGCATTTCCGCCGGAGAAGAAGGCGAGGCTGACGATGGCGGTGAGATGTATGTGCTAGATTTTGTTAACGGTGGTGTATGTATATGTTAAGATGCAGATTTTGCGTTTGATTTAGTATCACGATTTTAAGTTTCTTGTTTTGTATGGATTTGGGGAAGAAGATAGGGCAGAAGAAGACATTAGTGGGACCAACCGTATAAAAATGACCAAAATGCCCTCCAACTAACGGACATTTTTAACGCTGTTAGGGGGGAGGGATCATGGGTGCAACAAAACGCATACCATAGGTACTGCGCCTGCACTTAATGAAATTTAAGGACCAAACGTGCAATTTGGCCAAACCACATGGACCATTCTTGCAATTAACTCTTATATTAATAGGATGCTAAAAATTAACTGCTATGTAATTTGATATGTTGATTTTCAGCAAAATACGATGACAGACTTACTACAATTACTGTGTGGTTGCAAATAAACCATTGCAGTCCTCCTGATTGTTCTCAAGAGTTTGTAGAATCCAAATCTGCATTTTCAGGAAAAGAATGGTAAAATGACACTGTGATACAAAAACTCGATCACAAAACAACAATATTGTGCAGTCTGTGTTTATAGAAATTGTCCGTTTAAACTACTGATAAAAGTATAAAAATATAGAAATGGTAAAAAGTAACATTAAATAATGGGGAAAACATAGTTTTAGTTATGATAAAAAACCAACATTGATACATATTATAAAAAATATCAATAACGCTCTAGTCTTCAACTTTTTCCTTAAACACTATTGACCTATTTTCTACAAAATACTCCTCCCTCCCCCGTCCCTAAATAAAGTTTTCATTTCGCCTCCAAGTTTTGTCCCTAAATAAAGTTCTCATTTCTCAAACTTAAGGGCTCCACTTAATATAATAATATTATTACATATACTTTCAGCACTAACTATCTCTTAAAACACTTTCTCTCTCCAATCAAACCTTATATTTTAATCAAGAGTAATATCAAATACCCCACCACTAACTATCTCCTAAAAAATTATGCCCAAGAGAAATGGAAACTTTATTTAGGGACGGAGGGAGTACTAAACACTAATCATGTTAAATCCTGTTTCACAATCTCAAAAACTAATTTTTACTATATACGAAGTATAATGTATTTGGGACCTTCCTAAATTAGCAGTATTTAGTTTTCAGCTAACACATTTGCTATTTTGGAACAGATTTGTGTTCATAAAAAATATACACCATGCAAGACTTGAACTTGCGACCTCTGCGTTATCTACACTTGCGTGGGAAAAAAAAAAAAACTGCGAATACTATATCTATTAATATCTAATCCTATTTACATAACTTTTTTACCAAATAACAGCTCAGCAATTAACCAATTATTAATCTTATTCCCAGTCTGAATCGAAAAACCCGGCATCTCTCATCTCAGAGTAGTAAGCATTATCCAAAAGCAACTCTTCCTCCTAAACAAAATTGAATTTAAGAAATTGAGATAACATGATGTACGGTACCTTATAAAATCATGGACTTTTATAAATAAATGAAGGTATACCTGGAAAAAGTCTGCAAGAAAAGTAACATATAGAAAAGGAAGGTAGAGAGTGTGGTAGCAGATCCCTATCAAACTATACAACCTGCAAATTATATAAAATCAAAATTATCTATGTGTGTGTATGAAATATATATATATATATATATATATATATATATATATATATATATATATATATATATATATATATATATATATATATATATATATATATAGGGTCCGGATCCGGTGAGGACTGCGAGGACTCCAAAAAAAAACACTAAAAATGATCCAAAACAAACTTTTTTCAAAAAAATTTCTTTTTTAAATATCTAAATCGCAGCCTATAAGATCCAAAAAAAAGAAAAAGTTTTTCAAAAATGATCAAAAAAAAAATATGGATCATAATAATGATCCACAAAAAATATATGGATCATTGTTATGATCCGCAAAAAAAAGTGGATCATAATTTTTTTTCAAAATTTTTTTTGGTCAAATGTAGTAATTATCATGGTGAGTTATATATATTTTTTTCGGAATTTTTTGAAATTTTTATGAGGTGTTCTCGCGAGTCCTCACCGTTTTTTGAGTCCTCACAGGATCCCACTTATATATATATATATATATATATATATATATATATATATATATATATATATATATATATATATATATAGGGTTGAATTCCATACAGAACCATTATTAACTACAGAACTCATAGAACCTTTTTTGAAAAGATCTTGACCACATGTTTTGTAAATCAAAGGCTGTGAATGGCGGTGGCATATTTGTAAATATGTGTGACTTTAAAATGTGCTGCATCAATACCGTAAGGGTAATTTCGGAAATTCCTAATGAAGGTGGGTTAGTATCCGGTCAAATCATCTTCCTGGAAGAACGGGATTTGAGAAGATTATCATCTTCTGGTATTTAGGAAACAAAAATTAAACCCGAATACAGTCGTCGTCCGTTTTCAAAGCGCAATTGATTCCAAATCTTCAAAAAAATCGGCAAGATATACACCGATTTTATCCTTTAAAAAGGTCTCGAAAAGCAATTAGGGTTCTTATTGTTGTTTAGCGGCTGCGGAAAACGACGGAGGTTTTAAAATCAGCGATCAATTGTGTCTTCAATATGGAAAGTAAGTTGATTTTCTGTTGATTGTTTCATCGTTTACTAAGAAAAACATGTATGTATTACGAATTTTTGTTGTACGGCATATATGCATTCGTGTTTGGTAGGTATCGGAAAGTTGAAATTTTTTGGGTTTTCTAGGTTTAATGGTTAACATCGTTGTATTTCGGTTTGTTTCGTCATTCAAAAGAAAGTAATCGAACAGATGCCGTTGGCGACATGCATGTATGGGCTATTAGGGTTGTTGTCTTAAGAAATCAAGACAATTTTTTGATTAAATGTGGGATTTGTTGCTGAAACAGTAGGTAATTGGGGTTTGATTTCAGAAAATCAAACTATTGATAGAGCTTCGAGATACATAAATGAATTATGATACATTAAGCTAAATGGGTTTTTTGTTAATGTGATATTTGCATAATTTGAGGTGGTTATGCAACGGTGCAAATGTCAAAAACAGTAGAGGTGTTGCAAACAAGGTCTAGTCCGAAAGCGTTTCAAGCTATGTTATCTATCTTGAAACCTAACCAAAAGGGTTGCCTGGATGAAATGGGGTTTACCAGAATGCTAGATTTTAAAGTAGAAACAATTCCATCTAAACTAGGTTTGTATGTTGTTGATAATTTTCATGTCATAATTGGTTTATGCATTAATGCATTTGTGTAGGTTTCAGGCATAATCTATGTATTCACTGTGTGATACAACTATGTAATCACTATCACTTGAAGTATATGCACTAAGTATGCACTATGTAAGCAATATGTGATCTATCTATTTAAGCACTATGTGATACATCTATGTAAGTAATATGTGATACATCTATGTAAGCAATATTGCTACATCCATGTATGATGTATGGTAATAAACATTAATGATTTTAATTACAAAGATGTATGATGAATCCAACATCCATGTATAAGTGACATACATTTATGCATTTGTGATAAGCCCTACATCCTTGTATGATGTATGGTAATAAACATTAATGATTTTAATTACAAAGATGTACTCATTTACATTTTTTTGCATAAATGTAAATGAGAATACAACGTTAAATGATTCAACATTTATAAGAACAACGCACATAAATATTTGTGTAAAAACAATATATGATGAAACTAAAAATTAAAGAAATAATTACTTGATTGTATAATTATTAAAAAAACAGTAATGAAACTGGGACAAAAATTGAAACAAATGTTTACATGAGTGTCTAATTATCAAAAAATCAATCCTCAAAGTCTTCTTCTCCTTCAGATTCAACTTGGTCTGCCTCATCATCGAAATTTTCTTCTAATCCATCTTTTTCATGTTTACGCCTATTGTGTCCAAATTCTTGACAAATGCTACACTGGCGAGATTTGAAAGGTATCTTCCTAGATGATTTAGATGAAGAGGCTTTTTTAGCAATCTCAGCAGCACTTTTAATCCTTTTAATCCTTTTACACCCCTTATGCCTAGATTTGTCTGGGTTCACGACTTCAACATTTTTACGACGTTTGGCACGTAACATATGAGAACAACATTCGTCGTCGTTTTGAACCTTCTTATTTATTTGCAATTCATCTCCCAGCTTACTTTTCAATTCTTCCTGATTTTTAAGATACTGTTTTAATAGTGGTACATTTTCATGCATGAAGCTTAGACAATCGCTACTACTACGTGAACATCAGATGCTAATTTTTCATACTCTTCAAGTGAATGGGCATATTTATTTCTGGACGCAATAATATTCGCTGGTAAGGGGTTTTTGGTCCACCGAACATTTATGTAAGCATTTGGTATTCTATCAACAAAATTGTTTTTAAGAACACAAAAAATGTGACGACATAAATACCCGTGACGAACATAATTACCGCATGAACATGTTATTGAACCAGTTTGTTTGTTGTATACTACCTGTAAAAGAATGATAAAATTAAAATAATATGGCAAACTTACGATTGCAACATATAATAAAAAAAACCGTATAGCAACTAACATACCTATGAGTAATCTGCCCCTTGTATTTTTTTATGCCAGATTTACAAATATTAAATCTAGCCTTCTGCGAATATAGTTTGTACATATCATAGCAAAGATCGAAATTATCAAACATGTCACCTAACTTTGGTTTCTCGTCTACATTTACTGTTGGGACCCAATAAGTACTCTTGCCAGGAGTGAATACACGCTCAATGTCATTAATATCCAATTCATCATCTTGATCTGCATAATATGAAAAATGTAAAACATCAGTGTATAACATCGGTGTATCACTCCATCATTAACAAATAAAAACATCAGTGTATAACATCAGTGTATCACTACATCATTAACATATAAAAACACAGTAACATCGGTGTATCACTCCATCATTAACAAATAAAAACACAGTAACATCGGTGTATCACTCCATCATTAACAAATAAAAAGCACATTACATACATGAATGCATGATAAAAAACGTCATACACATTAACTATATAAAAAAATGTAAACCATTCATAACTGTTCCAAAAAGTGTAAAATATTGAATTTCCGTATGAAATAAACATACCAATCAAACACAAAATACGTATCTTACAAAGGATTCAAACGAATAGCTAAACGAATATCATAAAGTAATAATAATAACACGCATTTAAAAATAATTAATTTAAACCTGTTTGATACTGAATATTATCCTCTGACTGGAATTCCATGTTTTGAGGATCTTGATCGCAATAACTATCATCATATATGTCGATAATGCCGTTGTGTATTGGATGATCTTCATTATTTCGAATTCCATCATCATCATGCGACATCTTGGATACTGTAACCAATATTTACATGAAAATCATGAAATATGGAAGAACGAGATGATTAGCAGTGAAGAAGACGATTAATGACGGTAGAATAAACGTACAGGATTTACTAGGGTTAAAACAACCGATCCTATTTCTTAGGAATTTCCAAAAACCGAAAATTCTGATTTGCCTATACTGCCCTTACATACTTAAATATAAATATTAAATGAAATTGATTTATCTTGATTATCATTGGTCTAAAATAGTTCTAAAAGTTCTGTAGATTATTTTGGTTCTGTATGGAATCCTTTACTATATATATATATATATATATATATATATATATATATATATATATATATATATATATATATATATATATATATAGAGAGAGAGAGAGAGAGAGAGAGAAAGTTTTATGGTACCAAAGTCCAAAGCCAACACCACTTGCAGCCAGAATACAAGCAAACAATCCCACTATATTAACCACAAACATCACAACAACGTAATTATAGAAAGCCGGTCTCGCTGCACAAACAAAAAAAAGCCAGTAAAATTAAAATAATTAAATTTAAAAGTTTTTGGATAATGTTTGAATGAGTTGACTCACGAGGTAACTTGTCTCTCCACTTTGAGTAATGAACAAACAAAATATAACCATAAATGCATGTCAAAAATAGCTCATCGAATGTCCACATGCCCAATTTCCCACCATGTGTAGTTTCATGATCCATGAAAAGTGGAACATGAAATCCAAACACAAATATTGCCTGAATACTTAATGCTTTTAGAGTCATTTACACAATGAACCATAAGAATGCTATATTTTATAACAAGAAAAATGATGAAGATATTACCTTGAGAAGTATATCTGCTCCAACAATGAGGCCTGAAATAATAAAAGTATGAGCTAATGTCTCCAGCCCACTTGCATAATTTTCCTGAAGTAAGAAAGCAACCAAACTGATCTCTAAACATAGTGTTCCAGATTCTGTCACTAATGACAATAGATTCCAAGAAATCTCTTTCCCACTACCTCACTGCCATGCCTGTATATAGACACAAATTCCAAAACAGAGTAAATTACTTCTTGAAAAAACCACAATTTTAGAGGAAAGTAACAGGATGTAATTGGTCAAAAGCAACAAGTATACCAATATCAAAGGTCTTAGATAAATCAGAGAATTTCATAGTCATGTTTGTTTCAAATGCAAAGTGAAATAAGCAGATCACATCATTTTTAAATAAACAAACACAATCACATTATTCAAAAGGTAGCATACAGTAACTCAATCACATAATAAATAATTAAATGTAATAAACAATAAAAGAGAAACTTCAATCACAATATACCATTATCTAAACTCTAAACCAAAAATTACCTGAAGAGAGCACCAAGCGAGATTGAGGATAGCAGAGACCCAAAGAAGAAGATAATAAGCAATCATAACAGGTGAACGACGACGACTGAGCTTCGTGATGTTCTTTTTGAGATAAAACCCTAAGTACACTAGAAACAATGTAGCCGGGATCGATAGAGCAGCTGTGTACAATACTCCATAGCAATTGCTTTGATTGTAATCCGAATATGAAGGTGGCGGTGATGATTCTTGATCGGAGTAGATGTCGGTTATAGCAGGAAGAACGCTCGGAATTGGAGGGGGTGTATGATCGTGATTGTTCGCCATATTATTTGTCAGAGGAAGGAGGATTTGGTTATTGAAGACATTGATCAAGGTGAAATCCTAATACCATGTGTTTGTCTGTGAATTGACTAAATAATCGAAGAAATGAGAAACCCTAATTTTGGATCGAGAAGAGGGAGTTATGGTTCTGGAAAGGAGGAGCTTCGGAATTGATCAACGAGAACTACAGCTGACACAGATGCGACGGCGTCGTTTCCCTGAAATCTAAAAGAAAAAATATTACTCCATCCATATAACATTTCTATTTTACACCGATTGTTAGGAGAAGGTTAATATAGTTCATGGTGAATTCTTTGGTAAATAAGTATGATTAAAATGTAAGGTTAATTTAATTATTCCAAAAAGTTTATTGCTTAAAGAGAGTAGTGGAGTTACGCCATTGGAGATGCTCTAACGGTGCGTTTGACTTGTATATGTTTACATATTTTAATTACAATCGTTAAGTCGTAATCTTAGTCTATCCAAAACAAGACTTAACCAAAATTATAGGGTCGTCTAATGGTAATACATGTACATGTAGACTTGGAACCAAATTTTGGTCCTTGGAATCCGTTATTACAAGGATGATACTTGATAAATCTTTGAGAGAAGTTACACCATCTTCGGCAAATAAAATTTAATTACATAGAAATATAAAAAATTTCAGTATTAAAGATCTTAGTGTTCATTCGGTTGAACCGGCTAAAAGCTAACAAATTAGGTGAAATCATAAAAAAGTCTCAATAACTTACACAAAACCATTATACAAAATAGCACGTACCTACATTGTTTACATAATAATTCGAAATTGAAAGTCGAAACAAAAACACCGTAGACATTTTAGTCCTTAACGACTTTCATACACGTGGGGTGCTAACCGTGGCATTGGGTGCACCATCAAGGGTGTTGCCCTTTGAAGCATAATCCCATAGGATTTCTCAATATTAAGCTTCTCGGGATCTAACCCGTTAACCAATTCCCAATCAAACGTTTGGACCAATATTGCAACAAACAATTGGACCGTTCTCAACCCTAGGCTCATACCCGCACAAATCCTCCGTCCTGCCCCAAACGGTATAACCTCGAAATCATTCCCCTTGACATCAACATGGGGTTTTTCACCCCCGGGCAAGAACCGATCGGGCCGGAATTCAAGTGGGTTGGTCCACATATTTGGGTCTCGGGCAATGGCCCACACGTGAACAAAGAGTGTGGACCCTTTAGGGATGTGGTACCTGTTGACCTCACAACTCTCGGATGCAATCCTTGGCAAAGAGAGTGGTGTTGACGGGTGGAGTCTAAATGTTTCCTTCACAATAGCTTGGAGGAATGTTAGTTGACTTAAGTCCAATTCGGTTACAAGCCGGTCTCGACCCACTACAATGTCCATTTCTTCTTGGGCTTTTTTCAATAGTTGTGGATGAGAAATGAGCTCGGAAATTGCCCATTCCGTAGCACTAGATGTCGAGTCTATTCCCGCAACGAATAAGTTCTGAAACAATAGAAGCGCTAGTAAGATATCTCGCTAGATTTAATTGCTAATTAACCAAACCCGAATTCAAGTATTTCACATTAATTGGTTGTACAATATAACATGATTCAAATGTGAATAAAATAGGCTATCATAACAAACACTATAAGTTATTAATTAGTTTTTTCTTTACACCAAAAGACTTTGACCTAGCTGTATGGTGTTTGTCTCTCAATCTTGAGGTCAGGAATTCGAGTCCCGTCGTGAACATATGTGGTAATTAGGAGTAGATTAGATTTGCCATTTAAAAAAAAATCTTTCTTTACGTTATGTAAAATACACAAATTATCTCTATATATATTAAACCAAAGTTTTTTTGAATTTCTAAAGCCATGTCATAATACCATGTCAGCATTGAAGCCATGTGTACATGCCACCTCACAGCCAGCTCAGCCCTACCCTTTCGTATTGTAATGGTTTTTGCTGAGTTTACTGAATCATCAATTACCAACCGTTTCATCAAAACCGCACAAACCCTCTTCTTCTCTTCAACTTCAATCCATAAACCCTAATATGGCCAATTTCAATCCATTGTGATTTCAGGTGTGCCTTTTATTTTGTTTCTTCAACCTAAACCCTAAATTTCTAATGGGGAGGAAATCTAAGAAATCTTGCCAAATTAAGGTACCATTCATCCCATATTTCAATTTTCATACCTCGCTTTTAACAAACGTTTCTTTCATTCATGGAATTATCTATTACAGTATAGCGAACCAGATATAATTCATGGAGCAACTACTGAATTGGGACATGTAATAAGAACAACATTTGGTGAGCGTAACGGTCAATCTGAACAGGTATGATGTTATGATTATATGGTCTGTTATGGAACTAATAATATCATAGATTCCAAAATGTTATATTTGCAGGGTGCTGCTGATGTGGTATGTAAATCCAGCTCAATTAACCACAATGAGTCATTGACTATTTAGAAATTAATTGGGTTTAATGGGTTTTTGTATGGTCATAAGCTCCACCGCAATGGATTGTTTTGTTAGGCTCTCCGTCGCCTGAGCTTATAGGTTTTTTTCAGTTATTGCGTCTCCATCGTAACTGAAATGTCTAATTAAAATTAAATGGAATAAGAATCGTGAATGAAATAAGAATTGTAACTGAAATGTCTTAAATGCTATGGTCATTTGTGTCTTAAATATTCAATTTACTTAGTATACAGAATTAAATTAAGGGCAATCAGGTTACAATAATTTTTCCTTACCATTTAATACTCCCTCCGTCCCTAAATAAAGTTCTCATTTCTCTTGGGCACAATATTTAAGGAGAAAGTTAGTGGTGGGGTTATTGGTAATAAATTTGATTAAAATATAAAGTTGATTTGGAGAGAGAAAGATTGTTAGTGGATAGTTAGTAGCGGGGTCCATGGTAATTATATTATTTTATTAAGTGGACCCCATCAACTTGTGAAATGGGAACTTTATTTAGGGACAAAAACTCAAGGTGAAATGGGAACTTTATTTAGGGACAGAGAGAGTACATTTTAAGTTACGGAACATGTATCGATTACAGACACATAGACCATATATGAGACTCGATCTGCCATTACAAAATACTGCTCAAATATATACTACTAAGAAATCCTAATTATCTTAAACAAACATCAATTTGATGGAAACAGTTGGTACACAGTGTCAATAAATATTTGTTGTGACGATTTGTGGGGATGTTCATGGTCAATTTCTTGATCTTGCTGAGCTTTTTTGGATTGGAGGAAATGTGTATGTTTGTGATTCTTTTCTATTTTTTATTATAATTAATTGTGGTAAAGTTGTTTATAAAGAAAATGGTGATCATTTATGGTCAGTTAAGCTCTAAGCCTCTAATTATATTATGTGTTCTTTTGTGATTTTTATTTAGTGCTCAGGTTCTGGATATTGTTTTAAGGGAACTACCTAATATTTTTTTTTTGACATATTTAAGGAAATACTAACTTATTATGTTTTTGGAATTATTTAGGTATTCTCCAGTTGGGAGGTCAGCCTATTCTCATGATTTGTTCGTTGACAAACACTTGGTGAAGGGTCGGAAAATAAGTTGTTACCATTCCAAATTATGACATATTATTCGAACTTTGATTCCGCTGCAGATAATTGAGGTATAATCCGTGAAAGGACTTTCATTTAAAACCTGCAATTAAAGTGTTATTATTAATTGAGGTACAATTCGATAGGTGGCAATTTTACCCATTTACTTATGAAAGGTATTATTTTTGGGCTGTGTTTTATTTTAAATAGATCAAATTAAGAAATCTACACAAAAAATTCAGGGAAAGTGTTTTGGGCCAATCCGGCCCGTTTTGATTTGCTACCCGACCTGCACATTTTGTCACCTATGTTCTCCATTGATGTACTTTGGTCAACTGTAGAACATCTTTCATGGTTATATGTTACATTTGGTTCGATTAATATTTCTGTAATTCATTTTTTGCAGGATGTAGAAAAGTAAAAAAATCGCAAACTATTTCTTCCCATTTTCACATTTCAGTTACAAAATCGCAACTATAAAAAAATCAAATGTCCATTTTCACATTTCAGTCACAAAATCGCAACTGTAGAAAATAAGCATTATGTAATTGCATTGAATCTCAAATCGGGTTATTAGGGGCAGTTTTAATGATCCATTAAAAAGTCTTGATAGTTGGAAACATGGAGATCCATGTGTATCCACTTGGACCGGGGTTTTGTGCTTTAATAAAACCCTAAATGACAGTTATCTTGATGTTCGAGATCTGTACGTACATGTGGCAATTTTGACCAAGGTACAATAAATTATGCAAAAATTTATAAAAAATGCAAATTAATCTTTAAGAGATTATTTCAAAGGTACAAAAGTTGGCACATGTGTAAGGTAATAGTTGTAATTGTAATTATGGACGCATACTTTATGATTGTACTGTTTCTGATCTTTTATAATGTTATATATATTATTTTTTTATAAAGGTATTTTAGAGGAAGCTAAAGATCTTTTATAGTGTTATATTTTTTTATAAAGGTATTTTAGAGGAAGCTAAAGATCGATATGAGATGGTTGCCTTTAAAGTAACTGATCTGGTAAGTTATTGCTTTCCTGAGTTCCAAGTTCAGATGCTACAGTACAATCATGATGTATGATTCTTAAAAATACTAATTTAGTGTTGAATTGCAGCAATTTTTCTAATTTTAGGATGATATAATAATAAAAGCTCTAATAAACAATAAACATAAATTGTAGTACTAATATTCACCGACCCGTTTTCGGATAATACCCATTTGACCCGTTTCGGTTAATACAGACTAAGTCGTTTAACCCATTTTTTGTGTTTCTATAAAAATATGAGTTCTGTTTTTTACGAAGTAATCCATTTTTGTTATAAAACCCATTTTTTGTTTTTAATTAGTGGTTTTTTCAGGATTAGGTTAATATAGGACTTGAGGACTGGTGGTTAGCTGGTGTGATACTATCTTCGAGCCTTACCTTTATATCATGCAGCACTAAAGCTATCCTCCATCTACCACTATATTTTAATATTTTATTATTTTTCAATTACTCCAGGAACAAATTATGCTTCTGGATTTGTTAGCCGTCAAATAATTAGTTTCTTACGACAACTCATACAAGGTGCAACAAAAATTGAATGTCAATCCCATTTACTTATTGGTTGGTTCGGGTAATGTTTATCTCAAACGGGTCAAATTGGTATACTAAAACGGGTCAAGGGATATATTTGTAATGCATATAACCTCTTATATCATTTTATTGAAAAAATTAGATTATAATCGAATTTTTTCGATTTTTGTAAAAATATTTGACACATCAAGTATTTGTAAATAAATCCAAGTTTTATTGACAACAATTGTTATGACCTTATCTATCCCGACCAAAAATCACATGTCTTGGTCCGAACCTGTCATTTTTCCACCCATGCTAATGAAGTTCAATTATTCTTTTGTATGATTATCTTAGATACATTACTTGGAACTTATGAAGATAAAACATTTAAGTCAGAATATAAGAAACCTACTTAAACTATGTCGACTATGTCTTGGAGTTGGAACTGAGTTAGAAAACAAAAACTTAAATTCATCTGTTTGAACATGTATATTTTCTAAATGTATAAAAGTATCAATAAATGATGTATTTAAAAGAAGTGAAAGATTATGAAAGTTTCGAAAATATTATGAAAATTTTTATGAGTCACCCGTGATTGTTATAGGCTTTTAGATATAAGCATGTGAAAATTTTATTTAAAAGACTTATAAATTTAAAATTTCTAAGCTCATTATGAATTAGCTTTCCCATATACAAGTAAATTAAATTATTTTGACCAAAACTAGCAATAAATGACGGTTTTTGCCATTTAAGGAGTTACCAGAAACAAAGCTTTGATTTCGATATCCGAAAGCTTCTCGTCGTCTCCATCTGCATCATCCTTGAGTGAAATCAACTTGCTCAAAAAGTCAGCGTGACCACATCTGTCTAATTTATGCTCTTCGAGGATCGTGTTAAGGAAGGAATCCAATCGCGCGTGGAGTTTCTTCATTCTTTTCGTCAGACCTTGCAGATCCAGCCAATCAACCGCCGGGATGAAATCACCGATGTTGAATTCTCCGGCCAACACCATCACCTCAACTATCATATCCCTGAACTCATCCGCCTTCCCGTCACCGCCTCCACTTCCGTCGCTGAATACTCTCCTGCCTAACATCACTCGCGACAATGCATTCGTGGCACACACGTAAAGTAGTTTACCCAAATTCACCGGTGACTGACCGGCACCGACCAACACGTGCGTGAGTATCGCCACCTCCTCCTGAAAATTAAATTATTTCCAAATCATTAAAGGAATTCGAATTTTCGAAATTAGGCGATTTTGTGATATTGTGATAGTGAAATTGCAAAATTAAACCTGCCGAACGTGACGGAAATCATCGAGCGCTTTTGCGGAAAACAGGTGAACGGAGCAAATCTTTCGAAGCATTCGCCACCGTGGACCATACGGTGCGAACACCAGATCCTGATAATTATACCCCATATGTTTCGCTCCGGAATTCGGCGGTCTGCTGGCGAAATTCACGTCATGCACCTTTAAAAACTGTGCAGCAACAGAAGCAGACGTCGCCACCACCACGCCAACGAAGCCTAGCCGGAGATGCATCAATGGGCCATATTTTGTCGCCATTGCCGCCAGCGTTTGATGAGGAATTGTGCCGAGGTGCGGTAGGTTTCCGACGATGGGCCATGGGATTGGGCCAGGTGGCAGGCGGTTAGAGTGACGGGTGCGCAGGTTAAGCAATACATAAAATACTAACCCAGTTATGCAGGTGCATAGGAGAAGGGCTAGAAAGGTCATTTTACATATGCTGGTTGTCGGTGTTAGAATTCCGTTCAAATGTAGTGCCGTTGTATACGAAATAATGAGAAATTGTATTTACACCATGTTAGAATTGAAAAGGTGAGAATTAAGAAAAAGATATGGAGACCTTATTTACAACCCGTCGTATAAACAAGTCGGTTGCATTTTTAGATTTATAATCCATTTATAACTAACTTGTTTAAATATTATATAAATCTTATGTGTTTTGTTTTTTTATTTTATATTATGATATCTAAATTGGTCAACATATTTGCAACCCATTTAGTAACCATGTTGGGTTAAAAATTTCTTAAAATACATCAACCTGTTTATGACTCGACATGTTTAATAACTAGATTGTATTGAAAATCTCAACCTGTTTGGCTAAACACGTTGGGTTTGGTTGAGATTTTTAATCCACGAACCTAAATAAGACAAATGATTCTCTATTGCATTTCTATATTAAAGTTTATGTGCTACCAAATAAAAGAGTCAAATTCCCATTTTTCAGACTAATTTTCTTTCTCTACAACTATATTTCTACAATTTCATTATCCGTACCAAAGCCACCTTATGTGAGATACGAACCCTGAAACAGAAATCCATGGCTTTGAACAATCCACCACCACTACTAAGGCAACATACGTAAGTTTATTAACTCACCCAACTAAGATATATTTTTAAAGAAATTCACTACATGATAAAATTGCTTATGTATAACTTTATCTCTCCATTAACTATTCAATTTAATTTAATATAATATTCACTATAAATTTTTAGCTTAAAAAATATAAAATTATAAATATATCACTTATTTTGAAACAAAAGAAATATGTTGATAAAGCAATCAATTAATTTGAAGACGTTGAATTAGTGGAAAAAGTTAGATTGTTTTGCATCATATTTTTTTACTTTTCAAAAAATCTATTCCTGTTATATGGACTCACAGGAGTGGCCAAGTTTAATTCGTAATATGTAGGAAGTTCCAGTTTAAGGTATTAAATACTCCAGTTAATTATCTATTATCTTTTACTTCTTATGTTCACACTTCACAATGTAAATACCATGTATCTTTAATTTTATATATTGGTGTCAATAGTTCAATACAACTTATAACCCTAAATGATATTTCCATAATCTCTAATATAGTATCGAAGGAATTCTGACTGGTCGCCTGAGGCAGACGAAAAATTCCGGCAAGTCAACTGAGGTAGATGAAAATTTCCAGCCAAAATAGGATTTCGGGAAAAAGTAGCTTGATATCATGTAGACGACATTTAAAAACCTTGCAGTGAGGTGGTTGAGAGTGTCGGAAATGTCCAATCGTAGCACCGACGATTCTAATAAGTTGGTGGTGGTAGAACATGAGTCCATAAAAACATGAAGGTGTTATAAATGAGGTCAGAAATTGAGATAATACGGGTCCAAATCGGACAAGACATGGTTGAGTTAATCTGTGGTGAAAGGTTTTGGTGAAACAGAGGAGATAAGGGATCATAAAATGGTTAATCAGAAGGGGATATTATTAAACGATATCGAGATAATGTTAGATCAAAATTAGGAGCAGCAATTCCGGACACGACTCGAATCCGACATAAAAATAATTAGATTTTGGTTGAGCTTAAATGAGTCTGAATAAAAAACATGTCGACGTGTCCAACCCGTTTATAAATGGGGTCAACTCGGGTTGGCTTATGTATATACGAGTCGACCCGCCAACCCGTTTAGTTATAAATTTTTTTTAAGAAAATGTAAATTTTATAAAATCCCCTAAATCCCACCTAAAACATCTACAAATGTTTGATTGACCTTTCAATTCCTCACAACTAGTCCGGACCCGCTAACTCATTTGACCCGTCAACATGTTAAGTTATATGAGTTAGATGGGTCGTGTCTGTGTTATCATGGTGTCCGGGTCATGGATTTGGGTTAATTGATCTCAACCTGCTAACTCGAACCCACTTAAACAAACCTGAGTGATTGCCACCCCTAAATTCAAAATGGAATCAATCAATTTCCAAACCGGTGTGGGGCACAATGATCGAATGGTGTCAAGTTATCCTAACGAACATTTGGAGTATTTAAAATGGTTCTGTTTTTTCTTTTTTTGAACGCCACCTAATGTACTCATGTTGTCATGATGAGATTTGAACTCATGACCTACCTTACTCCTTTCACCATAATCACTAGGCTACAAGCCTTGGATAATTAAAATAGGTGTGTACGTATGTTAAATGGATTGAATAAAAGTGGTACACTTGAAACATGATTTTCAACCTCATGCTTATGGTACTTGTCGGTTGAAACAAATGAGTGTTACCAAAGTGACAATTGTTGGCACTAACCCTTCTTTGCATCGTCGGTTTGCTTGGTCTTGTGTCTTCTCGCTAGTTAATTAAAATAAGTGACAAGGAGAGAGAAAAGTGAGTGTATTTGATACTTGTATATTCTGCAACATGTTTTGTGATTCGACAAGTGTTAAAAGTAAGTAAGGAGATAATGTTGGCAGAAGTTTATTAGTTTAGAAGTTATGATTTAGCAAAACTTACAAAAATAAGACAACAGTTTGAGAAGAGTTGGTTGAAGGATTTAAATACTCATAAAATTGATCGGTGTGGGTGGGTCTAAAATATATTGATGACTAGCTGTACATAATGGGGGATTGGGGGCTGTAGAGCCCACGAAGATTATTGTTACCTTTAAATGAAAACGTTACTAATAAGTATGTTATTTTTTAGCAATCTAAATGAAAACTTTATTTTATTTAAAGTGCTTTCATCCAATAAACAACTAGTAAGAAGGTAAAAATTATATAAAAGGGTTTTTTAGCTAATATAACCAACTAAGTCTAAAGTTATTTTTACGATTACATATCCAAATAAAAATACTTTCTTAAATTAAATCAATAACTGAATCTCTTCGCATCTCCTTATATTTGAAGATATATATATTTCAATACTTCCAAAGTACCCAAATCGTAGTAAGACAAATGACATAATTATTTTCTTTTCTTTTTTCATTCCACACATTCGAATCAATCATCTCCAAAATATCCCCTACGGATTCCACACTTGGAAATGGAAACCAACGAAAAACAGCTCTTCATGTACAATGTGCAACCTGACTACCTCTAAATACATGATATGTATCTTCAATATCATTATCACATATCGCACACATTACTTCTCCAACATGAATCCCTCTTGATATTAAATTTATACGTGTTGGAATACGGTTTAAAGCAACCCTCCAACACATAATGTTCACCTTCCTAGGGACCAAACATTCCATCTAGTTTTCTTTATATGACTTAGGAGAATCAAATTGTCTATCCCATAGCATATAGCTCAAATTAGGGGTGTGCATGGGGCGGTTTTAGGATCAAACCGAACCGAATCCGCTAATTCGGTTTTAGGATTTTCAAACCCAATGGTTTCGGTTTCTAACGGTTTCGGTTTTAACGGTTTTTAGCCTTTAACGGTTCGGTTTCGGTTTTAAAACCGAATCCACCTCGTCTTAAACATAGATACATAATTTCATGCACTAATCTTTATTTTTTCAAAATTAGATACAAATTTTAGTAATAATATTTAACTTACATCATTAAGTTTAATGTCTAATAACATATTTCAACAATGAATACCAGTTTCAGCCCAAAATTCAAACTATAAACGTATTTTGTAGCATATAATAACGATATAAGCATTAATGAACCATTAAAGATGGACTTTCAAATACTCAAATAGGTCGACTTCTATTTAATAAATATAAAATTAAAAAAATAGATATAATATATTAAATATTAGTGGGGCGGTTTCTTAATGGGGGCGGTTTTTGGTTAAAACCGAAACCGAACCGAATCCATCGGTTTTTTCAAAATCTAAAACCAAACCGTCGGTTTTGAAATGGTTTTGGTTTTATCGGTTTGGTTTTGACGATTTTAACGGATTGCTTTTGATTATTCGGTTTTTATGCTCACCCCTAGCTCAAATCATCCCTTTTGTAGGTAAATGGCCTCTAGCAGGATCCTTGATTCAGTATTGTCCGATACAATGAGTTTACACAAAAACTTTTTGCATTTCTATTATTTTAAAAAAAATGTTTTTATACAAACGTGAAAGAAGAAAAACACACTAGCCGCTATAGCTATTGCATAACCAAGCGTTTACTTGGTTATATATTTCTCAACGGGTCATTTGAGTAAACTTAGCTCAAGTGAAAATTGACCAAACGGGTGAAAGTCGCCCCCATAGTAACAAATTATATAATGTATAAAACATCAAAATCCATGTTATTAAACATTAACCAGATTGTTATTCCAATAGCACATTTTTTACAATGACATTTAGTACAATTTTATATTTAAAGGATATTCTCATTATAAGTGCTCCTCGGGGTGGTTGAGTTTATGCTCGTGATTTACACGACCTAGCTATTGTCGTGACCTTTTTCGAACATTCCACTGGTCGATCATCCGGTAAATATTTAGTAGGGAGGGATTGAACTTGTAACTTCTAGAAATCATTAAGGAGCTTTTACCATTAGGCAATTAACAGATGTTTGATATTTAATACATCAATTGTTTATTTTTATTTAGTCCGTACAGCGTAGCTAAAATTGTTTGTCACTAAAACAGGTCGACATGATTTTGTCACAAAACCCTAGGAAATCTATCCCAAAACTGTCGCAAAATAATCGTCCGTCACAAACGCAAGATCTGTTTAGCCCCTTCCTGTAGCAGTGTGTCTATTAAGTATGCCCAATGAACTATTAGCATATAATAAAACTTCAATTCAATTATGTTTGTAGCCTTGAACGACAATTCAATCATTCCCCGTTAGTTCTCATTACTTTATTCAAAAGTTAAGTAGTTTTAAATAAGAATTAGGCTTGAAACAACTCGTGTGTGTAATAAAATTTAGTATATTTGATATTTTTGTCTAGTGTGCTTTTATTGTAAGTCATTAGGCATGATTTATAAATTACTACATATATATATTAGATGCTGTATATGCTAGTTGCTTTTCTTATAATAAACGCAAATAATTTTCAAGAGGAATGGCAAAAAAATTCGTTCATGCTATCGAGTGGGCATAGGTATGTGCTTAAGGATGACGCATTTAATTCACTTCACTTAGGTGGTGTTTGTTTATGACTTAACCGACTTAATAGATAAATTACTTAATATAGAAAGTCATAGTTAGTCCGTTTGTTTATGACTTTATCCATAAAATATGACTTAACCGAACAAGTCATGGAAGTGATGTCCTCCCCATTAAGTCACAACTTTTATTTTTATTTTTATATTTATCAAATTTATATTAACATAATTATAATTTTTATATATATGTCGTTGAAAAAATTATTTAATTTTTAATATTATATTTATTAAAATAAAATTTTGTTTCATATTTCAACTTTATTAATTTTTTTAAATAAATAATTCGTATGTTTGTATTTTTATTATTTAAAATTTCAATTCAAAAATATATTTGAACACATTATTAAAAATAATGAGGTATAAGAAAGAAAAAAAAAAGTAAAATTTTATTATTCAGACTATTCATTCAGCACAATAAACAAACAATAACACTAATTTATCTAGACAGACACGATTTATCCAGACAAACGCTTTACCCATACAGAACTTAATTAGTAAAAAAAACAAACAAGCCCAATGTGGCATGTCTTATCTGCCATGTATTATCTATATAATACAAATGTGATAAAAAATTTACTGTTCACTTGATCTCCATTAGTTGAAAAAATAATTAATTCAAAAAAAGAAAATATTTCAAACTTTGCAATAGTTGCCACGTCCAGCTATTCTCAAAAGAATGGGCCATAGGGTTATAAAAAGTTTTCAAAAACCACCCCAATAAATATTCATTAAATATTCATTTTCCCCCCAACTAATTGCATATAATTTTGGAAATGCATCAAGGTGTTTTATCAAAGTCAGTATATTACCCTCATTTGTTTTTTCTTAACATTTGGTTACTAAAAATTAGTCGGATCAGTTTTTTCCACATATTGTTCATAAATGTATTATGTTGTCATTTATGAGGTACATAAGTTACTGAAAGTAATATAATTTGGGTAAAAAGCATTTTGTGATTTAAAATGTCATAATAACATGTGATTAATCATCAAATAAATACTTTGATGTTTGTATCATATAAAACTACCTAAATGAATAATAGAGTTTATCACAAGCTATAGAGTTTAATTAAGAAACTTTAAGCAATATGAAATGTATTATTTATTAAGATTAGTAATGATATAACTAATCTCCAATTAGTTAATAAAAACATAAAATAGTTTCAGCATATTGAAAAAAAAAACAATTATATAAGTTTTCTTTAATAGGAAAATTAAAATAACCTTGAAATTGGAAATGATGGTTTTTCAAAACTGAAACAAAACCGATTACATGTTTTTTGTTTTGGTTCGGTTGGTTTTCGGTTCGGTTCAGTCTTTTCGGTTCAAATGTTCACCTCTACTTTCAAAATATCCAATATTTTTTATTTTAATTAATATCATAGTTTATTTTATATAAGTTTTATAATTAGATAAATAAAAATTAAGATTTTAAAATACCGCTACGAAGCGCGGCTGGTATTTTGCTTGTTATTAATTCAAGCGTCCACCTAAAATGAAAGAGGATTATTTTAGTTTAAAAAGAAAAACAGATTCTCCATTTAATTGGGAGTCTGGATGATATTAATATATGAGAAATGGCATTGATGCCTAATTTATGTGTTTATTTATCATAAGATAAAGAGAATATGTATAACTCATTAATTCTATCCACTCATATTCTTCTCAGTTATCTTGATCATATGAGTATACATAAAAGTATGCACAAATAATAGAATACCATTTCTCAAAATGATATTCTACCTCTAAATATTGCACCAATCATGCCATCTGGAAACAATTTATTTTTGGGTAGGTCACATACAAACTCATATCATATTTACCCAAGGGTTTGTAGTCTAGTGGTATTAGAGATTGATGTAAGGTGTTGCCCATGACCTATTGGTCATGGGTTCAAGTCTCGTCGTGGACATAAAAATGAGTAGATTAGGTGCCATTCAAAAAAAAAAAAAAAAAAAAAAAAAAAAACTCATATCCGTACAAAATGGGAGGTGAAATTGTACATATAAACTACTCCATACACCACCACAATCATTGTTTTACTATATTAGTATAGTTCGCTTTAAATGTTACGTAGTTTGATGTATGAAGTACTTTATGTAGTGTGCAATACAAAATAACCTGTTCATAAAAGCATTTCCATATTTCATTGACTTGCTGTACAAAATAAGATGACTAAACAAGTGAGAACAATCAAATAAAATAGGTAAGTAGAGAACAAATACTTGATAGGATGCTAAAAATTCAGAGAACTGCTATGTAATTTGATATGTAAATGTTTAGTAAAATACCATGACAGACTTTCTAGTTACTACAATTACTGTCAACCATGTGTGGTCTTTCCTGATTGTTCTCATGAGTTTGTAGTGTTGTGAAGAATCCAAATCTGCATTTTCTGTAATCTGTCAATAGTGATCCAAATACTCGTACACAAAACAACACAATGCAGTTTATGTTAAATCATGTTTCACAATCTTAAAAACCAATTTATTCAACATCTAAGCATAAATTTATTCAAAGGATGAAGAAAATACTTACCAATTTGCATATCTTGTGCTGACGTGTCATAATTTTTGTTAATCTTCATCACTATCATAAACAAGTGCCTTTCGACGATGAGATGTTGCAGCCTTTCTTGGGGGAGAATCTTCCTCTGATTCTATCTCCTGCCGTCTTAGATTACCTCCTGAACCCTTATGCTTCATTTCCTAAACACATTTTATTTAAATTCAAAATTAAATAACAAAATAATGAATTCAAAGAATATAGTGATAAAATAAAAATATAAAGGCTTACTGTTTCTTCTTCTGATGCTTCATCAGCCAAGGCCTCCTCATATTGTTCTTCATCATCATAACGGTCTGCCACCTCAGCGCGCCTACGTGGCGGAGACCTCTCCTCTTCACCCTCGGTTTCATACTCAGATTCTTCTCTCTCACTTTCATAGTCATCAACTGGTCGTCTAGATGATTTCATGGAATGTAAGGATGATTTGCCTCTAGGAGTATCTTTGTGCCCTTGAGACTAATTAAAGAAAAAGAAAAATATATATTTACATATAAAAATGTGAAATTTAATTACTTGAGGTACAAGTTATAATGTTATATTACCTTCTTTGCGTTCATTATGCGCTTTTCGGCTCGAGCTTCCATTTCTAGGTCTTCCTCAAAGCGGCGCCGAGTAGCAGACCGCCGATCATCGTAATAATCTTGTTCATCATCCTGATCATCATTTAATAATAATAATAATAATAATAATATTTAATAAATATATTAAAGTTTTCATTAAGGTTGTAATATTTTAAATAAATAAAAAAATAAATAAAAGTTATACCTCATCAAGTGCATCCTCCAAGAAACCAGGTGACAGCTGGCGCTCCCTACGCACAGTTTGTGTATACTTGCGGTTCACCTTTTCCTTTTTCTTACTCAAAAGTTCATTAGCCCTAATTGATTGACTTTCAGCCTACAAAACAGATAACTATAAATAATTAACAGAAATTCTTAACCTTGTATTTTTAGAAAATTATTACACTTTGAATAATCTAATCTGACCTTTTCTTTTTGCTCCTTCTCTCTCTCGGGATCAATGTCAGTGACAGTTTTTTTGACCCTAAATACCTTTTTATGTCGTGAGTCAACAAGTGCAGTCAGTAGTCTATGAGAATTAGAAGTCAAAGATGAGGGCATAAATCTCATCTTTTTTAAAACTCTGCCCTGTGACTGGAGTATTCCCTGCATTTTTGTCATGAATGTAAAATTAAAGGCATTAAATTAAATAAATAAAACAAAATTTTTAATTTTGATATTATCTTGTTTACAAACCTTTTCATGTCGAAGAAAAAGATGAGCTTGATCATGTTGTGCATCCTGTACTGAAATATCAAGAACTTCATTCCCAATAAGCAACTGTAAGCTGCCATCTGACCATCTCACAAACCGTGCATTGCTTTCATACTACACAAAAGATCATTCAAAATTAAAAAAAAAAAAAACAATCTAATTACTGAAAGATGTGAAAAACATGTACTTACTGTTGTTGTTCCATCAGGATTTCTAACAGCTCTGTAACGAACGATATTATTTTCCAGACGAATTCGTTTGGTATGTCCAGATTCATCAGCAACGAATGCATCCTCTTCAACAAATGTTTTAGGATCAAATGGTTTAGGATCAATACCCATGATGTTAGACACTTTAATCATATTCATCTGCAAAAGAAGCTGATTTTAGTTCCTAATTAAGTGCAAGATACATCATGTATTTTGACTATGCAAGACTTAGATTTAATGATTTATGACTAATTATAAATTTAGAGGCAGCAATTAGGTGGCCCACGTGGGTTGGGCCAGGTCATTTTTGTTTTGGTTGAAATGGCCTGCGTCAGGTTGACCCAGAACACTTTTTGTCCAAAAAATTTAGATTTTAATAAATAATTATTGTGTCAAATATTATTACGAAAAATGTTTATTGTTTCGGTAATAATCTAATTTCTAGAATTATTGTGCATTAAAAATAGAGGGAAAATGTCATAAGATAGCAATATACTTTAAGAGGTGACCCATTTTGATAATTACAACCTTTTAGGTCCATTTTGGTAATTACAACTAGGGGTGGCAATTCAGGTCGGGTTGGCGGGTCAGAAACGTTCAACCTGAAACCGATCTGTTTATACAAACGAGTCCGATATCTCAACCCTAACCTGTTTACCCTCAATCTGAACCTGACCCATATGACCCATTTAATTAAATGGGTTAATCAGATTACCAGGTCAAGCGGGTTAAACGGGTCAAACAAGTTGTTATTCCACAAATTCATAACAAAATACCAACACACCAAAATTACTAAGTAGCCTTTTTAGTTTTATCTAACTATTAGTTACATTTGAACTAATAAACTATAAACTAAGTATATATATATTTTTTTAAATATATTTTAATAATTAAACAGGTTGGCGGGTCAACCCATTTAAATTATCATCGACCCGAACCTATCTCGTTTAATAAACGGGTCAATTGAGTCAACCCAAGACTGACCTAAAAAAAATTTACCTCAACCCAAACCTATTTATTTTCGTACCGGTTTCCTGTCGGGTTTCCGATCGAGTCAGAAATTGTCACCCCTAATTACAAGTCTTTTACTTGTCTGCTCTGTAATCATAGTGTTAAAAAATGAAGTAAAAAACAATAAAACCAAATTTACCAAAGAAAATATATTTCTTTACTTACCAGATCCGGACAACAAAAACTTTAATTCCCAAAGTAAGCTCGCCCAAAACTTGAAATTACCAAAACGAAACTGAAAGAGTTATAATTACCAAAGACCACCCCGTGAAGTATATTGCTGTTTTATGACATTTGCCAAAAAAAGAAGAAAAAAAAAACTTTGGGCAACTTTCAAGTTTCAACCCGTTTGACCTATCTCCTTTTGAGCTAATTTTCTTTTCAACCCACTCATAAGTAAATGGGTCAAAACTGCCAGTTCTATATAAAATGAACATGACTCATGAGAGGTGTTACTACAATTACAGCAGCAAATTATGTTCTTATTATCTCCTAGAACTTAGCCAATGTCATTATGCATTGCAATAACAAGCTATATCTCTGCATAAAACAATGTAAAAATATAAAATTTTGAGGGTAAACCTTTTCAGGATGTGAGGGAGGAGGTCGCAAGGGTATTCCTAATTCCAAAGGGGGTCCCACTGGTTTCTCCTTTGCTTTTATTACATTATCTTCTTCAGAATCATAACGACCCTCTTCATCAGCTAACATGTCTTCTGGCCTTAAATCCTTCTCATAACCTTCATCTTCCATAGGAGATCTCTATAGAAAGAAAAAAAATGTTAAAACTGTTATAAAATTAAATATAAATATTTTTATTTTTAATAATAAATACAAACATTTGCATCGTCTTCGCGATTATTCTGAACAGTTTCATATTCAGGTGGTTCTTCATCATCTGATTCCCCAAATACATCACGAAGCTCAGGTGCTGTCTCTGATACATGAGCTTCATCTTTTTCTTCTTCAGGTGATCTACTGCAAAAGCCATAATAATTATTATTACTATGTGTTATTAAAAAAAATTAGTATATTTACAGATAAGAAGGATACCTTTGATCTCTGACTTGGTCAATTTCTTCATCTGCATTATCCATATAATGATTATTTTCGAAAGATCTTTCTGATTCACTTTCAACCACTTCTCGTCTTTTGCTTGTTTGACCAATTTGATCACTTTCTGAATCTTTTCCTTCACTTTCTTCTATTTCATCTTTTTGATCTCCAATATCTACTTCTTGTGAGCTTTGATCTCTTTCACCTTCACTTTCTATGTGTTCTTGATCCATTTCTTGTACTTCAACATCAGATTCATTATCAATTTCAGGTTCCCCTTGACCTTCTACCACTTCTTCTTCACCTTCACTTTTGACACCATTGTCAACTTCCTCCTAAGAATTCAAGTTTTTTCAATTTAGTAAAAAAAATGATTTAAATTTGGTAACAGAATCAGATATATAAGATTGTTTAATCATGTGAGTAGATATATTTGGTACCTACACTTTCACATGCAACTATAAACACGATACTCATGCAGAAAACAACAAAATTTTGATAAGAGAAGAAAATAAACAACCAAGCATCCATCTTTACAGCTGGATGATGATTCTTGACAATGAGATTTATCATTTATGTGTGTACATCTAATCTCTTGAAATTAGTTTTATAAGTATAAAAAAGAATTCTCTCTATATCAAAGACCAAGTATAGTTCTAAGGGAAAATGGCATAAAATAGTTCTATACTTTGAGTGGTGCTACATTTCTGTGATTATAACTTTTTAAGGTCCATTTTGGTAATTACGAGCTTTTGAGCTTGCCTACTTTCGTAATTGTAGAGGTAAAAACCTTAAAACAAAATAACATATAGAGGCAAAAAAATCAAAAATAAAAACTTCTTTTAGTTACCAATTTACCATTTAGGGGTGAAAAAACCTCATTTACCAAAGTAGCATTGTTATAAGAATTGGCTTATGCGCTTATTCATTTTTATCTAATTATAATCTACCAAAATTAGCACATAGTTAGTTTTAATTGTACACGATGTAGAATGACCATATTCCTACTCCAACAATATATTTATGTTGGCATTCTAGCAGACAGCATCATAACTAATAAGATTGCAGAAATTAAGTACCAGTGTATTCTCAGAAACTCAATTATTAGCCTTCAAAATCAAAATTAATCATACTACTTGATCTCATATAATAATTATTGTATTCCTTCAGTAATCAAAACTAGATGCAAACTTTTCCATCACATGTTATCTGTAATTAATCACATTAATTGGTTAGTTGTAAGGACCAAAGCGATGACAAATTCTAACCCTAAATTTTCTAATGCAACCAACCACCAAGTCCAATCGAATCAAAACCCCAACATTAAGCTTCTCCAACAACAATGCACGAATTGCAGACAATTAGACCTAATTAATTAAAATTTTAAAATATTAAACTAAATTACGATACGATGCTACAAAAATTCGAACTGCTTTCCAGGTCAAAATTGAAACACAAAAATAACAACACAAATATTAGTGCGTATGTGTGTGATTGCGTGGGATAAATTGAGAGGAATCATACGGATGCATAATCGGGTTGTCGATTTGATTCGTGCTCCGAATCAACCTCTTCTTCTTCCGATTGATCACCGAACAAATTCTGCATCATCTGATGCCTATTCTCATCGCCCGCCATTCTTGTCTCTTTCTCTGAATCGCCGGTGAATATTTCGGAAGAATAAACTCGACTGTGACCTCCTGCCGATGAAGAAACCTGATACGCTTATATATACCGCAGACTCAATAGCGTTACGGCTGTCACGTGACACATTATAGAATTTTATTTTATAATTTTATCAAATTATGAGCCCTGAAAATTAATAAGTTATCCTAATTTTGATAAACCTAAGTTTTATATAATAAGGGGTGATTTTTACATTATATTTTTTGACATATGTATCATAATGATTGCTTTACATATATGTACAGTTTACAAAAATATTTATATAATGTGATAAGGGAATCAAAAAGTATGGTGCAAAAATTAATTCTCTTGTACTCCTATAATATTAAAATGATTCCTTATATGTACTGAAAATTTTTATCTTAGTTATAGGGCTTGTAGCCGGCGATTCGTGCGGGGTTCAAGTTTGCGTATTCACGAATTTATAGATCCTAACTCTTACATGATTCGTTTCATTTGCTCATGTCAACAAATCCACTCCTAACTTATACATGTTTATTGAATAGATTGGTTATTTCATAAGTATCATTTAATATCATAACTATTGATTATATTCTCTAACTTAGTTGTGCCTCAAAGGTCCTTCTTGTCATGTTATCTAACTCGGCTGTAACTCAAGTTTGAGTTTTTTTTTTTTTTTTTTGGAATGTTGATTTTGTTTATTTTGTTGTAAGTTCTATTGGTTTTGGTTTCGTGTTTGTATTGTTGTCTGGTTGTTTTCGGATGGTCAGTTGATGATAGTCTTTTGCTTTTGATGGTGCGCTAGCCTTTGTCTGCATCTTGTAGGCTTTGAATGTTGTGAATTTGTGGGATTGCCCCTTTGGTTTAATTTTATGTAGCGTTTCAAAAAAAATCACAACTACAGTTTAAAACAAAAATACACCCGATAAATATTTAAAGTGAGCGTCTAAATATTTTAAGTACATATAATTATATTAAGTTACTAGATTATACCTTGAGAAAATTCACGGGTTATCATAATTTTGTTGAACTTATACAATAGAAATATGATTCGTTATTTGTATGATCATTACATATAGGATAAGAAATTATATAATGTTTCTATAAAGTGAATTAATAAAATTAAATTGTTACTTATGATATAAACTTGAAGATATAATTACAGAATAATAAACTAATTAATAAGCATATCATATAGTATAGTAGTAAATAAAATAAATTAAAATCTTAAATAAACTATTGCTAAATAATGGTAACCTTGATAGTCGTATAATATTTATCTTCAATAATAAAGATTAAAAAGTTTATCTTAAATGTATCCCGTCTTAAAATTATTGTCCACATTTGAATATCACACGGTTTAAGAAAAATGCATTTATAAGACTGTGCAACCAATAGATTTTTATCTTTACCACCTAAGTGTTTTTTGATTGGTTGAATTTTCAAGTGAACATTCATTTTGGAACATTTATAAAAAGAAACATGAACAATAAAAATGGGACGGAGGGAGTGTTTATCTTGAATGATCGTGTGTGGCAATTTAAGGTGATGTGTACTGATTTCCTTGGTGGATGATTTATGATGTTGCAAATATGACGTGAAATGTTTTCTTTTATTAAAGAAGAGAAGAAATGGAGATAGAGATAGAGAAGAGAAGAGATGAAGATAGAGATAAGGAATAATACTACTACTTCCTCCGTATCACAATAAGTGATACATTTGGAGTTTCACAATTTTTGAGGAAAAAAATTAAAGTAAGGTTAAAATTTATTAAAGTAGATAGTTAGTGAAGGTTGGGTCCCACTTTATTTAAATAAAGTGATATTAATGAGTTTTAAAAGTAAAAGTAAGGGTATAAGAGTATTTCACTTTATTAAAGTAGATAGTTAGTGGAGGAGAGGTCCCATTTTTTTACCAAATAAGGTAACTTTTGAAGTGTATCACTTATTATAACACACTCATAGATAGATAGTGTATCACTTATTGTGATACGGATAAAGTATATGATATTAATATCACATGTCATATGTAATGTAGCTCTCATTTTTTAGACCACAATTATTTTTTTGTAATACTTCGTATATATTTTACAACGCTTATGCAGTAAAATGATATTTACTTATGTTAAAATTTGCATATTTCATAATTGGAAGAGTAAATTACACAGAAGGTCTCTGTGGTTTGCCACTTATTACAACCATAGTCCCTGAACTTCGTTTATTACATTGGACATCCCTGGTGTATACAATTTGTTATACCCATGGTCCCTACTGCCCTTAACTTTTTCTAAATGACGAAAATACCCTTTTGGTCTTTTTACTAAAGCGAAGATAAGGGACCATGAATGTAATAAGTGATAAACCACAGGGACCATCCGTGAAATTTACTCTATTAATTGATATTTTTTTCTTTTCACTCTTTAATTCATATTATTCCGCCACATTCAAACTCGTCACTCACTCATATCTCTTTGAATTCAAACCTCAATCAATAACCATTATCGCCGCGTCATCAAACCCCCTGAAAAGTCGATCTATCACCAACCCCTGCCTCCGGTTGCCTTCTCTAGTTGTTCTGGCGCCGATGACGTTCTATCGACCTGATTGTGCAAAAACACAAACTCCTATGGTGACGTGCATCAATTATCTGAATCACCGCGTGTGCAAACCACCAACTCCTTTGGCAATGTGCATCAATTGTCTGAAATTCTGGTCGATAGAAGGTCATCGATAACGGCACAATTGGAGAAGGCAACCGGAGGCAGGGGTTGATGATGGATCGACTTTTCAGGAAGTTTGATGGCGCGAAGATAATGGCTATTGACTGATATTTGAATTCAAAGAGATATAGGTGGGTGGTGAGTCTGAATGTGGCGAAACTACGAAAGAACATGAATTAAAGTGAGAAAAAATTCAATTAATAAAGTAATTTTCATAGATGGTCCCTATGGTTTATCACTTATTACATTCACAGTCTATTATATTCGCTTTATTACAAAAGACCAAAAGGGTATTTTCGTCATTTAAAAAAAAGTTAAGAGAGGTAGGGACCATGGGTGTAACAAATTGTATACACCAGGGATGTCCAGTGTAATAAATGAAGTTCAGGGACTATAACTGTAATAAGTGGCAAACTACATGGACCTTGCATGTAATTTACTCTAATTGGAAGGTCAATCAACATTAGGCAAAATAAAATAAAATTATGCAATGGCTTTAGTTCAACAATACGACAGAAAGCGGACAAGACATGCGATACAAAGTAACCAAAATTGTTTGGTCAAACTTCACAAGAACGCTCAGGTGTTATTGCAATGGGAGATTATTTATTTACCACATAAATTACTTTCTCAATCACAACATATGCTTTAGTATGCTTGTACTGGCTATTTTAATTTTTGTAAATTATGGTGAGTGAAATAAGTTATGTGGTACATAAATCATCTTCCTATTGCAATAGTGTTTCACGCCAAAGTTAAACAATCTCAGGGAACTCTTTAAAGAATCACATTTTCGGTGTGGTTAGGACATATTATTATGTCATTGAGTTTCAAAAGTGCGTTCTGTTGCATGCACTTTTTCTCACAATAATGAGATCGAATTATCTAATTTAACTATTACTGTAGTAATTAGAAATGTGACCTACCAAAACATAATAATCCATCTAATTTTCCTCTTTACTTATACACAAAAATACATAAAAAGTTTTACGTTCATGGAGATTGTGATATCTGGTTACATTTGATGTAGGCTTGCTTTTATCTATGTTCACTTTATTAGTAATTTTTCAAAATTACCAATGGACATTGGACAATATTAGGAAATGAAGTTTTAATTAATTGGAAAATATGGATGATTTGTAGTCGTGGCTTTTGTTGATTCCTCTCATGTTTTGCTATGACTCATATATATTATTATAGCATCTCCAATGGTAGCTTTTTCAATAGCTTATTACTATTATAATAAGTCTTTCAATGACTTTTTACCATTGGAATAATAGGGTTTTTTAAAAGCTTATTGGAAGGACTTTTTTTCTACTAAAGCTTTTAATCTACTTTCAATGTTTGTATTTTTTTAGTCCCCATACTTAATAACTTTTCATTTAAACCTTACATATATTATATATAATTTTTAATGTCAATTATTATAATATTTTTGCTCGGTAGTGTCGGACTTTATTTGATGTCTATGTTTAGATTGCCAGAGTCAGTTTGTTCAAAGATGGAACAAATGTGTGCACGTTTTTTTTGGGGCAGTCAAGAGCAGGAAAAGAAACTTCATTGGGTTTCATGGAAGAATGTTATGGCCGCGAAAGAAAACGGGGGTTTAGGTGTTGCAAGTCTAAAGGCGTTAAATTTAGCACTGTTATTAAAGTGGAGGTGGCGTTTTTATTCGGAATCAAACGCACTTTGGATTCGGGTCATAAAAGCTATTTATGGAGAGGATGGTGGTGTTATGTATAGGAATTCAAATCATGTTTAAAAGGTACCTGGTCTCGTATTATAGGTACTATGAATTTTTTTTACATGATAAAAATATTATTAGTTATAGTGCTATAAAGTATGAGTTAGTTAGCGGGAACAAGTTAAAGTTTTGGTTAGATACTTGGGTGGGGCCGATTCCATTATGTGATGTGTATAATCGTTTATATCGCTTGGATGTGGAAAATAATTGTTTGGTTAAAGATGTAACGACCCGAAATTTGTATATAAATAAATTATTTAAAAATATGATAAATAAGGATAAATCGTTTAAGGAACGTGAAAATTGGTTTCGTGTCATTTGGACACCGTATGAGAAAGTTATGAACGAAACTAGATCAAAACATGGAACAAAAACTGCAGCCCTGCTGCATTGAAGGGTTCACGTTCGCGAACATGAGGCAGAGAGTTGGGAATTCTGAGATCGAAGTTCGTGGCTGGTTCACGATCGGGAATTGTTCACGACGCGCGTAATTCGCGGCGCGAACTTCATGTTCGCGGCGCGAACTCTCCCGACCAGGCATTAAATTCGGGATTTCAGCCATAAATGCCATATTGAAACCCTAGTTTTCTCTCTTGGCGATTTTTGAGTGCAAGGGCTGTTCTTGGGTGATTTCTTCGTCAAAGCTTGGTAGATTTCACTCCTAGTTGAAGATTAAAGGTATATCTTCACTCTTTCATCTTTGTAGCTCAATATCTATGGATCTTGAAGCTAGGGTTTGAAATCCTAATTCTTGGGTTGGTGATTTATGGTGAAATAAATGATGTATACACTTAATATATGGTATATTAATAAAGGAATCAAGTGTATAGTTAAGATTTGTAAGAATCTTAAGAGTTGGTTAAACCTAGGGTTTGGTAAATCACCATAGTTGGGGGAAATGTGTTAGTAAGTGTTATCTAGAGATAGATAGACACATTATTAGTAGAATGTGATGTTGGACAACTTGTGATTGTTATATTAGGCTTTTGGTGAAGTCTTGGAAGGTTGATTGATTGTGAAGCAAGAGATTGGGTGTCAAGAACACAGTTGGAGCATCATATTGCTAAGGTGAGTACGTGTGGACTTCACTGAGTACATAGCCTTTGAATTACTTTCTTACTTGTGTTATAGTCTATTTGCTTATGTGTGTAGACTTATAGTATGTTGAGTTAGTGATAGATATTATTGATAATATTGGACTAACTTGTTTGATGATGATGTGATAGCTGAGGGCTAGATAGGCATAACCATTGAGTTATGATATGATTGAGATGATGTGATGATGCGGGGGACCCCCGGTCATGAGGTGTGGTGTGAGGGGCAGTTGGGTGGATTCCCACCGACTCAACCACGTTAGTAGTCTTGCTAACTGGACGTATTCCGGCGAGTAAGGCAGGTATCGGTAGATTGGGCGAATCCCTCTTGCCGGTATCTTGAAGCTTATTAATGGCGATGGATTTCGGTTAATAAGCTAATGTGTAACTTATTAATGGCGATGGATTTCGGTTAATAAGTTAAGTTGTTCTAGTTGGTGCGGTGGATTCCGGTAGCTAGATATGATTGTTAAGGATCAAGATCGATAGGTCACAATAGGGTGACTAGACTGGGTAGACGTGTTTGTTTATATAATTATGTTTATATAATTTGTTGTCTGTTATCCCTGGGTCTAAAACTCATGTATCTCACGAGACTTTCTTGTCTCACGTACTCCTTGTTTGTTTGCTATGTACTCAGGTTCGGGATCGAAGGTTTAGGTACGCATGGATAGAGATGTGAGGCCTAGAATAGAAGAGCACTAGACTGGATTTAAACTTAGCTTTGGTTTTGATATATTTTGTAACACCGAAACTTATACTCTGATTTCATGCCAAATGTTTTTGTAAATCCATATTTGGGAATAGTTCTTCTATTTATTGAAAATGATATATTTTGGCCAAATGTTTTATTGTTAAAATTTGAGGTGTTACAAAAGAGAAATGGAGGTCAGGTTCTTGGAGATGGACGTGAAGAAGGGAATTAAGAGGCGGAATTGAAAAATCTCAATTTGATAATTTAATGTCGATGTTGTCAAATATTAATATTGTGAATGGAAATGATAAAGTGTGTTGGCAAGTAAATTCTCAATCCGAATTCTCGGTGGCAGGGGCTCGCATGGTTATTGACAATTCACTTCTTCCTGGAATTAATTGTCAAACTATTTGGTTTAAGCCGGCTCCTATAAAAGTAAATGTTTTATTTGGCGTTTAAGATTGGACCGTCTTCCTACTAGGCTAAATTTATCTCGAAGGGGGTTGGAGATTGAGGCTATATGTTGTCCTATATGTCAAAGTGGTGTTGAATCTGTGATTCATGTTTTCTTTGTGTGTGATATGGCGACACAATATGGAAGTCGATTAGTAAATGGTGCCAGATAAATGATTTTGTAGGAGAGTCTTTTTATGATTTGCGGGGGTGGTTCAATACTGCTTCAAATAGGAGTCTTGCGGTTGTGAAGCTAAGGACAATAGGCTTTGCATCTTGTTGGATGATTTGGCGATTCCGGAACTCGATTATTTTTTATTTTGGTACTGTTAGGAAAAGTGACATTTTAGATATTATTATGTTATATTCGTTTAACTGGTTAACTCTAAGAGGTCATTATAAGATCTCTTGGATTGATTGGATTAAGAACCCTTTGTTTTGATTGTAGTTTAGCAATTTGCTAAACTTTTTGAATGAAATTTGCTGTTCAAAAAAATAATAATAATAAGATGTTAAAAAATTGTCAAATTATATATAGGGGGTATTTATAAAATATTTGAGATGGATAAAGGTAAACTAGAAATATTGTAAAAGGAAAAAGCTTTTCAAAAGGTTAACCATTGGAGATGTTATTTAGGAATAACTTATTGGTGAGTGAAATGTTGATGTGACAAAAGTAATAAGCTATTAAGAGCTTAACCATTGGGGATGCTCGTTGTATGGTAACACTACACAATTTTTAGTTTTAAAATGTCGGGATGTTCAAACTATACTAAAACTAAAAAACTAAACCGAAAAATGGATGAACCATACTATCACCACCATCACCACCACCATCCACTAATTAATCATTGCAAAATATAATTACATGTTACCCACTAAGTACCCTTATCATAATTAAATGAAGACATTGAATATCATGAAAATGTTCTAAATTCAGATGAATTTGACCCAAGAATTGTTTAGGGAAAGAGAGATATTCCAAAAGAAAGATCATCTACAACTCACAAAAGAAGAAAATTACTACAGTAAAATCTCTTTAAATTAATACTTAGTAAATTAATAAACTCTCTAAAATAATAAATTTATTTAGTCCCGACTTGGGCCATTATAAAAGATTTCTCATCGATAAATTAATAACTTTCTAAATTAATAAATTTCTCAAGTCCCGACCTTATTAATTTAAAGAGTTTTTACTGTAGATGTTTTAGCCGATCTTGTACGTCCACGTCAAATTGGTTTGTAACGCTAAACTTTTTACTAAAATAAACACTTTTTACAATACAATTAGTTAATGTTAATTTAAAATCATAATTTTCAAATAACCACTAGAAAAATATTAAATCCTAGATAAATAGATGATATGTGTAAACTCGCTCATTGTTGTAGTGTGAGCGTATGACTATGTGAGCCTGTAACTCTGTACGCAAATGTCAAATGTGTAATCTTTCAGCTTCCATCCGAACCACACGGCTCGTATTCACCCGAACCCCAGCTTCGGTCCAGAACCTAGGTTCATTCTACAGTTCGTTGAAAATTTCGCACGATCACTTTATCTCTCTCTGAATCCCTCACTTCTCGACATCCCCCGTTTTTTTCACCGATTCAAACCCTAGTTCCGAACTTATAGCTCAACGAAGCTTCGATTTCGAGTTCTGCTGGCGTTTATGGTTCAAATGTTCTAAGTAAGTTCGTACACACCTTTTTCCTATCTCTCAAAACCCTAATTTTTATCATCTAAAAAGCAAAAGCCTTTATTTTCACTTTTGTAAGGAATCCCCTTTGCCGTTATGTTTACCTACTTCTTTATGATTAAATGATTCGTCGATTTGTATGCAATTTCGGTGTGCAAACGTTTAGCAAATTTGATGTTCTTGCTGTATAGTGCAGATTTTGCGTTTTGGTAAGGAATTTTGGGTTTTAAACGCTCGTATTTGCTTTTAAATTCATGCAATGTATGTGTATTTGTTTGTTTATGCTAATTATTAGTGGTTAGATGTTGTGGCAACTGTGCTCATCAAATTTTCTGTGGTTGTGCCCCTTTGGCAGTTCTTGTAACCCTCTCTGTTCATAATAAGGAGCTCCACTTTTGCCTCTGATTAATTGTGTTGGAGTGTTGTTTCTTGAAGTTTGTAGTTCTTTAATGATCCACTAATTCATAATGTTAGAAACCAATTAGTTGTGTATTTACACATTTATCACTGGTAACAAAATGTTTACCAATTAATCTAATTAGTTTGAGTTTCAAATCTTGAGCATATTATTTCTGTTTAATATCAAGAGTGAAGCAGGATCTCCTGAATTTTGAACAGTTAAGGATGAGGAATCTCAGTCATTAGTAATTACTTGCTGAATTTTCACATTCAGGATTATGTCAACAGGTTGGTGAACTTGAAAACGTGATACAAGGTTACTGTATATATATATAGATGCTGAAACTATATACACATTTAAGACCTGAAGTAACTGAATTTGGAACTGAAAGTGATTGCTTTTTGAGGATAAATCTACAAACTACTTGATTTTAGCCTCAAATTTTGGGGCCTAAATCATTAATGCCTGGCAACGGAGTTGGGGATAGGGTTCACAATTTCTTTGCACAAGAGAACTTTCCCTCAAATGACAATTTGTGGGTCAATAGTCAAAAACAGTTTGGTGTCTCAGATTCCAGTCCAAGAAACTTCAATCCACAGCAATCAGGTAACACAATTTGCTCTGTTGATGTTAGTTGACATGTTTCTGATCATCTTTTACCTTTTTAGGTTAATAATATCATAATTTTGGAAGTTTAACTAGAGTGCAAAAGGGCAGATTGTAATTTTATTACTGTTCAGAATGTGAAAACATTTTTAGCTCCCCTTCTTGAGTCATATTCTGTATATTTAAATAGGAGTAAATTACATAAATCGTCCCTCTGGTTTGTATGAAATTATGCATTTCGTCCCTCAGTTTTTTATTACATGTAACATGGATAATCCCTAAATTTCAAATTTGTAACATCAACGGCCCATAATTCAAAATTAGCTCAATGATCTTTTTTGTTTTAGGGACTGTTGGCGCTACAAGTTTCAAAATTAGGGACGATTTGTGTAATAAAAAAAAGTTGTGGGACGAAATCCAATCTTTTATACCAACCATAGGGACAATTTATGTAATTTACTCTTAAATTAGTAAACAAATTTTTTTAATGCACTGATTTAAGAGGTTATACGCATTTACATACACTTTGGGTCACGGTTTGACCCGTTTTACCTATTCCACTTTTAACCAAGGTTTTGAAAATTGCTACCTTGAGTTTTAACATGATTATTTGGATTAGATTTTGTATATTTGGAATAACCACTTTTAAACATTTTATCCTAACTTTTCATGCATAATCAGAAACTGAGAGAGGACATAACAGTCAACCTGTTGGGGACCCACATATTTTCAACATTTCACAAACAAATACAAGACCTGATTTTGGTAGAAATCTTTCTCAATCTAATCACGAACAACAAAACTCAAATGGTTACATGTATAATCGCCAACAAAGTTTCCAAACAAGACCAGATGAAGCTAATTTTTTGGGAATGGATACAGAATATGGTCGAAATAATGTGAATGTAAACCCTAGAGGATTTTCATTCTATGAATCCCAACAAGAACCTGTCCCTGAACAACAATCACAAAAGAATCCATTTCGTTCAGAAAGCTCTGAAGCTGCTCATGGTAGTTTTGACCTTTTTGGTGGTCAACATCAGTCAAATAGTCAATATCCCGGTTTAATGCAACCATTACAACAACAACAGCAACAACAACAACAACAGTCAGGATTTGGTGACATACAACAACTGCAACAACAACTTATGTTGAGAAAAATGCAAGAACTCCAGAGACAACAAGAAATTCAAAGGCAACAACAAAATTCATTAAATCAAGCTTCTATTTTTGCTAGACAACAAGCATCTGGAAGCCATTCACACGGGCTGGTTAATGGCACACCAACTTCTGAACCATCTGGTTATGGTTGGGCCGAGCCCGCACCGCCTAACACAAACTGGTTGCACCGGGCTGCACCAGGGTTGAACCACCCTGACCATGGTCAGCCACAACGGTCCACGGGTTTTGTTCAGCAGCAGGTTGAACCGTCTCTATATGGGGTTCCTGTATCTAACTCCAGAAACCCTATAAACCAGTATCCAAACAGGAATCCATTTGCTGTTAATAATAATAATAATAATAATTTTGGTGTAATTCCAGAACAACATATAATTCAAAGTAAAGGTTTGTTTGGGAATAATACATTTGGTCAAGGGTCAAACAGTGGGATGAAACTGGACCACATTCAGCAACAAAACATGGAGCAGGAATCCCCTGTAGCGATGGTGCAGGATAGATCAGAAACAGATGCAGCAGCTTCTTTAGATCCCGATGAAGAGAAAATCTTGTTTGGCTCAGATGATAACATATGGGAAGCATTTGGAAATAGCAAAAACACGACTGGAGGAATGTCAAGTTTGTTAGATGATAATGAATTTGGTAATAATTTGCCTTCTTTACAAAGTGGCAGTTGGAGTGCTCTTATGCAATCTGCAGTTGCAGAAACTACTAGTGCTGATGTACCTGTACAAGAAGAATGGCCCGATTTGAATTTTCATAATCCTCAACTGCCAGCTGTACCTGCCAAACAAAATGATAACATCATGGGGTTGCCACATCAGCATTCTTCAGGAGGAAGTAGTTGGTTAAACCGTGGAGCTTTACAAAATGAAAATCCGCTGCCAGCTCAGCAGACTTCTCAGAATAACGATTGGAAAAACATACCGAATTTTACCAACTTGCAGCCAAATAACCACCATCTTAATCTATGGAAACACGTTGATTCATCAAAAGGGTCTGAAAATTCAGATAAATCAAGAAACCGTTTAAATAAAGGTTCACAGATATCAGAATCATCATTTAACAGCTCTGATAAAGAGGATTTGAAGATGCAGGAAATAGAAAGCAGTAGTAAAAGGGAGAATTCTAACGATAGTTACAGATCTGGTTCATCTCATCTTAATAACAGTGTGGGCCCGAGAGAAATGTTTTCATCAGATGGTGGTGATTCAAGAGCAAAACAAAGTTTGACTAGTCAAACGGGTCGAAAAATGTCGGGTTCAAGAAAGTTTCAGTATCATCCAATGGGAAACCTTGATGAAGATGCTGGAATGCTTTTTGGAACAAGACAAGGTGTGAATATGAAGGGTATGTCATTGCAGAAGGGTCGAAGTTTAGGAGGTCAAGATCACGGGAATTTTGGTCAAACAAAAACTAGTGGCCAGGTTTGTAATAATTCTGCTGAATCTTACTTAAAAAGGGTCAATTTGGGTTATGTTTATCTCTAACGGGGGAAACAGGTGAAGTAAAAATGTAGAATAAAGAGAATGGGTCATACCGTCATACCTGTTAAAAGTTGCCTAAATTGCTGATGAATAGAACCTTTTAACTAAGTTTGTTTTTTTCAAAATATAAATTAGGGTAAATTTTATTAAATAACAACGTATTTTATGTTGTGGCATGTTTTGGTAATTATAACTTTGTATATGTTCTGCTTTGGTAGTTACAGGTTTTTAGTCAGCCTATAATGGTAATCAAAGTTTTGTTTTCCATCCTTATCTGGTAATTAAGAGAAGCTTTTTGGGCCCAATGTGGTTATTATTTTTTAGCTTTTTATAACACTATTAATACCAAAATGGGCGTGGCTAAAAACTTGTAATTACTAAAGTAGGACCTTAGAAACTTATAATTACCAAAACGGCCCACCACATAATGTATGCTGCTATTTTATGACATTTGCCCAATAAAATATTTTTTCAAGATAATAAAGTTTTCTTGATCATGTATTGGCACTAATTATACTTCCTCCGTATCAAAATAAGTGAATCACTTTGAAGTTTACGTTTTTCTAGGCAAAATAAGGTAATAAGAGATTAGTGAAATTAAATGGGATAATTAGAATGGATGGGCCCCACTTTTACTATTATGTTGTTTTTTTTAAATGGTGAAAAAGTCAAATATAGGAAGATGACAAAAATGGATGGGGCCCCACACCTTTAATGATGTTTAAAGAGGGATAAGTAAGGATAAATGGGTAATTTTAAATATAAAAACTTACTAAATGAGTTAAATTATTAAAGTGATTCACTTATTTTGATACACCCCGAAAAGGAAAGTGATTCACTTATTTTGATACGGAGGAAGTATAAGTTTTTAGAAGTCACAGAAAAGTGTTTTGGGTCAACCTTTTTTGGGTCAATCATTTTGCCACCTTTATTATATACATAATAATTTTTATGATTTTTTTTTTCAGGGGTATGTAGCTGAGCATGAAGGAGTCCCAAAAGGATCTGATGATATGCGTTTCAAGGGTATGATTCCCGGTCACATGCCTAATATATTTGCTCAACATGACAGGTCAGCAGGTTTATCCACATTCGAGAAAGCTTCTCAGCCTAGGTATTTTTTAAATTAGTATATTCCTTATTTTCTGCATTTTAACACAATTTAAAAAAAATAAAAACTTTATTCTGCCATTTGTTGACTTTTCTAATTGCTAAATTGACCAGTCAAAATATGTTGGAGCTTCTTCACAAAGTGGATCAGTCAAGAGACCGTGGAATTGCAAAACATATAAACTCTACAGAACGCAATATGTCATCAGAAATTCCCGAACCAGAAAATTCTGATGGATCTTTTGGTGGTCAACAAAAAAGTCAATCATCAAATTCTCAAGGGATCGGTTTGCAACTGGGCCCACCCTCTCAACGTGTACCAATAGCAATGCAACCGGTCAAACCAAATCTCTTGAGTCAAACTCAAGTTTCTACCAATCCAAGAGGCAAAGGCCCATCATCAGGTCAAACCGAAAGTCAAACCACAGGTCATAAAGTATTGACTAATTTCTCAGCAGCTTTAGGTGCTGGTTTTCCTAGTTCAAGAAGTCATCTTCAAAACCATCCGACAGCTGGCAATGAATCTTTTAATGGACATAATTCTCAAATTAGGCAATCAAGTGAACGAGTTGAAGTTTCACAATCTGTAGCAGGTGAGAAATTATCTGCTGCTTCTCAGCCTCGTGGTAATTCTGGTGTGTCTCAACAAGGTCCATTCTCAAAACTGCTGCCTAATAACACATGGTCAAATTTAAGTCAACAACAAATGTTTGCAGCGTCTCAAGTGCGTAAAAGTCAACTAAATATCGTGGAGTCAACTTCTTTCGGTCAACACAATGTGGAGGAACAAGAAGCAGAAAAGAGTGGAAGTACCTTAGCTAAGTACGGTGCAACACAGGGGATTATTAGAGGAGAGAAGTCAACTGAAAAGGTTGACCAAAGTCAAACGATGAATGGAGACAATGATTCCATTAACCCCGCACCTCAAAATCTTGAAGCGTTTGGTCGTTCTCTTAAACCAACTAATTTCAACCAACAATATTCATTACTGAACCAAATGAAAGCTATGAAAAATACAGAAATTGACCCGAATAACAGGGTTTTGAAAAGATTGAAAGATTCAGATAACGTGTTGACTGGTCAACAAGTTGACAATGTTGGTTCTCTACCTGCTAGTCTACCTTCTAAAGATGCACCTGCACCTGCATCTGATCAAAATGGATCTCAAAGTGGAATTAATCCTAGCAACATCATGAATTCCTGTAAAATTGAACAATCTCACATAAGTCCTCAAATGGCTCCTTCTTGGTTTGACCAATATGGAACGTTTAAAGGTGGTCAAATGTTGCCACAGAGAACTGATTCTGTTGTAAAAACTGTTGAACAACCGTTTAGTATTGGGAAAATTTCTGGTAATTTAAAGGAGAAAGAAGTTGTGCCTGCTGCTGATAGCAGTCAGAGTGGTGTTATTTTGAAAACAACAGTTCCATCAACTGTGGTGGTTGAGCAGTTAACTGTCCCTACAAATGTTGTTGGTGTTCAAAATTTGGTTAACTTGAGGCCCAAGAAACGCAAAAGCTCTACAGCTGAACTTCGTTCTTGGTTCAAGGAAGTTTCGGGAGGGTTTAAAAATCTTCAAGGAATTTGGTTCGTGTGAAGTGTGTGTGTGTATATATATATATATATATATATATATATATATATATATATATAGAAGTGGGATCCGGTGAGGACTCAAAAAACGGTGAGAACTCGCGAGGACACCTCAAAAAAATTTCAAAAAATTCCGAAAAAAAATATATAACTCCCCATGATTATTACTACATTTGACCAAAAAAAAAATTCGGAAAAAAAATTATGATCCACTTTTTTTTGTGGATCATAATAATGATCCATATTTTTTTTGTGGATCAAAATTATGATCCATTTTTTTTTTTGGATCATTTTTGAAAATTTTTATTTGGATCTTAGGCTGCGATTTTTATGTTTAAAAAAGATTTTTTTTTGAAAAAGTTTGTTTTGTGATCAATTTCGGAGTTTTTTTTGGAGTCCTCGCAGTCCTCACCGGTTTTTGAGTCCTCACCGGATCCGGACCCTATATATATACTATACATGCAGTGAAAGGTTGTTATATTAACCTGCTATTGATTTGTTTACTTGCAGTACTGCTGCAACAGAATGGTGCGAACAAACGAATCGGTTGATGGAAAAGGTGGGATTTCTCATATTGTTCATTTATTTCCAAATTATTTTATCATTTTCTGTAATTCTGAATAAAATTATTTTTTTAAAACAGGTTGAAGATAACGGTGAAATAATTGAAGATATACCAAAAACAAAAAAACGTATAATTTTATCAACACATTTAATGCAACAACTGTTTTCCCCACCACCAGCAACTGTTCTATCAACAGATGCTGCTTCAAGCTATGAAAGTGTGGCTTTTTATGCTGCTCGATTGGCACTTGGAGATGCATGCAATTTGGTTTCTAATAGTGGATCAAATTCGTAAGAATGATTTCTGTTTTTTGTATTTTGATTTTTTTTTAAAAATTGTTAAAAGTTTTTTTAATTATTATAAATACTATTTTATGAATGCTTGCAGTTTATCTGAAAAATCCGATGATCATCGTATTTCAGAAGCTGTGGAAGAGTGCTTGAGTAAAGCAAATAAGCTAGAAAATGATTTTTCAAGGTATTTTTTTTTTCTTTTTTTAACAAAATATTAATAAAATTATCTCTCCTTTTTTATAAAAGTTAAATTTTTTAATCTTGTAAATATGACAGGCTGGATAAAAGAGCATCAATCTTGGATTTAAGAGTTGAATGTCAAGATTTGGAGAAATTTTCAATCATCAACCGATTTGCTAAATTTCATGGAAGAGGTCAAACCGAGGGTGAATCATCATCATCAGATGCATCTGCAAATATACCAAAACCATTCCCACAAAGATACGTAATTGCAGTTGCGTTACCTAAAAATCTTCCAGAAAGGGTACAATGCCTGTCATTATAAACCCTAATTATTTGACAATTTCTCCTGATTACTACCCTTAATCGTCATTATCATCATAATTAATCCCCTTTTCTTGCAAATGGGAGTTTAATGGAGAGGAGAAAATATGATTAAAATGAATGGCAGTTTGGTATATTTTGCGTTTAGGCTTGATATGCATATTATTTGAGGAATACGAGTTGGAGGGTAAATGTGGAAAACTGAATAGTTGAGCCGATTAGTTAGCAAGATTCCATTTATAAGTGAGTAGTAGATAAAATGTTATAAAAATATTTTCAGTGGATCGAATATGTGTGTATTTTGATGGGGTGTTATCTGGCTGCTCCAATGCAATATATAGGAGTTCCCGAAAAATTCAAATCGAACAGAAAATGGGAATTGGAAAACCTAAGAATACTCGTTCGGTGTAAACCCTAATGAAAAAACATGTGATTAAAGCACTAAAATTATCTTTTACAGAGTAAACAAGTGGCTCAAAATGACTTTAATTCAACGACAAAGATTTTGGATCTTTATGTCTTTCTTATTATGCGTTTTCTTCATTTCGCATGTAATTTGAAAGCAATATATTGCAATTTGTGCACGGTAAGTAGGTAAATAACTATGGTTTAACAGTTTTATTGTAACTTTTATAAAAGAAGACAAAAAAGAAAGCGTATGGCCAAGTACACTGGGTAGAGCTATCAAAACCTAGTATAACACGATAAAAATACACGAAATGAAATAATATTTGGACGAAATTGAAATTTGAATTCATGTTTTTGTCGTGTTCGTGTTGTGTAAAACAAACATGAAGTCGTGTTGTGTTCGTATTCAGAGATTAACACGAAATTGACATGATAGTTTTGATTTTGGGAACATTTAGAAATTTATGTTATATTTTTATCGTGTTTATCGTGTTTTTAGCATGCCGTAAGTAAGAAATTTGATATATTTATTATTAATCTCGTGTTGTCGTGTTTGTCATTTTTTAATCGTGTCGTGTTCGTGTTAGCAAAAAAAAAAAAAACACGACTTCGTGTCGTGTTATTTTCCTGTTGAACGAATTCGTTTCGTGTCGTGTTATCCAAAAACACGAAACGTTAGCACGATTTGACAGCCTAACACTAGGTTTGCACACATTTTGTCCATGTCATTTGGATGTCATACCATTATGGTGTCTCATGGTGTAGAGGGTAGAGGTAGATACATCATATTAAATAATTTTAGACCACTTTTACATGTTTCAACTAGTTGACCTTTACGTTTTTATTTATTTGAACTGTTACAAGTAAAAAATAACCCAAATTGGCATGTTTCCATATAAATAAACTAAAAGTGACTCATCTCTAACATGATATTTCATGTTTATGTCTAGCGAATCATAAACAAAGGTATAAGTTTACATAGTTCTTGTCAAGAATTCAAAGATCTTGTCGATAACTAGCAAGATAGCGTGATACCATGTTATCCAACACAACCCAACAACCGTCATATTGCTTGGCTACTTTACAGGTTTGGGTTGACCGTTAAAAACCTTTCGTAGTACATTTTACACATCTTAGTTATTGATGTATTAAGAAAACTAAAAAGTTATATTATTATAATTTTTAAAATAAATTTCTTCAAGAAACAAAGTTTACATGCATTTCTTCTCCCACTTGAGAAAATATATCTTCCACCCTGTCATTAATAATCAAAACAAGAGCGATCATGTTATCATGACTTGTACCATGTGCAGTGGAAGTTGCATATAAATTTTTTTTACCCAATACTTCTATATTTCCTTGTGTTTATTCATTGTCTAACTTTTGGTCCAATTGGATCATCAAAAGATGGTTTGTGTCCGGTTTGGGTCAAATGGTGGTAACCAAATGACTCGTTTGGGTTACAAAGCCATATTTTAATTACTCATCTGGATATAAATTTGTACAATGACTTAAAATCATCAGATAAGGATATGAATATACCTGTGTATGTCTATATTAACATCTGTCAGCCAGGCTGTTAAATAAATCTGCAAAATAATACAAACAAACTTCATGTTAGTTTCAGTTTGAATAAGAAACCATCAAATTGCATGTTAATGCAAGTTTAGAAAGTATAATTATTGCATAATCACCCTACAGAGTTCAACAGATTTTATAATTGAAGGTAAAATATTAACCTGTAAGCCGTCAGAATCAGTTGGTTGCACAATAGTTTCAGGAGCTTCTATAGGATCCAAATTACACCTACTTAAATCATCAAATTCCCCTTGATATATTTCATCAGCAAAACACATTTTTTGAATGATCGAATCTTCTTGACTTCTAAGTGAGAGAAACACTGTAACGACCCGAAATTTTTAATCAAATAAATTATGGAAAAATATGATAAATCGTTTAAAGGACGAGAAAATTGGTTTCGAGTCATTTGGACATCGTTTGATATGGTTAAGGACGAAACCGGATCGGATTAAGCAACAAAAAAAAACGCAGCCTTAGCTGCACTAGGCAGTTCGCGGCGCGAACAATAGTTCGCGGACGTGAACTCTGGCCAGAGAGTATGGAGTTTTGATCTTGGAGTTCCCGACCCGTTCCCGATCGCGAGGAGTTCCCGACGCGGGAAGTTCGCGGCGCGAACTTACCCTTCGCGGCGCGAAGTCGTGCCTGGCAGTATAAAATCGTGATTTCAGCCATTTCTCTCATTTCAAAAACCCTAGAATCTTCTCCCAAGTGTGTGTGTACGATTTTGAGTGTAAGGAAGCCATTGGAACCGATTTTCACACTCATTATTGAAGATTCTTGCTCTATTGTTGAAGTATAAGGACATTTGTTGAAAGACTTGGAGTTCACAAGTCTTGGGAAGTGAATATTTGTTTCAAGAAGCTCAAGAGGATTAAGCTTGGCTAATGTGAGTACATGAGACTTTTATTGAGTACATAGCAAATGATTTTTGAAAGTTATGATGTTTTATGAATCTTCATTAATAAATATTTTTGATAAAGATATGATTAAAAGGATAAGAGAATGCAAGTAGTAGACCATTTAAGTAAGTCTAAATGACTAACGATTTTTGAAATAGATTGTGATAATGGAAAGCAATTAATAAGTCTTTATTAATATGATAACTGACTAAGAGTAATGGTTAAGAAAGTAAGGTATTTGGCTTATTAATAATATGTAATAATAAAGCTAATAACAATGGTTTTCAAGTATCAAATGTTGATTAGTATATTATACTAATAAGAGCAGTGATTGAATTGCTAGGAGAAATAAATATAAAGTGACTACAAATAGATTTGTATTCTAGTCAAAGAGAAGTTAAAGTAATATGTTTTTGATGAAAGATAAATATGTTTTATTTAATAAAGGACTTGGTTAAGTCAACATTGAAATTGAATAAGAAACGAGAATAATATGATAATTAGAATAAATGTATTCTAATTTATGTTTGAGTATGTATTATTGGGGCATAGGCCCGTATTTGATGATTTCATTATGTGTTGAGAAATGGATCCGGATCATAGTTAACCCACACAAGTTGGGGGAGTTAGTGACACCTACTTGGGGAGGTACCACCCTGCGCAAGAGTAGCCTGTCGAGAAATAGTTAACCCGGAAACGGGGGAGTTTTAGTTAACCCGGAAACGGGGGAGTTTCAGTTAATCCGGAAACGGGGGAGTTTACCTAGTTAACCCACATCGGGGGAGTTTGCTTCGGAGAGGTCTGTAGCGTATGTGATAAAGATTTAGTAAGCTTATGGATAGCTTACATGTATGTGACTACGTGATGAGTAAGCTTATGGTTAGCTTACTAGTAAATACGAATAAGCGGTAACAATATAAATTGATAATTAATAAGTGATTAAAGAAAAGAAATGAATATTATGACTTTTATTATATTTGAGAATGGGTCGAAAAACCCATGTATCTCACGAGACTATTTTGTCTCACGTACTACTTTGTTTTTGTGGCTATGTACTCAGGTTCAGGGTCGATGGATTAGAAGGTCCCGTTAGAAGTTGCCTAGTGTTGATCAGCTCGGTAGCTTGTAGGTAGATCCCGTTTATCCTATAGTTATGATATTGTTTTGTAACACCGGTTTTAATACTCTGATAAACTTTTAAATGGTTTTTGCTAAATCGTATATATTAGGGCTGTCAAATCGTGTTATCGTTTCGTGTTTTTGGGTAACACGACACGACACGAAAAAGTTCAACACGAAAACAATACGACACGACTAAAAAAACGATAAACACGACAAACACGACAACACAAAATAAATAACAAAAATAACAAATTTATTACTTATTACATGCTAAAAACACGATAAACACGACAAGATCATAACTATCGTGTCAATTTCGTGTTAATCTCTGAACACGAACACGACACGACTTCGTGTTTGTTTTACACAACACGAAAATGACACGAACACGAATTCAAATTTCAATTTCGTCCCAATTTCGTTTCGTTTCGTGTATTTTTATCGTGTATTTTTGTCGTGTCGTGTTAGGACATAAAAATGTACCTTTAAATTTAATTCAAATTTGAACATCTGTACCACTTCCTGAGCTAATTTCTCTACCATCATTATAGATTAAAAATTAGTGTTAAAAACAAGAACAAAATTTCCTCAGGATAAGAAAATAAGCAGGCTAGTTAACTAATAGCTAATACCCGAAGTTTGACAACTTCTCTAAAAGTTGTCACAAAACCTTCGTATTACCTTTTTTAGTGCTTCATGAAATGAGTGTCTTTTTTTGTAACAACTCAATAAAAAACGTGGTCAAATTCGGGCAGGTACCATCTAAAACTGGTTATTTTTGTAATAATCAGAAATAAGTAGAGAGGTAGATATTAATTATGTAAAATTTACCAAAAGAAAATATAGACCAAAAAGTAAAGATTGGTATCCCTCCACCATCACCATTGTCATTTGTATCCTCAGAATTGCTAGAATATTTTATAAATGAGCTATTGCTTCCCCCTTTAACAAAACATCTTAAGGATGTACTCACGTTGACCACTGTAGCCACCTGTAGATCATAACACAAAAATATACGTAACTATATATGTACGTATATTTACTCTACAATGTCTGTGGTTTAGTGAATGTACCATTTCCTTGTATGAAGACACAAGTTTATCACGATGAAGAACCTAAAGGGAACAGACAAATATTTGGTAGGATTTAAAATATGTAAGATATTATAAATAAATAGTATCAAACACCTGTTGCTTTAATAACTTCCAGCATGATTTCTTCTGAATGTTGGGCATAACACCCAGCTCGACATCTTTCATGTAACAAAAAATGATTACTTATCAAAAGGGCAAAGGCCCCCATTGGGGATAACCAATAGCATAATTATGATGAATGTCATAATTCGGTATTAATAATAATGCATACAAGGTGTTCGATGAAATACCTCTGAGAAAGATAAGCATTAACAAGTGAAGTGGCGTGCGGTTGAAGATGAAGAATTCCATTCTTGTCTAAGTGAATTTAATCTGGACCATTGGTTTTTCATATTTTTTTGAGCTGCAGGTCTCCATACCTGGCTTACTGAAGATGGTGTCGAATTTGCTCCTGAATTATGAAGGGTTTTCTGGGTCGTTTCAGATGAAGAAAGAGAAGATAGATTTGATTCCATTTGTATATTTGATTTTCGGATTTATTCACTGGAAATCTGACACGAAGAGGGGATGAACAAGTGTCGGGTGGCAGTGACTGCGTTAAAACAAAAGATCACGTTAAATTCATAAAAGATAAAACATTTTTTTTTTAATTTTGTGGTTTACGAGGAATTGCGGCCGCAACGTGGCGTATCGAACAACTTTTAATTCGAATTGTATTAAAACATGTTAAAAAAATACATTTTTAAATTTTAGTAATTTCTAAATATATTTAAAAATATGATTTTGATAATTACAGCTATTAATTTTGTCTTTAAATACATAAAAAAATATAAAATAATTTATGGTAGGGGTAATTTTTTAAGTTAATGAGTTTGTTATTGTTAGAAAAGTTTTAACGCATGTCTTATGAAAACTCTTAATAGTAGGATTGTGATTATCAAAACGTTTAAAAATAAGTATATTTTAATAGGTTGTGCATATATATTTAAAAAGTTGATATGTTTGACTCGTTTGACTCATTCAAACAATCAAACCTCTAGCATGTTCATCACATTTAAGTAAACGGATTATATAAATCGTGTTTATGTTCAAAGTAAATATTTTATGGTTAAGATATCTGACTCATTTATATAAAAATATCGAGTTCAGGTTGAATTTGTGTGACCCATCAACTCGCCAATCTAAACCCAACCTGAACTGTAAAATATATTATTCAAAATTGAAATAAGTTACATTTTAATTAGTTTAACCTTAATTTTTACATTTCGATTTGATGAAGTTTTTACCAACCTACATTTCCCCATTGTGGTTTGTTTAAATATTTTGGGCTTTACATGTTTGGGCCTCAATGGCATTTTGTATTGGATCTTACAGACGCTATTAAACCCTAGCAACCGCTACACTCGCAGGTCCTGAAAAGTGAAACCTGAATACAACCCTCCGGCGAGCTCCACCGTAGCATCAGGCAGAAAAATGGAGACGGCGAGAACTGTGAAAGACGTTTCACCTCATGAGTTTGTCAAGGCTTATGCTGCTCATCTCAAGCGTTCCGGAAAGGTGTTTTTTCCCTCTTTTTATAGCTAATTGATCGAAGATCTTAAACTGCATCACTGAATTCTAATTTTGATTTTATCTCTTCGTATTTATGCTGTTCCATGGCCTTAGATCATGCTTTCGGTGAATAGTTTGATTTCTGAGTTAATTTCCGTTTTGATTTGACGAAACGATTTTAGATTTTAAATTCATACATTTTTTAGCTGCATCACTGAAGTCAATTCCCGATTAGTTATTTTTCATTGTTTGTATCTTATTAGATAGCCCTAGATTACGCTATTTGAGGATATTTTGCTTACCTGTTTTCATTTGTATTCCGAATTTTAAGTTATGGATATGAATTTATGAATTCGTGCATTTGTTTTACATCATGCTCGATTGGCTAACAGATTTTTTTTTTTATGATTATCTAACTTGTGTTTCGTTTATAAAGAATCATAACTCATTATTGCTTAGTATGTGTAAGTGGGTTCTGAGATGTGATGTTGAGCGTTATTCATTATCAGAATTATACCATATAGTTAGTTGAACTGTAATATCCTCTTAAAAAGTTGTCACAATTGAAAACATTTTGCTTTAAAATTTCTGCACAGAGCTTCCCAATCCTATCACACACAATAGTGATCATGTCTGCATATTTTCTCTGGTTAATTCTATTTAAGCAACCAATAATACCTTTCATATAACTTTGATCCTCAAAATTGAATTTTTTATTGACAGATGGAGCTTCCTGACTGGACTGATATTGTGAAGACAGCTACATTCAAGGAGCTTGCACCATATGATCCTGATTGGTACTACATCAGAGCTGGTAAGCCTCTTCATTATTTTTCCTAAATATCACTTGGATTATAACAATTTCTAAAATATATGTTTGAAAAATAGCATCAATTGCAAGGAAAATATACCTTAGAGGTGGGCTTGGAGTTGGTGCTTTCCAGAGAATCTATGGTGGACGCAAGAGGAATGGTAGTGCTCCACCTCATTTCTGTAAAAGCAGTGGTGGTATTGCCCGCCACATTCTTCAACAGTTGCAGACCATGAACATTGTTGACTTTGAAGCAAAGGGGTTAGTATTTTAATTTTTATTTATTAATAATTGCAGTTTTTTTTTTCATTTATCATATTGCATGTGTTATATTTCACTTAACTTTTCATTTTTGTAACTAAATTTCTGGAAACTTGCTTTTATAGTTTTCAAATCTTGTTTTCTGAACTAGAAAATGAAATCACTTGAACACTTTTTCATAATTTTAATAATTACATCATGGTATAAAATGAGCCCTAACATAATTGTATGTGCATTAGTGGGAGGAAGATAACATCCAATGGCAGGAGAGATCTTGATCAAGTTGCTGGAAGAATTGCAGCTGTTACTACCCCTTGATGGATTAAATACTTTTTTAAGGTATTGATTTTACTCATTTTGGTTAGAGTTTATTTTCATATATTCACCAGATACCCGATATTAATGTGTTATTTTGCATTTTTATTTTTATTTTGAATTTTGTATCTTATATTTTTAATTCCATTTCCAACTTTGATTCTCATGTTTGGTGAATTCTTTAGTTTATACCTTCTACCGTTCATCATGCATGATTTCATATGATCGACAAATATTACATTTGCAGTTTTTGTAAAAGCAGTTTGTTTTGTGTAATTGTGTGTTGAACATTTTTGTTTTTTTTTTTTTTCAAAAAATTTATATTATTTTCAAGAAAAATTATGACAATACTCAAACACCAAATAATGTTCTTTAAAACATTAAGGTCCAGATGTTTGATTGACGGATGTTAGATCTATGTAGTTAATCGCGCGCAATTGTAGACAAAAATAATTTTGCGGTTGCAAAGGCAATTTTAGTGATTTTGGGGGTGTTGGATATATATATCTTTTTTTTTTTAATCTTTTGAACGGCAAATGCAATATCATTAAAATAAAATAATTACAAAACTAGCAAAAGGAAGAAAAAACAAACATTAACAAAGCTTTCATGGATTGGTACTCTGCCAGTACCAATGGGCAGTATTCCACCCTAACTTCATTTTATGCTTGATTTAAAGAAAATGATTGAGCTTGAGCCTTACAAACAACTGAAACAAGATCTAAATTCTCCTGATTGAAAATCATACTTACCTTTGATTTTAATTGCACCACAAAATTGAGATAACGTTCCCAAAGAACTGTACATTTGTTTTCCTTTAAGGGTATGTTTGGTACAGAGAATGGAATTGCAGGGAAATGGTTGCAATGGAATTGCAGAGAAAGGGAATTAGTCTGGAGAAAGAATTGACTCCTCTGTTTGGTAGTACAAAGACTTGAACAGAGAATTGCAGCAGAGAATCATTTCTCTTGTTTGGTATAACAAAAAAAATCAGTAGAGAATTGTACAAACTTTATAATTAGCAAACATATTTTTTTCCCACAACAATCATTAGTATAACATACAAAATTCAAGGATAAATTAATAACGAAAGTGCATTAATAAAATCAATAATAACATCAAAAAACATAAACTATTGTCACTTTCAAAAACATCAATTCAATCAAAATGTAAAAAAAAAAACAGTAACGAGATTAACCTGGAAGAAGTGGCGGACTAATTGTTGATGGACGGAACTGTGGCAGACAATTGACGACGGAATTGCAGTGGACGAAGATTGCAGCGGACGAAATTGAGGACGAAGGGTTTCTGCGCAAACGTATAAAGAAAAGAAGAGGGCTTTGTGATTCTCTACATGTTTTTTTTAAGTCTCGATATATCATTCTCTCCATTTCCCCTTATTTAGTAGGGAATTAAAATTAGGGAAAATGAAAAGTTTTTTTTCGCCATCTTCTTTTCTCAATGTAACCAAACAAGAGACTTTATCTTTATTTCCCTTTCTCTCCCTTCAAATCTCTGTACCAAACACACCCTAAGTGTCTCTCCTGACTTAATAATACGGTCCAAACGATTAGGGGTGTTTGGAAGAGCTTATTTAGGAGGTTTATGAGCTTTTAAACTTATTTAGGTTTAATAAGCATTATTAAGTGTTTGTTATAAACTTATTTAGGGGTTTTAAATAAGTCATTTTGGAGGGAATTATTAGCTTATTTATGATTTTTACCTCCTTACCCCCTCATTGCATCAATCAAATATCTTTTTTACAAACACAACTAAACCAAACAATTGAGCTTATTAACTTATTAAAAATATCTTTTTTTGTCATTTTACAATTAGTTTATATAAACTCTTCCAAACACTTTATTTACAAAAACTTATTAACTTAAATAAGCTTATAAGCTACTCCCTCCGTCCCACAAAACACTTCTCATTTGACTTTCGCACAAGTTTTTAGGTGATAGTTAGTGGTGGGTCATTGATAATACTTTTGATTAAAATATAAGGTTGGATTGGAGAGAGAAAAATAGTTAGTGGATATTAGTGGTGGGGTCTTTAATAATAATAATAGTTTTTTATTGTGTGGAGCCCATCAAATATGGGAAATGAGAAGTTTTCTGTGGGACAATAATTTAGAGTAAAATGAGAAGTTTTTTGTGGGACGGAGGGAGTAACAAGCAAAAGCTTTTTAAATAAGCTTTCTCAAACACCCATAAACCAATAGAAACCCGCAAAAATCTCATCATACTCGACGAGACATCTAACACTCAAAAAAAGATAGTCCTCATCTTCAATTTCTCTTTCATAGAACCGTCACATGGGGGGAATACCTCTTTTTAACAAGTTATAATTATAATTGGCAGGAGGCAATTGCCTAAATAGACAATCTCCAAATAAAGATATTTACTTTCACCGGGATAGCATTAATCCATGGCACACCAAAATAAGGCCGATGGCTAATCAAAATAGAGACCACAACCATCATAATATAGGGCTTATATGTGATGCAGAAAAGCAACATTTACTATCGGAAACAAATATGTCTACATCTTCACGAGGAATTCATTGTCAAAATCAAACAGAACCCGCCCCCTGCGTGCACACGTAGGCACGTAGCACTACAAATTCATTTTTTGTTAAATCTAGATAGATGTTGGTTTGTTGGCTAGAATAAATGCGGAATAAATGCACTTAGACCAGTGCCAACGGCACGTCGGGGGACGCGTCGGGGGCGTCGAGCCACGACGGCGTTGGCACCGAGCCGTCGTGGCCGGCGTCGAGATGGGTTCGTCGGGCAGAGGACGTGCGTGGGAAGCCGTCGAGGGAAAGAAGAGTGGGGGGAGAGAGAGGAAAGGGGAAGAGAGAGGGGGTGGGGTGCTTCTAGGACTTGTACATTGTGCTGAAAAAATTGTACATGTTATGTTTTTTTTATAAAAATAGTTTTTTTTTCTGTTTTTTTTTTTAATTTAATTTTTTTTATATATATTTGTTTTAATAATTATTTATTTTATAATTATTTAATTTAAATTAAAAATGATGATGTGGAAAGGATGAGTTTAGTGATGGGTTAGTGATGGGTAGGGTTGGCACGACCGTGTCGGTAGCGTGTCAGTAAGGATGTGATGACGTGGCGCTAGTGATGGGTTTAGTGATGGGTAAGGGTTGGGAGAGGCCTTAGATCACTTAGATGAGAGTTTACTCTGTAGAAGTTAAAAAAAATGGGGTTTCTGTTAGGACATAGCATACTACCATTGGGACATACCATTATTCATTATAATTATATAATGATTACTAATATACATAATTTATTACTAACTAATGATTACTATTTATAGTTAACAAAAATACTTATTTAGTTAATTTATATATATCATATCATATCATATTAACTTAATTTATTTTATATTTATTAATTTATAGTGATTTTTTTTATATTTTATAATAAAAATAAATTATAAATAAGTAAATATAACAAGTTTCATTTAAAAAGGTAATGACATTGTACACTTATAAGACTGTCAACCAAACAAATTCATTCCATCACCTTTCAACCAAATTTCAATTTACTCCATTAAATTTCATCTGATAAATATCTAATTTGAAAATACAACAAGTTCTAGGGTGTTTGGGATTGCGTTTTCAATTAGATTATCTGCTTATTGCGTTTTCAAAACGCAATCATCAGATTTGTAGTGTTTGGATAAGAAACACACATAAGTGATTATTAGCGTTTTACCATTCTCAGAACGTGGTTTCCAAAAAGCATGTATCTACATACTTTTTGCAAACGCGGTTTTAAAAGTATACCATTAGGATTAAATTCCCAAATTTACCCTTTGTCCTCACTTTTTTTTTGAATAGCAAGAAAAAGGTACAACGGAACGAGCTTCGGCAATGTCATCACCCGCACGAAGACACCCATGAATACATGATCCACACCACAATTAAAAATAAACCTATCACCTCCACCTAAATATATACATACAAACACCACCGAATTAAACTACACCAACAAAACCTACCCCTACTTCAATTTTTCTTTATCACAATTCCAACGAATCTGACATCCAAGGTCCCTATTCATTGCTTCCTCATTTCATCTTTGATCTGTGTTTGATCCAATAGAAAGCTTCAGCTTGAACATTAAAAAAGGTTGATTGAAGGCAACCACCTTTTTTTGAAAATATTGCATCATTTCTCAGTTTCCATATATGTCACAACACTGTTAATAAAGCAGTCAAAAATTGATCAGATTTGTCTTTCGCCATATTGTTCTGAATCCTCCAATTCACCAAGTGCTCCACTCCATTAATCTGCCCAATGTCAATACGCCACCATATGCAAAAATCGATCTAAAATTCCTGTGTTTTGCGACAAGACCAAAATAAGTGATCTTTGTTTTCAATTTCTCTTTCGCACAAAACACAAACTGCAGATGCGAGATTAATTCCCCTTTTCAGCAGATTAAAACAAGTAGGTAAATGATTATCAAAAAATCTCCAAAAATATAATTCTAATCGGAACTATTTTAACCCAAGGCATGTCTATATCCGGTAATGGGCTCGACATAGTAGCTTCATACGCACGTCTAGCCGATGATACAGTAAAAACTCCGTCTTTCTCGAGTACCCACGTCAAGGAATTCTCAGTTAATCCTTTTAGTTTTCTATCTTTCATTTTAAAATAATACCATTAGAGGAGTTTAATTATTGTTTTTCATTCATAGGCAAGTAAAGTTTTACAAAATCTTATTATTATGTAAAAATTAGGTAAAAAATATCTATTTTAGTCATTTATATTTTAACTAAATAAATAATCAGATTTGTCAAATACTAAAAAAATTAATTATCTGATTTTTACGATTTCAAACAACATAATCAAATCCAAACACTATTATTTAGAATCATGTTTAATAACCGCTGATAATCTAATTACTAATTTTCAAAACGTATAATATATTTTTAACAAGTAATTCTAAACACCCCTTAATGTGATATTGACACAAATATTGACGAAAAGTAGGGGTGAGCATAAAAACCGAAAAACCGAAACCAAACCGTTTAAACCGACAAAACCAAACCGTTAAAACCGAAACCATTTCAAAACCGGCGATTTGGTTTTAGATTTTGAAAAAACCGATGGATTCGGTTTGGTTTCGGTTTTAACCAAAAACCGCTCCATTAAGAAACCACCCCGCTAAAATTTAATATATTATATATATATTTTTAATTTTATGTTTATGTTTATATCGTTATTATATGCTACAAAATACATTTATAATTTGAATTTTGGATGGAAATGGTATTCATTGTTGAAATATATTATTAGACATTGAAGTTATTGCTGTAAATTAGATATTGTTAATTTGTATGTAATTTTGGAAAAATGAAGATTAGTATATGAAATTATATATCAATATTTTAAACGAGGTGGATTCGGTTTTAAAACCGAAACCGAACCGTTAAAGGCTAAAAACCGCTAAAACCGAAACCGTTAGAAACCGAAACCATTGGGTTTGAAAATCCTAAAACCGAAATTAGCGGATCGTGTTCGGTTTGAGCCTAAAACCGCCCCATGCACACCCCTAACGAAAAGATAAGACAATTTTTTAATTAAAAAAGTGTATATTAATAGCTTTAAATTTTAATTTTGGCATGTGCTATGGAAAAACGCTGACCGCCGCTTTACCCTTTTTGTTCGTACAATTCGTGTTCATCAATATATTTCTTCGCTAACCCTAATCCCTAAATTCGTTATTGTCTTACTCGGATCTACCCGGAATCTCTACCGATTCTCTCGATTAACGTCTTTGCCTTCCGATTGACCTCTTTTTCAACGCCTGCCATCCCGTGAATCGATTTGTAGATTAGGGTTTCAATTTTAGTCGATTCTTCACCTGGTCTGTCAGATCTATCAATTGTTCAGGTAAACTAGCCGATTTGTTATAGTCGATGTTTTTGTTTTTGTCGGAATTTCGCAGATCTTGCTTAATCGTTATTATTTTTGTATTCGATTTAGGGTTTGTTTTTTTCGAGTTCTCTTCTTGTTCCATGATTGGGTTCGATGATTATTGTTGAATTTGAATTAGATTTAGGAAAGTTTTAGTTTACAACCACTGCGAATTCTTGAAATTCTTCAATTTGGGGATCTAGGGTTAGGGTTTCATCTTAAATTTTATGAACTATGACATATTACTTTTATTTATCTCATTTACAAATTTGTTCTAGGAGTATAGATGGATTAATTTTTTTATCACGATAAAAACTTTCCCTTTTTAGTTACATATTTCTTCAATTACCTAAACATCTTAATTTTTTTTTTTTGCATCTATTTATGTGGCAATTGTTTTGGGCTTTATTGGACTTGGCATGTGCCCATTTAAATTCTTATTTGTCAGAACGACACTAATTTCATTTTACTCCTTATTCCTTAAAGTAAGAAGTGCCAAATATTATTACCTACGAGTTTATTTTAATGCCTCATGTGCCAAAATAAAAAATTCTCATGTGCATTATTAATGTTTATAGTTAATGCCTATGTGGGAATCTTGTACTTCCTAAATTTAGCCAAAGGAATCTTGTTATTCATCAGTATCTTCTTGAAACATAGAAATTTCTTAGGGTGTGTTTGGGAATTTGGATTGCATATTCCAAGTGCATATTATATTGTCCTTTTGCTTTTGCTTTAAAAAAAAGTCAAAATAAAATTGGTTGTTAAGGTTGACTTATTTCAACTTCATCGTGCAGCTAAACATGGTACAGAAACGTCAAGTGTCTGCAGAGGAATATAATGTTTCATCCAAACACTTGAAATTGGAAAACAGTTGCCAGTTAGTTCCATGTTTGGAATTCCCTTTAAATGATGTGCCTCTAAAACAACCCAATTCAGGTGTGTTGGAAAAACCTTTATTAAAACCTGATTAATTTTATTAAGTCTGATGACTAATGTTAATTAAAATCATTATTAATGGTGTTTAGATTTGTGTAAACTGATGATTTTTATTTGAAGGGCATGTTTTTTTTATATCATTAACTCATGCTATGATATGATAGGCATACCCGAGGCCCGTTCCCTAAAAGAAATTCCCGAAAATACCCCTGAATATACATATTCCTGTCTCTTACAATATCCACCTCTAAAAGAAATCCCAATTGGGCCACATCATCAAGCCAATATTCCCGAATCAAGTAACAGTTGTAACACAAGAAATTATGAATGTAAATTCATCGGTTCTTGTATAATCCCAATGCCTGAATCAAATCAAAATATCTGCAAAAATGATCAAGTTGGAAAAGGACGAACCGATTGTTGTTGTCAAGATTCTGGCTCTGTTAGATGTGTTAGACAACATATAACAGAATCAAGAGAGAGATTAAGGAGAGAATTCGGGCAAGATCGATTCTCAGCCCTTGGATTTGATTCCATGGGAGATACCGTTGCCTGCAAATGGACAATAGAAGATGAACAGTTGTTTCATGAAATTGTGTACTCAAATACTGTTTCTTTAGGGAAAAATTTCTGGGAAAAACTTGCAGAAAAGTTTCCTTCAAGAATGAAACAAGAAATTGTAAGTTATTATTTTAATGTTTTTGTTTTGCAAAGAAGAGCAGAACAGAATCGATTTGATCCAATGAATGCTGATAGTGATGATGATGAATGGCAAGAAAATGACCTGTGTGAAGAAGAAGATGCTGATGATGATGATTTGTGTCATGATGAGATTGAAAAATATGGTTTTAGTATTAAAGATTCGATCTTTGATTATAAAGATTATCTTTTTCAAGAAGATTCGTGCACATCTTCTGAATTTCAAGAATCACAAACGAGTGATGTAAACGTTGACTTTATCTTTGAACAGTTGGATTCTAAAGTGTGGGGGGATTTTTCATTTCCAAGAAATAAAAATGATTTCTTGTCTACTGGCAGCATGATTGAAGAAGTTTTTGGAGATGAATCTTGGAACTCCAAAGGGTCGAGCTAGTACAAATTGATTGGTTTTTTCAGTTGGACACAATGTAATTTTGATTTATTTGTTGTATATAGCATGTGGTTAGGGTTAGTTTGGTATTTATCATAAAAGTCAGTCATTAAGGTTTGACTGCCCTGCTCTTGTTCATCCCTATATAAAGTTATGGGATGCAATTCTTGTAAATAGTTAGGTTTTGATTGATTGTACCATGAAAAGAAGAAAAAACTAGAAAATAGCAAGGAAAAGAAGAGAAATGTAATCTTTTTTGCATGGTCCTGTATTTGGGCCTGTTGTAATTTATATGGATTATGATTATTTGACTCAGTTTCCTTTTGCTTTACATTATTGTAATAAGTTAATGGGAGTAGCTCCATTGAGAAAGGTGTGATTTTTTTATTTGGAATCCATTCTCTAAACCAAACTATATCTATATGTCAATTATAAACCTACTAAATTTAAACCTCCAACTAATCACCCTTAAATTTGAAGCATAAAGATTTTCTTAAGAAATATAATATCAAATGCTTATTATTTGTGTATACTTACATGCCTATTCATTTAATCATGAGAAGCGTCAGAGATTATATAAGAAAAGAGAATAGTAGATTACATATGAAAATATTAAACTTAACTAATAACTAATGAAATTCATCACAGTAAATCGTGATAACATTTTTTAAAGACAAACTTACACACCCATTATTGTATATTCACACTTATTTATATCGGATACTAAAATTCATAACCTTTTTAGATTATGTATAAGGGGTTATTAAATCCAGTTTGTTTGGTCATCTCTGTCACCTCAGTGTCACACCAACTTTTTCTATTCCAACCAAACACATGACAAACTCCGGCCAAACCCACGTAGTAGTGATGAAACTCACAACCAAACCTTAAAATTAATTTTATTAATACATGCACCACTTACCAAGCACAAAGTACAACCTATATGGGTCCAGTGTTGGTGTAAAGGGAGAGACGCGTCGTTGGCCGGCGACTAAAATACGACGGAGGAGAGCGACCCCACAGTTAGACATAGTCTTAGTTAACGGTTGACACATTAGAGAATGTTCTTATAAAAAAAGTGAAAAATGAAAAGATATTTGAGTGGCTAGATAAATAGTTAAGATATAACATTATTTATGATGTATACATTACAAGCTAAATGACTTTTAGCGACGAGCAATAGACCTAGCTTTAGCGATAATATGTTGTTGCTGTAGCTAATAATAGTCTTTTAGTGGCGGTTGGCCGGAATCTTTTGTGGCGACACAATATCGATTGTTGACCGGGGCATGCATGTGTCATCGCTAAAGGTTATCCGTCACCAAAGGTTATTTTTCTTGTAGTGATAATCAACTAACGAATCTTTGGTTGATTATACATCTTAAAATAATGGGTTTATGTTAATTATACGTAATTTGTATAATTTGGGTGACATATAAATCTCAATTGAGAATTGGTGTATATAATACGTAGATTGGGTTTATGAGTACTCCTTACCTTTAGAATATCTTATTTAATTTTAACAAAAAAAAAAAAAAAAAAAAAAAGACTATTACCACGTTATCATTGTAACATTGCGTAGTTAATAGATTAGTTTATTATGAAAATCTATTTAAGATTTCTTTGTCCATTCATAAAACAGAAGAGACAAGATTTTGTTTTTTTTTTTTCTTTCTGGTTGTCTTTGTCTATTTATAAAAGAGAATTTGTTTCATTTGCAAATGTTCAGCGAGTAAACTGATCATAGTAGGAGGTTGTTTGGCGACTGTGACTGCAAACTCTTCCTTTCATTTGGTCGTCAAATCGTGTGTACTTGTGTATTGATTGCTTATATATTATGCATGATTAGTAGTACATTTATTAATAAAATCATTTTTATGATTTGACGGTGGATTTGTTCACCACTACAAAGTTGGTCATGTATTTTATCCGGTAAAAAATGATGTGAAGTTAATGTGATATTAATTTAACTGAAGGATAAACAAAGAAGAAGCTTTTCCATGCATCATGCTAAAAAATGAATATAACTACCGATTAGAAAACTTATATACGATAGTAGTTTATTTATGAATAAAGATTCGTATATAAATAACAGATTAACAGAAACGTGTTATATTAAACAATAATAAAAACTAAATTGACAGCTTAACAAAGAATATATTACAACAATCTAAATTTTCTCAAATTAAAAACCTTACACGTTATACTTAGGAATTTATAAAAATAATTGTAGTTACTATTATAATAAAAATATTCCAATAAAAGAAATAGAGAAAAAGCAAGCTTGTCGTTCATTTTTATAAATACAATGCCCTCGCTACCTATTTTTCACAGCCAACCCTTTCTTCACCGGAAGTAATCAAATACCACCGTCCACCACCGTCTTTTGGTATGGCGACGGTTCTCACACCCAGACATCATCCAGACACACATATTACCACGACTCGACGGCCCATCCCTCTCAGCCACCGCCGCTGCCACCGTGTCATCATCCCATCTACATTCCGTTTGCTCCGACCAAAATCTCTGGGCTAATGTCTCCAAGTCCACGTGGCCTTCAATTACGGATCCACGTGTCAATTCCTTCATCTCCACGTTCCCCGCCGGTCACCGCTCCTTCTTCCAAGACTCATTTCCTTCTCTAGTTACCGACGTCAACCACCGTAACCGTCATCGTCAGATTGTTACTATTCATCTCACCATTGGCCGTCTGAACTCATCTCAGCCGTTGATATAAACTACCAAAACGACGTTGTTTACTCTAGAGCCGAATTCACCAACATCACCACCGAATTCCGATCGTCGGAGTTACTGATCGAATTAACGGATGATCCGACATGTGATCAACCCGGACCCGGAACCGAACCCGAACACGTAGCCGGATTCTCTCGGGTTGAAAGTCGATGAGCTGGCAGGAGCTGACGAAGCTACATTATCACATTTAAAAGAATCCGTGACATTGAACTGGATCTTAATTGACCCGACCCGGAACGGGCGGGTAACCTGTCAAGTATTAAACCGGTTAGTGCAAAGAGGGGTAGGATGAGTAACGATACTATCCTTCAATACGTCATCGTTTTACCCGGGTTTGACCCGAGTGAGATGGTGGAATGTAGAATACGGGTTGTATTGGAAGCAGTGGGTGTGGGTTTGCACGTGAAGAAGGTGGTACTAGAATTACACGATTTGGATTCTAGGTGTTTAAGTGGTAGGGACTTCTTGGTGTTATGGAAAGGGCAGTTTTGGAAGAAAATAATGTAAGAAGGAAAGTGATGGATGATGCAGACAGATTGAAAATTATCAAAGAGTTTAAGGAAATGAAAAGAGAGAAAAGGGAATGGGTGAAGAAGAAAGAAGAAAAATTAGAGTTCTCCATTAAAATGAATTATGTTGGCATTTTGGGGTCTTTTTCCTTTTGTGTTTATTTCCTTATCTTATTACTCCTTCCGTCACACAAAACACTTCTCATTTGATATTGATACAAGTTTTAAGGTGATAGTTAGTGGTTAGATCATTGGTAATAAATTTGATTAAAATATAAGATTGATTTGGAGAGAGAATAATAGTTAGTGGGTAGTTAGTGGTGGGGTCCTTAGTAATAATATAAGTATTTATTAGAGCGAATTACATCTAAGGTCCCAATGGTTTACTACTTATTGCAGCCACATTCCCAAAACTTCATTAAGTACACTGGGAGTCCCTGGTGTTGCCATTTTGTTGCACCCGTAGTCCCTGAAGCAAACGTCCGTTTAAAAACCCTGTTAAATCACCCATGTGCACATCACATGATGGGTAGTATGGTAATTCTCCACCCCTTCCTCATATTCAAACCCGAGTAAATTACATGGAAGGTCCCTGTGGTATACTACTTATTACAACCTTAGTCCCTGAACTTCATTTATTACACTGGAAGGTCGAGTGTGTGCCAAATATATGAGTTTTCCCACTAGTTTTTGATATCTTTCTCTGTTAACCGGGACTTGGTTTTGAAGGCTTGACAATTTATGGTTCGTTTCAATTGGAGTGTCTACTGGTTTGCAATCTAACATACCCGTTTCTGATAATAGGTCCAACACATATTTGCGTTGACACATGGTAATCCCAGCTTTGGATCGAGCAACTTCAATGCCAAGGAAGTATTTTAGTTGCCCGAGGTCTTTTAGCTCGAATTCAGTAGCCATGATTTTTTGCAATTTCGCCATTTCTTCCGGATCATTTCCCATAACCACCATGTCATCAACATAGACAATGAGAGCAGTCACCTTACCCTTATTGTTTTTCACAAACAACGTGTGGTCGGCTTCACTTTGTTTGTAACCAATATTTTTCATGAATTTTGAGAACCGCCCAAACCATGCTCGGGGTGATTGTTTTAGCCCGTATAATGCCCTTTTTAATTTGCATACCTTTCCGCTACTCTCCAATCCAGGTGGCGGGTCCATATACACTTCTTCCTCCAAGTATCCGTTCAAGAAAGCATTTTTTACGCCAAATTGTTTTAGGGGCCAGTCTCTGTTTGCTGCTATGGAGATTAGAATCCGAATTGTGTTCATTTTTTCTACTGGCGCAAACGTATCCCCATAATCTATTACATATTTTTGTGTGTATCCCTTTGCCACGAGCCTCGCTTTGTACCGATATATGTCTCCGTCTGAATTGAGTTTAACTGTATATATCCACCTGCAACCTACTGTCTTCTTACCTTGAGGGAGGTGTACTAGATCCCATGTTTCATTTTTTTGTAATGCCTCCATCTCTTCGTTCATTGCCTTCTTCCATTTTTCATCCTTTATAGCCTCGTGTACGTTGCTGGGTATTGATAAAGTAGACAATTTATCCAACCGGGTTGCATGGGAATTTGTGAGGCGATGACTTGAAACATAGTTGCTGATCGAATACTTTGATTTCGTTTTTAAATCAGCTTGATATTGTTTCTTCGGGACTCCTCTGTTCGTTCTCACGGGATATCGCAGTTCATGTTGTTCGATTATTTCTTCATCTTCTTCATTAGTTTCCTGCACAATAAACTCAGAACCAGATTCAACTTCTGGTGGGTTAGATTCTTGGTCAGATTCGATGTTGTCGGGACCAACAACATTTGTTGTGGGTGTTTCAATTTGGACAGATTCGGTAGGGCCAGTTGTACTATCTTGCTCATCTTCCGGTGTTTCTTGCACTTCATCTGGAGTTTCTGTGGGCATTTCAAAAACACTTGACTCCCCGTTGGATTCTTCATATTCGTTACGTGGATACTGAAACATGTCAAGACCTTCGATGTGTTCATCTTCCACGGGTTTTTCATGTTGGTCATGTGTGTTCACTTCTTGTTTTTTCTCCCCCTGAAGAGGGCACTCATGACTAAAAGAAGGAATTGTTTCATGAAAGGCTACGTCACGAGTGATATGTACTTTGACTTCAACCGGATCATAGCACATATATCCTTTCTTGTGGTCTGCGTAACCCAAGAACATACAACGAATTGCTCTTGGCTCTAATTTTCCCATGTTTTGATGGACAAATGTGGTGCACCCAAATATTCGGGGTTCAAGGCCATAGTTTTCTGGAATGTTTGACAGTTCATGTAGCTTTTGAAGAGGAGTTTTGAACCCGATTACTTGGGAAGGAGTTCTATTCATTATGTATGCCGCTGATCGTACGGCTTCACCCCAATACTGTCTAGGTACATTCATGTCAAAAAGGGATGCTCGAAGGATTTCAAGTATTTGCCTGTTGCGTCTTTCAGCCAACCCGTTTTGTTGAGGTGTTCTAGCACATGAGGTTTGATGGTGAATCGAGTTTTCTTTACAAAAAATTTTCATCTGGTAGTTTATGTATTCCCCACCATTGTCAGATTGTAAAATCTGGATTTCACTCATGTACTTTGTTTTTATAATGTGATGCAATTCTTTGAAAGCATTATGAACCTCCCCTTTATTTTTAAGGAGAGATATCCATATCATCCGGGTACATTCGTCAATAAAGGTTACAAAGTATCTAGCTCCGTTAAGAGTAGAAATCGGGGCAGGTCCCCATACATCGGAGTGAATTTTCATAAACACGTACGGTACTGATGTTTTATTTGTGCTAGAAACATATGTAATTCGTTTGTTTTTCGCCAGTTCACACACACTACATTTGAAATCATTATTCGTTACATTCAAAAACAAATTTGGTTTACGTTTCTTAAGATAATTAAACGACAAGTGCCCGAGTCGACGATGCCATAACATCGCTACGGACTTATTTGCTTGAGCTACTCTTGTGTGAAATGCCTGACTTCGATGGTGTTCTTCAAGATAGTACAACCGTCCCTTCCTAGTACCATAGCCAAGAGTCTGATGTGTTACCATATCCTGAAATACACAATCATTAGGCCAGAATATTACGTAACAGTTTAGAGCCGCTGTAATTTGACTAACTGATAATAAATTCGCCGACAATGATGGGACCACAAGCACATGGTCCAGATTCATTGAGTTTGATACATTTACAGATCCTTCATTTGTTACCGGTGCCACCTCTCCGTTGGCCGTTTGGATACTTGTTTGTTTCGGGGTACATGATGTTGTTAATTTCATGGGGTCATTCGTCATATGGTCTGTTGCACCTGTATCAATTATCCAACTATTATTAAGGCTTAACGTACCAGAATTAGTGGAAGTGTGGGCTGCCATGGGAATATTAGCTCCCTCAGTTTGCTGAGATGTTGCAACATTAGCTTTCCCGATCTTCTTTCTTGGTTTCTTTGTGATATCCCACCATTCTGGATACCCAATAATTTCATAGCATTTGAGTTTGGAGTGACCTTCTTCGCCACAATGGGTGCATGTGAACGTGTTTGCTTTTCCATTTTGACCTCTGGTTTTTTGAGGGTGGTTTCGAGTGGCCATATGGACCATGCTTTCTGGTTCAAGTTTGGGTTCCTCCATGGTTTGTCTTTGATTCTGGTCTTTACGAACATAGGCATAACATGACTCTAAGTCTAGGGGCGGATCCTTTCTTAAGATCTCACTTCTAGCCTGAATGAAGTCTGGATCTAGACCGGCTAAAAAAATGTGAACACGGAAACGAGAGAGGGTTTTGTTTAGGTTTACCGTTTGATCGACTGTGTCTTCCATAGTTGTCAAACGGGTATCAATCTCCTGGAAAATACTTACCAACTCGTTGTAATAAGTAGGTAAGGGTCGCCCGTTTTGACGAGTGGTGAAGGATCTTCTGTTTAGTTCGAACAATTGTGTTTCATCGGAGCCGTCGTAGAAGGTTTTTCGAACGGCTTCCCAGATCTCTGCTGCCGTTTGTAAACGAATAAAACGGCGAATTAGGGTTGGATTCATCGAATCAATGAGCCAACTTTTGACTCTATTGTTATCGATTAGCCATGTTTCGATTTGTTTTTCATCGGTGGTGGGTTTCATGGATTTACCGGTAATAAATCCAGATTTGTTTCGAGCTCCGATACGCATCTCCATCAGTTGAGACCATAAAGGATAGTTTGTGTCGTCTAAGATGATTCCCGAAGGGAAAGGGGCATCTTGAACATTCTGCACGATTACAGCAGATTGATTCGATGAGTTTCCTGATGATTCAGTGTTGTTCGTCATTGATTGTTGGTGTTTTAACGTTCTTTACAAGGACGTTTTTCGCTCTGATACCATGAACAAAGAAGAGATCGAGATATTGTGGAAATAATCTTCCAATTTTCAGTATGATTTACAAGCATAGGATACGAGAATATATACAATGAAAGGTGAAACAACCTACCTAAAGTATCCCTATGATACAGCCACTAATTTAGACAGATTTAATGCAATGAATCATTCCTATACTTAGTTCTCGTTAACGGTGTAAATATCACCTTCCTATTTCTATAAGAAAGTATTTTTGGGAAAAACTTGTAGAAATGTTTTATGTCACAAACCAATCAAAAAATTGTTAGGTATATTTCAATGTGTTTCTGTTGCAAAGAAGTGCTGAACAAAACTGATTTGATCCAACGAATGCTGATAGTGAGTGGCAGGGAAAATATCCATTTGAAAAGGATAATGATTTGTGTCTCAGTAAGGTAATATAATATGGTTTAATTTAGTGTTAAAGATTCAATCTTTGACTATAAAGATTATGACTTTTAAGAAGACTCATGCATGGCTTTTTAATTTCAAGAATCACAAACTGAGTGATGTTAACGTTAATTCTATCTTATCACCAATTTTCTAATTTTTTATTATTATTGGTGTCTATACTAATTCACATTTAGCTACTGTAACTTTTTTCTGTCAGTACATCCAACCAATGATACACCACCTGATCGGCTGCCGCAGTACTTTCTGCGGGTCCAACTGTTTAAAAAGAGGGAATACGGAATTAAAGCTTTCTGACTGAGATGGGAGCCAAACACACATAACACATGTACATCCTCTTAAACTATGTGTAAACCAAACCCTCTTTAGTTATCTGCGCCACCTCAACGTCACACCAGAATGTTAGTTATCTGCGCCACCTCAACGTCACACCAGAATGGCAAAATGTGAGTGAGTAGATTTAAAAATATGATGTTTTGTAAGTTAGTAGATGTAAAAGAAATGATATTTTGTAGAAGAGTTGAGTATTTATAACTTATAAGATAAAAATAAGTATTGAAAAGGGATTTAAAACATGGTTATATCTGATGGATGTAAGAGCATCTCCGATGAGAGGTTTTTTAAGAGTTTATTACTATTTGAAAAACCTCTTTTATCATTGGAATAAATGACTTTTTTAGGAGGTCAATCCAACCACTTATTCTTCTCCAACCACTTAATTATCTTTCAATGTTTGATTCTTATAGTCCTTATATTTAACAATTTTACATTTTAAACCCCTATATATATTTATATGTGAATCATTTATTATTTTTATAACTATAAATTATAACTTTATCATATTTTAATACTTTTTAAGGTCAAACATTATAATAGTTTTGTAAGAGACATTTTATAAAAATCTTAAGTTTTATAAATGCTTAAAAATTGTTAAATTACATAAGAGGGGGTATTTAGTAACATTTGATATAGATAAAGGTAAATTAATAATATTAATAATAAAAAGTCTTTGAAAAGGTTAACCATTGGAGAAGTTTTTAGTTAATATATTATTAGAGGATGTTGCAAATATAATAAGTCATTTGAGAGGTTAACCATTGTGGATGCTCTAAGATAAATTTGTAACCGCTTCCACATTAACGCTTATCAACATTCTCTCTCTAGACCAAACATATGACAAATTCCGATAAAAACTCTGTAGTGGAGGATAAACCTACAATCAAACCTTAAAATTAATTTTATTAATGCATGTACGACATATCATGCATAATATACGAGCCACCAATACACAACACACGACGAATTCCGTCGATCGCCAATGCAAGGGAAAATAACATAACCTACTTTAATTAAAAAAAGATCTTTTATTAATTTTTTTTACTTTAATAAAAAAAGTTCTACTTTAATTAAAAATAGATAATATATAAATAGATAATCTACTTTAATTAAACAAAAATCTTTTAAGTGTTAACCACCTCAAGGGAATTAATATGCCTATCACATTCTTTGATGCTTATACTATACTGTACAACTAATAGTGCATATTATATAAATAAATAATGCAATTATTATGGTACATAAATTAAGATATATGGTGTAAAAATCACCACATATATCAATTTTTCACTTTTTCTTATTATCAAACCTCATTTTTACCAGATTTGTTTCCATGAATATAGAAGAGTATAATTGGTTGTAATGAAAAAGGTTGATAATTGAGTCATCCTTATAAATTGTACATTTATTTTTACTGGGTTTTGTTAATAACAGCCCTAAGATGGTTTTGCTGAAGCTCTCACTAGGTGTCACCTTTTTGCTATTAAAAAATAATAATATAATTAACAGCCCTAAGAGCTGTCTTTAACATGTATAAAACGTTTATGTATTCATTGATGAATAATGAAATTCCTAAAATTAAGAGGGCGATTACATTGATTTTGAAGTTTTTATATATACATGTTTTAGCCTCTTATGGGATATCATTATCATTTTTATTTTATTTTGTAATAATCTCTTCTATTTATAATGCATTTAGGACCTTTCCTTAAATAACCATATGAAAATTCAGCAAAAAACTTTCCATCTTTAGATTGCATTTCGTTTAAAAAACTTTGCAGTGAGCAGGTTTCGAACATGGGACCAAGAGTATAATAAAAGAGAGCGTTAACCAACTGGAACTCAAAGTACAATGTGTTTCGTTTCATAATCTGCCTCGACTCCTTCACTCTGTGTCTGCAATGCCTCATCGGTTCCATCAAAATTTCATCATGTTCTCCAGATTCACATATAGTTTCAGTATCGGAATCACCTAAGGAAGCGTATGCGGCATACAACTCTTTTATGCGGAGATGAACTCGTGTTGCGTATGAGTTAGGACCGTTCTTAAATGAACAGAGTTATCAATCCAATATCAGATCTTTGAAATTTGTATGTTCTCTATTTTATGAATATGTTTTAGCAATGTGTTGCTGAACAGAGTTACTGTATACTGTGCATATAGTTCATGAACCGGAATCGATTTTGTTACCTAATGTGTTTCTGAATTTTGTTCATCATAGCAGTTAAACGAAGTAAAAGTGATTTACATTGTAGTTCCTACTATGGGTCTTAAAAAGGTAAGTATTCTATGCTCTATTGTCATTATCTTTAGTTTAATATATGTTGTGATTGTCGTTGTTAGTTGTAGTTGTAAAAAATAAAAGTTCCCATTTTCATTTTAGATATATACAAACGTTTATATGATTTGCTTTTCATGATTTTGGCTTCGTTAAATATTGAATGATATGGGTAACATTTATCAGGAGACCCGTCCAGATTGCAGGTCAAGAACTGTACAAGGGGACATCCCAAACCACAAGAATGTTGATTCTTATTAATAAAAACTTCAAATGTTGCATTCATTAGTATTCATATTTTTGGACTCTTTGCAGCCCATGTTTAGCCCGAAAGTCAGCCCTTCAAGGTTCTTTTGTCATTTCTAATATGCAAATATAACCATGTGGAATGTATGTTCTAAAAGCATTTCAAGATGTATGTGTTCTTGTTTGAAAATATCATGTTTGACTTCCATGTGTCATTCTGAATATTTTAAGCTTTAACACAATTCTTGCCATCTTTGTTTTCAATAGCTTCTTGTCGTGTGTTTGTTACAAATTATTCTACTTAAATTGTCTTTCTATAAGCATTCGAAGTAATGACAAGATTTTCTTGAATTGCCTTTTCAAAGCCTGCATATTGGATGCATAACAAAGTCATGAACCTATTTGGAAGTGTTGTTGTACGGTGCAAAATTTTGACGAATTTTTTTGGCTGAGAATGGCATGTCGTTCCATAAGGCCATATGTTTCTCACTACCGCCACCATGTTGCGCGGTACCATGTTATTAGAAGAAAAAATGTAACCAAAAAACATCATGTTATTAGAAGAAAAAATGTAACCAAAAAACATCTATTTGCCGCAAAATATAATTCCAGGGTACCCGCCGCCGCATTGCGCGGGTACCCTGCTAGTTACTTAAAAAGTGTAAAAAATAAAAATAAAAGAAAAAAGGGAGAAATAAGAACTTTGGAATTCGCTGGGTTCTTTCATATCCGAGACTCGGAAGTATTCTCTAGAATTTAGAACCCTAAAAAGTTTCATTTCTGAATTCAAAATGCTAGGAGAACAAGCAATTACCCCCAATTTCACTTCTAGTCCGACTCCAGACCCTAACCCTAACCCTCTCCCACCTCCTACTAACCCCTCACCGTCCTCGTATCCACATGGATTTGTCGGCTCAGAAACCCGACCCGAATTTGAGGTTGACGGAGCTACAGCGTTGCAGAGCGAGATGATTTCGCAGACAACTGATTCAACTACAAACGAACATGTAAAAATCCTCGTTTATTTCAGTTTATTCTCTGCAATGTTGATGTGTTACTTTTGTTCCTGTCAAAGATTTACAGTGTTTGAATGAATCTTAGTTACTCTTGAATTTATGTGAAGGAATGTGTAGGTTTTTCAAAAAAATTAAATGCGTCAAGAAAAAAAATATGAGATAGATGCTAGATTACTTGGTTATTTTCTGCTAATTTGTGAGGACATAATTGTAACTTTATGAATAATGTTTGAAGTTAGTATGGTTCAAATTTAGAACTATAGTCATTGATCATTGGGTCTTTATGCTTAAAATGGATTTTTTTAGGGCAAGATTCTAATTTAAGAAATCAGGGCACCATTTGGAAATCGGGATGAAATTGCACTTGATTTAAATATAACTCGGTGCAAGCGACCTAATCTTATTTTCTATTTCAATTTTCATTTTAATGTGGTCAAACAATACTTTGACTAATTTCAGGGCAGTGGGAGTATGAATGATACCACAAATGTTCCTCAGCAGCAAATGGTAAACAATGTGATATTAACAAAACCAGTTGCAACCATCCAACCTTTTCACTGTGAGGTATGTAATATCACTTGTGATACCATGATAGTACTCGAGAAACATAAACTTGGGAAAAAACACATAAAAAATTGGCAAAAAAAAGGCGAATCATCTTCAACTGTACCACCATCTCCACCTGATTCAAGTGCAGTTTCAGTTGCAGATTTGGAGGATAAGAAGCATAAATTGTTGCAAAATGGAGCATCAGCTGATAGGTTATTGTATTGCCAAATTTGCAATGTGGTTTGCAATAATCAAGATGGGTTTCAGCAACATGTTGCTAGTAAAAAGCATTCAGCAAAGGTATAAATCCATGTTTTTGTCACTTTTTGATTGATGAAATGGTTATAAATCCATGTTTTTTCCACTTTTTGATGTTTTTTTAAATTGTAGGATGTATTAGAAATTCGAAAAATAGTCAAAAACACTTAGACTAAACTATGTTTTAAGTCAAACATTGCTGTATTCTCTATGTAAAGCAATATCTGCTCAGGTTTCTTGTATACTGGTAGAAAATTTGATAGACCTTTATATACACACTAACACAAATGAACATATACATGCATATACATGTAGATGTATACATATATATTTATAAATAGGGGAAAGTACATTTGAGAACCCTAAAAAATGAACATGTTTACATGTGATTTTTAGGTTCTAAAATGAACTCACCCCTTCATACATATAGATATCTACACACGCACGCATGCACGCACCCACCCACCCACCCACCTCTGTTTCTCTATTTAGAAAATTGTGAATCTAAAATTGTGAAAAATGATAAGCATATACTTGTGTATGTTGTCATGCAGGCGATCATGCAGAATGCTGGTACAAATGTCACCCTTAGCACCACATCTGAGTGCAGTTCTCAGACTCAGGCCCAAGATCAGGCCCAAACTCAGGCCCAGATTCTGGCCCATGGGTTTAATGGCGGTTCACAAAAAAACCCGTACCCACTTCTAATGCTACCAAGGTGTGATCTCTGCAAGATCAGCTGCACAAGTAATGACCTCCTTAACTTGCACTTATTGGGAAAGAAACACCAAAAGAAACTTCAAATGTCAGAGCAAGAGCAAATACCCGATCTCTCCTTGACCCCTGTAGCCCCTTCACTGGAAAATCCCGAGTCATCCGAGGGTAAAACCGTCATTTCGCAAGAAGGTAATCTCGTGCGGTGTGATCTTTGTGAGATCACTTGCAACACTTATGATGTGCTCAAAACGCACTTTTCGGGAAAAAAAACATCAGAAAAACATGGCGAAATTGGGAAAACCGATCGGACCGAACCCTCCAACTGCCGCCACTACTGGACCGGAAGCAGATGTGGAGATGATTGGACCATCGTTGCAAGATTCACCAAAAGAGGAGGGTAAAATTGTCAATTCAGATGGAGATAACAACAAGGGAAAGCGAGGTCCAAGTGATGATGATGTGGAGACAAAGAAGCAGAAGATTTCACAAACAGGGACAGCATCAGATGCTGGTCAGAAGCATATTGCAATGGCTATGAAACAAGCAGAGGCTCAAGGTCAAGGTCAAGGTCAAGGTCAAACAACTGGTCAAGCAACATGAGTCAGTTTTGTCTTGGAAAACAACACCTTTGAGGACTGGTATTTAGTAATTTGTAGTGAAATTTTAAGGAATTGTGGCTGAAAAAACTTGATATGATTATGAAATTTCATCTGGATGAAATGCTGCATTGATATTATGAAGTTTTTGTGAATTCCAAATACTTATCTCATGAATTAGAAAATTGCATATTTAAATGAAAGATGGTTATTGTTATTTAGGAAACTTTTGGACATTTTCATATAAAACAAGCATGAAAGATTAACTCTGCATAGCTGATAAGAAATGGGTTTATAATTCTTTCAAACCTTTCTTTTAAATGCTTGTATATTACTAGAAATTTGTCAATAAACAACCCGGGAAAATTACTATGAATACTTTAAACCTCGATGAATATTTATGTTTCGATTAGTTTTTTTTAACGGTGAATACACACACCTTATAAATTACTTCAAAATCTACACTATATTGTCCATAATATGACTTAAACTCATGATCACATGCAAGTGGGCAAACACCTTATAGCTACAAACCCCTTGGTGTTGCACCCAAATGAAAATCAAAGTTTTTTTTTTTTTTTCTTTTTTTCTGGTTTCGTGTTTGTTGGTTAATCAAAAATTTTCTCAGTGTATCGAAATTTCGGAAAAAATACACTCTATTTGGGTGACTAAATTTGTAAAAAAATTGAACTTTCAATAATATTAAACCGAGTCCACAATACCTTTAGATTTTGTCAGTAAATTCACCAAACGTGTAATCTACACTTTTAACCTAGCGATTTCTATGTACTTTTCCCGAATTCTTATCATTCCAGTTATCTATTACCTATTAATACAATCTTCATAGAAAAGAACTGTTCATTACAAACGTACTAAACGGAGTTATTTTCTAGTTTTAAGACAATGATGGAACACAAGATCTGGAGACAAACATGACCTCATTGCAATTTGCTGAGGGAAAGTAAAAGTCTTTAGGCTAGTGGGTATGGGCACCACATGTGGTGGTGCCCTTTTCCGCCACATCAGCGCCACCTCATCAACCACACCACCACCACACCACATCATTTGGTGGAAATACCCACCACACCACACCACACCAATTTATTTTTCATCTCATCATTTCTTTTCCATTTATTTTTTAAACATAATATTAAACTTCCATTAAAATCAAAATAACAATACATTAAATTAAAAATTCAAATACTTAAATTAAAAATAATAATACTTAAAATTAAAAATAATAATACTTAAAATTAAAAATACTTAAAATATAAAAACTACAATCCTAAATCGCTCATCGCTTTTCGGGCTCTTTCCTTCGCGGCTAGGAAATGTTGAAGATCTTCTTGCGGCATCCCTGGCGGCGGTTGCATAGTCAAAATATTCATATTATTGATAATTCTTTGTTCGGTTGCAAGCTCCCTATCTCTTTCTTCTTTCTCCCTCTCTTGCTGACGTCGTTCTTGTTCCAGTTGAACTTGTTGACGACGCATCTCTACGCGCTCTTTCGTTGCCTCAAAGTGCTCGTTTAATCGTTTTTGAATGTCTTCCCTATGCTTGCTCTTCGCTTCCTTTTCCGCCGCATGCCTACCCGCTCGTTTAGCCTTGTCTCATCCAATTGGTCGTTCAAGAGGAGTTGGGGTTTCATCAATGTCGTCGAATAGGTCATCGGGAAATTCATCGTCCCCTGCATTAAGGTCGACACGAGAACGACCATCAGAAACGTCAACCGATTGTGAACTTTTTGAGCGCTTCGATTGTTGTTGATCTTTAGTAATTGTGCCCATCCATTTTGGATCCTCTTTTAAAATCAACCAATGTCGATCTAGCTCAAAAGCATGGCCATTTTTTTCAATTTTGTATTGTTTCTTGGCGGCCTCCAAAACATCAAACGCGGTCATTCCGCTACTTCTTTCCGACGCGAGTTTGTTGTATATACCATTGAATTTAGTAACCTTGTTGTTTATGTCACGCCATTTGCTACTAAGACTATTGTCTTTTCGGTATGGCGAGACTCCCATGAAGGTATGAAATTTAGAAAGAATGGCTTCCCAATAGTTTTTAATTCTCATGCCATTCCCGTCCTTCTCGTTTTTAGAAGTCGCACACCAAGCTCGGCACAACGCAAGTTCCTCCTTTTCCGTCCATGGAAGTTGTGTGTCTTCTTCCACATCTTCTCCCCCAACGTCTTCAACAACCTCTTTTTCTTTCCTTTTCCCTTTCCCTTTCGCCTTTCTCTTACTCCCCCCCGCTTGTCGTTCTTGTGTTTGGGGTTGTTGATGAATTTGTTGTTGTTGAAAATATTGGCCGCTGGGTGCAAATTCGGATACATTTTGTGAATATTGGGGTTGTTGAAATTGAGGGAGTTGAAATTGAGGTGCGGTTTGTGGATAATATTGTGGAGGTGGAGGTGGGACAACACCGGAACTTAGGATGTTGACGTATTGGTCGAAGCCACCAAATCCTAGGTTCGGTGGTACATTTTGTTGTGAAGGTTGGTTGGGTGTTTGTGGAGGATTGTTGTGTGGATCCATTGTAAGTAGAGAGGTATGAAGATAGGAGTTTGTAGAGAGTAAAATGGGTTAATTGTGTGTGTAAAATGAGTGAAAGTATGTGTAATATATATAGGAAAATAATTTTTAAAAAAAAAAGATTTTTTTTTATAATTATAACGGCTATATAGCCGTTGTCAAACGGCTCTTTTCCGATCAAAATAAGCTTCCCACGCCCGTTTCTCTGCGTGGTCCGTGCCCCTCTCTCGCCACGCCGCACCCCAACGCCGTTGGGGGGGGGGGGGGGGGGGGTGTTGTTCTTCATGGCCACAGCGTGGCTTGTCCACCTCACACCCCACGCCGGTGTGGTGTGGCGTGGTCCCATACCGAGCGGTCTTAATGTTTTTTTAACATTTGAGATTTTTGTAGTTGAGGTATATACTACTCATACATGAACAACTTCAACTGGTTATTTGCACACAATAAGCATCTGCAGATGTAGTCCCAGAATGTCCAATCTCATATCTACATCCTTTTTAGTTTTATTTCTATCAAAATAAATATATGAATAAATAAATATACGAGTTTTTCGGGTTATATTTGAATATATGCAATTTTTGTATTTAATATTTTTTATTCCAATCGTTGCTCGTAAATCACCAATAATAACATACGAAAACCTAATAATCCAATATTCAGAAGTAAAACAGCAAATTCAAATCACAAGACTCACAGAATCATTTAAGACCACCCCCTAATCTATATCTTTTAAGTCTAAACAATCACTTTTATAACTAAAAGAAACAACAAAAGAAAATGAAATAGACAAATAGCATTTAAAATTTAAGCCAACCAGCAAAAAGATGGCAACTTTAAGCATGAATATTATTATTGAGTTGAGCTTTTGACTCACTGCTAGTAAATGCAGTCAAAAAGCAAAATTTGGGCAGAATGAGTTGTATCTTCATCTACTGCAATATCCAGCAACAATGAACAAATGAAATCATCAAACAGACAGAATTTCTAACACGAGAACGGGCCCTGCTGCCATTCATTAAATTTTAAAAAATAATTGGTTGTAATTAATAATGTTTCAGGAGTTCCAAGAAGCTTGAAACCGGCCCCAGTGTTGCTCCTTCAAGACTGACAATTGTAAATGATGACAAATATATATCATCACAAACAGTAAAGAACAAAACCACCTTTTTTCCTACTTTTGCATATATTATTTATGGATTCTTGCTCATAATCTCACATAGTTTAGCCCCCACAAACAATCAAAATCAATCCACCATGAAGATCAGGCACAAGATTCTTGCAGCAATCTTTTTTTGTTTCCTGATTGCAAACATGAAAGCACAAGATATTTCTGGAAACCATCATCATCCTATGAAAACTCCTAAACTACCACCACCTATTTTATCTGAAGAAATAGATACACAATTTAACATAGAGAAACGAGTTGTTCCTGATGGACCAAATCCTCTTCATAACTGAAATTTGTCTTGTTAATGTATGCCATAGATAGCAATCCATCATATGTTGTTTTGTTTACTTTTTTAAAGGTTCATGTACAACTTTATTGAAGTTCACAAGTAATCTCACCTGGTATTCCAATTCAAGAAAGTTTACCAGTTGATTCCCATTAATACTATTTGTAATTTCTTCACTTGTTATGCTTTAAGATACATAATCATCACTAAACATAGCTAAATGATATATAATCACTAAACATTTACATAATCAGTAAACAAACATATGACTATATGTTAATATAAATATTCCAAACAAGCTCCAGATAAAATGGTCCAAATCAAGGAAATGAAGCTACCAATAGATTCATCTACCCATGGATTGACATGAATTCAGTATAAGAATTGATGCATAATGAAGTAAACCAGTTTATATTCAGGATAATAAGAACAACAAACTTCCTTTAAATTGATTAAACACCATGAGGAAATAGAACCTCCAAAACATTAGGTAAACAGTGATGATCAAATTATTAGGCTAAACAGAAGCTCAAATACTACGAATATATTTCTCCGAGAGTCTATAAACTCAAACGAGATACATCAACAATTAAACCAGTTTTCGAGAAACCTAGCAGCGAAAAACGAATACCGTTTGAATAAATCAATGTTTGATATCCATAATGCTTTTGATCTTGGGAGCATATAGTGAATAAACAACAGCTTGTCTTTTGGCAACCTGAAGCTGAGACTTGCCGTCGGTGAAGGCGGCGGTAATCGATGACGGGTCCGATAAGGTTTTGTTGTGACGAAATGAGTCAACTGTGCGACGCTTCGTGTACTCCCTGATGTTGTAGTCAGGAAACTGACGAGCTGACCGGAGAAGCGACCGGAAAAGAGAGATGATTTCCATACGGGACGGCAGTGGGACAGCCGTCGCCATTTTTAGAGAGAAAAGGGTTTGCGTGTAGTTTTCCGTTTAGCTTTCCGTTTTTTCTCAATTTATCTCGAGTCTAAGACGTATTTACATTTTAGTCCCTGACATTTAAAATCTTGGCTTTTGTACTTATAAATTCACAATACTGATAAATATTTGATGTTGTTTGGTTACCGTGACGTGGTGATGGTGGTAGGTGGCGTTGGTAGTAATGGTGATGGTGGTGGATGACAGTGCTAAGTAGTGATAGTGGTGATGGGTTAACTACATAGAACATAACTAGGAAAAATTTAGAAACAAAATAATAGAATTCAAAACACCACAATTTCTATAATTTACTCAAAGATTTTATTAGAAATATGTAATGCCAATAATTATCACTTTCTTATATCTCTCATTCATTTTAATATGTGTATTAATCACATTTTTAAGCACACATTGACACTTGTTTAATTAGACACATAATTCATTTTTCTTATATTTAAGTTTCTAACTCCGTTCTTGAAAAAAAAAACTAATCAAGACTTCTCATCTGAGTTGATAAGAAATGATCAGGTTTCCATCTGAGTTGCAAGACAGATAACATACATAAATGAAAACATAAATAATAAGAAAAAAATTGACCACATTGTCATCTTAATGATCTATTACAGACTCTGATCTAAACAAAATTAATGCAACATATGAAATTTTCACTACTTCAAATAAGTTTCTTCAACAAATTACACAATTGAAATTTCAAAATTGTTGACAATTAACCTAACAACCACCGATAGCAAAACCCTAATTGATGATCTCCCTAACCAACCAATCAAGACTCGGGTACGCAAAATACAAAACAAGAAACGATGGGACCGCAAACAGAATTGTAACAAGAATATACACAGCTAAGATAACCGCACTCACAGGAATCGCATATATCACAATAAGCAAAAATAAGAAAACCAAAGGGAACTTAGCTGTCAAATGAACAAAAAAAATCAACCACTTACGAATAGATAAACGAATTCTTTCCACATTAGAATGTGTATTAACACGAGCATCATGATCATGATCATGACCATGGTCATGATTTAACTCATGTGTGGTTAGGTTAGGTCGGTTAGACTGACCATGGTTCCATGACCAAGTGGGTCCCGGTACATGGTCCCCACACGAAGAGGAGTGGGATTTGACTCTATCACCATTCATACTCTCAACCATCCATAAAAGAAAGTAATTTTTTTTAGGAAATTTTAAATTTCCTTTGTAAACAAGACGAAATGATAACAAATTGCACCATGGGCATGAAATGAAAAACGGGAGTTGAATTGGGAGTGTTTGTAGTTTTACAACTGCCCATTGGAGTGCAAGAACACAGTTCTTACAGAGTGTGTGACCACACCATAACACATAGGGGATGTTTTCTACTATGTTGAAAGATTCCCAACAAATTGGGCACTCGAAACCTTGTTCTCCACTGTTGTTTTCTGAAATTTCATCATCTGAACAATCTGAAGAATTATGAATGCGTGCTGAAGAATTAGGTTTTAGTTTAGATGTACCAGCAATTGCCTTTGAAGCAAATCCCCACATGTTGAAAATGAAGGTTTTATAACCAAAAGTAGTTTAGATCCATGTCTGCAAACTAGAAATCAAAAAAGTTAATGAAAATGAAGGTTTTATTACCAAATGTTGTTATAATAATATTTATTGATTATAACCAATAAGCAACTTGAAAAACAAGCTTCAAGAGTCCCACACGAACAAATGATCAGATATTATAATAATTTCTTCTTTCATCCTTGTTAATATAGATAACCAAATGATCAAAATATCCATAGCCTATATTTGAAACTTCACCATTAAGTTCCTAATCACAAATAATTGTAATGATGACAAGGAAAATCAGTATATTTTGGCTCAAAACCTAGCAAATATAGGGAAAATTTCAGTTATAACATTAGGCATCTCAAATTGTTGAAATCTTATTGAAACAAACGGAAAAGAGTCAAACACGTTATGAACGATTAAAACACGCAAATAATTAAGCGATCGATCACATCAAACCCTAGACAACATTCACAAGATGCACAGTACAACCACCAACATTTCCGTCCAAAATTGGCATAAACAACAAAAAGTCAAAACATAACAATAAAATCAAACTAATTGTCATTCTAGAGACTAACAGGAACCTAATTAAGCAATTAGACAGAACATTTACCGAATGAAATCAATCAAAAGCAATATTTATAGTTTACCTAATTATCGTAATGAGATGAACATCGGTGAGAACGCCGGAGGTAGAGATCCATTTTCACACACAGTGTTCGTCTCTTTCTCTCTCTAGAACGCCGATTTTCTCTCTCTATAAATGGTGAGAATTAGATAGATAGATGTAACATCGTCGAATAGATGGAACGGTGATCAGTTTGCGACAACATGCTTCCAAATGGAAGGATCAGAATGATCTGGTAAATCGCAGGTTCACAGTAGTTGCCTTCTAGGCTAATGCTGTGGAGTGTAGCCTGTATGGGTTGGGCTGGTCTGGGCTTACGTTTAGGCCCATTTAAGGAGTGTGTAATACCCAAATTTTTTAATTATAATCATTCTTGTTATTTTTAGATTAGCATTACTACTTTCTCAATTGTTTTGTTCAATCTAGGGTGGGTAATGCTTGGAAATAGCGTGAGCATTTGGACCGAGAAAAGCAAACCGAAATTTCGGTTTCTGTTTTGAAAATTCATCATTTTCAGTTCCGGTTTTATCAGTTTCGGTTCGAGCCGGTTCGGTCCACGGATAGGATGAGCTTTTAGGCTAAAAAAAATCGAACCGTACGAAAACATGTAATCAGTTCGATTTCGATTTTGAAAATTTCTTCATTTTCGATTTTGAAAATTTCTTCATTTTCGATTTCAGTCTATTGGTTTCAGTTCGGTTTCTTGAGCATGCTCACCCCTACATGGTAACAAATGGGTTACAGTTTGGTATACAGTCGACTACCTCAGGGGAGCCAATTATAAACAAGAATATTTTTTTATTAAATAATAGATAAACAACCTGTCGTACGTTCATTACGTATATAATCAATCCAATAGCAAGATCGAGCTTTTCAGTAAAACGATCAAAAACGTCTTCTTATTCCTTTATAAACCAACACCAAACTATAACAACTACTCACCATGAATCAAATTGCAACGATAAAAGCATCAGAGAGTGCACTTTAATGCATAAAATAACACGAAAATGGAAAAACAAAAGTTACAAAATGTGTTCTTCCTCACTTTATGGAACACACATTACACCACCTAAATCTACAACTCCATTCAAACAAAACATATAACAAACTTTAATTCTTTGATTCTTGGCTCAACAAATACTTCTTAAGAACATCCATAACCGACCCGAAATCCGCCTTCACATTCACAGGCGGATTCGCCAACTTGCAAGCCATTTCTGGAATCGCTTTTGAATGATAATCAATCTTAGATTGAGTAAACTTCAATCCATGAGCAGTACTCACCACAACTGTTCTATCATTAGGCCGAATTACACCACTATTTCTTAACTTATTCAAAGCAGTTAAAGCAACACCAGTATGAGGACAGATAAACATCCCAGTTGAATCTGCTTGTGCCATTGCATCCATTAATTCTTCCTCAGTAGCTTCCTCTACAATACCATTTGAATTCTTGAGAGCATAAACAGCTCGATCTATAGATACAGGATCGCCTATTTGTATAGCTGATGCAAAAGTTGTTTTTGCTTTCACAGGACTGAAATCAGACCACCCGGATTTGAAATGTAGGTAAAGTGGATTAGCATTTGCTGCTTGAGCACACACGAGCCTTGGAATTCGATCGACTAACCCTAATTCTTTACACATATGAAAACCTTTGTAAAAAGCATAAATGTTGCCCAGATTACCACCTGGAACTATGACCCAATCGGGTACTTCCCAATCGAATTGCTGCAGGATTTCGATTGCTGCGGTTTTCTGTCCTTCTAACCTCAAACTGTTTAAGGAATTAGCTAGATAAATTGGTAATTCGGAGGTTACTTCTCGAACTAATTGCATGCAACCATCAAAATCAGTATCAAGACTCAATACAAACGCACCGTTTGCAATTGGTTGTACTAATTGGGCCATTGAAATCTTATTAGCAGGTAAAAAAACGATACTTGGGATACCTGCAGATGCGCAGTAAGCAGATAACGCGGCGGAGGTGTCGCCGGTGGATGCACAGCCGACTCCGATGACCGGCCGGTTCATTTTCCGTAACCGGTTTACTTGACTGACTAAAACAGTCATACCTAAATCTTTGAAACTACCTGTATGACTGATTCCACAGTGTTTTACCCATAAGTCGTTCATGCCTAAAAACTGTTTGCCATAACGTTCAGCCCAAAACATATTGGAATTACCTTCGAATGCGCTGACGATATCATCGGAATCAATCTCCGGCAGCACCCATTCCTTTTTCGACCAGACGCCGGATCCGTACGGCCATGTGGTTTTCCCGATTCGTGAATCGAACAGCGATTTCCAGTAATCCCCGTCGAATTGTTTTAGGGCTTCCATGTCATGTTGTACGTCGAGTAATCCACCGGATCGAGATCGGTAAACGATTTCGTCTAAGGAGTAGGATTCCGTGCAGTTTGGATCGGCGTTGAACGGGACGTATTTGGCGGAGAAGTTATTGTGTTCGGAGGAGCATCGGCGGTGAGCCTCTTGACGGATGCTTTCGTCGGCGGGACGGCGGTGTTTGATGGCTGGAGTTGTGTCGGTTGGTAGGTCAGACGACGAGATTGTGGCTTTGATTGTGGTGAATTTGGAGGTGTGATTGGTGGTTCTAGGGTTAGGGTTGGGGTTTGGGGTGAGGAAGAAAGGGGAAGAACGGAGAAGAGAAGAGGCCGCCATTGATTTGGAGATTAGGGAACAGTGAATGTGTGCGGCGAGTTGAGTGTTTAGGTCTGAAAGGTAAATATATATATATAGGTAGGTGGGCTCTGTAGTTTAAACTAACGGAAACTGAAATGACAATATTGTGAAATTTTAATTTTTTTTATTATTAATTTTTTTATTTATATAATGAATAAAATGTGGAATTCATTAAATCTATTTTATAATTTTTGATACTTTATCGAAATAAATAAGAAGCTTTAATAGCAAATAATATAATTTCTCATAAATACAATCTTTTGTGATTTACTGATTCATACATCATTAGAGTTATGTATTTACCATTTTGCAATAAATTAGGAGACAAATGCGTTGTATAATCGTGTAACGAGATACATGTAAGACAAAAATGTATGTAAAAGACTACTCTATGATCAAGATTGTGGCTAGCATGCTTATTTAAGTATGCTAGTCTTAAAAAAAATAGGCCCACGACATTTATTTCAAAAAAATTAACTCTTATCGGCTACTGTTTAGGTGAGTTAATTAATATTAATACTAAAGGGGGTTTGGTATATTTAGGGATTTATGATGTTTTTATACTGTACTGGCCTATAACTCGTGATGAATCACGGACGGCTTATAAATATTTTGTTAATTAATATAAATAACTTTTTAGTTACATGTAGATTATTTATTAATAATAAACTTATTTATTATAAATATAAATTTAAAATATACAGAATAAGAGTAAATAAATATTAAATAACTCAAAACATTATGCATAATATAAAATACGTGACGTGAACATTCACTAATATATAAAATTAGATAACTTAAAGTTTAATTTTGATGGATAAAATCTGTTTTTAATTATGATCAAATTCTGTTGCAGTGCTTCATGGTAAACAACGTGGATGTCTTGTTATAAACTTTTTCATCTTTATCGTATATCAATAGCTTTAATCTTTGACGACGTAAAGCTAACCATTAGTGAATAATGGCTTGGGAAAAATATTCCAACCTTTGATAAAGAATGTCCTTAGCTTTTGTTGTTGGTCATGGCAAAACAAATATAAAATGGAAATTGACGACTATTTATCTTCAATGGAAGTCTCTTGTCTGAAAGACTAAGGTGCTGTTTGTTTTTTCAGACCAAAAAGATATGCTGTCTGCGGACCACATCTGCCAGCTGCTGCAGCTTCTGAGATGGACCAAAGGTCCGCAGTCTGCAAGAAAACAGTTGTTTGTTTTTTAACATCTGCAGACTGCTTAAATAAACTGAAATATTAATTAAGATAATAATATTATATATTAATATAATAATAGTATAGTTAATATAATAATAATAGTATTAATTAATATATTATACATTAATATATTATATTTATATATAATAGTAATATCTATAATTTAAATATAATAATAGATAATTTAAATATAATAATATATATAATTCAAATTTAATAATATATATTATTATCTAATAATATAATAATATTAATTAATATAATAATATTATATATTAACATAAAAATATTAATTAATATATAATAATAATATTAATTAATATAATAATATTATATATTAACATAATAATAAAATATATTAGTATAATAATATTAATTAATATATAATAATAATATTAATTAATATAATAATAATAATAATAATAATTAATATAACAATATTATATATTAACATAATAATAAAATATATTAATATAATAATATTAATTAATATATAATAATAATAATAATAATTAATATAATGATAATAATAATCAATATAATAATAATAATAATTAATATAATAATATTATATATTAACGTAATAATAATATATATTAATATAATAGTATATTAATATAATAATAATATTAATTAAGTTTGGAGATTTTTTTTTTTTTAAGTTTGGAAGACCCAAGAAGCTAATACCCAAGTCTTCCTGGGGAAGACCTTAGGCAGACAATATAAGGTCTGCAAGCTTCCGAAAAACAAACATCTGCGTAAGCCTTTTTCTGCGCGTGGTCTGCGCCACGAAGACAAAAGACCTCAGGAATACTTTTTGTCAAAAAACAAACAGCACCTAAGTTTCAAACACAATATTAATGTAGTGTGACCAAGATTTGTTCATATTATTATTTGTGCCTTGACCACATAGTCTTGTTCTGTTAGAAACAATAACCCTTAGTCTTGTTTTGTTGCATAACCCAGTTGTTTGATAAATATTTCGAAGTAGCATTACCGGTGCACAAACTTTTAAAGATAATACGTGATTAGCTATTCCAACTAATTTAATACCATTCAAGACTCCAGGATAGTAATAAGATTCAATGTAAGTAGTTTCTAGACATTCGGATTCACATATACTATCTGGAATATAATAAACTTTCAGTTCACCTGGAATATTAGATAGCAAATGATCATTTATAAGTTCGAGTGAGTAGGCTAAGAATTTCCCTTTGTTGAAAATAAGTAGAATCTCCTAAATTGTTGATAAATGATGGATAGACAAATTCGACAAGGGAGGGAATAGGTTCACGATATATATTATGAGTAATTTATTAGGAATATCATATGTGACCTCGCCATCGTTAGGATCACCTAAAAAATCATCTCCAATTTTTAATATCAAATATCCAATTTCCTTTAAGTCATCGACATTAAAATCATTAGAACCTTCTCTCAACCGCATGTTTGTCATTAATTCAAGTACTATACAATCACCCCATATATACGAAGAACTAAGAGATGTGTGTACAACTTGATGTCTGCTTCCACCAGGCACAAATGATATTATGATTTACTGATTTAGTAAATTAGGGTTACGTGAGTTATCAAAACCAAACATAGCACATGTTCAATATCATCAGACATATATTCTCATGTTTTTTTCTTCCAAATATGATCCAGTCTTACTATACTATTCGACATTAGCAACATAAAAAACAAAACAACAAACATAATTGCAAATGCATTACGGTTAGGGATGCCAATTTTATCCGCGGATTCGGGTACCCGCGGGTACCCGACAATAACGGGACGGGTATTACCCGTTTTAAACGGGTAACGGGCGGGGACGGGTATAAAATTTCATACCCGGTGCGGGTCGGGTACGGGTATTGTACTATCCGCACCGTTATATACCCGAGTATATATATGCGTGTGTGTGTGTGTGTGTGTATATATATATAAATATTAGTAGCTACATTAGCCAATTAAGTTTTAACTGATATTAAAATATTGGAAATTAGCAATACATTAAAAGATTTGGGAATTAGCAAAACATAAATTCCTTATTTCAAGTGAGCATTCCTTATTTCAAGTGAGCAGGCGAAGACACAATCCCCAAGCTGGCCAAGACTTTTTGATTTCTATTCAAGCAATGTCTCTTAAATTAACATTTATTCTTGTGTATAAAATGAAGCATCGACCATAGACCACAAATCCACAATCATCGATCGATTCTTCTAGTTTTTTTTTTTTTTTTGAAACAGCAGACCATGGATTTGGACGGTCACCGGAGGCGGTAAGTCTTTATCTTTGAAATTAAGGTTTCTAGTTTCTAACTTATCCCCATTTATTTTGTCTCTGTTTCAAATATAGAATTATATTTGCATCACTAATGTTGACTTCCAATAAGTAAGCATATGGCTTACAATTATAATTCATACTAAATTATTCTAATCAGTAAGAATATTATGTTGAAATTATTTGCAACATTTTCACTAAACAAAGCATATGGCTTTCTGTTGAATTATAAGAAACTTGAAACACTCTACAAGCATTATGCACTTATTTAAACATTTTAATTTTGTTTTTATGCAGTGAAGTTGCTTCTCCAGTTTGGAAACATTTTATAAAGAAAACAATTGACGGTAAGGACAAGGCGGTATGCAACTATTGTGGGATTAAATTAAATGGACTAAGCAAGAATGGAACTACACACTTATATAAACACTACAAAATGTGCATGGCAAGAAAGAATCAATACGTCGATATCTAGTTCATGTGAATTGTTGTTACTATTTTGGAATTTTAATAAGCATTATAATTTTCTGCTTGTCTTTTTTGCTATATATGTATGAGAAGAACTAAGAACTATGGAGTCTTTTTTATATTGTGATAATTATATTTTTTAGCTATTGAACGGGTATCCGACGGATTACCGTAACCGGCGGGGATTTTTCTACCCGAACCCGTCGGGGAATCAGGCGGGTGCGGGCGGGTACGGGTGTGGGGATTAGATTTCGGGTGCGGGTACGGGTTTTACAGTACCCGCTACTACCCGCGCCCGTTGGCATCCCTAATTACGGTGTCCTTCCTTAATAACCTCAATATACTATTTATCATCGTCTAACAACCTGTATGCAAAATATGCGTCCTTATACGATTCATTTAATATACATTAATTAATTAATTAAAGGCTATATGCTACCCCGTTTATAATTAATTTGTGGAATGTCCTTAACCCTAAATAGATTATCTACATATGGATATCTAATGAGTAGGATATCGTAGATTAATTTTTGGATTTTGATAATGACATCGCAAAAGACTGTCTTTAAGTGCATGATATCAAAAGGAATTAATAAGTGTACAATATTTTTTAATGCATACACCACATGGTACAAATATCACTTCAGACTGTACAAATACATATTACAATTATTATGGTGTATATATATTAAAAAATATGGTGTAAAAATCACTACCATTTTTTCAAATTGTGCCATTCAGAATTAGATTTTGAAACCAATGTTAACATTTAATAGTATCGTGTATACATACATGATAATAATACTAAACCATTATTATTGTGCATAATTAATATAACACTTCGATTAAATAATTAATATACAAATCCATTGTGCATAATTAATATAACACTTCGATTAAATAATTACTCCGTAATATACAAATCCATACTATCTTTAAGTGCATGATATCAAAAGGAATTAATAAGTGTACAATATTTTTTAATGCATACATCACATGGTACAAATACCACTGGGGACTGTACAAATATATATTGCAATTATTATGATGTATATATTAAAAAACTAGGTTATAACCCGTGAAATTCACGGGGCGACAAAAAATTAATTAAATGTATAATTAATGGTTTCTGTAATAAAAAATTGGAATTTAATTGGTTAGTAATTATATAGACCACATTAAGGTGTATGATTAAGAATAATAAAATCTTAAAAAATGTATTAACATAAAATCCTAAAAAGATATGAAATTATGGATCAATAAAAATTGAGATTTCCATTTGTGTTAGGTACCCTCTGACGTCTTTCAAATATATATACTGATGGAAACCAACTGTATTCTTATCTTTGCATTCTCCTTCAGACCATCCTGATGAAGAGAATAGTAAATACAACTTAGGTCAAGTGATAGGTTGGTTCAGTTAACACATAATTGTCAATATTAAAAGAAATATACATTTCAAACTACAACATAGTCACCAATTACCAAACTCAGTTCCTTATCGGATGAAGCTACAAACCCATATGACAAAGAGTCGAGCATTTTTCTAAATTTGGAGAAATGAGGAAAATTACTTGAGCCAAAAACTACTTTTGGTTTTATCTGACAAAAGATTAGATGGAACTGCAAGTGGGGCTGACCCGGCTTCATTCTGATGTAGAATAGCAGCTGCTCTCTCATGATATGTTCTCTTACACTAACAAATGTGTCTTGTAAATTACGTACATATAATAACAAAAACAAATTTTTTTAAATACAATAACCTTCTATCGTGTTAAATAAAAGAATTAGTCAAAAAAAAAAAAACCGGTCAAATGGTTCACGCGGCTCGAAAGCTGGCCAAATTTTATTCGACGATAATTACATTATTTTATAATTAATCTAGCTTTTGTAATTGTATTTGGCATTAATTTTTTCACCGTGAACTAAAAGAAAAGTGTTTAGGACAACCCAATCGGATCTGACCCGTTTCTCTACCCGGCTACTTTACATAACATATATCATCCAACATGTTTCATTATTAGCTAAACTTTAAAACATATATTATGTTTTATTTATTTTAGACTTATTTGAGTCAACTGCATCTCAATAATCAACAATGTAACTGTTTCTAATAAAGTTTGTTGCTTCTCAACAATCAATGTTAACTAATAGTAGCAGCAAAAAAAGTTGATTACTAATAGTAGCAGCAAAAAAAGTTTAACAACAATGTTAACTGCTTCTCAAAAAGGAAATTAATGTGGCTGATTCCTCAAAAAACCTTAGTTTAGTGCTCGAACTGCCTGTTTGGCTGCAAGTTTACATGGTGGTATTGCAGTAATTAATAAGAACAAAAACAATTTGTGCTTTTTTACATCCGTCATTCAGTTTTAATCATAAATATTAATATAATAAACCATTTTTTTTAAAAGGACGTTGGTGTGCAAGGTTTAATTAAGGGTAAGGAATTAGAAGAGAAAGCAGAGATGCTTTTCTGCAGAAAATGCAAGTGTATAAGTTCTACAGATGGAAAGAGTGGTTTGAATTTGCAGTTGTTACCTGTTGATGGGTTGCAAATGGCTGATAAATATAAATAGTTGGTTCCTAAAGTATTGAATGCAGCTAGCAAAATTCCCGCAATAACCAATTTAACACCTAAACAATTTAATGTTAATTAGAATAATAAAAGAATCAAAATTAATTAAATTAATAATACCTGCTCAAGACAGAAATAAACTTTATTGCAGTTAGTTTATAGCACATGCTTGGAGAAGCGTATTGAATTCAAATAATTGCACCAGTAAATAAATGGAAGAATTCCAATTCGGGTCGGTTCCACCATTAAACACGAACAGCATTACTTAATTACTTATTAAAGTTTAGCTGATTAATGATTATTAGTGAGTGGTGTTAGAATAGAACTTACCACAGACATACTTGTTTTTAATCCCTTCGGTTCATCATACAAATTGCTTGACCCGCCCATTTTGCCACCTCTATTATAAAATTAGATGAAATGAAAAGGCTGAAAAAAAGAAAATTCAAGAGAAAATAAAAATTAACCAACAATCTTACCACAAGAAATCCAAATGCTAGTGGCTTCATCACATGCTCGATCTTCCAACACCTACAATTAAGAGCAAACAATATTATATTATTACATTAATAATAAAAATAACTTACTTTGAACAAATTTGACCTGTTTTCTTATGAACGGATAAATTGGGGTTGTGTTTTATCTCAACAGGTCAAATTAAAAAAAAATATTTAATAACATACACTGGGTAGAAAAGTTGGATTAAGAAGAAGAATTGCAGATTTTGAAGGCAAAACCTTAACTTGAGAAAACCCCAACATTATAACACAAAGATTAAGAGATGCTCTTGCAGAATCTGCCACCATTTATATAAACTTTATTTAAAATTTTATTTTCCTATTAAAAAATTACAAAATTTAAGATTAAATTACTCTGTTCAGGGAACTCCACAAACGCAAAACGGAGACGTAGGCGCAAAACAGAGCAGCAAGACGTTCTTTAGTAACCTACAAGAATGAAAAAAATGTTAAATAAATACAACAATAAAAAAGTGAAATGAAAATTCGAATTCTTATTTTGTTACTTACGTTATGATCGATGTCAGAAACATATACGGTTCTCTTAATGTGACTATAATTGTTTCTCCTATGAAGTAACAAAAATAAATCGAATTTAATCCCCTAAATTGGTTTGTAATTAAGGAGCAGAAGTATGTAATTAAGGGACTAATTCTGGAAGAATAAAATTAGGGTTTTACAGTATAATAGAGGGCTTTAGGGGATTAATATAGTAGGCATCGTACCCAACTAAGGCCAAACAGTAGCCGGAGATGAAGAAACTGAAACACTTATCACTGGAGCCATTACCGGAGTAACACAAACAATTCTGATCATCAATTTCCTCGGATTTCAAAACGAAAACAAACTCATCGAAAATCAAACGATGATTAGGGTTTCATGGTACGAAGATGGTGGCGAACTGCGATGGTGATTTGAATGTTGAAATAGGCGTCTTCAGCAGGAAGACTTGCAAAACGGTTGAGTATTAAGGGGCGGGATTTGAGGGTTGAAGTTACCCGTGAGAAAACTGCTCGTTTACAAATAAATAATTAAAAAGCTATGATTTTTTGTGGTGCTACCACGTGTCTTTTAGCCTTCTAAGAGTATCCACGTGGCTACTAAAAGACTTTCTTTTATTATAAGATAGATATGATGTAAAAATCACCATCTTTTTCTCAAATTGTGACATTCATAATTAGATTTTGAAACCAATGTTAACATTTAATAGTATCGTGTATACATACATGATAATAATACTAAACCATTATTATTGTGCATAATTAACATACCACTTCGATTAAATAATTAATATACAAATCCGTAGTTATCTTTAATTATAGGATAACTTCTAAATTTTATGAGTTTTTAAAATTTAGATTGAATTTATTTATTTGATTACTTCTAAAAGTTGACATGGCATGCGTGGCTTTATCTATGAGTATTAAGCATATATGGCATAGTGACATGGCTTAAAAGATGATATGCTATTATGATGTGTAATTATCTATATGGCAAAAAAAAAAAAACCTTCTTTTATTATATAGAGAAATTGAGCTTTTTTCAGGTTCATTTAAACCTCCTAATACTAAGTACTCTCTCCGTTTCATAAAAAACTTCTCATATTTTTGTCCCACATAAAACTTCTCATTTCTCATATTTGATTAGCTTCACACAATTAAAAAATATTATTACTAAAGACCCCACCACTAATATCCACTAACTATCTTTTTCTCTCCAATACAACCTTAGACTACCCGTAATGGGTGACCAAACTAAGTTTGGTCACCCCTGCCACCTCTGCGTCACATCATCCCGACCAAACACATAAAAAATCCCGACCAAACACACGTAACCAGGCGACCAAATCATTCCCCTTTTAAAAAACCTTCCCCCTTTGAAAATTGATCGGTCGTCTGGACGACCGATGGACACTTTCGATGTGTCGAAGTGGTGTGGGCGTAAGGGCGGGACGCGCCTTTTGGATGGGATGTGGCAGGTCACGACCGAATTCATGGTCGTGCGTTACCCCAAGTCTTATATTTTAATCAAAAGTATTATCAATGACCCTATCACTAACTATCACCTAAAAACTTGTGCAAAAGTCAAATGGGAAGTTTTTTTTGGGACGGAAGGAGTAATTATTAACTAATGACTATTAACAATAATTACAGTAAAACCTCCATAAATTAATAAGATTGAGACTATGATATTTTATTAATTTATCGATAAATTAATAAATTATTAATTTAAAGATAATATTATTATCAAATCAACTTATCTAATGCGTATTCACATATTCACAGGACCTTCAAAATTCTGCATCACATTCACATTCACAAGACCTTCAAAATTCCCACATTAATGAACTTGTCAAGTTCAATATACATAGATCTAGATTGATCACTATTATGCGAGTATCAGAGAGATCACCAAGGATGCACTCAACAAGATTTGAATTTTATTTTAGTAATTATTAATTTATAGTTTGGTTGGGACTAATATATTTATATTAAGATCTCAAAAAATTATAACTTTTATTATTTTATCGATTGGGGTCCAATTTTGTACTAGTCCCAAGTTGGGACCGGATAAATTATTAATTTTATCGAGGTTATTAATTTATCGAGTATTAATTTATGGAGGTTTTACAGTACTAACATATGTTTATTTTATTTTATAATTTACTAACTAGTACTTATTTTAATTTTAATTTTATTTTACTAATTAATATATATTTTTTTACATATTTTATGATAACAAAAATTAATTATACATAAATAAATATGACACGTCACAAAAGAAATTAGGTGATGAATTTTTGTTGAGAATATCGTATATTTTATAATAAATAATACAAAATACAAAATAAAAAAATAATGATTACAAAATTAATTTATTTTAAAAAGTAATTTTTATATTAAAAGAACAAAAATATTTTAGAAACATTTTTTTAATAAAAATCCGTATTACAAAAAAAATTAATTTTTTTTAGTCTTCTAATAATATCACAGTAGAAAAATATGATCTATTTTAAGAAAAATATGATTTATTTTAAGAAAAATCAGATTTATAAATACTCTTTATGGATTTTAAAAAACTAATTAATTAAAAACTGTAGATAAATCTTAATAAGAGTGTCTTAATTTATTTTTTTAAGAATATAACTTGTACAAAATACATTGATAATTGTGCATGTTTCTGAATTTGAAAATTTAGACATTGGAAAACTGAGTTAGCCATAACTAATGAAGAATGAACTACTAAGTGAGTGTTTAAATGATATATAAGGGTGTTCAATTAGGAGCACCCTTAATGAAATACTCCCTCTGTCCCACAAAAAAGTTCCCATTTCTCCTAAAGCTTTTGTCCACAAAAAAGTTCCCATTTCTCACATGTGGTGGGCTCCACACAATAAAATACTATTATTATTAAGAACCCCATCAATAATATCCACTAATTATCTTTCTCTCTCCAAACCAACCTTATATTTTAATCAAAATAATACCAATGACCCCACCACTAACTATCACCTAAAATCTTGTGCCAAAGGGAAATGGGAACTTTTTTGTGGGACGGAGGGAGTACTTAAATATGTATTGAATAACATTAAGGAGTACTAAATTCTACTCCATCTGTACCACAAAAAAGTTTACATTCCTCCTTAAATTTATGTCCCGCAAAAAAGTTTACATTTCTCAATTTTGGGGGCCCACTTAATATAATAATATTATTATCAATCATTCCACCAATAAAACACTTTCTCTCTCCAATCTAACCTTATATTTTAATCAAAAGTATTACAATGGACCCCACCACTAACTATCTTCTAAAAGATTATGCTCAAATGAAATGTAATTTTTGTTTATGGGACGGAGGGAGTATTATTTTAAAATATGCATTAAATAAGTTTTTCATTAAATATAAATAAAGGCTTCATTAAATGCACCCTAATATATATTAGTGGTTGGCATTGTAACGACCCGAAATTTGTAAATAAATAAATTGTACAAAATTATGATAAATAAGGATAAATCGTTTAAAGAACGTGGAAATTGGTTTCGTGCCGTTTGGAGACCGTATGAGGAAGTTATAGGCGAAACCGGGTCGAGACGGGAAGCAAAAGTTGCAGCCCTGCTGCATAAGGGCAAGATAGCGCCGCTATCTTAAAGATAGCGACGCGATCTTGTGGATTTCAGACAGCGGCCCGAAATAGCGACGGATGGAAAACGCGAAATTGAGATAGCGTCGAGGATAGCGCCGCTATTTAGCGACGCGATTTATGGCGGGTATCAAGATAGCGCCGCTATCTTGAAGATAGCGACGCGATCTTTCGTCTGTGCAGCATTAAAGTCGGGTTTTGGTCATTTAATGCAGGAAGAAACCCTAGTTTTCTCCCAACTCGAGTGTGTGGACGATTTTGAGTGTAAATCATCATTTGGAGCTGATTTCTTGGTCAAATCTTGTGATTCTTCACTCCTAGTTGAAGATTTAAGGTATATCTTCAATCCTTTGTAGTTGTAGCTTTAGATCTATGGGTTTAGAAGCTTGGGTTTGAAACCCTAGTTCTTGGGGTTATGAGATATGGTGATATAAAGGTTGTATACACTTAATAGATGGTATATTAACAAGGAAAACAAGTGTATGATTTCGATTTGTAAGAATCTTAAGGGTTGGTTAAACCTAGGGTTTGATAATCACCATATTTGGGGGAAATGGATTGATGGGTGTTATCTAGAGATAGATGATCACATTGATAGTAGATTGTGATGTTGAACATTGTATGATCATTGTTTTAGGCTTTTGGTGACATCTTGGAAAGTCGGTGAAATTGTGAAGCAAGAGCTTTGGTGTCAAGAACACAGTTGGAGCATCTTTATTGCTAAGGTGAGTACGTGTGGAAATTTACTGAGTACATAGCCCATGAAATACTTTCATTACTTGTGTTATGGTCTATTTGCTAAATTGGGTAGACTAGTAGTTGATAGTTAGTTATACCGATGATAGTATTGAACTAACTTGTTTGATGATAGACGTGATAGCCGAGAGCTAGATTGACATAACTATTGAGTTATGATATGTTGAGATAATGTGATGATGCGGGGAACCCCCGGTCATGAGAGGGTGGAATGAGGGGCAGTTGGGTGAATTCCCATCGACTCATCCACGATAGGCGTGGTGTGAGGGGCAGTTGGGTGGATTCCCATCGACTCAATCACGATAGGCGTGGTGTGAGGGGCAGTTGGGTGGATTCCCATCGACTCAACCACGATAGGGTGGTGTGAGGGGCAGTTGGGTGGATTCCCATCGACTCAACCACAATAGTAGTCTTACTCATTGGACGTATTCCGGTGGGCAAGAGTGTAGAGTCACAACAAGGTGACTAGAACGGGTAGTTGGGTTTATATATATATGTATATTGATTGGTTTTATGAAACGTGACATTTCATTTTATTATCGGGTCTAAACCCATGTAGCTCACGAGACGTTTTTGTCTCACGTACTCCTTGTTTTGTTTTGCTATGTACTCAGGTTCGGGATCGAAGGCTTAGGTACGCATGGATAGAGATGCGGGACCTAGAATAGAAGAGCACTAGATTGGATTTAGTCTTAGCTTGGTTATGATCTATTTTGTAACACCTACTTTTATACTCTGATTTCATACCAAGGTTTTTGTAAATCCAAATTTGGGAATGTTCTTCTATTTATAAAATGTTTTATTTTGGGCCAATATTTGGTATTAAAATTTGAGGTGTTACAACTTGGTATCAGAGCTATAGTTTAAGTGAATTAGGTTGGATGACCATCCTAGTCTTAGACTGTAGCATTAGGAATGTAAGATTCCTTGAGATCATAGGTTGACCTTGAGACTTTATATTAAGTTTAGGGTTGAACCTAGGGGACCGATGAATTTGATATGATTTGGATATTGAGTCTTATGAGACTAATGGGTTGTACACAAGGTACTAAATGTTTAATGTCTTTCGTATAGTCTTGATTGAAAGAAATGGTGAACACTCGTAGAAGTGGGAAAGCCCCGGAGAACCGGGAGGAGGAAGTACCTCCTGTTGAGAGGGTGGATGAGCAAGAAAGTCAACCATCAATGCATCGGGTTGACGAATCGGAGGTCGGAGCTAATAGAACTCCGGTGACCATGGCGGATCTCCAAACTTTTATCGACCAAATCAAGGGAACGGTGGCCGAGGAAGTGCACCGTATTATTGGAGACCGTGTGAGGTCGGGTGGAGACCGGGAATCCGAGGCTAAGTCGGATGAGAAAACCGGAGGTAGTGGCACCGGGGAAGGGAAGTCCTCCACGGGTGGCCAAAGTGATGCAAGGGCTAAGCCCGTTGTGAAAGAAGGGTGTTCGTTTAAATCCTTCATGGCATGTAAGCCAAATGTGTATACGGGTAGTTCGGACCCGAAGGTAACCATGAGATGGATCCGGGAAACCGAGAGGGTGATCGGAAGTAGCAAATGTAAGGATGTTGATATGGTGACGTATGTGTCACAATTGTTAAAAGAAGACGCCATGGTGTGGTGGGATATTGTGTATGAGACCCTCGGGAAGGAGGTGGTTGAAAGGATGTCGTGGGATGAGTTCACCTCGAGGTTGAAAAAGAAGTTTTGTCCCGAGAGGGATTTGGAAAAGATGCACGAAAAGTTTGTGACCCTTAAGAAGGGTGATATGTCGATTGAAGAGTATTCGAGAGAGTTCACGGGATTGCTCCCGTTTGTTGCTAAAACCTACTCGGATGAGAGGTTGAGAGTAGTTCGGTATGCAAGTGGGCTACCGTGGGATTATCAGTTGGAGGTTAAGAGGGCGGTCTCACTTGATGGGGCTATTAGTGCCGCCCGGGGTGTTGAAGAGGTTAATGCGGCACGGGTTGCCGAGAGGGCCCATGTGGGCGAGAAGAGGAAAGCCGAGAGTGGCTCGGGTACTTATAAGAAGGGGAAGTTCACATCGAGCTTCTCTAAACAAGGAAGTGTAGGTTCTTGCAAGAAATGCGGGAAAAATCATACCGGCCCGTACCGAGGAGAGTCAAAGGCTTGTTATAGTTGTGGCAAGTTGGGGCACATAGCCCGGGATTGTAGGGCCAAGGTGACGGCCGATGTGGAGTGCTACTCATGCCATGAGAAGGGGCATTATAGCAATGTATGCCCAAAGAAGGGAATCGAGTCGATGGTGTCCACGGCTCAAAAGAAAGTGGAGCCGGCGAAAGTGAAGGGGCGGTCCTTCCAACTTACTCGGGAGGAGGCGAAGGAGGCACACGATGTGGTGTCAGGTATTCTATTCATTAACTCCTTGCCAACTCATATTTTATTTGATTCGGGTTCTAATTATTCGTTTGTGTCCTATGAGTTCGGTTGTAAATTAAATGTGCCGTCCGAAATGTTAGATGAAGTTTATGAGATAGAAGTAGCCGATGAAAAGACGTCTATGGTTGAATGTATTTATAGAAATTGTGAAATAGAAATAGACGGTAGAAAGTTTAAGGTGGATTTGTTGCCCATGGGAATTAGGGCGTTTGATGTGGTTATCGGTATGGATTGGTTGGGTAGGCACCAAGCCAAGATTTTGTGCGGAAAGAAAATTGTGTCGATTAGGACACCCGAGAATGAGAAAGTGTATGTGTATGGGGAGAAACGACATCACATGCCTAATGTGATTACCGCTATTAAGGCAAGGAAAAGTATAGCGAAAGGTTGTGCATCGTTTATTGCATACGTATTAGATGGTCGAAAAGAAAAGAAGACCAATGGATAGTGTAAAAATTATTCGGGAATTCCCCGAGGTATTTCCCGATGACTTGCCCGGTTTGCCACCGGAGAGACAAGTCGAGTTCAAAATTGATTTAGTGCCGGGAGCGACGCCGATTGCTCGTGCTCCATATCGTTTAGCTCCCACCGAGATGCGGGAATTGATGACCCAATTGCAAGAATTGTTAGATAAAGGTTTTATTCGTCCGAGTTCGTCACCGTGGGGTGCACCGGTGTTATTTGTTAAAAAGAAAGACGGTTCGATGAGGATGTGTATTGACTACCGAGAGTTGAATAAGGTAACTATTAAGAACCGTTACCCGTTGCCGAGGATTGACGACTTATTCGACCAATTGCAAGGTGCTAGTTATTTCTCAAAGATCGATTTGAGGTCGGGTTATCACCAAGTTCGGGTGAAAGAAGGCGACACCGAGAAGACGGCTTTTCGTACACGTTATGGTCATTATGAGTTTCTAGTGATGTCGTTTGGTCTTACAAACGCGCCGGCTATTTTTATGGATTTGATGAATCGGGTTTGTAAACCGTTTCTTGATAAGTTTTTGATCGTGTTTATTGACGACATTTTGATTTATTCGAAAACCGAAGAAGAACACGAAGGTCATTTGAGGCTTGTTCTAGACGTGTTGAAACGGGAGAAGTTGTATGCAAAATTTTCAAAGTGTGAATTTTGGTTGCGGGAAGTACAATTCTTAGGTCACGTGGTGACGTGTGATGGTATTAAGGTTGATCCGTCCAAGATTGAAGCGGTGTCAAATTGGGAGCCTCCGAGGACTCCTACCGAGGTTAGAAGTTTTCTTGGATTAGCCGGTTATTACCGAAGATTTATACAAGATTTCTCGAGAATCGCGATTCCACTCACGAAGTTAACGAGAAAAAGTGAGAAGTTTGTATGGGAGAAGAAGCAAGAGGAGGCGTTTAAGTTGTTAAAAGAAAAGTTATGTAACGCGCCGATCCTTACGTTACCGGATGGTATGGAAGATTTTGTGGTTTATAGTGATGCTTCGAATCAAGGGCTCGGTTGTATGTTGATGCAAAGAGGAAAGGTGATCGCGTATGCCTCGCGACAGTTGAAGAATTCGGAATTAAGGTACACGACACACGACTTGGAATTGGCGGCGATTATTTTTGCCTTGAAGTTGTGGAGGCATTATTTGTATGGCACTCGGTGTACATTGTACACGGATCATAAGAGTTTGCAATATGTGTTTACTCAAAAAGATCTTAATATGCGACAAAGAAGGTGGATCGAGTTGATTGCCGATTATGATTGTGAGATTGTGTATCACGCGGGGAAGGCGAATGTGGTGGCCGATGCCTTAAGTCGAAAGGTTTATGAAAATCCGAACCGAGGAATTTTATCACGTATAGAAGTTGTCTCGAGTATTATTGAAAGGATCAAGAATGCCCAACGGGAGGTTATGGGAAAAGACGAGTTAAGACAAGAACGGTTAGGTAAGAACCAACATTTCCTCGAAAATGCACAAGGGTTGAAGACCGTAGGCGGTCGTATTTGGGTTCCTAAGTTCGGTGGTATCCGAAAAGAGTTGTTGTATGATGTGCACAAATCGAAGTATTCGATTCACCCGGGAAGTACAAAAACGTACCAAGATATGAAACGGGTTTATTGGTGGCCCAGAATGAAGACGAGAGTGGCCAAGTACATCTCTAAGTGTGCCACGTGTGCACAAGTGAAAGCCGAGCATCAAGTACCGTATGGGGTAGCTCAATCATTAGTTGTACCGGCCGGGAAGTGGGAAGACATAACTATGGATTTCATAGTAGGTTTACCGAAGACGAGTAGAGGTCACGATGCCATTTGGGTCATAGTTGACCGGTTGACCAAAAGTGCACTATTTTTAGCAATTCGGGAAACGTTGCCACTTGAGAAATTGGCTAAGTTGTATGTTGATGAGGTGGTTCGACTCCACGGGGTTCCGTTATCGATTGTATCCGATAGGGACGCGAGGTTTACCTCGAGATTTTGGCGATCTTTACAAGAAGAACTGGGTACAAAGTTGCGGTTGAGCACGGCTTATCATCCGCAAACCGACGGTCAAAGTGAAAGAACGATTCAAACGGTTGAAGATATGTTGAGATCGTGCGTGTTAGATTTCAGTGGTAAATGGGATGAACATTTACCGTTAGTCGAGTTCTCGTATAATAATAGCTATCACTCGACTATTAAGATGCCGCCTTATGAGGCGTTGTATGGAAGAAAATGTAGGACTCCATCTTGTTGGTTGGAAGCGGGAGAGACGAGACTCACGGGTCCCGAGATCGTGAGAGTGACAAATGAAAAGATTGGTATTATTCAAACTAACATGAAAGTCGCCCAAGATAGACAACAAAGTTATTCGGGTTTAAAGAAAAGACCATACGACTTGGATGTCGGTGATATGGTGATGTTGAAAGTGTCACCTTGGAAAGGTGTGATGCGGTTTGGTAAAAAGGGAAAGTTAAGTCCAAGGTATGTTGGACCGTTTAAAATATTAAAACGGGTCGGGCTTCAAGCTTTTAAGTTGGAACTTCCACCCGAGCTTCAAGGTGTGCATGACACCTTTCACGTAAGTTATTTGAAGAAGTTTATCGGGGAGGTTGAAAATATTATTCCGTTGCAAGAGTTGCGGGTTGACGGCCCGAATCGGTTGATTGAGGAGCCCGAAGCTATATTAGAAACAAAAACAAAGAAGCTTCGGAATAAGGAGATCGAGTTGGTGTTGGTCAAGTGGAAGCATTCACTTGGGCCGAATTTGACTTGGGAAGTCAAGGACGAGATTCAGAAGAGGTACCCGGATTTCGTGAACTATGATGAGATTCCGAGGACGGAATCTTCTTAAGGGGTAGATAGTTGTAACGACCCGAAATTTGTAAATAAATAAATTGTACAAAATTATGATAAATAAGGATAAATCGTTTAAAGAACGTGGAAATTGGTTTCGTGCCGTTTGGAGACCGTATGAGGAAGTTATGGGCGAAACCGGGTCGAGACGGGAAGCAAAAGTTGCAGCCCTGCTGCATAAGGGCAAGATAGCGCCGCTATCTTAAAGATAGCGACGCGATCTTGTGGATTTCAGACAGCGGCCCGAAATAGCGACGGATGGAAAACGCGAAATTGAGATAGCGTCGAGGATAGCGCCGCTATTTAGCGACGCGATTTATGGCGGGTATCAAGATAGCGCCGCTATCTTGAAGATAGCGACGCGATCTTTCGTCTGTGCAGCATTAAAGTCGGGTTTTGGTCATTTAATGCAGGAAGAAACCCTAGTTTTCTCCCAACTCGAGTGTGTGGACGATTTTGAGTGTAAATCATCATTTGGAGCTGATTTCTTGGTCAAATCTTGTGATTCTTCACTCCTAGTTGAAGATTTAAGGTATATCTTCAATCCTTTGTAGTTGTAGCTTTAGATCTATGGGTTTAGAAGCTTGGGTTTGAAACCCTAGTTCTTGGGGTTATGAGATATGGTGATATAAAGGTTGTATACACTTAATAGATGGTATATTAACAAGGAAAACAAGTGTATGATTTCGATTTGTAAGAATCTTAAGGGTTGGTTAAACCTAGGGTTTGATAATCACCATATTTGGGGGAAATGGATTGATGGGTGTTATCTAGAGGTAGATGATCACATTGATAGTAGATTGTGATGTTGAACATTGTATGATCATTGTTTTAGGCTTTTGGTGACATCTTGGAAAGTCGGTGAAATTGTGAAGCAAGAGCTTTGGTGTCAAGAACACAGTTGGAGCATCTTTATTGCTAAGGTGAGTACGTGTGGAAATTTACTGAGTACATAGCCCATGAAATACTTTCATTACTTGTGTTATGGTCTATTTGCTAAATTGGGTAGACTAGTAGTTGATAGTTAGTTATACCGATGATAGTATTGAACTAACTTGTTTGATGATAGACGTGATAGCCGAGAGCTAGATTGACATAACTATTGAGTTATGATATGTTGAGATAATGTGATGATGCGGGGAACCCCCGGTCATGAGAGGGTGGAATGAGGGGCAGTTGGGTGAATTCCCATCGACTCATCCACGATAGGCGTGGTGTGAGGGGCAGTTGGGTGGATTCCCATCGACTCAATCACGATAGGCGTGGTGTGAGGGGCAGTTGGGTGGATTCCCATCGACTCAACCACGATAGGGTGGTGTGAGGGGCAGTTGGGTGGATTCCCATCGACTCAACCACAATAGTAGTCTTACTCATTGGACGTATTCCGGTGGGCAAGAGTGTAGAGTCACAACAAGGTGACTAGAACGGGTAGTTGGGTTTATATATATATGTATATTGATTGGTTTTATGAAACGTGACATTTCATTTTATTATCGGGTCTAAACCCATGTAGCTCACGAGACGTTTTTGTCTCACGTACTCCTTGTTTTGTTTTGCTATGTACTCAGGTTCGGGATCGAAGGCTTAGGTACGCATGGATAGAGATGCGGGACCTAGAATAGAAGAGCACTAGATTGGATTTAGTCTTAGCTTGGTTATGATCTATTTTGTAACACCTACTTTTATACTCTGATTTCATACCAAGGTTTTTGTAAATCCAAATTTGGGAATGTTCTTCTATTTATAAAATGTTTTATTTTGGGCCAATATTTGGTATTAAAATTTGAGGTGTTACAGGCATAATAATTTCGAATAGAAAAAATAAGCTTCTAATTCACAAATAGGGGTGAGCATTTGGGCTGAAAAAACCGAACTGGACCGAAAACCGACCGAAACCGATAACATGTTATCGGCTAGGTTTCAGTTTTAAAAATTTATCGTTTTTGGTTTTGATTCTATCTGTTTTGGTTCGGTTCGGTTTTCGAATAAGGTTGAACATTTGACCTAAAAAAACCAAACAAAAAACCGAACCGGGCCGAAACCGAACCGAATAAAAACCGAAAACATATTATCGGTTCGATTTCGGTTTTAAAAATTCATATTTTTCGATTTCAATATATCAGTTTTGATTCGGTTCGGTTTTTAGACTACGGTAACTACTATTCACAAATATGTTTGCTAACAAAAGTCTGGTTTGGTACGAATTCATCTTTCTATATATAGTAATTAAATAATAAATGCATTTGAAATTTTTGTGACTTGCCAATCAATTTTCATTATCCACAATTTCCACATCACCATTCATAATTTCCATGTCTAAATTTCTCAATCTTCCAATTTAATTTATTTTATTCTTAATTTTCAGTTTAAACTTTCCTAGTTTTATTAGACTGACATTAATTTTACATTTTATCAACATTTTTACATGTTTGTCAATATTTTCATTTAACAATTTTATACAATTATTTTTTCATTATGATTTGAAATTCGATAAATAAGTACTACTTAAATGTTAAATATATAAATAGATATTTTCGTTATGATCAAAACTAGGTATATACCAACTTTCTAAGTTTTTAATATACATTTTACTAATTAAAATATAAAAAATACTCATATAACAATATAACCATACATATTAGATCTTTTTGGAATGGGAATTAAGCTTCCTACCACATTTTTTGATATCTATATAACAGTGTACAAGTAATACCGCATACTGTACAAGTAGATAATGCAATTCTTGTGATAAATGAGTCAAAATATGTGGTATAAAAATCACCACCTTTTTGGAATATGCCTTTTTCTCAAATTCTCTATTTTGTAGATCCCACTTCATATACGTTGTCATCATGACAACTAATATATCTTGTCATGTACCACATAGGGATATCATTTGAGGTTTTCTATTGTGACATCCCATTTACCTAGTGGCACATTTATTACCTACTTCATCCGTCCTAAATAAAATTCTCATTTCTCCTTTAAGTTTTGTCCTTAAATAAAGTTCTCATTTCTCAAACATAAGGGGCCCACTTAATATAATAATATTATTACCAATACTTTCACCACTAATTATCTCTTAAAACACTTTCTCTCTCCAATCAAAACTTATATTTTAATCAAAAATAATATCAAATACTCCACCACTAACTATCTCATAAAATGTTATGCCCAACACAAATGAAAACTTTATTTAGGGACGGAGGGAGTAATTATTAATCATTAATTACTTACCCATTAAATACAACCCACTAATTACTTACCCATTAATTATAACCCCTTTTAGCTTCTTCTTTCTTGAACGAAACCCTGTTTTATGCATAAAAGGTATTCACAGTTAAACACATCTCATATGTGCATATCTCCCCCAAATATCAAAGTCTTCCCCCTCAAAACCCAAAATTAGTGCTTACCACACCGGCTCCCACCACCACCAACTCCCACACAGTCTAACTGACTCTGTTGCTCACCATCACGAAGTCGAATCGGAGAAATTCAACAATGCCGCTGCCGCCGCTACCTCGACTGAAAGCTTATTTTGGGGATGCAAGATATGAAGTTTGGTGATCCACCTATGATCGTTGCTTGTTTTGTCACAACTCTTGAATCTGTTTCTCAAATCTCAACATAACTACCAAGTCGAATTGAAGTTTGGATATATTCTCTCTTTTTTTTTCCCTTCAAAAATGGCGATTTGCATCAAGAAATAGAGATTTTATGGTATGCTAATTATAAAAATAAATTAAAGAGAGAGAAACGTGTGAATGAGATGTTCCGTTTTATAGGGGTTTTTTATTTTTAAATGTTGTAGATATATAGTGTTGTTCAATTTCCTAGGTCAAACTTTTGACCAAGCATGTTCAAATGGATACAAGGGTTGTTCTAATAGAAGCATTATCATTTATACGTCATTATTTTATTTTGTATTTTTCTAACATACGCTTCCTAGGCATATGTTTAGGTGCATTAATTAACATCAACTTTCCAATTATATTAAAAAATTCATTTAATACATCTTTTTAAAATGTAAAGTATGAACTTTGAGCAATTGAATTTATTAGGAAACTTTAAAGTGAATTAATACTTCTAAATATGTGCCACATATTAGAAAAACTCTTTTATTTTATACTACTAAAATAATAGATGGCTTGTTGCCTTTATACAAAAAAAAAAGCCTAAATTTTGAAATCACATTAAATAAAGGAAAAAGGGTGCAAATTTGATATGTTTTAATGATACATGATAAAAAAAATTGCTAACATATAAATCATCTTCCATATAATAAGACATGGTCAGGCCGGTCGACCCAAGGCAAGTGCCTGGTACTCGACCACACAAGGCCTCTAATTTTATAAGGTCCCGATTTCTTTTGTTAATAGGTCATAAGTTCAGAATGTTAAAGTGTAATACTAGTACTTATGAATTTGGTTATGTTTTAGCATGAAATTCATTATAGCTACTTTTGTTTTTTCTGTTTCAAACAACTTATTTTTTCCCTTCCATTTTCCTCATTCATATTAATTTCATACAAGGAATTGAAAATGTATGAACTCCAAATTTCTCATATTTTTTATATTTAAATATGGGAAATGATAATGACAGTCCTTAGGGTTATCAATAACAAGGCAAAACTAAATAAAAATCGCCCCCTGAATTTTATGTACACTACTCTATCAATGAATGTACAATCACTTTATACATGTTAGAGACAGCCACAAGGGATGTCATTAACAAAACCCTTTAAATATTATCATATTTTAACCAATGTTTTAAAAATTGGTTTTATTGAACCAGTCAATACCTTAAGTATTATCGCTCGAACCGAGTTAGTCAGTCGATTGACTCGCATGACAATATTATTGAATATGTTACTGGTATGATATAGTAATTAGAGTAAATTACGGTTTTTGTCCATGTGGTTTGGACGTTTCTGCGTTTTTGTCTCTGTGGTTTTTTTTTCTGTTTTTTTGTCCCTGGGGTATGCAAAATTCCGTTTTTTTGTCCTTCCGTCCACCTGCCGTCTCTTTTTAGCCGTTAAACCCCTCACGTGCTGAAAACGTGAGGGTATTTCTGTCGTTTTCATTTTTCTTTTTCATTTCTCTTTTTCTTTAATCATTTTTTGTTTTATATCCTTCAACACGTCACTACACCCACAGCACCTCCCTAGGGTTTCATACGGCATCTCAATTTTGATAGAAATCGCACTCGAATCCGATCCCCTGATCTTAACAGAAACATCTTTTTTGTTCTTAATCGATTAATTAGGTAACACGATCTTCTCTTGAATGTTTGATCGACCAATTTCATGCGACATTTGATGCGGCGACATAATTTCTTCAACGGCGGTGCGATCACCTCTGCAAGAAGATCGATGAAGAAGTTCATGTGGTGCCATTAGGGTTTCGAGATGATGACTGCGTTTGATCGCACCATCAGAAACTGATTTACACAGTTGATGCGGTAATAGTATTTGATCGGCAACATATAGTTCATGTGGCTAGAGAATCCTTCCTTCATTGATGTTGTGACCCAACAATGTCGCCATGGATTGTAGCTTGAATTTTCAAAGGTTTGAAGTTAGGAATGGGTGGAGATTTGGGTATGAATGTGGAAGAAGAAGAGAGGGGAGAGGAGGTGGATATAGTTATTGTTGTCTTCTTCTTCTTTGTTGCCAGATTTACTCATCGTTCAGGCATTCCCATCTGAAATTGAAAATGCCCGCCGTGGATCGTGTAAGAAGACGGAGGTGGTAAGAGATCGGCGGTTGGAAGAACTCAGATCCGGCGAGGGGGCCGACGGTGGACCGGGGGGAAAACGATGTCGTGTTGGTATCAATATGATTTATAAAATTAAAAGATTTGATAGGCACGGAGAAAGAATCGCAGATGTTGTTTTGGTTTTTCCAAGCTTCAATTGCAGATGTTGTTGTTTTAATGGATTTTTATGAAAAGGAAGAATGGTTTTGTGAAGTTCTTTGAGGTGCAGGTAAAGTGGGTGATAGTTTGTGAAGAAGAAAGGTGCTAAAATGACTAATATGCCCTCATGTGCCAACACATGAGGGGTTTAACGGCTAAAAAGAGACGGCAGGTGGACGGAAGGACAAAAAAACGGAATTTTGCATACCTCAGGGACAAAAAAACAGAAAAAAAACCACAGGGACAAAAACACAGAAACGGCTAAACCACAGGGACAAAAACCGTAATTTACTCTAGTAATTATTTAAATAGTGCACAAGTGCCAAAAACTAGAAAACTACAAAATAAACATAGTAAAGAATTCAAAAAAAATTAAAATACTCCCTCCGTCTCATAAAAAAGTTTACATTTCATTTTAGTACAATTTTTTAGGAGATAGTTAGTGGTGAGGTCCTTTGTAATACTTTTGATTAAAATATAAGGTTAGATTGGAGAGAGAAAGTGTTTTATTGGTAGAAGGATTGATATAATATTATTTTATTACGTGGGCCCCCAAATTTGAGAAATGTAAACTTTTTTGTGGGACAAAATTTTAAGGAGAAATGTAAATTTTTTTGTGGGACAGAGGGAGTAAAACTTAGTTTTTAACTAAATCTAATACTTTTTAGTTCCAAAACACGTATAAAAAGTTCATATGAAGTATATTATATTTATCTAAAATTTTTGTAAAAAAATTATTTTTCCCGCTTCGACTAGTTAGTTCAACTGGACCTTCATATCCAATCGGCTTTTCCAACGGAGTTATAACTATAAAACTAATCCGCTTGGAATACAGCTAGTTTAATTGGATTTATAAAACATTCATTCAAACGGCCCCTACTCAATAATTGTAGCACAAGGACGAAAATCCACCAATTGGCCCTGAATATGACTAGGAAAATGAAAATAAAACAACACTAATAAAGAGAATTGTATTTTTGGCATTCTAAATAGGGTAGTCATAGCCTAAGGGCATGAGATTAGGATGTTTAATGAACCTAAATTTACCATTTTTACTTTAAAATACATTTAATTCATGCAAAAATTGACTTCACTAATGATTAATAAATGTATTAATTTACTATATAAGGAAATATAAAAGGCACTATGAAGTTCATTGAATGCTTCTAATTTCATGCTCCTATGACATGAGTTAGAAAAATTTCTAAATAATATTACAAAGAGAACTAGCCGACATCACGACCACAAACAAAAAACTCAAAATAGCATTTATGATGAAAGAAAAGAAATGGCTAACAATGACCATTTGATACAAACTTAAATAACAAGAGAAACACCAAAACATCGTTTTGTCATGTGATCAAAATACTCTATAACGAGAAAGGACCGACGATATAATTTAAAAAAAAAAAATCGAAACTAATCGATAAGAGGGTATTTCTGAGCGTTTTTGACGATTTTGGAGAGAGCAGCTTGGCCAAGATCAAGGCCACAAACATCAGCAAGTTGAACCAAATATAACAAAACATCCGAAATTTCTTCCTCTAAATGCTTTTTATCATCATTGCTCCAATTTGGTAGCCCTCTTTCCACTTCTCCTTTCCATTGAAATATTTCTGATAATTCTCCCACTTCCCCTACCTACCAATACCATGCATCAAATAATTCATCAATCATATGTTATATCTGATATAAATTAAATGTAATTAAGGTATTATTAACACTTTCATTAAAGAACTTGCTAAGTAAATAATAAGAACATAAGATGAACAACAAGAACAAGAGAGGAAGAAAAGTATATAAGCACTTATGAAAGTGTTATGAGATGCATTTGATCTCATTTCATGGGGTATTTATACTAAACTTTACCCTTAATGTACATGTACATACAAATGAAAGATAATTTAGCAGACAATGAATTGACATAAAGGTTGAATATATACGCATCCTTTTAATAGTTTTGTCATTGCATATTCATAATAATATCAACTTGTATAAATAATTTAAACCTTTTATAAAAATAAGTTTAAATTCATTTTTTGCATATTGCCGATTGGATTATCAGGGTGAAATGGTGAATCAATAAATAAAGAGTAAATTACACGGAAGGTCCCTTTGGTTTGCCACTTATTACAGCCACAGTCTTTGAACTTCGCCTATTATACTGGACATCCTGGTGTATACAATTTGTTACACCCATGGTCCCTCCTGTCCATAACTTTTTCTAAATGACGATAAAAAGCTTTACCCTTTATTACACTAGTGTATACAATTTGTTACACCCTGGTATATACAATTTGTTACTGTATGTATCGGACTATGAAGTTTATACCGATACAATTTTTTTAAAACTTACAATGTAATTAACTTTTAAATTTTTTAAAATTACATCAAAAAGTAGGTTTTTGAAAATTTATTATATCAAAGTGTACTTTTCAAAGTCCGATATATACAATAGTAATTCGTATACTTCCTCCGTTTCAAAGTAAGTGATACACTTTCCATTTTGGGTGTTTCAAAATAAGTGATACACTTTGAAACTTTCCTTATTTGCTAAATATAGTGGGACCCATACACACTACTATCTCATTTAATAAAGTAACATTAACCCCTACTTTTACTTTTAAACATCATTAAAATTACTTTAATCATAATATGTGAGACCCATCACTCACTAACTATCCAATTTAACCTTCATTATAATCTTTTGCCTCAAAAAACGTGAAAGTTAACTTTTATCACTTATTTTGAAACGGATCTCTACTATATATAATGTATTTAGGAGCTTTCCCTAAATAGTCGGCTGCCAAATTCTTGCTATTTTTAGAATTATCTACATTTGCTAAAAAAGAATTGCCACAGACTTGATTCGAACTACGGGTGGCTTCCTTGTGATAAACAATCTATATATACGATGCCGCATAAACTTTCATGTAAGTGGGCTTCGGGCCTATTTGAAAAAGATAAACGGCTTCGGGCCTCTTATTCGCGTTCGTAGTCGGCCAACTCATTTGATTCATCTCCTCACCATTTCATACTCATCGATTCCGCTGCAGTCAAAAGCCTCCTCGATTCCGAGCTTCTTCACCCTATAAATACTCCACATAGATTTTTACAGATTCATACGACCTTCAGGTATATCTTCTTCTTTTGCAATGTGTTCCAAATTAGTTTATGCATGGTTAAAAACGTAAATAGATAACAATTACCTTGCATCGACAACCCTCTTTTTCCAATACCCTTTTGACTTAAAGTACTAACCGATGAAACATATGTATATCTTGTACAACCGTATTCACCCTTTTGAGTTCTTGCACCTCAGAAATTCAATTTCAGGTATATATTTTTGTTCCGTTTTGCTAATTACAATTGATGCAATGTTTGGAAAACATCAATCAGTTTTGCCAACATTCTCCTTAATTTATTAGTTGATTGTACAAAGTTATTGATTTAGTTGTTTGTAAAGTTGCTAATGCCTTTTATTTTGCATAATAGCATCAACTCCAATAACATTATCAATAAAAACAATTCTCTGATAACTGTCCTTACCATCGACACACTTGAGGTAATTTACTAAAACCTTCTTTAATTTGCAGCCCTTTAATTGTTTGATGGGTCAAATTCATATTCTGTTGCATTATTTGTTGGATCAACAGTTAAATGGCTGCAATAATCTGTTAAATTAAAGCCTTTCATTATAAAGTTAAACTAATCATTCTGTTAAAGTATCTGTTGACTATTGAGTCAACTGTTGAATCAAATTTTAAACTAATTGCTGTGATTTGTTGAATATATTATAATTCATCTTTACATTATCAAATTTTGTTTTTGAAATAAAGCCTTTATTTTGCAGCCCTTTACAATATATGTTGGATTAAGTATTTGACTTAATTATTAAGATTAACTTAAGTATTTATAATTTAACACTAAAACCTTTTTTTATCTAACTACATTCAAGTTTATTTAACATGAAAAATACCATATCAGTATGACACTGAAATGTTTCTTTTTTTATCTGTTAAACAAATAGAGGTGGTGTGATTTTGGATGTTAAATCGTTATTTTGGCATTCAAGAAACGGGCTTGATTGCAATGTCTGCTCTTGATTGCAATGTCTATGCATTATTTTTAATATTTTATTAACGAACACAAATCTTTCCTTTTAACTTGTGCTTTAAAACTGTATTTTTGATGGCAGGTGATGCTTGCTGGACCATATAATTAAGCATCACTTTAACTCTCTCTAACTTCACTAATGCATCTTAACATATTGGGTTTATTTTTTACAGTTGTTATTTTGTGTGTTTTTTGATTGTTAAATTTGGGTTCCATGTACTAATTTTATGATATGTTCATTGTTTAGATGCATAGTTTTGGGTTTGTCTTTCTGTCAGTTGTAACAATTTGCTAATGAAGACTATAAATTTCACTTCGTCTATCACTACGCATTACCATCCACCACCACCGGCATCATCGCTATCACAAAATAATGTTTCAGGGTACCAACCGCCGCATTGCGCGGGTACCATGCTAGTATAGTTACATATATTTACATAAAGTTTATCAATAAACGAAATGTCAAAATTCACCCTTCAAAATGCATGAAATTAATAACACAATAAATAACAAATGACTTTGATTTTGATTTTGGTCTTCAAATTTAAATATAAGGTTTATAAAAAATACTTATTTCGTCTTAAAATTATTGTCCACAGACAAAAGACACACAATCTAAGAAAAATACATTTATTACACTGTCTAACCAATAAAATTATATCTTTACCTCTTTATTATTTTTTGATTGGTAAAATTTTTAGTTTGACAATAATTTTTCAAACCAAAAAGGAAAGATGAATAATAAAATTAGGATGAAGGGAGTAGTAACTTACCAAAGCTAAGAGTAGATTTCTTGGACTATGGTATTTGTCCCAGTTTCTTATTTTGGCAAACTCTGCTAGCTTATCTCTGAGTTCTTCCAATGAAACATCCTTGAACTTTCTAGAACTCTTGTGTGGATTCTCCATCTTCAATCCCCTGCACCAATACTATGTGTTTTTAGGCAATTTTGCACTTCTATTTAAAGCCAAACTTGACTACTGTTTGTATGTCGGAGAAAGAGTAGGCCCCTCATTTCACTAACTCCCTCATATGAGTCAATTGGCACGTGGGAAACATGTGTTAAAGATACCCTTTCAAAGTGGCGTAACATTGGATCTACAAGGATTTACGGCTAGTGGTGCACAAAAAACGGGATCAGATTCGAACACGAATTGAAATCTATCGAATTGTTTTGGGTCCTAATTTGCCGGATTGAGTATGCATGGCGGAAACTGACTTGAAAACTGTATAAGGGGAAACCGGTTTTAAAACCGGATTAACATATAGCAGTTAAAACTGGATTTAAAATCAAATTCACTATTTAATGGTCATATATTTATAAGTGATTAGAGGTGACAAATGTAAAAAAACAATCCAATCCCGTGTCGTTTTCGATCCAAATTTGGTTCCATTCCGATCCGGTTTTGACCCAAATTGGTTTTAACCAACTTTAACTAAATCCGATACGATTTTGAAATCTGTTCATTTTTTATCTGTTTTGGACACCTCTAGTTACGGCCTTACGCAACCCGTGAGCAGTAGCTATGGCTGTTTGGCCCAATCGTTGGGCCTAAATTTCTTCGTTAAGAGTGCAAGTTTAAGTTCTTCGGAATTTTACAGAATTTTTTAGGCTTTCATAATTCATTTATTCCATTTTAACTTAAATGATGTAAAATCAATAAGATTTTACATTTTAACTCAAATAACCCATGTTTCTCTCTAAACCATGTGTAAATACTTACATGAAAATATGAAATAATTTGTGTGAGTGTCACGAACAATGATAGTATAATTTTCGAGTGGTCCATTATAGTAATTAGTTTGGTAGTTAATACTTTTTATGTTGTCCATGTTTGGTAATTAGAGTAAGAGGTATGGTGGAGTGATCGATCTCGTAGTGATGAGATGGAGGGTGTGTGGTGGAGTGAATACACCGGACATCAAGTGGTGGGAAGGTTGATAGGGTATGAGGGGAGAGAGAGGACATGAGGATGAGTTTGTTTTTATTATTTAAAATAAAATTTGTAGGCATTGATGTGTATGATTTACAACAGAATATTTATGATTTTAATGGTGTTAAAGTGAAAATCTGATAATATTGATGTGACATTTAATGATGTAGTAATGAGTTTCATCGATACTCTTAACTTATAACCACCATGTGCAAAGTTACATATGCTAATATAAAAGTTATTTCATAATGTGTGCATGTCCCTAAAAGTGTAGTGTAAGATAACTACATATTTTGCTTTACAAAAAGCTATCGGCTTCTTTATATCGATGCATCTACTTTCGCCCTCTACACCCAAACATATGTCCCCATTTGTCTCCCTCCCTTTCTTTCGCATAATGCATAATTTGTGGACATGTTTGATCTTAATTACATCGTAAAATCATCTAGGCATATTAGCAAGGGCAGACCTACCGTATAGCACGAGGTAACTCAGGTAATTTGTGCCGTTCCTCTAAATTTCTCGAGTAGTATTAAAAAAAATATACGATCTGATATTGAAATGCTACAGACTTAGAGAGAGAAAGTATTTCTTTCATACATTGTATTATGTAAAGAATACAATGACAGTACATCTATTTATAGATGTAATGATAAAGTTAAAGGTAGAGTCAACAGACTATAACAACTTTAACTGATATAACAAAAATACTCAACAGAGTATACTTAAACACTATCACAATTTACTCTTTCTTTCTCTCTCTAAAAACTATAAAAAATTTGCTACACAATGACAAATTTGCTAACTTTAATGGAATAGCAGACCTCTCTCGCTTAATAGTGCAAACAGGAAAAAAAATCGTTCTTTCCCTTTGGTGTATAGGTTATTAATGCTAACTTTGGTTTAGCCGGTTTCAACTACAAACAATTAACAATTGAAAGTATTTTTCTACAACGAAGCATCTAAAGATTGACTTACACAAAAAATGAATAATGATCTTATGATTAATGATGCATTGATTTGTGAAGTGGAAAAAAGCGCATTTAAATGTTACGATTGAAAGTGTAATCAATCATTTTCAGTGAATGAAAGAATGAAAAGGTGAACTTTAAAATGTAATTTATGGATGTTTTTTTTTTTGTTATATTTAAAGAACTCATACTTTCTAAATTTTATCATGTTTATTAGATAGTATGAGGAGAAAATTATGAAATCCCTCAATTTTTCTTATGAATCCAATACTTATTTTAGACTATATTATAAGACTAAGTGCAGGGCACGTTCAACTTGATCATGTTGCTTGACATACCCATTTCATGGATAGTGACAAGGATACGCATTATGCAATATATATCACGGATCATGTAAATCTTAAATATTGCAAATCTGATATGGACTACTAAGAGGTAATTATGCCTATAAAAGAAAGATTTCACACGATTAAGCTAAGCATTTAAAGTTTGATATGGCCGTACATGTCACTAAAAGACTATGCCTCGATGACTAGAATATTTATTACTATCTCGTTTCTTCTTGATTATCTTATAAACTCTATTTCTCTAAGCTTTTCTAGCCACTTTATATCGTTTATGTCGCTTCCTCATATTTGTTAGGAATATTTTTATTAATATTCATTAAAGATTTGATTAGTCAAAACTATTAAACTACAAGGACCTAAATTGAAGATATGAAAGTTCAAATTCAAATAAAGATTTAGGAGATAATCATTAATGTAAAAAGATATAGTATATCTTTATTAGTTTAAAAGATTTAGTCATTATCTTTTCCTTGTAAGTCTTGGGTTTTCTAGTATATAAAGAAACCTAATGACATAGAATTAGATGTTCTCAGAACCCACGTTTTAACGTGTTTTGTGTGTAAAACCTAAGCCTCAAGGTCGTTTGATCCTGTTTAATGAAAAACCGTTCTACATATTTATATGTAGAATTGGGGCTTTTAGTAATCATTGTATATAAAGATGATGATGAAACCTTGTTTAGCTATACAAATCTGTTTATCTAATTCCGTAAATTTTATGTTTTGTATATGTTTATTCCAGATCAATAACTAACTATTCTTGAGCCTAAAGATCTATGTTTATGAAGAGTTATTCGATCTTCACAATTGGTATCAGAGCTCGGTGGCTCAGATCTGGAATGTCTATAAGACTTATACGGTCACCAAATTGGTATCAAATTTGTTATTTGTCTTGGTAATTGAGGCTTCAGGAAGTTTTGAAGTCAATCAACATATACGGTCACCAAATTTGTGGACCCCGTAGAATCGGTAAAAAAGGGTGTTCGAATTAAAATTAGGTCACATCTCCTTCCCATTAGCAGTCAATACCACTCTCCAAACATCTTTCCAATCCAAATCGTTTCTCACATTCGCGCGGTTAATTCCTCTTCAAATCTAATTCGTTTTGGATTACGATTCGGAAGAAAGCAAGTTTAATAGAGTGATAACTACGATATGGAAGATTCGAAACATAAATCCAGCAAGAGGGAAGATATGGTGAAGAAAGATGATGAATTAAAGAGGGCATAGAGATAAAGCCATGGCATATTTGTCAAACAACTGGTAATTGTTACTACTGTTGTGGATATGTCAATTTCAAGTTTTATTACTAATCCATAACAACATCAAAGATTACTACTGCTCTCAGATAGTCGAAGATTTCAAGTGGTAATGTCAAGTTTTATTACTACTGCTCCTAATTGAAAGTTAGTACTGCTAATCGATTACTACTGCTAATCGATTACTACTGGTTATATCAACGTTTACTACTGATTCTTTTTCAAAATACTACTGGGCAGTAGCAAAACAATAAATTTATTACTGATCCATACCAACATTACTACTGATCAGTAGTATGTCTCGATTACTACTGATCCGATGCTAAATTCCGATTTTACTACTGGTATACTTTTACTACTGATCCTATTTATCAAAGTTTACTACTGATCAGTAGTAAATAAAAAGCAGTGTTCGAATTTGACTGATCAGTATTAATCAGTACTGACCGAAAAAAGTTTGAAGAATTTTTTTTTTCTGATTTCTTCTTTGAACGATACATCATACTTTGGAAAGCATGTCACACACCATGCTCATTCCATACCACGGTTTATTGCTTGTATCTGATAATAATGTGAAACGAATCACATTATTCACACACACAGGTTGAATGCATGATGAAGATAAAGGAAAATTTTATTTGTTACATATTTGATCTTTATCAATTGATTACAGAAGATAATTGATTATATTTTATTTGAAGATGAAGTGGAAAGTCTTACTACATAAGATGTTATGTATTGTTGTAACTGCAATTCAACCGAATCTTAACGAAAAGATCTGTTGAAGACTAAGATAAGCAAGTCCCTCATACAAGATATGACGTTGCTGATTACTATATTTAGACGGAATGTGATGCTTAGTTTGAGTTTCTACTTCAACTTCAAATAGAAGATAGTTGGTTTTCAATGTAATTAATATAGCCTTGAAGAACACAAGAATGATATCATACTTTTAGGGGAAGAAAAAGTGTTGATCATTCAAGGGGAAGTTCAAGTTTCTCGGATTTATTTGATTATGTCAAAAAGGGGAAGAGACTTGAAGATTCCTGGCTAATTCTACAAGTTTTGTCAAATCAAATAGGGGAAGATTGTTAGGAATATTTTTATTAATATTCATTAAAGATTTGATTAGTCAAAACTATTAAACTACAAGGACCTAAATTGAAGATATGAAAGTTCAAATTCAAATAAAGATTTAGGAGATAATCATTAATGTAAAAAGATATAGTATATCTTTATTAGTTTAAAAGATTTAGTCATTATCTTTTCCTTGTAAGTATTGGGTTTTCTAGTATATAAAGAAACCTAATGACATAGAATTAAATGTTCTCAGAACCCACGTTTTAACGTGTTTTGTGTGTAAAACCTAAGCCTCAAGGTCGTTTGATCCTGTTTAATGAAAAATCGTTCTACATATTTATATGTAGAATTGGGGCTTTTAGTAATCATTGTATATAAAGATGATGATGAAACCTTGTTTAGCTATACAAATCTGTTTATCTAATTCCGCAAATTTTATGTTTTGTATATGCTTATTCCAGATCAAGAACTAACTATTCTTGAGTATAAAGATCTATGTTTATGAAGAGTTATTCGATCTTCACAATATTCTTTTTCTTTTATCCTCGTATTCTTGGGACCGCAACTTAAGCTTAGGAGGTACGGCAATAAGCTTTTTTTTTTTTTTTTTTAATCCCAAAGAACCTATGAGGAAAAGGTGGTTAAACGAATGGATTAGCTGAGTTGGGTAACATGTCAAAATAAGATTGTATCATTACATGTTACCTTTATGTGGATCCAAACGGATCATCTGTTTGCCTCTAAATACTTTTTATCTTTCTTTTTTGTTTACTATTGCTTGAATTAAGTTAGTCACATACTTGTAAAATATAAAGTTTTTATACTTCTTCCGTTTTAAAATAAGTGAACTGGTTACTTGTTTACAAAACCAAAACCTAACTGATTACTAGTTTTCAGTTTTAGTTCAATATAATTTCAGTTAGTTTTGTTCGGTTTTTTTTAGACTAAATGCTCCCTTAGCAGATGATAAGAACATTGGGCTTGTGACTTACACGAGTCATTTTTTCTAATATTTAAAAATAAATTATTATTTAGTTTTCCTTTTTCAAGAATAGCATTGTAGTATTATTTTAATGTTTTTTTTCTTTTCAAAAGTTATATTTCAGTGTAATTTATTTTCTTTGTTTTCATTTATATGCATGTATTCTATGCAACAATAAAAAGGAGAAACAAAAACATATCACAAATAGAGTTGTCATTTATTTATTTGAATACAACGACAACTTGACAAAATCTGGGTGATTTTTATACCATAAAGACTTGTAAAGCTTGTATTATGCGATATATGAGCTAAAAATTATAATGTAGAAATGAATTCGTTTGATAAAAGTATGATCCCAACTTATAAAGTAACTTTAGGTTATGTAAACAAAATCGAATATGAAATTAAGCATCATTTCAACAACACTATTTCAACTTGTGCTTCATTTTCTCGGTTACCAACTTCTTCTAATTCGGTTCTCACTGTTTCTAACCGAGTCAACTTGCTCTCGTCCTTGAGTTTGAGTTCCAACTTTAACCGAGTCAACTCTCTCTCTCTAATAACTCGATATATATTTTAGTTGCGTTTCCATTATTTCCACTTGTTTCATGGCTTCGAGTTTAGCATTTTTGGCCTCCACGACTTGTTTTTCGACTCTAAGAAGGTCAAGTCGTGTTGACTTTGACTCTGGTCAAGTCATCGGCCATTTCTTGGATTTTGGATTCGAGTTGTGTAACACGAATCTTTGCTTCTTTGCATTCGTTTATGTATATATCTTTCTCGAATTCCGAGGTTTTCAAGAGCGTTGAGAGCTTGTTAAATGTTTTTTCATTGTGATTTTGGTTAAGAAGGGCTTGTTTGTGGGAAGCATCCATGGATTTAAGTTGAACCTTGCAATTGGCTAAGTCTTGCAGTACAACTTCAAGATCTTTCTCCTTCTCTGACTCTCGGTTAAAGAATGATTGATAATTCAATTTTTTTCAATCTGACTGCATAAAATTTTCTAAATAACAATACTATTAAAATGGTTTTTCTAACGTAGGGCACTCCTTAATGTGCAATTAATTAACATACATTTTTTTAATTTATATCGAAAATTGTATTTTATTCATCTTTTAAAATTGTAGAAATACATATTTAGGAAATAACCACACTGCTCTTTAAGATGTACTCCTAAAGCATAAGTTAGAATAACCTTTATTAAAAACAAACAAGACCATTTTGTCGTATGCATGTTCATGCATATTTTTTGATTAAAAACTTACATCGTGGCTATTTAATCTGACTGTATTCTTCCCCTAATTGAGAAATCGATGATCGAACGGGTCTGATTGGATCTGTATTAATCTCCCCCATACTTTCAAAAAATAAAACCATCCTGTAATTTTTTTTAATGAAAGTTGATCGAACAAATATGAGAAGGAAATGATCTTGGTACCATTGGATTTCGTTTTGTATTCAAGATTTTGTTTGTTTTCGGTAGAATCAAAGACAAAATCCTAGGATGTTTTGTGCAATGTTAAGAAGCTGCATAGATTTTGATGTATGTAGATATTATGATCTCATTGTTCTCTTTTCCTCATTTTGGCATTTCGCTTCGTAATTTTAGTACACAAGGGTTGACTTTATCGAATTTTAGCATTTTAATTTTGGAGTTTGGGTTTGACTATTTAAACTCAAATTCGTGCAAGGATTTACTATTCCAATTTACTGTTACTATAAGCCTAGCCCAAATTCAACTATAATCGATTTTTATATACTTCAGTTTCATTAAGATTGCAACAATTTCAGATGGTATAATCATACACTCTGTAGTTCATGAACACATTATTATAAAGAATTTTTATGTGTTCAGCAGGAACGATAACAAATGTTGGTGCAAAAAGTAACGACTTTACTGAATCGCTCTCTGAGCAGCAAACAATTAAAACAACTTCATGCACTTATACTAATCAATGGCCTTAACCATCTTGAGCCACTTGTAATCCGTCATCTTATAAACTCACCGTCAAACACTCGTTACATTCGATCAATTCTTCATCATTCAAAACAACCACCAGCAGCATCTGCAATTCGGTATTTCTGCAAGCACGGTGGGTTTCATGAAGCTTTTGCTCAGTATGTCGAGCTGCAAAGATCAAAACTTTCACATTCTACATTTGCAATTGCGTCTGCTTTGAAGGCATGTGGGAGGCTTAGTAATGGAAACGGTGGGATCATGATTCATGGTCAAGTGCATAAGTTAGGGTTTTGTGGGGATGTTTATGTGGAGACTGCTTTAGTTGGGTTTTATACAAAACTTGGTGATATGGAGACTGCACGCAAGGTGTTTGACGAAATGTCTGAGAGAAATGTGGTGTCCTGGAATTCAATGATTGATGGGTATTTAAGATCAGGGGATTTATCAACGGGTGAACAGTTTTTCTCTAAAATGCCGAATAAGGATGTCGTTTCATGGAATTCCATGGTTTCCGGGTATTCAAGAACAGGGGATATGAAAAAGGCGTTACTTTTATTCCAAGAAATGCCAGAAACAAATCTTACTTCATGGAATGCTATGATTAGCGGTTATGTAGATTGTGGGAAAATAGATTTAGCAAGAAACTTTTACAATTCCATGCCTCAAAGAAACAGCATCTCGTGTATCACGATGATTGGTGGGTACTCCATACGTGGAGATGTTGAATCTGCACGTAAATTATTTGATGAAATGTATAAAAAGGACCATTTGTTGTACAATGCAATGATCGCTTCTTATTCTAAAAACAGTCGACCAAAAGAAGCACTCCAACTGTTCGATGAAATGCTTCAACCAAATGTAAACATCCAACCCGACAAAATAACATTAGCCACCATCATATCCGCATGTTCCCAATTAGGAGACTTGAATTTAGGATCATGGATAGAAGAAACCTACATGAAAAAAACAGGCATTACAATGGATGATCACTTAAGTACCGCATTAATCGACTTACATGCAAAATGCGGTTCTATTGATAAAGCCTTTAACTTATTCCACAAGTTACATAACAAAGACGTTGTAGCTTATACCGCCATGATATTAGGTTGTGGCATAAATAATAAACAACAATTTGCCATTAAATTATTCGACGAAATGATGGAATCCAAAATCCGACCTAATTTGGTTACATTTTCGGGTCTACTAACCGCATTAAGTCACGTTGGTATGGTTGAAGAAAGTTACCATTGCTTTAATTCAATGAAAAGATACGGGCTTGATCCCACACCCGACCATTATAGTCTTATGGTTGAGATTTTGGGTCGGGCGGGTCAGTTAGAGGAGGCCCGTGACTTGATTATGGGCATGCCGATGCAACCGCATGCGGGCGTTTGGGGTGCGTTGCTTCTTGCGTGTAGTACACATAATAATGTTGAGTTAGGAGAAATGGCGGCTAAAAATTGTTTTGAATTGGAAGATGATAGTAGTGGTTATGGTTCACTTCTTGCTAATATTTATGCGAGTGTGGGTAGGTGGGAGGATGCTAAGAGGTTAAGAAAGAGTATATATGAAAAGGGGTTGGTTAAGGTTCCGGGTAGTAGTTGGATGGGTTGAGTCACCAACATTTATATTTCTATTTTTTTTTAATTTTTTTTTTCATATGAGATATGGTATTTGTTCATACCATTTGTTCTTATTTATGTGCCTATCAATTTGATAATGACAAGTGTCAAAATCAAGGGATGATATGAGGAAAGAGAATTAATGGATTACGCATGTCAAGTTTTAAAGTGAATAGAAATATGAGTAGGAAAAAAAAGTATGAAGAAATATCATTTTTCTTTTTATATACATATTTGATGTGTGGTTACAAAACGGGCTTAATTGAATAATGTAGCAAGTTCAACCTATTTAAGTTTAATCAAATCTACCGAGATTATCTATGTTAGTATTTGCAACACATTGTATTTTTATAAATTGGTATTGTGTTTTAGTTTTTGATAAAATTGAAAAAAACAAGAATGATTATTTCAATTATTAGCATTTATCTTTATTTTGTGGAGTATTTGGTGATAGGGTGTTGCAAGTTTAATTTTAAGTGAAACTGACATGGTGTTATAACCAATGGGACCAAAAGTCCAATATTTCTAAATTTGATGGATCATTAATGAAAATATAACCTGAAAAAAAGAGGCACATATAATGCCTGCCAATCCCTTTTAACAAAACAATTATCACCAAATTCAAAGACATCATTCTTCAATATATGAATCATGTTTAATGGGATCTATGATTTTTATAAAGTTTTGAGGAATAGATCTCAGTTTTTAATCAATCAACTCCAAATTACTATTACCACCAGAATCCTATGTGATTCAACACATCAACACCACCACCCCATGTGTATTAAATCACATGTGATTGCACACTGCCGGTCACCACCTCCACCACCCCATGTGTATTAAATCACATGTGACTCAACACGGCCGACCACCACCACCACCACTAACCTCTGCCGCCCAGCGTCTCCAACACCGACAACCTCTCGCCACCGTCGGCTGCTTGCAATCAAATGTGATTGCGTATCCAATCACATGTGATTGCACCAGCCGGAGGTGGCGGCTGGCAGCAGTGGACGGTGGCGACGGACGGCGGCCGGCGGCAGTCACATGTGATTGTATATTGAATCACATGTGATTTAATGATGATTGTGGTGGTTGTATATTGAATCACATGTGATTTAATGATGATGGTGGTTGTATATTGAATCACGTGTGATTTGATGATGGTGGTGGTTAAAGGATCTTACCAGCCCTTGACATATGAACAAGAAAACATGTCCTTAACGGGATGGCTAAGATTTGTTCCTTAAGACTTTAAATTAATCAGGACCTCTCTGAACGCAACTCTATATATTTATATAAATATTACTTTTAAGAAAATTACAATAGTCAGTGAATTTTCACGGAAAATAAACTAGTTCGTCTCATAATACAATTCTCATAATAATTTAATATTAACTAGGTTAAAACCCGCGCGATGCGGCGGGCTGCGAACTACATATTTCTGGCGACTAAAAGTCCATTGGTTACATATTTTTATAACGAATACAGTACATAAGCATGAATACTGTGTATAAAATAGAGTAAAAAGTTAATAATTAGCATTGAAATGTTGTTCGATTACTGTAACGCCCGAAATTTCCTCCGATATTTTAATTAAAATAATTGACGTTTTAATTACTTTATAAATATGGTGATAAATGTGTATTTATATGTGTTTGATTAAACGTATGTGACATTTTGTATTTGAGTAAATTAAGTGTTATAATTACTTAGTGTGGCGTCTAGAGTACCAAAATATTTTATTTTAAGTTCCGAGAGCTAGTATTCTTTTATTACATGTACGGGTGTATTATTAGCATTCGGGTTAGGCCAAGGCTCGATGGGTAATCCCGAGCTGGTGAGAAAATGAGGCCTCGGGCCGAAGTCATTTAGAGGAAGTGGGCGGGCTTAGGGCCCGAGTAAAAAATTCTAAATAAATCCCCAACCTCTCTTTTCCTAATTTGGATAGCCTCTTCCCCACAACCGTTTCTCTCATTCCTGTTTAGTCAACCACCGAACAAAGAAGGGTGAGCTATTGTGTGGTTCTTGACAATTAAATCCCTTCATTTTCTTTTTATCAAGTAGGCAACTAAATTATAGAATAAGTGATTTGAGTTGGGGATTTATTTGGAGAGCTGCTTCTTTTTCCAAATCGGAGGAGTTTCTTTCTTTTATTTGTTTTGCTATTGGTGGTGCGAGTCTCAGCCAAAGGATCGAGCAAGAAGTAGAGTGTTTCAGATTATCGCAACCGTAGGGTATGATTTCCTGTCCCTTCTTCTTCTTTTATCTTTCGTATCATTCTCGTGTTCTATGGGGGTGTTTGGGAAAGAAGGTGCTTATAGCTTATGAAAGCTTAAATAATCCCTTTTTCTGTTCCAAATAATTAATCTGAGATATGGTTGGATTTTGATGTCGGGGGGGGGGGGGGATCGCCAGCTAGACCAGGCCGTGAGGAGTGATCAAGTCTCGACGTAGGAGCTGGTAATCGAAGGTAGTAATCTGATAGTTTTGATCCTTTCCATTCTGGAGCTTTATTGTTTATGTTAACCATATTTACGTGTATAGGATTGTTTGCGTCGGGTTGTAATTAATTCAAGGGCTGCGGGTTTTAATAAGTTGAGGTCTCGGGTTACTAAACGAGTTTTAAGTTAATAATGGTTTTTGGTATTCGGGTCTGTTTTTAACTGGTTTAAACTAGGCTTTTAGATTTTTGGCCCGCGTAGGCGTCTAGCATTCCGAGTCAGCTTTACGTAGCCGCAAACCGGTCGTCCATACGACTTACGGTTTAAAAATTATGTCCGTTTTAATCTGCTGCTGTGAGGAAATTGACCTGTGCAATATGCCTGTCTTGTGACACCATTTTGAGACCCTTAAAGTCCGTTTTGGCCAGTGACCGTCTTACAGTGATTATAGTTCTGGTTGTCTAGTTTCTGCGATCAAAATATGGGAGATATCTAGTAAACGGTTTAGGAGTTATGGCAGTTCTCGTGAGACTGACGGGTGCTGCCAGTTTTTCTATATTAAGTCATTGGGTTGAATTTTAATTCGGGGTTTCGTTTTATGTCTTAGGATCATCTGAAAGATAATTTGTTGTGACTTTGACTGTCGGGAACCCTTTGGAGCTTACGTTTCTCGAGGTGAGTATTCTCACCGTGTATTCAGTTATAACGTTATACATACATGACTTATATGTTTCATTACTTGCACTATATTTGCTATCTGGGTTTTGATCTGTTATCTGAGTATCTGGGCATCTGTTTTTTTTATTATACTGATCTGAGTATCCGTGCTACTACCTGCTAGGGTATCTGAGATAATTATGTTAAAGAGATAAAAACATAATAACACACATCTGAGTTTTGGCTTTATGCCTATTTGGGATCACCTCCCGTCTGAGTTTTGGCTTACACCTATCTGAGGTGTGAGGAGGGGCGATCGACCCGAATCACACAAGCACGCTATATAAATTAAAATCAGAGTAATAAAATATGAGAAATAAATCTGAGTAATTAATTGAGTAGATTCTGAGTAGGAGTACACCGATGTGCCTCATGTGTTGTATGTTATGATTGTATGCATTTTGAGATTATTCACCCAGCTTCCCAGCTGATCTAAATTTTCCCCCACTGTTTCAGGTACTAGCAAAGGAAAAGAGAAGGTAGACGGTTGACCGTTGTATTGTTCCAAAGCTAATGTGGAACGTCATTGATTGTTTTAACTTAAATTTTATTTAAAACCTTTTTCCGCATTAATTACATTTTAAATGTAAAACATTTTTATTTGGGGTTTATTTAAGGGACATTTTTATTAAAATCTTGTACTCAAAAAGTTATAAATATTTGTGAATTTTTGGGTGTTACAGTTACATGTTTTGATATATAGTAGGGTACCCGCGCAATGAGGCGGCGGGTACACTTATACATCTTTTCCGCGATCTATCCAACTTGGTAAAAAAAGTAAACTATTGTCGCTTGCCATTACAAGTATTTTTTTTAAGTTAAAATAAATATTTATGTTTATGATCATTTACAAGTTTATATTGTAATTTTGCACACGTAGTATTAGGGGTGTGCATGGGGTGGGTTGGGGCGGTTTTAGACTCAAACCGAACCGAATCCGCTAATTTCGGTTTTAGGATTTTCAAACCCAAAGGTTTCGGTTTCTATCGGTTTCGGTTCTAATGGTTTTTAGCCATTAACGTTTCGGTTTCGGTTTTAAAACCGAATCCGCCTTGTTTTGAACATATATATGTAATTTCATACACTAATCTTCATATTTCTAAAATTACATACAAATTTCAACAATGAATACCATTTTTAGCCCAAAATTCAAACTATAAACGTATTTTGTAGCATATAATAACAATATAAATATTAATAAACCATAGTAGATGTACTTTCAAATATTTAAATTTGTCAACTTTTATTTAATACCTATAAAATAAAATAAATATATATAATATATTAGTGGGGCGGTTTCTTAATGGGGCGGTTTGTAGTTAAAACCGAAACCAAACCAAATTCATCGGTTTTTTCAAAATTTAAAACCGAACCATCGGTTTTGAAATGGTTTCGGTTTTGTCGGTTTTAACGGATTGGTTTCGGTTTTTCAGTTTTTATGCTCACCCCTACGTAGTATATATGTAATTTGTCAACTAAAAATATCTGCTTACCAAAATTTTAACACTATTACAAGACTTCTACTTATTTCACAAAATGCCTCCTTTTATTTTCTCGACACAAATGTTTTTTTATTGTCAGTATCTATCTATCTATTAACAACTACACATTCTAACATTGTCTTCCAAACCCATTTTTAAGCTAAATATCAGATTTTGATCAGTCGATACCACATAATAACTTATATAATCTATATCCAAAAGCAAAACACCCCTTTATATGTCACAATTGGACCTCTAATGTTACTCTTATAATCCTATTCTACTCAAATACAACCTACAAATCAAGAATGAAAGCATGATACCAACACATACCATAACCGTCTGGGTCAAAACAGATACTATAAACATCAATATTTGGTGCATATTCTCAATTCTTGTTGCCAATACAGTCTTACATACAACAACAAAAAGGTGGCAGAGTAATTTATTAGAGAACTCAAACAAACTACAAATTAAATATCTGGCGGCTGCTACTTTACAATAATTTCACAGCTCATTCTATTCCCATTCCTAATACCTAGTTCCAAATAAATTTAGTCTACTGATCCACTCTCTATTTAAATACAACTACCAAACTAACTGACACTTGACTCTTTCAGTTTTGACTTGACCACCAATGAGTCACTCACCAACCCAACATCAACTTCATCCAAGTTAAGTGTTCCTCTCACCTTTCGTGTGCTGAAATCATTTTATTATAATAAACTAATTATACGGAAACCAGATATAGAAATAGATGTAATTGTACATGTTTAGGCGATTGTTATTAGTACTCTCTCCCATACAAGCGTAATAGCTTTTAGAACCATAAGAATTTAAGCATCCATCTGAAACACAAATTCATCAATTAAATCACATTTCATATTGTCATTAAATTAAATAAATCGAGTAAAAGTCTTGACCTTTGTTGACCGCAATGGAGAGACGTATACGTTATGTATTGCAAATACTTTTTTGGGAGACATATCAGGAAGACTCGAATACCTTAGGTAACCCAGGGCATTAACCTAAAAGTTAAAAGTCAAACCATAACTAAAATCAATATATTGTATACATATATAAAAAAACTTATAAAAAGCAAATAATGAGTAAAATTATTACCAGTTGGGAAATCTGCAAATCAAGACAACAAATATAACTAGACATGATTAAATATTTAATTATCAAACCAAACTGTATATTTCATAATGTATCTAACAACCAGATAGCCTTTTCAACTCCATAGAAACAACAAGCATAATTTGGTCAATATGGCGATTGAAAAATAAATAGTTTGTTGACTCAAAATTTGCTGAAAACACCATAAATTTGTTCTCGTAATTGTTGTGATAACTGCAGTCTTTCAACCATCTCATTGATTCTAACAGCAGCTAACTTCACAATCTACTCATATACAAAAAAAATAAAATAATTAATAGATGATAATAAACTGTCAGTATATTTCAATGGTTCATACCTTTCAAATAATAAGCAAAGAAGAATTTGGTACCTTGCTAAATAACATATTGACAAATGTACGTCTCTGCACGTGTTTCTCCTTTGGTTGGATTTGGTCTTGTTGGACTACAAACAAGTATAGACATCAAGATTTCAATTGAAATATATGGGTCGAAATGTGTCAGTTTCATCCATTTAAAGGGAAGTGGTATGAAATTGTCAGACTTAATATTAATAGTTAAAAAATAATATCACATCCATAAAACAGTGTGCATTTTAGAACAATGATATTGACATTTAGCCACTATATAATTCATCCATTATACATTACTAAAATCTAAAATTGTCAGTTTTTAGGTTGTGGAAAACCTTGTTTGTTAATATAATGTAAGTTTACAACTTACACTATGTAATAAATCCAGTTACACGTAATGATGCAAGTCTCAGCTAATTTGCTTTATATAACTTGACATAAATGTGCAGAGGCAGCAATAACTGCAAAATCATTAATATCGTTCTTCAACAAAAAACCACAAATAAAACATCAAAACGTCAGATTTTAGAAAAATAATAACTGAAAACTCTAAAAATGAACAAATCGTTAAACCCTAAATTAAAATTTTTTTAAAAAAAGAAAGAGACTTTTAATATCGTTAATCAAATCAAGCTTATAGCTTGGTGCCGTAACGCGCTCTTGGATAACCGTGAGTGGCGAAGCTTAGAAGCATTCAAATCCTGCAAAATATCGTGATTTCATCTTATAATTTTGTTAAAATTGAAAACTTTTGCACCACATTTGTGCCCTAATGGTTAAAACCTCCATAAAAATCATGACTTTCCAAAATAAAAGATATAACTGATCTGCAAATCTTGAATTTGTATGGGTTTTTAGAGAAAACTTCGGAATTTCCATTTAATCCCAGAATTCTAATTTAATCCCACTCGGTCATTTCTCTCTACTTTTAATATTCAATGCTTTAACATATATATTCCGAATTCATTTAGTGTAAAGGGAAGAGGAAAAAATGAAACGGTCTAACATTAAATGAGTTTTCAACAGGTTCGTATCCATCAAAATCCTTTGAAAGAGGTATAAATAAATTTTAGTTCACACAGAATATATGATTATACAGTAAGTATTTGTAAGTTTGAATTTAGGTAAAGAGACAAATTACCTCTAATTCTTGTGTAGGTCGTGGTAGTGGTTGAAGCACTAAAGCACCATATTGGGTGATTAAAGACATTTTTAGGTTCTATTCGTTTGTATGCTGCACAACAACTCCATCGTTAGTTGATGGAGTATATATATAGGTTATAAAAAACGTAGAATTAAATATATATTTAATATATAAAAAACGTACATCAAAATTGTTATGTTTAAATGGTTACGTCCAAATTTCGGAAGTATATTCTAAACGGTTTTTTTAATGTATTGGTATCAGTTATTTAGTTTTAGAAGTTCAGAGTTTTTTGGAAGGGAAAACTTAAACGGTAGAACAATAAATGTACACTTATGTTTTTTGCGATTCCAAATCTAGCTATAAAAATGGTAATTCGTTTAAATGTAGAACAATAAATGCAAATATTTAATTTAGGTAGTTGTCTAATTTTGGTTACGTTCAAATTCGCTGTTAATGCTATATGTACGTTTGTTATCAAAAGGATAACAAAAAACCACATGGCCCAGTGGTTAGATCGTTGCTTGTTTTCCATCACGTCTTGGGTTCAAATCTCGGCTGCAGCACTTTTATTTTGATTTTAAAGGGTGTTTGGACATTGCTAAAAATGGAAGTGTTGAAAATTCAGACTTCCAGTTTTAGAAATGTCAAGCATGCATTTATAAGTAGTATAGATTTATTGTTCATTAACATTGGTATAAACGGAACGGATGTAAGGGAAACAACGTTTAAGTTGTTTACTAAGAAACCCCAAAAGTTTAATATAAAACTATTATATCTAAAACAAAAAACTGAGTGGCTCAAGTGACTCTCATGGCTCTAAGGTTTAGTTGTATTTAGAACCTGGTTTCGAGCCCAACAACACCAATACATTTTACTTTTCCTTTTTTCTTTATATAGTAAAAGTTATATCTTCTTCTAAACATTTATATTTTATACTTCTAACCGTTAAACTTTTATAAATTTACATTTATACTAATTTTATATGATATATATATTTCAACGTATTTTTCATTATATTTTGAATTTTAAGAAACCACACATAATAATATTATTGGTGGTGTTATAATTATGATAGACTTGATCATACATCATTTTATTTATTCATAGATAAAAAATATAGAAATTAAATTTAATAAAAAAACGAATCATAATCTCAACAAAAAATATTACGTTTAAAAACCCGCAGCGAAGTGCGGGGACAACAATCCTTGTTAATTCAACACTAATTATCAATGAGAAAAGTGAGTGTGTGGCTGTCACATACCAAAGCTTAGGTGTGGAACCATACAAAAACATTGTAGTTTTGGGTAGAATAATTAAAAATCATCACATAAACTCATTAGTGTAACATCCCAAAATTCATGGAAAATTTAAAAATTTGTAAATAAATAAAATAATAATTTTCCCAAAAAGTACAAGTAACAAACGGTCCCATCTCATTAATAATTTTAAAACTGAAGCGTCTCAGGTTTTTAAATGCGGAATAAATAAAATAATTGTTTTAAAAACAGTTGACTCAAAATAAACGTTTGGAATCCAAATCCATAAAAATTCATCGAGTAACAGCTCATCCAATGCCCTTGCTCTAGTACCTGCAAAATGGGGGGAGTGTTTGGGGTCAGCCACCGCTGAGTGAATAATTCCAAAATAAACATGTAAGTACAAACAACTCAAGTCACATAGTGATCCCTAAAGACTCTACTCAATTCTCAATTACTCAAGTTTATTTCTCAGATTTTAATTTATATAGCGCGCCGGTGTGACTTGGGCTGAGAGATCAACCTCGACCCGCCTCACACCACTCAAGGCTCAACACCTGTACTCTTCGGTGTTGAGTCAAAACGTCTAGCACCAGTACTCTTCGGTGCCAAGACAAACATCTGACACCAGTGCTCTTCGGTGTCAAGTCAAGTATATTATGTTTAATGTTTTAACTCAAGAACTCAGAACTCAGATAACTCAGTAAACAGATAACTCAGATAACAAATAACTCAGATCACAGGTAACTCAGATAAATCGTACAACCAATACTCAAGCGTAATCAACAAGACAATTCATAACATATAACACATAATCATGAATCGAAAGTAAGTACAAGTTTATAGTGAGATTACCCACCTCGAATAGACGTATGCTCCTAAATATCCTTGGTGCAGAAGAGCGTCTCTTATCAGGTCCTAGAAGGCCCTACATAACACAATGAAGCTCAGGTTAGGAATAGACTCGGGGTAGTTTCAGCAGAAACTAAACAACACTCAGCACTCTCACAGGAACGGTCATAACTCCCAAACCGTTCATTAGATTTGTCCCAAATTTTTACAGCAATTAGAAAACTCAGAAAGCTACAAATCATCAGAAGGCCCGGAAACTCGAAAACGAACAGAAAGGTCTCGAAACAGTCTCACAACTCAGTCCCGTCGCACATATGAAATTTCTAACAGCAGCAGATTAGAATAGGGATAACTTTTAAACGGAAAATCAGATTAACGCGCCGTCAACGGCATCGGAAAGAGGACTCAGAAAACTAGAGACTAACGCGGGCCAAAAATTTAAAAACGTATTTTGAGTGTGTTTAAAACGGACTTAAACATAGCGAACAGATTCTGCCAAAATTTAGTTTGATATGTAATACCCGTTTTATGTCCCGACATCAACCCGTCTATTCCCGAGACACCCAACAGCCCCCGAAATCCATTTTTAACCTCAGAAACATGTTTAGAACAAGTCTATTCCATTACTTTAGAAAAACTATTCGGTTTAGGAAACCAAAAACCCTATGGTTCGGTTTCCGGTTTTCGATTATTAAAACGTTTAGCCACAAGCAACGGTTTTTACCCAACCCCGAACCGACACCCATTGCCATTCAACGACCCAAGACTCGCATACTAGCTTGCACGTTTAAATAAAATCAAGGGTTTGACATATAGAATTCTAGGACTCAAGAACTAGAACAACAATAATCAAACGAAACAAACAACAATTCTCGACCAAAAACCCTACATCATTAACAGAATTTGACACTAATATTGATAAAGAAACGGTATAAACAACAATCAAAAACATCAATTAAAAGGGTTAGAGATTATACCCTACGAACCAACTCACGAATAAGGATAACACCTGAATCACCAAAACACCGCCGACACTAAACCACGAACGATAGACGGGCAGCAGCTTCTTGGCTGTTGTTTGTTTTTCTTTGCATAGTGACGCAACACCCAAGCAATCAGGCACCTCAAAGACGTTGTTGATGCCGCACCAAAATGAAAGAAAATAGTTTGTTGACTTTTGGTTGATTTTCCCCACGTCCGAAGCAACTAAATTGCTTCTTGCATTAGATTTGCACGAAGACCAAGGCAAAACTCTGAATCATATTCCTCTCCTCTATTTTCTTAAATTGTCGGCCGACACTATGAAATGCTTAGCTATTGTCGATGGCCATAAAAGATTAAAGTAGAGATTAGGGCAGCACTCCTTAACTCCTTAATTAAGACATTGGGCCTCCAAATTTTGACAATCAAATATGGGCTCTTTTAATTTGTGGCCTCGAGATTTTAACCCAAACTTCCACCGGCTACGAAAATAATACTTCTGACCAAAGTCTTGTTTGCTTAAACTCACGAGGAAGGAATGAAATAAAATAAAGATTCGAATGAGAACAGCTAGGAATATTGATCGAAGTTAAAGAATAAGAGTAGGGTTTTAGGGGTTTAATGTAATTCTTAGTACAAGGATTAAGACTAGGCCTCAAGCTCGTCACTCGAAAGAGTATCATACAACTCATACGGTTAACTAGTCGGTCCAAAAGCTGAAACGAACTAAACAATTATTTTTAATAATATATGAATGTCTAAAAAAAATTAAAAGTGTCCACATAAATAATAACATCTAAATAATATGAACCGTCTACTTCATTATAATTAATTTACTAGGTATTCATTTAAAATTTAAATATGAAGATTAAATTAATCTTATTTAATTATTAAAAATTTTGGGGCGTTACAACTCAACTCCACTTGAAATAGACTTCGTCCCTGAAGTCATCGCTTGGAACAAACTCAGGGTAGCAATCTCGCATCTCAAATTCCGGGTCGCTAACGGCACACATATTCTCAAATGGGGAAACACAAAAAGGTTAAGAATAAAAATAGAAACTCTTCAGGGTGACTTACACGATCAAAATGAACTCCGGCTCTTGCAACGGCTCATATAAATCTTCCATCTCTGGAGGCACAAGACGATAAGTCTAAAAGAATAAAAATCGAAATGCGCTCTAAGGATCTCGGTTTAGCGATTAAAAGGAATGTCGATAAAAGCACAAAATATCTCACGATACCCTGCTGAAGGCCTCTTCTTGCTATCGTAGTCGGACACAATTACTGCATCCAGCTGTTAACGTTGCGTTGAATCTCCGATTCAACTCCACTTTGAGATTTGTTACGATTTGGTTTGTGGCGAAAAATGATCTCGGCGTGGTACTCGGTCATCCAACCCGTGCTCGCAATCATACTCGGCCCTCTCACGGTGATTAAAATAAGTTTTTATGGGAAAAACTTCCCCGCACAGTTCCAATAAATTATTACTTTTACATTTTATCAGCATATAAAATCTTATTATTGGCAATCTCTACCAATAAGTAGCATCTCAAGGTCCTCTACTCTATAGGACATTAGTTTGTTTTAAAATAAAATGAACAATTTAGCGGTTCACACAGCTATCAAACAACACACAACAAGTACATAATCCACATAAATGTATATTATAAAACATTAATCTCAGCCAATAACCAAGTCATGCCTCTTACTCAGTTTGCATATACTCAGAATGCACTCACCTCAAATCTCCATAACTTGTTTTTAACTCAACGCAAGCTTATAACATCGATTTAAACTCAAATCTTGTTAAATGACTTTTCACCAGTCCACATAATGTATACATTTACCCGCTTTTGTGATTTTTCACGTGATTAAATTTAATTATCAGATTACTCGAACAGATAATTTCTCTTTTAAGCCGTGTTATTAGTTATCTTGCTAACTCGTATTTAATAATCATTCTCTGACTCTTTTTAATATTGCTCGCTCAACTCATTTTAATGATACTTATCAACCCGTTTAATGTTTTTATCATTTAGCTCGTTAATTAACTTCTCGCTTTGTTCTCACTTGATTTGTCTCTTGATCAGTTTGACCAAAATTCCACCCATTAATCTCATTTATTTTTATGTCTCGAACGCCTCAATTTAATATTTTCTCTTCACTTGGTTAATTAATTAACTCGATAATTACTTACCTCATTAATTCTCGTGTATTCCATTACTCAGTTAATCCTCATTCTCAATTAAAAGTTCCCTCATTACTTTATATTTTTAGTGCTTTCGCGATTTAGAAACTCATAGTATTTTTAATAAAATTTTGTTATTTGACACACTTATATTTTTCTCGTTTGCTCATTTTAATAACTATTCTTGATTTAATATTTATTCAATAAATCATAATATTTGATGGCATTCCATTTAGTAATTTAACTCGATAATCCCCTTAATTCTCATTTGATTCATTTTAATAATTTATTCGCTTAGCTTGATTTACTAGTTCTCCATTAGTTTAAATCTTTATCTTTTACATGTATTATAATAATTGACTCATTTAACTCATAATTAAATTCCCATTACTCTAATTTCATAATTTCTCATTATTTATATAATTATTATAGTACTTGCTACTTCTCATTTGCATCATTACTCTTGATTTATGAATTTCTTACAACTTGATCATTATATCATCACATGAAATTAATTATTCTCAATTATCCTTATAAATTCTCCAATCATATGCATATATATCTCACTCAGAACTATAATTTTATTGCTCAATCCACTTAATATTTTTCTCTTTTACTTATTTCAGTAATTACTCTCGATTTAATAATTATTCAGTAATATATAATACTCAACACAATAATTTGATTCAATAACTTTCTCGACTGAATTTAATAATTTCTCATAATCACGTTTTTCTCATTTAACTTTACTCGAACAATTCATAATAAATTCTTATATTTTAATAATCTCTTTTTATCTCATTATATTCTCACAGGAATAATTTCTCGATTAATTAGTCACTCTTATCACTTTCTACCCAGTTATCTGAACATATATGCTCATAACAATTATACATAACAAAAATTTCTCTTGGTAATTCTCCTAATTTACTCCTACTCAACTCCACTTGGAGAAAACTCGTCCCCGAGTTTGGAGGTGGTATTCAGAATCTCATATTTTATACTCATAGAACTTGTTACGAACACTCGATAGTTCGGTTTGTTGATTCTCATTTTTAATTATATATTTGAAGGTTTTATTAAATTACTCGATAATCAAACTCTTATGCACATGTATGAGTCGGTCCCAACGTATACTCTTTACGCCCCTCTCACACCCCTACTCATTAAATTCTTATCAATTTAAAAAAATTATCGCTCATATTAGGTGTCAGCTTTCTCGTTAGTCTTTTCATGGATTCACACATCCTTATTAGATTTTCTCAATTACCACTCATTACTCTTTATCAGTCTCATAATAACTTCTCTATCATTATCTCATTAGTCATTTTATGAGTTTTCATAAGTCAATCTTGTTACATTTATTAGCACCACATTCACGATTAGACATTCACGATTATCTCTTGTTCAAATCTGAGTATTAATCTTCATTTTGGTTTACTCATAGCATATTTGGTATTATTATTACCATATAACAATTTCTGTCGTTAGATAAAATTCTCGTTTAGTTCGTATTGAATAAACCTCGTATATTTTCTTTTGTCAAATAACTCATTAATTAACTCGTTTTGGGTTTCTCATCTCAATGTTTACAACTTTTATTAACTCTATTAGAATTTTGTCTCCTACTCAATCAAGCATATTTATTCAACACAATTATTTATTAGCTCAAACATCTTGACTCAAATTTGTAGTTAATTAAAAAATTTCATTTAATTCATTTTAAATGAATATTCATTTATCTCTTATTAATTTCTCATTCATCATTGATTTATTGATTTCTCATAAATTTAATAATTTTTTATTTTTTTTTATTATTAATTTTTTTTTTTAGTAACATGAATTAATTTGTTCTCAATCATTATCCTCTTTTTACATACAGTTAGTTTACTAACTCATTAATCAGATTAACAATTTATCATTAAAGATTTTTACTCAATTTGGTTTAATAACTTTCACTTGATTTGCTTGGATAACTCCTTATCAACTTAAGTTAATGATCTCTTATTTATTTATTTTTTTCTCATAGTTCTTGATTTAGTAATGTTTTCATCCCATATACTCATTAAATTTGAACTCAATATTTTTCTTATTTCCATATACTTTGTTGATTTAGTAATGTTTTCTTATAGTTGTAACGATTGCTCAATCTCTCTTGATTTATTAACAACTCGATTAGATCAATTAAAGAATTTAACTCAATTTGATTCATTAGTTTCTCTCTTGACATGTTTTGATAACTCTTTATCAATTCGTGTTTGATGATTCCCGTATTCAATTGATTGCTTTGTTTTCTCATATATAATAATTTAGGGTTTTCATGATACTTAGATGCTTAACCAATGGCCTCCTTGAATCCATTTCAAAACATAGGCACGAGTCATGTGCGTATAATAACAGGGGCCCTCTATTATTATCCGCACCTACCCATGTCATGATTTCGAGCCAGTTTCAAAAATTCCACGATCTCCCATCCTCATACCATCCACATAACAAGTAGTTCACATAAACAAGTATAGTATATATATCTATGTATAGTCGCACAATTCACGTTCATCTCAAGTTAATTCTCTTTTATTCTCTTAGTAATCAATGTCACTCGCGACGTTTTATATAAACTAAATAACTCATAAATCAGTACTAGAGGCATAAGGTCGTCGTGATGCGCTGCTTCTCGATTTGGATTTGGACTCATTTTAAAAACACTTTTGACAAACTCATTTTGAAAACTCGTGCTTCGACTTGAGTTTGGAATCCACCTCTTGTGAACCCAATTCTCTCAAGCCAGAGCTCTGATACCAACTTGTAACATCCCAGAACCCCGTAGCACGATATTGTCCGCTTTGCCCACCAGCGCACGATTTTGTTCTTGGTATGGACCACTCCACCCAAAAGGCATCATGCTAAGAGAAGTATCCACACCCTTATAAGGAGTGTTTCGTTCTCCTCTCCAACCAATGTGGGATGAATCTTACAATTAGTGAATCAAAGTATGTCTAAACTCAAGCCCTAGGTGATCAAAACTTATATAAATCCCCATCTTTACAATTGTCTTAATTATGTTTTTTTTGTAGTGATATTTCAAGTTTCATGTTTCTTGAAATGATGTTTATATAAAACGCATGTGAATGTGTGTGTATGATTTTTTTTTTATTGTCCAAGTGTCTTAATATGATTTGAAATTGACAAATGTTTGTAAAATTAAGTGTTTAAACCAAAAACTACATAGTTTTAGGTGACCGATTCACTATCCCCATTATCAATTTAACTAGATTTTTTTTTTCCTAAAAACAAAAAAGAAAAGAAATTTGGGTCGGCGTGAGACACACGTGGCCGATTCACTTAACTCGGCGTTCTTCAAACGCAACATATATCCAAACCGACGGCCGAACCGGCCTTCGTCCCCACCACAAAGTAAACCCTCAATATATAAGACTATGCGTAATGGGTGACCAAACTCAGTTTGGTCACCCCTGCCACCTCTGCGCCACATCAGCCCGACGAAACACATAAAAAATCCCGACCAAACACACGTAACCAGGCGACCAAATCATTCCCCTTTGAAAAAACCTTCCCCCTTGAAAATTGATCGGTCGACTAGTCGACCGTTGGGCACGGTCGACGCGTCGAGGGATGACCGAAGTAATGCAGGGGACGCGTCGAGTTGGATGCCACATGGGACGACCGTTGCCTTGCGACCTTAGCGTTACGCATGGTCTAAGTATATATATTCCAAACCTCTAGCTGCGCATCTGCTCTTCAGTTCGATTCAAATTTATTCATCCACAAATCAATCAATCAACCGATCGGAAAACCATGTCGGACGAAGAGCATCAGTTTGAATCGAAGGCCGACGCCGGTGCTTCCAAAACCTACCCTCAGCAGGCCGGTACTATCCGCAAGGGTGGTCACATCGTCATCAAAAATCGCGCTTGCAAGGTTCAGTAATCTTCTCTCGAACTCTCGATTTGTTATGTTCTGGTATCCTGTGGTTAGCTTATGTTTCTGATTTGTGTTAATTTGGTTTTGACTTTTGGTGTTAGGGTTTCGGTGTTTAGGTTAAATATGTAATTGATGTATTGGATTACCGGAAGTATGTGGTGGTTAGGTGGTGTTTGGATGTGATGATATTGAAGTGATTGTTGTGAATCATTAGGGTTGAATTTTGATAAAAAGTGGTTAAGATTCTGATCTTTTGTTATTATTACCTAAATATAACTATTCTTATTCAAGATACAATAATCACTTTGAAAATGCAAATCCAAACACTTGCTGGATTATTTAGATCTTAAGGATTCTTTAGGATAATCTGTTCGGATAATATGACGCTTATACTTAGGCTGTAGGTTTTTTTTTTTTTTTTTTTTTTTTTTTTTTTTTTTTTTTTTGCATTTACAGATTGACACATAGATTGCTTGTACTGTATAATCATGCACATCCTAAGATATATGGAAATAATCTGGGATCCAAATCAGTAAAAAAGGGATTCACTGGGCTTATTTGGAATTTGGTAGATTAGAATAAATGAACTTCAAGTTTGGTGACTATAGAATCTTATGCTTATTATCTTTAAGGGAATGAGCTTATAGTATGTGTTTCAGCTCTTAGAATGTTGATAAAATCCTAAAATTGAGTTTAGGATGTTTTGTAACATCCAAGACTTTTGTGGTGATTTGATCAAATTGTAACAGGTTGTAGAAGTTTCTACCTCTAAGACTGGCAAGCACGGTCATGCTAAGTGTCACTTTGTTGCAATTGACATTTTCAATGGCAAAAAGCTTGAAGATATTGTTCCCTCATCCCATAACTGTGATGTAAGTTATCATTTTCTGCGTCTTTTTATCCCATTGGCCATTTCTTGTTGTAGATTCTGTTTATAGGTGTAATTGTTTTTTTTTTTTTTTTAATATTTTGCAGGTCCCTCATGTCAACCGTATTGATTACCAGCTAATTGATATCTCTGAGGATGGATTTGTATGTTTCACTCTATTCAGGGTTTATATATTATTATTTAACTATTAATACAACTTCTAATTAGGTTTTATTTTTATTTATAATAATTTCAGGTGAGTTTGCTGACTGATAATGGCAACACCAAGGATGACTTGAAGCTCCCAACTGATGATGCTCTCCTGACTCAGGTATGCCATGTCATACATTTTTATTTTGTTATTCTTATGGGAGGCTGATTTGTACACAACAAAAAATAAATTGGCATTTGACAATTTTACCCTTGGCATCATAAGTAAAGACTAAACAAATATTAAAATTAATTGGTGATAATGTTGTTTTTGTTGGGATACAAACAGATAAAGGATGGATTTGCAGAGGGAAAGGACCTGGTTGTGAGTGTGATGTCAGCAATGGGGGAGGAGCAGATTTGTGCTCTTAAGGATATTGGCCCCAAATAGTATCATTATCATTATCTCCATCAGCAGAATAATCAATTTTTCTGTTGGAATACTAGAAATCTGCATTTGGTACTAGTGTTTGGTTACATGAACTTAAAAGTATTTTTATTTGATCTTAATGTATGCTGGATTATTTTTTATTGTTTGGGATTTGATAAAAATGCAGCTACACTTCGGTTCATGGTTGCAAATTTCATTGTTGTGTTTTTGTTCTAGTTTTATTAAGGTAATGAAATTTTAAAGATGGTGGCATTATATGATGGGAGGTGAGAATTTTTGATGCATGTGTGTATTAAGTATTAGCTAACAATGGTTTAATGATTGTTAACTGTATATGTTAACGTAAATAGTCATTAGTACCAACAATATGGTTGTTACTTGGGAGCTATATTATCATGCCTACTTTTATGGGTTTGATACATAGTTGCTAAAATAAGAACTTACTGATCAAACATTTATGTTGAGAAGAAAGTCAATCTTCCATTCTCATATCCCCCAACCAAACATCCCTATTTATGACTGGTGGGAATTTTTATACAGTACAAAATCAAGTTTTACAAATTAAGATAAAAAAAAAAAGAGCTGGGATTGTGTACAAATTAGGGTGAGCATAAAACTAAAAAATCGAATCGAAACTCAAAAAACTGCACTGAAAAAGCCGAATCATTAGAAAATCAATATGAGCGGTTTTTACTTTTGGAAAACCGAATGTATGGAGCGGTTTTTGGGTGCATATGAAAAACTGAACCGAAAAAATATTTTTTTTATATTTATAAACATTTGATTTTTAACTAATTAAAGAAAGTTTTGAGTATATCATTTGTTTTACGCGTTTTATTCTAGTATTCTCTATGTCTTATAGCTGTATAAATACTAAAGTTTGGATCATAATTTTTAAGTTAGTAAATTGGTAAATTTAAAGAAAAACAAAAACCGAAAAGAAAATCAAAACAGAATCGATTTATACATAAGCAAAAAAGCAAAAAAGCAAAAAAGACAAGCATTACCAATTTACCTGGTAAACAAGTAAAAGGATGCGATGAAAATCGAAAGTTGCTTCCTGTTTAGTACTTTGTTGCTAGAATTGGGAATTCGTATATAGTTCATTACTATTTTCTGCATTTTGCTCTTTCACATATATACGAAGTTTGTGTAAGATATAAGAATTGTTGGGCGTTTTTGGTTGTATATTTTTTTTGTTTTAAACTTTCTTTTGGGAACCATTGAAAGAGGTGGTTTGTATGACAGTATTTCGTTATTCTCTGAAAAATAAAGGAAACCAAGTTTTATGAAATTAGAAGACCATTGTGAACATGACTTCCGGAAACTGAGTTCTTCATAAAGGTTTCTCTTAACGCTCCTTAGGCTACAAGGTATGGGTACCACATGTGGTACCCATTTTTCTTGCCACATCATCGCCACCTAAGCAACCACACCACATCATTTGGTGGAAATACCCACCACACCATACCATTTTATTTTCCATCTCATCATTTCATTTACATTTATTTTTTAAACATAATATTAAACTTCCATTAAATTAAAATAACAATACATTAAATTAAAAATACAATACTTAAAATTAAAAATACAATACTTAAAAATTTTAAAAAACTAAAATACTAAAAATTTAAAAACTACAATCCTAAATCGCTCATGGCTTTTCGGGCCCTTTCTTCGCGGCTAGGAAATGTTGAAGATCTTCTTGCGGCATGCCTGGCGGCGGTTGCATAGTCAAAATATTCATATTATTGATAATTCTTTGTTCGGTTGCAAGCTCCCTATCTCTTTCATCTCTCTCCTTCTCCAATTGAACTTGTTGACGACGCATCTCTATGCGCATCTCTATGGTCGCTTAATCGTTTTTGAATTGCTTCCCTATGCTTGCTCTTCGATTCCATTTCCGCCGCATGCCTATCCGCTTGTTTAGCCTTGTCTCTTCCAATTGGTCGTTGAGGAGGTGGGGTTTCATCAATATCGTCGAATAGGTCATCTGGAATGTCATCATCCCCTACATTAAGGTCGATACGAGAACGACCATCAGAAACATCAATCGATTGTGAACTTCTTGAGCGCTTCGATTATTGTTGATCTTTAGTAATTGTTCCGATCCATTTTGGATCCTCTTTTAAAATCAACCAATGTCGATCTAGCTCAAAATTATGGCCATTTTTTTCAACTTTGTATTGTTTCTTGGCGGCCTCCAAAACATCAAACTCGGCCATTCCGCTACTTCTTTCCGATGAAAGTTTGTTGTATATACCATTAAATTTTGTAACCTTGTTGTTTATGTCACACCATTTGCTACTAAGACTATTGTCTTTTCAGTATGGCGGGACTCCCATGAAGCTATGAAATTTAGAAAGAATGACTTCCCAATAGCTTTTAATTCTCATGCCATTCCCGTCTTTCTTGTTTTTAGAAGTGCCACACCAAGCTCGGCACAACGCAATTTCCTCCTTTTCCGTCCATGGAATTTGTGTGTCTTCTTCCACAACTTCTTTTTCTTTCCTTTTCCCTTTCCCTTTCCCCTTTCGCTTGCTCCCTCCCGCTTGTGGTTCTTGTGTTTGGGTTTGGTAGGGCGTTTGTTGAGAAAATGTTTGTTGTTGAAAATAATGTGATGTGGGTGCAAATTGAGATACATTTTGTGAATATTGAGGTTGTTGAAATTGAGGTTGTTGAAATTGAAGTGCGGTTTGTGGATAAAATTGTGGAGGTGGGACAGCACCGGAACTTAGGATGTTGACATATTGCTCATAGCCACCAAATCCAATGTTCGGTGGTATATTTTGTTGTGAAGGTTGGTTGGGTGTTTGTGGAGAGTTGTTGTGTGGATCCATTGTAAGTAAAGAGGTATGAAGATAGGAGTTTGTAGAGAGTAAAATGGATGAATTTTGTGTGTAAAATGAGTGAAAATAGGTAAATATATATAGGGAAATAATTAAAAGAAAAAAGTTTTTTTTTTAATTTACAACGGCATTATAGCCGTTGCCAACGGCTACATTTCGCAAAAAATCGGATTTGGAGACGGGATGGGATAGGTGCGGCTGCTGGAGAAGAAGACTGGTTTACGGCGGTGGTATGCTGTGTTTATAGTGGCAAGAAAACGTAGAGGTTCCACATTCATCACCAAATCTAAGCCTGGTAAGTTTTGATTCTTGAACCCTAAGGCTTCTGATAACTAATCGACAGTAATTCATACATAGTCTATGTATTCCTTTTACGTCATTCGTGTCTATATCAGGTATGTTATTCACTACTGATTTGAATTTTTATGTCTATACCATCATTTCCAGATCAAACAATGGAAATTTTGCTATTAATGTGTTCAATTTTGGTACTATATATGATTGGATCGCGAAAAAATTTTAATTGAATATTTTATGTTATCATATCAACTCAGTTATTTGACGATGAATTACTATTAACTTAATTGGGATGTTGAATTTCCGTTTTTATAAAAAATTTGTTGATCTTTAAGCGATATTTTATGTGGTTGTACGGCCGAAGAATGTTTACAGATAGATTTACGGAATGGTGGCCGATCTGTTGTGGATTGATTTGTTTACAGATGGATTTACGAAATGGTGGCTGGAGTTAAGGTGATGATTTAGTAAATTTTAATGATTACAATTCTGTTTGTTGATTTAGCTAAGTTAATCCCCACTCTTTCTTGTCTTCTTTATGGGACATGATTATGGTGCCAATTCATCTTGATTTGTTAAATAGCTTTCTAACATGCCATATTGCAGGTAAAAGTGCACGGACCCTGAGACAGTGGAACATATGGGTAAGATCATATAAATACTGATATTTCTATATGCTCTTTGATCACGATTAATAATATGTTATTATATAAATACTTGTTTTTTATAATTATTACAGGTAAGGAACATGCTATTGTTATAGCAAATCACAAAAGTGATATTCATTGGCTTAATCACAAAACTATTTTTGTAAATTTCATGTTTAAAAAATACATTTTTAGCTATTTGTTTTGTTAATATAAAATTTGCTGATACTTAAAATTTACAGGGTTGCTGACAGCTTAGGGGAAAGAGAGCTGGTTCATCTCTATATCTTGATGTAAAGATTGACGTAGTGAAATTTAGTTTGCATAAATAAGCTATTAACTAAAAATTTGCACTTTTCTTTTAGGTTGATCCATTGTGTAGTATCAATACAAGTACACATCAAGTTGGCGAAAGTGTTTATTACCAGATTCAGAAATCTCATCCTCAAGTTTTTGAAGTGTTCATACCGTTAGGAATATTGTTGGAACAAAATCACAGATCAACTTAATACTGATGCTGCAGTTAGTACTGATCATGCTTATTACTGATAAATATTATGTTTAGTACTGATGGGGCAGAAACTTACTACTGATGAAGTTGATACTGGTGAAAGTCTATAACTAAGTTACTACTGATCAAGGCATATTGAAGATACTACTGATCATTAGTAGTTACTACTGACGATGTATCTGGACTTACTACTGATCACCTTACTTACTACTGACGTTGCAAACTTACTACTGGTGATTAGTTTTACTACTGACAACGCGTTTATGGAACAAATCAAGTCCGAGATCTTCGTAGAGATAGTTATAGAATGTAATTCAATGTATATCTTTATAATTCGAATGTAAATCAAGTCCTAGAATAACTAGGGTAAATAGTTAGGCTTCAAGGACTATTATAAATAGTTCCTTACGAATTGTAAACGTACGTGTGTATTGTGATTCAATAATATACATTGAAGCTTTTTGTGAAACTGTGTTCTTAATATTCTCGTTTATTGTTTACAGTTCTTTGTTCTTAATTCATTGATATAGTGTTGATCCGCTGCAACTTCTATTATCAATTAGATCTAAGGTGTTAATTAACTCGTTCATAGTTAATCGATCCTGACAAGTGGTATCAGAGCATATTGGTTCTAGATCTACTATTTGTTAAGAACAACAAAAAGTTTTAATCCTTAAAAACACACACATTATTAATCATGACTGATAATAATGAAAGCACTCAAGCCAACAAAATCCCTATACTCACTCCCAATAACTTTGGGATGTGGAAGAATCGTATTAAGCAATACATGCTTATTACAGATTATTCCATGTGGGAAGTTGTCATGGAAGGCAACAAAACTGGTCCTGGTCAAGCAAGCAGCTCTGCAACTGAAGCAGATAAACTTAAATGTGAGAAGGAGAAGAAAGACAAAGGCATCGAACTCAAAACTCTAAGCACTCTCTTACTGGCCATTCCAAATGACTATCAACATCTCTTTGTTGAATATGATGATGCTAAGGTGTTGTGGCAAGCACTGGAGAAGAGATTCGTTGGAACCAAGAGCACCAAGAGGAACATGAAATCTGTTCTCAAGCAAGACTTTGAAAACTTCAAAGGAAAGCCCAATGAGACACTTAACCAGATTCAACAAGCTACTTGGTGAACTTAACCAGGTTGGAGTTAAGATGGATCAAGAAGATGTCAACATGAAGTTCCTAAGGTCTCTTAGTGAAGAATGGTCCATGTACACAGTGATGTACAGACAGAGAGATGCACTGGAAGAAAAGGAGTTAGATGAACTCTACAATGATCTCAGAGTATTTGAAACTGAGGTAAATCAAAAGAACCCTTCTATTTCTTCTAATAATGCTGCATTTGTATCTAGTACAGGTCAAGGTCAAGAAACTGCCACAGGAAAGGCTGCAGATTGTGAAGATGCTGCAAGAGAATCCTTCTTCACTAGTCATGTGCATACTGCACTGATTAGTGATGATCTGGAACAATTGAATCCAGATGATCTTGAGGAGATGGATCTTAAATGGCAGATGGCTATGCTGAGCCTAAGAGCCAAAAGATTCTTAAAAAGGACTGGTAGGACAAGTCTCAACTACAACAAAGGTGACAAAGCTGGATTTGACAAAACTAAAGTCAAATGTTACAACTGTAATAACCTTGGTCACTTTGCAAAAGAATTGTAACACCTCAATTTTTAAAACACCTTTTAAATCTTATTTTTAAATAAAAATATTACAAGTCCAACATTCCCAAAACACGGTTTAACAAAAACCAATAAGAGTTTATCAGAGTATTAAAACCGGTGTTACAATGCAATATCATAACCATAGGATAAACGAGAACTACCTACGAGCTCTCGAGCTAATCAACACAAGACCACTTCTAACGCGACCCTCTAATCCATCGATCCTGAATCCTGAGTACATAGCCAAAAACAAAGTAGTACGTGAGACAAAATAGTCTCGTGAGATACATGGGTTTTAGACCCGATGAACAATTAGTCATATAATATCATTTAATCTTAAAATAATATTACTAAGTTTGTTTTGGGTCACTTTATCACTTTCATCATTGGCCAATGTCAAGATAATCGGAATGCCTCCAATCTATCAAGACCATCATATCCACGGTAACCGGAATGCCTCCAATCTACCGGGACTCATAGGTATTGGGTAATCGGAATGCCTCCAATCTACCACTAACCTTAAGGTACCGTAGTAACCGGAATGCCTCCAATCTACTACGGCCCTAGGGACATCATCATCATCATCATTATTACTTATCTTTTATCGTTATGAGCTCATAGCTCCATCATTTCTCAGTCAATCAATCATTTCGTTGTCAAACAAGCAATTCATCATAAATCACATAAATGACTAAATTACTTAAAGACTCGACAAAATCATTAGATCATAAAAACATTTACTAGCTATGTACCCAGTTTAAAAGTCACATGTACTCACCTTAGCCAAGCTAACTCCAAATCGTGTCTATCAACACGAATCCTTGCTTTCCAACTTGTGAAATGTCACCAATCTTTAGGTCTTCTTGACCTATCACCCATATCATCATAAAATCTAGTTATTATCCATAACTAGCTACCAATAAACCCATAACAACATTCTTGGCCACCAAGTTCATCCAACTTGGTGAAACCCCAAAACCCTAGCTCAAGATTTCTATCAACAAAACCCAGATCCAAGAAGAACACAAGGTTCTTAAGCTTATAAAGAGTGTTCTACACTCATCTTAGTCATCTTCTCCAAAGATGACTTGGTAGGTTACCCAAACCACCAAATTTCCCCAAATAAAGTTCATAACTAGCTAGATAACATCAACAATCAAGAAATCTTACCTTTGATGTTTAGATCCTTCAAGATGGTGAAGATCTGAGCTCAAGAACACCAAAATCGCCTCTTTCTCTCTCTAGGATCGGCTGCACCACAATTGGGGGTGAAATGAGCAAACCCTAGCTCAAACCCGATTTTAATGCTGCTCGACCAGACTTCACGGCGCGAACTAAGTTCGCGTCGCTAACTCTGCATATCGTACGCATACTTAGCGATCGCTAACCCAACGCGAACTACTTCGCGACCCAAGGCCAAACTACCTGGCCCGACTTCCCGATCGTTACCACTAGTTCGCATCGCGAACTTTCCAAAGCAGCAGGGCTGCACTTTTTCAACTTTATCTCGACCCGGTTTCGCCCATAACTTCCTCGTACGATGTCCAAATGACACGAAACCAATTTCTACGTGTTTTAAACGATTTATCCTTATTTATCATATTTTTCCCATAATTTATTTTATTCAAATTTCGGGTCGTTACAACTATCCACCCCTTAAAAGGATTCCGTCCTCGGAATCAACTCAAGGATTTCCAATGCCCATTCCACTCCCAAATTATGATTCAATAATACTTATGCATTTAATCGCCAACTCGACCCGTTATACCCAAACGGGCCAAAGATCCAAACTTGAGTTCCTAATACCCGAACGGGTCAAAATTTCACAATTTGACCTTAACCTTTCTCATCATTTAACCAAACTCCTTACTCCCATTGGGATGATATGACCCAATCATTACTAATAACCATTTGACCAAAATGATAGTCAACCCCTCGCTTTGACCAAATTGTCAACATTGTCCCATCTTTGACTTAAGCACAAAGTCAACAATATCTTGGAAACTTTCCTTATCCATTAGTGGTTCCATTAATCATCAATTCCTTAACCATCAATCTTACACTCGTGGTCCAACAACAATCATCCTCGATTTCTAGTTTCCATTCGACATACCCAATGGCCCAAGTCGCACCCTTTGACTACAATTATTTCCGTTAATCAATCCACCACTATCAAACACACATATATGTGATACATTATGCCCTTATCCTTGACTAATCATTTTAAACGAAAGTAAAAATCCAATTTTTGACCAAAGTCAACAATCTACTAGTTGACTAACCTTGACTTTATGAATAAGGTCAACCTACCTTGCTAAATTCCACATATTCTTTATTACTAAGGCATCGCTTCCCAAGCTTTTCATTCCCGATTTCCTATTTAGATTTCCTTTCTCAATTGTTCCCTTTTTCCTCGATTTCGATTTCCACAATCGATTAACAACTTCCATTTAAATCAATACCAAATCTCTATTACTTTTTAACTTTCATCCAATTACTTATACCTTTTATAATTTCCTTCAAACATCCTCATACCATACTTGAATTTCCCGATTACCGGCTCTAGAGCCTCAATCATATCCAATTGTGGCCTAACCACCCGATATACATCTTTCACCACTCATTGGCTACTAACCACTTTGCTTCCTAAATCATCCCTTTTTCATGAACCATTAACTTGTAGGTATCCCCTCCTCATATTTCTACTTAAACACGACCCGCGTTTTCAACACAAATTCTCATTTTCCATGAAATTATAATGATAATTAACCATAAAGTTCTACATACAACAGATATAACCTCACATTCCTGATACATCAAATCATACTTTAACTATGCCCCCGAGATGATCGGAAAGCCTTCAATCCATCAGGGCCCAAACTGTCACAATGATCGGAAAGCCTCCAATCCAAAGTGACTCATACAAAACTATTCCATCTTGCATACAATTCATGTATGCATTATTACACTTAGCATCATGCTATCATTTTCTTTCACAATTTACTTTCAATTTTCCTACTTATACATTATACCACACGGTATACACATAATCATTTCTAGGGCTTCCCACCAATCTACTCATTTATCAACCGTCCTTATTCGATCCATTCTATCATTACTAAAACTTCTAACTTTTCTTTCACCCGGTCATCATGAGTCAACCAATCACAAATTGATAAATCTTGACTTTTGCATAAAGTCAACCATACTTCTCCCAACTAACAAATTCTCTACTCACGAGGTACTACCCGCAATTTATCACTTCCGGTTTTACTCATCATTATTTCCTTAATAATTGTTCCCGTTTCCTTTTTACTTAAGGTCCTCCCCAAATAATCCGAGAGTCGCACCTTTACTTAAAGGTCACGCTAACATTTACCGTTTCTTGACCTTCATTTGGTCACTCATACTATCACTTAGTATTCCTTCAACCATCTTTGTACCCCACCGATCAACTTCATAACTTTTTATTCTCAAACATCGGTATTAGATCCTCTACCGCAACACATTCTACAATTTTTCACGAAATTTTACCATATCTTGGTTACCAAGTAATAAGTTGGTCTCTAGGAGTTCTCTTTCCTCATATTCTATAAACCGTAGGCATCTCCTACCCATACATGACCTAATGCAACCCGCACCAGCAAACCAACTTCTTATATAACACGTAGAACTATAACAATACAATTCAACCACATGGTCCTACATTCATCTCATTAATACATAAACATTATCATACGGACATAACAATCCGTAATTCAACTATCACATCAAGATGACTGGAAAGCCTCCAATCCATCAAAATCCAAGCTGTCACAGTGATTGGAACATCTCCAATCTCGGAATGGAACCGTTGGGATTCGCCCAGCCAATTCCACCCCCAAACATCATAGTAGCCAGGGATCCCCCGAGCTAATCACAGCATTTCTTCCTTATTCTACCATGCATACTTCACTAGTATACACCTTTTCACATCACTTACTTTACCCCTATCTTACCCCTTTAATCGTCCATTTATTCACCATGCAATTCAGCACATTTTTCATAACATCGCGCTATCATTTTCTTCCATATTCACACAATTCTCGTCGGACATACTACTTAATACGTTTCATATAACATTACCTTTTTCATTATCACATGCCTTTAAGGCCATCATATAATGCACAAGCATTGTACCTCGCGGGTAACCAATAAAATTTCCATTTACCGTCTCACTCACACACTAATCACCCTTAAACGGTTCATTTCCCTATCAATCAACTTTCCAAATCCTTTGTCACCACTGGGGTAACTATCAATCTATTCCCTCAACCAAAGTTCACCGGCCAACCCGGTCACCTTTGAGTCAACCAATCGACCCCGGCCTATATTTGTAGCTCATGACTTGGCACACATTGGCCCAACTTTCCATACTCTCGTCTTTATACATCCCGATACTTAAAATACTTATTTTCCATTCGTAGTCTCACACTACCCCATGTCCCATACCGTCATGCCATTACTATGACATGTAACCAATAATTATTTCCTTACCGTTGATATCGAATTCATCATAATTGTCACAAAACTTGACATGGCTATATGCCAACTTTTTATTCAATCACCTTCGACAATCAAAATTCGTCGTTCCCGACACTTATTCATTTCCACATATTTCCCATTTACGAGTTCTAAGACATCACTATACCTTAGTCATTCTTGTCTTTACCATTCACGTGTAACAACCATTATGTTACTTATCCGGCTTCTCACCAACATCCAAGTTCCATTTCCCAAGGTTTCTATTTCTAGAATTTCAATCCACACTAACGCTCTTACCAACACTTAGTACTTCTTGTACCTCTATCCTTTGTTGAAACACATCTACCATCCTCGTGGTTCGTCCCTTGGTACTACATAATAGTGTCAACCCTTATATCCTTACTTCCTGCGACACACCTGTCTATAATCTTTTCGAATACATGCTTCTACACACATCACTAACCGGGAAGACCATTCCCAAAAATAAATCCCCATGTCGTACGACTCGTCTCCAATTTCTAAAAGCACCAATTTGTGCAACAACCAAACAATTAAGCCATAATCACATAACATCAATCTTAACCTAAGATCTACGAGGCTGCATCATGTAGCCCCCCCCCTCTAGATTTCCTTCCGGGAAGACTCCCCCTTTCAACTCACTCGTGAGTTCCTTTCACAACATATTGTACCGCACTCTCTTTCCAAAAGTTTCATACAACACGTTCCACCGTGTCGACGCCTCACCCTTTAATTATGTAACACCGCAAAATTTAGGAAGCGTTTTTTTTTTAAATGCCCGAAGGCGATTAGGTTATCCTCTAGGTTAGTTTAGTTTAGTTTAGTTTACAAACAAGGTCCCACAATGAGCTTCCAAATGAACATTACTTTAACAATACAAAAACGGTGTCACTTAAACGACATGGCTCATTTTTCAAAACATAACAAACTGAGCTTGGTCAATCATCCCGTCCAAAGCACCGATCACCTGAAAAGATTCAACGAGGGAGGGATTAGCACAAAGCTAAGTGAATGAACATAATCTGCAAATTCTGCAAAGCCCAACAAGCTAGCATAGACGTCCCTAAGGTCTAAAGGCCACAGAACTACGTATCACCGTCCACTAAAACACGGAAGTTCTAACACATCTCCGGTTGGGGACAACACTGTTTGTTCGAGAAGATCGGGGTCCTGCCGGAGCCTTAAACCATGGTCGGCCAAACCACGGTAACCGATAGCGTTTCGTGCCCAACACCCGGGCAACTCCCTCCCCTTGACCATGCAACAAATACAGGTAAGGTCGGATACCCTTTAGTCGACACCCGATGCCCAGCGCAGTGACTTCTCAAACCTCGGATTACCACACACCGAGCCTCGGCTAACCAACACACCGAGTTGTTGCTTGCAATCAAGCCAAGTCTCTTCACCTAGTGCCCATGGTCATGTATGGTATTCCCTAACACTAGGCATACATAACAAGTAGACTAGGTACGAAGAACACCGCGAAAAACGTCACAACAGATTTCCCGATCGCTAACTCTAGTTCACGATCGCGAACTAGAGTTCGCGACGTGAACTCTGGTCGTGAACTCTTCGCGATGGCAAACCATTTTCTCTGGACCGACTTCACGATCGCGAACTCCTCTTGTCTGGCGATTTCCTGCATTTTTATCAAGTATGCATATACCGAACCAATTGTGACCGAACACAAGTTGGAGATTAAATCCACTCACCGTTACTTCCACTTGTCGAACTCAGAGGTCTAATGTTTCTGAGTCACGATCCCGATTCCTGTACACCAAAGGAATACCGAATTAGTATATAATTCCACCAAATTATAAACAATGTTAAATATACATTTAACACTAACATTTGCACTAACTAAATAGCCAAACACTTAAACCATCATATGAACATGTCATGACCACTTACACTTACATAACAAGTCCCTAGTCATTTTGCAAGTTTTACATACAAACGGGTCAAACCGGGTTATTAAACAATAATACCTCCTACAATTGTAAAACTAACATCAACTTGCAATTCACCAAATGTTACCAATAACATTACTAATCACATAATCCTAACAAAATACTTACACTTTCACAATCCAAGTTATTTTAAATCATTTTACCACTAAATGGCCCAAACGGGTCAAAATCACATAATTGTCAACATGCCTAATTATTACCTCTTTAATCCTACAATGAACTTTACCATGACATTAAACCACAATTGGCAATTCATAATCATATAACAATTCATCAAATTCAAGTCACCAACAATCCATGCATTTTACTTCCAATTTACTAGTTAACCATTTTTAACTAAAAACATCCAAACACAACTACTAGTGCTATAGTCTACCATTTAGCAAATCATAACTAATTAATCAATCTAACAAGTTCATAACTATCACAACTCAACTATTTTACTTCAAAATCATAAGTTCTAACTGTTGACCCAAATCATCCAAACACTAGCTATCAAATCTCACCAAAACTTGACATAATCCATATCTAACATATTTGACATATTATCACTTCCTACATATTAATTTAACCCACATTAACATTAAAACCCATATTAAGTCAAGTTAGAAGCATAAACCAAAACCACACAATTGATACACACACCCACACACACACACACACGAACACACCCACACACACACGAACACACACACTCACCCATGTGTACATTTTGCTAAAAAAGGTTGTACCTTGTGCTAAAACACTTGTACCCATGCAACAAAACATGTCAAACTTTGAGTAAACACTTAGCATAACATTTAACACCATAATCACCAACCAAAACTCAAGAACACATAAGCCCTAATTTATCAACTATCATGGAATCGAAAATAAACACATATAGGTTGAAGCTTACCTCAAGAGCTTTCCAAAAACGTGTTCGGATTAAAGATTGGCCAAGAAACGAGCTATGGATCTTCAAGATAACGCAAGAACTTGAAGAAGATGGTGGTGGTTTAGAGAGAGGGAGAGAGACGGTAGAGAGAGAGTGAGATAGATAAAATGAAAGGCAATGGGGCCTTTTCCCCCTCATTAGGCCGGTCAAGGGGTGGGGGTGGGACCCACTTGAATTTTTTTTCACTTTTAAACAAATACAATACAAAAGTCCCTTTCGTAGTTAATTTATTTAAAATACCAAACGGGCTCCAATTTTAAAAACGAAAGCATTTCTGGAGACGATATTAAAAGGGGAAATCCAAAAATATAAAAATCACATTTTCATTTAAACATTTCGGAAAGCAGATATTTTAATCCCTTGATTAAAATATCACAAAAGGACAAAAGCCAAACAATTCATTTAACACTTAATCAATTTATTCCACATATGGTCAAATAGATATTTTCAATATCAAAATATACCTAAAACATCTAGGCCAGATTTAGGATGTTACAACTCTACCCTCCTTAAAGAGGATTCTGTCCCCGGAATACAACAACAATACCCAATTAGCAAGTATTTATCACAATACGTCTACAACTCTATTCCAATCACTTTCACGTATACATGCTCAAACAAAATCACATCCAATATGTCATGCATTTCATAGTATACTTAGCAATTCCAACTTTTCCATATTAAGTTCCCACAAAACATCGTCATTTCAATTAACAATCTATTCATTTCTGTAGTCTACACTTACTCCAAATAACCTCATTACTCATATAACATTTACCATTCATAGCAAGTTAGCATTTTTCATGTCATAATAGTTAATCAACTAGCATAAGTTACAACATAATTTCCATACACAAGGTCGCACAATTATTTCAAGTATCAAACACCTACTTGTTTTCTTCTTTATTCTATCGGAAATTACAAGCATGCACAGTTTAACTCGTTAAACGACCCGCAATTTTAAGAATTTAAAAATCAAAATTTCCGGTCTTAATCAATTAATTTCGAAAATTACACCTTCATGAGATAAAGTCACATCAATTGTGCATACTAAGCACAAATGGGTCAAAATCAAGCAATTCTCTGTGGCACTATCCAAGTCCTTAGTTAACAATACTTCTAACAATCATAAACTATTTTATGCATAATTAGCCATATTACAAGGATGACAAAATTTTACAAGGTCAAGTTGCACGTTTTGACAAAACAAGTCGAAGTCTACACAATTCAGGTCCACCCCACATATTTCATTACAATCATGGCAATACAAATAGCAACATCTTTTATACCCAATTAGTCAAACCTGTGACCTAACAGATCAAAACAAGTTTTGTATTATCCAAAAATTATTTTATTACATCCATAACATGTTAAAGTATTTAACAACACCAACTTATACAATTAACAACAATTATCATCATAATCAAGGTCTAGCAACTAAATGCATCCAATCAAGTCTTGACACTAATTACCTTTAACGGTTCAACATTGAGAAATTTATCATAACAATTTCAAACATACAATTCACAGTTCATTAACATGTCAAACTCATGTGATGACTAATAAGCATTTTCAATACATGCCAACTTTTACTTAGACTTCAAATCAACCAATCACAATTCAACTAGTTCTTAACTCTTACCTATTAACATCCAAATAGCATGGTGAATTCATCGATTCACTCCACAATTAAGCATAAACAACTTCTATCATTTCTATCATGATATTTGATCTAGAAACATATCTCTTAAGACATAAAATCTCAAAATCTCAATTCGACAACTTTTTATTACAATCAATAAAACACCATCATCACCTTGAGTAATTTTTAAAATTACAATTTAAACTATGATCAATTTTATCAACATAAATCATTTTAATATAATCATCTGATTTCAAAACTTGTCTCAAATAATTTCATAATCAATGCAATTTATTTAACAAACTCATTTATCTTCAATTATTACTATCACAAATCATCTCAAAAGGATCTACACACACAATTCATTAGTCGCATTTCAGATTTCAAATTCACCATATGAAACAATTCGGTAATTTATCATACGCATTTCAGGTCATTCAGATAACTAACACCGACTAACCGCCACAATTAATGTCTATAACAAAATTAAACATCAATTTATTCACATTTCACAACATTTCTGATTCTCACTATACAGGTCACTACATGTGACCCGACATGTCACAATAAAAATTTCACTTTTCACATAACAAACACTAGTCCTACTTGGACTATTCAATTCACGCATACAATTCCATCCATTTTCATTACCAGCATCACCTTTACGAAGTTTACAATAATTACTATTATACTCAATTTGATCCATGGTCACATATGTTGTGCCCGAAACCGACATACAACGGATTCTCTTCGCTTCTCCTAAAGTGAAGGAACAAACAAACAGTTACAATCAACATGTCATCAATTTTCGCAACATGAAAACGAGCAATTTTAACCACCGAGACACTATATGTGTCCCGACAAACAAGAAAAGATTCAATCTTCTATAACATTTATTCATAACTTTGATTAAACTAGACTAATCCATACATCATATCACACTAAACTTAGTCCAAGTTTCAACAAAAGGAACATGTAAGCATACATCACTTATATCTACAAAACTCCTGACACATAAGATATATCCCAAATCAACAAGCAATCAATTATTCTAATTCAAGTGACATAACACACCACGGGTAAGCAATTCAGTTCAACACAACATTTCACAAACCTTAGCTAAGCAATCTTCTCAATTAACAATTCTACATAAACACAAGTATTGAGTTTATTAAAGCATACCCGAGCTATCATTGTCGGTCCACGGTTGGTGAAGATTCCCCGACCGCCCCCGTCCTTGACCCGCAACCCATTTTCTTTTCCCAAGGTCAACTTCCATCTTGCCCAAATTGACCTCCTCTAATGTACTTCATTTTCCCCACGTGCGTATATATGATCCCCAAGTAGCTCCCGCATCGTTACTTGACGTGCCAACATTTCCTAGGGCCAAGGGGGTCGGGTTCTCTTTACCTGTCATATCTATAACAATCACAACAACTCACGAAAGCTTAGTTTAAATCGTTAGTAACTACATACTAACTACAACTAACTTCATTCACCGTTGCTCTAATCCCGCTCGTACGGAATGCTTGACCAAACTCGAGCCACGATTTGGGAATGGAACACCAACCCCGTGTATCCATCGTCAAACCGAAGCTCTGATACCAAGTTGTAACACCGCAAAATTTAGGAAGCTTTTTTTTTTTAAAATGCCCGAAGGCGATTAGGTTATCCTCTAGGTTAGTTTAGTTTAGTTTAGTTTACAAACAAGGTCCCACAATGAGCTTCCAAATGAACATTACTTTAACAATACAAAAACGGTGTCACTTAAACGACATGGCTCATTTTTCAAAACATAACAAACTGAGCTTGGTCAATCATCCCGTCCAAAGCACCGATCACCTGAAAAGATTCAACGAGTGAGGGATTAGCACAAAGCTAAGTGAATGAACATAATCTGCAAATTCTGCAAAGCCCAACAAGCTAGCATAGACATCCCTACGGTCTAAAGGCCACAGAACTACGTATCACCGTCCACTAAAACACGGAAGTTCTAACACATCTCCGGTTGGGGACAACACTGTTTGTTCGAGAAGATCGGGGTCCTGCCGGAGCCTTAAACCATGGTCGGCCAAACCACGGTAACCGATAGCGTTTCGTGCCCAACACCCGGGCAACTCCCTCCCCTTGACCATGCAACAAATACAGGTAAGGACGGATACCCTTTAGTCGACACCCGATGCCCAGCGCAGTGACTTCTCAAACCTCGGATTACCACACACCGAGCCTCGGCTAACCAACACACCGAGTTGTTGCTTGCAATCAAGCCAAGTCTCTTCACCTAGTGCCCATGGTCATGTATGGTATTCCCTAACACTAGGCATACATAACAAGTAGACTAGGTACGAAGAACACCGCGAAAAACGTCACAACAGATTTCCCGATCGCTAACTCTAGTTCACGATCGCGAACTAGAGTTCGCGACGTGAACTCTGGTCGTGAACTCTTCGCGATGGCAAACCATTTTCTCTGGACCGACTTCACGATCGCGAACTAAGTTCGCGTCGTGAACTCCTCTTGTCTGGCGATTTCCTGCAATTTTATCAAGTATGCATATACCGAACCAATTGTGACCGAACACAAGTTGGAGATTAAATCCACTCACCGTTACTTCCACTTGTCGAACTCAGAGGTCTAATGTTTCTGAGTCACGATCCCGATTCCTGTACACCAAAGGAATACCGAATTAGTATATAATTCCACCAAATTATAAACAATGTTAAATATACATTTAACACTAACATTTGCACTAACTAAATAGCCAAACACTTAAACCATCATATGAACATGTCATGACCACTTACACTTACATAACAAGTCCCTAGTCATTTTGCAAGTTTTACATACAAACGGGTCAAACCGGGTTATTAAACAATAATACCTCCTACAATTGTAAAACTAACATCAACTTGCAATTCACCAAATGTTACCAATAACATTACTAATCACATAATCCTAACAAAATACTTACACTTTCACAATCCAAGTTATTTTAAATCATTTTACCACTAAATGGCCCAAACGGGTCAAAATCACATAATTGTCAACATGCCCAATTATTACCTCTTTAATCCTACAATGAACTTTACCATGACATTAAACCACATTTGGCAATTCATAATCATATAACAATTCATCAAGTTCAAGTCACCAACAATCCATGCATTTTACTTCCAAATTACTAGTTAACCATTTTTAACTAAAAACATCCAAACACAACTACAAATGCTATAGTCTACCATTTAGCAAATCATAACTAATTAATCAATCTAATAAGTTCATAACTATCACAACTCAACTATTTTACTTCAAAATCATAAGTTCTAACTTTTGACCCAAATCATCCAAACACTAGCTATCAAATCTCACCAAAACTTGACATAATCCATAACTAACATATTTGACATATTATCACTTCCTACATATTAATTCAACCCACATTAACATTAAAACCCATATTAAGTCAAGTTAGAAGCATAAACCAAAACCACACAATTGATACACACACCCACACACACACACACACGAACACACCCACACACACACGAACACACACACTCACCCATGTGTACATTTTGCTAAAAAAAGTTGTACCTTGTGCTAAAACACTTGTACCCATGCAACAAAACATGTCAAACTTTGAATAAACACTTAACATAACATTTAACACCATAATCACCAACCAAAACTCAAGAACACATAAGCCCTAATTTATCAACTATCATGGAATCGAAAATAAACACATATAGGTTGAAGCTTACCTCAAGAGCTTTCCAAAAACGTGTTCGGATTAAAGATTGGCCAAGAAACGAGCTATGGATCTTCAAGATAACTCAAGAACTTGAAGAAGATGGTGGTGGTTTAGAGAGAGGGAGAGAGACGGTAGAGAGAGAGTGAGATAGATAAAATGAAAGGCAATGGGGCCTTTTCCCCCTCATTAGGCCGGTCAAGGGATGGGGGTGGGACCCACTTGATTTTTTTTTCACTTTTAAACAAATACAATACAAAAGTCCCTTTCGTAGTTAATTTATTTAAAATACCAAACGGGCTCCAATTTTAAAAACGAAAGCATTTCTGGAGACGATATTAAAAGGGGAAATCCAAAAATATAAAAATCACATTTTCATTTAAACATTTCGGAAAGCAGATATTTTAATCCCTTGATTAAAATATCACAAAAGGACAAAAGCCAAACAATTCATTTAACACTTAATCAATTTATTCCACATATGGTCAAATAGATATTTTCAATATCAAAATATACCTAAAACATCTAGGCCAGATTTAGGATGTTACAAATTATATGGATGTCAAACTTATCCTATCTTTCTTTCTTCGCTTGCTACTCTCTAGCACTTGCTCAATCCACCGAATCCACCAATCGTGACCTCCGGTTCAGAACTTCCGATTTACCCCACGGTCTTACATGCTATGACAACCTTATACAACGTCCTTCCATTTCTTCCGACTAGGTCTGGCTACCACTTTATGTAGCTACTTCTCACTACGGGCTTCGCCATTCGATGACTCTTCCTTCATACGGGTATTGGAATCATTCCTCCTACCCTTAATCATACGGTCATCAATAGTCTAGTTCACATTCTCATTCATAACTCTTCCCAATTTAGTGGAGCTCGTCCACTTTTCACATTCATTCTTTCGCCATACCAACGTATTCAACAAACAAGATTCAAACGGTCAGCTCAACAATAAAAAACAACACGATTAGATCAAAACATGGCACTTATCATAGGGGTCGACCCTATCATACTAATGCCCTACGATCTCAAAAGACTCATATGTCAACATGAAGTTCCTAAGGTCTCTTAGTGAAGAATGGGCCATGTACACAGTGATGTACAGACAGAGAGATGCACTGGAAGAAAAGGAGTTAGATGAACTCTACAATGATCTCAGAGTATTTGAAACTGAGGTAAATCAAAAGAACCCTTCTATTTCTTCTAATAATGCTGTATTTGTATCTAGTACAGGTCAAGGTCAAGAAACTGCCACAGGAAAGGCTGCAGATTGTGAAGATGCTGCAAGAGAATCCTTCTTCACTAGTCATGTGCATACTGCACTGATTAGTGATGATCTGGAACAATTGAATCCAGATGATCTTGAGGAGATGGATCTTAAATGGCAGATGGCTATGCTGAGCCTAAGAGCCAAAATATTCTTAAAAAGGACTGGTAGGACAAGTCTCAACTACAACAAAGGTGACAAAGCTGGATTTGACAAAACTAAAGTCAAATGTTACAACTGTAACAACCTTGGTCACTTTGCAAAAGAATTGTAACACCTCAATTTTTAAAACACCTTTTAAATCTTATTTTTAAATAAAAATATTACAAGTCCAACATTCCCAAAACACGGTTTAACAAAAACCAATAAGAGTTTATCAGAGTATTAAAACCGGTGTTACAATGCAATATCATAACCATAGGATAAACGAGAACTACCTACGAGCTCTCGAGCTAATCAACACAAGACCACTTCTAACGCGACCCTCTAATCCATCGATCCTGAATCCTGAGTACATAGCCAAAAACAAAGTAGTACGTGAGACAAAATAGTCTCGTGAGATACATGGGTTTTAGACCCGATGAACAATTAGTCATATAATATCATTTAATCTTAAAATAATATTACTAAATTTGTTTTGGGTCACTTTATCACTTTCATCATTGGCCAATGTCAAGATAATCGGAATGCCTCCAATCTATCAAGACCATCATATCCACGGTAACCGGAATGCCTCCAATCTACCGGGACTCATAGGTATTGGGTAATCGGAATGCCTCCAATCTACCACTAACCTTAAGGTACCGTAGTAACCGGAATGCCTCCAATCTACTACGGCCCTAGGGACATCATCATCATCATCATCATCATTATTACTTATCTTTTATCGTTATGAGCTCATAGCTCCATCATTTCTCAGTCAATCAATCATTTCGTTGTCAAACAAGCAATTCATCATAAATCACATAAATGAGTAAATTACTTAAAGACTCGACAAAATCATTAGATCATAAAACATTTACTAGCTATGTACCCAGTTTAAAAGTCACATGTACTCACCTTAGCCAAGCTAACTCCAAATCGTGTCTATCAACACGAATCCTTGCTTTCCAACTTGTGAAATGTCACCAATCTTTAGGTCTTCTTGACCTATCACCCATATCATCATAAAATCTAGTTATTATCCATAACTAGCTACCAATAAACCCATAACAACATTCTTGGCCACCAAGTTCATCCAACTTGGTGAAACCCCAAAACCCTAGCTCAAGATTTCTATCAACAAAACCCAGATCCAAGAAGAACACAAGGTTCTTAAGCTTACAAAGAATGTTCTACACTCATCTTAGTCATCTTCTCCAAAGATGACTTGGTAGGTTACCCAAACCACCAAATTTCCCCAAATAAAGTTCATAACTAGCTAGATAACATCAACAATCAAGAAATCTTACCTTTGATGTTTAGATCCTTCAAGATGGTGAAGATCTGAGCTCAAGAACACCAAAATCGCCTCTTTCTCTCTCTAGGATCGGCTGCACCACAATTGGGGGTGAAATGAGCAAACCCTAGCTCAAACCCGATTTTAATGCTGCTCGACCAGACTTCGCGGCGCGAACTAAGTTCGCGTCGCTAACTCTGCATATCATACGCATACTTAGCGATCGCTAACCCAACGCGAACTACTTCGCGACCCAAGGCCAAACTAACTGGCCCGACTTCCCGATCGTTACCACTAGTTCGCGTCGCGAACTTTCCAAAGCAGCAGGGCTGCACTTTTTCAACTTTATCTCGACCCGGTTTCGCCCATAACTTCCTCGTACGATGTCCAAATGACACGAAACCAATTCCTACGTGTTTTAAACGATTTATCCTTATTTATCATATTTTTCCCATAAATTATTTTATTCAAATTTCGGGTCGTTACAAGAATGTCCTCAGCCAGATAAAAGATCAAAATCAACTGCTCTTGTTTCACAACAAGGACAAGGCTATGACTGGAGCTTCCAAGCAGAAGAGCATGCTTAAAATCAAGCTCTTATGGCCTTTACTGACAGCAAATCTGAGGTAAAACCTAAACCTTGTACTTCTGAATGTATTAAAATTGTTAAAAATTTAGAAAAAGAAAACACTAAATTAAATGAAGATTTAGCAAAAGCAGTAAGAAGAAATCATGAATTTGATGGTGTGATTACTGATCAAGAACATCAGATAAAGGTGTACCAGATGATTGATCAAAGGATAAAGGAAGAATTGCTTCAAGCTGTAGATGAGAAAGAGTTTTATGAATTATAAAATAAAGAATTAACAAGTAAATTAGAAGAATTACAACTTGAAATTGAACAAAATAAATTGACAATTAAGAAATTTGAAAGAAGCACTAAAATTCTTGATGAATTAACTAATAATCAAACTACAGAAAAAGTTGTTCATGGGGTGGGATATCATGCTGTACCACCTCCATATAAATTCATTCCTCCACTTAAAGATAGTTCAGAAAGAATAATTAATGAATTAAAAAGTGAAAATCAAACTGAATCTAATACTGAAACATCTGAATCAAATGATTTTTCTGATGATGATAAAACTACAAACTCAATTGAATTTACAATCTTTCAAACTGAATCTCCAAACTCAATTGATACAAGTTTTCACACAGCACAAAGTGAAGAAAATTCTCCTAAATATGATGCAGAAAATATACCAAAAATTTTAAAAAGGGGAAATGAAAGAAATAAAAATCAACTCTTAGATCAAAGAATACCTGAAGGTGCTAAAAGTAAGAAATTAAGATGTGTTATATGTAACAAAATGAATCATTTAGCAAATGATTGTCACTTCAATCCAATTAATTGTAAAGAATTCAAAGAATTTAAAACTTCCAAAGAAAAGGCAAAAACACAGAAGTTAAAAGATACTACTGGTCCTTCAGTAGTGAATAAAATTAAAACTCCAATTGCTGAAACACCAAGATTTGGAAGAAGTGCACCAAGATTTGTGCAAAACAGAAGAGTTGGAAGCCCAAAAAACAGCAATTACTTCAAGAACAATGGAAAATCAAATCAAAATAAACAATATTTTAAATTTTCCAACACCAGTAAAAACTGTAACAATTTTACTACTGGTGTTAACCCTAATTATAATGCTGTCTGGTACCAGTACAAAAACACTACTGGTAAGAACCCTAACTTCAAAAATACTACTGCTATTATACCAAAATTTCAAAACACTACTGGTCACTCTAAATATGGTAAGTACCCAAATACTACTGGACCATCAGTAGTAAAGTACTCAAAAGCTAACAACAATGGGAATAGACCAAGATCAGTAGTAAATTTAGACAAATCCAAAAGGTCAGTAGTAAAACAGAACACCAGTAATAAAAAGGTACGGGTACCAAAAATGTTTAAGGTTAACTGTTCTAAATCTGATTTCTCAAAGGATGAACCCAACACATATAAAGCTTGGGTTCCCAAACTTAACTAACCTTTTTATTTACTTGTGCAGAGCATTCAGATCCCGGAAGAAGGAAGAACATGGCATATTGATAGTGGATGCTCAAGGCACATGACTGGAAATCTGCAACTTCTTAAGGATTTCAAGTCTTTTGATGGAGGTTATGTAGCCTTTGGTGAGAACCCAAAGGGAGGTAAGATTACAGGTAAATGTACTGTTACAAATGGCAAAATTACCTTTGATGATGTATTTTATGTAGCTGAACTAAAATACAATCTAGTCAGTGTGTCTCAAGTTTGTGATAAAAAGAACAAAATTCTTTTCACATACATTGAGTGCATCATTCTTTCTCCTGACTTTATTTTAGATGAAAAATATGTTGTCTTAAGAACTCCAAGGAGAAACAATGTGTATTGCCTGGATATAGGGGGAGAACTCATTTCTTCAAATGAGGTCAATTGTTTTATATCCAAGGCAAACACCATTGAATCAGAACTATGGCATAGAAGGATGTGTCACACTAATTTCAAAAACATGAACAATTTATTAAAAAGAAATTTGGTCATTGGACTACCTCAGAAACAATATTGTCTTGTTATTACTGATGACTTTTCCAGATATACATGGGTTTTCTTTCTCAGGACAAAGGATGAAACAAGTGAACTCATAAAGAACTTAATTGTTAAACTGGAGAATACATCTGATCAAAAAGTTAAAGCCATAAGATGTGATAATGGCACAGAATTTAAAAATGCTAACTTAATTAACTTTTGTGATCTAAAAGGTATTGACAGGCAATACAGCTCACCTAGAACTCCACAACAAAATGGTGTAGCTGAAAGAAGAAACAGAACCATCATAGAAGCAGCAAGATCAATGTCAGCAGATTCAAAATTACCAATCACTTTTTAGGCTGAAGCTGTTAATACTGCCTGTTATGTTCAAAACAGAGTATTAATAGTGAAGCCACACTATAAAACACCATATGAACTTTTTAATAAAAGAAAACCTTCTATAAGTTTTTTAAAATCATTTGGTTGTCCTTGTACCATTCTGATTACAAGAGAACAAATTGGTAAGTTTGACTGCAAAGCTGATGATGGAATCTTTGTGGGATACTCTACTCAAAGCAAATCATACAGAGTGTTCAACAAAAGATTAAGGATAATTGAAGAAAGCATCAATGTATCCTTTAATGAAAATGTTCTTAATGAACAAGGAAATGGTCCAGATTGGCTATTTAACATAGACAATCTAACCAAATCCTTTAATTCTAACATGGATTTAAATGCAGGTGATTCAAATTGTCACACTCAGAAGGAAGGAACATCATCTGTTAATACAGGTCAAGAAAAGATGAGATACATAATAGTTGATACTGCTCCCACAGTTAATACTGAGGACAGTAATAACTCAAATTCTGAAACCAGTAGTAACTCTGAGAATGAGGACAGTAGTAATTCAAATACTACTGGTACCAGTAATAGTACTCAAAATATTACTGGTCCTAGCAATAACCTAGATTCTCAAGATACTACTGATCTCAGTATCAACAACAATACTACTGATCTCAATGAAGACAATAGCAGAAGTAACTCTGACCAAGATGATGATGAACCAAACATCAATGACAATGAAGGATCACTAGAGGAGCAATTGCCTGAGATAAATGAGTCCAACCTTGAAAATCAACTAGTAGTTGATAGAGCTACAACTACAAGGACTCAGAAGAACCATCCATTAGACCTTGTTCTAAGTGATGTTAACTCACCATTGCAAACAAGAAGCAAATTAAATAAAAGCTTAACTGCAAACATGTGTAACATAAGTTTAATTGCTAATGAATGTATGTTTGAATGCTTTCTGTCTCAGGATGAACCAAAGAAGATCCAACAAGCAATGAAGGACTGAAACTGGATTGAGGCAATGCAAGAAGAACTCCTCCAATTCAAGTTACAAGTTGTTTGGACACTTGTACCTCTACCCAAAGGAAAAAGAGCCATTGGAACAAGATGGATCTTTAGAAACAAGAAAGATGAAAGAGGTATAGTGATCAAGAACAAAGCCAGACTTGTAGCCCAAGGATACACTCAAGAAGAAGGAATAGACTATGATGAAGTATATGCTCCTGTTGCTAGAATTGAAGCAATAAGAATATTCTTAGCATATGCTTCATTCAAAAAATTCAAAGTCTATCAAATGGATGTGAAGAGTGTATTCCTATATGGGAAGATTGAAGAAGAGGTTTATGTCTGCCAACCTCCAGGTTTTGAAGATCCAAAACATGGTGATTATGTGTTCAAATTAGATAAAGCTCTGTATGGCCTACATCAGGCACCAAGAGCATGGTATGATACATTATCATCATATCTATTGAAGAATAACTTTAAAAGAGGAGCCATTGACAAAACCTTGTTTACAAAGAAAGTCAAAGATGATATACTACTGGTACAAATCTATGTAGATGATATCATTTTTGGTTCAACCAATGATTTATTATGCAAAGAATTTGAAGAACTGATGCAGATTAAATTCAAGATGAGCTCTATGGGTCCAATGAACTTCTTCCTTGGACTCCAGGTCAGTCAAAGAACAAATGGTATTTTGATAAACCAATCAAAATATGTTAAAGACATCTTGGAGAAGTTTGATTTGAAAGACTGCAAGAGTGCAAGCACACCAATGGAAACACACAAACATCTACATCCAGATGTTGAGGGGGAGGATGTAGATGAACACTTGTATAGATCAATGATAGGCTCTTTGATGTACTTAACTGCATCAAGACCTGACATTATGTATAGTGTTTGTGTGTGTGCAAGATACCAAGCAAAACCTAAAGAACTACACTTGCAGGCTGTCAAAAGAATATTCGGATACTTGAAAGGCAAACCATCACTTGGTCTATGGTATCCACATGATTCACCCTTTGAACTCATAGTCTACACAGATAGTGACTATGGAGGTGAATGTCAAGATAGAAAGTCCACTACTGGTGGATGTCAATTCTTTGGATCAAGACTGGTGTCATGGCAATGTAAGAAGCAAACAAATGTATCAACATCAACTGCTGAAGCAGAGTATGTAGCTGCATCTACTTGTTGTGCTCAAGTACTCTGGATTCAAAACCAGCTTCTAGACTTTGGTATCTCTATCCTTAAAACTCCTATTTTTATTGATAATCAAAGTGCTATTAGTATTGTGAACAATCCAGTAAAACACTCTAAAACTAAACACATTGAAATAAGATTTCATTTTATAAGAGATTGCAATGAAAAGAAATTAATCAAAGTGGTTAAAATTCATACTGATGATCAATTAGCAGATCTTTTTACAAAAGCATTTGATGTAGGAAGATTCAACTTCTTCGTTAGCAGTATTGGAATGATTTTGATAAATTAAAATCTCACTTAAAATCATGTGTAAAGTTTTTGTTGTAAAAAGTTATTCATTTGTTTAAGTGTTTTACTACTGGTAGTTCTGTATTACTGGTGTGTATGAATGTGCACAAAATACTACTGGTAGACAATACTACTGGTGTGTATTAGGTTTACATAAATACTACTGGTAAGTCAGTACTACTGGTATTCACATATCCTACTGGTCTTGTGTGTTGATGGTTACTACTAATGTCTATAGTTACTACTGATGTCAAAATCCTTAGTTACTACTGACGTTCGTAGATACTACTGACGTTCTCTTACTGGTATCAAATTTACTACTGGTCTTTCAGAATCAAAATTACCAAACTAACCCCCGTGAAAATAACCGTTATGCTATGATTCGACGGGCAATTTAGTCTTTTTGCAGGATAAATCGAAAGATATAAAAGGCGGCAGTCGATTAGTTTAGCATTATCTTTACTTCGATTCACTAAATCCTCTCGATAAACCCTAGCTTACGATCAAAAACCCTTCATCAGTAACAAAATTCTTAAGAGTATCTCTCAAATCAACAACAATGGCAACTCTACAATCTCTCAATATTCAAATAGATCTTAAATACTAGAGTTCCACAATATGTGTGCGTTTCTACGCAATCCAGATGGTACAAAAGACTTTCGACCAATCGTTCAATTCTTAAAGAACTCATACATTAAGTTCGCTTTAACTGTGAAACCGAAAGCCTATCAACAACACTTGGTCGATTTCTGGACCAATGCTGAAAGGACAGAAGGTGCAACTGTACCTATGATAAAATCATCGGTGGATGGCAAGACGATCACCATCACAGAGCAATCAATTCGACATCATCTCCAACTACACGATGATGCAGGTATGTTTACTCTTCCTAAGGAATTCATTGCTAAAATTTTAAATAAAATGGGATATGAGGGAAGACTCAACATAGTAACTTTTCAAAAGGGTCTTCTCTCCCCACAATGGAAATTTCTTGTACATACTATTCAGTATTGTATTTCTCCAAAACGAAGTACTTGGAATGAGTTTAATAAGGAAATAGCCTCTGCTGTTGTCTGTTTATGCACAGACCAAGTATTTAATTTTTCATACATGATCTTTGAAGGTATGTTGGGAAATCTTAGTTCCTCAAAATTTTTAATGTATCCCAGATTTCTCCAACATATCATAAACTGTGAATTACAAAACTTGTCAACTCCCAAAAATATTTTTATCATTCCTGAGTTGAACAAGAAAGTTTTCTCTAACATGAGAAAATAATTTAAATTTTCGGGCAAGGAAACCCCTCTGTTTCCTAATATGATCAAAGATCAACCACCAATTGGAGAGGGTTCAATCATAGATACAGCCCAAATTGAACCTCAACCCACTCCATCACCCCCAAATGCAGCCCAAACACCACCCCAAACAGTCACTCAATCACCCACAACTATAGAAGTCCTGAATGTGTCCCAGGAACTTGAAATAAATCCTCAGAGTGCTACTCTTCACTCTGTGGAAGACCTACCCAATTGAACCAAAAATATTTCCACAATCTATAAAAGAAAGAAAACATCTTTAAAGGACACCAGGGGACAAATCGAGTCACACCCCAGGCTCAAAGAGTTGTCCTCCAAGGAGGAGATAGGACATGAGGCAAGGGCTTTCACTACTGATGCCCCAAAGGTGGGTGCACAGGACAGTGAAAACATCTCTAAGACCCAGACCTCGGCAACTTTAAGTGATGACTCATTTGAGGAATTACTTAAAGGACCCCGGTGCCAAGAAACCACAAGGGGGGGCATCTCTGCTTCTTCTAGGAAGAAGAGGGTGTCTAAACAACCCAATGAATCACCAAGAAGTGATGAGGGTAGATCTATGGATTTGATGGATAGGATGGAAAACCTTAAAGCCAATGTACCTGTTAGTAAGCCCGATGATCTTGCTAGATGGAGTGAGGGCAGTATTAAAACCAAACAATTGACGGATAAAGTGGATTCTCTTGAATCCACTGTACAAGATTGTCTTAAGTATCTCACAAACCAAGGAAAAACAATGGCTGCAATGAAAAGGCACATGAACACCATCAACAAAAGAATGAGGTTATATGAGCACAGGCTTCATCAACAAACAAAGATTATAAGAAGATTGAAAAAGAAGATTGATGATAGTGAGACTCCACCAGTTGAGCTCACTAAGGGGGAGAAGGACAACATTCAGAGTATGATTGATGAATCAATTGCAGCAGCAGCATCCTCTCTCCTAAATCTAAAAGAAACAACTGTTGATGAAGACCAAAAAAAGATGGATTATCATGATGAGCCAATTACTACTGCTCCCATGGAAGAACAAGCTGAAAAAGAAGTATCAGTAGTAACTCCTACTACTGATATAATAGCAGTAGTAAGTCAAGAAGAGGAAATACAAGCAACAAATACTACTGATGCCCTATCAGTAGTAACTCCTGAAGTCACACCAGTAGTAACTACTTTGGTTACTACTGAAGAGGAAGAAATGCAACTCCCAGAGTTAATTGAAAGGGAAAGACATGTCATTATCTCCAAACCACCAACTCCTAATCAACCACTTATCATACCTGACATTGATGATAATGTGAATTGGTTTGAGGTAGATGAATGTACACTTCCTCCACACCCTAAAATCCTATCAGAAGATCAATTACACTTGTTCTATCCAAAACTTCTGATTCTGGGTGTACCTGATATGAAATACACTCCACCTCCACCATCTGCATGTATTGGAAAAGGAAAGGAAATATATGATGATGATTATCCAAACAGAGCCTTAGGTCACCAAATGGTGAACAAAATTAATCATGTCAGATCAGAAAAGCAGTCCAGATGGAGGGTAAAACACAAGAAATTTTTGGAGAAAGTAGAGATGTATCAAGCTCTTGAGGAGAATAAAAAGAAGAAAACTCAAGAAACTAAAATTCCTGCTCAAATACCTGTTCAAATAGAAGACATTCAGATAGAAGCTCAAAAAGCAGAATTCAAGAGATTTAGAAAAGTTGAAGAAGAACACATTAACTGTCTTGAAGATTTGGTTTCTGAATGCAAGAGAACTAAGAGTGAGTTAACAGATGATGTATTTGAATAGAAGACCAATATGATTGATTACTTGAAAACAAAAGGGCATAGTGCAAAGTCCTTTGGCAGAATGAAGATGATGACAATTATTGAAAAATATTGTGCTGCCAAGAAAAAGGATTTGTCTGAACAAGAGGAAAAAGAAAAGAAGAAAGCAAAGGCCCTAATTCCAATCAGTCCAACATTAATCAAAGCTGGTAGTGTATCAACTACTGGTGATTCTTCAACTCCCCAATCAAAGAAGAGAAAGGCTGTTACTCAAGAACAGAGTACTCAAAAGAAGTCAAAAACACAAATCATTCCTGTTCTTGAAGTGCATGTTGCTCCCTTGCAGAACAATCCAATCATCAATTGGAGGGTTATGCAGAACAATGTAATAGAGATTATAAGGGAAGATAAAGTAGTACAAAGATTTACTGGATGGTTACCATTGATCAGTTCATGTTCAAGAAGTGATGTAATCAAGCTTCTGATCATTGGAAAACGAAGAATGGCAAAGAAAACATGGAGAGAATCTGGTGCTGGATACTTAACAAAAATGATAGATGCTGCATTTTATCCAGACAACTATCCATAACAATTTACAGATCAAGGAAATGTCTATGCTTGGAATGTGATTCCAACTGCCAACATGTACTTCTTTGAAAAATCAGGCAAAGTATGTGAGCTCTACTTATATGAAAAAAAATATCCACATTCTGAGAAGACTATGTATCAGATATTCACAAACACAATGATGAAGCCATATGATGCTGTTATGTTCCAGAACAAGTTGAATTATTTCACAAAGAGAAACAGCAAATACATCATTGAGCAAAGACATCAACAGAATAAAAGAACATTGGAGAAAAGAAAGAAAGAAGAAGAAGAACAAAAGAAACTTATGTGATTGAAAAGAAATCAATAAGTTTAGGGGGGAGATTGTTGGAACAAAATCACAGATCAACTTAATACTGATGCTGCAGTTAGTACTGATCATGCTTATTACTGATAAATATTATGTTTAGTACTGATGGGGCAGAAACTTACTACTGATGAAGTTGATACTGGTGAAAGTCTATAACTAAGTTACTACTGATCAAGGCATATTGAAGATACTACTGATCATTAGTAGTTACTACTGACGATGTATCTGGACTTACTACTGATCACCTTACTTACTACTGACGTTGCAAACTTACTACTGGTGATTAGTTTTACTACTGATAACGCGTTTATGGAACAAATCAAGTCCGAGATCTTCGTAGAGATATTTATAGAATGTAATTCAATGTATATCTTTATAATTCGAATGTAAATCAAGTCCTAGAATAACTAGGGTAAATAGTTAGGCTTCAAGGACTATTATAAATAGTTCCTTACGAATTGTAAACGTACGTGTGTATTGTGATTCAATAATATATATTGAAGCTTTTTGTGAAACTGTGTTCTTAATATTCTCGTTTATTGTTTACAGTTCTTTGTTCTTAATTCATTGATATAGTGTTGATCCGCTGCAACTTCTATTATCAATTAGATCTAAGGTGTTAATTAACCCGTTCATAGTTAATCGATCCTGACAAGATATATAACTTGTTTCTAGAAAAACGCATATTAAACTATAATAACCAAGCTAGAATATATTTTTTTTACTTTTATTTTCTTTCATTTTGCAGAGCCTACTACTTAGCAAGAAGTTGCACAAGTAGTACACAATTCTGATAGTTCAGCATTGGAACATAAAAAAAGGAAGCGAAACTCGAAACCCGATTTTGAGATAAAATAGATACCGAAAATCCGGCTGAATAACTGGTTTCAGCTCGGTTCTGGTTTGGTCTCATGTTTTGGGTTTTTTGCACATCACTAATATTGCAGGCTTGCAGCAGGTCAACTATAACCATGGTCCTGATTCTAACTCTATGCTTGTTAGCTTTCATCTGAAACTAACCCTTAAATATCAAAGAAGCAAAATGAAAAACTAATTTAGGGATGTTCTAGGAATTCTTCTATTGAATGTGAAGGCTTTTTATGGAATTTAATGCTGTTTGGATCATCTGTTACGTAAAATTCAGACAAATTACTCAATTTGTGCATTATAATCTCACTTTTAAAATATTGTAATATTAAGTGAAGCGATTTTTTGCTAACTTGTTCAATGAAGACAATTAAGTTTGACCCATTCTTGGAATTTTTAAATTGACATGTTTGACCAGGTTTGACCAATTTGGCCGCCGCAAAATTTAGTCACGAGATACCCGCCGCTGTATTGCGCGGGTACCCGGCTAGTATGACTAAATATGTCTAAGTGAAGTGTACTTTATCTGGTTATGTATATTTGTACAATGTTTTAAAACCCAGATTTTGAATCGGACCGGACGATACTCTAAAAATGGTCGAACCGGTCGGACCTGTTCAACCGGCGGGTTCAACCGGATTATAATACTATTGAATATTTATGTTAAATTAGTTATGTAAAAGGTATATAAATGCAAAAAAAAATCCTAAAAAATTACAAAACAAATATCATAAAAATCTACAAAATTACATAAACTATTTTTTCAAAAAAATTCAACACTCTGAGTTCGTAATCTATAATAAAAAAGAGATATAAAACTTAACATACAACTAGAAACTTGGTGTTTCAAACAGCAAAACATATAAGCTTCAAACGTATAAAAAATAATACAAAATATTAACTTTAATTTTTAAAAAATGATATTGAAATAACAAAATACCATTTGACCGGCCGGTCCGACCACGGTTCGCAGTTAACCCGACTAGTTCGAAGCGGTTCATAAATGAATTTTAAACGGGTCGATTCAGCCCAAATATTTATATTTCCTGATTGGACCAGCCTGTCAAACCCGAGTTTTAAAACAGTGTATTTGTACAACAAACAATTGTCAAATGGTATGTTAAATTTTATCGCTCGTCAGAGGAGACAGAATAAAGCATGAGCTCCAGTTCTCCGGCTCCCTCGTCGCCGTCGCGTAACCATGGCGGCGGCGTTCATAGTAACAGCGGGAAGGAGGAGAGGCCAAGATTCTTTGACTCCATGACTAAGAAATTGTGCTGGGCGAAAGCCGAAATCGTCCCCGGAAGACACCCGGAGCGGTGGCGTAAAGACGCCACCGGCAACGTCGTCTGCAAACGTTTCGGCAATTGTCAGGGATGTCTTTGCTTTGAATACGATCACATCATCCCCTACTCCAAAGGTCTTTACACATCTCTGTAAGCTTCTCAAATTCTGTTCTTCGAATCATCATTTATTTCGAGAAGTGAAAGTGTGTGCGATTGATTTTGTAGGTGGTGAATCAGTAGTTGAAAATTGTCAGATTCTACAAACTAGGGTTAATAGATACAAATCGGATAAGGATCAAATTGACAAGACACAATTGCGGGGTTATTCTTGTGACATCAATTTCACTGGTATTTCTTCTATCAAATAATTAGGGTTTATAATTGGTCCTGCGTACCAGTTTCAATTCAAAGAGCATGCTTATATAGTTATTCCAGTTGTTAGTGATTTATGTTTCAACTGCTGATTAGTTTTCAGAATTAGTGATCATTATCTGCCATAATAGTTACTAATAACAATGTCTGTTGCTGAAATTCCTCTACTTTATTAATAGTCTAATAACAATGTCTGTTGCTGAAGTAGAGGATGTCATTTACATTAATCTTAAAATCCAAATTACTGAAATACCCTTGTATAATCACATTCCTCCCACATTATGTATCCTTTTTTATAGGTCCCAATTAAAGCTGTAGAAGATAGGTTTGCTGTTTTTTTTGTCTTCCATTCTTCAAACTTTTGGTAGTTAAATAACTGCGCCTATAGTTGTCGACTAGTGACCCCGAATCATGACTGAAATCCAAAATATTCAACTCATTGTGTGTGTGAGTGTGAGTGTGTGTTTTATCCATATTAATGCCACCTCATTTATCCTAAATAAGCATAAAACTAGCTACAGGCCTACAAAACAGGGTAAACAAGTAAAATATACTACTATATACTTTTGAATTAAGAGAAAAGTTATTCAAGGACCAAATCAACCAGGAAAATACTTTAAGAGACTTAAACCACATTTTTGGTGAAAGTATGTAGTATTTTCTTATTAACCACATCATTAGAAATCATTAACCAAACTGTATAAGGCCCTGTTTGATTTTGTTTTAATTTCAGACCCTGACTCCAACTACGGACTAGGTCTGAATCGGAGTGTTTGATTTCCTTATACTTTGACTAACTCGGTCTGATATGTTGACCGGGTCCAACCAAAATTGCTAACCCGGTCCGATTAAAAAAGGCATTGGACTCGGACAGAAGTTCAATTAGCTATATAATCAAACGCATGGTTTCAACCAGAAATTCTAACTCAATCAACAAATAATTCAGTTAGCACTAACTCAATTAGCAACTATCAAACGACCCTAAGTCTATAAATTAACTCATCTATTGACATTTCCTATCATAATGACTTCCATAATATTTAGGGTTTTCTATCGTGTTACGTATGCATTAGGGTGCATTTAATAAAGAAGTTATTTAGGGTTTTCTATCGTATTACGTATGCATTAGGGTGCATTTAATATAGCAGTTATTTCCTAATTATGTATTGAATGAGATTAATGAACTCTAATTTATACCATTTTAAAAAATGCACTAAATACGGATTTTTGTTTAAATGGAAATAACTGCTTTACGCCTTCACTAAATGCACCCTAATATATGCGGCTAACATACATTAGAAAAATACATTTAAATACAAGACATTGTCACATTACACTCTTAAAGGGCCTTTAAAATTAGCCCAACAACACAAGGATGAGTTATATAATTGGGCTTCTCTTCTTGGATCATTATAACTTTCTTTAAGTGGATTGAAGTTCTCTTGAATCTTTAAATTTTCTCAATCAAATGAATAATCTATGGATATGTTAACTTATAAATTACACATTTTTACATGATTAAATTATATTAAAGGGGACTTAATTGATTTCTATTGAAGATTTGTTCCAGTTTGTGCCTGACCACTCCCCCCACCCACCCCATATTCTTTATTTTTTCTTTTATATTTTATGCTAATTATTGATGATGACTTAAGTAGTAGGGACTTAGAATATAATGAAGTCAACAACTACAATACGTGTCAAATTAACTAATATATTCAACTGGATAAAGATAACTTAAAATCATTAAAATACTCCATACATGTTAATGATTCTGGTGGAGATCAATTAAGATAATGATTATATAAATAAAAAGGTTATTTTAATAGAGTCATTATATAGGTACATAGATTGTGTCACCTATTTGTCTCGACTCATGAGTTAGATTTTGTTGGATTTGACAACTATTAACTAAGATTTGAAAAGTTACCAACTGATTATCTACATTAAAAATACTTCGTATATCCTTGTGTTCCATTTGGATTATTCAGCAACCTCATGACTTGATAACGTGATGATGTGGCGGTAACCCGTTGAGGTGGCATATGACTTGTAATTTTTGTGTGTCTTGTTTGGGTCATTCAGTAACCGCCATGTCATCGTTGGTTATCAGGTTGCCAAATGACCCAAACTGAACACAAAATCCATCTTTTAATGGCCCAATTGGACAAAAGCATGTAAACATTATTATGTTAAAGAAAAAATTATAAAATTTATGATTTGGTTTGCAGATAAGGAGCTTGACATTATTGAAATGGCGGTATATGGTGACGTAATTCGTCCGGGAAATCAATGTCGATGTAGAAGCATTGATGAATTGCTTGGAAAATACAAGCCTAAAGATCATGCAGCTCCCTGTAAATTGCCTTGAAGTCATTGTTTCTTGTCATACAAGAAACATCATTCATTCAAGTTATTTTATCTAGGCATTTTATTTTATTTTATTTCGTGGGTGTAATGAACATGAGAAATGACAGAAAATGGGCAAAAGCCACAAAGGATATTCATTATGTCGTTTATTGCGATTATCGATAATACATATAACACGAATCTTGTTAGTTATTATAAGAGAACTGACAAAAACCGGCAATTAGGGCGCAAGGTTAAGGAGGGTGACAAAATGGCGGGTTTTGCGGGTTGAGTAACGGGTCAATAATGAGTTTTGGTCAAATGGGTAGTTTATGTTTTGGGATGAGTTGATCCGACTCAATTTAGTTTTGCTAAAATATAATTTGAATAAACCTACTTATGAATATATAAGTCAAATTTTGTTATGAATAAAGGTGAGCATGTTATGAATGTGGCATCAAAGTAGAGATATATGTTGTCGTTTGGTGGGTGGTTTAAGTCGTGAAGAGCATAACTTTTGATTGTGATTGTGCAACAACTCACAAACAATACCCATGGCTTTTGACAATCTCACACTTATAGGTGCTAAAATTATTCACTAAAGTAACCAAATAAAAAGCAGACGATATTAATTTCTATTAAATTTACTATTTATCTTCTTACTCATTTGATAGGAGGCAAAAGAAATTAACAAGCATGAACTTGACATAAGCCATTGAGTGGTATGGTGGCATGAGTGATTCAGTCATGCGGACCATCAATGATGGAGTATGATTAGAGCACAAACCATGCGAATGTGTTTAATGCATACACACCAAATGGAAATTACTTTAAAAGAACCCCTAAAAACAAATTAATATGATGATAACTACTCGTATTCATGACCTAAATAATGATTATTTATTAATTAAAGCAATTATGTTGTTGTTTGTATATAAAGTTCTACATAATGTTAGACGTGACGTTACGACATAATCAGGGGCGGTACCAGACAAGATTTTGAAGGTGGGCAAAATTTTGGAGTGCAAGTCAGGTTCTTTGAGTGATGTTTTATTTAAAATCAAATCGTAAACCAAATCAAATCAGTTTTAGTTTGAAGAAAGTCTAAAGGTAAACTAAATTAGTCAAAATCAAAATTTACATGTTAGTTAATTCGAAAATAAAAATTATAAAATTTAGTAATATAAAAAATAGATTACGATTTTTTATAATGGTAGATTTCGTATACACAGTTTATGTTATTAACTCATATTCGTATTCAGTTTTATTATAACGTTCAACTAAGTTTTTAAAGTATTCATATATAGATGATGTGGACTAATATGTCACTGGTTAAAATATATGTGTGATCAAATAAATGATAAGCATAATATTTTTAAACCAATAAACCTAGGGGAAAATAAATCAAAAGAAAAGAAGATTTTAATATGAAACAAAGTAAAAGAAACTTTAAAACGGGAAAGAAAAAAAATATTTTAAAAAATATATATGCATATGAAAGAGATTTAAACTATGTGATATATGTCTTAAGATACATGAGCTAGCCACTGAGCTAATATATGATGTGTATTAGTTACCGCTCATATATTATGTATATTTGGATGAACCAAGCCAAAAAATGAACCGACCCTTAAAATTTTATACTAATCAGAAAAAGTTTGGGGTGGGCAGATGCCCACTCCGCCCACCCCTTGGTACACCGCCCTTGGACATAATCAAATCTCAAGTTTTATAAGTCATGACGAGATCATGACGTTTTCAAAGGCGTGATTTAAGACGATAATTTTGTAGATGAATTATAATTATATGTATAAATAAAGATAGAAAAACATATACTTCCTCCGTATCAAAATAAGTGACACAAATTGGCTTACACGTTTTTTGAGGTAAAAGATTAAAGTAGAGGTTAAAATAGATTAAAGTACATAGTTAGTGGAGAATAGGTCCCACTTTTCTTAAATAAAGTGATATTAATGGGTTTTAAAAGTAAAAGTAAGGGTATAAGGGTAATTTCACTTTATTAAAGTAGATAGTTAGTGGGTATGGGTCCCACTATTTTTACAAAATAAGGAAAGTTTTCAAAGTGTGTCACTTATTTTGATACACCCCAAAATGGAAAGTGTGTCACTTATTTTGATACGAAGGAAGTAATCAACATAGTTCATCAATATCCTTATTTATTTTTGACATATCCAACAATTCTTATAACTGAATTAATATATATATTTGGCTCATATGGATTGGTACCTTTAATACGTCTAAAACACAGATTATGACGGATAAATGTTAGTCAAGTTTGACCTTGGCATACGTCAAACCTTATGCCCAAGATTTGGATAATAACGTGACGACACAGTTAAGCCTCAAGCCTTACCTGAACTATGAGGAAACCAATGCAAACTTTTTAGAACTTTGTTTGTATATACTTACTAGAAATAATTATACACCATATTAATTCTACAAATACCTCTTCATAGCAAGAAAACACAAAATAAGAAGAAAGGGTAAAATTGTAATTTAGAAAGTTAAATGATGGTACTAGTTATTTATAGTTTGTTGTACAAATCGCTTCCGTACTTAGAACAACATTATGCAAACTTGTCTTTTCCTATGTGGAACACATCTTTTGCTCGTTATCGTTGGCACGAAATGCGTCTTTCCCTGAACTCATCGAATACCGGACGACTGCACATCTCGTCATTTTCTTATTTCTTGAAAGAGATCGAGAGGAATAGGTAGAAAGATGGGGAAATGGAAGAGGGAAGAGAGAAGAAATAGATTTGTTGACTCAATCTTGTTAATTAGGGATAAAGATGATGTAACGTTGATGTGGTAAAAGTGATGAGTTTAGTAACGCGACAGTCTTAGGAGATACCATAATGACAAGAATAATCGAATTTATAGTGTCTTGTCATAAAATCACTCGATTGGAAATGAACACTAAAATATTTGTATTATCATGGTGATAGTACGATGACGAAACTCTTAATATAAATTGCATTTAAGTTTTGTTATTTTTAGACACTTCAAATCAATTTATTGAAGTTATGTACCATGAGTTGTGACCTTGATGTGAAATGAGAAATATACCAAGGGTACTTTGAAGGATTGAATGCACGCATGTGATGAAATCTTACAATGAGTTGATTGAACTGTCCAAATAGTTATGGTTTGCTTGGTAGTTATTTTCTTAAAAATATCTTTTATAGATATCTATTTGGTATTATTAGTATTAGGGCAAATATATAGTGAAATAGGTTTTCATTAGTTTGGTAATGACTTATACGATCGTTAGCAGACTTTGACTTACATGATTTTATATTTTTATCTGTTATGAAGTCTCTTGATATATAGGATTTCATTATCTATATGCTTGCATGCTTATACGTCTTTTCTTGATTGATGCTTTTGATTGATATATGTTATTTCTATACTTGCACAACTCCTTCACACACAAGCTATGTGCACACATACACACACATTCATTGCATACGCACCAAACTCTAGCACAAACGTCATGCACATATATTCATGCACATATTTAGTTGCACTAATTTACTTATGTATGTTTTTATATGCATAAACACAAATATCATATATACTTATATACTCGAACTCTCATTTTTGCCGGAGGTATATCTGTTGTTACAGTCTCTCTACCTTCGGGTAGAATTATGACGGTCTATATTTTACAACCTCATACTCCTCCTTTGTAGGAACTATATATTGTTGTAATTGTATTTGATATTTGTTGGATAATATCCCAATACAAGTTTCGTACTTAATGATTTTAAGTTATCATAAACAATGCTAACTACTTACGGAATCCCAATTGGGTTATGCAAGGAAAATTGTATATGGCCATTCAACAACATTTAATTTTGTTTAAGTTCGTATGCGATTTAAGTTATCTACTAAGTGTATATGACTATATGAGGGAGTGTTCCGTATTGCTTTAACACTTTCTAAATTACACTTCCTATATGATAAAATAAACCAGGGGAGGAATTAATATGGTGCACGGATAACTCCTAAATTTTTTATGAATAATGTTAAAATAATATTAAAATCTTTTAATTTTATTTGTTAGTATAAATGTCACCCCTAAGAAGAACATGTGCAACCGTTGACACTCCTTTGTTTTCCCTATGTCAGCTACTGAAACAAACATATGGCAATCTATTAACATCTATATTAATGATGGCTTAAATATATGGTAAAATATGGACTAAGACCGGTGCCAACGGCACGTCACTAGCACCCGTCAACGGGGTTTTTTTTCCGTCGCCCATCGACGCCGTTGGCACGGCCGCGTGGTGAGGACGGGAGGGAGAGGGCGTCGGCGAGGAGGGAGAGGAAGAGGGTCAGGGTGGGAAGAGGAAGAGGGTGAGGGGGTGGTTTGGGAGTTGTACATTCTGCTTAAATACTTGTATTATTTCATTTTTTTATTAAAAAACGTTTTTTTCTCTGTTTTTTCTAAATTTTTTTACTTTTAATTTTTTTATATAACTGGTTTTTTTTACTTTTAAAAATTAAGTTTTTTTTTTTGGTTTTTAAATTTTAATAAATGTAATTTCTTTTTATTTAATATTATTTTTTTTTTAAAATCTAAACAATGTATTTTTAAATTAATGTAATGTATTTATTTTATAATTATTTAATTTAAATAAAAATGATGATGTGGAGGATGTGTTAGTGATGGGTAATGGTTGGCACGATCGTGTCAGTAGCGTGTCAGTAAGGATGAGATGATGTGGCGCTACTGATGGGTTTACTGACGCGTTACGGTTGGGAGATGCCTAATAGAAGCAAAATGAGTTAAAGTGAATATGATGATAATAAGCAAAATACTAATTTTGCCATCCATCAAAATGTGGACACCCACCAATATAAACGTATATGAACTTATAGCACCTTAGTTAACTTTTGCCATGATTTGTGAGGTGAAAATGTAAAAGATTTTGGTTTGCGTGGGAAAAGTGAGAAAAGGGAAAACTTAGCATACTGCCCTTCACTCCACTTTACTTTTTTTTTTTCTTCTTTCACTTTAATGTTTTTTCGACTTTACCTTTTCTTATTTTACGTTTTATTAGGGAAAAACTATAAACCATGGTTGCCAACACAAGTTGTCGAATCATGTATATCTAATGCATATCATTTGGAAGATATTTTATAGGAGAAAAAAAGGTGGTGGGGTTTATTCCCCAAAAAAGGAGATATGTTCGAAGAATGGATATTGCCGGTTTGAATGTCACTGCATATATCAAACTACTAACTTATTAACTTGTCTTTAAAAAGTATAAAAAAATAAAAAAATTTGGAAGGTGTTGTACAATGTGCACTAACAAAACGATTTTAAGATGTACACGTCACTTTTGTGATTGTACAAGTTTTTTTCAGTTTCAAAGTTTTTTTTAGCAAGCAGCATAAAAATACTCCGGTTAAATTACTTACATCTATATATATATATAAAAATTGAGTTTCAAAATTGATGTTGCATTAAATTCCATGTTTTAATTTCATTTTAACTTCAATTTAAACTCATAATTAATTGCTAAAACAACGTATTTGTAAATTAGTTGCTCAAAAACGTATTTGTAAATTAATTCCTCAAACGTTTTACATATTTAGTGTTAAATTAATTCACTTAATATATGCAAGCCTTAATGAACATCATATCCCAACATACGCTCTTCGTGCCTTTTAGGTTGCATCCATTCAATCATCAACGTCCACACCAATTCATGTCATTATAAATACTTCGATGATGGGATCAAAGTCATTCAAGTGTAAACCTACCCCCTTTAACCATGTGGAATGAACCCATTGCAGGTTGTGGGTGCTGTTGGCTTCCAAAATTGTCGACTAAACATCCCCAAAGACATTGACCCATTGGTTGGAAGAATCATCTAAGAGTGCTGCCAAACGTAACTTCAATCACTTTTCATTTTCTAATTTACTTATAAGCCTTAGATTATACTCCGTAGAAGAAATTTTATAACTTCGGAGTTTTTCTTTATCTTTTATGGCAGGGATCCAAATCTAAGGCCTTCGTATCAACCATTTCTAACTTTTCTCATTTGATTTTAATCTAAAATTGTTTTTTCTGATATTACATTTGTTTTTGGATTGTATCATTTTATATTATATGTTTGAACTTATTATTAGAACTGTTAATTGCTCAACTTTTTAACTTTTTATTATAAGAATTTTTTATAGCACCCCAAGTGTTTGACCTTTTGCCTACTTTGATTTAAGTTGATAAATCATGGATTTCTGCAGCCATTTTTGGTGGGGTTTTAGTGGTTTTACGTGGATCACCAAAGGGGAAATCGATCATCAATCTGCACGATGGTAGTCTTTTTGGTAGGATATCAACCAAACGAAATACATTTTTTATTAAAGCAATATTAGAAAATCATGGCAGAAAAAATTTAGAACTTAATGAACATGTATTAATTCATTAACAGATTTTGCTTTTTTGTTTGATGTGTTTTTCTTTGCCTTAATAGTGGTTTGCTTTCATTTCCACTTATATAATTATTCTAACTTTACGTTTCCAATCTTGGCCCGTTCGCTTATAAATTGTTCAAATTGGGTTGTGTTTATCTTAACGAGTCAATTTATTAAACGAGTCAAGTTTCAAATGACTAGCTTGATTAATAAGGGTCCATAACTACATGTTTTGAGTTATTTGAATTTGTTTTATGCAATAGAATTATATTATTGAATCATTGATAGCCTGATACATATTGCATTTTATAATGGTAACTCTAATTGCATATTTATAATTGCATATTTTATATAGAATTATTTTATAATTGGGGTTTGCAATTGGAAACTGTTTTTGATATTTATTAATGCTAACTATAGATTTTTTTTTAATAGAATCCATCTTTTTTTTCTTCCAGATTTGAAACTTGCTACCATATTGATTTCGCTACATATCCAACCGGCGTCTAGAAACCCATTCGTCGAAAGAACCCTTTTGGTTAATACCCATTTATAGTAGACGTGTTACTCCTTCCCAACACCACATTTACGCTTCTTTCAACCATAATATATTGGTTCATGGGCATTCATTGATATATAGAATTAGAATTAACAAACAATTATGTTAACTGAAACGGGTCAACTGGAATTGAAACAATTATGTTAGAATTAGAACCCTTTTGGATATCCAAAAATATTTGTTTTATATATTCATGTACTAATTGTTTAATGGTTGTCTAACATGGTATTATAAAGCTAGAGCAAGAAAGTAAAGGTCATGACTTGAGAAGACCAACAAATATTTTTGCTTACATCGGATTGAGACATTCATCTAATGAAGTTGTAAGCCTACATATTTCTATTTGTTGTTCCTCTTGAAGTAAGATAAAATATTCCTATACTTTCACCTTTTTTAACGCATTTTAATCCTAATTTAATTTATGCGGGTATCATGAAAAGTGTGGATGTAAAGATAATTGGGCGTAAGTAGCCATCGATTATTATTTTCTGAAAATATATAATATAACTAATGTAGAATATTTTTTCGTTCTCTAGAAAATTTCATGACGCTTAATCGAGTAGTGTTTGATCGCGAGAAAAATGAGTTAGGTCAGAAAGCTTCTAATTGTGAGTAAACTCTTCATTTTCTAATATATTGAATACTAATTATTATAATTATATGATTAAAGGGTGATTGTGCTCAATTTTCAGGTTACAATGCTATAGAATCAAATAGTTTACCAATAAGCTCGATGGCCTCCCCTAAGGGTTCTCCATTTATGTCGGTGGGACCCGAAGAAACGTCAAGAAATGGTTCAACTAACCCAAGTCAGACTCAACCAGAAAACATTGCATCAACATTATCATACACATTTCATAATCATAGTCACTTTTCTAACCAGTTTTTCATGATCATGTTGTAATATCTTTTTGTTTTGTTGTCCATAGAGATATGATTGAGTATAGTATATAGTATAGAATCATGTCACACGTGATGCATACATACAATCATGTCACACGAAATGCATAAAACATTCAAACATCCATAAGTATAAATTATTCAAACATTCAAACATGTTAAGAAAATATATCAAATACACATGATCTGATACTTAATTAAGAGAATCCGTAGCCAAAATACCCCCATGTGCATCACGTGTGATGTTAGTTAACTTGAAAAATAGACGGACTTTTTCGTAAAGGACCATCGATGAAAAACCTTTCAAAAATAAGGACCATCGGTGTAATTTTTGAAACTAAAGGACCATTGGTGAAATTTGCTATAAACCTAAAGGACCACTCATGTAATTTACTCTACTATATATTATGACAAGATAGTGTTGAACATGATATCAATTGAATAATTAAAGAGAATTCATTTCTACAACACAACTTTTAAACCATACAGTATAAGTTTTAGAGTCAACTATACAAACATATGATAGATGTAATAAAAGTTACATAAAAATCACTTCCTATAACCAAAGGGACCAAATTAGCTTATATGACCAAACATGATGGGTGTTTATTGGGTTATTCTACTTGTTAACACCTAAGATCCAATAAACATGTTCTCTACAACTAAGGCACTTGGATTTTGCAAAGGGTATAGACTATAGACTATAGACAGTAGACTATAGATGGATAAAGTTGAAGAACCGAATCAATAACAACAGATGACTAATTATATTTAATTGGGTTCTTGATTTTAAAGTTTATAGAAAACCGATTCTAGGTTCTATCTTGTCTTATATTTTATAAGAATCTATAGCCATTTTCTATTTATAGAATTTCTTTTACGTATTATGTGTTCTTATTAATTTTTTTTTTTTTTTTTTTTTTTTTTTTTTTTTTTTTTTGAGTAGCACACCCAAACAGACGAATTTTTTTATTTGACTTCAATGATGTATTTCATTTAACTTTATTTATCTTGAAATATTTTCCTATCAAAATTGGTTATTTTCCTATCAAAATTGGCATATCTGGGTTTAATTATAAAACCACTAGTAGGTACCCGCGCAATGCGGCGGCGGATACCTGGTAACTATATTTCTGGCGGGACATGTCGTCTTTCATTCTTTGCTTTGAAATAGTAATTGTTTTCAACATCAAAGGAAGAGCGTAAATAGTCTTTGGCGGTATTTTGATCATATTATCATTTTACCATTTTAAGCGACCCGAACCTTTTGATTTTGACATGGAACTGACTTTTAACTTTCATTTACCATTCTAAGTGGTTGCTACTATACTTCACCAAATAGTCTAATATTCATCCTAAATACAATTCTAAAAAATACATGTGTTCAAATTCAAACTGATCCAAAATAGATAAACATGGCCAGATAGACCTATTTCCAAATCCCACTGTTATGCCATCCATGAAGCTTATGTAAAAAAATTTATATTGAAAGAATTTTTAAACAAGAGAAAATTCAGCAGTGAACACTTGTCAAGAGAAAAGTGAATCAATAGAACGTTAACAATGAAACATTTTGATACTCAAACAACTAAGTAAGAAAATTGCCAGAAATTAATCATTAAAAATGAGCACAGGCTCAATAAGATCTCATAGTTGTTTTATACTTTGAAATACTCTTCACATCACCACCTGCAGATAAAGTAAAAAACTAAGATTTGGTTATCATCAACAACTCAGTTACCATGTTTGTATGTGAAAATAATTGGTACATGCTGAAAAGCTACTTGGCGAGCTTCCTTCAAGCAGAACATATTTGACATTTGGATCTAATCCCCATTCCTCAAGAAAACATTTCTACTACAGATCTGGTCTGCATTCAACCAAAATTTTGTTTTTTAAAATCCAGATGCATGTTAAATCCATTACTAATGAAAGGAAACTGTTGACCAAGTTAAATGTAAAAAAAACTGTTCAACATATACAAAAATTCATTTGCGTTAATGGCCTATAATTATGACCCCTAATTTTAATAAAGATATCTTAAGAATTTTTTCGTTTATTTTTTACCTGTTTGACCATATTGGCAGTTTGACCAGGTTAACCAGTGTGCCCGACGACCTGATTGACAAAGGGCCATTGGCCTAGTGGTAAAGGTTCTTGACCCCCACCCTTGAGGTCATGGGTTCAAGTCCCATAGTGGACATAGGTTGTATTTGGGAGTAGATTAAGATTTGCCGTTAAAAAAACACCTATAGTCCAAGACAACTCAGCAAGTATCACTCTGCATGGTGCAATTAATGTAAACCCAGCACCACCAAATCTGACAAATACATGCAATTATAAAAATGGATTAGAAAACAAGTTTAAGTTTACATTGCTAAAAGAAATAAAAATACCAATACTCCCTTGGTCCTGCAAGAGACAAACATTTGCAAGAATAAAAAACCAAGTGCACAAAACTCTTATTCCTATGGAAATTAAAAACAAGTGTGCAAAACCATTAATTTAATAAATAAACAACCTTGGACATATCTTCATATCATATTCCTATCAAGAAAAACCGTAGCTAAGTAGCAGTGTAAATAAAGCAGTTTAATTTAATAAATAAAAATATAAATAAACCTTACTGAGTAGCAACCTCACCATGTCCCTACTCACATTCCAAGGAACTGGCAGCTTTTAACCATCTGGCTACCGAATCAAACAATGTCACTCTTGATGCTTTATATTGTAACGCCCTGAAATTTTAATAATTAAAAAGTAATAATTAAATCGTCATACTAAATTTTAGATGGAGTAATTAGTAAATTAATGAAGTTAGATGGTTCGTATTATTTAGATGACTTGTAATCAGGCGGTTCATAGTAATTAAACTTGAATAAATGGTTAATTAGAAATTCTATAATAAATTAATTAGACGTTTCGTATCGTTTAGACGGCATGTAAATTATTTAGTTAGTCTCGGGTGTTGACCGGTTAGTTGACCGTAAGAGTTTTAGTTATTTTATTTCGAGTCGGGCCGGCCGTAGGCCAAGGCCTCCCTTGTTTCTTTTCGTTTTAGCCGGGCCTTCCTCGTTTTCTTCCTTACCCGGTTTTATTAGTTGGTCTTCTAAAGAGTGGGCTCGTGTTGGTGTTCAAGAGCATACGGCCCAACCATGTTGCAAAGCCTGAATTAAATTACCAGCAAATATTATTAAGTTTTGTAAATTCCAATTGCCGAACCCCTAGAACCTGCCGACAATTGCCCTAATACCTACTCCTCAATTCAGCCGCTACCCCTTCCTCCTCCCATGATTCCGTCGAACACCTCTAAGCAACGCCAACACCACCGTAACCTTGTTTTTCCCGCTCAACCACAACCACCGTATGTTTTCTGTTTTGCGCTGCCTCCGAGCCGAGAAGCAAAACCATTTTTAGTTCCGGTGAAGCTTAAAGTGTTAGCTTTCTTGTTCCCTGTTCGCCGGAGGTAACTCCGTTTGGTTTTCTGTATCGGTAACGCCGGAGTTCCCCACTGCCGTCGCATGCTTCTATTTACGGCACCGTGTTATGCTCCGCCGCCACTCGTTTTAGTGCACCATTTTCTCCGGTGAGCCACCTCTATTTCCGTTTTCTTCTTTTATAGCCGGTGGATAGGTAGTAACAGTTAAACGTTTCTGTTTCACGTATCGTTTTCCTAGCAGCTGTGAAACTCCGAGAGGAGCAACGAGTTTCAATCGGAGGGTTTCGGGATATGAAGAACGTGTTCTAGCCGTGTCCTTGTCGGTAAAAAAATCCTACCGAATCTATCTTATTTTGTAGCATGAATCAATGTTTGTTTAGCTAAAGTTTAAGAAATGAAATTGGTTTTTTTCGCATGAAGCTTCCGTCGCCATTGTGGGTTTTGTTGGTTAAGCATTATGGGTTTTCTTGGATGATTCTTTCAGCAGAAAGCTTTATGATTAATTAAACCTAAATAACTTTTATGATTATTTAAATCAGGAAAATGTTTTATTTATAAATCAAGGAGGAATATATCTATTAGTATCTAATCGATGAAAAGCATTTTTATGGCGAGTCTGAGTTAGGCTTAAGTTAAATTGTCTTTCGTGCTTTAGGACCGTCTAGACGTTAGCTGAGCAGTACTATAGGGTGCCGAGAGATCTTCGGAGCTTACGTTTCTCGAGGTGAGTATTCTCACCGTGTATTCAGTTTTAACGTTATACATGCATGACTTACGTGTTATATTACTTGCACTTTAATTGTTATCCGAGTTTCATCTGTTATCTGAGTTTGATCTGTTATCTGAGTATCTGAGCAGCTGTTTACTTATTCATGATCTGAGACATTGTGCCTGGGTAATTGAGCTCGGCACAGAGTCATTCTGTGCTATTACTTGCTAGGGCAATCTGAGATAATTATGTTAAAGAGATAATAAAACATAATAACACACATCTGAGTTTTGGGATCACCTCCCGTCTGAGTTTTTGGGATTATTCCCGTCTGAGTTTATATCTGACTTTACACCGAAGAGCACTGGTGTCAGACGTTTTGACTTGGCACCGAAGAGTACTGGTGCCATGCCTTTTTGACTCAACACCGAAGAGTACAGGTGTTGAGGTGGTGTGAGGCGGGTCGAGGTTGATCTCTCGGCCCAAGTCACACTAGCGCGCTATATAAATTAAAATCTGAGTAATAAAATCTGAGTAATAAAATCTGAGTAATTAACTGAGTAGAATCTGGGTAGGAGTACACCGATGTGCCCTCATGTGTTGTATGTTATGATTGTATGCATTTTGAGATTATTCACTCAGCTTCCCAGCTGACCCAAACTTCCCCCACATTGTTTCAGGTACCAGCAAAGGAAAGGAGAAGGTGGACGGTTGACCGATGTATCTTTTCATTACTGATGTGGACAACATTTAATATTTTAAAACACGTTATTTTATTTTAACTATTTCCGCAATAAAAACGTTTTAAATGTTAAATATTTATGTCTGAGATTTATTTATGGGACCTTTTGATTATAATTTTGTTTTCAAAATTTTTAAAAATCTTATAAATTTTAGGGTGTTACAAGTTGGTATCAGAGCTCTGACTTGAGGGATTTGGGTTCGAAAGGGGCGCATTCAAACTCAAGTTTGAGTATCGAGTTTTTCAAACGAGAAAAGAGTCAAATATTTTTCTGAGAAAAGTTTCCACATCGAACATACAGCATGTCACGTCGACCTCTCGCTTCCTACTGCCGGTAATATTTAAGAGTATTATTTAATTGAGATTTTGCTATATTCTGAGTATAGACGAGTAGCATATTCTGAGAATTTTCGGTTCATATCCTGAGAGAATTACTTGTGATTGTATGGCTAAACATATATGTATATAGATGTACCATTATGAGATCCCATAATTTTGTGAATAATTTAGAGCTTAACTTGAGCATAATTTTGATTTTAATTCTTAGAGTTCTATATTTATATGAAAAATATATACTGGAGAAAAGTGAAATTATAAATACTAATGAGAAAATAATAAAAGTTTCAATTTAGAGGAAAACCTAATAGAGTTGAGGTGAAATTTCATAAATTCTGAGAAATTCGAACCAAAAGTGTAATAATGGGATATTAATTTATTATATAAGATCCATAAGCTGTGTAATGAGAAACATGATTTGAGTAAATGAGAAGTGAGGAAATTATTAACATTAAAAAGGAGTATTTAATATTCGTATTGGGAGAATATTGAAAATCTTTTATATGGGAGAAAACACTTAATAGACTGAGTCAATTAAAGCGAGTAAATCAGAGATTAGTAAATCAAATTGATTAAGAATATTTTTAAGAGGATTTACCAAGTTGAGTAAAAGAAAGAATTATTAAGTCAATAAAATGGGAAATAATTACATTAGCTAAACGAGAATTATTAACAGGATCTAAAAGAGAATTATTGATTAGGGTTAAAAGAGGAGTTATCTAGATGAGAAATTGAAATTTTCGTGAATACAACGAATCACGAGATATAATAGTTAAGCAGATTCCATATTAAGGTCAACAAGTTAGTATTTATTTAAGAATCATTAAATTGAGGTAAAATGGGAAAAACATTTTGAGTAAGTAGGTTACATTGCTGAGTGCAAAACTAAATGTGGATGACAAGTTAAGTGACAGAGTAATGAGTTCACCCTGATAGCTTAAAATAAACTATGTAAGTTTAATAGACTAATTAATTGAGAAATTGCTGAGTCAAATTAATCAGATATTATTGAAGCTCATCTTAAAGAGTAAGTATATAAGAGGATTAAGAGGAAGCTAACGTCATCAATTTGATGATGATTTACTTAAAAACGAGTTAAAAGAGCGATAAATTGAATCAAATTAAACGAGGAACGCAATAACCGAGAACTCTGATGAAAAAGATATTAATAGACGTGCTCACAAATTACAATAAATTTAATATAACTGTGAAGAGGATATAAGTTATATTTATGAGGAATGATAAATGGCATATCCAAATGAAAAGCTTAAAAAGGAGATTTGTATTATGAAAATAACTAAGTGGAAATATTTCTATGAATCTGAGTTATCCGAGTATCGCGTACGAGACTAAATGTACGCATGATTTTCTGAGTAATGGTTATGAGATTTTGAGTATGCACTGTTGAGTGCATATCTGTATTTATTAGATATTGAAAATAAACTTCCTTTTCTCCTGAGTGTGATTAAAATTCCTTTCTGCTGAGTGTGATTTGTTGGTGGGTTTATATGTGGGAAGTTGTAAACTTTGGGATTTACTCGTGACCAAACAGAAGTAGGTGTCGAAAGTAATAGAGGGCCCCTATTATCGTACACACCGAACTTTTGGTTGGTTAGGGGGAAATTTTGAAGGGAACGATGGACCAACGCTTGTTATTGTGAATTTAGTACGTGTATCCTAATTGTTTGTGTGACTACATACTTGCTTGTTTATTTTGGTAGACAATACTAGTTCCAAACTCGAGGACGAGTTTTTCTCCTAGTGGAGTTGAGTAGGGGTAAAAAGGAAAATTGTCAAGAAATAATTATCATTAATTATTAATTATAAATATTATGAGCATGATGCTTATGCAGAGAGATTTTGTTGGTATGAATTTAAAGTGCGAAATCTAGATACATATAATTGATTAAATAAATTATAAGAGTAACTATCAAATCAAGCAGTTGAGAATAATTAAATTTATTCTATGGGTAATTATAGAGTTCACAACAACATGATAGATCGGGTTTACTAGAGAAATTAACAAATCAAGTTAATTGGGTTGAATGAATATCGTGCAAAAGGGAAGTAGTAATACTACAATTATATACAAAATAAGACAGTATACTTATTCTTGGGTGGTTATAAATGTGGTAATGAGAAATCATTAAATTAAAGTGATGAGAACTTATTAATGAGTCGAATATGAGAAAACTGCTACAATGAAATTTTGAGGAAATGAGTTAAAATGAGATTGTTAATTGGAGTCGATAATGAATTATTAAAACGAGCTCAAATGAGAAAATTTCATGTAGATTGATTATTGAGTAAACTTTTAAGTTATAAGAAGTTTATAAATCGAGTTAAATGAACTGGTCAATAAAACAAGTTAAAAGAGAAAAGTTTTAAATTGTCGGGAAGTTCTATTTAGAAATTGGAGGTGCTATAAAGTTTTTATGATTTATGTGTAATATATTTTATTTGGAATTATCGAATAATATAGTTTATTATTAATTACTGAATATTTAAAATTTTTGAGGTATTATAAAATTTTTATGGGAAAATAAATAGTTTTATTGAGAGTTATCAAACAATATATATTATTCTTAATTAAAAATTCGAGGTGCTATAAAATAATATATTTGTGAGTATATAGTTTATCAAATAACATATTTTATTATTAAATTATTGAATAAAGGGCAATTGAGTATTGAGTAAATGAGAGTTAATGAATTAATTCACAAAGTTGAGCGATGAGAAATCATTAAAATAAGTGTATGATGTTTAATTGATTCTTATATATATAAAAAGTGGGTAACCAGGGTTAATTAGTAATATGTGGTCGAAGTAATCTAGAGAAAATTTAAAAATTCATCAATGGGAAGTTATTAATCGAGGTTTCAAATAAGTTGTCAGTATAGACTGCGATAAGTTAAAGGCTGAGTTATGGAAATTTTAATCAAGTGTAATTGGAGTATATGAAAATGAGAATTTGGGGAGATATATTTAATATTAAAATAATTTGTACTAATTATTGGTTCATATATCTTAATTAATAAACGAAGATGACCTAATATATATAAGCAAGTATATGGGAGATGAATCGGATGCGCGTAATTATGCATGTTCATGATTATGTATGAGATTTACGTGTGGTACGTAACGCTGTTACTGATAAATGTTGCTACATTCTGAATTCAACTGTCTGGGTTTATTTCTGAGTTAAAATTTCTGAATTACATTTCTAGGTTTATTTCTGAGTTAAAATTGTTGAGATTAGATTTACGGGTTATACTTCTGAGATATATTCCGAGTTAGACTTCCGAGTTACATTCATGAGTGACATTTCTGAGTAAATTGCATGAGTACTACTGAGTGATTTTTAATTTCTGTGTGCATCATCTGAGAATTCTGTGTGATATGTACATCTCTTGTGAATAACTTCCTGTTTTTGTATTAACTGATAACGGTGTAATCTACTAGATTGCTTCTTTGCCTTATGCAAACTGGTGTCCCGTAGGGGAGAGGACCTTTTTGGAGCCATTTCTAATATGGAATTGACAATAATAAATTTTAAAATGTTGCAAATATGTATAAGTGATTATTATTTGATGGAGTTGTGCGGGAAGTTATGTCCCATATATTTATTGTTATCGCCATAAGAGGGTCGTGCGTGGTCATGGAGCTGGATTGAATGACCAAGTCCCACGCCGAAATCATCTAACATCATTAACAAATCCGTATCGAATCTCCAAGTGGAGTTGAATCGGAGATTCAACGCGACACCAAGAGCTGAGTGCAACAACTGTGCCTGACTACGAGAGCAAGAAGACATCTTTAACAGAGTATCATAGATCATTTTGTATTTCTACCGTCATCCTTTTCTTTTTGAGATAAACCGAGATCTTAGAGAGCATGTAGGTTCTAATTCTTTTAGCCTTATCATTTTGCGCCACTAAAGAAGAAAGATTACATGAGCAGTTGCGAGAGCCGGAGTTCATTCTGATTGAGTAGGTCATTTTGAAGAGCTTCCTTTTATAAACAACCTTAGCGTTTCCTACCTGTCGATGCGTGCCGTTGGCGAGCCTGAATCTGAGAAGCGAGATCGCTACCCTAAGTTTCTTCCGAGCGATGACTTCGGGGACGAAGTCTATTTAAGTGGAGTTGAGTTGTAACGCCCTGAAATTTTAATAATTAAAAAGTAATAATTAAATCGTCATACTAAATTTTAGATGGAGTAATTAGTAAATTAATGAAGTTAGATGGTTCGTATTATTTAGATGACTTGTAATCAGGCGGTTCATAGTAATTAAACTTGAATAAATGGTTAATTAGAAATTCTATAATAAATTAATTAGACGTTTCGTATCGTTTAGAAGGCATGTAAATTATTTAGTTAGTCTCGGGTGTTGACCGGTTAGTTGACCGTAAGAGTTTTAGTTATTTTATTTCGAGTCGGGCCGGCCGTAGGCCAAGGCCTCCCTTGTTTCTTTTCGTTTTAGCCGGGCCTTCCTCGTTTTCTTCCTTACCCGGTTTTATTAGTTGGTCTTCTAAAGAGTGGGCTCGTGTTGGTGTTCAAGAGCATACGGCCCAACCATGTTGCAAAGCCTGAATTAAATTACCAGCAAATATTATTAAGTTTTGTAAATTCCAATTGCCGAACCCCTAGAACCTGCCGACAATTGCCCTAATACCTACTCCTCAATTCAGCCGCTACCCCTTCCTCCTCCCATGATTTTGTCGAACACCTCTAAGCAACGCCAACACCACCGTAACCTTGTTTTTCCCGCTCAACCACAACCACCGTATGTTTTCTGTTTTGCGCTGCCTCCGAGCCGAGAAGCAAAACCATTTTTAGTTCCGGTGAAGCTTAAACTGTTAGCTTTCTTGTTCACTGTTCGCCGGAGGTAACTCCGTTTGGTTTTCTGTATCGGTAACGCCGGAGTTCCCCACTGCCGTCGCATGCTTCTATTTACGGCACCGTGTTATGCTCCGCCGCCACTCGTTTCAGTGCACCATTTTCTCCGGTGAGCCACCTCTATTTCCGTTTTCTTCTTTTATAGCCGGTGGATAGGTAGTAACAGTTAAACGTTTCTGTTTCACGTATCGTTTTCCTAGCAGCTGTGAAACTCCGACAGGAGCAACGAGTTTCAATCGGAGGGTTTCGGGATATGAAGAACGTGTTCTAGCCGTGTCCTTGTCGGTAAAAAAATCCTACCGAATCTATCTTATTTTGTAGCATGAATCAATGTTTATTTAGCTAAAGTTTAAGAAATGAAATTGGTTTTTTTTCGCATGAAGCTTCCGTCGCCATTGTGGGTTTTGTTGGTTAAGCATTATGGGTTTTCTTGGATGATTCTTTCAGCAGAAAGCTTTATGATTAATTAAACCTAAATAACTTTTATGATTATTTAAATCAGGAAAATTTTTTATTTATAAATCAAGGAGGAATATATCTATTAGTATCTAATCGATGAAAAGCATTTTTATGGCGAGTCTGAGTTAGGCTTAAGTTAAATTGTCTTTCGTGCTTTAGTACCGTCTAGACGTTAGCTGAGCAGTACTATAGGGTGCCGAGAGATCTTCGGAGCTTACGTTTCTCGAGGTGAGTATTCTCACCGTGTATTCAGTTTTAACGTTATACATGCATGACTTACGTGTTATATTACTTGCACTTTAATTGTTATCTGAGTTTCATCTATTATCTGAGTTTGATCTGTTATCTGAGTATCTGAGCAGCTGTTTACTTATTCATGATCTGAGACATTGTGCCTGGGTAACTGAGCTCGGCACAGAGTCATTCTGTGCTATTACTTGCTAGGGCAATCTGAGATAATTATGTTAAAGAGATAATAAAACATAATAACACACATCTGAGTTTTGGGATCACCTCCCGTCTGAGTTTTTGGGATTATTCCCGTCTGAGTTTATATCTGACTTGACACCGAAGAGCACTGGTGTCAGACGTTTTGACTTGGCACCGAAGAGTACTGGTGCCAGGCCTTTTTGACTCAACACCGAAGAGTACAGGTGTTGAGGTGGTGTGAGGCGGGTCGAGGTTGATCTCTCGGCCCAAGTCACACTAGCGCGCTATATAAATTAAAATCTGAGTAATAAAATCTGAGTAATAAAATCTGAGAAATAAATCTGAGTAATTAACTGAGTAGAATCTGGGTAGGAGTACACCGATGTGCCCTCATGTGTTGTATGTTATGATTGTATGCATTTTGAGATTATTCACTCAGCTTCCCAGCTGACCCAAACTTCCCCCACATTGTTTCAGGTACCAGCAAAGGAAAGGAGAAGGTGGACGGTTGACCGCTGTATCTTTTCATTACTGATGTGGACAACATTTAATATTTTAAAACACGTTATTTTATTTTAACTATTTCCGCAATAAAAACGTTTTAAATCTTTTCATTACTGATGTGGACAAGATTTATTTATGGGACCTTTTGATTATAATTTTGTTTTCAAAAATTTTAAAAATCTTGTAAATTTTAAGGTGTTACATATATGCCTTCTCGATTTCAAGGTTGATTAGAGATATCCAAGCCCTAAATGGAATAAGCAAAGAGAGCCTTTGAGTAAAAACTTTGACACATAAGCTAAAATTTCAAATCAATTAATTAGCGGGATAAGATTTCACACCATTACTATTCCCAAAAACGAATTGCTATTCATGATGAAATCAAATTTTATAGCAAAACAATAGATAAATAATTATAGAAGAAAACAAAAAAGTTCTTGTTTAAATATGTGTTGCGGGTGACTTTTATTACATGTATTCATCCACAAAAAATAAACAAATTTAACAAGAACAGTAGTTACCTTTTTTTGAACAAGTTTCATGTTGGCAATCTGAATCAACAAGTGAGCAAAGACGTTCCACACTGAACACAAAATTAAACAGGCGAGATGAACACGTGAGTAGACAAAATAAGTTTAAGCAGATCTGAAGTAATAGTTGATAAAAAACAAAAACAAATTGAGAAACATGATCTTTAACCAACCTCACTACTTCTTGATGGTCTTTGAGTGATGAACGGTGCACTGAGATATCGATGCGGTATCAATAGCCAATAGGTTGTTCATCACACATAAAACTGATACACAAAACCACACCTAAGAAATCAAAATACTGATTATAGATTTATAAAATATATCTGGTGATGGCGTGGGTTAACCAAAATGAAAAGAAAAAAAAACCTCACCTGACAATAGCCTTTTGGAGTAACGGGAACGCATGCAATCAACATTTCGATTCGAATAAACTGAAAATACAACTTCTTCATCGACTCCTTGATTCACCATGTTGTACATAAGCATCATTGTATACAAAACCCTAATTTCACCAATTAAAATCGAATTGGGGATATAGTTAGAAACCAAAACACGAGTTAATTAAAGTCAATAAATAGACAATAGACGTATTACCGGTAAAAATCAGAAGCGATAGGGTTCAAGATTCAAAACTTACGAGGCCTTTAGATATGGGGATGGGGATGAAGGTGGAACTTCTAAGTTGTATTGATGATTGTAGTCCAGAATTAAGATGAATCAAGTATTATTGTGATCCGTTTAAGAAAAAGTATTATTGTGACTATGTCTTGAAAACATAAAGATTAAGAGAATTCGAAGAGATTGTCTTGAAACTCGAAACTGAAAGCTGCTTAATTGGTTAACCAGGAATCGAGGCGTCATGAGGAAATTCAATCGTTGGGTTTTAGACAGGTGCTTCGGAGGGTTTAAATCGCTAAAAAGAGAAATAATAACCGTTCTCCAGTTAGTTCAGTTGGTTGGAATGTTGCATTGTTGTTCTCGACGTTGCGTGTTCGAAACTCTCTACCTGTATTGTTTTTTAAACGCAATTAAAGATATAAATGGAAAGTGTGTTGGCTGAATTTTCAGCCTTGCTAAATAAGGAAGGTGTAGATACTTTATAATATAGTAGAGATAAAACCAGACAAAGTGATTAGTTGGGTTTATTTATGGAAAAAAAATATGAATTTTTTTTGGCACTAATATAATAAGAGCATCTCCAATGGTAGTGTTTTCAAAAGCTTATTACTATTCTAATAAGCTTTTAAAAGACTTTTTACCATTGGAATGCCTAGCTTTTTGAAAAGCTTATTACAAAGACTTATTCTCTACTAACCTTTTAAATATCTTTTAATATTTGTCATTTTTAACCCCTTATGTTTAATAACATTTCAATTTAAACCTTAGATTTGTTATATATAAATTCTTTATTATATTTTTATTACTTAATAAATAAATTATATAATATTTAATGTCAATTAGTATAATATTTTTGTATTAGACATTTTAAAAGATATAATATTTAGTAAGATATCAAAAAAATTGTCAAATTATATATAGAGGTATTTATAAAACATTTGAGATAGATAAATGTAGATTAGAAATATTATAAAAGAATAAGTTTTTGGAGAGGTTAATCATTGAAAATGTCATTTATGAAAAGCTTTTTTATTAGTGGAATGTTGATGTGACAAAAGCTTTGGTGAGATTAACCATTCTGGATGCTCTAATAGTATGTATCCATCTTTAAAAGTAGAGCTACAAGATTTCTGTGTTCGTGATCCCGCCCCCTTGCTCATTTTTGTCGACGATTTCTGGAGAGAGAAAGTTGGTTCAAGAAGTTTTTTCCAGTGATCTTCTCGAACCAGATTGAAGAATTAAACCCGACCCGAATAATGCCATCGTGGTTCATGATCTGGGTTTAATCTGGATTTGCTCAAATTTCAGTAAAACTCAAATCTTTTTCATGGATTCAGGCTCTTGAAGCATTGTAAGAAATGGGTTGTGTGACATCGAAACAGACAGTGCCAGTGACGCCGGCGGTGGATCATTCCGGGGGTTTCCGGGACAATGCGGTGGCGGGTTCTTACCGGAATATAGACGGAAATGGCGGTGATGTGGTGGCGCAATTGGAGAACAAGATGAGCAGGAAGAAGAAAAAGAAGAATACAAGGAGTGAGTCAGGGCTGAGTGGGAGCGAGTTGGGTGAGTCAGGGAGGACTAATTTGACCGCCGGCGCCGGCGAATCGGTTAGCTTTAGGTTAGGTAATTTGCATAGGTATGTTGAAGTAGAACAGGTGGCTGCCGGTTGGCCGGCGTGGCTCAGTGCAGTTGCCGGTGAAGCCATTCATGGTTGGGTGCCTCTCAGAGCTGAATCCTTTGAGAAATTAGAAAAGGTTTATTACTTTAACTCACCGTTTTTACGCACAAACAAATTTACTGATTGATCTCATTATTTCATCTTAGGTTTCCATTAGAATTATCATAAGTTGATTCAAGTCAGTTTACAACTTGAATTGTTAAAGTTAGGGATATTTTGGTAATTTTAAGTTAGGGTTTTTTTCTTTGCTAAAATAACAAGGTGCTTTAACATCATCATTATACAAATTTTTATCCAATTGGTCACTAAAAGATGGTTCGAACCTAAATAATTGGTAATTTGCTGATGTGACAAAACCTGTGTTGGTTATTAAAAGATGGTTTTGTATCCCGTTTGGGTAATTTGGTTACTCCTGTATCAGAATGACCCAAACAAGACACAAAGCCATCTTTTAATAACCTGATTGGACAAAACTTTAACTTTGTCTAAATTTGGTTTATAGATTGGACAAGGTACATATAGCAGTGTTTTTCGTGCTCGTGACCTAGAATCCAGGAAGATAGTTGCCCTAAAGAAAGTGCGGTTTGACAAATTTGAACCCGAAAGTGTTCGGTTTATGGCTCGGGAAATCGTGATTCTTCGAAGACTTAATCATCCAAATATTATGAAATTAGATGGAATAATAACCTCACAATTATCATGTAGCATATACCTTGTCTTTGAGTACATGGAACATGATATTTCAGGACTTTTATCCTGCCCAGATATCAAATTCACTCAATCCCAGGTTTGTAACACATAAAGTTTTCACCTTTTTACAAGTTTAACTGCATAAAGAGGTAAAAACTTTGGGAAAATTTCTATTTTTGGTAACTAACTTTGTTTCATCCTATAAAATCCTCAAACTTTCAAAAGTTTTGACCTTTGAGCAAGTTACAAGGTCATAATGTTGACATCGTGATAAGCCCCAACAGTGGAAGGTTTAGCAAAGGTGGAACAAAAGGAAACAAGGGGAAGAGACCAACACTATTAATTAAGCTGTCCTAAATTAATTGTCCTAATTTGTCTTTATTTGTCTTATGTTTATTTTCCTTTTTATTGTTATGGTGGTAGCACTAACTTTAGTACTATTTGTCAGTTAGTGGAGGCATTAGTCCTTTTGTGTATTTAAACCTTTTCCTTTGGAAGGTTTAATCTATCTATGAAATTATGAATTAAGAAAAGTTTTCTTTGGAGACACCCTTCTTCTCGAATTGAAGGATTTGTTCTAACAATCTGTTCTTATTAATGGGAATGATTCAAGATAGATCAATGGTCTATCAATTGGTATCAGAGCACTCCATGGGAGCAACAAACAAACGAATTGAAGCTATGGAAGAAGGCTTGGGTCTTCTGCAAGATCAAATGCAAGTCATAGGAACCCAGATTCAGAATCGGGGCACAGATCTGATTTATGTGAAGCATAAGATGGATGAGCTTTCATCAACAATGGATAAGCTGCTGAAATTAAGTGCTCACTCGAAATCCACGAATTCTTCATCATCATCACCATCGCCATTTTCATTCGCCTCAAACCCTAGCTCACCCCCTTCACTATTTGGCGCACCTGCAACCTCTAACCCTACATTCGGAGCTCCTTCATCATCTGCTGCTTCAACTCCTTCATTTGGATTCTCATTGTCATCTTCTTCACCTCCACCACCGTCGTTTGGCTTCGGGGCTACCGACGCTGCCACAACCGGCGCTACGTTGTACGGTACATCTCCCTCCGATCTAGCTGATTTCCGTCAAACCAAATCAATGGCGCCACCTTCTTTAGTAGCGAATGGCGGAGATACAACCGTCGGAAAGCCTCTGGTGACTAGTCGTGTGTCTTTGGTGTACAGTGAAGCGCAGAACAGCCGTCTTGACCATCCGCTTGTTCTTCCGTCTGTTTTTGCAAAACCTTTCAAAGTTGTCGACGGACCCTTCAATTCTGCTGCCGGAAATCCAGATGAAATTGCAAAGTTTTTTTCATCCCTATTTGGACAACCTTCAGCAGTGTTGGAACCGAGTGAGTCAAGTGACCCAGGTTCAACATTAAAGATTGGAGTTGTGTTGTCAGGAGGACAAGCTCCAGGAGGACACAATGTTATATATGGGATGTTTGATTACTTGCAGGAACGCTGCAAAGGAAGTACTTTATATGGATTCAGGGGTGGACCAGCTGGTATCATGAAGGGAAAATACGTGATCTTAACTCCCGAATATATCTATCCATACAGAAATCAGGGTGGATTTGATATGATCTATAGTGAGAGAGATAAGATTGAGACTCCAAAACAGTTTAAGCAAGCTGAAGATACATCATCGAATCTTGATCTAGATGGACTTGTTATTGGTGGAGATGATTCAAACACAAATGCTTGTCTTCTTGCTGAATACTTGAGGGGTAAGAATTTGAAGACTCGGGTGATTGGATGCCCAAAAACCTTTGATGGAGACTTAAAATGTAAAGAAGTTCCTACAAGTTTTGGATTTGATACTGCTTGCAAGGTTTATGCTGAACAAATTGGAAATGTTATGATTGATGCTCGGTCAACAGGAAAATATTATCTCATGGTATGGCTTATCATTTTGAGAATAGTCATCAAGGTGATTGGTGAGTGTCATTCAAGACATGAGGCTGTTATTAACAAAAAAAAGGAGCTTTTGAAGAAGACTTCTGGAGTGGAGTTAGATGGCCCGAAGCTCATAATTAGGCTGTTTTTGCTGTTCAATGGGAATGTTGGAGGAGAACATAAAGATCAAGGAAGATCCACTACTAATTTCAAACATTCTAAACTGACCGACATGCTAAATCACATTGTTGCCCAACCGCCCCAATTGCTAAAATCCAATCAAGATCGCCTTATTTTTCCGTCCCAAACATACGCTGCTGCAATTAGGTTTTGGTTACAATGTTTTGAAGTTCAGCATGGAATGATATGTGCTCGTGGATACGTTACTGCCAACATTCACTCGGTGTTCCATGTGTCCCAACTGAGAAGTGCGTATGGAATCCCAGGTCAAACCGCTGATCTCCCAACACAATTGAGTGAGGAACTCGAGCTACAAGTCATACCGGGTACTTTGACGAGAACGAGAAAGAGGTCAAAGAATGGAGCAGATGAATTGAAAGTATCAATTGAGTGGCAGGGATTGACTGAAGCAGAAGCTACATGGGAAGACTTCACCAAAGTCAATTTGCAATTCCCAGAATTCCACCTTGAGGACAAGGTGAAAGTTTGGGACGCCGGTATTGATAAGCCCCAACAGTGGAAGGTTTAGCGAAGGTGGAACAAAAGGAAACAAGGGGAAGAGACCAACACTATTAATTAAGCTGTCCTAAATTAATTGTCCTAATTTGTCTTTATTTGTCTTATGTTTATTTTCCTTTTTATTGTTATGGTGGTAGCACTAACTTTAGTACTATTTGTCAGTTAGTGGAGGCATTAGTCCTTTTGTGTATTTAAACCTTTTCCTTTGGAAGGTTTAATCTATCTATGAAAAATATGAATTAAAAGTTTATACTTTTGGGAGAAACCCTTTCTTCTCGAATTGAAATGAAATCACATTTACAATGGGTATTCTGTATGATTTCCAAGATAGGAAGCAAGTTCCTATCACATCGCAAATAATGTGTCAGTACCTTTGACTATGTTGACTTTTTTGGTGTCATGAGTAGAAACTAGTTACTTGCTGTCAAGGTTGGTGATTAACTTAAATCATATTCTTAAAATTTTTAAGGGTTTCTATGGGGTGAAAAACAATGTTGGTTACTGAGGATAGAAATTGGACCAAAGTTGGTTACTTTTAAAATTTTATTTTATTTTATTTTATGTAATTAACACTTTAAGGCAACGTCATAAAATAGCAATATACTTTACATGGTGGCCAGTCTTGCTGATTATAACCTTTTCAGGTTCGGTTTAGTAATTACAAGTTTTCAGCTAACATACTTTGACAATTGAATTTTTTTCCATCCCTATCTGGTAATTAAAAGAAGTTTTTTTTGGCCATATGTTATTATTATTACTTTTAATACGTTTATAACAATATAATCACCATAATAAACCAGTCAAAAACTAGTAATTACCAAAACAGACCTCTAAAGTATATTACACGAGTAATTTGAGATTGTTTGAATATCACCACAAAATTTTGGTTGTAACAGATAAAATGCTACATGAAGCAGTTATTATCGGGCCTTAATCATTGTCATTCACGGGGAATAATGCATCGGGACATCAAAGGAGCAAATATTTTAGTAAATAATGAAGGAATTGTAAAAATTGGTGATTTTGGGTTAGCAAATTTCTGTAATTTGGGTCGTGATAAAAGACCGTTGACTAGTAAAGTTGTTACTTTATGGTATCGACCTCCTGAGCTTTTAATGGGGTCCACTGATTATGAAGCTTCAGTTGATCTATGGAGTATTGGTTGTGTATTTGCAGAGCTTCTTCTTGGTGTACCTATTCTTCAGGGTCGAACTGAGGTAAGAATATAGTTTGACTTTTGGAAGTCAAATAGGTACTTTTTGAAATTGAAAATTTATGAGATGTATTTTGTTTCTTGGAGGGAAGAATCGATAGTGTTGTTTATAAATATTTAAGAAATTTGCATAAATTTTGTATCTGAAAGGGGAGGCTGTATTTGATATTTGACTTTGTAAAGTCAAACTGGTTGCTTTTCAACTTCCAAATATCAATTTTTTAAAACCCGTTTTGATCTAGATTCTAGACCATCCTTGCTCTGGTACATACATTGGATTTTTGGAATCTTGAAGGAGTTGGTATCTATTCCAAGTTAAAAACTACTATGTTTGACTTTCAAAAGTCAAATATTGAGCAAATGGGAGTTATTGATTTTTTTCTTTCTTTTTACTCTAAATTCAGATTGAACAAATGCACAAAATCTTTAAGCTTTGTGGATCGCCATGTGACGATTATTGGAAAAAGTCAAAGCTTCCGCATGCCACAATGTTTAAACCACAACGTCCATATGACAGCTGTTTACAAGAAACTTTTAAGGATCTACCCAAGAACACTGTGGACCTTCTAGAAGCTTTCTTGTCAATCGAACCATATAAACGTGGAACTGCTTCTTCTGCTCTTTCTTCTGAGGTAATATAATTGTATGTATATATATATTTATATATGCGTGTGTGTGTGTGTATAGGATCATTTTTGTAAATAAAAAGCGTTCTTAGTGTAATTAAAAAGGCCATTGCATGCATGTTTATTATAAGCTTACACTTTACTATGCTATTACAGTATTTCACAACGAAGCCGTATGCGTGTGATCCGTCAAATTTACCAAAATACCCTCCAAGCAAAGAGATTGATGCAAAACATCGTGAAGACTCAAGAAGGTAAATCTTTTTAATGCATACATAAAACAGTTATCAAGTTTGACTAAAGTCAAGATATAAAACTTGAATCTGATCATTTTTTTTGGAAACAGCTTTGAAAATCTGATCATTAATCTATATCTTGTTCTGACTTTCTTACATGGCTCAAAAGTTTATATATAACTGAAAATTATGATAACACTGAACGTCTTTTTCAGGAAGAATCTTGTTGGAAGAACTCGAGAACCTAAAATGTCACGAAGATTAAATAGAAAACCAAATTTGGCACCCGAAGAGGTCTCTCTCTCTCTCTTCCTATATATATAGTATATATATATATATATGTGTGTGTGTGTGTGTGTGTGTGTAAGGATCATATAAGAACACTAAAAAGTGATTATTTTAGTCTATATTATTATTGACAAGGGACTATTTTACAGAATTTGCCAGCTAGACCCGAAGTTAGGCACAAAATCAATGGAACAACCTTAAATAACCAGAAAGAGAGCGACATAATTCTAGGTTTTGAACCGTTTGTAAACGCAACAAACCATGAATCTCAGGGAGACATTCTATTTTCGGGCCCATTACAAGTTTCGGGCTCAAGTGGTTTTGCATGGGCCAGAAGACGATTGGATGATTCTTCTTCTGTAAGATCACGTGGCAGATCGAGTTCAAAAAGTCTTGTACCCGAGCCTTGGGTCACATTTAATTCAAAGGGTCTTAATTCAAAAAGAATTGAAATGATTGAAAGAACGAGTTCTAACGGTCTTTATTCAAGATTCAAAAACGGGCCCGGGTTAGAGCGGCCCGAGAATTTTGATGGTGGGTCCCACGGTTATCCTTCTCGAGATCTATCTATGGCACTTTTCAAGAAAATAGATATTGTAAGTTCTTTTTTTTCTTATTTAAATTAGATTGTTTTTGTAATGATAATTAGCGCGTTAATTGTTTATTAGAAAAAACTAAAAATTGGCAATATGTATTAGCGGGTCAACCCGACTCTTTCGGCCCGTGATTAAAAATTACCCCTTTTATCCAGACCCGTTAATTAAGATCCATTACCCACGTAAATCCATGAAGGGTTTCGTTTGTTTTTATATTTCTTGGTAAAATTATTGAACTTTTCAACTTCTTGACACAGATTTATCAGAATCAAGAAGACAAAATTGAGTTTTCGGGTCCTTTATTAACTCAATCCCACCAAATTGATGAACTTTTAGAGAGACATGAACGTCAGTTTCGCCAAGCGGTTAGAAAATCTTGGTTTCAAAAAGGTAAAAACTAACTAACACCAAGAAATGATTCTTCAGAAGCCACGAGTCTTGGAAATCTTGAAATTTTAGAAGATTTGTTTCAACAAATTTATCAGACCAAAATTGGTTCGTTCATGATCACACGAATATGACCATCTATGCTCTTCGATCATCATGTTCCTCACTTGTCGACCTCCATTTGATTAGTTAGAGTAGTTTTGGTTTTGATTTTTAATTTTGTGTATAAGTTTTAATCATATTATAATCATATATTCATATATAACCATGGTTAATTAGAATTAATATTGATTTTTAGGACATAGTTTATAGAACCAGTGTGCCCTAAAGACCAATTTTTGACGATTTGGATTGATTGTTTTTTACTGATTTGTATGATTATACTACAATTTAAGAAAGGGACGTGTAATGATTTGTATGTTTGACTTCGTTCCGTTGCTAAATATTAATATGATATTATGTTCGAACTAGGACATTCGACAAACCAATATGTGTTGGTGATTTGTATCACTAATATTATTTAAGTGTAATGGGATAAACTTGTTGACCAAATGTAATCTTAATAAATATTGAACAAGTAAGGAAGTTGCGGAGTGCACGCTTGTTTGAATTTATTATGATTAAAATACACCGACTAAACGGGGGTCCGGGGGCAGCGCCCATGGGAACGGGGTCCAAGGGGCAGCGCCCCTGGCGGGGTCCAAGGTGCAGAGCCCCTGGCTGGGGTCGATATTCGGATTCAAAACCCGGTTTTCCGACCCGTCGAATCAGACCCGAATCCAACCCATATTTGGGCGGTTTTTAGCAGTTTCGGAACTGTTTTTTGGCAGTTTTCGGTGGTTTAGAGTTTGCTTGAATATAGCATCGTGTTTGGTCATTTATTGAAAAAACTGGTACGAAAATTCTCTCACAACACTCTCAAAATTCTCTGTTCTTGAACTGTGATTTTATCCGATCGAAGATTTCGTAGTACCGACGAAATACTTTGATCTGAAAGTGTTTCACGACTTCACAGTTTTCCAAATAGTCGAAATCTAACCAATTTTTTCTAACAATAACCTGATAAATTAAAAACATAACAGTATTTGGCTGAGTTGGCTGGTGAATGTCATTTTTTGTGTCTCAGTTTGGTTATCAAAGATTCAAAAGATAACTTTATGTTCTGTTTAGATCAATCGGTTGTGTCATTTTTTTTTAATCAGGTAATCAAGTTGTCGAGTAATTCAAATCCAATGTAAAGTCAACTTGTAATGACTGATATAAATTTGTAAAATAGTTAAATATACAGGCATGTAAAAAAGATTATTTTTTTATTAAAAGAATATGTCACAGAATGTTAATTAAAACTTAACGAGGGCTTATTAATTAAATATTTAGAACGCGTCATGCTCTCATGCTATTCCTATAGTTAAACTTGTAAACGAACCGAACGAATATGAATAGAGTTTTGTTCGTGTTCGTTCGTTAAAAAAGTTTGTAAATGGTTCGAGAACACTTATCGAACATGCAAAGTCCCCGTAACTGCCTGCGAATGAAGAGCGTTCCATTTCACTCGGGCAACTCCAACCTACGAATTTGCCCGGTTGGGCGCTTTAACCATTCAGCCATGGATGCAAAGAGCCTTTTAGCCAGCCTTTTCCATCTCTCAAAGCAGGGAAAGCGAGCGCAGGCGAGCATTCGTGTTCATTTGTTAAAAAAATTTAGTGTTCGTGAACAAGATAAGATACAAACAAATATAAACGAACACAAACGAATATAAACGAACAAAAACGCAGGAAAAACAAGGTTTTTTTCACTTATCTTTTTTTTTAGTAGGGAGGACGAGAGTTTCTTTACATATAATTTTTTAGCACACTTTTTAATAAAACAATAAGTAATGAGTATTATTATGTATTAAAATCATTTCAATGCACGATACTCATATTTTACTTATACTTCCTCCGATTCAAAATAAGTGACACACTTTCTTTTATGGGGTGATTTAAAATAAGTGACGTACTTTGAAAAATTACCTTATTTGGCAAAAAAATAAAATAAAATAGGACACACACTAACTATCTACTTTAATAAAGTGAGATGACCCCTTTACCCTTACTTTTTACTTTTAAACATAATTAACCACACTTTATTCAAAAGGTGTGGGACTCATTCCCCACTAACCATCTAATTAATCTAATTTAACCATCATTATAATTTTTTGCCTCAAAAACCATGAAAGTCAAAGTGTGTCACTTATTTTGAATCGGAGGAAGTATTAAAATTATTTTTATTTACACTTAATATTTTAAATATAACTTAACATAAACGAACATTCACGAACAAACTAAAATGAATACTAACGAACAACTTAAACGAACACTAACGAACGAACGAACACATGCATGCGTTCACGAACATAATCAAACAAACAAGACCTCTGGCTCTTCTTCTTTTGTTTAACTAAACGAACGGAAAATCTTATTTGTGTTCGTTTCTTTAATTAAATGAACAAACATAAACGAACTCCTGCCGAACAATTTACGAAGGATTCGTTGAACGTTCGGTTCGTTTACAGGCTTATCTATAGTCCTATACAATAATGTATTCTTTCTTAATACAAAATTTAATTCATTTTTATAAAATAGAATGATATTTTTGAACAAACTATAAAATACAATAATTGAAAAAGCTGATCACTGTTCTTGCCTCCCCCTTTCTTCCTCCATAATCTCATTCGTGTTTTTTTTTTTTCTGATTCCCCTTGCAACAGGAATCAAAATTCTCAATTGCAGTGACGAATTCCAAGAATAATTGCATTTCTTCTCTCTCATTTACTTCACAGATTTCCTAAAATCATCGGATTATGATTGCTTCGATCGTCATTATCTTACATATGATTTCGCAGAAAACCCTAACAATTCTGCTGTCGCTAAACACATTAACGTCCTAATTTTTTTCCTCAACCTTAATTACGTTTGCTCGTAAGTCCCTAACAATTGAATTGATGTGGAATTGAACGTTTGCTCGTGATCGTATTGTTATTATTGGTTTGTAATTCGAAATCGAAAATACAAAATTGGAGAATTCGTCGATCAATTTCTCTACGAGATGGTCAGCATTTGTGGAATCTGGAATTTGGGGGAATAGGGAATCAACATTTGGTATCCGGTCGGGACGGTAACACCGCCATTAAATGGGGCTTTTAAAACGCTTCTTTTATCGTAAGACGCCGGATCACCTCCTTGAGATCACGGAGAGGGTTTTCGGTACTTTACGTTCAATTTTTTAACATATTTTGTCAACAATTTACCCGCCAAATTGTCAATTTCCTTATTTTAAAGTTCATCTGTTTAGTTTTTGAATTCCTTAATTAATTCTAAAATGCTCCATTTAAACAAGTTGTTAGTTCAGCTACGAATTGAGCGTATATTATCAACTTTTGTAGGTTTTAAGATGCAATTATAGCAGGATTAGTGATTTAAAACTTAGTTATGAAATAATCATACATTCTGAAATACTTAGTTCTCTGAATTAGGTAGCTTCTGTTCTATCCTGTGATAATCAATTTTGTTGCAACTTGCAACTGCTATGAAACTGATTATTTGACCCCTAAATAATCAGAAGCATAATCTGTTGATTTTTTAATATATTTTTTTTTAATTTGGGAACAGACTTGACACCTTGAGAAACTAATTTTATTTTTATAAATTTAGTATTCGATTGCTGCTTCTCGTCTGATGTACTGGAAGCAGATGCATACAAAACCTATATGGGAGGCATTATAGCTCAGCTTCAAGAGCATTCTCCCAATTCTACTCTCATGGTTATTAACTTCAAAGAAGGCAGTGAAAAACCGACCCAAATTTCAGAATTATTACCTAATTATCAAATTAAACTCATGGAGTACCCTTGGGAACATGAAGGCTGTCCAGTGTTACCATTCAAAATGATCAGTGACTTTTTAAACTCCAGTGACAGCTGGCTGAGTTCCACGGGCCACAAAAACGTGCTTTTAATGCACTGTGAAAGAGGCGGGTGGCCCGTTCTTGCTTTCATGCTTGCGGGCCTTCTTGTGTGTAGAAAAAAATATAAAGTTGAACAAAATACTTTAGAAGTGGTATATAAACAAGCTCCTCGTGACCTACTTCATGTTTTGTCACCTTTAAATCCTCAACCGTCACATTTAAGGTATTTACAATATGTCGCTAAAAAAAAATTAGGGCTTGATTGGAAACCCGAAGAAGCACTTTTGGTTAAAGATTTAGATTGTCTTAAGCTTATATGTCTTCCTTTAATTGGTGGAAAGGGTTGTCGACCCATTATCCGTATATACGGGCACGACCCGTTATCAACTGCTTCCAGTAAAAGCTCTAAGCTTTTGTTCTCAACCTCAAAAGTCAAGAATCATTTTCGGTGTTATCGACTGGTAATTTTGTTTGGTTTTTTGTTTATGTAAAGTTGAGGTGGCATGGGTAAATGGGTTCGGGTCAAAATGGGTAATTTTTGTATGGATCGTTCTTGGGTTGACCAAAAACTATTTATGTCCATATAATATTTTTTTAACATTTTTCGTAATAAAAATCAGTGTGTTAGTAATGATCATAAAAATTACTCGTATATGTTTTAATAATGGAAAGTATTATAAAAAAGGTAGTGATTTTTACACCACACTTTTTAATCTATCTACCACAATTTTTTGCATTATATGTTTGTACAGTATGCAGGAATACTTGTACAGTGTGGTATAGGCATAAAAAATTGTGGTATACAAATTAATTCCTATTATAAAATGACTATATACTTTAGCTGATAGTCCGTTTTGGTAATAATAACTTTTTAACATCCAATTTGGTAATTATTAGAAATATAAATTAGTGTGTAATATAAACTTGTAGTTTATGATTGCAGAACGAATGCCAGCAGGTGAAATTGGATATACATTGTCGTGTTGAAGGGGATGTGGTTCTTGAATGTGTGCATTTACATGATGATTATGTAAAAGAGGACATGTTGTTTAGAGTAGTTTTCCATGTATCATTTATGGGAAGTAATTCATTAGAGTTGAGTCGTGAAGAATTTGATCTTAGGTGGGATGCAAGTGATCAAATGCCACAAGAATTCAGAGGAGAGGTTGACCTTTGACTTTTTCTATAATGTCAGTAACACCATTTTTGTAAAATTGTAAAAGTTGAATAATTATATCTGTATCAGGTACTTTTTGTGGATGTTGACCCCCCAACTAATGGAAGTGATGGTAATATTTCTGATGAATTTTTTGAGGTTGAAGATGATAATAATTCTGCATTTGAGGTAGAACCACAATTGGTGGAAGATGTTGATTTGAAGCCTGGAATAGTCAAAGACGTTGACTTGAAGCTTCCGGAAGTCAAAGATGTTGATTTGAAATCGGATGGTGTAGTAGAGGAAATAAAAGTTTATGAAGGAAAAGAAGAGAATGAAAAGGTGAAGAAAGAGGAGAACCAACCACAACAACCAACACAACCACACGCACCACCACAACGACAACCACCACCACCACCACCACAACTAGATCAACAACCACCACAAAATCTACCAGCACCACAACCAGAACAACCATCACCACCACAACAACCACCAAATCCACAATCAGAACTACCACTACCGCAACCACAACCAACACAAGCACAACAACCACAAGCACAACCACCTCAACCAGAACCACCACAGCCACAATCACAACAACAACCAAAACAACAACCAGAACTACCACAACCACCACAAGCACAAGCACAACAACAACCACAAGAATCACCACAACCACAACCACCACTATCACAAGATCCACCAAAACCACAACCACAAGAATCACCACAATCACAAGAACCATCAAAACCACAACCACAAGAACCACCAAAACCACAACCACAAGAATCACCACAATCACAAGAACCACCACAACCACAACAACCACCACAATCACAAGAGCAACCAAAACCACAACAAGAACCACCACCACAACAACCACAACCACCACAAGCACAAGCAAAACAACCACAAGAATCACCACAACCACAACCACAACTGGCAGAACAACCAACACAACCATAACTACCATCACAACCACAACTACAACCAAAACAACCAACATTAACGTGTGCTCGGAGTAATAGTGCAACAACATGCTTACCATCCAGAAAAAAAAGATAGAAACCACCACCGTCTACTATTGAAAATCATGTACAAGATGTCTTGCGAAAAAAAATATATTGTGGGTTAAAGTGGCCACTATGAAGTATTGAGATATCTGAATGAATTTTTTAACAAGTCAAGTTTTGGATATAATCATTGCCAAAAAGGTTCGGATTAACGCCAAATGAGTATAAATCTGGGGATTAAAACACAACTACGATTTTATTAATTCTTTTTTGTTATGAATTGTTTCCTTTCTATTTTAAGTTTCCCATTAAACCTAAATTTATGATTATAATTTGTATAGACCGCTCATAGATTGTATAGACCGATTTGTAAGTAATGGACTAATGGGTCAAATGACTCAAACCTCTAAAAATGATATTTTACTCATTACTCCCCCTTTTTTTTTTTTTGCTGCTACTCAAATTTGCTAGGTGACTAACAAACCGATGAACCTGTTGGCACAGTTCTTTTAACTATTTTGACAAATAAAAAGTAGAATTTGCTACTTCAATTCATTTAGAATTTGCTACTTCAATTCATTTGTCATAACATGTGTTGGTAATATTAATTAGTTTGGTCAGACTTTCTATGATACGAATTTATACCATTATGGAACAAAATTGAGGTTGATTTTTAGAAAGACTGTCTATAACCCCTAACTAACGAACGCAAAATAATCTAAATTTTTAGTGTCTTGATCATTTATTTGATTTGTATGCTTTATGTATTGGGGGTAAGATTAGGTGTAGAACCCTTAATAAATACGTTTGAGTTAATATTGCCGATAGAACATTGAATTCTCCATCTGCTAAATCATTCTCCCATTTTGGTTATGTGCCCTAGAACTCTCCTAATCTGTTATATCATTTTTGTATCTGCTAAATACGTTTGACGTCTTATCCTAGATTTTTAATTGGTGTGACATTCCTTTACCAATGTTCAACACGGTGACAGATTTTATTGAATTCGGTATGAGTTGGGGCAACTGTCCAAAGAAATGGAAGATTCTAACATCAATTATTCAATGTACACTTTGGTGGATTTGGAAGGCGATAAATGAGGTAGTTTTCAACAAATTACACAAGACGTACACGGCTATTGCGGGTGATATCATCTCCACCTCCTTCTTATGGGAGAAACACAGGAGTAGTATTTCTTGTAATTGGGCTGATCGGTGTATTTCTTATTTTTTGTCATTGTAAACTTTGTTTTCTCTCTTAATTTCTTGCTAAGTTGAGTTTTATTATATATATTTGCCATTTTTAAAAAAATATCATTTTTGTATCTAATAATCAAGTTGTTTTTATTAAGTAATCAAGTTGTTGACTAATTAAAACGTCACATAAAGTCAACTCTTAATGATTGTATTAGACACAAATTTGTTCAATATCTAAATATACATAAATGTAATAATACGTTATTTTTTATTGAGAAATATTTCACAAAATGATATTTAGAGATTAGCCGGAGCGTATTAATTAAATAAAAACAAAATGTTTCAGCTATTAAAAAAACAAAATGTTTAGAACGTCTGAACGTGTCATGCCACTCCTATACAATAAATTATTTTTTCTTTTACAAATTATAAAAATGATTTTTTAATATATAATTAAGAACAAAACTAAAATACAATAATCGAAAAAGCTGATCACTGTTCTTCCCTTCCCCCCTTTTCTTCCTCCATAATCTCATTCGTGTTTTTTTTTCTTCTGATTCCACTTGCAACAGAAATCAAAATTCTCAATTGCAGTGTCGAATTCCAAGAAGTAATTGCATTTTCTTCACTCTCATTTACTTCACAGATTTCCTAAAATCATCGAATTGTGATTGCCTCGATCGTCATTTTCTTACCTATGATTTCGCAGAAACCCTAACAATTCTGCTGTCACTAAACATTAATCATTAATGTCCTAAATTCTTTCCTCAACCTAAATTACGTCGTCTATTATAATCAGAATCATAAACGTAATCATAATACCTCACAATAAACCTCCCTATCTTTCAATTGAATTGATGTGGAATTGAACGTTTGCTCGTGATCGTATTGATATTATTGTTTCTGTTTGTAATTCGATTTGGAGAATTCGTCAATCGATTTCTCTATGAGATGGTCAACAGTTTTGGAATTTGGAAATTGGGGAAATAGGGAATCAACATTTGGCATCCGGTTGGGACGGTAACAGCGCCATTAAATGGCGCTGTTCAAACGCTTCTTCTATCGTAAGCCGCCGGATCGCCTCCTTGAGATCACCGAGAGGGTTTTCGGTATGTAACTCTACGTATTTTACGCTCAATTTGTAGCATATTTTGTTAACAATTTACCCGCCAAATTGCCAATTTCTTTATCTTGCAGTTCGTCTGCTTAGTTTTTGAATTCCTTAACTAATTCTAAGTAACAAGTTGTTAGTTCAGCTATCAATTGAGCTACCAGCCGTATATAATCAACTTCTTTAGGTTTTTAATATGCAATTAGAGTAGAACTAGTGATTGAAATCTGATATAATATATATATTTTTTTAAATTCAGTATTCGATTGCTGCTTCTCGTCTGATGTAATGGAAGCAGATGCATACAAAACCTATATAGGTGGCATTGTACCTCAGCTTCGAGATTATTCTCCTGATTCTTCTTTCATGGTTATTAACTTCAAAGAAGCCAGTGAAAAACCGACCCAAATTTCAGAAATATTACCTAATTATAATATAAAACTCATGGAATACCCTTGGGAATATGAAGGTTGTCCAGTGTTACCATTTGAAATGATCAATGACTTTTTAAACTCCAGTGACAGCTGGCTGAATTCTACGGGCCAAAAAGACGTGCTTTTAATGCACTGTGAAAGAGGAGGGTGGCCCGTTCTTGCTTTCATGCTTGCGGGCCTTCTTTTGTGTAGAAAACAATACACGGGTGAACAAAAAACTTTAGAAATGGTATATAAACAAGCTCCTCGTGAGCTACTTCACATTCTGTCACCTTTAAATCCTCAACCGTCACAATTAAGGTATTTACAGTATGTCACTAAAAAAAACTTAGGGCTTGAATGGAAACCCGAAGAAGCACCTTTGGCTAAAGATTTAGATTGTCTTAAGCTTAAATCTCTTCCATTAATTGGTGGAAAGGGCTGTCGACCCATTATCCGTTTATACGGGCACGACCCGTTATCAACTGCTTCAAATAAAAGCTGCAAGCTTTTGTTCTCATCCTCAAAAGGCAGGAATCATGTTAAATGTTATCGAATGGTAAATTTATTTGATTTTTTTTTAATATTTCCAAAAATCAGTGTGTCAGTTAAGATCATAAATATTATATGATTGCAGAGTGAATGCCAGCTGGTGAAAATGGACATACATTACCGTGTTCAAGGGGATGTTGTTCTTGAATGCATACATTTACATGATGATTATGTAAGAGAGGAAATGTTGTTCAGAGTAGTTTTTCATGTTTCATTTATGAGAAGTAATTTATTAGAGTTGCGTCGTGAGGAATTTGATCTTAGGTGGGATGCAAGTGATCAAATGCCAAGAGACTTCAGAGCAGAGGTTTCACCTTTGACTTTTGACTTTTGACTTTTTCTATAATGTCAATAACGTCATTTCATAAAATTGTATCAGGTACTTTTTGTGGATGTTGATCCTCCAACTGTTATCACCCCAGAACGAGTATCGGTTGATGGAAATGAGAGTACTTTTTCCGATGAATTTTATGAGTTTGAAGATGGTATTGACCACCATGAATTAATTATGGAAAATACTAGCTTTCTTGAAGATGATATTATGTCAGCATTTGAGGTAGAACCACAATTGCTGGAAGATTTTGATTTGATGCCTGAAATAGTCAAAGGTGTTGACTTGAAGCTTCCGGAAGTCAAAGACGTTGATTTGGAATTGGAAATAAGAAATTTTAAAGAAAAAGAAGAGAATGAAAAGGTGAAGGCTATTAGTAAAAATGTTTTGGGAAATTCAAAAAAAGAAAGCAGGCAGGCGAAACCGAGTGTTGTTTCAAAATGGATTCCTTCTAATAAAGGATCTTATACGGATTCAATGCATGTGTATTATCCACCTAATTCAAGATATGTTAGTGCACCACCTGTATTAAAGGGGTCTAAATTAGGGGAGAAAAAAGTTGTTGAAGGAAAAAAGGGATCAAAGAAACAAACTTCTTGTCCACCATCTTTAAATGCTCAACAAGTGAAAAAACCTTATGACGGATCACATGAATTGCCAAAATTTGTAAAAAAATCGGAAGTAAAAGCAGTGGAGAAACCTTCACCATCACAAACACAACCACCACTGCAACCACAAAAACAACCATCACAATCACAACCACCACCACAAACACATCAACCGCAACAAAAAACACAACCACCACAACCACCACAACCATATCAACCGCTACAACCACAACAACCACCACAAACACAACCATCACAACCATATCAACCGCTACAACCACCACAAACACAACCATATCAACCCTTACAACCACAACAACCACGACAACCATATCAACCCTTACAACCACCACAAACACAACAACCACCACAACCATATCAATCCCTACAACCACCACAATCACAACACCCACAACCACAACCACGACAATCACTACCACAACAACCATCACAACCACAACCACAACCACAACCACCACAATCACAACAACCATACCAACCACCACAACCACAACAAACACAACCACCACAACAATCACAATCACAACAAGCAACATTAGCCCCTGCTAGGAATAATAGTGCAACAACATGCTTACCATCAACCCCACCACCGCCATTTACTATTGAAAATCATGTACAAGATGGTTTGATAAATGCAACAAAACCTACACCTAAAGTTTCTCAACAGTTGGATCGTGTATGTGAAAATGCATCTTCACCTCTACCACCTCGAGTGCATGAATCCCGAACTTCATCATTACCTTCACCTTCAACAACAACGCCACCACTTCCGCTAGTATATAAAGCCCCTACTCCACCACCACCCCCTCCTCCACCACCATCTATAGTCTATGAAGATCCATATCCACCAAAACCTCCCGCCATCCGTCAAACACCCCCACCACCACCTCCTCCACCATTGCTTAGTGGTGTTGAACCTCCTCCTCCACCACCACCACCATCAATGATTGGAGCACCACCTCCACCACCACCACCACCTCCTCCTCCTCCTCCTCCTCCATTTCCTGGTGGTGTTGAACTTCCTCCTCCTCCACCACCACCTCCACCACCGATGATTGGAGGACCACCTCCACCACCTCCACCACCACTGCCACAAGGAGGAGCACCTGGACCTCCTCCCCCTCCACCACCACCACCTGGAGGACCTCCTCCCCCTCCACCATTACCTGGAGGACCTCCTCCCCCTCCACCACCACCTGGAGGACCACCACCACCACCTCCACTACCGGGAGGACCACCACCACCACCTGGAGGAGCACCTGGACCTCCACCACCACCAAGACCACCTGGAGCGCCTGGACCTCCACCACCACCCGGTGCACCCGGACCGCCCGGTGGCCCTCCACCACCACCTGGAGGCCGACTGGGTGGTGGCCTAGGCAGAGGACGTGGGCCCCCAGCCAAAAAATCAACAATGAAGCCATTGCATTGGAACAAGGTAACTAGGGCCGTGCAAGGAAGCTTATGGGAGGAATTACAAGCACATAACCATAGGTATTCTATTATCTAAATTCATATGCATACATTTCACTTTCTCATATGATAGTTTAGTGACATATAAATAAATTGTAGTGGGACAGAATTTGATGTATCAGAACTTGAGTCACTTTTCTCTGCCATAGCCCCAAAGAAAGCTAATCCTAAAGACACAAAAAAGGCCGCTAGTTCTAAACCTGAAAAAGTCCAATTGGTAATGCAATATAAATTGACTACCTTTTTTATCCTCTAAATTACCTTTTTTATTACAAAAACAACATTATTTAAACCCCCTATTTTCACAATTACTTTCTTATTTGTAGGTTGATCTTAGGAGAGCCAATAACACCGAAATCATGCTTACAAAGGTTAAGATGCCACTTCCTGATATCACAGTAAGATAATTTCACATAACATCTTTTTTATTTTTGTATTGAAAAAAAAAAAAAAAAAAACTTTTGTTTTTCTTCTCATTTCAGTATTGTGTTAATAATGGCAATTTCTTGTGTCAATCTTCAGGCTGCAATTTTAGCTATGGATGACACACTTTTAGATTTAGATCAACTAGAAAATATTCTCAAATTTTGTCCTACAAAAGAAGAGATGGATCAACTCAAGGTGAAAACCATAACGTTTTAAAATATTTTTTTAAAAATGAAATTTTTTTTATCCGGACATTTATTTTCTTGATTCTCTGATTTAGTATTGATTTTCTGCATTGTGACTGTTCAGAATTATACAGGTGACATTGAGGTATTGGGCAAGTGTGAACAGGTCAGTATCAAGATCATCACACATTTTAATATTTTATTCTTTTTATATAAATTTTAATGATCCATGTATGAACAACTTATATTACAAACTTGGTCCCTTAATTTTAATTGTAATGCAAATTTAAGTGATTATAAATGCATATTCTTGTAGTTTTTCCTGGAGCTAATGAAGGTCCCACGTATGGAGGCAAAATTAAATGTTTTTTTGTTCAAACTTCAATTTAATGTTCAGGTTTGTGGTTTTATGCTTTAAATGGCTGCTAATTCTTACATGTTGTGATTTTTTTTATTATATGTCATTTGGCTTTGTTGTTTCCAGCTTGCAGAGTTTAAGAAGAGTTTAAATCTTGTAGATTCTGCATGCAATGAGGTGCTTTTACTGTTATTAATGAAATGTTTATGCTTTATTTTATTTTATTTAAATCTATATCTAATCTAGCTGTCTTTTTGGTTTATTAGGTCAAAAGATCTACCAAGTTAAAAGAAATCATGAAGAGAATTTTATATTTGGGAAATACATTGAATCAAGGAACTGCTAGGGGTAAGAAATCATTAATGTATTATTTACACAATCTTTTTTTACCATCTTAAATAGATTTAAAAAATTATTCGTATTTATTCAAAATTTGTAGGTTCTGCAGTTGGTTTCAAGTTAGATAGTCTTTTGAAACTAACCGATACACGAGCTTCAAACAGCAGGATGACTTTAATGCATTATCTCTGCAAGGTACATGAAACCCGAAGGCTTATATTGCTGACATGGCAAAATGTAAAATTTAAAAGAAAAATATATTTATTTTCTACAGGTTCTTGCCTCCAAAGCACCACACCTTTTAGATTTCCATGAGGATCTTGTTAACCTAGAAGCTGCAACGAAGGTTAAAATTGTCTTTTTGTTAATATTTTCTGTTAGTTAGGTGGCTAATTACTGATGAGAGGCTTAACTTGCAGATACAATTAAAAATATTAGCAGATGAAATGCTGGCTATTAACAGTGGACTGAAAAAAGTCAAAACAGAACTAGATGCTTCTGCAACTGATGGTCCAGTATCTGAAGGTTTTCACAGGGTAGGTTATGGAATTTCTTGAGATATGTGTTAATTAGGTGGCTAATTAAGCAGCCCTAATTAAAGATTTTTGGAACACTGATTTGATTAATGTTTTTCTGACATTGTTAGACATTGAAGGAGTTCATTGGCCTATCTGAGGGTGAAGTGACAACTGTATCGAGTTTCTATACCATTGTGGTAAATATTTATAAATTTTATAAAAATTTAGCATGTAAAAGGTAACATATTTTCAGTCAATTTCTATTTTTTAGGTCTTTAAATGTTGATTTTGAAAGTTTGTTAACTAAAAAAATTGAAATTGATTGATAGTAGGTTCCTTTTAAATGCAACATGTCCAATTTGGTATAATCTCACAACAACATATTTTTGGATTATTATTTCATTAAATTATATATGTTTCAGTGTAGAAACGCTGATGCATTGGCCCTATATTTTGGTGAAGACCCTGCTCGTTGTCCTTTTGAACAAGGTAAATTGCATATAACCCTACCAACTTTCACATTATGTACATTTAAGCCCTTTAACGTTGTTTTTGCATGATTAAATCTCATAACTTAATTGATTTTGCAGCAACTCAAACCCTTTTGAACTTTGTGAGACTTTTTAAAAAATGCCACGAGGAAAATGTTAAACAGGCAGAAGCTGAAAAAAAGAAGGCGGAAAAAGAAAAAGAAGCAGAGAAAGCAGCAGCTGGAAATTCAAAAAGAAAATGACAGCTGGAAATTCAAGTTTTACTATTTAAAAAAAAAAAGAAAATCCATTATTGGATTTTCAAACCTCTTCTTCATAAGATCGTTCATGCAAAGTCAAAGTGTCTGGTCAATGAAGAATTTGCAAGCCCAACCAGATCACAAACCCAAATGAAAATCAATTAAACTGAGCAAAAAAGGGCTGCAAAAATCCTGCAAACAGCTCTGCTGCACACTACAGATAGATACATGTACATATACATATACATACATATACACCCCTCACTTGGCGGCTTGTGGTGGCTTATGGCGGCTCACGGTTGTTGGCATCAAAGTACAGCATAGCATAACAGTGTACAGATTTTTTAACCCAACTACCATAACCACTAATTTGTTTGTTTTTTTGGTTTGGTTCCTTTTATCCAGTTTTGTCGGGAACCAAACGTTGTAGGTATTGTTGTATATAAAACTAGAAATAGAAGAGAAAATAGGAAAAAGTGTAATTGTTGAGATATAGGCTGCAAATTTTGTTTATTGCTTATATATATATTCAGAATGAGGAATTTATTTTTATCATTTATTACTTTTGGGTATTGGAAGAGTTTATGTAATTCTGCTATCTATATGAATTTCTGAATCGAAGTGATTTATTTTCATCCGACTCGTGTATGTTATGTTGTAACATAATGTTACGATGTTATTTGTGTAGATGATAGCATAACTTTATTTCAAAAAATATTCGTGTACATCACAACATAACTTTCTCTTAACGAAATGATTGTTTTGATAGTTGGGAAGATAGAATTTATGCCTTTCCACTTTATAACAAATTCATGACATAAAGGCTTAACCCGGTCATTGGGTACATTCAATAGACATTTTTTAGACTTGTATACTTGTAAATGATAAAAAAAAAAAAAATATAGATACATACTATAAGACCTATCGCATCGCCCTCGTTAGTTCTCGTCGCTAATTCGTCATTTTTTCCCAACCGTCAGCACCAACTCATGTTTTTATTGTTAATAATATATTATATTAAGATTTGTATTTATTTTAAAAATGATGATGTGGCGGTAATATACAAAATTGTTGAAGGAATAAAGAGATGTTGACATGAACTTGTCAAAATCTTAGAATGATGTGACGCTGATGTGACAAATTTGATAATTAGGGAAAAGATTAATGTTAGGGGACAAGTCTAACACTTCCTGATGTGGCACTTTGTATATATGATCTTATCTTACTACCTAGTAAATGACTTGGTACTTGGCATTGTCATTTCCTCAATTTTACTTTATTCAGACAATCACATTGTATCTTTTACCTAAGACTTGTAGCTTAGTGAGATTTGTCATACATATTGTGGCAGAAAATACGGTGTGACTAGTGGTACCTACACCATTAGCCTAAAGATGTGTTTTAAGTAGAATTATCGACAAAATTGTTGATTTATTCGACCATTATATTTTTAATTAACCTTTATTACTTGAATCATTGTTAAAACCGATTATCCCATTTGAATATTATATAATTAAGCTCGGCTTTTGGCAAAGCTTTAGCACCACATAGTGTCGTTTTATAACGCATGACATCGAGTGCTCTGTACAATGATGTATACTACCACATGTCACGAAACCTCGCTTATGAACAATAATATCCGGTCAAAAACCATGTCGTGCCCTTTGAATTTGTTTATAGGTAGAATAAAAAATAGATATATAAAAAATATATATATATAAGTCCGTGAAGAAAGAAAGTATATTGATAAAAAGTGTAATGTAATAATATGCGTGGCACAATGTAATAATATACACCACTCATTTGGTTAGTCTAGTTTCGCATCGAATAAATCTACTATGACTTTATATCATAGTGGTGTCATAAATATGAAGTCTATGTAATGTAATACTAGGTTAAAACCCGCGCGATGCGGCGGGCTGCGAACTTCAAATTTCTAGCCATTAAAAGTCCGTTGGTTACATATTTTTATAACGAATACAGTACATAAGCATGAAAATTGTGTATAAAATGAAGGGAAAAGGCAATAATTAGCATTGGCGATGTTGATGGTGTTCGTTTATATGTTATTTTATAATGATTATTATACAAATGACTGATAGTTGAGAATGAAATATGGATAAAGACTACATTGTACATGTTATTTTATAACGATTATTATACAAATGACTGATAGTTGAGAATGAAATATGGATAAAGACTACATTGAAAATTTATCGGCGTTTAAAATTTGTTAAATTACATGTTTGGAAAAAAAAAGTTCAGACATGGCGATGAATTAACGTATATTATTCATCATGTAAGACCTCTCGATACACCACATTTGCTGTGTAAACACCGTCAAGATTAAACTTTTTTGCTGGAGTTACTAATACTTTTATCGCCTGCCGTGAAATTCCTCTTGACAGGGCTACGTAAAGTTGCCCATGCGAGAACACTGATTCAGGAAGATAAACGCCAACGTTTGGAATTGTTTGTCCTTGGGCTTTGTTGATTGTCATAGCAAAGCTTAGCCGAACCGGAAACTGTTTTCTTTTCAACTTGAAAGGGAACATGTCGGATTCAGATGGACATAGAGGTATTCTTGGCAAGAAAATCCTTTTGCCAGCATGCTGGCCAACAACTATTTCCGCATCAACCAGATTTGACTCAAACTTTCTGCATATAAGTCTAGGTAATCACGCAAAGTATGAGCATGTTCCCCCCACAATGTTACCAAGATTTTTGCACCCCTGTAATTAAGCAAATACGATTATTTTTTGAAACCAAATAAGTTGTTATTTATAAACATTTTTCATTGCAACGAACTCTATGTTTTTTATTTCGATTGGCAGCCTGTGCTTGCTCCTGTCATCACTTGAAGAATTAAGGTTGTCAACGACGCAAATTTCTCCGATTACATCTGGAAAAAACATCATCAATTGGCCGTTAAATAGTTTTAATATAATATATAACTATTAGATAATAAAATGGAGTAAATTTTACCAATTGACTTTGAGGCTAGTAATGAGTTATTCAAAATTTGCTCGTATGCGGCAAATTCAAAACCATGTAATGGACCTGACCACTCAGCGCATTCTTTAACCGTCGTGGTTGATTGAAATGAAAGCTTTTCATTCAGGCTAGTAAACGTAAAACATGTCTTGGTCTCCCACAACTTGCCTCCTCTAATATAGTAAACACCGTCTTCCTTCAATTTTGTTTGAAACCTACTCATCAACTTAACGTGAATAGAAGCTTGAATCTTGTCTCCCTACAAAAAATGGGTAATACATATGATGTTAATTCTAAAGTAATATTGTAAAAATAATATCTATACCCAGTGATGATTTATCGAATATGATTAAGTGTAATACCTCCTCGTCAATTAAAAGCATCTCAAGTGATATTATCTCCTTTTTATTGTTGAAGTTTGTGTGTGGCCAAATCCGTAGAACCTTGACCTTGAGGTGAATTTTATCTTTGAAATCATGAATGTTTCTTACAAAGTGCAATCAGGTTGTTGACATGTTAAAAATACCTGACATAAAAAGATTATCATTTACGAATTTGCACACTATAGGAATAAAATTTGTATCAAAAGTTTAAGGAATGAAAAAAAAAAACAGAGCAATGGGTGATAAGTAATACCGTTGTTTACAATGATTTTCCGAATTATCGAAATAACGGTGACGGGTGATGGTTGGTGGTATGTGTCTCGTATCGTGAATGCAAAGGTATAATGGTTGATTTGTCAATTTATATACAACTAAAAAAACGTATATATTATATTAAATGTAATAAAACGTATTTGTCACATTTATGGACAAATCAAGTTTCACTGACGTTTTTAAAATGTTGGTAGGTTAGAAACGTGTAATGTAGAAAACATTAAAAGTGACAATTAAAACGTTTTTAAATCTATTAATGTACATAAGCATGTAGAAAACGTTTCTACGTTTAAGGTAGAAAACGTTTTTAAAACTCATTAACCGCCAATTAATGTACATAAGCAAGTTTAAAACGTTTCTACGTTTAATGTAGAAAACATTTTTAAAACTATTTAACCGTCAATTAATGAGTTTGTAGAAAAACGATTTGAAAACGTAATTGCCAAATTTAACCGTCAATACAAACGTTTTTAAAACTGACGTTTAAAGGATTGTAACTATGGTAATTCCGGTTTTGATGACTGAATATTACCCAACAACATTAATGAGATTTAAGAAAAAACTGTCAGTCAAACGTCACACATAAACGTAATTATAAACGTAATTACAAATATTGTAAGTCAAACCATCAATTTCCGTTTTTTGTATATATATATAGAAACACTTCAATATTCGAATCTTCCAATAACTTCTGTAATTATCTTTTCTATTACATATATGAAAAACAATTAAATGCAGTCGTATTATAACCGCGATGTAATTCCATCTGTAATTGGTCTACATGTGCTAAACATTTGATGAAAAATGAGTCAATCATTTTAAAGATGATTGTTTTTCAAATACATGGTCAAATACTACTTTCATTCCATAATTAAAAACCGAGCCAAACAGTGTTAACACAATATTTGACAAATATTAATTGTTATATTAACAAGTATATAGTAAGCGATATTAATTGTCATAGTAACACTCATTTAATTGTGATCTGCTCTACAAATTATAGAATGAAAGCATTATTTGGCTCCTATTTAATAAGTGCGATGTAATTCCGTCATTATTTGTGTCTACATGAGTTAAACATTTGCTGAAATACGAGTCAACCATATTAAATGTGTAATAAAACGTAAAAAACGTATATACTAAATGTGTAATAAAACGTAATAAACAATTTAATACTTAAAGTTTGAAACGTATTTAAAAGTTTTCAAGAGGAAACATTGTAACTATGGTAATTCCAGTTTTTTCTCCACAATAAAACCGTCAATTAATGATCTTTAAGAAAAAAACTGCCAGTCAAACCATTAAATGCCAAATTAACACTTTTTAAACGTTTATATTTTTTCATATTAACTGTCATAGTAGTTTCTATTTCTTCAATTTCGTGTCAACCTCTCTTTAGACAACAACACAAATTATTTAATTTAAATATAATAAAAATTGAATAAAAATTAAAGTTAATAAAGCAAATAATAATTTGGAATGGTGAATGTATATACTTTTAGGATATTCAATTAACACTCTTTAAATGTTTATATTCTTTCATATTAAACGTTTATATTCTTTCATATTAACTGTGATAAGAACAAATTTTAAAACGATACGGAAGTTATGGACTTGCAAAAAAGTCAAAAATTAAAATTGGAATATCTTTAATGTAACCGATCAAATCGCCTAAAAGGAAGGAAAGTTAGTATAGGCCGGTTACGAACCACTGTCACCAAAGTTGCTTATAGCTTAATGGTAAGCTACCTGCCTGGGGAACCTGCCCACCAGGGTTCAAATCTTGGTAGCAACCATTTTAACATTTTAATTTTAATGTGGGTTTGGACATTTCCAAAAACGGATGGGTAGGTTGAATTCAGACTTCCGCAATTAGAAGTATCTAATCTGCATTATAAATTAACTAGGTTAAAACCCGCGCGATGCGGCGGGCTGCGAACTATAAATTCATAGCGATTAAAAGTCCATTAGTTACATAAACGAATACAATACATAAGCATGAAAACTGTGAATAAATTAGAGGTAACACGATAAACCTAATTAAGTATAAAATATGGGGAAACATGTCTGTTTATGCGTGTTACTCATCATGTAAAACTTCTCGATACACCATGTTTGCGTGTAAACTCCGTCGAGATTAATTTTTTTTGATGGAGTTACCAATACTTTTGTATTGTCACGTGAAATTCCTCTTGAAAGGGAAACGTAAAGTTGCTCATGCAAGAGCACCGATTCCGGCAGATAAACGCCCACGTTTGGAATTGTCTGTCATTGGGCTTTGTTGATTGTCATCGCAAAGCTTAGCCTAACCGGAAACTATTTTCTTTTCAACTTGAAAGGAAACATGTTGGCTTCAGACGTAGATAGAGGCATTCTTGGCAAAAAAAACTCTTGTTCCAGCATGCTGGCCAACGACTATTTCCGCATCAATTAGATTTGGCTCAAACTTTCTGCATAAAAGTCTCGTGCCATTACATAATCCCTGGGAGGGATCGATATTCCGTAAAAGTAATATCGGGCACCCAATTTTGAGCCAGATATGTTGTGTGCCTGAGGTCCTAGGTTCGAAACTCGGGTTGTGCATTTTTTATTGCAGGTTTCGGATGTAGGTTTAAGGCCTTGCAATAAAAGAAATGCGAGTTTAAGACCTGCATTATATATAGTAAAGAGATAATCAAATGCAATGTAAATACCTCAATATGTATATGCTTAACTGTATTGGATAATAAGCATGCCGAAAAAACGCAAAAATTAGGCTAACTACACTAAAATCTTAAAAGGGCCCCATAACATATTATCAGCGAAACTCCCAAATTTTTTCAATATTCATATTTTTTATATTGGTGATTCTATTAATGCATCAGGGTTTAGGGTCAAATGTATATTAACTAAAAATGGACAAAAGAGTATTCCTTGAAAAAAAAGAAGCCAAAAATGACTCGTCTAAGTCAAAATTAAATGTATGTCACCTATCTTGTGACCTAATATTAAAATAAATTAGTATGTGTAAAAATGGGTGCCATGGGTTTATGTATTAAATGAAACATGTCAAATGGGTATTATATGAAATGGGTCAAAAAGACATTATACAAAATGGATAAAACACATCAAATGGTTATCATAAGAAACAGGTCAAATTTGTATACAAAACATGTTAGATGTCCCCTACACAAATGATTTAAATTATATATTTAGTTGTGAAAGTTCAACTATCGGAAAATTAAGGATTCAAAGTTATATTTTGTCAAAATTTTCCAAACCAGTCTTTACTTTTACGTAATTGTCAAATATTTGGCATTAATCAGATTAACATAAAGTGAGTATGCTAATATTGCATAATTACTCACTAATTACAGTTAATTACAAAATGCACGTTGTAGAATCTCAATAAATGATTTTGCCCATAGCCAAATTATAAACTAAACTAATTATTTGCCAATACAAAGTAAATAACATCATTGGGGTTATAAATTTTTTCATTTAGTTATGCATAAACTCTATCCAATCAAATATAATAATGAGTCGTTTAATATTGAAATAGCTAAACAATATCAGACACATGAGGTTTTCGAATTGAGCCATGTAACAACAAATTAGACTTTGAAGCAGATCCAATTGCCACCAATAATGCTGGATTGTTAACTCAAATGCAAAAAAAAACTACATATGGTAATGAAGAGCACAAAATCAAACCATGTAACACAAAAGATGAGCACAAAATAGATGCAAGAACATTAAAACACATATCGTAAAAACCCATTAATATTTAGTACAAAAAATAAATGTCTTTAATCAAGTTGTATGTCTCTAACACAACAAAATTTATTTAATTAATAAAAATGGAATTCCCGTCATTCTTATTCAATGAATACCCAAAACAACAGGCAAGTAACTTCGAAGGCGAAAGACAATATCGCTAGTTTGTTTGAATTGCCACCATTTTTATTCATTTGAGATTCGAAGTTGAATTGGTTTGTTTGACCTTAAAGTCAAAGACAATATAACAAATTAAATTTACCTGAGTTGATGACCATCTTTCAACCCATACAAAAATTTCCCGTTTTGATTTTGACTTGTTACGCAACTCAGTTGACCTGCCCGATTTTCCACCTCTGCAAGCAACTAATCATGTTACTAATAACAACACTAATGAAAAAGCTTCAACTTACCAAGTTTAAATTGATGTATTAGCAGTTAAAATTTGCTTCACAGGGGGAGGTGTTATATCTCTTTTTAGTTCCATATCACCTAAAAGATGATTAAAGACTCATTTTCATTATCCATACAGATAAAATAATCAGAAGAAAAAAAAACAAATGATTCTCAGTGAACTACCAATAACTCTAGGCAAATTTAGACTCCCAGCAACTCAACCAAAATGAATATAACCTCCAGCTTTATGTATATTCTCTTTTTCAACCTCAAGTCCAGGTTTATGGTCTTCTGAAAAATAATATGCCTGTATAAAATTGATTGAAATGACATATTCAGAATAGTATTTTAGATATAATTAACATGGTTAATCCAATATGAAGTTATGAAAATTTACTCCAAAAAAAGTAATTAGCGTATAAAAACCATTACCTAATCAGAAAATGGATTGTTATTAAAGTAAAGGGCTCATATCTACATGTTGTTTTTCATTTAGTCTCGAGATAATAGGATGATATGAATTAAATACGATACTTAACAGTATTAATTTGGAGATTAACCAAAATTACGAATATGTAGAAAGAGAAAAAATAGTCAAAATCTTTAGGAATTTTCAAAACCAGAAAGATCTTGCAAGGGTTCTAAAACCATATATAAGTTTCTCACGGTCTTAAACCAACCCGCGCTTTGCGGCGGTGGGTACATTAAAAAGGTTAATTTTAAAATTCCATAAATGGGTTAACCTTAACCTTATTAATATGTAATGATTCAAGTTGAGAAGTAGGTTAAATCGAGTGTTTATATAATCTCTACAAAATCATTAAAATCTAGAGCATTTTAAACATGATTTTTTTTATTAAACGGGTCAAACATGTCAAATTTGTCAATCTTGTCAAACGGGTCAAACTTAACATTAAGGTATACTCAAAACCAAAGTCTCACCTAATATATAATTCATGACAAACATATCATATTAAACCCGTACAATTCGTTGGACCATGCCTATTCAACATGTACGAATAAATTGTCCGTTTGACCTGAAACATTACCCTGCCCGTTCATGTTCATGTTCAATCTCAAGTATCATCCTTCCATCAGATTTATCTCAACTCAACATGTGAATTTACAAAACGTATTTTAAAAGGAGCTAAATTTGCATCTTATTAAATAGACTAAATGGTGACTATGGTTATTTTGCCAAAAAGGCAGTGATTAACAACGCACAACATATTCACATTTTAACTCAAATAAAATCACATCAAACGCCAATTTAAACCCTTTTTAATTCAAATATTGTTCGGTTACATGTTTTTCTGTCTACAAAATTAATAAATGAGTTCCTATGGGACAAGTAGACTGAGCTTTGACCGGGTCGGATACCATCGTTTAGGTCAGACATTCAACGTAACCTTCTAAGGCCCAAACCACTTGACTCATTCTGGGCCTCCGATGGGTTGAGGTGTAAACACAAGTGGCTGCAAAAGAAACCATACAATTCATTTCATTATGGTTGTATTCTCTTTGTAGACGTGAACGGTGAATTAGCTATCGAGTCAAAGACTCAAAGTTTCCATCATCCATTGCTCGGGCGGGTTAAGGTCTTACCTGTAGTTTTCATTTACGTTAGCGTTATAAAGAGGCCCCGTAAAAATATTACCCATTTTGACCCGCCACAATCCGTTAAATACCCTGGCCGTTAATACAAACTCTAGCATTTAAAGATCATGCAAAACTCAAAATTTTCCCACGCCTTTTCAATTGAAATTAGGATAGTATTCGACGTCGTTGTAATCAATTTTGAAATACTTTAAAGAAAAGACGTCGCCTTCTAGTTTTTGGCGTTGGTATGCAGAAAATAAGACGGGGGGGATAATCGCAGCGAATTTGTGCCTCTGAAAATAAATGATTATTAGTACAATAAATAAAGAGAGCGTATAATAATTGGTAGGAACTTACAAATTTGTCAAGCAGAAACAAATATAGTTTGTTATGTTTGTGGTCAAGCCAAACATATTCAACTCGAACAAATTTACATTTGTACCAGTAATGTGGATTCCAGAGGTCTTCAAAGTTTTCAATCGGTTCATATCCATCAAATTCCTTCGAAAGAGAAATAGAAAAATATTAGTTAACAACAACTTTATGATTTTAAAGTAAGAATTTGAAACTCTTACTTTAGCCAAATAGACGGTACCTCAACTTCTTCAGCTGGTCGTGGCAGTTGCTGGAGCAATGAAGCATCATATTGGGTGATTAAAGCCATGAAGTAGATAATGTGATTGTATGTGTGAACGTCGTTTGTAGGTTGCACTACAATCCCAGCGTCTCTTGATGGTGTATATATATATATATGGCTAAAAAGAAACGTAAAATTAATAAGGAATTCAATGAAAAACTTCAGTCAAATGTTGAATGATTTAATTATGGCTAAAAAGAAACGTAAAATTAATAAGGAATTCAATGAAAAACGTTCAGTCAAATGTTGAATGATTTAATTATGGCTAAAAAACGTAAAATTAATAAGGAATTCAATGAAAAACGTTCAGTCAAATGTTGAATGATTTAATCCATAAAAAACGTATGGTTTTTAAGGTGCTAAAATTAAAACGCTTTATTCACCTTACCATTATTGAAGCAAAAAAACGTATGAAGTAAATGATTGTTTTAATGTATAAATAATTTCGATGTTAAAAAACGGATAGTAAAATTTTAAAGGATTTAAATGTTACAAAACATAAGTAATTTTAACCGCTTTTAATTAATGTGTTAATATTAAAAACGCCTTATTTGTAACAGTTAAAGCATACCAGTTTAGTGTTTCGCTTTTGCTTCAAAATGTGATGTGGTTAAATGGTAAGGTGAATAAAAAGGAGTCTAGATACCCAAGTTCGAATCCTGCGGATGGCTTTTTTTTTTCATTTAAGACGTGGGTTTAAGACCTTCTAGAAATAGCAGGCCAATTTTAAGACCTGCTGTAATTAGAATGTCATTCACTCATTATAGATAGTAGAGAAGATAAGGGATTTATGCAGTATGAACAAAATCACAAAAATGCGTAATTTAGAACATTAATAAATTCTTCAAGACGTGCAAATGATCCACATAAGGTATAACAAAGACCTACATAATGTAATTTATTTTTATACCTGTCATTTAAAAGACACAAATAAAGATACTAAAAGATCTTTAATCTGGAAAAATCACCTTAATAAAGAACCTCCACAGTAATGCATAACCTTCTTGCCGTCAAAATTGAATTTCAATTGAGAACCAGCGTAAAAAAATTTAAGAATAATTATTATAATATACTAAAAATGCTAGCGTTTGGCTAGTAAATATCCTCGTTTAAGTTGGTAACATTTGACTTTAATGGAATTAAAGGTTGACGTTACAAAGATTATTAAGTAATGTTAAGAATTAAATGTATTCCCAATTAGTATATAATGCTATAATAACGATGAACTTGAATGGAATTAAAGTTTGACGTTACGGTTTGAATGAAATTAAAGTTTGTGTCATGATTTGCTCGGTTGGTTAGGTGTTTATTAAGACGTTGGTAAGTTTGAAAGACAAGTGAGTTGGTAGCAAAACTGGTTAACATTGTTGGCTGATTTCCCACAGGTCTTGGGTTCAAATCCCATCCCATACATTTTATTTTGACAAACGAATTTTAAGACCTTCCTAAAAAAGAAAGGAAAATTAAGACCTTCTAATTTTAGAATGGCATTCATGCATTATATATAGTATAGAAATCTGGAAAAATCACCTTAATAAAGAACCTCCACAGTAATGCATAACCTTCTTGCCGTCAAAATTGAATTTCAATTGAGAACCAGCGTAAAAAAATTTAAGAATAATTATTATAATATACTAAAAATGCTAGCGTTTGGCTAGTAAATATCCTCGTTTAAGTTGGTAACATTTGACTTTAATGGAATTAAAGGTTGACGTTACAAAGATTATTAAGTAATGTTAAGAATTAAATGTATTCCCAATTAGTATATAATGCTATAATAACGATGAACTTGAATGGAATTAAAGTTTGACGTTACGGTTTGAATGAAATTAAAGTTTGTGTCATGATTTGCTCGGTTGGTTAGGTGTTTATTAAGACGTTGGTAAGTTTGAAAGACAAGTGAGTTGGTAGCAAAACTGGTTAACATTGTTGGCTGATTTCCCACAGGTCTTGGGTTCAAATCCCATCCCATACATTTTATTTTGACAAACGAATTTTAAGACCTTCCTAAAAAAGAAAGGAAAATTAAGACCTTCTAATTTTAGAATGGCATTCATGCATTATATATAGTATAGAAATCTGGAAAAATCACCTTAATAAAGAACCTCCACAGTAATGCATAACCTTCTTGCCGTCAAAATTGAATTTCAATTGAGAACCAGCGTAAAAAAATTTAAGAATAATTATTATAATATACTAAAAATGCTAGCGTTTGGCTAGTAAATATCCTCGTTTAAGTTGGTAACATTTGACTTTAATGGAATTAAAGGTTGACGTTACAAAGATTATTAAGTAATGTTAAGAATTAAATGTATTCCCAATTAGTATATAATGCTATAATAACGATGAACTTGAATGGAATTAAAGTTTGACGTTACGGTTTGAATGAAATTAAAGTTTGTCTCATGATTTGCTCGGTTGGTTAGGTGTTTATTAAGACGTTGGTAAGTTTGAAAGACAAGTGAGTTGGTAGCAAAACTGGTTAACATTGTTGGCTGATTTCCCACAGGTCTTGGGTTCAAATCCCATCCCATACATTTTATTTTGACAAACGAATTTTAAGACCTTCCTAAAAAAGAAAGGAAAATTAAGACCTTCTAATTTTAGAATGGCATTCATGCATTATATATAGTATAGATATAGATATAGATAGCATTAAGGCTAGTGGTATAAGCATGGACTGAAATTGTTATAATCAGAAAGTTTGAGGGATATAATTGCTTCTCCATCTAAACTGCAAGGGGTATATTGAAAAACGTGGATCGCGGCGTATGCAATGCATATCCGTTTAGTCTATGCTGACTCAGAGTTGAAAGTAAATAAATCTTGATATCAAAACTTCGTTTTCAATCTCCTCTTTCTTAAATTAATCACACCCAGAACTGTTTTTGGATGTGATCTTCATCCATCCAAGGTATTTTGATTTTAAATTTTATGTTTTTTTTTTTCAATTGAGAATTGTTTATGAGCTAATTGTTGCTGTGTTTGTGCTTCATATGAGATATGCGCTTTGATTGATTCAGTTTCTTAGATCGGGTATAATTAGGGTTTAGGATCCGAATGCTATTAATGCGTATTGTTGAATGGGTTAAAGAGTTTTTATGGTTAGTTGGTTAAACATGGAAGGTGAATTTATGGTCAGGTTTGGGCAACAAGTTTAAAGATCTTATTTTGATTTGTTTATCGTATTTGAATTATTGGTTTTGATCATCGGGTTTTCAAGAGATTGTTGATAAGAAGTTAAGAACAAACAGCATTTTGCTTTTAGAAAATTCTTAATGTTTTTTTTATTTTTAAGTCTTAACACAATGATATTTGACTTTCATGTATGTCGTGAAATGTTTTAACCTAATGCTACATTCATGAATGATCACATTCCTTCTTTTTTTTTTTTTTTTTATCATTTTTCGATTACTTACAAAATGCTGCATAACTAACTTGTCATAAATAATGAAAATATTGTAATCTGATTCAACCAGTTCGACCTTTTTTTAAGGCATCGGCCGGTCCAATTCAAAATCCGGGTGTTAAAACATTCTTCAAGACTAAACAATTTATTTGAAATTTTATTATTTACTGACTAAACAATTTTATTATTTACTAACTAAACAATTTTTTTTGAAATTTTATTATTTACTATGTTGAAAACTATTGTGATGGATTATTATTATTATCATTATATGTTATTATACATTTTATTTTAATTGCAGAAATATGGACAGATCAGATAGAGGAATTGGTAGTGTTGATACATTATTACATAATTACAAGCTTGGAAAAATTCTTGGTCATGGTTCTTTTGGTAAAGTCAAAATTGCTCAACATATTTTGACTGGTTACAAAGTGGCCATCAAAATTCTTAACCGCCGAAAACTCAAGAACCCTGAAATGGAGGAAAAAGGTATGACCACCATATCCTTTATATTTTGGGTTAATTATGTTTTAATCTGAAAAAAATTGTGTATTTTATATTTAATCTGCAGTGAGACGAGAAATTAAAATTTGTAGACTATTTGTTCATCCTCATATTATAAGACTTTATGAGGTGATAGAGACACCACTTGATATATATGTGGTTATGGAGTATGTCAAATCTGGAGAATTGTTTGATTATATTGTAGAAAAAGGGAGACTACATGAAAATGAAGCCCGCAAAATTTTCCAGCAGGTAATCCTCTCAAGGGTAAAAATGTCAATTTAAAATTTTATGATTATTATTTTTTATTTATTATTTATTTTTTTATAAAATAGATTATATCTGGAGTGGAATACTGCCACCGAAACATGGTAGTTCACCGAGATCTTAAACCAGAAAACATTTTGTTGGATTCAAGGGGAAATGTTAAGGTTGCTGATTTTGGGCTGAGTAATATAATGAGAGATGGACATTTTCTTAAAACAAGTTGTGGAAGCCCTAATTATGCTGCCCCTGAGGTCATTTTTATTTACTTTTCTATTTTAACTATATGTTGATTTATTAAAATTTCACAAGATTAATCCAATTTACTCATTTTCTTTGTATATTAATTCAATATTTGATTTGCAGGTTGTTTCGGGTAAACTTTATGCGGGCCCAGAGGTAGACGTGTGGAGCTGTGGGGTCATCTTGTATGCTCTTCTATGTGGCACTCTACCTTTTGATGATGAGAATATTCCAAATCTATTCAAGAAAATCAAGGTACAAACAGGGGCGGAACTAGAAATTTCTACCAGTGGTAGCACCCTTGTGGTGATATAAAGAATTTTTTGTAAATATATAGGGTTTAAAAGAAAAAGTTGAAAAATATGGGCTGAGAAAAAAAAAACCCTTGTAATATAGAAGCTAAGAAAGGAAAAAAAGTTGATTTATAAAAGTAAGTAGGACAAGATTCGAACTCTAGATCTCCTCTATACATGCACAAGGTGTTAGCCAGCTGTGCTAGCAAACATACCAGTATTATTATGACTTTTCGGATATATATTAATGTATTTAAAATACAATAACAAAAAAAAAGTTCCGAAAACTTACCGTACCGAAATTTTTCGAGTAGTAGCACGTGCCACCGTGTGCTATATACTACATCCGCCCCTGGGTACAAATATAATCTTGTGGTTTATATTTATTATTCCAATAAAATGATAATGAATTATTTAAAATTTGTTTTTATTTTTATTTTTCAGTCAGGAATTTATACTCTTCCTAGTCATTTATCACCTGGAGCCCGGGATTTAATCCCAAGAATGCTTGTTGTTGACCCGATGAAAAGAATAACAATTGCTGACCTCCGTCAACACCATTGGTTCAAAAGTCAACTCCCTCGTTATTTAGCTGTTCCTGCACCAGATGCAACAGAACACCTAAGAAAGGTCTGTCAAAACGGGCGGGTCGATTAACGGGTTCGGGTCGAAACGGGCTTGTCTAGTTTTTGGTATATATAACTTGTTGTTGTATTTGTAATTTGTTAGCTTGATGAGGATATCATCCAAAAAGTGGTCAACATGGGATTTGAAAGAAACCGTCTGACTCAATCACTTCATAGCAGAATACAAGATGATGTAATCTTAATCTCATTTCTTTTGCAAAAAGTTTCATTTATTATTATTATTATTATTATTATTATTATTATTATTATTATTATTATTATTATTATTATTATTATATTTTTTGTATATTTATATCAGGCTACAGTAGCATATTATTTGCTGTTTGATAATCAATCTCGTGTTGCTGGTGGGTATCTTGGAGCTGAAGTTGCAGAATCCGTGGTGCGTGATTTTATTAATTTATGAAATGCTTATAATATTAATTTTCGTAAAGACAAATGAAGGAAATATTGTAATTTATCTGTTTTTTTATACTATGAAAAATACAGAAAAATTTATATAAAACTTGCATTTTTTATGGTGTACAAGTGACACATTAGGAGGGTTGGTGACAGGGCAAAACGGGGTCAGATTAAAATGGGTAATTTTTTTCAGGTTGGGTTGGGTTGACAAACCCTTTTTGTCTGTCAAATATGATTACAAAAGTATCACTTCAGTAAAATCTAATTTTTTAATAAAATGATTTACAAGGTTTTATGCATTTGAAGTACACTTCGGGATACTTTTGACCCATTTGATCGTTTCAATCTGTTTTTATTACCATTTTTTACCCTTTAGAGATCAAATTTAACCCGAATTGACCCATTCATAAGTAAATGGGTTGAAATTGCTTAGGTCAAACAATTTTATGATGTTAAATGTAATTTGGTGCAGGAGGGTGATCTTGCTACTATGCATCTAGACAATGTTCAGGATCGGGCCACAAGTAACAGATTTAATCAAGATACTGCTTTAAGGCCCAACTTGCCCGGTGAAAGAAAATGGAACATTGGAATGCAGGTATATTAAACTATATTTTAAACTTGGGAAATCAGTTATTTTTTAGTTACCCAAAACAAAATTGTAGTCAACTTCCCAAATTTGATCACCAATTATAGCGATGCGATTTCATAAATTATGGAAGGAAAAATATGAATTTTGACTTTTGAGGTCAAACTCATGACTTCTCATATCCAAATCAAGATGGGTACTTCATTCATGTGAAAGTTAAAAGATTGATCCTTTTGACCTTAAAAGGTCAAAGTTTCGTTCCATACTCAGTAATCTATTATTATGATTCAATAAAAGATTTTTATTTTTATTTTTGTAGATTCCAGCAAATCCTCGTGATATAATGACACGAGTTCTTGAAGTTCTGAGAGACCTAAACGTTTGCTGGAAAAAAATCGGGCTTTATAACATCAAATGTCGGTGGGTTTCCAACATCCCTAATGCTCAACCAATCAATCATTACATCGATTCTGATTTTGTTACACCCAACAATATTCAATCACAAATCATTGTTAAGTTTGAAATTCAGGTAAAATACCCTTCATTTTTACTTGTTGCTTAAATGAAAAAGTAATTTATGTTGTATTTCACTAACAGCTGTACAAGACTCCAGAAGACAGTTATTTGGTTGATGTCCAAAAGATCAACGGGCCACAGCTGCCATTTCTGGATTTCTGTGCAGCTTTGATACTGCAGCTAGAGGCTGGTGTTTTCTAAAGTACAGTGCATAATGTATGCTACTTGTAAATACTCTTTGATGCTCTGTTTTATGTTATGAACAAATTCTTCTTATTTTCTTGATTTTTATGTTCTGAATACTTGTTTGCTGTTTAGAAACTTTCCTTTGCAGGGCCTAATTTCTCTTTCTTCTTCTGGGCATTTTTGCTTCAATTTGCATCTCTTAGGGTTTTAACAGTCAACTTCATTATGAAGCTTCTTCCATGTTATGTTCTTGTAAATTAAACCTTTTGGGGATCCTTAGAATTATAGTATTGTTATTGAGTTTGTACTATTAACTAGCTAAAATGGAACATCCTCCTTAATATTCCTTTTTTTTTTTTTTCTTATCCATTTCTTGTAAAATATATGTGGAATTAATAATTTAGGGGTGTTCATGGATGGTTAATGGGTTAACTCTAAACCAAAAAAACTGGGTAACCATTTTCGGTTAATTTGGTTAACCAATCTACTTTTAGAAGTAGATTTGAAGTAAAATTACGAAAATTATTTACGATTGTGTCATATTAAATATATCTCGTCATTTCAAAGCAAAGACATCCATATACCTAAAGTCACAAACCATCGTATTATGCAAGTGGTATGATGGAATATGAAGAAAAAAAAAAGTAATGATATTTAGTCCTACTCATTAGATGAAGATATGTGTCAAAATCAAGAGATAATATTAAGAAAAAGAATTAATGGATTACATGTGTCATCCGGGACCAAATGGTAGGCCTAAATGAGGAAAACCATTTTGATATATAACAATCTTAAAAAGATGTTCCTCTTTCTTAACTATAATCAAGCAAATGTCCAACTTAGATACACAATATACAAAACGAAAAAAGGCTTAAATTAAAATGAAAATGACAAAATACTTGCTGTAAAAAAGGGTTGAAAATTTCACATTTCCCCCCTTTTTTGGTAACCAAGAGAATGTTGAATGAATTAGATTCATTGCAATCAACAACTTAACCTTATTCCTCTGCTTTCATGAAATGATATGCTCTCCTTAACCTCTGCAACAAACCACAATTTGTTAGTTGCTAAATTGACCCCCGTTTTTATATAATAAATAAATGGCAATTAATATTGCAAATAGTAAAAAAATAGAAAGTTGAGTACCGTTGTTGTATCTCTAATGCGAAGTAGGTCCAACCTTTCTTGTGGTCTCCGATTTGTTAAAGTTGCAAGCTGCATCCACAAGATAGTATAAAATAAACATAAATATTGTTTCTAAGGATTATAATATGGTTTTTATCATCCAAAAACATAAAGATATCATCCTGCAAAACACTTTTTCTCCAATCTCATTAATTTTTCTGTAATTGTATACAACATGCTTAAAATTTTGTACTTTTTGAATAAAATGATTTACCCATTTGCTTTTTAAGTTAACTCTTTTAATTTGACCGGTTGAAGATAAAACATAAGTAAAGTACCCAAAAACTGAAGCTTTCAAGATCCCTTGTTGAAGGCATTAAACCTTCTGCTTTATGCAGTTCTGTAAGTCTCATTTGATCTGCATCATCACATTCATAAAAAACTGCTTTCTTTCTTATGTAACCAACATCAACTTAATCTACTCCTTTAATTTTCCAGCATCATATAAACTTTTAATTTATATCATTATATGGATATAACCATAATTACAGTTTCAAATATCATCTAAATAATAATCTAATTTTCTTTTAATAAAATTAAATTTTAATTTCACCCCCATTACAACTTCACTTAACCCCGTTTGAATAAAGGGGTTGCAAGGTGCCAACCCAATAAGCTAAATGGGTAAAAATGGCCACCTCTAAATTATGTCTAATCTAAACGCCTCGTGCTGCTTCTTGAGCTGCTTTTATCCATGTTCGAGCATATTCTGCCACTATATCTGTCATATCCTGCAACTGTAACCATCAAAATTAAAACAAATAAATAAATCTTGATATATGAGAACCATTACAAGACATATTCCTATATTGTTGGAAGTTGGAACATAAACACAAGACTAAATGATAAGTTAATTACATCAGATCTTTCTTTTGTTCCTTCTGCTGGAGACAAATCCTGCACCCATTCAATCTCAGCAACACGGTACCTTCATAAATAAATTAAAAATAAAACATTTTTCGACCTGGAAAATGTGTTATAAATAATCAACAAGAATGATGCTAATCCTAACCCATCTTGATCCCAGTTTCGAAGAATCTGGCATCTTCTTCGACTTTCAACCTGCATCAATTTATCATGAATTACAGGTGAAGATTTGAATTTATTTGACCCGTTTAACCCATGACGACCCGTTCATTAGTAAACGGGTCAAAAATTGCCACCACCCCTAATACAGAAGGTGCAACAGGAAACAAGTGACCTCGCCTCCAGGAAAAAACGCCCATCTGGAAGTGGCTCACAACTGCATTAAACAAAACGGGAAACAGGTTATTAAATTATCTTGAAACTGAGTATCTGTGTTAAGATAAATAATTGAAACATACTCTGTAATTTCCATTTCACATGCATAATCAGCTACAGATCCTGTTGTAGAGTCAAGAATAACCTACATTATGCAAATACAAATCAGATCCAACAACCAAAAAAAAAAAATCCAATTTGGGTCAATCTGGTTTATGTTCCATCTCCAATATGGGTAAAACAAAACAGCTAGAAAGAAACCGTGTCAAATGGGTTGAAAGTTTCTCAAAGTGCAATTTAACGCATAAAACCTCCTAAATCATTTTATTCAAAAAATTAAGATTATTATTCATATGACACATCAATTGTTTATAAGTTCAAAAAATTGGATAAAAAAAATTCAGCTCAAAACCCGAACCGTAAGTCCGTAACAGATATGAACCCTTTTGCCCCAAAGCACCCATTTTGCCACCTATATTTAAAAAATAAAATAAAATAAAAGTAAACCAGCTATCTACCATTCCCATTCGCCGGTTGATTCTCCTCACCTGTTATCACGCATAAATGTTAGGTCAAACATAACCAAATTAAGAGATTATTAGCATTTAGCAAGCAGGTGTAGAGATAGAATAGATAAAAAAAACTTACCATAAGTCTGTCACACTGAGAAAAAAAAAAAAAAGGAAGGAAAAACAGTTAATTAAATCCCAGTGAATGTCAGTAAATCCAATTTAGTGTCAATTATAAATTCGACTTAGTGAATAATCATCATATATCAAATGCTATGTCATAAAACAGTTGAAAAGAGCATATTTATGCGCCATTAAAATGAAATCAACTCACTCTAGGGCTGATAAACAGAACTGTTGTGCACAATGGACATTTGTTTCCTAAAATTCAAAAAGCAAATCAGTGAACTATACTGTGGAAAGAAAATATTTAAGAAATAATGGAAAGTCGATCCATTCACTGAAAGAGACATGAACGACAAAAAGTATGGAGTTGTGATTGGTTCATAGAGTAATTTCAAGCAAACAGTACAATCAAAGTCATCGCTACGTGGTGTTTGACTTTGACCGTCGTTTCTTTTCCCGAATATATTGGTTGTAAATCTTTCTAAATTCTTTAGAGCATTGCTAAATGACACCAGAAACATAAAAGCATATTTTTATGTATTTTACTGAATGAAAAATAAAAATGTATAAAACAATAAATAAGTAACAATTTATATATAAAACTCTTAATAATTTACCTTGAAGCATCAAGCTGAAGACCTGTAAGAATTACATCACGGGCAAGCTCAAACTTTTCTAACTGCCAAATAAACATTATCAAGATGAGTAACTGAATATGCAATAGATAGTTTATATATCCACAAATTAATAGGTTAAAAAACTCACCAATATGAGTGCATTTGCCTTCAGGATATAAGCTAATATAGAATTGCTTTTTAAATTCATAAACTGCTCCGCATCCTTCAATGCAAGCTGAATATACAAATTCCATGATTTTTTTTAAATATAAAATAAAATTGGTGGTTACAAATATATATACAGAAAATAAAAATATGAGCTTGAAAAAAAAGATCACATACACTAGCATGGGTTGTAGGATCAAGTCCACTCAACGGTCTAAGTTCAGACAAAGAAGCTGGTCTGTGTTTCAGGAATTGACCAATTCTGGTTCACATTATCAAAGAGATCCTTAGTTCTAGTTAAACATAATATATATATATATATATATATATATATATATATATATATATATATATATATATATATATATATATATATATATATATATATATAGGGTCGAGTTATATTGAGAACCCTGATTTCAAAAAGAACTCTGAGAACTCTTATTAACCAATCAGAATTTAGCAAATTAATTTTGATTAATTTAATTCATATTAATTACTCAGGGGTATTTATGACATTTGACCAAAAAGAAAAATATTTCCTTTTTTGAAAATTTTCAAAAATTTCAGAATTATTTTAATTTTTTTTCATTTACTATTTTTGTCGAGCCGATTGTGCATATATGTTTTTTCTTTGTAATTAGTGTTATACATAAATTGTGCATATATGTCAAGACGATTATGCATATATGTTGCTAGGTTTGTATAATATATTGAACATATATGTAATATAAACCAACATATTTAACAAACAAAGTCTATATGATCTAAATTTTGAAAAATTGGTAGAGCAAACATAATACATACATGTCTACTAATTCATACAAAACGTCAAATACAAAAAACACATATATGTACTCGAGCAATAACATATATGTATCCGCATGGTTGTTGGTGTGCAATAACATATATCCCCTTTTGAAACAACTTTTCTTATATACTCTAACACAAAATTCTCATTTTCTCTTTTTGCACTTGTATAAACCGTCAATGTTCCTTGTATCAATCACTGCAAATCATGAAAAAAAAAATTAATATTATTAACACTCACTTGAAACCTCCCTAAAAATCGATGTTTGATTTCTTTTTAATATTAAATAAATAAAAAGAGGTTCTTTTTTAACTTTACTATCTTCAACAAGTGATGTGATGTCACACCCCGTCAAAAATGGTTTTGCGGAAGAACGGCGTGCGACAATATTAGTAATCACAACACATCAATATAGCAAACACAACGCAATCATAGTAAATATCCAAAACAATTGTTTACAAAAACCGAATGACAAAGTTGAAATAATCTAAATGAATAAGTTTCAAAACGTTTAATGTCTTAACTAATAGACTTATTTCTTGAGAAAAGCTTGACGACCCACCACTTATGCAATGCTTAAAAGTTTAATTTCTGTTACCTGAGAAAACATATTAGAAAAAGTGTCAACACAATGGTTGGTGAGTTCACAGGTTTTGTGACTCAAAAGTCATATCGTTTAAAAATCGTTACGTACAAACTTGTACGATTTGTATCGTTGTTCTGAAATATGGAACAATTTAGTTTTAAGGTGCAATTCATAATCCCTTATATGCTCGGCCTAAGCATAATAAGTAAAGGTATAATCACTGAGCCTATAATCAATCCAAGATCTCAAACTAAAGAATATATATCTCAAACCCAGTTGGGCTAGCGCATAATTAGCTATGAGCGGGTGATCAACCCGAATAGTACTATCCATATATTCCCAGGCTAACTGTTAATGATTACGGTTAAACGTGGACTCGTAGCATGGTCCTTTGTCCTTCATTGTTAGGTACGTGTACACAACAATGATTATACAAAGATTATTTATCACAAAATAGTTGAGTAAGTATGTTTTCTCCCCCGATAAAAATAGTTGTAAAGCATGTAAAAGTGGGGCCGTGAAACTCACCTGATGCGAAGCTAGCAAAGTGCAATCAACAAAAGTTGGGGTTTCCAACCAAACAATCTTGGCATCCTAAACGCATATTAATAAACAAATAAGTGATGGTCTAAATGAAACGCCTAATCTATATGATGCATGGAGATTCTCTTGACACGAATCTAGACTCGAGCGACACGTTGGTGACTCGATTGGTTGGTCTGGTATTTTTAACGTGTTTGTTTAATTCAACCAAGTTTGAAAATCTTATACTTTGGATGGAAAGCAACCGAATGGTGATTAAATAAACCATTTATTAAAATTAATTATTACATAATTAATAATTAAATGAAAGAAAATTACTTAACTTAGAAATTAACGACAGCAGTAAATATAATAAGTTATTAATTAAATGAACTATTATCATTATTATATAATTAATTTATAAAGATTTAAATTGAGTATTACAAACTCAGTACATGCATATCAGGAAACGTTTTCTGATTTTTGATTTACCAAAACGATTTTGGGCTTATTTTGCTACTGGGCTCGAGTTTAGACTGATGGGTTTAAAATATTTGAGCTAGAAATTCGCTTATTAGGCCAACACCAAATGTTATTGGGCTGAAAAATTATGTTTGGGCTCGGGTGTTATACCACCAAAACATTTAAATACACACACACGCACTTACTCTGTGTGTGATGCCGGAATCGATAACGGAATAGAAATACAGAATTGTACACACCCATGCATGCTTTAGACTAAGGGTTCAAAGTTATACCTATCGACAGAGAGATGCCGAGAGTAAAAGATCGCCGTGAAAAGCTCTTTTTGCGCCGGAAAAACGAGGAAATCACCGGAGAAGGATTCCTGCTCGCTGCCTCGGCGTGATTATTTCTGCCTTGGTCCGTCGCCGGGTTTGTCTGAGTTCGTCTGTATTGTCGTCGAGGGTTGTAGAACGAGAGAGAAAATGGAAACAAAAGATCGTCGGAATAGTTGTGTAGTCTCCGGGAACGTTCCTGCTCGCCGGAGATGGTTGCTGTTTCGTTTGGGGTTGTAAAACAGTGCAGGAGAGAATGGATATGAAAGTTTCCGGGATGTTCTCTGTCTTGCCGGTTATGTAAACGGAAGAAGGAAAGATGATGGTTTCTGGTCTCACGAGGGAAGTAGTGATTCGAGAGGCTGTAAAATTATTTAGGTTTATGATGTTGATGACCGAATGCAACCCAATATACATACATTATTACTTTATTATTATAACAAATAAAAGATATTCGGAGAGTTAGTTGGAGGTGGGGTGACTTCCGATTCGAAAGGGGGGTGTACCGGAATCCATGGGTGATGGGGATAACATTGATTTAAGCATTAAAATAATAAAATAGCTTGAACGTGTACTTGTATTTAGGGGATTTCGGTACCGTCATTTAAACATAGGTAGAAAGAGTTAAGATTTGGCATTTTATATTTTTAATAGATAAGCACAATGAATTTTGGGTTTTTTTTTTTTTTTTTTTTTTTTACAAATACTGTTAAGTTTGTATTGATCACTTTATTTTAGTTAAGACTTTATTATAAAATATAAAGTTTATTCTTTTGGTTTTAGTTTGCTCACCAACTCACTAAATTAACACAAATAATATTTACTTGCATCACTACTTATGCGCACTAAACTTGTAGGGTTTTAGTAAACTTAAACACGAAATAGATACTTTCTTTATGATACATAAATTGTTTAATAATTTCGGTTGAATTAAGTGTCGTTCAAATTCCCAATTTCGAGGGTTGTCACATGTGATTTGTCTTCCATTTTAACAATTGCATAAGTGTTTAAGAAATTAAGCAAATTAACAGTTAAAGCATCAAGGAGATAATAACTACAAACTTACTTCTCGTTATGATTAAAACATCAAATGGATTCGAATCATGTGCAGATTTTAGAATCTAAGCTTCTAAGCTACTTTCATTGCCATAAATTCCATTATAAAAATCAATCAAATAATCAAAAATAAATTTCACCAATCAAAATATGAATTACATCTAATAAATAATCAGAAATAAATTACTTACCTTCAATCATCTTCTTCTTCTTACTCCTCTGATTCTTCACACTCGCCGAACTCCGAATTCCGATAACGACAGTGCTTCCTACGGCGAACGTCGATGCCAACTGGCCGGACCCAGATCCAACCACCATTGTCGCCACCGAATCTATTTTCGTCTCATATACTTACTCGAGACATAGGTAGACGGAAAGAGAGAGATTAGGCAGCGGTGGCGGTTCAAGAGGTGTTGTCGGTGGTTTGGCGTCCGGTGATGTAGCTGTCGCCAGAAATCTATCAGTGATCGGAGGCGACATGGTTGGTGGCGGCTGACAGAGGTATGATTTGGTCGAGTCACGGTGGCTGTCGCATTAGGGCTTTTTTGATTGAACGATTTTGAATGGATTTATCATATGAAGAAAAAAAGTTAAGAGAGATAATGTTTCCTAATTTGAAGGAACCGTTTATGGTTTTTTATTATTTAATTATTTTATTTTTTGACATAATTCCTATTCTACCCTTTTTCATTTAATTCCTACAATAAAATGAGTTGAATTATCTTTATATATATTAAAAGAAGGTTTTTTTGAAATCTTTAAAGCCATGTCATAATGGCACATCATACCTTATGCCATGTATGAAGCCACTTGGCACTTAAATGCCAAGTCATTATTGCCACCTAAAAGTCCACATATGCACTTTTAAGCCACCTCACTTTTATTGACCTTTATAAGAGCCAACTCCTATATTTTACTAAATGTAAATGTAAATACGTGTAGATCTTTTCTATTTCATGTTATACGATATAACACTTAGTTATATTTTTGGTTATATCTTTTCTAAATACAATGCAATGGAATATTAAGGTTGTAACTGTCGACATAAACCATCTTAAATGTAAATACGTGTAGATCTTTTCTATTTCATGTTATACGATAGAACACTTGGTTATATTTTTTGATGATTGCTATTGTTAAACCGACAGTTACATTAAGTTTTAATTTATGATAATCAGTGTCAAATAAAATTCTTTATCTTTATATATATATTAAACTAAGGTTTTTTTTGAAATCTTGGCATGTCATATTAGTCATGTCATAATAGCACATCATTCCTTATGCCACGTATGAGGCTTATGTGTACACTCAGTATCTACGTGTCATCACGCTTATTTGTATACGTATAATCAATGGGATATTTACTTATGTGTACAAGCATCTTGTAACGTTATGTCATAATAAAATTGCATTAAGACACCAATTAAAAGCTTACTTATGACTAACCGCTATGGTGTATGTGAATTTAATGACATATTAAAAGCATTGTAAGTTGTGCGTGTCGTCTACTCTATATATTTTGTTCTAACAAATAATCTTTTTGTATGTTCAAATATATAAATTATCAGTATGAATAACTTACCAGTTATTCATCAGTTTTATAATGACATTAAGTACAATATACTGTGTCCAAAATTGATTTATTATGAGCTTCTAATTATAATATGGGTTTTTCTAATATGTGCCCCTATGACACATATTAACGTCATTTAATGATCTTTAACCTTCCAATTAAATTACAAAAACCATTTAATATATCACAACAATATAGAAACTTTGAGTATCATTGATGTTAATTGCTTCATTTTTGGAATTTTTGACTTCATTTAAATAGCTTTATCGTGTGCCCCTAGGGCACATGTTAGAACAACCCTTACTCTGACTCATTTAATTGAGTGTTACACTGTTACTTTACTTACTTTAGCAGAACACTTTTGGCAACCAAAAACCATACGTAGTATATTTTGATTACTATCATATCACGTAAAAAGAATGCATCTATACCTATATCTATGTTTTGATAAGTCGTTATTCCACACCTGCGTTTTTCTTCCAGCTGGATACCTCCACTTTTTCAAAATCAAATTCCTATACGATATGGTTTAATTCCAGTGAAATGTGGCCCATTACATAGCTGATTTGCCTAAATCTAAACATTATGGCATAATACTAAAGTCGGTTTCCTTTTTCTATTTAACCGTTAGATAGTGATTTTGCTCCCTAATTATTAGCATATTCGGTTTAATTCTTATCTGATTGTCGTTCATATTTATTTTCAATCCACCCTTCACATCTTCACTGATCTGCTTCTGTCATCGTCGCCAACGCCAATATTATTGGTAGTAGGAGTTATTAGTAATGTGTCCTCACTGGCTCCGTAGCCTATGTATCTAATTGCAATACCAAGTGGCCCCTAAATAGATATTGTTAACCAGCTAAATGGAGCCAAATTCTTTTCCATTTCGGTTGGGGGAATTTCTAATAATACCATAATAATGTTAGCAAAGTGATTACCACAAATATTTTCACGTTTCAGTCGGATTGATTTTTGTCTGTTACCACATGTTGCAGGTTGGAGAAAACTTTTATACAATGATTGGAAGCAAGCGATGCTAATATTTTTTGTGTTTCATGAGAGAATCAGTCAAAACAGCCCTTTGGCCCTACTTATTTAGCCCAACATCCACTGTTTGATCAGGTATGTGTGGTTACGTGTTAGTTTTACCCGGGCGGGGTTGACCCATTTGAGTAAATGATTGCCATAGATGAAATCGGTTAATGCTTGGTTTGGTTCAGCTTGAAATGTGACACTATTACACCATGATCCTCACCATAATATTCAGTTGGCAAGATGGTTCATCTTTTGTAACGCAACTACTATCCGAATGCAATTTGTGTGAATTTTATGCATTTTACACTATATCCCTTTTAAGCCATGTAACTCAACTAAATACACTAATCTGTTTGACCAATTTGGTGTTGTCTATAACCTAAAGGTCATGGGTTCAAGCCCTGGTGAGGGAAAAGTGGAGTACGCAATAAATGCTCAATTTTCATCTGCAATTTTGTGGTTATTTATGTTCAGATGAATTAGGGTTTATGTGTTTGCTTTAATTTTCAATTAAGAATATGTATTTGATGATAGCGAGACAAATTTCACACATGTTTACTTGATTTGTTGTTAGAACTTATAATCATGGGCATTTTCAGATCAAGATCATGTATGGCAAGTTTCTAGATTGTACTGTTGAAGGACAAGAGATATTTATAAAAATTTTAAATAAATTTTATAATTACAAAATTCAAAAATTAAAAAAACCCCTCATTATGATGTAATTAGTTTATATCCCACCCCTGTTTTGCATCCTATTTTCAACCATGCCACACTAGAAATTGTTGGTAAGAAAATAAAACCCGAGTAGCTAGATGATACTGTCAACATAATACTTTCCTTACAGGTTAGTAAGTGTACACGTTAGTAAATTAAGTTACAAAATCTTTTCTTTTAAATTTTTGTTTCAGATTTCATTTCAATGTATGCAACTCTTGCAAGTTATGTGGATTTATGTTTAATACCCAAATCACCATTCTTCATAGAAGGTGAGACGTTTGAGTTTATTGAAAAACAACTAAAAGAAAATGGGCACATAGTTACTTTTGTAGTTGAAGGAACGGGTGAAGGGTTTCTTGCACAAAACAAATTACTAAAAGATGGTGGAATGTTACTTTTCTATTAAGGTGTAATCACTTAATTTCTGTAATCATAGTATAAAGTTTTGGTTTTTAAGTGCACGCCTTTGATTCTAACGAAGGTTGAACAATTTTGAGAGAGAATTTATATGTGTGAACCTCCATTCTTGTGATTATTATAAGCAGAAAATGTATCTTTGATTTCAGCTAACTAATCATGGGGTAGGCATATGCTTTGAAATGTTTTATAAAAATATTGTGATACCTACGAAATTAATTTAAATTAAGGTACATAATTTCCAATGAATTAAATATTTTTAATTAAGTAAAAGATTATAAAAAATTTTATAAGACGCCCGTGATTCATCACGGGTTATAGGCTAGTTTAAGATAATACCAAGATGATCTTATCCGTCGGTTTTTAATCTAATGGTCCTGATTGGTTAATAGAAAGTTCTTAGAGTTCTTTCTAAAATTAGGGTTCTCAATATAATCCTTCACTATATATATATATATATATATATATATATATATATATATATATATATATATATATATATATATATATAGGGTCCGATTCAGCGCAGAACCGTTTAAAGGTACAGAACCGCAGAACCATCATAACATCCAATGTTTTCTATGTTATACATTAATTTTCATTTTCATACACGCTATAACACATTTATACATTCAATGTTTTCAATTTTTTATACACATAATATAAAAATATATTTATATATTATTTGTATAAAAATTTGGAAACATTGGATGTTAGAATGGTTACAGCGTGTATGAAAATTTACAGCTTATGTATAACATAGTAAGCATTGAATGTTAGGATAGTTCTACGGTTCTGCAGCTTTAAATGGTTCTGCGTTGAATCGGGCACTATATATATATATATATATATATATATATATATATATATATATATATATATATATATATATATATAGCCACATAACCCGCCCGATGGGCGGGTATGTTTCAAAATTTATTATGTAGAAAAATCCCAACAAAAGATAAATTTGATATTAAATATACTTACTTGATAATTGACTAATACGTGGAGCTATCATAGGCATTGGTGATATAAAGGATGGACCTACGCAACATAACAAATAATTATAATTAGTGTGCAAATGTTTACTTAAAAATCGCCAAATCGCCAAATATTTTAATACTAAATGTAATAAGCTATGACGTTAGAATCTTATAAACATAATAGATAATTCAATGAAGAGTCCATAAAATTGATACCTTTTGATTCGTTGATGCTGGGGGGTCTTGAATTTTTTATCGGCCTTCCTGGACGTCGTTTTGTAATATCACCTAGCAAATATGTTAAATTTAAAAACGGTTTTTTTTTAAAAAATGTGAATATATTTGTTTGTATGATGCCGTAAAAAAATAAATTAATAAATTAATAAACATATAAGTTATTAGAGAAAAAAAACATGACATACTTTCATTAAGCGGTATAAGCGGTTTCCTTCCGATAGGTCTTCCAGGTTTCCTAACCACGTTTGGAATCTCGTTTGGCAAAGCTTATAGTACAAAATAAGTAAAATCTGGTTAAATTGTTTAATAGTAAAATTTAATTAGTTTAATATATAAGTAACTTGAGTAAAATAAAATAATACTTAATGTCCTGTTAGACGAAGAGCAATTACCATGTAATTGAGCATCTACTACGATGCGTTTAATGTTTTTTGGCTGATTCTCATTGTTTTCTACCGTGGTTTTTCTTTTTCCTCCTTTTTTACTTGTTTATCTACCATTTCTTGATCAGTGGTGGAATTAGACATCTCAATATAAATTATCCGTAAAAAAGATATGTGAAATAATTAAATTAAAATTAGAACCGACCAAATGTATATTGAAAAATAAAAGAATAGCAAAAATAATCATTTTCAACAATATTGTTCCACGTTAGTGGAGCATTTATCCGAGAAGCTGTTAAAAAATAAAGTTTAATTGGACAATCCATTTAATCTTGCAAATCCTCGCAGCCCATTTAAACAATTTCATGGACTCGTATTAAAGCCCATTTTAATACCAAATATTGTTCACAACCCACTTGCTATCCGCTTTTCGAGTCCATGACGTTCAATTAAACCCATTTATCCGATTAAGATAAAATTTCACACTCTGGAAAAAAACGAAACGTATACTCTTTGCAAGATGGACAGATACGATCGTTCAGATGATTTGAAGTGCAGTAAATCAGAGTAATACGTTGCGGATCGGTTAGATCGATGGCGAATTGCGCTCGTCTACAGAGATCGATGATGATGTATTGATGAAAACCCTAGAATGGTAATTTTTATTTATCAGAAATTTGTTTACGTATTAGGGTTTATAATCTACATAAAATTGAATGTTAGAATTCCTAAATCGATAATCACTTATCAATCTGACTTGTGTTAATGACAAATTAGTTAATTGTGCGAATAAACCCTACTTCTACATCGATAACGACTTTAAGTAATTCTACACTTTTGAAAATATCCCTAAAACGATAATCACTTCCAATTTAGTAAATTATTTTGTTAATACATGTTGAATGTATTAAATTTGATAATCAAATGCAGTTTTTTCAATACATTGAGGATTTTAAAATTTTCTAAATTTTAACACAATAACTAAAAGAAGATTAAGTACAATATTAAACACTAAGTACCTATCAATTCAAGATTCGCAAGGTCTTTGAGCAAATACTTTTCCTGCAAGGTGATCGAAATTATAATGCTGTATTAAAAAAATATAAAAAAAATACAGTTTTTTTAAAATACTCTCCTATAAATATATTATTTATGCACGCGAATTTAGTGTTTTTTGAATCTTCAATGTGCAGATTATGGGTTTCGAGCTGGAAACAGTGTTCCTGCAAGGTTAAAGCAATTGAAATAGATATCGGTATAAAGGTAAAATTAAGTGTTTAATAGAAAAAAAAACAGTTTAATGAAAAACCCGAATCTTTAAAAGTATGTTTTAGTACAATTTTATTTTTTATTTTAATATTGTTTTGGTGTACAGTTTCATTGAAATGATATTTTTAAACAAATCTTTAACTATTGTTTTCAAATACCAACATGTAAAGAGTAGTAAAAAATTTAATTCACGAAATTAGTTTATTACGGTTTGACTTATAGTACAAACATAAAAACCTGTATTACATACTGATGAGGGTTTATTATTCATGTTAATACCCAATAAAATATGGATTTCAGAATTACCTTGCAATTGAAGATGATGGTATACTTTGAGCGATGGATTTTCTGCAATTTTGGAATCAAATATAACCGACAATAAATAATCATAATGAAGACAAAATCACGGTATAATGTTTATAAAATATGGTTTCCAAATCATGATATTGTTTATAAATAATTATTTATAAAATGATTTTGGTTATAATGTTTGACTATTCAAAGTCAAACTGTCGTAAATTTAAAGGTGATTCTGAAAACAGTCAAACTGTCGTTGGTTATGTGTATACTGATTTAGTTTTCTAATTGATGTTAATACCCAATAAAATCTTGTTTTCAGAATTACCTTTAAATTGTTTACTGTTTTTAAAAGATTATTTGTTTACTGATTCAAATTGTAAAGTTTGACTATTTAGAAAACTAAACTGCCGTTATATAATTACATTGCAAACAGTTTGACCTTAAAAAAAGTCAAACTGTCGTATTATTTAAAAACCATCCCTAATTAAAGTATTTCAATAATGATGTTTTGACACGGTTAATTTTTAGTGAAACAGTTTGAACTTATGAATCTTCAATATTAAAGGTGTTTTGTGAAACAGTTTCAATAAAATCTTGTTTTCAGAATTACCTTTAAATTGAAGATGGTGGTAGAATTCCTACGAAATCTTTACCTGCAATTATTTAATAAGATATAAACGACAATAACTAATCATAAAGAAGACAACATCTTATAATATATGGCTGCTGGAGATTATAACGTGTACATTCAACTGCTGGAGATTGTAGATGCAGGTGATGAACTTATGAATATCTCCGGTAAAGTATGGCCTCATATATAGGGATTGATGTATTTTGAATTTTAAATGCCGGTTTCGGTAAGTCAATATTTTACGATTTGTTAGCTGATTCGGTATTATCAAATTGATAAAACAGTATCTTTTATATTGAGTAGAATCAACTGACTTTGAAATTTGTATTTGACATTCCACAGATAATCCGATCACAATATAGTTGCCTGTTTTAACGGATTCACCATAACTACTTTCCGTTTCATAATCGAATAATGAATGGAGAACGCCTGAGTTTTCGGATGAAGTTAAAAGCTGGGAAAGGTCGTTGCATTATATTGGCTTGAATGTTGTGGACCAATGCCACAATTACACGTGGCATTGTCCACCAATGGGAGTAGTCCGTTGTGATGAGTTGGCAAAAATTCAACATGTGTAGCCTCATATATAGGGTAGGATAATATATATATATATATATATATATATATATATATATATATATATATATATATATATATATATATATATATATATATATATATATATACACACACAAATTCACCTGAGATAAGCAGCACATCGGTTGCTAAGAATGACAGGATCATCTGGTTTGATATTATGAGCTCTCGAGTAACAGTTGACAGCCTGATAAACAATCATTAATCAACAAAGATGATCAACTTTCAGACTCGAATGATCAGAAAGAGTTTAAGGAAACGATCAATAATTAAGTTCACAGAAGCTCATTTACAGATATAGAATTAACAATAACAGCAACAAAATGACTCTATAAAGCAACTAGTCTAATTAAGTACCTCCTCATAACGATCGTCTCTGAATGCAATTTCATTAGATCATACAGATGATTAGACCGTCCTGTGTCTAATAACTCAAAATCATTTCCCTGAATTATAGATACAAAATCTTCATTCAAAACCTCATGAGTTGAAATAACAACAAACTGATATCTCAAACTTCATAAAATTCATATCAAGCTAAATCACAAAAGATTGCAATTCAACTCTCCATTAGTGCAATCTGATCTTCATTGAACATGTATTGATATAAAAACCTGCTGCAATTCCTCAATCTAACATCAACAATGGTATCGATACATCATGAATTGTGCAGTTTCCAGTCAAAATGACAATTCAGAACATTTTTCCTGCAATTGATCGTAATTTAAGCAATTTAGGAAGAACAAAAACCCTACAACTCACCGAAACAAAGTCCTGCACGTCTTGGATCCCTTCCAAGCTAAATTCAGTCGGTGATTCATCTTCAGTAGCCATTAGAAGGCAGCTAAATTGGGGAAATGTATATGATAAAGTAATAATTGAGCGAAAATGGAATCAAAAGAGAGTGAAAGAAGAATGTTATGGCGTTAATTGAATGTTAATGGAATCAAATATAAGCGTGTTCTTCCTTGTATCCTTCGTTCCATACACGGACCACATCAGTTTACGTGTACTCTATATCTACTATATGTATATCAGTATCAGTATACGTATATATATACTGGATAGCAACAGCGATTAAATTTTAGAGTTGTCTTTCTCAAAAATGTTAGATTCGGTTGTGAGAAAGAGAGAAAAAAAAAAAACTATTATGAGTAAATTGCAACAATAGTTTATTGGTTTAGTTAAATTACATATTAGTCATTCTGGTTTGAAAGCACATGTTCAGTACCTATTTTGCAAAAGTTCGTCTGTTTTGAAACATGTACATACTTCCTCCGTTTCAAAATAAGTGATACACTTTTTATTTAGAGGTGTTTCAAAATAAGTGATACACTTTGAAAACTTATCAAAATAAGTGTACCCTTACTTTTACTTTTAAACATCATTAAATTCACTTTAATCGATATATGTGGGACCCAACCTCCACTAACTATCAAATTTAATCTAATTAACCTTCATTAACATATTTTACCTAAAAACCATGAACTCTAATTTATATAACTTATTTTGAAACGGAGGAAGTATAAAATGAGTATTTTATACTTTACTGAGTATACCCAATTAATTTAAAACCCAAATAAAATTTTTACACTACTAAATACAAAACAATGTCACTAAAGACACAATCTGGGTTGACGAGCTACCACGTGTACCACAATGTCACATACCGCTACAACAAAAGAATAATATTTTCCAAATATTATGAAAAATTGTACACTTTAGTTGACGAGCTACCACATATAGACAACTCGTACAACGCTAAACCTAACATACTTGTGTCTTTAAGTTGATGCTCAACAAAAAAAAAAAGAATATTGTATACCTATGGTTTGAAATGTGAAATGTAAAAACTGAAAACATAAAACATGCTCTTGTTTTTCAAAATTTTAATGTACGTTCTCATCACTATAAACTTAGCATAAACAAAACCTAGCATAAACAAAATCGAATTAGTTAAGATATTGTCCTACTGGTTGTATAATTTGACCGGTCCATTAATATATTAATTTAAACTAAAGCAACTTTGGATTTTATTCCTCGTTATTTTGTCATACTTGTATGACTTTATTATCATTGTGTTACAAAATTCAAAGTAAGATATATGTCATAACTCATAAACAAATTACAAGTCATCTCAACTACCATACAATTATACAGATACAACTGCACAGGGAATCCATGAATGGGTTCGGGTCAAAACCAAGAATTTATAAACGGGTCAAAAAAAGAAACCATTTTTATGCTTAAAGATTCTAACCCAGCTATTATAACATCTCATGCTAACAAAATATTACAACCCAGATCCCGAAACCTCAAAACCCGAATTCAAAAAATCATCAGAACACCTAAATGCTGATTTATAATCCCCAATTTCTCTAAAACCCCTAGCAAAAACACCATAAATAACATCATTCGGTACCAAACCCATCTTAATAATATCACCATGTAACATCATAACATGATTAATATTATTTGATTTAAAATGCCACTGAATAATAACACCATAAAGATCAACATCTGGTTTCAACCCGATTCTTCTCATATCAGAAAAAAACTTACTCGCTTTAAAAACCTGCCCATCGTTACATAATCCATTAATTAACGTTGTATAAACAACATTATTATGTGCACAATAACCACTTTCCAAAAAGATTTTAATTGCATCATTAGTTAATCCATCTTTGCATAATCCATCAATTAAACAACTAAGACTGAAAACATTAGGAGTGGGGCCCACTTCGGTCATTTCCTTGTATAATTTTAGGGCTGCTTTTGTGTTACAATCTTTAAAATGACCATTTATTAATGTTGTATAAGTAACAACATCAGGTACAAAACCTTTGATTAACATTTCTGTGTATAAACCCATTGCAGCTTCCATGTTTTTAATCTTGCAATAACCGTCTATTAATGTAGAATAAGTGATAATATTAATCTCCACACCATTGACCACCATTTGACCACATAATTCCAAAGCTTTTGCCATGTTTCCGGTTTTTGAATACCCATTAATTAGTGCATTGTACACTGCTTGATTCGGTTTAGTTCCCGTTTTATTCATTTTCTTGAATAAATTATCTGCTTCTTTTAGTCTACCCATATTGCAATAACCATTTATAAGTATACAATAAGTGAAAACATCATTTGCAATACCTGATATTTCCATTTCTGATAATAGATTAACTGCTGCATGAAAATTGGCTTCTTTACAATATCCATCGATTAAACAATTAAAAATGTATGAATTAGGATTCTCACCGAATTTAATCATCTGCCCGAAACAGCTTTGGGCAGATAGAACACTGCCCGATTTACGAAATGTGTCGATTAAGATACCAAATGTGACAACATTTGGAATCAAACCGGATATTGATATTTCTTTATAAAAGTCAAGTGCTTTATTAACATTAGCCATTTTACAATATCCATCCAAAAGAGCATTATAAGTGTATAAATCTGGTATTACACCAGTTTTTTTCATTTCTGCAAACATACTTTCAGCTTCCAACATTCTTCCCTCACTGCAAAATCCACGTATTAAAGTTGTGTAAATGACAACATTTAGGCTTAAATTTCTCTCAAGCATTTCATCGAACACCTTGCGTGCATTCTCAATATCTCCTTCATGACAACAACCATCGATTAAAATCCCGTACGTGACAACATCTGGTAACATTTTACGAGAAATGATGTGTTTATAAGCCTCCCACATTGAATTAAACCTTCCCAATTTTAAAAACCCATCTAAAACCCTGTTGCAAACATGAACAACAGGTAATGCATCTGTTTTCTTGAGCACCCAATACGCCTCATCGACAAAACCCAATTCGGTTAACGCGATAATTAACACTCCGAACGCTTTGGTTTTGGGTTTGGTGAGTTCGGTTTCATTTAGGGCATGGAAAATTAAGGAGCTTACTCTGTGAGGTGGGCAAGATTTGTGTAAAGTTTCGATGAGGTCTTTTATCAAACACCTTGCCTTCAAGTATAACCTTGCATTGGTTAAGAAATGGATTGTGGCAGAATGTAGTTTTAGATTGTTGGTAGGATCGATGTTTTTGGAAGAAGAATAGTACAATTGAAGTGCTTGGGGTGCAGATTCAGAGTTTAGGATTTTGTTAGCGATGTTTGATAGAAAAGATGACGATGTGGCAGCGGAAGAGATTGTTTTCGTGAAGAGAGGGAGATTTTTGGTGGATGTGAAGTTGGTTTTAATGGTGGAAATCTTCATTATCGTGGGACTAATCTGATTTCTTCCATGAACAAGATTCATCTGCTGCTGATTCTCCGATCAAGTCTCAACCCAAAGGTACAATGACTATGAAGATTACTAGTTTAGGCCTTTATATTTTAGAAAAGAGAATTACCTTTTATGCATACACAATACATAATAAAATAACATGTATTATTAATTATTTTTTTTTAATAATATTCTTAATTTTGATATCTTAATCAAGAGAATATGCATATAAGTAGACATAAAAATTATGCATCAATGTCATTACTCTTTATAAAAATTCATATACTTCACCTCATTACTCTTTATAATAATTTATATACTTCACCTTTAACCCGCTTCTTTAACTTCCAATAAGTTGATGTACCATACATCGAATGTTTTTCAGTTATTATAATAGAAAAAATGAGTCAAATGGATAAAATTAAAAAATATACATAATTGACATACTAATTTGAGAAGTTAACATTTAGTGACATCCTTATTTTCATCGATTATTAGCAAATCTTCATTTGAGTTATTTTCTATCACAGTCATCTCAACTTCACACTCAGACAAGTGATACAGTGATGTCTTATTTGATGAATATGTGTTATAATCCATAAAAATCGCACTTACAAGTCAAGCACTCTCTTTTTATAGTTGTAGATAAAAATAAAAGTAAATATTTTTATAAACATTTTTATAAAAGTTCATTACCATTTTTAGTCATCAAAATATAAATAAGGAAAATGATAATGACAGTCCTTAGGGTTAGGGTTGTCAATAAAAAGGCAAAATCAGAGTAAAAATAGCCCCCTGAATATTAGGATTACTACTTTATCAATGAATTTATAAGTTTTGTATGCATGTTAAAGACAGTATTAACAAAACTCTATAAACAAATACCCAAATATATTACCTTTGTGCATTTTCCACTATCTATTTATTCCCCAAAATTATTTTCGAACCCTAGCTACTAACCTCCCACCACCAGTACCTTTCTGGCGACCTACACATTCCGATAACACCACCACCTCTCTGGTGACGTGTTTCCAATGATCTACAATACTCTCTTTTGTATCATTGTAAGATTAATCAAATTTCAAAGCATAATCAACCAATGGCAGTTAGGTCAACTTGAGAGTCCTGTTGTAAAATTTCAGTTCCTGTATGTTGGTTCGAGAAGCATTTCCCGCAATCACCACAAAACACCCTGCAACTTCCAGATTGCTAGCACAATTCCTATTCAATTGCTTTCAAAACGCCAACACCGTTAAAAAGACCACCGAAATCCACACCCAGATAATTATAAACGACTTCACCCAACGAAATTTCACAATTGTTCAGCTCCTTCAGTCTTATGTATCTTCAGGTTACCTTCTTCAAGCCCACAAAGCTTTCCAACAAATCAAGAGCCCTAGCACCACCTCCTGGAATCAAATCATCAGAGGCTATGCCGGAACTGAAACGCCTCGTGAAGCACTCCATTTGTTCGATGAAATGCTGCAATCAGGAGAAACGGCGGATGGACACAGTTACTCATACGTGATCAGTGCGTGTGCTCGTGGGAAATTGTTACGATTGGGAGAGAAATTTCACGGAAGGGTTTTAGCATGTGGCTTTTGTTCAAATCTGTTTGTGCAAACTAATTTAGTGAATCTCTATTCTGGAGATGAAGATTATGGTGGAATCAAAAACGCACATAAGGTGTTTGATGAAATGCGTGTGAGAAACGTGGTAACATGGAATACACTTGTTGCTGGGTATGTGAAGTCTTATAACATCAATGGTGCACGTAAACTGTTCGATGAAATGCCTGAAAGAAATATCATTTCATACACGACAATGATTTCGGGGTATGCACAAAATGGGGGATGCAAAGAAGCAATATATTTATTACATAAAATGATACGGGCTCGTATGGAATTAGATCAAGTAACTTTAGCTTCCACCTTATCTGCTTGTGCAGAAATCGGTGATTTGAAAACGGGAAAATGGATACATTCTTACATTGACAGAAATTGGCACATCAAGAACAAAAACCGCACACTTCGTCTAAATAATTCACTCTTACACATGTACTCAGGTTGTGGTGTTATCAATGATGCATATGAATTATACAAAAGAATGCCACTAAAAAGCATTGTCTCATGGACAACCATGATTTCAGGTTTTGCAAAACAAGGGTATGGTGAAAAAGCCTTAAATATCTTCAAACAAATGGAACAAACAAAAGATGATACCTTAAAACCTGATGCAATCACCATGTTAGCTATCTTGAATGCTTGCAATCATTCTGGTTTAGTTGACCAAGGCCGTTATATTTTCAAAAACATGAAGAAAAATTGGGGAATTGAGCCCAAAATCGAGCATTATGGTTGCATGGTTGACCTTTTAAGCCGTGCAGGGCGTTTGGAAGAAGCATATGAGCTTGTTGAAACTGTGATTGTGGACCCAAATGATGCGGTTTGGGGTGCATTACTTGGTGGTTGTAAAATCCACAAGAATGTGAATCTTGCTACTCAGATTGTGAAAAAGATAGTTAATTTAGGTCTTGATGATGAAAAAGTAGGTGGGTATTTTATATTATTGTCAAATGTGTATGCTAGTGCAAAAAGGTGGAAAGATGTTGCGATTGTGAGAGAAAATATGGACCGTTTGGGTTTGAAAAAGGGTTCGGGAAGAAGTTGGGTGCAAAATGGGGAATCGGTTCATGAGTTTTTGGCGAGTGATGTGAGTCATAAGTGTTCGTCTCGAATCTATGAGATGCTTTATTTAGTGATGGTTGAAGTAGGTTTAATGGATATAAGCATAATGTTTATGATAGCACAATCTTAAGTTGGTCAATAGGTGAGATGTAAGTATAGGTTGTAAGCAAATATGCTTTCATTGAATGTATAGTGAATTATGTACGGAAGAATTCCGTTATTTATTTATGGTTGAGATTTATCTGTTTAAGTTGAGAAATGATACATATGTCTAAACACATGTTTAAAATATGGCTAAGGCAGAACTGCCGCTTGACATCCATTCGTGAGTTGTAGAAAATGATTCACTTTCTCAAATTTTCACGCACGAGATGTCAAGTTACATTAGACATATCTTTAAACATATGTATCATTTGTCATTATGGAGCTATGTGTATTGATATATATTCATTTCAATGTTCAATTAACATTGTTTGTAAACATATCACAATGGCCTATCTTGCAAACAATGAAAGTGTTGAAATATATTAACTTAGTGTAAATCATTGTTGTAGTTGTGGTTATTGTGCAGGTTAAGTAACGGTCGTGTGGACTTAAAGTGTGAGGCATCTTGGACTTAAAGGTAATAAAGGTAAAGTATTTTACTTTATAATATTTTGTGTGTTTTTTGTATACTTGCAGGGGTAAAGTGTAATATGCAGAGTTGATTGGTAGCGGGCATATTTAAGAGATATTATCTCTTATTGTGGCAGATATCGAGTAGGTGTTTTGTGTGTGAAAAGTTAGGGTTTTCTCTCTCTCTCTCGTTCGTTTAGAGTTTGATCTTTTCATCTTCTGTAAATGATTCAAGTATGTTTGAATCATATTAGGTCTAGGTTAGTTTGAGAGTTTTAATTGTAGTGAGGATTTCAGTCTTGTTTTTGATCTTTTGATCGGTTGTGGTTTAATGGAAAGGAAGTTTATTTTGATTCTTGTGTGTTCATCTTAGATCTGGTTAGTTCATATTTTTCTACAGAAAGCTCTGTTTATGACTTGTTAAGGAAGTTAAGTGTCCTAAATAGGAGGAAATTATATACCACACTTATTGCTTGTTATGATTGTACATTTTGCCGTAAAATTTGTACAATATCATGTGTGAAGTTAAGTATTAATGTGTAAATCATTTCCCTAAACATAAAGACATCAAAGGACAAAGATAGTGTTTGCTTGCGGTTATAATTTATGTGAAGCTTGATCATTTGGACAAAGGGATGCATTCCTAACATGAATAGATAAAGCATCTTTGCATGTTGCATTTAACTTCATTCTTAGGTAACTTTGAGGTGTCTCTCCCAATACCATTTCTTAGGATTTGTTGATGGTTCGTGTGATAAAAGCCTAACTAATGAAGTCCTTAGTAAACAATGAGATAGATGTAATTCTGTTGTGTTGTCTTGGATCTTGGGATCCATCTCTGATGAACTGTGTGCCGGTCAAATATTCAATACTAATGCTAGTGTAGTTTGGAATGAATTAAAAGAAACGTATAGTAAGGTTGATGGTTTTATGGTATTCAATTTGCATCACGAAATAAATTCCCTAAAACAAAATGGATCTCTTATTTCTGACTATTATCATAAGTTGAACTCCCTTTGGAAACAATATGACTCTTTAGTTGAACTTCCTATATGTGTGTGTGATGGTGCTCAAGTTATTTCTGCCCATAATAAACTACTAAAACTTATGCAATTCTTAATGGGACTTGATGACTTTTACATGCCAATAAGAAGTATTATTTTGACTAGAGACCCTTTACCTGATGTCAAGTTTGCCTATGCCATAGTCTCTAGAGAAGAGTCACATAAAAGAGGGTCTGTTACTGATAGTGTTTCAAAAGGTCAAAATGATGTGTTTTCATCTCAAACTAATAATAATAACAGTAATAAAAAGTTTTATAACAATAATAATAACATGGGAACAAAACTTTTTCGAGGAGTCCTAATCCAAATTTGAGGTGTACTAATTGTAATATGCTAGGTCACACTGTTGATAGATGCTTTGATATTGTTGGTTATCCTAATGGTTATAAGAAAAAAGGCAATAATAATAATCAAAACAACAATAATAAATCTAAATATGTTTCAAATAACTCTTCTTCGTGTGATAAACCTAGCTCTTCCTCTGGTGTTCCCCCTTCTATGTCTTTGTCTAATGATCAGATCTCAAGACTTCTTACTATCCTTGGAGAAAATAATGTAAACTGTTCTGGTGCTCAATCCAACATGGCAGGTATAGTGAACAGTAGTGTTATCTTTGAAAAAAAATTTGATAAATTTTTTAATGCAAATGTAAAGTTTACAAACAATAATACTATACCAGCTGGTTGGATTGTGGATTCTGGTGCTAATCAACACATGACCCGGGATACCAAAAATTTGATAAATGTAATTGATGTTTCTGACTTAAAAATCACTGTTGGTCACCCAAATGGTACTCAAGCATTAATTAAACAAATAGGTAATATTAAAATAAATAAAAATGTCACCCTATTTGATGTGTTGGTTATACCAGAATATTGTGTGAGTCTTTTGTCTGTTCAAAAACTTGCAAAGGATAGTAAGTTGTATGTTGGATTTGATGAAAGTAAGTGTTATATTCAGGATTTGAGAACAAAGAACAATGTGATGACTGGTAAAGAAATTGGTGGTCTATATATGGTTGAAGTAAGTTCTAATCTGTTTAATTGTAATAATGTTGGTTTATGTTATGTGTCTAAGTCTGTTTGGCACAATAGGTTAGGTCACCCTGCAGATCAAGTTGTTAATCTGTTAAAACCAAAATTAAATTTAGAAGGTGACATAAGTGTGTCACCATGTGATGTGTGTCATAAAGCTAAGCAAACAAGAGAGTCATTTCCCTTGAGTGACCATAAAAGTAAAGAATTAGGTGAATTAATACATCTAGATGTTTGGGGTCCTTATAGAGTGGTTAGTAAAGAAGGGTATAAATACTTTCTAACTGTTGTGGATGATTTTACTAGGGCTGTTTGGGTGTTTCTATTAAAATCTAAAGATGAAGTGTTTGATAACATAAAAAGTCTTTATAATCTAATCAAAAATCAGTTTGGAAAGTCAATAAAATCTTTTAGATCTGACAATGGGACTGAGTTTATAAACAACAATATGAATATGTTTTGTAGAGAAAATGGTATTATTCATCAAACATCCTGTAAATACACACCACAACAGAATGGAATTGTTGAAAGAAAACATAGGCACCTCTTAAATGTTGCTAGGTCTCTTATGTTTCAAGGGGGAATCCCTTTATCTATGTGGACTGAATGTGTGTTAACTTCTGTGTACTTAATTAACAGGTTGCCCTCTTCTGTCCTTAATGGAAAGTCCCCTTATAATCTAGTGTATAATTGTGAGCCTTCCCTGTCCCAACTTAGGAGTTTTGGTTGTCTGTGCTTTTCTAAAGTCTTAAATAATACTGATAAATTTTCTGAAAAATCTGAAAAATGTGTTTTTGTTGGTTATGCCAATTTGAAAAAGGGTTATAAACTTTATTCGCTTGAGAGTAAAACTTTTATTATCTCAAGAGATGTTCAACTCTACGAAACTGTTTTTCCTTTTAAAATGTCATCTAATAATAACGAAGTGGTTGTAACTACTGAAATAAATCATTTAAACTTTTTTGATAAATATGGTCTTGAAGCTGGTCACAATCTGGAAGTACCCAATGATGATGGGAGGGCAACTCAGGGTGACGGCAGTAGGGGAGATGGTCCTAGTGAATCTAATAGGTCCCTTAGTAATGATAATCAGGCCACTACGATAAGAACATATTGTAGTAGGGAAGATGGTCCTAATGGGATTAGTAGATTCCTAGTGGTGATAATCAGGCCACTGCTACACCTAATGATGAGAATTCTGAGTCTAGTGCTCCTGAGGGTCAAAATAATTCACAAAATAGTGAATTAAGGAGATCTTCCAGAACTGTTGTGACTCCAAAAAGATTTAAAGATTTTATTTTAAATACTAAGGTTAAGTGTGATATTAACAAAGTTGTTAACTATTCTCAGTTGTCTGTTGAGAATTACTGTTTTATAAGGGTTTAAATAAAGTAGTTGAACCTAGGTGTTATAGTGAGGCTGCTACTAATAGTAAATGGGTTGAAGCCATGAACTCTGAAATGGAAGCCTTACATAGAAATAAGACTTGGGATGTTGTTGATTTGCCAGTTGGTAGAAAGCCAATTGGATGTAAATGGATATATAAAATTAAATATAAGGCCAATGGGGAAGTTGATAGGTATAAGGCTAGATTAGTTGCTAAAGGGTATAGTCAAAGGGAAGGGTTGGACTTTGATGAAACATTTTCTCCTGTCGTGAAAATGGTTACTGTTAGGTGTGTAATTAGTCTTGCTGTTCATAATAACTGGACTTTGTATCAGTTAGATGTTAATAATGCCTTCCTTTATGGTGACTTAGATGAAGATGTGTATATGACTTTACCTGAAGGTTATTTTTCTAGTAATGATAACAAAGTGTGTAAACTTGTGAAATCTCTGTATGGGTTGAAACAGGCCCCTAGGAAATGGAATGAAAAGTTGACTGAGACCTTAATTGAAAATGGGTTTGTTCAAAGTCGTAGTGATTACTCGTTGTATGTAAAACATGAAAATAATGTGTTTATTGCCTTACTTGTATATGTTGATGATATTGTGATCACTGGAAACAATAAAGTTGAAATTGATAAATTCAAGGTGTTTTTAAATTCTAAGTTCTTAATTAAGGACTTAGGGAAATTAAAATATTTTTTGGGAATTGAAGTATTACAAACTGAATCTGGAGTATGTTTGTCTCAAAGGAAATATACTTTAGATTTACTATCTGAGTTTGGTATGACAGGTTGTAAACCTGTGTGTACTCCCATTGAGTCTAAAGTTGTTATATGTGATAAAGATCATGCTAAAAGTGGTGATAACTTGTTAACTGATATTACTAGTTATCAAAAGTTGATTGGGAAGTTGATTTACTTGACTCTTACTAGACCAGATTTTTTTTATGCTGTTCACTGTCTGAGTCAGTTCATGCATAGCCCTCTTGATTCACATGTTAAATTAGCTATGAGAGTTTTAAGATATATTAAGTCCTCTCCTGGTAAAGGTATAAACTTTACTAAAGGTGGAGAATTTACTTTATCTGCTTTTGTTGATTCAGACTGGGCAAAATGTGTGTCCAGTAGGAAGTCAGTAACTGGATTTGCAGTTTATTTGGGAAATTGTTTGGTGTCTTGGAAGTCTAAGAAGCAGGACACTGTTTCTAGATCCACAGCAGAGGCTGAGTACATGGCTATTGGGTCTGTTATAAGTGAGATTTCTTGGATTAATAAGATTCTTACTGAACTTAATGTTTCTAGTAAGGAACCGGTAAAAGTTTTTTGTGATAATAAATCTGCAATATTAATTGCTGCTAATCCTGTTTATCATGAAAAAACTAAACATTTTGAAGTTGACTTACATTTTATAAGAGACAAGTGTTTGTTGGGAATTATTGAGTTAGTTAAAATTGACACTACTGTTAATACAGTTGATATTTTTACAAAAGGTTTACCGTCCAGGAGTCATGAGTTCTTTTGTAACAAGTTACAGTTGATCGACATGTTTCACACTGAAGTTAAGGGGGAATGTTGAAATATATTAACTTAGTGTAAATCATTGTTGTAGTTGTGGTTATTGTGCAGGTTAAGTAACGGTGGTGTGGACTTAAAGTGTGAGGCATCTTGGACTTAAAGGTAATAAAGGTAAAGTATTTTACTTTATAATATTTTGTGTGTTTTTTGTATACTTGCAGGGGTAAAGTGTAATATGCAGAGTTGATTGGTAGCTGGCATATTTAAGAGATATTATCTCTTATTGTGGCAGATATCGAGTAGGTGTTTTGTGTGTGAAAAGTTAGGGTTTTCTCTCTCTCTCTCGTTCGTTTAGAGTTTGATCTTTTCATCTTTTGTAAATGATTCAAGTATGTTTGAATCATATTAGGTCTAGGTTAGTTTGAGAGTTTTAATTAGGGGTGAGCATAGCCGGATACCCACCGGTTCCGACCGGAACCGGAACCGGAACCTCTTGTACCTCCGGTTCCTTCCGGTTCCGGTGCCGGTTCCGGTTATCCTGTTTCTAAAATCGTAAAATTAAAATTAGATGTAAAGCTTAAATATTAATCATTTTTTGTCATTTTATCAACTAATCTTTGAATAATCATAAACTCCAAACACTTAAACATGTGATTGTCTATATATTTTATCGTTAGAACACTATATTTAGACTGATTAATGACTAAACTCATTAAAAGTTACACAAAGTTTCTCATATTGTTAAATTTTGACATTAAATTTATCATATATAATATTTTAACCAAAATAGACCGAATAATTACCGGTTCCGGTTATCCACCGGTTACCGGTTCCTAAATTTTGAGAACCGGAACCGGAACCTATTAGGGCGGTTCCATAATTTTAGGAACCGGAACCGGCGGTTCCAAAACGGTTCCGGTTCCAAATCCGGTTACCCGTTTTTTCTGATCACCCCTAGTTTTAATTGTAGTGAGGATTTCAGTCTTGTTTTTGATCTTTTGATCGGTTATGGTTTAATGGAAAGGAAGTTTATTTTGATTCTTGTGTGTTCATCTTAGATCTGGTTAGTTCATATTTTTCTACAGAAAGCTCTGTTTATGACTTGTTAAGGAAGTTAAGTGTCCTAAACAGGAGGAAGTTATATACCACACTTATTGCTTGTTATGATTGTACATTTTGTCGTAAAATTTGTACAATATCATGTGTGAAGTTAAGTATTAATGTGTAAATCATTTCCCTAAACATAAAGACATCAAAGGACAAAGATAGTGTTTGCTTGCGGTTATAGTTTATGTGAAGCTTGATCATTTGGACAAAGGGATGCATTCCTAACATGAATAGATAAAGCATCTTTGCATGTTGCATTTAACTTCATTCTTAGGTAACTTTGAGGTGTCTCTCCCAATACCATTTCTTGTTGAGAAATTTTTCCTCTTCGCAATTTAATTTAATTTTCCCATAATCAAAGATAGTGTTTGCTTGTGGTTATTAGAAAAATTCTATATTTTCAACCATTTGAGTTTCTTAAATAATCATAATCACCTGTCTATTTACTTTTTAATACATGTAAACACATTATTATCCCATAAAATAACTAAAATATGCATGAAATTGATATTATTAACTGAAAGCTAATTGCTTTACATTTTGACAAAGAGCAATTAATTTTGTGCTAATTTATGTGACTTAGGAGTCTCCTCATATAATCATTCCAGCATAAAAAAATAATAGATGCATGCAATAAATAGGCTTTTGCAAACTAAACCAAGAATCGGCCAGAATAAAGTATTGTTCAAGTCAGATCTTAGATCTAATTTTCTACAAAATCATTTTACCGTTTCGGTGCAAAACCGACAAAAATGAAAAAGTAAAAGAAATCGAAAAACTGCAACTTGATCAAAAACTTCATCGACGTACAACCAAAATTATTTTTTTAGTTCTTGATTTAGTTCGAAAATAGTGCTAGTATACGGTCAAAATTAAGTAATGAATTAGTTATTGGAACACCATTTTCTTGTGAAAGGGTAGAAAGGTAATACCACACGTTACTTCTACACAAAACTTCTCTACGAAGCTAATCCCGTTTCTCTCTCTATAAAACAAAACCGCAATCACACGCACCAAAACACACACACACATACAATTAAAACTTCACCTTTATTCCTGCAAATTTCCTCTATTTCGCACTTTTAAAGATATGGTATCTAGCGTAGATCGATCGGAGATAGCTTTCTTCGACCTGGAAACAACCGTCCCGACCCGACCCGGACAAGGGTTTGCAATTTTGGAATTTGGGTCGATACTTGTATGCCCTAGGAAGCTCGTTGAGCTCGAAAGCTACGAGACGTTAGTGAAACCACATGATCTCTCACTAATTTCCACATTGTCGGTTCGGGCCAATGGCATCACCGCCGACGCCGTCGTTTCTGCTCCGACCTTCTCTGACATTGCCGATAAGGTTTACGACATCTTACATGGTAAATTGAGCTTCAGTTTTGTAAATGCTAGTGTAATTGTGTTACTGATTGAACTTATTTTCGGATTTTAGGGCGGATTTGGGCGGGTCATAATATAATTAGGTTTGATTGCGTGAGATTAAGGGATGCGTTTGTGAAAATTAACCGGCCACCACCGGAGCCCAAGGGAACCATTGATTCACTGGCTTTGTTAACACAGAGATTTGGAAGGAGAGCTGGTGACATGAAGGTATAATTGTTAGAAAATTTGGTACCATACATCTTTTTTTTCTTCAATGAAGCCTATTATTGTATTATATTGATATTAAGCAATCTTATTAAAACAATTATCCACCAATGCTAATTGTAGCCACTCTTTTTGTTTAGATGGCCAGTCTGGCTGCTTATTTTGGGCTCGGAAAGCAATCACACCGGTAAGTTATTCAAAAATTGGATTATTTGTAATCACTTTAATGTTTAAACAAACAAATTATTTATAAAAGCTATAAAGAAGAGTTGGACAAAAAGTGTTCCGGGTCAACCCGACCCGAAAATTAACTTTTTGGATCGAACCCATATTGATCAGTTACCGAACCCATCCATTTTTCCCATGCAGGTCTAACTTTTTAGTTTTTTTTATTTTAAATAATTACAGGAGTTTGGACGATGTTAGGATGAATCTTGAAGTTCTTAAGTATTGTGCAACTGTTCTTTTCTTGGTAATTTCTCAACTCTTTAGCTAAAAAAACTACATTCATTTCTGACAACAAGCTGTAAAATGACTGATTTACCCCTCAGGAATCAAGCCTTCCAGATATGTTCACAGAAAACAGTTGGGTATCTCCAAACGCCACTACCCGAAACCGTAGCACCACAAAAGAAGCCCTAGATGCCACCTCATCTAATAGAAACATGGAGGATCAAAATTCTCCTCCAAATCATCCAACTTTTTCACTTACTGCTGAACAACAACTTCCAGAACCAGTTGACCCGGGTCAAACCCAACACGACCCGTTTGACCTTGGTCAACTCATAGACAAAATCGAAAACGGAACCGTTCAAGCAAATGAACCCATGGAGGAAGAGTCATCTACAACCATCACATCCAACAATATAACTGAACCAATCGAATTTCTTGACCCAGATGAAATATCTACACCCTCTGTAACTGTAACAGTTATTCCCTTTTTTCGCGGGCCCCAAAAGATACAATTACTTCACAAAAACAGCCCGTTGCAGATCCGGTGTAATTCAATGAAGATTCGGTTCGGGTTGAGTTCAAGATTTGTTGATCATGCTGGAAGGCCAAGATTAAGCTTTGTTGTTGATGTGCCACAAAATCTTTGTGGTGTTCTTGATGCGTGTGATAATGTTGTTAAGAGGTTTGTTGAATCTGATAGTGATTCTAAATGGAGGCCCGTTTTGAGTAGAAAGCCCGGGTTTTATAACTCACCCACCATCAGATTGCAGTAAGTTTCTTTGTAACAGTTGCACATAGGCTCACAGGCTGGGCGGGCGGGTTAGTAATGGGTCAAATTATGTTTTTTTTTTTGTAATTAAAAAATATCCCTAAACTTTTTTTACGAATTCTTTTGTGAATTTTGTCCCTATGATGTTCAAATTTTGTCTTTTTTGTCCATTTTGACCTAAAAATGATCAAAATACCCTTGCAAAAAACATTCAAAACTTTCTAACAAATAAATAAAAATAAGGGTATTTTGGTCATTTTAGGTCAGATTATGTTAATTTTTTTGTAATTAAAAAATGTCCCTAAACTTTTATTCGAATTCTCTGATTTTGTCCCTAAACTTTTTTTTCGTGATTTTTGTCGCTATGGTCTTCAAATTTCATCTTTTTTGTCCAATTTGACCTAAAATGAACAAAATGCCCTTGCAAAAAAAATTCAGAACGTTTTAACAAATAAATTAAAATAAGGGTAATTTGGTCATTTTAGGTCAAAATGGACAAAAAAGATGAAATTTGAAGACCAATCACGAAAAAAAAAGTTTAGGGACAAAATCAGAGAATTCGTAAAACCACAGCTGTAATTTACTCTAAATAATAATATTATCATCTAAATTATTCTACAGATTACCTACTGTAGCAGAAGGAGATAGTGCTAGATGGATCACAGAGATATACCAGAAAGAATCATCAATACAAAGGGTTGTATTCAGTAGGTATGACGTGGCAGAACTGGAGAATTTCATTCGTGCAGGTTTTTTTGTGGATGCTTATTTCTCTTTGGATCCGTATGATTATCAACAAAATGCTGGAATTCGATTAGTTGCCAAGAAACTTATTGTTTATTCTATTAACTGAAGTCTTTTGGTGTATTTATAGTATAACTCACACACTAGTGCTGACTGTCAGAAAACAATAGTTTATTTGATGCTTGTAAAAGTGTAGTTACTTTTAATGTCAGATGTAATGAACAGCTAATTCTAGGGTTTTTAATTGATTGAATGAAAATTGTTATCAGCTATTATTGTTTTTCTAGCTTTGGGATTGAATTGGTAATGTAACCAACAGGACAAATGCGGCACTAGTAACCAGTTATATTTGAATTTAATGTTTATGTATTTTCAAATAGAGATGATTGTCTACATCTTACCTCTTTATACCCGTCTTTTCAACAATTAGTACATCGAGATCACTTGCTACTGCACAATTAACATTTAAATTACAAGATACCTCATTAACAGGGTTAATCCTCCTATTTATACTACTTAGTATGATTCAATTATATAACTTACATAAAAAACATCTAACCGAATTAACAATTAAGCCCTCAGACTCTTAAGAATTTACTATGAATTAGCAATTAAGCCCTCAGAGTCTTAAGAATTTACTAACAGATTATTGTACTATTAAGTGACATTAGGGGTGAGCATTTGGGCCGAAAAAACATGTTATTGGTTCGGTTTTAAAAATTTATCATTTTCGGTTTCCGGATAAGGATGAGTAGGGGTGAGTAGAAATAGAGGGTAACCGGAATTGGAACCGGAACCGTCTCGGAACCGGAGGTTCCGGACCCGGGACCTGCTAAGAGGTTCCGGTTCCCAAAATCATGGAACCGCCATAAGAGGTTCCGGTTCCGGTTCTCAAAATTAAGGAACCTGGAACCGGCGGTTACACGGTATATTTTTATTAAAATATAATATATAATATATTACACATGATTAAATTAAATAGATTTTTGATTTATCTAAATGTAAAATACTAGTCCAAATAAAAATATAAATTGACCTTACTCGTTATAATCGAGTCAGAAATTAGGTGATAGTGAGACATTCACTCGTCGTGAGGTTGTATTTTTTTGACTGACTTTTACATGAATCACACATTTATTATGTTTTTGTCATTCTTATTCACTTATTTCTATTTTGAACAACATTCTTAATCATTGAAATATATATAAAATCGTTGAACGATGTTTGTAATCGTTAGTTTGTGTGATTTATTGTCTTGTTTATTCGGTAAGTAATGTTAAACTTTTTTGAATTTAGATACAGTGTAACCGGAACCTGCCCTAGAACCACCGGTTCCGAAAATTTAGGAACCTGTCTTTCAGGTTCCTATATCTCAGGAACATGCGGTTCCGGTTCCAGTCGGAACCAGCGGGTACCCTGTTATGCTCACCCCTAAGGATGAGTATTTGGCTTAAAAAAACCCAAACGGAAACAAAACCAAAACCAATAACTGATATTATGTAACAATACCCTTTTCATGTCGACAATTATCAAAAAAAGCCCCATAACAGAAGGAACTTAGAGAAGAAACACAAAAATTAACCTGAATTATTGTGAAGAGGCCGCGCGAACGCAGGCCTCTACTACCACAAATTATGATGTAGGCTCAACCACTTGGGCTGACCTTAGGCAGCACCCCTCCCAAGTGCAATGGAGGTCACTGACCTAGGCCATGGACATTCTTGATCACCCATGGACCCCATCAAGGTAAGTACCTAACCCATTCACTTCTTCCCCTTTTTATACCACCTTTCCAATCTTCCACTTTATTCCCTCTGCCGATGTGGGATTGGATTGCCTCTACTTTCTTTTACAACCTGGATTCACTCATGTTTGATGTATTTCATTCACACTTCACTTGAATTACAAAAACTAGCTGGTACCCGCGCAATGCGGCGGCGGGTACCTTGTAGCAGTAATGGTGGAGTGTAGTGATGCATGGTGCGTGGTAACAATAGTGATGGCGGTCGGTGGTGTTACGTAGTGGTGGTGATATCTATTATAGTAATTCAATTGCGTAGAGTAATTTAATAATAGCATGGAGGTCTTAGTTCATGTTCTAAATCAACAAATTTTTTACTTTATATAAACATAAATTTGATCTGAAATAACAAATATTTAATAATTAAGATTCTTTAATTTGAGAATATACCAAATAAACTTAAATTTTTAATACCGCTCGTGAAGATACCCTGATGGGATAGTCTTAAAAAACTCTATTCAAAGACAATAATAGAACTTGAAATCATCAAAATATCAGTTCTTAGTCTACCATTTGCTAGAAATTAAATAATGAATATTACATCCATAATTAACAATGGTTGTATGTTTTGCTTGATCTACTTAAAACCAAGAACAATCTTCTATGAATGTTTACATTTTAGGGAAAAATGATCTGTTCAAGTTAAAATACTTTCAAAATAAGAGTTGATGATATGATAAAAAAAATTAGTCAATTGGTGTTGATTTCAAACTTGGGTATTTCACAAACTTCACCAACACGTTTTTAATGGTATGCAAAGTAAAACTTCTGCAACACAAGGATAATGATTTAATATATATGTGAACAATATATATAATCTAATAATTATAATGAGCTTAATTTAAAGAACAAAATACCCAAGTTCATGAATTAGAAACAATTAAAAATCGCAAAAGAATTTACCAGAGAATCATTAAAGAAAAGATTCATGCCATCAATGAAGTAAGACTATAAATAACGCACGACCCAAATGCCGGTCGCGACCGGCCACCTCACTCTCTTCGACGCGTCCCGCCCGTTGCCGCCCTCCCTCCCTGACGCGTCCCTGTGCTGAGTGGTCGAGTAGACGACCGATGAGGGGTGTGTTTGGTCGTCTCTTTCTTTACCCCCTCTTTCTCCTTCTATGCCTAATATATATAATAAATATAATATATATATAATTTAATTTATATTATATATATAATAAATATTATATATAAATTAATAAAACTGAAAAATAAAATAAAAAATTGGACGCCGATTCGGTCACCCGTTACGGGGGTTTGGTCGCTATCTGATCATGTGTTTGATCAGGAGAGAGAAAGCTGATGTGGCGCAGAGGTGACAAGTTTGATCACCCATTACGGGTAGTCTAAAAATATCTAACGGATCGAAATGTTTAGCAAGTTTAAATGTATTAGATGTAAAAGAAGTACATTCGTTGGTACTTGGTAGTTGGTACCCTGCTAAATTAAAACACTTTGCATCATTTCCCTGTAGAAATAAATGATCACCCTAACGGGAACACATTCTCCAAAAACAAACCACCTGGTAAAACAATTAAAAAACAGTTTTGTAAAGTTGAACTGGATTGACAAAATTTTACACACCATGGGCGTTGGCAACAATGTGAATAAGCTCCATAATGAACACCACACATACAAGCCTTTCCTCCTCTTAGATACGGGGCATGAAGATCGATACCTACAAGATTACAAAACACGATCAAATTTTATACCACTACTTTCTAGAAAATAAAAAGAGAGAACATTAATTTAACGTTTCCATTCGTGAGCAAGATTTTAACTATTTCAAAGCTTTCTGCTCTAGCCTCCGTAATTCAAATTTTAAAATAAACATTTTAAAAGAATCTACTTCATCTCAATATCGTCTTTGGTTCTTGATCTTGTATTGTTTTTGTTTCCAAAGCACCAAAACAAGTTCGCTTCCTTGTGATAATAAAACTTGAAGGGTAAATTATCATGATTAGAAGAAATGGACTCAAATCACATATGGAATTCTAGTATCTAGAAAGTTCTCCTTCGCAATTGTGCCACCAATTTGCTGCAAATTATTAGCACAATTAGTAATCACATTACGTGCTTTAAACTGAAAGTATTAAATGTTACTACTATTTAACATCAAAAAAGTAAGTCCTTACTGATTAAATACTCTAATGCTTCTTTAGCTTCTTCAACACTTGGAAATCCCCTGCTCCTATCTATACCCCTAATTTAATCCGACACAAAATTAGGGTTGACATGAACTTAAAAATTCTCAAATATACCAATTTGATGTGTAAATTAAACTCAATAAAAAATTACCAATTCACCTCGTCAGATTCTGGTTGGCTTTAACTATCATCATCGTTATCATCGTCGTCGTGGTCGTTTTCTAGTTCTTCAATTTCTGATTCTGATTCTAGGTTTTCTTCCACTTGAATTGATTAAAATGATGGTTAAGATTATCGAAGCAGCATGTAGCCACTGCTTTAAAATTGAAAGAAAAGTTAAGGGCTTTGGACATTGAAATTGAGCCAAGAGTTACTGCACTGCAAGATGAATTCAAAGGAGTTGTTTATCATTGTGTCCGTCGTATTTGTAAGGTTGAGTTTGTGTGGCAGACGCAGGAATCAAGGAGTTTTTTTGCAGACGCATGCTTAAGATTGAAGGGATCAAGGTAGTGGAATCCAGGAGGCGTCTCTTTAGGGCTAAGGGAGAATCGAGGAGGCGTCTGTTGCGTTATTGTCGCCGTAATCGATGAGACATTTGTAAGGGGAACCGATGACCCATCTTTAATTTATATCCATTGATTAAAAACAATAACCATTCCATGTGAAGAAACCCGTTAAAAAAATTCCATTTGAAGAAACCGCAATTGCAGAGACACGCTTAGAGATGAAGGAATCGAGGCGTCTCTTAGGATTTAGGGATAACTGAATACAAGGTTAAACACGCTTAAGTTGAAGGAATCGATAAGATGGAATCGAGAGGCGACCGTTAAGTTCTCTAGATATTTTAGGTTGATGGCATTAGAAAGTAGTAGTTATAATTTAAAGTATTAGAAAAACATCTCAGCAGCGCTTGTAGTTCAGTGGTTAAAGCTTGTTGCTATTGACAAAGAGGTTTCAGGTTCGAGTCCTACTTTCTTTCTTTTTTATGTAAAGCCAGATAAATCCTAAATTAGCAAGTGTGTTGGCTGAATTTTCAGCCTTGCCAATTATGGAATGGGTAGATTCTTTATAATATAGTAGAGACTAGTTAACTACTAACCAAGATATCATGATTAAATCATGTCTTATATTAAACTGGCTTGACACTCATTGACTTCATCAAATGCATAAGTGACTCTCATTGACTTCATCAAACACTATTTTAATACACTTTTGTTATCAGTATGTCTTTTATTATTTATTGTGGATATTGTTGGTCTTTTTTAGTAGTTGGCCCCGTTTGATTAGTCGGATTGAGTTGGAATCGGATTGAGTTGGAATCGGATTGAGTTAGAGTCGGATTGAGTCACAAAATCAGATTGAGTCCATGTGTTTGATTAAACCAATAAACATGTGTTTTATGAATCATCGTTTACGTGAGAAATACACTAGTGATAGCATTTATCAAAAATTATTTCAAAGTGAGAAAAGTCAAATTTGACAGACGCATATTATTTCAAATTGAGAAAACTCAGATTGACATCAATGGAAATTAATCGAACGGACCAAATCCCAATTCGTTGGTAAACGGAGTTTCATAATACAAGCAATTTCTTAAAGATCCAAATCTCAAAATTAATCAAAAATACCAAAAACCCTACAACAAAATTAATCACACGTGATAGTTGCGTTCAATAGTTCAGTAAACATACCGGAGGAAGACGGCGGGGGGTGAACTGGCCTCGGTGGAGGAAGGATCAGTGGAGGAAGGAGCGGCGGAAGTTCTGTCGTCGAATGGAGATTAGGGCCAAAGAGACCGAGTCCAAGAGATTTTTCAATCGGACTGAATCTGAAGTTTAATTTGGACCGGGTCAAATATTCCGACCGAGTTAGAAGAAAATTGTGGGAATCAAACAATGGGTTTCGGACCGAATCCGAACTTTCAGTTTGAGTCCGAATCAGAAGTTAAAATCAAACATAGTGAATTGGAATTAATGGAAAAATGGCCTAAAACAGGTCGAAGCGGGCTAGAAAACTGGAACAACAGTGTCCTGTTGTAAAAATTAAAAAGTTTGATCTTTAGTGACAGTCGAAAAAGATAATTAAATTACATTTTGTTTGGTCTATTAATCCAGTTCATCCAAAGGAAAGGTTTCTGAGTTCTTCCTATATCTCACCCACTGAAGAGATAAGGCCAGAAGAACACCATTCTTACTATTCCAAATTAACCAACACATAACATAACAAATTAAATCCCATTAACATTCATGAATTATATCAAAACAAAATAACGAATAAATAATATCACCACCCAAACTTTGGTTACTTTAGATCTTTCTGTTGAATGTAAAAATGGTCGTTGTGAACTTAAAATTAGCGTGAAAATAACTCATCAATAGCTTTATTAGCTCAGTTGGTCAGAGCACCCATTTAGTAAGCGGGAGGTCTTGAGTTCGACTCTCAGTGAAAGCAGTTCTGTTTTTTATATCTAATATATCTTTACATAAATTTCCACTAAATTGAATTTTGATTTATGGTATTTTAATTGATTGTACTTGCAGTTTCATTACAACTTAGATGCTGTTTGATAGCATCTGAATGATGTGATAGCATCTGAATGATTCAGACTTCCCCTTACATCTGTCCGATTAAGGCTAAACATTTTGTATTTTTTATTCAGATGCTGATTAAGAGATCTTACCAAACGCTCTGAATCTATCTGATTAAGAGGCTGACCTCTTAACTGAATCATTAAGAGGCTTCTCAAACAGCACCTTAGTCATCGACTTCTTAAAATGAAGGAAAAGTAACTAAATGACAGAAAGATCAATATTAATTTTTACGTTTATTTCCTAAAGTTGGAATAAGGCTGAATATAAAATACTATATTACTTTATAGTTGTATTCAAGGTAGTCCTTGATTTTTATTTAGTTCCAAGAGACAATTCTTGGTTATTGGATAACACAAAGTCAAACGGTCAAATATCAATCCCTTAACCACCACCATCATCAAATCACATGTGATTAAATACACAACCACCGCCACCACCACCACCGTCGGCCACTGCCGACCGCTGGCAGCCGCCGCAATCGCATGTAATTGGATACACAATAACGTGTGATCAAAAGCGCATCACCAAATTTATACTAACCAAGTGAACAAATGAATGGTCCAGATCTAAAATAACTCAAAATCGTCAAATCTTTTGTGTACTAACAAAAAGAATTCATGATTATGACTACATTGATTGTCAAAATCTTAACGAGGTTACAAGGTCTGGAAAAGCAGGGTCAAATGATAAATTAACAAAATGATTCGGAATTAGAACTATAATGATCATATATAATTTATAAGCATAAAGTCACATATATGTGTTGTCTTAACTAACTAGACACCATGTGTATATTTCACATGAATCTAAAAAATTTTGACCTTTTTTTAATCTTCTGTTGTTTTAATCAGAATCAGAATCTGTAAATGGCATCTGGAAAGCATTTGGCGGTTGCATATCAGTCATGGAAGGAGGTAAGTTCTTGTTTGTTTGGCTCTTTGGTCGCCGCCTTCTTAATTTTGGCCTTTCTTCACCCTGTTTGTGAAAACGGGTCAATTTGAGTTATAATTTATTCATAACGGGTCAAATATACAAATATAATATTATCACATGAATTTTTCAAAACCCGCCCAATCCTTTTTATTGTTTGACATATTTAGTTATTTACTTTTTACCTTTTTGATCTACCCAAAAACATAAAGATTTCAAAGCATACCCAAATCAAATGAAATCTGTTCTTTTTTTTCACTAAAATATCTTCTGTTATATCTACAGTAATTAATTACTTATTACTCCCTCCGTCCCTTAATAAAGTTCCCATTTCTATCAAAATATTTGTCCCAAAATAAAGTTCCCATTTCTCAAATTGGAGGGACCCACTCAATAAAATAATATTAATATTATATACTCCACCACTAACTATCTTTTAAAAATACTTTCTGTCTCCAAAATAACCTTATATTTTAATCAAATTTATTACCAAAACCCCACCACTAACTAACTCCTAAAAACTTGTGCCCAATTGAAATGAGAACTTTATTAAGGGACAGAGGGAGTATATTTTACCACCAAGTTGGATCTTTTTTCGTTCTTATTCATTTGATTTATTAATAAAATATGTTGAAATAAGTAATGATACAAAATCAAAATCATATACCGTTTTCTTTAAAACAAAAAAAAAAAAATTATAACGAAAGACATATAGTTTCCTTATTTATAAAAAATGAAGGGTTTTATCATAAGATATCAGTTAAAAAGTAAATGAGTCAAATGGTTAAGATCGATACTAATCATACTATGCTCAAAGAGTTTCCAAATTTCTAAAAATTTCTTTATTAAATAAATTTGAATAAATATTTTTTTAGGATATTAAAAAATAAAAAAATAAAGGACAAAAGAATTGTTGTCGGGTCAACCCACCGTTTTGAATTTTGACCTGTGACCCAATGTACCCAACCCACCAATTCTCCACCTATAAATCAAGAATACAAGAAGCTTCATAACAATTACCTCAGAATTAGGTTGGCTTGTATTATGAGCTTCCTTTAATTTAACGGGCTGATTTCTCCTTAAATAAATAAAACCAAATGACATTAATGCCCCCAAAAGCAACATCGGGCCTAGCCTTGGGTCACTCATAAGATCATTAATTCTTTGTGGAAGGGTTCCAATCCTCTGTTTCATTCCTCTGCTTGAAGAAATAATTTGTTCCCGCCCTTTTGACCAAATTGGATCTGCATCTTCAGGTACAAGCTCGGGAGTTGATGTTCTCTACATTAAGTATAATATTGCAATTTATAAATAAAAAAACTCAATGTTCTAGAAGCTTACATAAATGTCTCATAAAAATAATAAACATAGGTATTAAATTAAAAAGAATGAAACTCACGTGAAACGGAAGATCTCGGGAGTCACCGTCTCGGATTGTTTCTGAAATCCATTGTATTATCTGGCACAAAAAAAAATATTATTTTCTTATTCCACAAATATAATTCGAGTAAATTACATGATCGTTTGTGTGGTTTGTACGAAATTTTATATTTCATCCTATGAATTTCTTTTATTACACAGACAATCCTTAATCTTGAAACTTGTAAAACTAACGGTCCCTAAAGCAAAAAAAGCCATTAAGTTTTTAGGGACCATTGATGCTACAACTTTCAAAATTAGGGACTATTTGTGTAATAATAAACAAGTTGATGGACGAAATCCATAATTGCGTACAAACCATTGGGATGATTTCTGTAAATTTCAAACCTGTGGGGTTTCATGTAAGCCTTTGTATAATGCAACCAATTGGGATGTGGGGTCCACATCTCTGGAAGCAATTGTAGCAAACATATTCATTGACTTTTCCTCAATTTTTTTGTTGACTTCTGTGTCATTTCTTTTGTAACGTACGAGAAATAATCGTGGTGCATCTGTTATATCTCTTCTAGGTCCACATGTATCATAGTTGTCCTCCACATTTACATAAAACATACAGAATTTCTGTAAAAAAAAGATTTAAAATACATTAAGACATTATCAGACAAGATCAAAGTGAACTAAATAATAACAGTTTGACTTTGACTAAACCTTTTGTGCTTCACCATCCACCCAAGCAAAAGTCAACCGTTTTTCCTTCAATGCAACTGCTGCTGACTCAGCCGTTGACTGACCAAGTAAGTCAACATCTCCATCATTTGATAATATGTCTTGGATCCTACGAACAGTCTTTAACCACATATATATAATTATATATTAGGAAAAATTAATTGTAATTTATGAATTAAGATAAAATATTGATTGCATACTTCACGCATTTTATGTAGTTCTGCACTCTGCCTTCCCACAAGAACAGCACAATACCAAACCGTTGTATCATTACCAGCACGCGAATAGCCTTTTGGATCACAACCTAACTCCATTGATGTAACACTTCTTAATTGTGGAAGCACTGAAAATTAAAATAAAATTTAAATGATTAAATGTGCATAATTTGTGGAAAATATAAATCATGCTTTATGCATAACTATATATCTGATGTAATTATGGTACAAAAAAAAAAAAAAATGGCTTTTGTACCTTGATGTTTATTCTGTTCCATGATATCAATAAGTCTTGAATTGTCAATTAATCCTGCAAATCAATTAATGCCACCTTAGAAAACAAATATAAATAAATAAATGAAGATAATAAAATGTTACATGCCATGATACACTACAGGTTTGACACCAGGATCTCTCAGAATAACAATTGCAGGAGCTTCTTCAACCCCAAAGCTGTTTGCAAGTTAGATAACTTGGATTATTTAGGGTTATAATGATCATAAAATATCAAAATATATATTTTAAATGAATATAAGAAAATTACGTATTGGACCAAAAGACAGATTCTTCCTCTTTCCAAACTGTGAATGCAAATGAGGCATAAGCCCAATAATTTTTAGCAACTTGGCGCACGAATGGAGTGGCTCGTTGACCGGTTTTTGAAACAAAAATTACTTTGACCTAGTCAAAGCAAGAATATAATCAGATAAAATATATATAATTAATTGATGCTCAGTTAGGTATTAAATAAGAACTTCACAGAAAAATAAATCAAAATAATAGAAGTAATTTTTTTTATATTACCTTATGCCGACTGCCTTTTCCCAGAAAACTTTGTCCCTGTAAATTGTAAAATTAGAATAATATTTAAAAACATAATATAGTGAAAATAAGAGGAGATATTTTTTATATTTATTTATAACAATATTTCACTAGAATTTGGATATGATTGAATGAGATAGTTTTAAAAGGATTACCAAAGACTCCTTTGAGTAGTAAGAAATGCGAGGCAAACTTAGTATGGTTGTTGCAAACCAGTCAGTAACAGCATCAACAGATAATTCTCCAGTGTACCTAACACAAATTTCAATAATTTATATTATTATTATTATTATTATTATTATTATTATTATTATTATTATTATTATTATTATTACTATTTTCAACAGAAAACTCACCTAATAATGCAATCTGAAGTTTTACATCCAGGAGGAAAAGCCACAAGTGAAGGAAGACCTGAAAGGGGAACATTTGTGTATATATTTAGAGGTTTAATATTTATAAATTTATAGTGCACTTGTATATAATCTTATATCAAGAAATAAAATATTGTTTATATTTATTTATCTTTTAAATTACCAACCATTTCGAAAGAAAGGAACTCCAGTATATCTCTTTTCAGATAAATATGATGCAAGCTTAAGATCATTAATATCTACCATCCCAGTATTTGCTATACCATCCAATAAATTCACTGCACATATACAAAATTTATTAGAAAACCAATATTAAAGGAAGCATGTGTAACAAAAAAGTGAAAAACTAAACCGATTCTTTTCCAAGAGCTGAAAAATTGGGCACAGTGGTTGCTACCAACTGAGAATAACTGAAACAAAAATTCAAAAAATCTGTTAAGTAATTGTGGATTCATAGCTAGGTTTTAGTTAAAATAGTAGATAAGATATCGGCATTTATTTAGAACAATTATCTAAACCTGAAGAAGCACTGTGTTGCTGTGTTGTAGCTTAGAAACATAATTCTCTGATGAAATGACATCGAAAGCCTGATCTGATTCTGGAATAAAATATTAAAAATAATAAATAAATGGTATTAATTCAATGTTTTCTGTACTCTGTAGTCTAACAAGGGAAATTTAACGAACCAAATGAAGTGGGTTCCAGCAATGGAAGACTAATATCAGAAAAGTCTGCAGTAGAGTATTTTTCCATTATATGCTGCAATTAACAAACCATTGTTAGTGATGCTTATAACATGAATATTGAATATATGAAAAATATAAAATAAAATTTAAGAACTCACAAGATGTTCATCAATGCCAAATATATCATAATCCCTTTTCCATATGGGATTGCTCAGAAGTTCATAAGCATACTGAATCTGAAATGCAACAGAATATGATATCTATTTAGTGTCACAACAAAAGATTAAAAAAATAAAAACAAAATCATAAATATAAACCAAAAAACGAAATAAAGATTAGGCTGTGAACAAAACTAAACAGCTTTCAAATGAAATAAAATAATTACACAAACCTTAATCATATCAAGATTTGAAGAAGGCCCCATCCCTGTTTTCCTGCAATTTAAAAGTTCTCATTCTAATTTATTTGGACTTATTAGTTCAAATAGGTTAATTCCAGCTTAAAGATTGGGGATTTTGAGAACTATGCAATTCGAATTTTAATGATTACATCAAGCTCAAACTGTATTAAAAGACAAAAGTAGGCATATTAAAGTAACTGGAATACTCTACATGAGTTTTGCATCTAAAAAGAACTAGGTTTGACTAAAAATATCTATTTTTTACTTAATCTACTCGTCAATGTTTGTTCTTACTAATTAACTGGTGAATTGGCATTATACAAACATAAAAACAATTAAAGAGGTTTCAAAATTACCAATTAGAAAATAACTGCTGGTATGCTTCGTTCACTTGTTCGATTGAACTGTAAGACTTGATCCCTAAAGCTGTAAATCAACCGAAAAAACGAACAATCAAGTGATGAAATTACAACATATAGCAGCTAAGTAGGTCAATTTCGGTGCAAAAGTGAGGAGCAACGGACCGTCGTAATGAGAAGGAGGGAAAGAGCGAGGAATTGCTACGAGCTGGAAGAATATGGCGGCACAGAATAGGATCGCCGGCAACCAATACGCCTTAACTATCGACAGCAAGGGTTCCGGTTTCGGCTTTGGATTCTCCGACGTCGTCGCCATTGGAGTCAGAGCAAAGGAGTTGGAGTGTTACAGTGATGGACGGAGATTCCGTTTTACTTCGTATACGATTTTTGTTAAATACAAAAACTTAACAGATAATTTATATTTTAAAAAAGTTTATTATAAAATTGTTTAATAAACCGATATTTATAAGAGGACAAACGTTTGACTATTTTACTTATCTAAACACAAATACTTGTTATTGTTAAAAAATATGGGATAAAATTTAGGGTTTTGATAATAATGATCATAACACACGCATTAAATATAACAACCAGGGCACCCGCGTAATGCGGTGAAATCTATGTTTTGCAGCGAGCAAATATTATCCGATTATATGAAAAAACATTAGTGTTACCTTACTACTTGCATCAAAAGATATTTTAAAGATCGTTGTTCTGTTAAACAAATGATGGGCTTTTTTAGCAGTCGTGATTGAAGAAGGACTACGGCTAAAAGCCTAAAACAACGGAGTAAAATTGGGGCTTTTTTTTAGAACTACATTTGGGCCGGTTAAAAAAAGTAAAGATGGTGGTGGGTTGTAACAAACGTATAGATTATATCAATGAGGCGTTGCAATAAATCAAAGTAAGCAAGTAGCTGAAGTGGTTAATGTAACACCTCAATTTTTAAAACATCGTTTAAATCATAATTTTTAAATAAAAATATTACATGTTTGGCTTACAAGCCATGAATGTCTTAAAAGAACAACCATAATTTTCATCGGGTCTCGCCCTTGCATCACTACAACCACCTGTGGAGGATTTCTCCACTCGAGTGCCACCACCCCTGGTTTCCCCATCCGATCTAGCCTCGGATACACGATCTCCACCCGACCTCTGACGGTCCCCAATGATGCGGTGCACCTCATCGGCCACCACTCCCTTGAGTTGATCAATAATAGTTTGGAGGCCCGCCATGGTCACCGGAGTTCTATTAGCTCCGACCTCGGATTCACCCATCCGATGCATCGACGGTTGACTTTCCTGTTCAACCACAACCTCGACATGAGGTATTTCTTCCTCCCGGCCCTCCGGGGCTTTACCACTTCTATGCGTGGTCACCATTTCTTTCAGTCACGACTATACGAAAGTCATTAAACATTTAGCACCTTGTGTACAACCCATTAGTCGCGTAAGACTCAATATCCAAAATCATATCAAATTCATCGGTCCCCTAGGTTCAACCCTAAACTTAATATAAAGTCTCAAGGTCAACCTATGATCTCAAGGAATCTTATATTCCTAATGCTACAGTCTAAGACTAGGATGGTCATCCAACCTAATTTACTTAAACTATAGCTCTGATACCAAGTTGTAACACCTCAAATTTTAATACCAAATATTGGCCAAAATAAAACATTTTTTTATAAATAGAAGAACATCCTCAATTTGGATTTACAAAAACCTTGGTATGAAATCAGAGTATAAAAGTAGGTGTTACAAAATAGATCATAACCAAGCTAAGACTAAATCCAATCTAGTGTTCTTCTAATCTAGGTCCCGCATCTCTATCCATGCGTACCTAAGCCTTCGATCTCGAACCTGAGTACATAGCAAAACAAAACAAGGAGTACGTGAGAAAAACGTCTCGTGAGTTACATGGGTTTAGACCCATTAATAATAATAATCGTTTATCCAAGTAAACAATAAACAAGTAATTTCGCCCATCCATATAGTCACCCTATGGTAACTCCAAACCTTGCTTTCCTAGCAACACATATCTAGTTATCGGGTTGCCCCCGAGCTAACTAGCAATACTAACGTGCCTAACTATCGGGTTGCCCCCGAACTAGCTAAAAGCACCCATAAATCCAACTATCGGGTTGCCCCCGAACTAGCTAGAAACACTAACCTATCTAACTATCGGGTTGCCCCCGAACTAGTTAGAAACATCACCATGTCTAGTTATCGGGTTGCCCCCGAACTAACTAGCATCACGTCATCTCGTTCTCACCATAACTCAAAGGTTATGTCAATCTAGTCCTCGGCTATCACATTCATCATCAAATAAGTTAGTTCAATACTATCATCGGTATAACTAACTATCAACTACTAGTCTACACAATTAAGCAAATAGACCATAACGCAAGTAATGAAAATATTTAAAAGGGCTATGTACTCAGTAAATTCCACACGTACTCACCTTAGCAACAAAGATGCTTTAACCGTATTCTTTCCGTCGGTTTCCTTGTTCCAACAATTTGATCAAACTCCAAGACTTCACCGGAAGCCTAATACAATAATCACAAGGTTATCAACATCACATTCTACCACCAATGTATCCATTTATCACTAGATACCATCCATAAACACTTTCCCCCAATTATGGTGATTTACCAAACCCTAGGTTTAACCAACCCTTAAGATTCTTACAAATCGAAATCATACACTTGTTTCCTTTGTCAATATACCATCTATTAAGTGTATACAACCTTTATTTAACCATTAATCACCAACCCAAGAACTAGGGTTTCAAACCCAAGCTTCAAGATCCATAGATCTAAAGCTACAAAGGTCAAAGAGTGAAGATTTACCTTAAACTTCAGAAATGGAAGAAGAATCACGTGATTTGGAGTCCAAAATCAGCTCCAAATGCTCTTTTCCACTCAAAATATGTATAAGCACTTAGTGAGAGAGTGAGGAGGTGGAAAATTGAGCTCAAAATAACCAAATCCCGTATTTAATCTTGTACCAGACGATCCTCGCGCCCAGATTCCATTCCTCGAGTCGTGAGGTCAATGGCCGCGCATCCTCGCGTCGACCTCGCGTCGACCTCGAGTCGCGAGCCTCAGTGGGAGCTCGACTCTAGGCCTTTCGCGCCCAACATAAAAATCGCTGTTTGCCTTCCTCGCGATGGGAGCTCGATGGGAGCCTCTGCTGAAATCCATATTTTTATTTCCTTCACAATTACTAACTCGGGTCGACCCGGTTTCGTCCATAACTTTCTCATACGATGTCCAAATGACACGAAACCAATTCCTACGTTCTTTAAACGATTTATCCTTATTTATCATATTTTTGTACAATTTATTTATTTACAAATTTCGGGTCGTTACAACTATCTACCCCTTAAAAGGATTCCATCCTCGGAATCACTCAAAAAAAATTTCAATCCACATTCTACCGAGTATCCATTTTCATTCTCCCGCGGTTATTACCGTCAAACTTTTTCTCATCCCGAATTAGTCAACAATATGTATGTAAACATTCAATTAATCCCGTTAGATCCAAACGGGTCAAAAATCAATCTTAAGCCTTTAGTGCCCAAATGGGCCAAACTTGCACAATTTTGACCACAAGACTTTCAATCCTTTAACCGATCATCTTATACTCATAGAAATGACATGACCCACGCATTATAATCAACTAATTGACCAACACCAATGTCAAAGTCTAGCCTCGACCAAGTTACCATATTCCAACCTCGTCTAACCCTTGACTTAAGAACAAAGTCAACTATACTTTAACAATTTCCTTTACCATCGACCTCTAATTATGATTTATCAACCATTAGATACCCAATTCCCAAATTCAACTTGAAAACGCCCAACGGGTCAAAGTCACATAATTTGACCATAACTCTCTTAATTATGTCATTACCCCTTTCTCATACACACAACTAATACATTATACTCTCATCATCGCGAGTCATTCGAAACGAAAGTCAAAACCCATCCTTAACCAAGTGAACTAATCACATGTTGACTAATCTTGACTTTTGCCTAAAGTCAACCATACTTTTTCCAATTAACAGATTCCCTACCCTCGAGATCTCATTCTCGACTTATCACTCCCGATCATACCCACAATTGTTCCCTTAACAATCGTTCATATCTCTAAAATTTCAAATCTTTTCAAATTTCCCCAAGTTCTCACATTCCCTTATGGTCACATCAACCCTTTACCGTTTCTTAACTTTCATTTGGTCACCTATACCATTTCTTAGTACCATTCCAATCATCTTCGCCTCACATACCATAATTTCACACAAGTTGACCATATCCTGGTTCCCAATAACAATTGCTTTCTAACAGCATCCTTTTTCTCATATTCGAGAAGTCGTAGGCATCCCATACCTATACATGACCTAATGCAACCCGTATTTCCAACCAAATTTTCATTTACCATAACATAATAGCAATGCTCATTAACCACATGGTGCTATTTTCGTCATATAAACGCATAAGCATACACACCTACATATATATATACTTATATATATATATATATATATATATATATATATATATATATATATATATATATATATATATATATATATATATATATATATATATATATATCTATCACGCCAACTCAATCTAAACGTATCTATTGTGCACATATACAACCATATGCATATGCCACGCCAATGTCATCTGACATCCATCTTTTCGCATCGCGTAGCCTCGCTACTATCTTACCCATTCGATCATCAAATCGCTCATCGTGCGTTCTAACACCTCTCCTATAAAAATCGCATTATCGTTTTCTTCGCAATTCATATGTCCCCCATCGAACATAGTACTTAGCACATTTCATATAATATTATCTTTCCATTATTATATGCCTTCCAAGGCCATCATATAATGCACATGCATTGTACCCCGCGGGTATACCAATAAAATCTCCGATTGTCGTTTACCGTTTCACTTACACATCAATCACCCTTAACCGGTCCATATCCTTATTACCGATTTCCAATCCTTTTATTACCACCGGGGTAACCACCAATCTATTCCTTTAACCAAAGTTCACCGGCCAACCCGGTCACCTTTGAGTCAACCAATCGACTCCGGTCTACATCTGTAACCCATGACTTGGCACCCATTAGCCCAACATTCCATGTTCCCGTCTTCCTACAACGCGATACCTTGAAATATTTATTTCCCAGTCGTAGCCTCACACACACAATGTCATATTATATCACATCATTATTATGACATCTTGCCCATACTCGTCATCTTACCCTTAATATCAAATCGATCATCCCTTGTCACGAAACTTGTTATAGCTACATGCCAATTTTTACTCCACTCTTTCTAACAATTAAAATATGCCATTCCTGACACTTACTCTTTTCCACCTATGTTACATTTATTTGTTCCAAGGCATCACTATACCTTTAATCATTCTTTTCTTTCCCATTTACACATATTAGCATTACATTACTTATCCGGATTCCCGCCAAATACTCAAGTTTCAATTCCAAGATTTCTATTTCCAAATTTCCATCCTTACTACAATTCTTACCAAAACTTAGTACTTCATTGTACTACTATCCATTTATTGGAAACATTTACCGTCCTTGCGGTTCATCTTTTGATACCATATAATAACATCAACCCCTATATCCTTACTATCTGCGACACACCGAATCATATTCCTTTCTAAAAAAAATATATAATTTCCATACACATAACTAACCGGGAAAATCATTCCCCAAAATAAATATCCACGTCATACAACTTACCTCCAATTCCTATAACCACCAATCTGTGCGACCATTAAGCTATAGTCACACAATATCTTGGCTTGGTGCATACCCAACCAATCCATACCGATAATCACATAAAAATCCCTAAATCAATTTTTTTTTTTTAACTTTTTCCCATCTATTTCTAAGTCACAATTTCTATAAACAAATTCGACCGTTGAGATTTTTCCCATAGGCTACCTCTATTTCATATTTTTCATCTAACAACATCGGTCGGCACATTTAACTTTCTACCAAACTCATGAGACACAAACGAATAAGTAGAACCCGAATCAAATAATATAGAAGATGGCATGAAGTTAATGAATAAAGTACCTGATACTACATCGTGCACCTCTTTTGCCTCCTCTCGAGTCACCTGAAAGGAACGCCCCTTCACTTTAGCCGGTTCCTCTTTCTTTTGAGCCGCGGGCACCTTTGGCTCGATCCTCTTTTTCGAGCACACATTGCTATAGTGTCCCATTTCATGGCACGAGTAACACTCCACCTCGGAAAACGCCTTGGATCTACAATCCCGTGATATATGTCCCGTCTTTCCACAATTATAGCACGCCTTCGAATCTCCTCGGCACTCGCCAGCATGGTTCTTCCCGCATCTCTTGCACGGGGTAACGCTTCCTTGCTTGGAGGAATTTGATGTGAACTTCCCCTTTTTAGAAGTTCCCGAGCCACTCTCGGCTTTCCTTTTCTCGTTCACATGGGCCCTCTCGGCATTCCTTGTCGCATCTACCTCTTCCACACCCCGGGCGGCACCAATGGCCTCATCGAGTGTGACCACTCTCATTACCTCCAATTGGTAATCCCAAGGTAGCCCACAAGCATACCGGACTACCCTCGATCTTTCCTCAAAATAAGTTCTTGTAACAAACGGGAGCAATCCCGTGAACTCCCTTGAGTACTCCTCAACCGACCTATCACCCTTCTTTAGGTTTACAAACCTCTCATGCATCTTCTCTAAATCCCTATCGGGACAAAATTTCTTCCTCAACCTCGCGGTGAACTCATCCCATGACATTCTCTCTATCACCTCCCTCCCGAGGGTCTCATAAATTATGTCCCACCAGACCGTAGCATCCTCTTTTAGCAATTGCGATGCATACAACACCATATCGGTTTTCTTGCACTTGCTACTTCCGATGACCCGCTCGGTCTCTCGGATCCACCTCATAGTTACCTTCGGGTCCGAACTACCCGTATACATGTTTGGCTTACAAGCCATGAATGTCTTAAAAGAACAACCATAATTTTCATCGGGTCTCGCCCTTGCATCACTACAACCACCTGTGGAGGATTTCTCCACTCGAGTGCCACCACCCCTGGTTTCCCCATCCGATCTAGCCTCGGATACACGATCTCCACCCGACCTCTCACGGTCCCCAATGATGCGGTGCACCTCATCGGCCACCACTCCCTTGAGTTGATCAATAATAGTTTGGAGGTCCGCCATGGTCACCGGAGTTCTATTAGCTCCAACCTCCGATTCACCCATCCGATGCATCGACGGTTGACTTTCCTGTTCAACCACAACCTCGACATGAGGTATTTCTTCCTCCCGGCCCTCCGGGGCTTTACCACTTCTATGTGTGGTCACCATTTCTTTCAGTCACGACTATACGAAAGTCATTAAACATTTAGTACCTTGTGTACAACCCATTAGTCGCGTAAGACTCAATATCCAAAATCATATCAAATTCATCGGTCCCCTAGGTTCAACCCTAAACTTAATATAAAGTCTCAAGGTCAACCTATGATCTCAAGGAATCTTATATTCCTAATGCTACAGTCTAAGACTAGGATGGTCATCCAACCTAATTCACTTAAACTATAGCTCTGATACCAAGTTGTAACACCTCAAATTTTAATACCAAATATTGGCCAAAATAAAATATTTTTTATAAATAGAAGAACATCCTCAATTTGGATTTACAAAAACCTTGGTATGAAATCAGAGTATAAAAGTAGGTGTTACAAAATAGATCATAACCAAGCTAAGACTAAATCCAATCTAGTGTTCTTCTAATCTAGGTCCCGCATCTCTATCCATGCGTACCTAAGCCTTCGATCCCGAACCTGAGTACATAGCAAAACAAAACAAGGAGTACGTGAGACTGTAACGCCCTAAAAATTATTGTAATTATATTATCACTTTTCATTAAATAAATTATGTGTAGTTATTTAATTGAGATTATATGTGTTTTGTGCTTTTACGCGTATTTAATTTGAGTTATTTATGTAACACCTCAATTTTTAATTACAAAATATTTGCCCAAAATAAAACATTTTTCATAAATAGAAGAACTATCCCAAAAATATGGATTTACAAAAACCTTTGGTATGAATCAGAGTATAAAGTTTTGGTGTTACAAAATATATCAAAACCAAAGCTAAGCATAAATCCAATCTAAAGTTCTTCTACTCTAGGTCCCGCATCTCTATCCATGCGTACCTAAGTCTTCGATCCTGAACCTGAGTACATAGCAAAACAAAACAAGGAGTACGTGAGACAAAAACGTCTCGTGAGCTACATGGGTTTAGACCCGATAATAAAATGAATGTCACATTTCATATAACCAATCAATATACATATATATATCCAACTATCCAGTCTAGTCACCTTAGTGTGACCCTATCAATCTTGCTTACTTAGCAATCACAACTAACGTGGATGAGTCGATGGGAATTCACCCCAACTGCCCCTCACTCCACACCTCATGACCGGGAGTATCCCGTGACATCGCATAACTAACGTGGATGAGTCGATGGGAATTCACATGGGAATTCACCCAACTGCCCCTCACTCCACACCTCATGACCGGGAGTTGCCCGTGTCATCTCATGACTAACGTGGAAGAGTCGATGGAAATACGCCCAACTGCCCCTCAATCCACAACTCATGATCGGGAGTAGCCCGTATCATCACATCATCTCAATCTCATCATAACCCTATGGTTATGCCAAATCTAGCTCTCTGCTAGCACTTTCATCATCAACAAGTTAGTTCAATACTATCATAGGTATAACTAACTAACAACTACTAGTCTACACAATTAAGCAAATAGACCATAATAGAGGTAATGAGAATATTTAAAAGGGCTATGTACTCAGTAAATTCCACACGTACTCACCTTAGCAATAAAGATGCTCCACCCGTGTTCTTGACACCAAAACTCTTGTTTCACAAACCAATCAACTTTCCAAGACTTCACCAAAAGCCTAATACAATTATCACAATATGATCAACATTACAATCTACTAACAATGTGTTCATCTATCTCTAGATAACACACATCAATCCATTTCCCCCAAATATGATGATTACCAAACCCTAGGTTTAACCAACCCTTAAGATTCTTACAAATCTTAACCATACACTTGATTTCCTTATTAAAATACCATCTATTAAGTGTATACAACATTTATATCACCATAATCTATAACCCCAAGAACTAGGGTTTCAACCCCAAGCTTCTAAACCCATAGATCTAAAGCTACAACTACAAAGGATTGAAGATATACCTTAAATCTTCAACTAGGAGTGAAGAATCACAAGATTTGACCAAGAAATCAGTTCCAATCGAAGCTTTACACTCAAAGTCGCTCACACACTTGAAGAGAGAAACTAGGGTTTGATCTTGGCAATAAATGAGCTCAAATCCGTCTTTAATGCTGCCAGACAATAGTTCACGACGCGACGAGAGTTCGCGTCGCTAACTATGCGCCTCCAATACATCGCGATCGTTAACCCATCGCTAACTACATCACGCCCGATAGCCAAACTCCCTGGCCCGACTTCCCGATCGCCATCTCCGAGTTCGCGACGCGAACTCCTTAGGGCAGCTGGGCTGCAGTTTTTGTCAAGTGTCTTGACCCGTTTTCGCCCATAACTTTCTCGTTCGGTCTCCAAACGACACGAAACCAATTTCCACGTGTTTTATATGATTTATCCATAATTATCATATTTTTTTCATATTTTATTTATTTACAAATTTCGGGTCGTTACAACTATCTACCCCTTAAGAAGATTCCGTCCTCGTAATCTCATCATAGTTCACGAAATCCGGGTACCTCTTCCGAATCTCGTCTTTGACTTCCCAAGTCAAATTTGGTCCAAGGGAATGCTTCCACTTGACCAATACCAACTCGATCTCTTTATTCCGAAGCTTCTTTGTTTTCGTTTCTAATATAGCCTCGGGCTCTTCAATCAACCGGTTCGGGCCGTCAACCCGCAACTCTTGCAATGGAATAATATTCTCAACTTCCCCGATAAACTTCTTCAAATAACTCACGTGAAAGGTGTCATGCACACCTTGAAGCTCGGGTGGAAGTTCCAATTTAAAAGCTTGAAGCCCGACCCGTTTCAATATTTTAAACGGTCCCACATACCTTGGACTTAGCTTTCCTTTCTTACCAAACCGCATCACACCTTTCCAAGGTGACACTTTCAACATGACCATATCACCGACATCCAAGTCGTATGGCCTTTTCTTCAAACCCGAATAACTTCGTTGTCTATCTTGGGCGACTTTCATGTTGTTTTGAATAATACTAATCTTTTCATTTGTCACTCTCACGATCTCGGGACCCGTGAGTTTCGTCTCTCCCGCTTCCAACCAACAAGATGGAGTTCTACATTTTCTACCATACAATGCCTCATAAGGCGGCATCTTGATAGTCGAGTGATAGCTATTATTATATGAGAACTCGACTAACGGTAAATGTTCATCCCATTTACCACCGAAGTCTAACACACACGACCTCAACATGTCTTCAACCGTTTGAATTGTTCTTTCACTTTGACCGTCGGTTTGCGGGTGATAAGCCGTGCTTAACCGCAACTTTGTACCCAACTCTTCTTGTAATGACCGCCAAAATCTCGAGGTAAACCTCGCGTCTCTATCGGACACAATCGATAACGGAACCCCGTGGAGTCGAACCACTTCATCAACATACAACTTAGCCAACTTCTCAAGTGGCAATGTTTCCCGAATTGCTAAAAATAACGCACTTTTGGTCAACCGGTCAACTATGACCCAAATGGCATCGTGACCTCTACTCGTCTTCGGTAAGCCCACTATGAAATCCATAGTTATATCTTCCCACTTCCCGGCCGGTACAATCAATGATTGAGCTACCCCGTACGGTACTTGATGCTCGGCTTTCACTTGTGCACACGTGGCACACTTAGAGATATACTTGGCCACTCTCGCCTTCATTCCGGGCCACCAATAAACCCGTTTCATATCTTGATACGTCTTTGTACTTCCCGGGTGAATCGAATACTTCGATTTGTGCACATCATACAACAACTCTTTTCGGATACCACCGAACTTAGGAACCCAAATACGGCCGCCTACGGTCTTCAACCCTTGTGCATTTTCGAGAAAATGTTGGTTTTTACCTAACCGTTCTTGTCTTAACTCGTCTTTTCCCATAACTTCTCGTTGGGCATTCTTGATCCTTTCAATAATGCTCGAGACGACTTCTATACGTGATAAAATTCCTCGGTTCGGGTTTTCATAAACCTTTCGACTTAAGGCATCGGCCACCACATTCGCCTTCCCCGCATGATACACAATCTCACAATCATAATCGGCAATCAACTCGATCCACCTTCTTTGTCGCATATTAAGGTCTTTTTGTGTAAACACATATTGCAAACTCTTATGATCCGTGTACAATGTACACCGAGTGCCATACAAATAATGCCTCCACAACTTCAAGGCAAAAATAATCGCCGCCAATTCCAAGTCGTGTGTCGTGTACCTTAATTCCGCATTCTTCAATTGTCGCGAGGCATACGCGATCACCTTTCCTCTTTGCATCAACACACAACCGAGCCCTTGATTCGAAGCATCACTATAAACCACAAAATCTTCCATACCATCCGGTAACGTAAGGATCGGCGCGTTACATAATTTTTCTTTTAACAACTTAAACGCCTCTTCTTGCTTCTTTTCCCACACAAACTTCTCACTTTTTCTCGTTAACTTCGTGAGTGGAATCGCGATTCTCGAGAAATCTTGTATAAATCTTCGGTAATAACCGGCTAATCCAAGAAAACTTCTAACCTCGGTAGGAGTCCTCGGAGGCTCCCAATTTGACACCGCTTCAATCTTGGACGGATCAACCTTAATACCATCACACGTCACCACGTGACCTAAGAATTGCACTTCCCGCAACCAAAACTCACACTTTGAAAATTTAGCATACAACTTCTCCCGTTTTAACACATCTAACACAAGTCTCAAATGACCTTCGTGTTCTTCTTCGGTTTTTGAATAAATCAAAATGTCGTCAATAAACACGATCAAAAACTTATCAAGAAACGGTTTACAAACCCGATTCATTAAATCCATAAAGATAGCCGGTGCGTTGGTAAGACCAAACGGCATCACTAGAAATTCATAATGACCATAACGTGTACGAAAAGCCGTCTTCTCGGTATCGCCTTCTTTCACCCGAACTTGGTGATAACCCGACCTCAAATCGATCTTCGAGAAATAACTAGCACCTTGCAATTGGTCAAATAAGTCATCAATTCTCGGCAACGGGTAACGATTCTTAATTGTTACCTTGTTCAACTCTCGGTAGTCGATACACATTCTCATCGAACCGTCTTTCTTTTTAACAAATAACACCGGTGCACCCCACGGTGACGAACTCGGACGGATAAAACCCTTATCTAACAATTCTTGCAATTGGGTCATCAATTCCCGCATCTCGGTGGGAGCTAAACGATATGGAGCACGAGCGATCGGCGTCGCCCCCGGCACTAAATCAATTTTAAACTCGACTTGTCTCTCCGGTGGTAAACCGGGCAAGTCATCGGGAAATACCTCGGGGAATTCCCGAATAATTTTTACACTATCCATTGTCTTCTTTTCTTTTCGGCCATCTAATACATATGCAATAAACGATGTACAACCTTTCGATATACTTTTTCTCGCCTTAATGGCGGTAATCACATTAGGCATGTGATGTCGTTTCTCCCCATACACATACACTTTCTCATTCTCGGGTGTCCTAATCGACACAATTTTCTTTCCACACAAAATCTTGGCTTGGTGCATACCCAACCAATCCATACCGATAACCACATCGAACGCCCTAATTCCCATGGGCAACAAATCCACCTTAAACTTTCTACCGTCTATCTCTAGTTCACAATTTCTATAAATACATTCAACCATAGACGTTTTCCCGTCGGCTACTTCTATTTCATAAACCTCATCTAACATTTCGGACGGCACATTCAATTTACAACCGAACTCATAAGACACAAACGAATAATTAGAACCCGAATCAAACAAAATATGAGTTGGCAAGGAGTTAATGAATAGAGTACCTGACACCACATCGTGTGCCTCCTTCGCCTCCTCTCGGGTGAGTTGAAAGGATCGTCCCTTCACCTTGGCCGGTTCCACCTTCTTTTGAGCCGTGGACACCATCGACTCGATTCCCTTCTTTGGGCACACATTGCTATAGTGCCCCTTCTCGTGACACGAGAAGCATTCAACATCGGTCAACGACTTGGCCCTACAATCTCGGGCTATGTGTCCCGCCCTTCCACAATTAAAACAAGATTTCGACTCTCCTCGGCACCCGCCGGTATGAGTCTTCCCGCACTTCTTGCACGAGCCAACACTACCTTGCTTAGAGAAGCTCGAGGTGAACTTCCCTTTCTTGAACGAACTAGAGCCGCTCTCGGCTTTCCTTTTCTCGCCCACATGGGCCCTCTCGGCAACACGTGCCACATTCACCTCTTCCACACCCCGGGCGGCACTAATGGCCTCATCTAGAGAAGCCGCCCTCTTCACCTCCAATTGGTAGTCCCACGGTAACCCACTAGCATACCGGACCACCCTCAACCTCTCATCCGAGTAGGTTTTAGCAACAAACGGGAGCAATCCCGTGAATTCCCTCGAATATTCCTCCACCGACATATCACCCTTTTTGAGGGTCACGAACTTTTCGTGCATCTTTTCCAAATCCCTTTCGGGACAAAATTTCTTTTTCAATCTCGCGGTGAACTCGTCCCACGACATCTTCTCAATCACCTCCCTCCCTAGGGTCTCATATACGATGTCCCACCAAACCATCGCATCTTCTTTTAGCAATTGCGACGCATACGTCACCATATCGGCATCCTTACATTTACTACTACCGATCACCCTCTCGGTTTCCCGGATCCATCTCATGGTTACTTTCGGGTCCGAACTACCCGAATATACATTTGGCTTACAAGCCATGAATGATTTAAACGAACATCCTTCTTTCACAACGGGCTTAGCCCTTGCATCACTTTGGCCACCCGTGGAGGACTTCCCTTCCCCGGTGCCACTACCTCCGGTTTTCTCATCCGACTTAGCCTCGGATTCCCGGTCTCCACCCGACCTTTCACGGTCTCCAATAATTCGGTGCACTTCCTCGGCCACCGTTCCCTTGATTTGGTCGATAATAGTTTGGAGATCCGCCATGGTCACCGGAGTTCTATTAGCTCCGACCTCCGATTCGTCAACCCGATGCATTGACGGTTGACTTTCTTGCTCATCCACCCTCTCAATAGGAGGTACTTCCTCCTCCCGGTTCTCCGGGGCTTTCCCACTTCTACGAGTGTTCACCATTTCTTTCAATCAAGACTATACGAAAGACATTAAACATTTAGTACCTTGTGTACAACCCATTAGTCTCATGAGACTCAATATCCAAATCATATCAATTTCATCGGTCCCCTAGGTCCAACCCTAAACTTAATATAAAGTCTCAAGGTCAACCTATGATCTTAAGGAATCTCATATTCCTAATGCTACAGTCTAAGACTAGGATGGTCATCCAACCTAATTCACTTAAACTATAGCTCTGATACCAAGTTGTAACACCTCAATTTTTAATTACAAAATATTTGCCCAAAATAAAACATTTTTCATAAATAGAAGAACTATCCCAAAAATATGGATTTACAAAAACCTTTGGTATGAATCAGAGTATAAAGTTTTGGTGTTACAAAATATATCAAAACCAAAGCTAAGCATAAATCCAATCTAAAGTTCTTCTACTCTAGGTCCCGCATCTCTATCCATGCGTACCTAAGTCTTCGATCCTGAACCTGAGTACATAGCAAAACAAAACAAGGAGTACGTGAGACAAAAACGTCTCGTGAGCTACATGGGTTTAGACCCGATAATAAAATGAATGTCACATTTCATATAACCAATCAATATACATATATATATCCAACTATCCAGTCTAGTCACCTTAGTGTGACCCTATCAATCTTGCTTACTTAGCAATCACAACTAACGTGGATGAGTCGATGGGAATTCACCCCAACTGCCCCTCACTCCACACCTCATGACCGGGAGTATCCCGTGACATCGCATAACTAACGTGGATGAGTCGATGGGAATTCACATGGGAATTCACCCAACTGCCCCTCACTCCACACCTCATGACCGGGAGTTGCCCGTGTCATCTCATGACTAACGTGGAAGAGTCGATGGAAATACGCCCAACTGCCCCTCAATCCACAACTCATGATCGGGAGTAGCCCGTATCATCACATCATCTCAATCTCATCATAACCCTATGGTTATGCCAAATCTAGCTCTCTGCTAGCACTTTCATCATCAACAAGTTAGTTCAATACTATCATAGGTATAACTAACTAACAACTACTAGTCTACACAATTAAGCAAATAGACCATAATAGAGGTAATGAGAATATTTAAAAGGGCTATGTACTCAGTAAATTCCACACGTACTCACCTTAGCAATAAAGATGCTCCACCCGTGTTCTTGACACCAAAACTCTTGTTTCACAAACCAATCAACTTTCCAAGACTTCACCAAAAGCCTAATACAATTATCACAATATGATCAACATTACAATCTACTAACAATGTGTTCATCTATCTCTAGATAACACACATCAATCCATTTCCCCCAAATATGATGATTACCAAACCCTAGGTTTAACCAACCCTTAAGATTCTTACAAATCTTAACCATACACTTGATTTCCTTATTAAAATACCATCTATTAAGTGTATACAACATTTATATCACCATAATCTATAACCCCAAGAACTAGGGTTTCAACCCCAAGCTTCTAAACCCATAGATCTAAAGCTACAACTACAAAGGATTGAAGATATACCTTAAATCTTCAACTAGGAGTGAAGAATCACAAGATTTGACCAAGAAATCAGTTCCAATCGAAGCTTTACACTCAAAGTCGCTCACACACTTGAAGAGAGAAACTAGGGTTTGATCTTGGCAATAAATGAGCTCAAATCCGTCTTTAATGCTGCCAGACAATAGTTCACGACGCGACGAGAGTTCGCGTCGCTAACTATGCGCCTCCAATACATCGCGATCGTTAACCCATCGCTAACTACATCACGCCCGATAGCCAAACTCCCTGGCCCGACTTCCCGATCGCCATCTCCGAGTTCGCGACGCGAACTCCTTAGGGCAGCTGGGCTGCAGTTTTTGTCAAGTGTCTTGACCCGTTTTCGCCCATAACTTTCTCGTTCGGTCTCCAAACGACACGAAACCAATTTCCACGTGTTTTATATGATTTATCCATAATTATCATATTTTTTTCATATTTTATTTATTTACAAATTTCGGGTCGTTACAATTTAAATACGGAGTTTTTATTTAATGACAAGAATGTCATTTAATTCGCGTTTAATTAATCATGAGGATTAATTAATAATCATTAGAGGGTTATTAAATTATTTTGTTAATTGATTTTGAGATTAATTAAATTAGACGTTATTGACTCTCGAGGCCGGCCGATAGGCCAAGGCCTTGATCTCGTTTTCCTTTGATTCCGTCTTCCTTTCCTTGTGCACTTTACTCCTTGTGACCGAGAATACATTGAGATAAGCCGAGACGGCAAATTTTATTCCTTTTGGCCGGTTAAAGAATTGGGTTAAAATCTTTTGTTACTCTATTATGTTGGGCTCAATTCCTTGTTCCATCGTGACCAGCCCACACTGATTCCTAGCATTGGGCCTTGTGAGCTTGTGAGAGATCGGCTTTAGCTTGCATTGTTAAGAGATTTTAATAATTAACTTAACCTAATCTTCCCAAACCCACCCTAGCTGTGATTATCCCCTCCATCTCCCAACTCCATGCGGCAGCCTAGAGCCCCTCCCATGCTCGAGTCTTCATCCAGTATCGAGCATCATCAACCTTCTGTTTTCTCCGGCGACGAGCAGGCACCATCTTTTAGACATATGATGATCGAGTTCAACCCCAAACAGTCGACGAACATGTGCTCAGGTTGAAGTCCGGTACAGTTTCTATCCTCTTGTTTTCTTCCCTTGTTATTCTTCTAGTTTCAGAATTAACCAATTGTATATTTGGGGGTGCGGATGAATCAAGCAGCAAAGACCGCCCAAGAAGTCGAGCAGAGAACTACCGAGTCGGGTGGTGGTCTAGCTGCTGGTGTGAAATATTAGGGGTGCGGGATTGTGCGGCTAAAACAGGAGGCACAACGGAGGAGTTTTCTCGAGACCGAACCAAGCAAGGCGAGGGAAGCATGCGTAAATCAGTGGTGAGGTTCCGGTGGCAAGCCACTAACATCTTCTTCCGTTTGATTTTTGTTCTAACTGAGTTTGTGTAGGGTTCGGCCTTGGTTAATGTTCTGAATAGGTCATGTGTAGATTTGCGGTAGAGTACCGTCGGGTTCATGAGACCAACCCTTAAATTTCAGTTTGGTTGCTAATGGTGCTTCAACGTTTTTTTTTGTGCCTCGGTTTGAGTCATCGGTAGTCTCTCATGTTTTTATCTCTTGGATATAACCTATTCATTCCTTCTATACCCGATTTATCCGTGGTGTAACCAAGTGCATAATCAGGACTGAACAAGAGTGTTAGTGCAGCGGTGGTGTTCAGCAACTAACAATGGTCCAATCGGCGATCGAGCAGAACTATGACCCCATTGTCGTCATCGAGTGGTGTTGTGTTGGATGCTTTTATTCGAGCCGAGTATGGTGAACTCGGGTGACCATCACGAGCTGAAGGGGTGACATATTGGTAGTAATTATTGCTTTCCGTTTTAAGACTCGTGCAGATTATATCTAACCTAATTGCTTTACAAGCCTCGTAATTTTATGACCAATGAGTTGTAGTAGAGACCAACATTACGTGGGGAATTTCTTTAGTTGTTGCTAGTTTTGAGTTAAGGGTTTTTCTAAATGTAAGAAGCATTGTTTTGTTAAAGTCTTGAGATGATTGTTCGAGTCTAGCAGCTGAGTTTGATGACTGTCGGGTTTGGTTTGGGTAAAATCGTTTGATGATTTACTAGACGTTTTATTAACCGAAAAACCCGGAAACCGAACCTTTAGGTTCTTGGTTTCCTAAACCGAGAGAGATTTCTAAATAAAGGACTAAATTATTTTAAACATCTTTCTGAAATTATAAACGAGTTTCGGGTGCCTCGGGAATTGTCGGGTTGAGGTCGGGATTCAAAACGGGTTTTATTTAATATGCTGAATTTTATCAGAATCTGTTCTCCGAATTCGGGCCTGTTTTTACCTCACTTAAAATACGTTTCTGGATATTTGGCCCGCGTTGGTCTCTAGTTTTCTGAGTCCTCTTTCCGATGCCACTGACGGCTTATTAATCTGATTTTCTGTTTAAAAGTTATCCCTATTCTAATTGCTGTAAAAATTTGGGACAAATCTAATGAACGGTTTGGGAGTTATGACCGTTCCTGTGAGAGTGCTGAGTGTTGTTTAGTTTCTGCTGAAACTACCCCGAGTCTATTCCAAACCCGAGCTTCATTGTGTTATGTAGGGCGTTCTAGGATCTGATAAGAGACGCTCTTCTGCACCAAGGATATTTAGGAGCATACGTCTATTCGAGGTGGGTAATCTCACTATAAACTTGTACTTACTTTCGATTCATGATTTTGTGCTATGTGTTGTGAATTGTCTTGTTGATTGAGCTTGAGTACTGAATGGGTGATTTATTTGAGTTATCTGTGATTTGAGTTATCTGCGATTTGAGTTATCTGGAGCCTGAATTGTCTGAGTTTTGAGTTCTTGAGGTAAAACATTAAACATAATATACTTGAGTTGTCTTGGCACCGAAGAGTACTGGTGCCAGACGTTTTGACTCAACACCGAAGAGTACAGGTGTTGAGCCTTGAGTTGTGTGAGGCGGGTCGAGGTTGATCTCTCGTCCCAAGTCACACAAGCGCGCTATATAAATTTAAAATCTGAGAAAATAAACTTGAGTAATTGAGAATTGAGTAGAGTCTCTAGGGATCACTTATGTGGCTTGAGTTGTTTGTATTTATTGGTTTATTTTGATATTATTCACTCAGCGGTGGCTGACCCCAAACACCCCCCCCCCCATTTTGCAGGTACTAGAGCAAGTGCATTGGATGAGCTGTTACTCGATGAGCTTTTATGGGTTTGGATTCCAAACGTTTATTTTGAGTCAAATGTTTTAAAACAATTATTTTATTTTGAGTCAAATGTTTTTAAAACAATTAGTTTTTTTATTCCGCATTTAAAAACCATGAGACGGTTTATTTTTATTTTTAATGAGATGGGACCGTTTGTTTACTTGTACTTTGGGAAAATGATTATTTTATTTATTTAAAAATTTTTAAAATTTCCATGATTTTTATGATGTTACAAGTTGGTATCAGAGCTCTGGCTTGAGAGAATTGGGTTCACAAGGGGTGAATTTCAAACTCAAGTCGAAGCATGAGTTTTCAAAATGAGTACTTCAAAAGTGTTTTAAAATGAGTCCAAATCCAAATCGAGAAGCAGCGCATCACGACGAACTTATGCCTCTAGTACTTATTAATGAGTTATTCAGTTTATTAAAAACGTCGCGAGTGACATTGATTACTAAGAGGATAAAAGAGAATTAACTTGAGAAGAGCATGAATTGTGCGACTATATATAAATATATATACTCTATGTACTGTTGTGAACTACTTGTTACGTGGATGGTATGAGGATGGGAGATCGTGGAATTTTTGAAACTGGCTCGAAACCATGACAGGGGTAGGTGCGGATAATAATAGAGGGCCCCTATTATTATACGCACATGACTCGTGTCTATGTTTCGAAAAGGATACAAGGAGACCATCGGTCAAGCATTTAAGTATAATGAAAACCCCCAATTATTATTTATAATAATTGATAATAAAAATCACTAAAAGAGATCTATGAGAAAATAGTGCAATCAATTGAATAAGAGAATCATCAAACACTAAGTGAAAAAGAGTTTTCAAAACATGTCAAGAGAGAGACCAATAAATCAAATTGGGTCGAATTTGTTAAATGATTTAATGGATTATTAATACATCGAGAACGATTGAGCAATCGTTAAAGCAAAATAAATGTTTGAAAATAGAGAATAATGATTGAGTAAAAGTAAATGGGTGAGAATAAATCAATTCATGTTAAATTATTAAATTTATGGGAAATCAATAAATCAATGATGAATGAGAATTCATCCAAAACAAATATAAATGAAGAGATCTATTTATTTGAGATTATTAAATTGAGGTATAGAATATTATTAAACGAGGAAACCATTAATAAACAAATTAGATATCGTTAAATTTAAATTAACAAGTAAAATATTAAAGAGTGATAAGAGACATATTAATATTATAATTGAGAATAAAGAATAATAATAATAATCAAATATACAATTCAGAATAATTAATTCGTTTAAAATGAGAAGTTGTGAATTATGAGAAATTAATAAATCAAGAGATGAATGCACATTTACTTAAAACGAATTAAATGGAAGATTATAAATAACTATTAATTTGAGTCAAGATGTATGACCTAACAAATAATTGTGTTGCATAAATATGCTTGATTATTGAGGACTACTAATTGAGTAAGAGACAAAATTTTAATAGAGTTAATAAAAGTTGCATACATTGAGACATCACTAATTGAGTGGGATGAAAAACCCAAAACGAGTTAATTGACAAAAGAAAATTTACGAGGTTCATTCGTGACGAATTTAATGAGAACTTTATCTAACGATAAAACTGTTATATGGTAATGATGATACCAAATATGTTATGAGTAACCAAAATGAAAATTTGTACTCAGTATTGATCAAGAGATGATCGTGAATGTGTAATGCGAAATAACAAATTGTGGTGCTAATATGTGTAATGAACTTGATTTATGAGGAGTCATAAGATGCATAATCATTAAATGAGAAATAATTATGAAATTATTAAAAGATAACGAGTTATGATCGAGGAAATCTAATAAGAGTATGAGAACCCATGAGATGCTAATGAGAAAGCTAACACCTAATATGAGCAATGAATTTTATAAAGTGATAAACATTTAATGAGTAGAGGTGTGAGAGGGGCGTAAAGAGTATACGTTGCGACCGACTCACACATGTGCATAAGAGTTTGATTATCGAGTAATTTATCGAACCTTCAAATATATAATTAAAAATGAGAATCAGCAAACCGAACTATCGAGTGTTCGTAACGAGTTTTATGAGATTTTGAGGGCCACTTCCAAACTCGGGGACGAGTTTTCTCCAAGTGGAGTTGAGTAGTGGTAAAAGGGAAAACTACCAATATTAAGAGTGCGAACTGAGAATAATTATAAAGTTGTGAATTATTAAATTCGTATCATTGAGCTAATGGAGATTAATAAATCGAGCTAAAATGTGAAAAATAAAGTTTGTGAGGAGTAGACTAAGAGAATTACCAAGAGTAAACTTTGTTATGTGTTATTATGAACATATGTGTGCATATAACTAGCTAAAAAGTTATAAGCGTGATTAATTAATCGAGAAATTATTCATCTGGGAATATAATGAGATAAAAAGAGATTATAAAAATATGAGAATTTGTTATGAAATATTCAAGTCAAGTTAAATGAGAAAAACACGATTATGAGGAGTTATTAAATTTAGTCGAGAAATTTTTTAAGCCAAACTATTGTGTTGAGTAATAATTAAATTCATATTATGGTGTAATGATCAAATTGTAAGAAATTAATAACCAATAATAATGATGCAAATGAGAAGTGACAAGTACCATAATTATATAATAACGAGAAATTATGAAATTTGAGTAATAAGAATGTTGTTAATAAGTCGGTCATGAGAAGACCGCCATAATAAGTTATGAGGAAAAATTTAATATTACCGAGGAATTACCGAGCTATAAGAAACTAATGAATCAAATTAAGCGAATAAATTATTAGAATTGTAACGACCCGAAATTTGTAAATAAATAAATTGAATAAAAATATGATAAATAAGGATAAATCGTTTAAAAAACGTAGGAATTGGTTTCGTGTCGTTTGGACACCGTATGAGAAAGTTATGGGCGAAACCGGGTCGAGACAAAGATGAAAAAGTGCAGCCCTGCACTCATCAGGAGTTCGCGACGCGAACTTAGGTTCGCGATCGGGAACTAGCTCCAGGGAGTTTGGCCAACGAGCGCGAAGTAGTTAGCGATGTGTTAGCGATCGTGAACTATGGGGAGTCGCAGAGTTCGCGACGCGAACTATGGTCGCGTCGTGATCTTTTGTCTGGCAGCATTAAAATCGGGTTTTCAGCCATTTGTGCCATTTTCAAACCCTAGAAACCTCTTTGGCGATTTTTGGAGCTCTAGTGCAGATCTTGGTTGATTTCTTCTCAAATCTTTGATAGATTTCACTCCTAGTTGAAGATTAAAGGTATATCTTCACTCTTTGATCTTTGTAGCTTAAGATCTATGTATTTGGATGGTTGGGTTTGAAACCCTAGTTATTGGGGGTTATGGTTTTTGGTGAATAAATGTTGTATACACTTGATAGATGGTATATTAACAAAGGAAACAAGTGTATGATTATGATTTGTAAGAATCTTAAGGGTTGGTTTAACCTAGGGTTTGGTAAATCACCATAATTGGGGGAAATGAGTTTATAAGTGTTATCTAGAGATAAATGGACACATTGGTGGTAGAAAGTGATGTTGATAATCTTGTGATTATTGTATTAGGCATTTGGTGAGGTCTTGGACGGTTGACCGAATTGTTGGAACAAGGAAACTGCCGGAAAGAATACGGTTGGAGCACTTTATTGCTAAGGTGAGTACATGAGACTTTTAAACTGGGTACATAGCAATTAATTTTGAAAGTACATATGATATTGTATCAGTCTTTATTAACAAATATTTTTGATAAAGATAGTAGTTGAAAATGTATGAAAGTATGTAGAATGTGATACTAGAATGTGTCTAGTATGATTGATGAATTCGAAGTAAATTATGATAGATCCAAGTAGTTATGGAATCTATGTTAATGAACAACAATAATGAAATAATTGATTAAGAGAATGTATACGGAGCCTTTATTAATAAATATTTATTAGTAAAGCAATTGGGAATGATTTTATAGTAATGAGTACCTATTGGTAAGATATACTAATAAAAGTAAAGAACGAATATATATGAGAAAGAATATGATGTGACTAGTAATAATTGTCTATTATAGTCAAGGAAGAGATAAAAGTATTATGTTATCGATAGATAAGAAATGTATCTTATGTATAAAGTAAGCATGGACCTCATAGGGTTCATAGATGTAGAAGTAACTGTGGTTGCTTATGATCGGGTCCATGAGACCATACAGGTACGTTCACAATGTGATGAACTAATTATATGCCGTTAGTATTAGATAACTAACTTGCTTGATGTTGGATGTGATAGCCGAAGGCTTTGACTGTCATAACTGTTAGGTTATGGTAAGAGATAGATGGTGGTGACGCGGGGGACCCCCGGTCACTGGACGGTGGTATATATGTTTATACACCGAGTGTATATATGTTTATACACTAAGCACACGGGTGCTTCTAGTACGCATATGTTTGGTACTAGGTATGTTAGGTTCTAATACATATATGTTTATGTATCAGACATGTTGGTGCTTCTAGTACATGTATGTTTATGTACTAGATATGGTTGTGCTTCTAGTACGCATATGTTTGGTACTAGGTATGCTAGGTTCTAATCCATATATGTTTATGTATTAGACATGTTGATGCTTCTAGTACATATATGTTTATGTACTAGATATGATTGGGTTTCTGGTACCTATATGTCTAGGTACTAGATATGTTTGCTAGGAAAGCAAAGTAGCTAGAGTCACAAAAGAGTGACTAGACGGTATTTATGTAGTTCATATATACGTTTATATAATTATGAAATGTCTATTATTGGGGTCTAAAACCCATGTATCTCACGAGACTATTTTGTCTCACGTACTACGTTTGTTTTGTGGCTATGTACTCAGGTACAGGTTTGAAGTGATAGAAGGTTGCACTAGAAGTGGCCTAGAGATGTTTAGTTCGGGAGCTAGTAGGTAGATTCCGTTGCCTATGGTTTTGATATACTCGGTGACACCGTATTTTTGTAAACTCTGATATAAGTTTTAAAGTTTTTGTTAAACTGTATTTTGGATAATATGTCAGATATTGGGAAAATGTATTTTAAATGATTTAAACGATGTTTTAAAAATACGGGTGTTACAACTTGGTATCAGAGCTATAGTTTAAGTGAATTAGGTTGGATGTCCATCCTAGTCTTAGACTGTAGCATTAGAAATGTAAGATTCCTTGAGATCATTAGGTTGACCTTGAGACTTTATGTTAAGTTTAGGGTTGAACCTAGGGGACCTATGAAAGTGATGTGATTATGGATAATCAGTGTTATGAGACTCATGAAACGTACACGAGGTACTAATTGTTTAATGTCTTTCGTATAGTCAAGATCGAAAGAAATGGTTAACACTCGAAGAAGTGGGAAAGCCCCGGAGGGCCGGGAGGAGGATACACCTCATGTTGAGGCTGAGGTTGAACTGGAAAGTCAACCGTCGATGCACCGGGTGGCAGAATCGGAGGTCGGAGCTAATAGAACTCCGGTGACCATGGCGGACCTCCAAACTATTATTGATCAATTCAAGGGAGTGGTGGCCGATGAGGTGCACCGCATAATTGGGGACCGTGAGAGGTCGGATGGAGATCGTGTATCCGAGGCTAGATCGGATGAGAAAACCAGGGGTGGTGGCACTCGAGTGGAGAAATCCTCCACAGGTGGTTGTAGTGATGCAAGGGCGAGGCCCGATGAAAATTATGGTTGTTCTTTTAAGACATTCATGGCTTGTAAGCCAAACATATATACGGGTAGTTCGGACCCGAAGGTAACTATGAGGTGGATCCGAGAGACCGAGCGGGTCATCAGAAGTAGCAAGTGCAAGAAAACCGATATGGTGTTGTATGCATCTCAATTGCTAAAAGAGGATGCTATGGTCTGGTGGGACATAGTTTATGAGACCCTCGGGAGGGAGGTGGTAGAGAGAATGTCATGGGATGAGTTTACCGTGAGGTTGAGGAAGAAATTTTGTCCCGACCGGGATTTGGAGAAAATGCATGAGAAGTTTGTGACCCTAAGGAAGGGTGAGATGTCGATCGAGGAGTACACGAGGGAATTCACGGGATTACTTCCGTTTGTTGCTAAGACCTACTCCGAGGAGAGGTTGAGGGTAGTTAGGTATGCTAGTGGGCTACCTTGGGATTATCAGTTGGAGGTAAAGAGAGCGGTCACGCTAGATGAGGCCATTAGTGCCGCCCGAGGTGTGGAAGAGGTGAACGTGGCAAAAGTTGCCGAGAGGGCGTATGTGGGAGATAAGAGGAATGCCGAGAGTGGATCAGTTACGGTTAAGAAGGGAAAGTTCACGTCGAACTTCTCTAGGCAAGGAAGTGTAGCCTCGTGCAAGAGGTGTGGGAAGAATCATACCGGCGAATGCCGTGGGGAACCAAAAATTTTCCATGACTGTGGAAAGACGGGACATTTGGCCCGAGATTGTAGATCCAAACCAATGGCCGAGGTTGAATGTTACTCGTGCCATGAGAAAGGGCATTATAGCCACGTGTGCCCGAAGAAGAAAACCGGAACGCTTGTGTCTGCGGCTCAAAAGAAGGCAGAGCCGGCAAAGGTGAGAGGACGATCCTTCCTACTCACACGGGAGGAGGCGCGCGATGGGGCGTCAGGTTCGGGAGCTAAGGAATTAAGCGGCCCGTAATTGTAGCATTGGATGATTAGGCCGGTGTGCCATTTGTTTCCCTAAGATTTTAGTTTTGGGTATTATTGTAATCCTTCCGAATGCTTTGGTTAAAAACATATTTTGAATGTTATGAATTTTATTGTTAATTTATTTACTTGAAAGATTTGAATTAGCAAGGTTGAATAATTGTCGAGGAGAGTAGTGGCATTTGGTAGGACCATTGAGATGGATTGGATGATTATGCACCAAGCCAGTATGTTGTGTGAGTATAGCCATATTGTTAGATTGTTGCCCGATTTGGTGCTTACGGGAATTAGTAGATGAGTTGTATGACGTGATTAGTCATCGTGGGAATAATCTTCCGGGTTGAATGAATTCGTATTTTTTTTTTAAGAATCATAGACCGGAGTCGGTTGGTTGACTCAAAGATGACCGGGATGACCGGTAAAATTATGGTTAATAGAATTGAGTGATAGTTACTTCGGTAGCGACAAAAGATTTGGAAATATGGTAATAAAGAGATGAACCGATTAATGACGGTTAATGTGTAAGTGGAATGGTAAATAACGAATAGAGAATGTTATTAGTTACCCGCGGGGTACGATGCATGTGCATCATATGATGACCTTAGAAGGCATATAATTGTGAAAAGATAATGTTATGTCATATGAATTGTGCTAAGTAATATGTCATATGGGAGACATACGAATGGGAAGGAAAAACAATAAGGCGTCTTGTGGGAGAGGTGCTAGAATGCACGATAAATGATTTGATGATGTTTGTATGATATTGGCGTGACATATACATATGTTAGTATATGTGCATGATGATGATGTTTATTTGATATTGGTGCGATATATACATATGTTTGTATATGTGCACAATAGAGATGTAATGATGGTATTGGTAACATATACATATGTTTGTATATGTGCACAATGGAGGTAGTTAGATGGAATTGGCGTGATATACGTGTGTATATCTATATGTGTATATATGTTTATGTGTTTATATGATGAATGTAGAACCATGTGGTTAATGAGTATTGCCATTATGTTATGGTAAATGAGAATTTGGCTTGAAATGCGGGTTGTATTTAGGTCATGTAAAGGTAAGGGAAATGTAAATGTAGGGGATGCCTACGATTTATAGAATAGAAGGAAAGAGAAACTCCTAGTGAGCAAATTACCATGTGGTAACCAAGTCACGGTACACCGTATAGGGGTGTGGGATGTATTACGGTAGAGGGCCTAGTACCGATAATTTAAGTTGATCAATGTGATACAAAGATGGTTGAAAGAATACTAAGTGATGGTATGAGTGACCAAGTGAAGGTCAAGAAACGGTAAATGTTATTGTGACCTTATGTTAAGGTGTGACCCTTGGATTAACGGGAACGATTGTTGAGAAAGTAATAATGGGTAGAACTGAGAGTGATGGGTTGGTAACGATACGCCGTGTGTACGGAAAATTTGCTAATTGGAAAAAGGTATGGTTGACTTTATGTAAGAGTCAACGTTAGGCAACCCGTGATTGGTTGAATTGGTCTAAGATGGACTTTGACTCTCGTTTTGAGTTACTAATGAATAGTGATAGCATAATGTGTCGATTATGTGTTTGTGAAAAAGTTGATGAGATGGTTGATTGAATTGTAGTCGGTTTATACGACTTGACCCGTTTGGGGTGATTTCAATGTTGAAATTGGGAACCGAGTGTAAGACTGTAATTGAATCATAAATTAAAGGTAAATTGTAAAAGAAATGAGGATTTATGAAACCTTTAACGAGAAGGGAAAATGTTAAGGTATAGTTGACTTTGTGCTTAAGTCAAAGGGTAGACAATATGGGGATATACCAATGTCGGGATATATCAGTTTGGTCAAGGCTAGAGTTTGACATTCGTTTTAATCAACTAGTTAATAGTATGATTGTGTCATACCATTGTTATGAGAATGAAAGGATTGGTCGAGAAAATGACGGTGTTATAGTCAAATTGTGAAATTTTTGACCCGTTTGAGTATTATGAGTTTTAAAATGGGTCTTGACCGTTCGGACTTAACGGAGTTAAGTGAACGTTGGGATACGTAATGTTAATGGAACGGGGATGAGGAAAGTTTGATGGTAATGACCACAAGTGAATGAGAGCGGAATGCTCGGTCGGATGTGGGTTGAAATTCTTAGCGATTCCGAGGACGGAATCCTTTTAAGGGGTAGATAGTTGTAACGAACCGAAATTTGTAAATAAATAAATTGAATAAAAATATGATAAATAAGGATAAATCGTTTAAAAAACGTAGGAATTGGTTTCGTGTCGTTTGGACACCGTATGAGAAAGTTATGGGCGAAACCGGGTCGAGACAAAGATGAAAAAGTGCAGCCCTGCACTCATCAGGAGTTCGCGACGCGAACTTAGGTTCGCGATCGGGAACTAGCTCCAGGGAGTTTGGCCAACGAGCGCGAAGTAGTTAGCGATGTGTTAGCGATCGTGAACTATGGGGAGTCGCAGAGTTCGCGACGCGAACTATGGTCGCGTCGTGATCTTTTGTCTGGCAGCATTAAAATCGGGTTTTCAGCCATTTGTGCCATTTTCAAACCCTAGAAACCTCTTTGGCGATTTTTGGAGCTCTAGTGCAGATCTTGGTTGATTTCTTCTCAAATCTTTGATAGATTTCACTCCTAGTTGAAGATTAAAGGTATATCTTCACTCTTTGATCTTTGTAGCTTAAGATCTATGTATTTGGATGGTTGGGTTTGAAACCCTAGTTATTGGGGGTTATGGTTTTTGGTGAATAAATGTTGTATACACTTGATAGATGGTATATTAACAAAGGAAACAAGTGTATGATTATGATTTGTAAGAATCTTAAGGGTTGGTTTAACCTAGGGTTTGGTAAATCACCATAATTGGGGGAAATGAGTTTATAAGTGTTATCTAGAGATAAATGGACACATTGGTGGTAGAAAGTGATGTTGATAATCTTGTGATTATTGTATTAGGCATTTGGTGAGGTCTTGGACGGTTGACCGAATTGTTGGAACAAGGAAACTGGCGGAAAGAATACGGTTGGAGCACTTTATTGCTAAGGTGAGTACATGAGACTTTTAAACTGGGTACATAGCAATTAATTTTGAAAGTACATATGATATTGTATCAGTCTTTATTAACAAATATTTTTGATAAAGATAGTAGTTGAAAATGTATGAAAGTATGTAGAATGTGATACTAGAATGTGTCTAGTATGATTGATGAATTCGAAGTAAATTATGATAGATCCAAGTAGTTATGGAATCTATGTTAATGAACAACAATAATGAAATAATTGATTAAGAGAATGTATACGGAGCCTTTATTAATAAATATTTATTAGTAAAGCAATTGGGAATGATTTTATAGTAATGAGTACCTATTGGTAAGATATACTAATAAAAGTAAAGAACGAATATATATGAGAAAGAATATGATGTGACTAGTAATAATTGTCTATTATAGTCAAGGAAGAGATAAAAGTATTATGTTATCGATAGATAAGAAATGTATCTTATGTATAAAGTAAGCATGGACCTCATAGGGTTCATAGATGTAGAAGTAACTATGGTTGCTTATGATCGGGTCCATGGGACCATACAGGTACGTTCACAATGTGATGAACTAATTATATGCCGTTAGTATTAGATAACTAACTTGCTTGATGTTGGATGTGATAGCCGAAGGCTTTGACTGTCATAACTGTTAGGTTATGGTAAGAGATAGATGGTAGTGACGCGGGAGACCCCCGGTCACTGGACGGTGGTATATATGTTTATACACCGAGTGTATATATGTTTATACACTAAGCACACGGGTGCTTCTAGTACGCATATGTTTGGTACTAGGTATGTTAGGTTCTAATACATATATGTTTATGTATCAGACATGTTGGTGCTTCTAGTACATGTATGTTTATGTACTAGATATGGTTGTGCTTCTAGTACGCATATGTTTGGTACTAGGTATGCTAGGTTCTAATCCATATATGTTTATGTATTAGACATGTTGATGCTTCTAGTACATACATGTTTATGTACTAGATATGATTGGGTTTCTGGTACCTATATGTCTAGGTACTAGATATGTTTGCTAGGAAAGCAAAGTAGCTAGAGTCACAAAAGAGTGACTAGACGGTATTTATGTAGTTCATATATACGTTTATATAATTATGAAATGTCTGTTATTGGGGTCTAAAACCCATGTATCTCACGAGACTATTTTGTCTCACGTACTACGTTTGTTTTGTGGCTATGTACTCAGGTACAGGTTTGAAGTGATAGAAGGTTGCACTAGAAGTGGCCTAGAGATGTTTAGTTCGGGAGCTAGTAGGTAGATTCCGTTGCCTATGGTTTTGATATACTCGGTGACACCGTATTTTTGTAAACTCTGATATAAGTTTTAAAGTTTTTGTTAAACTGTATTTTGGATAATATGTCAGATATTGGGAAAAATGTATTTTAAATGATTTAAACGATGTTTTAAAAATACGGGTGTTACAAGAATGAACCAAATGATAAAGTTTTATTTATGAACAAATATTAAATTGAAACTAAGGAGGATTATCAAGTAAATTTATTAAATTAAATGTCACCAAATATTATGCTTTATTGAGTAATTACTAAACCGATAATAGTTATTAAAATGAGCACACGTTAAAAATATAAGTGTATCAAATAATAAAATTTTATTAAAATACTATGAGTTTCTAAATCGAGAAAACAATAAAAAAATATAAAGTAATGAAGAAACGTTATATTGAGAATGAGAATTAACTGAGTAACTGAATACACGAGAATTAATGAGGTAAGTAATTAATGAGTTAATTAATTGAGTAAGGAGAAGACATTTAATTGAGGCGTTCAAAAATTTAAAATAAAATGAGATTTATAAGTGGACAACTAGTCAAATTGACCGAGAGACAAATTAAATGAGAATAAAGCAAGAAGTTAATTAACTAGCCAAATGATAAAATCATTAAAATGAGTTCATGAGTACCATTAAAATGAGTTGAACAAGTAATATTTAAAAGAGCTGACGGGAGATTGTTAAATATGAGTTAAACGAGAGAACTAATAATGCGGCCTAAAAGAGAAATTATATATTCTTGTAGCCTAATAATTAAATTTGATTACGCAAGGGATCGCAAAGAGTGAAAAAATGGGCATTTTGTGCGACTTGTGATAAGTTGTTAAGCGAGATTTGAGTTTAAATTGATGATATAAGCTTGCGTTGAGTTAAGTTGTGGAGAATTGAGTAAGAGGCATGAGTTGCTTCTATATGAGATTTCTGTGCAATAAAAACATTTCTGGAGAATATTATGCTTGTTGTGTATTGTGTGATGGTGGTGTGAACCACTAAATTTTTGCTTATGTCTTAAAAGGAACTAAAGTCCCATACATTAGAGAACTTTCGTGGTACCATTGCTGGTACAGATTGCAAATAATAAGATTTTCCGTTGCTAAACGGTATAAGTAAGTATTTCATAGAGCTATGCGGGAAGAAATCTTCCCATAAAATTTATAATTATCGTCATGAGAGGGCCGGGTGTGACTAAGAGCACGGATTGGAGAGGACCGAGTAGCACGCCGAGATAATCTATCGCCACAAACCAAACCGTAACAAATCGCCAAGTGGAGTTGAATCGGAGATTCAACGTAACGCTAACCACTAGGTGCAGCAACTGTGTTCGACTACGAGAGTAAGAAGACGCCTTCAGCAGAGTCTCATGAATTATTTTTATTTATTTACCGACAATCTTTTCTTTTAGAGATAAACCGAGATCCTTAGAGAGCATTTCGTTTTTATTTTTAGGCATTCTTTCTGTGCCTAATCATTTTGCGTCGTTAGACGATGGAAGATTTGTGTAATCAAGAGCCGGAGTTTATTCAGATCGAGTGGATCACCCTGACGAATTTGTTTAGTTCATAACCTTGTCATTTTTCCTCTATTGCGGAGGTGCATCGTTGACGAGCCTGTGATTGAGACGTGAAATTTCTACCCTGAGTCTGAGATGTGAGATTGCTATCCTGAACTTCTTCCGAGCCATGACTTCGGGGACGAAGTCTATTATAAGTGGAGTTGAGTTGTAACGCCCTAAAAATTATTGTAATTATATTATCACTTTTTATTAAATAAATTATGTGTAGTTATTTAATTGAGATTATTTGTGTTTTGTGCTTTTACGCGTATTTAATTTGAGTTATTTAAATACGGAGTTTTTATTTAATGACAAGAATGTCATTTAATTCGCGTTTAATTAATCATGAGGATTAATTAATAATCATCAGAGGGTTATTAAATTATTGTGTTAATTGATTTTGAGATTAATTAAATTAGACGTTATTGACTCTCGAGGCCGGCCGATAGGCCAAGGCCTTGATCTCGTTTTCCTTTGATTCCGTCTTCCTTTCCTTGTGCACTTTACTCCTTGTGACCGAGAATACATTGAGATAAGCCGAGACGGCAAATTTTATTCCTTCTGGCCGGTTAAAGAATTGGGTTAAAATCTTTTGTTACTCTATTATGTTGGGCTCAATTCCTTGTTCCATCGTGACCAGCCCACACTGATTCCTAGCATTGGGCCTTGTGAGCTTGTGAGAGATCGGCTTTAGCTTGCATTGTTAAGAGATTTTAATAATTAACTTAACCTAATCTTCCCAAACCCACCCTAGCTGTGATTATCCCCTCCATCTCCCAACTCCATGCGGCAGCCTAGAGCCCCTCCCATGCTCGAGTCTTCATCCAGTATCGAGCATCATCAACCTTCTGTTTTCTCCGGCGACGAGCAGGCACCATCTTTTAGACATATGATGATCGAGTTCAACCCCAAACAGTCGACGAACATGTGCTCAGGTTGAAGTCCGGTACAGTTTCTATCCTCTTGTTTTCTTCCCTTGTTATTCTTCTAGTTTCAGAATTAACCAATTGTATATTTGGGGGTGCGGATGAATCAAGCAGCAAAGACCGCCCAAGAAGTCGAGCAGAGAACTACCGAGTCGGGTGGTGGTCTAGCTGCTGGTGTGAAATATTAGGGGTGCGGGATTGTGCGGCTAAAACAGGAGGCACAACGGAGGAGTTTTCTCGAGACCGAACCAAGCAAGGCGAGGGAAGCATGCGTAAATCAGTGGTGAGGTTCCGGTGGCAAGCCACTAACATCTTCTTCCGTTTGATTTTTGTTCTAACTGAGTTTGTGTAGGGTTCGGCCTTGGTTAATGTTCTGAATAGGTCATGTGTAGATTTGCGGTAGATTACCGTCGGGTTCATGAGACCAACCCTTAAATTTCAGTTTGGTTGCTAATGGTGCTTCAACGTTTTTTTTTGTGCCTCGGTTTGAGTCATCGGTAGTCTCTCATGTTTTTATCTCTTGGATATAACCTATTCATTCCTTCTATACCCGATTTATCCGTGGTGTAACCAAGTGCATAATCAGGACTGAACAAGAGTGTTAGTGCAGCGGTGGTGTTCAGCAACTAACAATGGTCCAATCGGCGATCGAGCAGAACTATGACCCCATTGTCGTCATCGAGTGGTGCTGTGTTGGATGCTTTTATTCGAGCCGAGTATGGTGAACTCGGGTGACCATCACGAGCTGAAGGGGTGACATATTGGTAGTAATTCTTGCTTTCCGTTTTAAGACTCGTGCAGATTATATCTAACCTAATTGCTTTACAAGCCTCGTAATTTTATGACCAATGAGTTGTAGTAGAGACCAACATTACGTGGGGAATTTCTTTAGTTGTTGCTAGTTTCGAGTTAAGGGTTTTTCTAAATGTAAGAAGCATTGTTTTGTTAAAGTCTTGAGATGATTGTTCGAGTCTAGCAGCTGAGTTTGATGACTGTCGGGTTTGGTTTGGGTAAAATCGTTTGATGATTTACTAGACGTTTTATTAACCGAAAAACCCGGAAACCGAACCTTTAGGTTCTTGGTTTCCTAAACCGAGAGAGATTTCTAAATAAAGGACTAAATTATTTTAAACATCTTTCTGAAATTATAAACGAGTTTCGGGGGCCTCGGGAATTGTCGGGTTGAGGTCGGGATTCAAAACGGGTTTTATTTAATATGCTGAATTTTATCAGAATCTGTTCTCCGAATTCGGGCCTGTTTTTACCTCACTTAAAATACGTTTCTGGATATTTGGCCCGCGCTGGTCTCTAGTTTTCTGAGTCCTCTTTCCGATGCCACTGACGGCTCATTAATCTGATTTTTCGTTTAAAAGTTATCCCTATTCTAATTGCTGTAAAAATTTGGGACAAATCTAATGAACGGTTTGGGAGTTATGACCGTTCATGTGAGAGTGCTGAGTGTTGTTTAGTTTCTGCTGAAACTACCCCGAGTCTATTCCTAACCCGAGCTTCATTGTGTTATGTAGGGCGTTCTAGGACCTGATAAGAGACGCTCTTCTGCACCAAGGATATTTAGGAGCATACGTCTATTCGAGGTGGGTAATCTCACTATAAACTTGTACTTACTTTCGATTCATGATTTTGTGCTATGTGTTGTGAATTGTCTTGTTGATTGAGCTTGAGTACTGAATGGGTGATTTATTTGAGTTATCTGTGATTTGAGTTATCTGCGATTTGAGTTATCTGGAGCCTGAGTTGTCTGAGTTTTGAGTTCTTGAGGTAAAACATTAAACATAAGATACTTGAGTTGTCTTGGCACCGAAGAGTACTGGTGCCAGACGTTTTGACTCAACACCGAAGAGTACAGGTGTTGAGCCTTGAGTTGTGTGAGGCGGGTCGAGGTTGATCTCTCGTCCCAAGTCACACAAGCGCGCTATATAAATTTAAAATCTGAGAAAATAAACTTGAGTAATTGAGAATTGAGTAGAGTCTCTAGGGATCACTTATGTGGCTTGAGTTGTTTGTATTTATTGGTTTATTTTGATATTATTCACTCAGCGGTGGCTGACCCCAAACACCCCCCCCCCCCCCCATTTTGCAGGTACTAGAGCAAGTGCATTGGATGAGCTGTTACTCGATGAGCTTTTATGGGTTTGGATTCCAAACGTTTATTTTGAGTCAAATGTTTTAAAACAATTATTTTATTTTGAGTCAAATGTTTTTAAAACAATTAGTTTTTTTATTCCGCATTTAAAAACCATGAGACGGTTTATTTTTGTTTTTAATGAGATGGGACCGTTTGTTTACTTGTACTTTGGGAAAATGATTATTTTATTTATTTAAAAATTTTTAAAATTTCCATGATTTTTAGGATGTTACAGAGACAAAATGTCTCGTGAGTTACATGGGTTTAGACCCATTAATAATAATAATTGTTTATCCAAGTAAACAATAAACAAATAATTTCGCCCATCCATATAGTCACCCTATGGTAACTCCAAACCTTGCTTTCCTAGCAACACATATCTAGTTATCGGGTTGCCCCCGAGCTAACTAGCAATACTAACGTGCCTAACTATCGGGTTGCCCCCGAACTAGCTAAAAGCACCCATAAATCCAACTATCGGGTTGCCCCCGAACTAGCTAGAAACACTAACCTATCTAACTATCGGGTTGCCCCCGAACTAGTTAGAAACATCACCATGTCTAATTATCGGGTTGTCCCCGAACTAACTAGCATCACGTCATCTCGTTCTCACCATAACTCAAAGGTTATGTCAATCTAGTCCTCGGCTATCACATTCATCATCAAATAAGTTAGTTCAATACTATCATCGGTATAACTAACTATCAACTACTAGTCTACACAATTAAGCAAATAGACCATAACGCAAGTAATGAAAATATTTAAAAGGGCTATGTACTCAGTAAATTCCACACGTACTCACCTTAGCAACAAAGATGCTTTAACCGTATTCTTTCCGCCGGTTTCCTTGTTCCAACAATTTGATCAAACTCCAAGACTTCACCGGAAGCCTAATACAATAATCACAAGGTTATCAACATCACATTCTACCACCAATGTATCCATTTATCACTAGATACCATCCATAAACACTTTCCCCCAATTATGGTGATTTACCAAACCCTAGGTTTAACCAACCCTTAAGATTCTTACAAATCGAAATCATACACTTGTTTCCTTTGTCAATATACCATCTATTAAGTGTATACAACCTTTATTTAACCATTAATCACCAACCCAAGAACTAGGGTTTCAAACCCAAGCTTCAAGATCCATAGATCTAAAGCTACAAAGGTCAAAGAGTGAAGATTTACCTTAAACTTCAGAAATGGAAGAAGAATCACGTGATTTGGAGTCCAAAATCAGCTCCAAATGCTCTTTTCCACTCAAAATATGTATAAGCACTTAGTGAGAGAGTGAGGGGGTGGAAAATTGAGCTCAAAATGACCAAATCCCGTATTTAATCTTGTACCAGACGATCCTCGCGTCCAGATTCCATTCCTCGAGTCGTGAGGTCAATGGCCGCGCATCCTCGCGTCGACCTCGAGTCGCGAGCCTCAGTGGGAGCTCGACTCTAGGCCTTTCGCGCCCAACATAAAAATCGCTGTTTGCCTTCCTCGCGATGGGAGCTCGATGGGAGCTCGATGGGAGCCTCTGCTGAAATCCATATTTTTATTTCCTTCACAATTACTAACTCGGTTCGACCCGGTTTCGTCCATAACTTTCTCATACGATGTCCAAATGACACGAAACCAATTCCTACGTTCTTTAAACGATTTATCCTTATTTATCATATTTTTGTACAATTTATTTATTTACAAATTTCGGGTCGTTACATTTCATTCATCACTTATGAGCTTCAGCTCCATTCATCACATATGAGCGTTAGCTCCTTTCATCAAATCTATCACTTATTAGAATACATCTATTCTAATTTATCATATCATTCTCAATAGTTATTCAGTTTCAATATTGACTTTACCAAGTCCTTTACTAAATAAAACATATTTGTCATTTATCAAAATCATGTTACTTTAACTTCTCTTTGACTAGCATACATATCTATTACTAGTCACTTTATACTTATTCTTCTAGCAAATCGATCACCACTTTTATTAGTATAATGTACTAATCAATACTTGATACTTAAAAATCATTGTCATTAGCTTTATTAATAATATTATTAATACATATTATAAATAAAGCAAATATCATACTTTCTTAGTCATTACTCTTAACCATACATCATATTAATAAAGAGTTATTAATCACTTTTCGTTATCATAATCTCTTTCAAAATCATTAATCATTTAGACATACTTAAATAGCCTATTACTTGCATTTTCTTATCTTTTCAATCATATCTTTATTAAAAGCATTTATTAATAAAGACCCATAAAATATCATAGTTTTCAAAATCATTTGCTATGTATCCAGTAAAGTCTCATGTACTCACCTTAGCCAAGCTAAATCCAAATCGTGTTTATCAACACGAATCCTTGCTTTCCAACTTGTGAAATGTCACCAAACTTTAGGTCTTCTTGACCTACCATCAATATCATCATATAATCTAGTCATTATCCATAACTAGTTACCAATAACTTCATAACAATATTCATAACCACCAAGTTCATCCAACTTGGTGGAAATCTCAAAACCCTAGTTCAAGATCTCTATCAACAAAACCCAAATCCAACAAGAATACAAGGTTCTTAAACTTACTAGGAGTGTTCTACACCCATCTTAGTCATCTTCCCGAAAGATAACTTGGCAGGTTATCCAAACCACCACTTTTCCCAAATAAAGTTCATAACTAGCTAGATAACATCAAATCCATGTTATGAACACATTTTCCTTAACTATATGTTGTAGATCTAAGTTATATCAACCCAATTTCATCACCCATTACAAACCCTCTAACTAGGGTTTGAATACTTCACCATTTTCACCCAAAAACATCATTCATAACTAAAAGGAGTAGAGATTTACCTTATACTTCAACAATGGAGTGGAATCTTCAAGATTGAGTGTGAAAATCGGTTCCAATGGCTTCCTTACACTCAAAATCGTATACACACACTTGGGAGGAAGTACTAGGGTTTAGAAATGAGAGAAATGACAAAAATCCCGATTTTAACTTGTTCCAGACAAAACTCGCGCCGCGAACTACCAATTCGCGTCCGTGAACCCGCACCCCGCGCGAACTTGTGCCGCGAATCCTAAACTCGTGTCCGCGAACTAAAGTTGTTGTTCGCTTAACTCGCATCCGCGATTCAACACTCGTGTTCACGATCCGAAACTCGTGTTCGTGATCCAAAACTCGTGTTCACGAGAATTCCCAGAAATACCATTTTGATTTTCAAACTTGTTTCCAACCACGTCTTGACCCGATTTCGTCCGTAACTTTCTCATACGATGTCCAAATGACACGAAACTAGTTTCCACGTGTTTTAAATGATTTATCCTTATTTACCATATTTTTTTATAATTTATCTGATTCAAAATTTCGGGTCGTTACGGTTAATACGCACGCCTAACTCCCAAATGGTCACGGGTTCGATTCTCGTATGCTGCGTTTTAATATTTTGGGTGTCTTAAGTGTTTAAGACATTTCCCAAAGTAGAAAGGGGAAATTAAGACCTTCCATTATTGGTAGGCCTAAATGCTTTATTATTCCTTCCCCCGTTTCAAAATAAGTGATACATTTTGGCGTTCACGTTTTTTGAGGCAAAATATGATAATAAGATTAATTAGATTAAATTGGATAGTTAGTGGAGGATGAGTCTCGCATATATTGGTTAAAGTGAATTTAATGATATTTAAAGTATGGGTAAATGTGTCTTTTCACTATATTAAATGAGATAGTTAGTGAGTGTGAGCCCCACTACCTTTTACCAAATGTGGAAAGTTTTTAAAATGTATCACTTATTTTGAAACATCAAAAAATAGAGAGTGTATCACTTATTTTGAAACGGAGGAAGTAGTAAAGATTATATCTAAAATTTAGTAGAGATTATAATATTATGAGTTTTGTTAACGACAGCCCTTAGACTGTCTTTAAGGGGTAGTTGCATGCATAAATTATCTGTACTTTTATTAGTGTGGGATGATTCCCAAAATACCGAGGGCAATTATTATTTATTATACAAATTTTGATGCATGTACATTGTTATTTTCCTAATATTATTATATTAAATATGAAATTTAGGTGAATTAAATATATAATTTATGTAAGTTAGAATATATATGAGATTGGTTTTGTAAATTCAGTAAATTTAATTTTATATTAATCTTTTGTTTAAAAAATGTGTACTCGTATATATTTTCTGTTCTATAAAATGACAAAAACCAAACCAACCTTTTTCCATCAATAAACTTCGGAACTACAACTTGAAAATTCGGTTTTCTAGCATGATGAATTGTTTCTTTAACGTCATCAAACCAACATTAAAACAGAAAGTTTTCTCACGTTCTTTAGCAAAACTGAATTTCATTTATCATTTTTCTTCACAAATACCCACCAAGATTTCAAACCCACATGACAAAAGTTACTCAAGAAAGGAACAAGCCCTTCTTTCTATTTTCAAGAAATCTTGTACGAAAAAGGACATCGAACAACTTCATGCTCATTTGATTCAAACTGGCTTTACTCAAAACTTATTTGTTGTTGGTAAAATAATTGTCTTTTGTGCTGTATCAAATGAGTGTTGTATGGATTATGCTGTTTCAGTTTTCGTAAAGATCGAAAACCCAGATGGGTTTCTTTGGAATACAATGATTAGAGGATTTGCTAAGATGAATCAAGCCGATAAAGCGTTTTCTTACTATAAAATGATGCTTGAAAATGGCGAAATTGCAGACAATTTTACACTTTCGTTCTTGCTTAAAACTAGTGGTCAATTTGGGTCAGTTTTGTTAGGGAAACAGATTCATTGTAGTGTGATAAAACATGGGTTCGAGTGTAATGTTTTTGTGAAGAACACATTGATACACATGTACGGAATGTTGAAAGATGTTGAGGTTGCACGCCAGTTGTTCGATGAAATGCCTGAACCAGATTTGGTTGCTTGGAACACCGTTATTGATTGTCATGTTTGTTGTGGGAAGCACAAAGAAGCATTAGACTTGTTTTCGCGTATGCAAAATGTTGGTGTAAAAACCGATAATGCCACATTGGCGGTTATCCTATCGGCTTGTGCTACACTAGGTGCATTAGAGCTCGGGAAATGGGTTCATTCGATTATCAGCCAAAGTTTTTTAATAAAAGACGTACCGATTTTAAATTCACTAATTCATATGTACACAAGATGTGGAGAGATTCAAGAAGCACAAACAATTTTCAATAAAATGAACGATAAAAACATTGTAACATGGAACACGATGATATTAGGGCTCGCAACACATGGCCATGTTCACGAAGCGTTAACCCTATTTTCATTAATGATAAACAAAAAACTCGAAACACCCGATGAAATCACCTTTTTGGGAGTTTTAACCGCATGTAGTCATGGCGGGATGATAAAAGAAGGAAGACAATATTTCAAACAAATGACAAACAAATACCGCATGAAACCAACCATAAAACATTACGGTTGCATGGTTGACATGTTATCTCGAGCCGGATTAGTGATTGAGGCTTACAATTTGGTACAAAATATGACAATAAAATGTAACGCGATTATTTGGAGAACGTTATTGGCCGGTTGTCATATGCATGGGGACGTAAAACTAGCCGAGAATGTAAGACGACATCTTCTTGAGGTGGAGCCCAATCATAGTAGTGATTATGTTCTTCTTGCTAATACTTATGCAAGTTTAGAAGATTGGAATCAAGTTTCGAGAGTAAGAAGATTAATGGTGGATAATGGAATTCAAAAACCTAGGCCTGGTAATAGTTTTATTGGGCTAGCCCAATAGGCTCAAGTTCGGATCAACTTAAAACCATGATGAAAGTTATTAGAACATGTATTCTTATACTATAATTTACACCAAACAACATACACTATATATTCACCAATCGGTTAAGATCGAGTGACAACTAAAAAATCGGTGAAGACCGTGTAGATAATTCCCAACCAATCGTTAAAGAAAATTTAGATCATTATCAGAAAATTTGGATCTTTAGGAACTACTCCGTAATATTTTTTTTATAATGATCTAAAATTTCTGATAATGATCAATATTTTTTAAATTATTGATTGAGATTTATCCTTATATAGTCCTCATGAAATTTTGAGTCTAGACCCAATTCCACTTCATCCGCTAACATTATATATAGGCGTTAAGATTTCACTATAAGAATAGGAATATACCATGAATATTCTTTTAATGTTAACTATATGTAATGAGTTGGAGACTTTAAGTGTTAACACTATCTTTTACACTATAATTATAAATTTTATTGTAAAATATAGTGTTTAAAGTTGGAGATGATCTTAGCGGCTAAATGTTAAAACATTTAGATCCACATAAAATGGACAATTTATTTTGTGATCTGCATTAAAAACGAGACAAAAAAGTTGTAATTTTTTGGTTCTTATGTTACAAGAGTTTTTCATTAGTTGACGTTAATTCATAAGGTTTTCTTTTGCTTGCTGTCATGCCATTGTTTGATGTTGGCATCTACTTTAGCTTTAACACGAGCATGAAACCCTGGATATGGTTCATAGCCATTTGCAGTGCCTGTGATAATTAATTAGAAAAATTACAAATTAATTGGAAAATTTACATTTACATAATAATATATACACATGAATTACCTCTAGGAGCCATCAAGAAGGCTTGTGCTAAGTTGTCCAACAAAGCAGGTGCACGTTTCTAAAAATGAAAGTTTGATTATCATAATCGTTATATAAAAAGTGTTGAAATTTTATAAAATTTACCTCGAAAAGGCCATGTCCTATGAATTGTCCAGTCCAGCAGAATAACTGAGCAGCTAGCACAACCTGATAATACAAGATCAAGATGTATGTTTTATCTCTAACATGTAAAATAAAATAAAAAAGTGATTTATATCGTTCTTCAACAGACTGTTTATATCGTTTGTGATAGACACACTAATCAAAGTAAAATTTTTGGGCAAAAATAAAAAAAGGTTTTGGGTCAACCAAAATTAATCTAATAACCTCAAATTCACCAACAAAAAAAACCCCATCATAATATATGAAATAATAAGAATTAATTAAATAAATAAATAACAAATACCTTCCAAGCAAGAGAGAATCCCAAATGTAAACTCGCAAAAACCCAAGAAAGAAAGCAGAGAAACCCAGCAAAGAAACCAGATTTGGCATCCAAACCAACATAAAATCCAGCATAAATTAAAAACCCATAATTGAAACTCAAGCTATATGGTAAAGAAACATTAACCAAAGTGGGTGTGAAATAAAGAATCACAAGTGATGTGAATAAAATTGGCCAAACAAACAACATGTGGATGAAAATGTTCACTGGGTTGCTATGGTACGCCCCATAAAAAGCAAAGTGTTTTTCAAGATCAAATAACCCCCATTACTTTACTTCTCCCCCTTTTGATTTCTTCAAACGGGTTCAAGATTTAGGTGAAAAGATGGATTATCTGTTTGGTTTGATAATAACGATTATGTCAATGCGTGTGTATATGTATCGTTGCTAACGTGCTCCGGGACTGGAGTAGTTCCTGCTAAAATGCACCGGATATACTCTCTGTTGTGCTGATTGGATAGCAAAGTGGGGACAATCTCAGGTGTTTGGTTTAATGCAATAGCTTTGAAAGAAAGTGGATGATTCCTTAGAGCACAAGGTGTGGGAGGTATGTTATAGATATGTTATATGAATTTTGGGCTTATAACTTGGCTATAACTTGGGGAGGAAAATGTGGCTCCCTGGTTTTATAGTTAAAGTAGTGTTATAGGGGTCCCACATTTGTTATTTGGTGTATTTTGATTGGTTGGAAACCCCCCCCCCCACCAGCTCCTTCCTTTGGCGATTGTTGTTGGCATGACGAAAATCATTTGGCGAGTAAATAACGGGACAAGGGGTGTGGTTTAACGGGGCAAAATTTGTGTTTGGCGAGGCTATAACTATAGCCACACCCCCTACTCTTAGGAAATCATTCCCGAGTTGTTGTGGTTATATTTTTTATCACTTTTTTTTTTCGCTAAGGTTAAAATGTCACTATACTTCTATAGTGTTTACTCACCACTGTTGTCCCCTTACGTTACTCAAACTTTTTGGATTTATATTAAAAAGGAGGTAATTTTTACACCGCATCTTTTAATCCATATATCACAATTATTGTTTTCTATACTTGTATAGTTTGCAGGAATATTTGTACAATGTGGTGAATGCATAAAAAAATATAATGTAAAAATTAATTCCCATACTAAAATCCAATGTAATTAAAACAAATGTCCGAGCAAATTTTGTTAAATAATTATATTTTCATAACGTGCCTAAAAAATTAGTGATAAGACGCGTTTTTTCCTCCGATTCAAAATAAGTGATACACTTTTCATATTTGGGTAATTTAAAATAAGTGATACATTTTAAAATTTTACCTTATTTGGTAAAAAGTAGTAGGCTCCACACCCAGTAACTACCTACGTTATAAAGTGAAATGACCCTTATACTCTTACTTATTACTTTTAAACATTATCAACCTTACTTTATTAAAAAAAGAGTGAGACTCATTTCCCACTAACCATCCAATTAATCTAATTTAACCCTTATTATAATCTTTTGGCTCAAAAACCGTGAAACCCAAAGTGGGACTCTTACGTTATGTTATAAGCTATTTCGTAATGACAAAGTCATGATTTATGCCCTCTCCATCGTAACACGTTTTTTTAAACCTTATTACCTATAATAACAATTTACATGGATATGAATAGTTGATGAATAGTAAACTTTTTTTTATCAACTGCTATTGTTGTTTATATTTATAAGTTCCGGCAACCAATTATAACATAATAGTTTATATATAATGTGTATCCTCATCACGCTGTGATAGAGTAATAATTTGTGCAATGTCAAATTTATAGAAACACTCCCAACTAAATTGGCAGTATCAATCTGTCCCGTATATTGATAGAGTAATAATTTGTGCAATGTCAAATTTATTTAAAAATCACAAAGTGCCATTTATTATCATTATAATGTACGTCGTGTAACATATTAAATTATATTTAACGAGGTAAAAATCAATAAATTTGATTTATCTATTTAAAACAAATTTAAATTATGTTTTTGCATAAAATTTACATTATCCGTTGTAAAAAAAACACCCTGTAGGGTACCTCCTATTCTAGCTGACACTAACCATTCATGTGTTCACAGTACTTTTGTGAGTGGATAAAGTTCATTTTAAAAAATAAAAAAATAAAAAGTGAAAAACTAACTCATGATCATAAAATATTAAAATCCCACAAACTTATTACTTTTCTTTTCTTCAAAGCTTAAAACCCTAATCCATAGTCTCTCTCATCACAAAAAGAACAAATATTTTTGGGTTCTTGAGATCTTACATCAATATCATCAACTAGTGTTCTTTGGATTCTTCTTATCTGGATTTTATAAAACCTAATTTGGTCTTTGTCTTGCTTCAAATCATAAAAATAAAAACATAAAAAGAAGATTCTTCAAGCTAAAAAAACCTCTCTCCAATGGCTTCTTCATTGAATCCCATTATTTTTCCTAGTTATTTTACTTCTTTTAAAGAAACCCAAATTAATCCAAATGGGTCTGTCTCTCCTTCATTTTTTTCCACAAATTTGGCCAAAAGATCCCAACTTTTTTCAGATCACAAGGGTTTAACTTCAAGTTCTTGGAATGCCAAAACCCCTGTTCATGTATGTTCAAATTTGTGAACTTTTTTTTAATGTGTTTGGGTTAAACTTAATTTTAATTTTTGTTTCATGATTACAGGCAAATGCATTAATTTGTGTGAGCAAATCAATGAGATGGTGGGAAAAGACAACTAAACCCAACATGATTGAGATAAATTCAGCCCAAGAATTAGTTGATACATTATCAAATTCCGGGGATAAATTGGTCATTTTGGAGTTTTATTCACCAGGTTGTGGTGGTTGTAGAGCTTTACACCCAAAGGTATGAACCCTTTAAAACCCATATTTTCATTTTATTTTTTCAGATTTTAAAGATCATATTTTTGTTAAGTTTTAACTGATTAATCTTTTATTATCAGATCTGTCAACTGGCTGAATCCAACCCTAATGCAATTTTTCTTCAAGTAAATTATGAAGAACTCAAACCCATGTGTCATTCTCTACACATTCATGTTCTTCCCTTTTTCAGATTCTACAAAGGTGATGAGGGCAAGATTTGTAGTTTTAGCTGCACCAATGCAACTGTAAGTTTTATCCATTTTAACTTATATTTAATTTATAACCTTTTAAATTGGTTTAATTGAAGACTTATGTTTGTAAGTATATAATGATTTATGAAATAAAAAAAAAATAGACAGAAAATATTGTTGTGAGTTGATCCAACCATTTTGATCCGGCTTTAAAATGTACTCAATTTATTTGGACCCATTTTAATTTGTTATAAGAATTGTATTTTTTTTCTATTTACCTTTAAAAGATTAATCGGTTGATGGTGGTGAATCTTGATTTTTATGCCTACAGATCAAGAAATTCAAAGATGCATTAACAACATACAAGCCAGATGGATGTAATCTTGGTCCATCCAAAGGATTAGAGGAATCTGAGCTATTGAATTTAGCTTCAATTGGTCAAATATCATATAATTTGCCATTAAAGTCAGAAAAATTGCTTCTTGCATAAGTTTTTTAGATGCTAGAATCATAAAAACAGTTTCTTTATAAAACAAAATGTTTTCTAGTGAGATTTTCCGCTCCAACCGTTGAAAAACCTAGAAGTTTGGTGAATCGGATTCGGTTTAGTGGACATTTAAGTTGTACATAGTCTTTTTAGGATTAAACCTAAAAGGGGCTTATTGGTTTTTAGTTGAAGGATAAGCCCTAAATGTTAAATATTTGTTCAATTAATGATTAAAGATTGTATCTTGTGATTTGTGGTTATTGATTGTGAATGTGAAGGATATCCATATCCATATTACTCTGAAAAACACTCGTATCAATATATGGTATGTCTACCTATCACCTATGGCAAAATAATCATTTGTTATTGGGCCGCTTGGACCATATATATAAAATACTTTTACATAACAATAAATATTGTTTTAGGGTGTTGGGCCCTAAGTATATAGAAAAATGTAGTAAACCAATGGGCTACACGTTCTTAAGTAACAGAAATCAGTTCTTTGATCTACTAACTATAGATGAGTTACATGAAGTCATTAACCGATAATTTTGGAAAGTTTTACTATATCACAAGTAGCCATGCACAAAAAACAGGTTCCGGATCCGAACCAGATTGAAAAATCAGATTGAAACCAGATTTAAACTTATGATATCGGTCTGGATTTGAGTCTGTCGGATTGGGATGTGTTCGAGTATCTGTAGGGTAAAATGCTTTAGAAGGGGAAATCGGTTTTGAATCCGGATCGACATATAACGTGTTAGAAATACTACAGATATCGAGTTACTTGGATCACTGTGAAGTCGTGTTTTCACTATCAGATCAAAGTATTTCGAGGGTACTCTCGAAATTTCTAATCGGATAAAATCACAGTGTGATCAAGAACAGAGAATATGTGAGTGTTTTAGAATTTCGTACCGGAGAATTTTGACCAAAAACAAGAGATATCCCCTCTCTTGAAAACCGACGAAAACCACTTTGAACTGCCTTTTGGCAGTTGCAAACCGCCCAAAACTGCCAAAACCGGGTTGGATCCGGGTCGGATTTTACGGGTTAAAAACCGTGTTCAAAAAACCGCCCAAAACCCGCCAGGAGCGCTGCCCCGGAACCCCCGTTAAGTCAGTGTGTTTTAATCATAACAAATTTAAACAAGCGTCCACTCCGCACCACCCTTACTTGTTCAATATTTATTAGGATTACATTTGTTCAACAAGTTTATCCCATTACATTTAAATAATATTGGTGATACAAATCACCAATATAACGGGAGACGTGTTTAACAAAATGCTTTTGGCTAATAACATTGTACTATTTAAAGTTAAATCTGGTTTCGATCTGGTTTGTAACTGTTTTTAAGTTTTCAATGCGAACTTGTTTCCAATTAGATACGCTTTTAGCCCAAACCAGTTTTGATCAACTTTGACCACTTTTAAATCAAGTTCGGTTTTTTTAATCTGGTTTGATCACATCTAACCATAATTTTATAACTTATAATTAAATTTCGTTAAGTTGCATATAATTTAAACTTGGCTCATTAAAAAACAATACTATTGTATTTCGGTACGTTTGCACCATATGGAAAACGATTTATTTTTTCATTACTGTTATCACCAAACAGCCTACAGATAGAAACTCTAGTCTATACAACAAATACACACACATGTCATCAAATGGCTGGCCACCAAACTACCAAGATGAATAAAAAAATATGCCAATAAGTGGGCCCACCAAAACACTTGTGAGCAATAACAAAATAGAAATAGATTTTATGGATATGACACCTCAGATTTGGATAAGCCCCAATTGCTCCTCATTGGTCAGTTTCCAACCAAATTCCCTCAACTCATCAAACCTTAAACCACAACCACAAGTTAACCACCACAATCAATATTACAAAAGGATCCACACACATTATTCATTTTCAACATCTTCATCCAACTTTCCACCTTCTACATGGCCGCCGTCACACAACCACCGGTTGCACTTTTCCGTCCATCCACCACCCGAACCAAATTCCTAACCGGCAAGCTAAACAGAGAAATCTCAGTCAACGCTTCCTCATCCTCTTCTTTCAAAATCGAAGCTAAAAAGGGTCAATGGCTACCCGGGTTAGCCTCACCCGGTTACCTAGACGGAAGGTATGCATCAACAATTGTACCGTACAAACACCCTAATGCACGAACTAATTAAAAATTTGTTTGCAGTCTTCCAGGTGACAACGGGTTCGACCCATTAGGGTTAGCCGAAGACCCGGAAAACTTACGATGGTTCGTGCAAGCTGAGCTAGTAAACGGCCGGTGGGCCATGTTGGGGGTGGCCGGAATGTTGTTGCCGGAGGTTTTCACAAGTATCGGAATACTTAACGTTCCTAAGTGGTACGATGCCGGAAAATCGGAATATTTTGCATCGTCATCAACCTTGTTTGTTATCGAGTTTATTTTGTTTCATTATGTTGAGATTAGAAGATGGCAAGATATTAAGAACCCTGGAAGTGTTAATCAAGATCCGATTTTTAAAAGTTACAGTTTGCCCCCTAATGAAGTCGGGTATCCGGGTGGGATATTTAACCCGCTTAACTTTGCTCCAACTGCTGAAGCTAAGGACAAAGAGCTTGCTAATGGTAAAATCTAAATTTACTATATTACCCTTCACATAGCTACTTCTAACTTCATAACTTTACTTAATGGGCGGGTTTCGTAATGGGTGGGTTGACCCATAATCTTTTTGGTCCAAATATTACGACTTTTTATAAATAAAAAGATTACCCAGTTTCAAATATGATTAAAAGTGCTGTACTATTTCAACAACTATTAAAAAATTATTTTAATAATTATTTATGAGGGTTTTATCATTTTTACATAAAAAAGACTTTCGGTGACTTTTGGCGCATTTTGACCCGTTTCTATTTTAGTCTTTTTTTTAATTTTATTTTACTAGTTTGACCAGTTTGACCTTTACAGATAAAACTGAAAGCGACCCATTTATGTAATTAGTTGATATAATTTTACTTCAAAAATGAGGCTGAAGGGTCAAAACTCAAGTTATGCTAGGTTTGCCCGAATGATATTTTGTCCAAAAATTATAAATTATAATTTATCTCGTGTCATATATGATTACAATTGTTATAATATTTCATCAAGTTCAAAAAACAATGACTTAAAAGGCTTTTTATGATAAATACACTTGGGGTGACTTTCGCCTGTTCGACCCGTTTCTATTTAAGATTACTATTTATATATTTATTTTGAATTCGCTAGTTTGACTTGTTACGGATAAACCATAACCCAAATTGAGCCATTCTAATTTTTAATAACTAACAATTTGTTTTTAAAATCTCAGGGCGATTGGCTATGTTGGCATTTCTAGGGTTCATAGTTCAACACAATGTGACTGGAAAAGGCCCATTTGACAACTTATTGCAGCACCTTTCAGACCCATGGCATAACACCATTGTCCAAACTTTCTCAGGAAACTAAAATAAAACATGTTATAATACCTAATAAATATATATATTATTATCATGCTTTGTTCGGTTATGAGTGTATGATCTAAGTATTGTCATTAATGTACAGGAGAATATGAAATGGTCATCTATAATTTATTTACTATAAGATGCATTGTTACTTTATAATAATTCATACTATACAGTTTAAGGAAAAAACATTCATTGACCTGACCTATAAGTCAAACAAAGTTGACCACACTTACGTGTGACATCAGCATGATCCTTTAGCTTTGGTTGTTTGTCATTAGATGATCTGCTTGCTGCAACAAACCATAACCTCATAGTATTAGGTGAGATTTGACCCATTTGACCAAATTCTTTATAAGCTAATTTTTTAACCCGTTAACGGGTTGAAAATTTTAACAAACAAGATAATTAAAAATCCTTACTTGAGGCTGAGAGTAGGAATTTGCATCAATCATGGGTAGAGGGAACGGGCCGGGTTGAGGGTTCCATACATGACACAAATTGTCATTATAAACGGCCCTAACCAACTCAAAGTTGCAATTCATTGAATAATCCAAAAACCCTTGCAAACTTGTTGATGTATCGGTCTTCATTTCTTTTTGTTGTGCAAAATTAAGATTTCCATTATTAAGATTAAATGGAAATTGGTCGCTAAATTGTGGTCTTAAATTTGATGTACTACATAATTCAACCAAACCACCATCTCTGAAAGTAAAACAAAAATAAAATGAATTATTATTATTATTATTTTTTTTACTTTTATATTAATGAAGTTTGCAAAATAAAGAGCAAAGAGCGTGAAAAGGTACTGAAATTCCAAAAATAATTCATAGATTCCAGTTAGTAGTCAACTGAGTCAACTAACCTTTGAGGGATGTAACTTTGTTTATCGGGTAAGATTAAATTTTGATTTTCGCTATTTGGAAGCCATGATAAGGTTTGATCTTCTTGGCTATTGGCCATCATCAGAGGCAAATGCAACCCGTTTTGGAACTGTAATTCACGTTTATGTTAATCAAATCTTTAAAAAATGTAGACTAGTGGTGGAAATCTCGACCCGTTTAAATATGAACGGGTTGATACCCGTTTTAGTGGGAACAGAGCAAATGGGTTGAAGATGTCAAACGGGTTGAAATTTGCCCAAAGTGTATTTTAATTCATAAAAGCTCCTTAATATATCAGGCCAGAAGAATAAATTTCACAAAGTTTTAATACCTGGCCCGTGCAATCTAGGGGAATAAGCTTTTGCTGCCCAAAATTGTCCTGCCAAAAGTAAATATTACTGATTACCAACCAGAATCAGTAGATGGTCAACTAAATAAAATATCTGAAAATAATATTTTCTAATTAATATCAAATTTGTTCATGCAACATGATATGATACCTTGTGTATACGTACACAGTCAAGTGATTCCCTTAAAGAATCTTCCATTTGCTTAAGATGTTCTATGTTCTCTATCTTGTCTGGATTACTCCAATAACTAATCAAAAAACATAATAATAATAAAATCCAAGAAAATAAAAATGATATATATATATTTTTTTTGTGTGCAGATTATACAACAATTAAATAACCGAACATTAAAAAGGTACCTTAATCGCTTATGTAACTCAGTAAGTTGAGATCGTAACATCATTACATGGTTGCTTAAATCCTGAAAAATATTATTAACTACTTCGTATTAAAATATTTTATCTTTTAAATTTAAAGTAATTGGGGATGAGTGTCTTGTAACCTCAGCTGATTGACTGCTGCAAACAGAATCAAACTAAAATCAGTTATTATATAACAATAATCTATTTTTTATAGAAAAATGACAACAACCTTGCACCAGCAAAATCTTGTATATTTATATCATGGTCTAGTTTCTTGAATGTTTTCTTCAAAGCCTATACGGTATGGTCAAACGGTCAATAAATAATATTATAAAAGAAAATGTGTAATTTGCAATCTTACTTCAAGGCTTTCCAATTTCCTTTTTGCTCTTTCTTGTGGTGTTAGTCGAGCAAACTTTGCAATAACCTCATCAATGTTGCTGAAAATAAAAAAAATAATAATAATCAGAATTAATTTCTATAATGGCTTAATATGATTATGAGATATAACCTGCGTTGTCCGGTGAATAATGAAGGTTTTCCAGTTGGAGAAAACATAAGAAGGATAATATCAATGTCACATAATACTGATAATTCTTTGGCTTTCTTTAATATTCCATTTCTTCATTTAGAAAACGTCACTTGTCGGTTGCTAATATTCTCTAATCTCTTAATTTTCAGCTTCACCCTCCCCATATATACTGCAACAAAATCAAACATTCAAAGAAAAACATAAGATAATAATCTATACTGCATTATAAAGCATTTGTTTCAAGGTCTTAATCCCTTACATTTTAACTTTTTAAGTATTATGAAATTACTAATGTACCCTCGTATTTATTATAACTTCCATAAGCAAAATAACATTAAAAAAGGCAAGTCAATATAAAAGAAGTTTCCTTCTCTAAAGAATTAGATACAAAATTAAATTCAAACTCAAGCTCAAATTACTTTCTATTAATCACATAATTAAAATATTCACCCAAATAATTAACCTCTTAATTTTCATTAGATGGAAATTACATGCAACATGGACAGATAAACCTGAATAACGTGTAACCCGATTACCTGAACCGATGAAAAAGGCATATATTGATTAAATTCAATAAACATAACAATAGTGATGATTAGATAGCTCAAAATACCTAATTTTCTTATGATTGTTAAAGATAATCAAAGTGATGAGCTGCTGCAGCTAAGGTATTACGCAATCGATTTAAGGAAACTATGATCCATTTAAAAATTAACAGAAACCCTGATCTCAAAAACCGGCATAGTTCATGAAATTAAGAGACGTAAAAGCAAATATCTATAACCTGATATAGTCAGAACTCTAATGAATACGAATTGGCGTTAATTTCATGAATTAATCGATCATATTTTCGTAATTGCAGAAAAGAGCAGGAGAAAAAGAGGCGAAAATGCTTACATTTCTGCTGCGATTTCGGACCTTTGCGATCGTAACTAAGTAGCGGTAGAAGCGGATATTTGTCAGAAAATTATATATTATTATACGTAATAATAATATATATATATATATATATATATATATATATATATATATATATATATATATATATATATATATATATATATATATACGTGTGTCTGTGTGTGAAAGAGAGAGACAGAGAGATTGCTGATGCTGGTAAACCTGACATCGTTTCGCGGGAATCTGACGTTCGAATTAGGCGGTCAATAAAGAGGCATAATAAATTATAGTCCTTTTACATTCAAAGTAATGACAAATGTGATCCCTATATTTAATAAGATGTTTCAATTTTACCCCCTCATTTCATTTGTAATTACAAACTAAATCATTCAAAGTCGAAGACAAGCAATTTGAACGGATTAGATATCGGGTATATGTGTCTATTTTAACTTGTATACTTTTTTCTTTATCTATTTTAAGACTGTTATTAACAAAACCCTTATTTTAATTATGATAACTATTTGATTACAATATAATCTTAACTTTCTCGGGATAAAGAAATTTAGTAAGTTGCATTCACTAACAATAACTTAACACTAGAAGTCCTGAGTTCAAGTCTCATTAAAACATGCAAGGTGTATATGTCATATGTGTTAGTTGTAAATTTTTTATTGAGCTGCAAATTATATTAGAAAACAATTAAAATTAATTTTTGCACCCAACAAAGAGGGATTTTGCATCCAAGAACCCAATTAAAATTAAATTTACAACGATTAGAACACCAATTATATGTTAACTGAACGATCTCACCAAATATACCTGCACTTCTAGGAAGAATGTAACCAAAAATAACTTTATTTATGAAATTCCACAAACTTCACCACTCAAAAGTAACTTTATATGTGCTAGTTGTAAATGTCTTTCAAAAATAAGTAAGCAATATGATATCTGCTGTTAGATAAATGTGCACCAAATAGTAAACAACTTTCCATTGAAGGAGTTCGTTCAAAGAATCAAAAATCATGAAATTATGTTGATCAAATGATGAACAATAAATAATCTGCACATCACAAAAACTATAATATGGAGGATTTACCAACATTAATGGGATGTGATTGCTGCAAACTCTAATTCTTGTTTGGTTAGTAATCTTGAAGATGGAGTAAATTTCAAGTTAGTCAGAGAGTTGACCGAGTCAAACTCTGTTGACTCGACGGAAAATTGGCTTTTTGCTGCATTGATGGTTTTGTTGATGAAATCTGACCTTGAAATGTAGTCCTTCATGGGGCAGATGAAATCCAGATGATCTCTTGCCTGATAAAAAAAAAGTAGATAAAAAAAAGGTTTACAATATAACCATATTAACTAGACTTTTAGAAAATATTAAGAATAGCGTCCTTAAAATTGATATCTTTAAATTAAGTGTTTTGATAATGACTACATAAAGTTGTACATTAATTCATAGGAGAGTGATTCCTAAAATTCAGGGTGGCGGTTACAAAATGATGTACAAGTTTCTGATGCATGTCGAATGACAGTCTTTAGGGTTGTCATTATCAAAACCCTTAAATTTAAACAGAGAAAATTAACTAACATACCAGTCGATATTCAGGGGCCCGCTTAGGATGTTTGAGATAAGACATGTTACGAGTCTCATAATCCCACAAAAAAGACGTATGATGAATCCACCGCTTTTTAGTAATTGATTGTGCATTTCCGCCAAACTTGCGGGACCCAAATACATAATCTACAATAGATATAAAAATTCCTATAAAACTCTTGAAATACTAATTAACATTTTTGTGTCCCGTTTGGGTCATTTGCTTAACGCCATATCAGGTTGTCGAATGACCCAAACAGGGCACAAAGCCTTTTTTAAATTACTCATTTTTTTTTATTAAGAGAAACAAAAAACATGATTAAATCATCCTCGTACCATTCTCACGAAGCTTAAAATCAGCAATTCCTTGGAAAACTTTAGAGTACAAAAAGCTGCTCCAAGACATAATAGGACGAGGATACGGTTGTACATCAAAAACATCATCTTTATTGCAAATAAATGAAACAAATATTGTTCCATGATCAACTATTACGGTCCCACCGCCAGTAAATCTTCGTATAACAGGGATTTTGTCTTCTAGCACGGGGTTAATTTCAACAAGTTCAGCAGGTTTCCTAATAACATATTCATTTTAAAATATTTAGGTCTTAGTAAACATATAATCAACTACTTTTTAATTAAGATTTGCAGAAAACTTACCCAGAAATCCCCATGACTATATTGGGCTTATCTGTTCCATCATTAATAATACACCAATTATCCAATGAGGTTCGAAGAAGGCATTCCTCAATTTCCAACTGCTTCAAAATGGGAATTCCCTTCATTCTCACAGTTCTCATCAATGGAAGTCCAACTTGTCGTGTACTCATTCCAACCAATTTTGCTTATTATAAGAATCATTTTCAGTATGCAATGGACGACATTATTGATTCCTTGCTCCCTTCCAGTTTAGCAACGGTTGTATTTTATCTATCATTAGGACATTAACAGATATACAAATTTTAAGAAGAATTGACATTAATCAAATCGAAGAATTGGCATAAATAATTAATGTGTTCATTATGATTACAGAAAATTAATTATAACCTAATTGATAATAAACAGAATTTGTTGAACTAAATAACTTGATCCATTAGGCAAAATAAGCTGACCTAACATAATCAATTTCCGGAAAACCCTAACTTAATTTAACACTCTGCCAAACCGATTATTAGCATTTACCTACTTACAAAGTTAACAAGTTGACAATTGAATTTAGGTTACAGAAAGTAACGAATACACACCTGAGATTCGCCGGTTAAATTTTGAGTGTTGAAACGACAATTTGTGAGAGTGACTGTCACCAAAAGCTCTCCCTACGGGCTGGGGATCCAGATCCAACGGTTCAGCCAACCACCATTTGGCCCATACGCCATAAGTCCATAACTACCATTTGACCACTAAATCTTAACCTATAGTCACATACTTGTTGGAAAACAGCTTTGCTTATTTACCCGACCTAATTTTATATTACAATATCAAGTATACTTTTATTAAATCCAAAATATAAAGGTGATTTATTTACAAACTTTTAGTCCAAATTTTACAATAAATTATATAACTATATCAATCAATAGTTATAGTAATTAAAGTAAAAATTATACTCCTTCCGTCCCACAAATAAGTTTACATTTCTTCTTAAAATTTTGTCCCACAAAAAAGTTTACATTTCTCAAATTTGGGGGTTCCACCTAATAAAATAATATTATTACCAATCATTCCACCAATAAAACACTTTCTCTCTCCAATCTAACCTTATATTTTAATTAAAAGTATTACAAATGACCCTACCACTAATTATCTCCTAAAAGACTGTGCCCAAATGAAATGTAAATTTTTTTATGGGACGGATGTAGTAATACATAACTAACTCATATGCAATATATATCCATATGATTACTTTAATTGAACTCTAAAATTATTAATAGCTGTCACCAAATTCATTTGGCACAGATCTTATAAAATCCATAACTAAATTTTTATATATGAGTAAATTACACGGAAGGTCCCTGTGGTATACCACTTATTACACCCTTAGTCCCTGAACTTCATTTATTACACTGGAAGTCCCTGATATATACACTTTGTTACACCCATGGTCCCTGCTGCCCTCAAATTTTTTTATATGACCAAAATACCCTTATGGACTTTTGTAATAAAGCAAAGATAAAGAACTTTAAATGTAATAAGTGATAAACCACATGGACCATCCGTGAAATTTATTCTGTTAATTGATTTTTTTTCTCCTGGATCCATATTCTTCCACTTTTATCGTCGCACCACCAACCCCCTGAAGAGTCGATCAATCTCAAACTCCTGCATGTGGTTGCCTTCTCCAGCCGCTGACGGTGACGTTCTATCGACCTGAATTGATTCAGACAATTGATGCACATTGCAGAGGAGTTGGTGTTTTGCACATGTAGGTCGATAGAACGTCACTAACGGCCGGACAACCGGAGAAGGCAACCACATGTAGGAGTTTGGGATGGATCAAAATTTCATGGGGTTGGTGGCACGACAATAAAGGCGGAAGAATATGAATCCAAGAGAAAAAAAGGAAAAAAAATCAATTAACAGAATAAATTTCATAGATGGTCCGGTCCCTGTGGTTTATCACTTATTACATTCAAAGTCATTTATCTTTGCGTTATTACAAAAGTCCATAAGGGTATTTTGGTCATTTAAAAAATTTTGAGGGCAGCAGGGACCATGGGTGTAACAAAGTGTATACACCAGGGACTTCCAGTGTAATAAATGAAGTTCAAGGACTAAGGGTGTAATAAGTGGTATACCACAGGGACTTTCCGTGTGATTTACTCTTTATATATACTATATTCATAATTCATAATTCATAATTCATAATTTCAGCATAACTCAATACGAAAAAACAGTGGACATAACATCTACATAACAACAACGATAGTATCCAATTCTTATACACGTGGAATATGAGAGAGGTAAAATGAAGATAATCATACATTTATTCGGGGTAAAAAGACTGCTTCTGGTTATAATTTCAATATCACTCAATACAAACAAAACAGTGATATTAGATCTAGATAATTACAATGATAATACTCAATCCTTATAAACGAGTAATATGAGAAAGGTAAAATATAGATAACTATAAATCTATTATTAAGGGTAAAGAGACTACTTCCGGTAAAAAAAAAATGCATGGATAAGATTAAGCTAAAGTTAAAAGAACTAATAATATTTACTAAAAGAGTAATGGTATTTGTGCCTATCAATTTGATCATGATAAGTGTCAAAATCAAAGCATGATATGAAGAGAGATAATCAATGGATGACATATGTCAAGTTTAGAAATGAGTAGGTCTATATGTAGGCACAAATTATAAGCACATATATCATTTCTCTTACTAAAATTAAGTGTTTTGACTTCAATTCGTTTTAATCCATAATCAAATATTTCCAACCATTTAATTTAAATTTAAAAAACTTTGATTAAACGTGACAACCCTCAATTTTTCTTAATACTTTATATCATATCATTGTTTTACTTTTGAAGCTAAATCATTAAAAAGATGGAATATTTTTAGCAAAGTGTTACACGGGTGCCGATTATTTGAATGTTCCAAGTGACACTTAGGTGCGATTTGACAACATATTCATATGGTAATCCAACACATCATCACTTTTTATTTGACTTTATGGTGGTGTTTGTTAAAACATAATGGTTTAGTGCTGAATGATTATGTAGCCTGAATGATTAAGAGGCTCTGAATAGTTATGCTTCTTAATAAAAAAAAGTTGTTTGTTGATACTTCTGAATGACCAATCTAAATAGCAATAATGACCATAATACGTTTTGAATGAATGCTACAAAATCATTTTACGTCTTCGATATTTATAACACATTTTTCTTTGCAAAATATCAATATTTGTAACAAAACATATATAGTAACATAAATTATCATAACAAAGTTGTTTATACTTTTTATGAAATCAAATACATTACATAATTCTTATTTTCTATACAAACCAACCCAAAAAAATATATTACTTTGAAGCAATTTGGAGGAAAACAAAAATATAAGTTTTGGACTTTTGAAACGGATATAGCACGGATCTTGTTGTATTCATTTTGGGGGAAAACGATAAAGATTTTATTAATACGAAGTAGGTTGTGTAATTGTGTTCGAACGTCCCAATAGACTTTTATGGAAAACGAAAATAAAGTGCGCCATATATATGAAAGGATGTGAAGCAATTATTAGAAGGGTACTTTGGTAAATAAATTGATGCTGAATCATTTAGTATAACAAATTTGAAAGAATCAATCAGCACCTATAACTCATTCAGAACTTCTCTTTTGTGTCAAACAAACTTGCTGAATCTGACCGATTCAGCACTAAAGTTCTGAATTGAATGGTTAAGTGCCAAACAAACACCTCCTATATCTTTTAAATTGGGTTAAAACTTAAAAGCCGAATTGACTTTTAGTGGGCGACAACTTTTTGACTTTTGCTTTTTTATATGTGTTTTATTTAACTAGATTTGTGTTTGATCTTTGATAATTTTGAGTCTTGAGTCTCCATTAATTAAATATAAAGAGACCGTTAGTTGGAGGTCTAGTTTAATCTATACTTTAGTTTGGCAAATAAGTGATGGCTACACAAGTCATAGCCACACTTGCATCTTTCTCAACTCTCTTTTTAGCCATTTTATTTTGAATTTTTTTTCTTACAAAGTTAAATACTTCCTCCGTATCAAAATAAGTGACATAAATTGGCTTACACATTTTTTGAGGTAAAATATTAAAGTAGATGTTTAAATAGATTAAAGTACATAGTTAGTGTATGATGGGTCTCACTTTTCTTGAATAAAGTGATATTAATGAGTTTTAAAAATAAAAGTAAGGGTATAAAGATAATTTCACTTTATTAAAGTCGATAGTTAGTGGGTATGAGTTCCACTATTTTTACCAAATAAGGATAGTTTCAAAGTGTATCACTTATTTTGAAACACCCAAAATGGAAAGTGTGTCACTTATTTTGATACAGAGGAAGTAATATCTTTGCCCCAATTTCTTGTGGGTTTTTTTTTATATTAATATAATGTAATGTATTTATTTTATAATTATCTTGTTTAATTTAAAAATAGTGACGTGGTCTTGATTATTAAAGATGTAACATGCTATTTTGAAATTGGAAAAATAGTCAATATAGTATATCCGACTCACTAATTGGTCTTGAATTTTCACGTTATTTGCTTATAATTATAATATGTTAAGATGAACTTATATTTTTCAGCTCGTTAAAAGTTACAAGGGAAGTAAATCATGTAAAAAATATGATTATATTAATGAATCATGATACTAAATTGATAATATTTGCAAATTAAGGATACCATATTGCACCTGTAATAGTTCATAATAATAGAAAACCTAATCAACCAAGTTCAAAGGATACTAAAATGCATTTTGATATTTACATTTTATACCCATAATTTCCATTAAACATTTTACGTTGTCATTACTAAAGATATTTAGAGTAATAATCAGTTAATTGTTTTATCTTCTCTACAAGTCAATTTAACCATTTTGTAAGGGCACTAGTAGTTATTTCCTTTTGGCATAATGGCTTTCCTCATCACCTCCACTTCAATGCAAGACCTAAGAAGCACCATGCATAAGATATTTATTAGAAGTGGAAGATTGACTTTCTAGTTCTAAATTCTAATCATGCAATTGATTTTACTTTATTTTTAAAGGGCTGACTTCTCATTCGAGCGACAATTGACAAAACATATAGGTTGGATGAGTATATAGTAATAAGCTAAAATAAATTCCAGTCAAAATGCTAATTTTGAGGATACAGCAATGCGGTTTGGATTGATCTATCTGTTAGATAAGTATAGTTTAGGTTTATCGTATGACATAAACTCAATTATATAAACGAGTTTAGGATACAATAGCCAGTATGATCTCTTATACATATATTTGTAAATCATAAATAATGATCAATAATATAGTTATCTCTACGAGATTTTCATTATTTTAAACTACCAAAAGGATCCGACAATTGAGATTTTTTCATGAGAGTTGTTATAATTGTGCAATTTAATTTGTAAGGATTTTAGAGATAAATTCATTAAGGATGTGACATTTTTGGCATGTTCATTAATTATGCAACTTGATTGGAGCTTTGAAAACAGCCATGGACCTCCTTTCGATTTAGGCATAATCACATGATACATAAATCCATTTGGATATTTTTCAAACATTAATAAAAGTTAGCTTCGAACGATGGATACTTTTGCAAATGAGTGGCTCGAATTATTCTAAATCGATACTCGACACGAAAGAAAAATACATTGTGAGGTAAGCTTTACACGCCCATAAATGAATACGAACATAAGTGAAAATTGGGTTTAAATTCATGTGTACAAAAAAGGAAAAACAAGAAAGCAAAAGGCACCAGAAAGAGACATGGCATTTTAGGTCCACAAAACAACTCATTTTGTATATAAACTGTGGCTCCAATTTGCTTAGGGCTTGAAATATCTTAATGTAGGGTATAATGATACATGGTATGAATAATTGATTTTCTATTACCTGAAAAAGGTTTATGTTTTTGTGGTCTATATGATTCATATCCGATTGATTATCATTTCTGGTATTATATAAATCAACAAAATACTACTAAATTATCTAAATAACTGCCATCTTTTTTAAAAGGGTTTTATTTTGTGGTTCGTGTGATTCATATCCAACTTCATCGTAGATCAAGTTGTACTATGAAGTATGGGTGGCAATTTTGACTCGACCTATAACCCGGCCTGAGATTGACACATAATTACACATGTTAGAGTTGAGGTTGGAGGTGTGCATGAGGCGGTTTAGGGTGGTTGTTGGCTAATTTCAGCTTTAGAATTTTCAAACCCAATGGTTTCGGAATCTATCGGCTTCGGTTTTAGAGGGTCCTAACCATTAATGGTTTGGTTTTGGTTTTAATATATTAATATATAATGTTCTAAACTAACCTTCATTTTTCAAACATTATATACAAATTTTAACAATAATATCTAATTTTCAGCTGCAAATGATGTCTAGCTCAGCTGGATTGATGCATGGGTTTTACTCCCATATGAGGCGTGGGGTCTAGAGTTCGAATTCTGTAAACACTTCTTGTGGTGCCAAATATGAGGGATTTTTCCTTGGAAATCCCTATGGGGCTGGGTTTGCCCTGTAAAGGAGCTCGAAACCGGGGTGCTCGCTGGAAAATTGCGAGTAGGGTTTCCTTGATATCATTTGCCGTTTCCAAAAAATCTAATTTTCAGCATTAAATTCAACGTCTAATAACATATTTCAACATTGAATATCATTTTCAGTCTAAAAGTTCAAATATATAAACATATTTTGTATCATATAATCATAATATAAACCATGATTATTGGGGCGGTGTCTTAACGAAGGGTTTCTGGTCAAAACGAAAACAAAACCGAACCGAACCGATCGGTTTTTTCAAAATTTAAAACCGAGCCGTCAGTTTTGAAATGATTTTGGTTTTATTGGTTTGGGTTTGTCGATTTTAACGGGGATTGGTTTCAGTTTTTTGGTTTTTATGATCAACCCTAGTTGAGGCAAACAAGTTTCGGGTCACTATTGGTTGAGTTGATGATAATTTAAATGGATCGACCCGTCAACCCGATTAATTATTAAAATATGTTTAAAAATAGATATGTTATACTTTGATAGTTTATAGTTGTATTTGAAATATAGATATATCTGAAAAATAGATATTTTAGTAGGTTCTACATATACATTTATAAAAGTTGACATGTGGGCACATTTAAATTGCTAACCTGTTTAAGACGTTCAATTAAACGGATTATATAGGTCGTGTTTGAATTGAAAGTAAGTAGATTGGAGTTGAGATATCTAACCCCGTTTATATAAACATGTCGCTTTCAGGTTGAATGTCTCTGAACTGCCAACTCATGCCGATGCCGACCTGAATTGCCACTCCTACTATAACAATAACGTTTGTCTTATGTACACGAATGTTCACTTTCGAGTTAAATCTCCTTGTGCTTGCCATCATACGATTGAACACATAAAGTGAGCCTAGAGTTAATAGTTTTGCGGGAATAAGATAAAATACAATCGTTGATGCATATACCGCACATTTAACCGTACCCTTTATCTCATCGACAAAAAGATGGACATTGAGACACATTACAAGAAAATTGATGCTAAACATAGTAGTAAATCAAGAAAACTGAAAAATTGGACCATCTAAACTATACAATATTACAATGTATATCTACATTACAACAAAACAATGTACCGGTATTTACATTGTTTCTTGAAAGCAAATTGATCTAGAGAAAGCAGCAGGATTCGCATGAAGAACCGAAGAATTTGTAATCGTTTGATGCTTCGTTTCTTCACCCTTTTCTTGAAACGCCTTAAAGTTGTCATTCTTGATTTCAAGTGATGCCCATATAGAACTCTTTGCAGCTTCATCAGGATCATCGATTCTAAGCGTCTTAGGAATCAAAATCAAATTCTTTCGTTTCTTTAATTCATTGTCACAATCGTTGGATTTCATCAACAATTCGTCTCTAGAATGTTTTCCCAAGATTTTACCACTTTCATGGGTTAATGGAGGTAAGAATGGAATACAATTCCAATAGGTTGAAGGATAAACCGGCATTGAAGAGCAAACGGGCGGAATTGGAATTGGAATCGAATTCCAGAGATTATTAGGCCAAGAAACTTTTGGAATACAATGGGGGTTTGAAATCTTGAAATGGGGTGGATTTTTTTCTTGAATTTTTTCGAGTACCGAATCAAAAGATGGAATTGAATCCGAGTTCTTGTTTTTCCGGCGACCTGCTCCGACCGGCATGTTTCTCATGGCACCTCCGGCAGTCCAGTACCTCTGGCAGCTCTTGCAAAAGTGACGTGGCTGATTAACATTGTAATTGTTAAAGTAACAGAATTTAGTGTCCATGCTTGTACAACGTGGGCACGGAAGAATTTTGTCGGGTTTTTTTAGGGTTTTGGGTTGCGGGTTTTGTTGTTCGGGTTCAGATTCTTCTGACCCACTTTTACTGTAATTTAGTTGCTCCTGAAAAAGAAAACGAAAATATCAGTCACTATTGTTAGAACAGAACAGAACAGAACAGCAAGGCAATTATCACTTAATCAAAAGGTATACTTTGACTTTTTGGAGTCAAATGGATTAGTGTCTAAGCCTGAATTTGAATAAAACATATTTTGTAATCGAGAAAAATTCGATGATTATATTAATCTTCACAATGATGTCCAACTATATATTTGAGCTAAAATATAAAATTATCAAATCGAATTTCGAATTTCAAAAATAGTAAGTTTGACATGCTATCAAGTTCTAATCTTTAACCACTGAAACATAATTAAAATGAAAAACTAAAACTAACCCATTATTTGTTTTATAATTAGGGCAATTGGGTTGCTTTTAGATTTGTAAAATTATGGAATTAATGTAAGCACATAGCTATAGTGTGTACAGTGTGTGCTCATGTCTTATCTGTATACCTTCTCTGCACCTTCTCTGGGTACTCTTTCTCTTTCCCAATAAGTGTGATCGGAACCGCCGTCTTTACCATCACCGCCACCGGAAGCCTCCTCTCCGGCGACGGCGCTGGTAGCAGAGATGACTGAATTATTAATGCTCTTACTGATTTCAGGCAGCACAATCTTTTTTCCGAACAGTTTAATACCAGGGTCCTCCATTACTTTTGTTTTCCGACGAAAGATGGTGGTTGCCGGTGGCCAAAAATGGTGGTTTCAGTAGTGTCAGAAGGGTGACTGGTGTTTGTTGTCAAATGGCATAAGTATTGCAAAGAATAAATATTTGGATCAAAATATCAAGCCAAAATTATATAGAATTTATTGAAGTATAAAGAGGATTGGATGTTTAAGTGGGGGTGGGGTAGAAAATGTCACCTTTTGATCCAAATGGTTTATTATATCATAACAAAGATAACGTTATATATATAAATTAGTAATATAATTATTATAGAGAAAAAAAAATCTTAAGACAACATAATTAGGTAAAGGACCAATGGAATTAACATGTGACTTTCAATTCGATAATATATCATGTTAACATAATAACATGTGTGGGGTCAGAAAGTCTACAAAAAATTGTGTTTGTACTTGTTAGTTTATAAATTTAATTAATAATTTTTACTAGATAAAGTGTTTGAATTATATTATATAAAAATATTGTACAATTATTAAAAAGAGAGTAAATTACATGAATGGTCCTTTAGGTTTATGGCAAATTTCACCAATGGTCCTTTAGTTTCAAAAATTACACCGATGGTCCTTATTTTTGAAAGGTTTTTCACCGATGGTCCTTTACGAAAAAGTCCTTCTATTTTTTAAGTTAACTAACATCACATGTGATGAACATGGGGTATTTTGGTCAATTTGTCTTTCCCCTTCCCAATTAAATTACACGGATGGTCCTTTAAGTTTATAGTAAATTTCACCAATAGTCCATTAGGAAAGACAAATTGACCAAAATACCCCCATGTGCATCACATGTGATGTTAGTTAACTTGAAAAATAGACGGACTTTTTCGTAAAAGACCATCGGTGAAAAACCTTTCAAAAATAAGGACCATCAGTGTAATTTTTGAAACTAAAGAAACAGTGGTGAAATTTGTTATAAACCTAAAGGACCATTCATATAATTTACTCTTAAAAAGAGGTTACATAAAAAATAAGTTATGAAGAAAATTAGGAATAAAATTAGGTGGGGAGTGTAAATGTTTATATCCTTAAATAAGCTTACATAATAATGTTAAACTGATATTTTATATAAGGGTGTAACTAATCTTATAAGCACAAGTTTTTAAGTTCTTTCAAACGCTTACATTGACTTATTAAACTTAGATAAACTATTAAGCTCGTTAAATAAACCCTCCCAAAAAACTTAAGAATACTACAATGCTTTCAAGGGAAAAAAACTAACTATTTGTGGTCAGTAAAAAAAGTCCAGAAACAGTCATTGAAATATGGGTAAAACTGCGTACATCAAAGTGAAAGACTCGAACTTTAGATTAAACTGAACAAAGATCCATCTCTGTTTATCCTTTTTGTAAAAACGTGCATTTAGAAGAGGGGTATGCACTTATATATTTATAGACTCCGATTGTTAATTGTATAACCACAATTTCTCATTTTATATATATAAAAAAATATAGCACTTGTTTTTTAGAATATTTTGATTCGATATATCAATAGTATTTTTGCAAAACATAAATGTAAACTGAAAGTTTAAAAAAAAAACAGTGCACCTTCTACAATCCAAAGCAATAAAATAGACGATTGTACAACTTTCCTAGAACAACGTACAAGCTCATTAAAGCTAAGTTGCAATATCGTGATTTACAACATTTGCTGAAAACATATAAATTTAATTACTGAATTTACGGTACAAACTATTTTGATAATGTCTAGAAAAAAAGTCTAATCGGATATAACTTTGAGCTGGTTCATGATCTTATTAATGGGCTTTATATTATTTTGGGCCATTGGCCCATTGGTTGTGAAATATGGGATTTGATTTTTAATTTTCAATGAACTTTACTTTATTGTAGTTTAAAAACTTAAAACCTTGGGTTTCCGGCCAAGTAAATTTATATTAGAAGTGGGTTTAATATAAGCAAAACATACTCGAAATAAAAGATTTCAAGCAAGCACACATGACACATACGACTAAATTAACAAGACTCAGACATGTGTGAGGACTTAAATCTTAATGCACCTAAATTCTAGTCAGGTTCCAAAAGAGAAATCATCCGTACAATTCTGAAATGACTAATGTTTAAACTCTAAACAATTATAATATTAAATGAATGCATGCTTAGGAATGTTCCAGCAAACCAACAACCGGAGCAGAAGTCGTATGGAGCAGAAGTCATGGTGTGGTCTTAGATGGTAAGTACAGGATTGAAGGGGCAAAACGGTGGGTGTGAACCACACAGAACACCACCGCCTTCACATGTGGTAGATATTTCCTCAAAATGATGTGATATGGTTGGTTAGGTGATATCTGATTGATGTGACAATAGTTTTGGCGTAATCCTGTGGATCCATACTGAATAGCCTAACTTGATGATCGACAATCTAATTATGTCAATAATATTCATAATTAGTGGAATTAATTAGCAGGTCGTAGTAATCGTATCTTATATGATTCGGAAAGGAAAAAAAGTCCATACTCCTTATAAACCTCCAAAAAGTTTGTTTACTCACCTACGATTCTACGAGAGACTCATCTATACTACATTACTACTATATCGGCGACAAATACCTTTTAATTATATTCTATGTGTTGTAAGTTTATATATTCGGTGATTAAATAATTAGACACTTATGATATTAAAACCGTATTTGATATTGATAATTCAATATCAAACTCAACACATAAGAAAGAACCAAATGGAATGAACAGACCTGATTCTTGATGAAATAACGAACCGCACGGAATTGTGATTCCTGTCCTTTAAGGTTTTTACGCGCTCTATATGCTGCAAGCCTCAGCGTAGAACCCCAGGATTTGATGCAGTTTGTCGGTATGATTCTACAGCAATAGAGTTACCGATAACACAAAGTGACTACTTGGAAACACATGAATTCTATCAAGAACGCGACAGCATGATCAAGAGGAGAGCTTATTCATTTTTTTGTGTGTCTCAACTTTCACCACAAGTATGCTATTTATAGGCTCTCAAGTCATAACTCAATTTTATGAATAGCAAAAAATAACTTATTATTTTAATGCTCACATTAGTGTCAACTTTATTGTAGACATTAGTGTAGACATTAGTGTCAACATTAGTGTTGACCGTTATGACATTTCAAGAGGCTCGACAAAAAATAAAGCTCCACAATTCCTCGTGACCGATGCAAAATACGACGTATGATAGGAAATTTGCCAACTTGCAAATACCCTTAATATTTCCAACAATCCCCCACCAAGTTGGAAAGTTTCCTTTCACTCAGACAAATGTTATCACTTGGGTATCACGAAGATTAAACCCATGTTTAATGTGAGCAAACAAGAGGAGACTGATTCAATGGTATCCTAATAGGTTTAAACCAAGAACCTTAGTAGCTTCCCCGGTTTACCCCCACACAACATATGCCGTCTTTGTGTTCTCTCTGAGCACTAATATGGCCATGTGCTAAAATCCTTTTCATGACCCTTTAGAAGACAAACCAATCTTCATTTGAGGCGGCACCACCTCTAGATCATATAGGCAAAATTTCACAGCATCTTCGTTGCTTAGATATCTTCCAAAATTTTGTTAAGAGTATTAACTCATCCTTGTTCTCGGCAATGACGTACTATCCTACCTCACATGGATCTATCTTGATTGATAGTACCTTCTATCGTTAGTAATTTCGTTATTACCCATTAAACTTGAAAATAGGAGCACTAAGTTCAAGTTGGGTTTCCATTACTAACGATTCTAGTTTGGTTTTAGACCCATGACTCTCGCGGTAGATGTAACCAAATCTCTCGTCAGAGGTTTGGTAAACGGATCCGTCAAGTACTTTGTTTTCTTGACTTAAACAAATTTGATGGTACCACTATCAATTAGTTGTCTCACAGAATGATGTCGAAGACCTACGTGTCTCGACTTCCCATTATATTCATAATTATATACTTTAGATAGTGTGGCCTCACTATCACAGTACATGGGAATGAAGGCATCGGACTATCCCACAAACGGATATCCAATAGTAGATCTCTAATCCACTCTGCCTCTTTGCCTGCAGTGGCTAAAGCAATAAGCTCAGCTTCCATCGTTGAATGAGCTATACATGACTGTTTCTTGCTCGCCCAACAGATAGTCCCACCAGTTAGTGTATAAATCCATCCACTTGTGGATTTAGAATCACTCACGTTATCAATCCAGTTGGCATCTGAATTCCACTCTAGTATACTAGAATTTGACGTGTAAGTCAACTCAAGATTACTACTCCTTTTCAGGTATCCTAGTACTCTTCCTACTGCCTTCCAGTGCTCTGTACCGGGGCTGATAGTATATTGACTTAGTTTGCTTACTGCAAAAGCAATGTCAGTTCTAGTGCATTGTGTAGCATACATCATGCTTCTAATTGCACTAGCATATTCTAGTTGAGCCACTTCTCTACCAGAGTTTACTTCAAGTTTTACACTAGAATTGAAAGGAGTGTTAAATTCCTTAATATTCAAGTGTTGAAGTTTCGTCAATATTTTCTCTATATAATGAGATTGACTTAGAGAAATTTGACTATCTGTCCTTTTGACCTTAATATCAAGAATGATATCCACTTCCCCTAGATCTTTCATCTTAAAGTTCGAGGATAGGTATTTTTTCGTATCAAGTATACCTTGTAGGTGAGTGCCAATGATCAACATATCATCAACATAAAGACAGATAACTTCGGTGTATTCAGTTTTGCATTTAGTGTAGATACATCCATCAACACTATTATGCTTCAAACCAAATGCAGATACAGTGGTGTCAAATCTCTCATGCCACTGTTTTGGAGCTTGTTTCAAACCGCACAATAATTTTATAAGTCTACAAACTATGTTTTCCTGTCCGGTTACTATGAAACCTTCAGGTTGCTCCAAGTATATCTCCTCCTTGAGATATCCATTTAGAAAGATTGTCTTCACATCCATTTGATGAATGTACAGTCCTTTCAACGCTGAGATTGCTATAAGGGTTCAAATTGAACTGATTCTAGGAACCGGAGCATATGTATCAAAATAATCAATACATTCTCTTTATCCATAACCTTTAGCGACTAATCTCGCTTTATAGACATATATTGATCCATCTGGATTATACTTCCTCTTGAATATCCATTTAGATCATATGGGTCTCATACCCTTGGGAAGATTAGCTAACTCCCAAGTTCCGTTTCCCATAATATAATCTATTTCATCATTAATGGCATCCTTCCATAAAGGAGCATCTCGCGATGTAATGACTTCTATAAAAGTCTTAGGATCATCATATAAATTAATAGCTAAAATGACCTCTCTCGTCACCTTAGATTGAGATCCTTCAACCAAGTATGAAAGAAAATGTCTCCAAAATTATTTTCCCTTCTAACCCTTGTACTTCTCTTTGGTTCTTCTACAACAGAAGAAGATGAGATAATATCTCGAGAAGTACTGGGTGCTAGAATATGATTAAAGTTGGGATTGGAGTTTTCATCATCTCCTATTAACTTATCCTCGAAGAACTCCACATCTCTGGATTCTACACGACACCTGATTCTTTATCCAACAATCGGTAGGCCTTTCTATTCTGAGCATACCCGATGAATATACTCTTCATAGCTCGAGCTCCCAACTTGGATCGTTTAGGATCAGGTGTATGATAATAAGTTAAACACCCCCACAGTCTTAGATAATCTAAGTTAGGTTTTCTTTCATTCTATAACTCTTATGGACTAGAAGGAATCACACGACTAGTGATTCTGTTGTGCACATAATATGCAGTCAACAACGCTTCCCCCCACAGATTGTGTGGCAAACCTGATTGATTCATCATATAGTTGACCATTTCAACAAGGGTTCAACTCTCTCTCTTTCAGCTAATCCATTCGGTTGGGGAGTATATGGTGAAATTCTTTCATGCTTGATACCATTCTCTTCACAAAATGTATCAAACTATTTTCCGCCTCTTTCCAAGCGAAGAATCATAATGTGTTTGTCATGTTGGTTTTCAACCTTGCACTTATACATTTTGAATGCATTAAAAGCTTATCTTTTGAATGCAACAAGTAAACATGTAAATAGCGGCTATAGTCACCACAAATTGGAATGAAGTAACTTTTACCTCCACGTGTGAGTATTCCATTCAGTTCACAAATATCTGAATAGATCAACTCTAGTAATGATGTGATTCTTTTGACACTTGAAAAGTTTCTTTGTAAACTTTGATAAAATCTTTATTATTTACTTTTATCAATACTTTAGATTGTGTATTTTCAATATTATTTAATGTTAGTGTGAGCTAACCTTTTATGACACAAAGAAATTGAATACGCAATATAATTTGAAAAACTATTTCATTAATTCGAAACTTAGTTACATCATCACTAGCGATATTGTCACTAACGCTGACAGTATCATATTCTCACGATTACAAAGATCAACATTTAACACATAATCATTGGATATAGATACAACATTATCTTATCCATCACCACATAGATCAAGCTTATACATTCCACCCATGTTGATGGTTAGACCCCAAGTAACCCATCTTTGGAGAACACAATATGACCATTTTTATTACCAACTTGTAACCATTTTTGTCAAAATTGTTCTCCGATATAAATCCCTTGGAGATTCAACGAACATGTAGGAACTCTCGAAGGGTAACCATAATTCCATTTCAGAATGTTAGCACCACCGTGCCAATATCATGAACACGTACTCTATGGCGGTCTACACATGTCACCACAGTTCCTTCTCGAACCATACCATAAATTTGGAAACTATCACGATTTCCACAAACATGAATGTTAACTCCAGAATCCTACATGACCCACACTTGCACCCAAGTGGGTTAGATTTGCAACAACATTTGCAATTCCTTTTACATAAGCAAAATCCGAGCTCCCACCTAACACGTGGTACACACTCAATTTGACTTTACTCTTTTGATCTCTTATGAGATTTTCCTTCTCAATAAGGTAGTGTTTCAACAAAACACCCAAAGAGTAGTCCTCAAATTTGTGAAACTCCAAGTATTTAACCACATTCAAGGAAAACATTATTTAGTCAACCCTTTTAGGTAGCTCTATTCGAATACAACCAGGAAAGACGGTGAAGGTAGACAGCGCTAGTGCGTATCGGAACCACCCCCATTTGGAGTCAGAAAAACCGCCTTTATCTTTCCTAGACATTGTAATAAGAATAGGTGAGCCTATTTGGGGATGATTGATAATTTATTCCACTTATAGGTTCAATACAATGCTTAATGATACACAACTGGAAAGATTCCGTTTAACACTAAAATTATTTAATTTGTATAATCATGATTTTTCAAATAGTACACTTTTCAAACATAAAAGTATTTTGAAATAATCTATATACAAAATATAATAATTAACTCAATTATAATGCTTCAACCATAAGCATGATAATTAATCTACCATCCACTTTATACGAGATTATATTTTTTACTAGAAAAAACCTTTTGTTTTAACTTGTCTATTAGATTAAAATAGATATTTAAATGTGTCATAACAAAATAAGTCTATTAAATACCCATAATTAGAAAAAATGTAACTCATATAATTTAAACTAAATAGTCATAATGTTCTCTTTTAAAACCATTAATCCATAACATAAATATATATATAAAACATTGACATAATATCTCAATTTTTATTAATCACCAAATATATATTTATCTAATCACCATGGAAGCTTAATCACCAAATATTTTATAAAAGAAAATATGTGTATATATTATATATACACAATAGTATATAACAAATTAAAAACCTTAAAGATTGTTGTAAGTTTATATATTCGGTGATTAAATAATTAGACACTTATGATATTAAAACCGTATTTGATATTGATAATTCAATATCAAACTCAACACATAAGAAAGAACCAAATGGAATGAACAGACCTGATTCTTGATGAAATAACGAACCGCACGGAATTGTGATTCCTGTCCTTTAAGGTTTTTACGCGCTCTATATGCTGCAAGCCTCAGCGTAGAACCCCAGGATTTGATGCAGTTTGTCGGTATGATTCTACAGCAATAGAGTTACCGATAACACAAAGTGACTACTTGGAAACACATGAATTCTATCAAGAACGCGACAGCATGATCAAGAGGAGAGCTTATTCATTTTTTTGTGTGTCTCAACTTTCACCACAAGTATGCTATTTATAGGCTCTCAAGTCATAACTCAATTTTATGAATAGCAAAAAATAACTTATTATTTTAATGCTCACATTAGTGTCAACTTTATTGTAGACATTAGTGTAGACATTAGTGTCAACATTAGTGTTGACCGTTATGACATTTCAAGAGGCTCGACAAAAAATAAAGCTCCACAATTCCTCGTGACCGATGCAAAATACGACGTATGATAGGAAATTTGCCAACTTGCAAATACCCTTAATATTTCCAACACTATGACGATCAATTGATGGGTGGTGGTTGCAGATTGTGAGTGGTGGTGGTCCATGGTAGTGACTAGTGATGGTAGGTGGTGGAGGTAATTTTAATTTTTTAAAATTTAATGAATTAATAATGATAATTATAGTCAAATGATGAATATATGATCTAATAACTTAGTAGATTAGGGCATTATTTTAATAACGTAATTATCCGGCTGAAATTGAAGAAGAAATTACACGAAAAAAGAGAGTAACAATAAATAAAAAATAAAAAGTTGTAGAGACGACATAAGTACTGGCCAAGAAGGCAAGAATTGAACATTTCGTTGACTTCTTTATTTCTCAAACCTACTTTTGGTTAACTTTTGTCACGCGAGGTCAGACCTTTTTCCACTCACTTAGGTGTTGTTTGGTAGCATCTGAATGATTAATATCTTAATGATACAGATGTCTGAATGATTAATATCTTAATGATGCAGATGTCTGAATGATTCAGAATTCCTTTTACATATGTTCGATTAAAAGGCACAACATATTGAATTTTTGATTCAAAGGCTGATTAAGAAGTTTTACCAAATACTCTGAATCTGTCCGATTAAGAGACTGACATCTTAACTGAATCATAAATTTCCTCCACATTACATAAAAAATTGCTCGGTTCTGGTTAGGTTCGTGTTAACCGAATATATAGTTTAGGAAAGTATATATTGTTAATACTCTAGAATATTGCTTTTGATTTGTATTTCCTTAATTTATTGGAAAGATATGTATTGTAATCCCTATATATAATTTAGTAAATCAATAAGAGAAAATAATGATTTACACCAAATAACATGGTATCAGAGCTAAAACCCTAGTCCCTCTCCTAAAATTCATCCCCTCAACCCCACGAATTACTTGGCAGCCATTGTCTTTTCCTTCACTTGGCAGCCATTGTTGACTTATTCAACAAACCAACCAATAGCATCACATTCGTCTTCTGTTAAAACTTGGAAGACGACAACCTTCACACAATTTCTCTTCACATAATTTTTCTTCACATCAATATTCTTCACACAATTTTTCTTTCCACTACCTTCACAAAATCTCGTCTTCTGTTCCCTTCTTTATTCCCATAACTAGGTTATAACCCGTGAAGAATCACGTGCTGTCACTATTTATACTGATCGTTAAGAATATATAATACAAAGTTTTTTACCAGATATAGTTTGACCTGTATTAAACTTTTATCGTATAAGATAAAAAGGGAATATATTTATAAGAGAGTCAAGTGGATTGCAAAACACGTACATATTTTCAATAACAAAATGTCAAATTATGATTAAAAGAAAGTCCAACATTCAATGACAAATTATAAAAAATATTTAAACGTATAAATCAAGATAAATTTCTAAAAACTTCTTTAAATACAACGTTTGAAGTTTTATTCGTCACACCGCCATCTTTATCTTCTATTAAAATCTTCAGTCCTTTTCTGCTTTTTACTCTAGATAAGGCCACATACAATTGGCCGTGTGAAAAAACAGGCTCTCTCAAATACAGACCCACCTTCGACAATGATTGACCTCGACTCTTATTAATTGTCATAGCAAAGCAAATACAGAGTGGAAATTGCCTTCTTTTAAATTTAAAGGGGATTTTGGCGTCAGATGGTGTCAAAGATAATCTTGATATAAAAGTACGATATCCAACATTGTTCCCAGATATAACAACTGCTTCTATAACACGGACACCCAAAGCCACGATCTGAAGTCTTGTACCATTGCATAAACCATTTTTCTGGTCAATATTTCTTAATAACATAACGGGAACACCGACTTTTAAAACTAACTGATGATTTGGCAATCCACCTATTTTAATACCATTAAGTACGTCTGGTGATTACAAACTATCATCAAACCCTTCATTCAAAAACTCTTCAGGACAAATGCTGTCATAACTTAAATATTCCTTGGCTTCTCCCGGGAAAACTGCTAAAAACCGATCATTAATATCCCTAATAACTTCATTTTTAGGGGTAAGTATTGCTCTTTCTTGAAAATAACCAGGAGTATTTATGTTTTCTAGCAAAGAAGGATAAACAAAATCAATCAACGTACTTAACGAGTCTGCAGATGTTGAAATTATAAGATCTGGGTCAATATCAATAATTGCATTACCATCATTCGGCCCACCAATTTTGCCTTCGCCAATATCCAGAAGCCAATTTGCAAAGGACGTGATTTCTTCAATATCAGCTATATCACTTCCTACTGTCAACCTCATATTTTTTGTTAACGTTTTAACTTTGCAGCTTTGCCATATATATGAAGAACTCAACGATGCATTTACTATATCTTGTCTGCTCACGTTTGAAAAAAAATGTATAAATAAATGTTGTTTCACAGTAATATTCTAAAATCTATATCCATGATCATAAAATGTTTCATTAATTTTAATGAAACAGTAAAATGTTTCGAAAATTTTAAATTAATTGTAAACTGTTTCTGTAAATTTACAATTTTATTAGTTTAAAATCGGAAAGTTAAAACAGTTTTCAGTTTCTGTATATTTATAAACAGTTAAACTCGAAATTTTAAAACTTATACAATAGTATTAAAACAGTTTACAAAAGTATTTATATTTATTTCATTTTTAAAACAGTTTGCAAAAATTAACATTACTTTTTATATACTGTTTATAAAGTTCTGATGATCAATGGATGAAAAACTATATTTATTTTCTTACTGAAGTAACATTAATAAAGGTCTATATTAAAAATAATTTCCGGTATGTACCTCCCTCATCCATTAAAATCATCTCTGTTGCATAAATTTTGGTTTTAACATAGCGGTCATATTGGAGCCATAAACGAATTACACGCACTTTGAGTACAAAACAATATTTGTTATCATGGAGTTGACTGATCATCACAATTTCGCTAGAAGACATCTTTAACCACGATACCTATTAAACATAAAACAGAGTTATGAAGTCTCAGTTTAACAAAAATAAAATTATACAATTAAATGTAAAAATGGACATTCAATTAAAATAAAAATAGTAGGGCCTGTTTGGTTGTTTATATTTTACAACTTAGTTAAAACTCTTACTAATTCTATTAAATTTAAAAAAAAAAAAAACCAGGATAATAAAATTTAATAAATTGTATTCGTATAGTATTCAGAATAATAAGTTGTATATACAATTTACAGGTATGCAAAGCGCATGATATTTAAACATTACTCAATATTGATCAGAAATCTGTCTGTCAATAACATTTATTCGAATAGTATTAAAATAGGGTGCTTAATGCAGGATACTTTCGCATATGTTATTGACAGTGTGTATACAATTTATCATAAATCTGTTTGGAGCATATGTTATTGACAGGATACAATTGATCATAAATCTGTTTGGAACATCAATTTATTCGAATAGTATTCAGATATTATTGACAGGGTGCCATATGCAGCATACTTAAACATGGCACAAGTGATCATAAATTCTTCTGTAAATAAAATTTATTCGAATAGTATTCAGATTTATGCAGGCTATTTCGTCAAAGGTGAATATTGTAAAGCTTGAATGAGTACGGATCATTACATACCTGTAAAACTGCGTGAAGAAGGTAACCCAAAACTTGGCTATTGTTATTTTGAATAAGAAAATATAAGGTAGACGTTGTTTATATAGGATGTTAGTTTTAAATATTCTGTTAATCTATTTCGTAAATCTCGGATTTGTTTAAATGGGAGTTAGCGTTTATCCCTATAATTTATGTGTATATTTTTTAAATATGGTAATTGTATTTCTTTATTAACAGAAAGAAATATTATATATCACGAAATTTACAAAATTCATGATATTAATTTTACTTATTATGAAATTAAATTTCAAATACCATATTATTTTACGTTTTTAAATTTGTGAAATATGTGGAAACAATATAATTTAGAGTTTATTTAATTTTTTTGTGATATTTGCAGGGTATTTGTTAAAGCATATAAATTGAAGTTTTTTTAAGAATTGGTGGGAATCAATTACAACTTAAATTTAAAGAAGAATATGGTGAATCAAATTTTGCGGAAAAAATTATGGTTTGATTGCAGACTCAATTAAAGGTATAATTGCTATTAATATAAAAGGATTTAATTTTTGTATTGAAAGCATCCTTAATAAACGGAATCGGTGCCTTAATAAAAGGATTTTATATTGGCAAAATTAAATTTGGTCATATTAATTTTATAAAAAATCCAGACCTTAAGTAACAGATTCCGTTTTAGAATATAGAGTTATTTATGGTTTGTATTATGTATTTCAAGCTGCAATTTTAGCAATATAAAATCATTTTATTAAGGATTTTAAGTAACGGATCCAGGCCTTAAGTAACGGATTCATGTTTAAAATATAGAGTTATTTACGGTACATATTTTTTTTTCAACCTCCATTTTTTAAAGTGTTGAAAAATCAACACTGTATAAACGTATTATTCCTAAAAATCAACACTGCAGTTATTTGGCCCCTCATCAACACTGCAATCCTATATATTTTAATTTAATGAAAATTAATAAACGTATTAACAGAATGTATATTGATTATATTGTTTTCTTTTCGCATAATTGAAGTGTTTAATTCAAACACATATTTCGAAAGTTTGTTATTTGCAGCAAGATTAAATGTTATTAATCTTGAAAAATCAACACTGCATACTTCATATATTATTTCTGCATATTTGAAGACTTATAAAGAACTTTTTTTTTAGTATGGGTCGATTATAGACTTTATTTTTCATTAGGAATAATAAACGTACTAAGAGAATTTATATTGATTTCAATGTTTTCTTTTTGCAGAATTGAAGTGTTTACATCTGGAGATTAAGAAAGTTTTAATTTGGACCTGCATTTCGAATTGTAGTATTTGGCGCTGCATTTTAGGAAAGATTGTTATATTAAGCAGTCATTTAAGGGATTTAATAATTAATTTCCGGTAAAAAGAATCCAAAAAGCTAAGAAATTGCCACGTGTCTATCTTGGCTTTTAAGGGGTCCACGTGGCCACTCATTAACCTTGTTTTATTATTATATAGATAAATGTTGTTTCACAGTAATATTCTAAAATCTATATCCATGATCATAAAATGTTTCATTAATTTTAATGAAACAGTAAAATGTTTCGAAAATTTTAAATTAATTGTAAACTGTTTCTGTAAATTTACAATTTTATTAGTTTAAAATCGGAAAGTTAAAACAGTTTTCAGTTTCTGTATATTTATAAACAGTTAAACTCGAAATTTTAAAACTTATACAATAGTATTAAAACAGTTTACAAAAGTATTTATATTTATTTCATTTTTAAAACAGTTTGCAAAAATTAACATTACTTTTTATATACTGTTTATAAAGTTCTGATGATCAATGGATGAAAAACTATATTTATTTTCTTACTGAAGTAACATTAATAAAGGTCTATATTAAAAATAATTTCCGGTATGTACCTCCCTCATCCATTAAAATCATCTCTGTTGCATAAATTTTGGTTTTAACATAGCGGTCATATTGGAGCCATAAACGAATTACACGCACTTTGAGTGCAAAACAATCTTTGTTATCATGGAGTTGACTGATCAGCACAATTTCGCTAGAAGACATCTTTAACCACGATACCTATTAAACATAAAACAGAGTTATGAAGTCTCAGTTTAACAAAAATAAAATTATACAATTAAATGTAAAAATGGACATTCAATTAAAATAAAAATAGTAGGGCCTGTTTGGTTGTTTATATTTTACAACTTAGTTAAAACTCTTACTAATTCTATTAAATTTTAAAAAAAAAACCAGGATAATAAAATTTAATAAATTGTATTCGTATAGTATTCAGTATAATAAGTTGTATATACAATTTACAGGTATGCAAAGCGCATGATATTTAAACATTACTCAATATTGATCAGAAATCTGTCTGTCAATAACATTTATTCGAATAGTATTAAAATAGGGTGCTTAATGCAGGATACTTTCGCATATGTTATTGACAGTGTGTATACAATTTATCATAAATCTGTTTGGAGCATATGTTATTGACAGGATACAATTGATCATAAATCTGTTTGGAACATCAATTTATTCGAATAGTATTCAGATATTATTGACAGGGTGCCATATGCAGCATACTTAAACATGGCACAAGTGATCATAAATTCTTCTGTAAATAAAATTTATTCGAATAGTATTCAGATTTATGCAGGCTATTTCGTCAAAGGTGAATATTGTAAAGCTTGAATGAGTACGGATCATTACATACCTGTAAAACTGCGTGAAGAAGGTAACCCAAAACTTGGCTATTGTTATTTTGAATAAGAAAATATAAGGTAGACGTTGTTTATATAGGATGTTAGTTTTAAATATTCTGTTAATCTATTTCGTAAATCTCGGATTTGTTTAAATGGGAGTTAGCGTTTATCCCTATAATTTATGTGTATATTTTTTAAATATGGTAATTGTATTTCTTTATTAACAGAAAGAAATATTATATATCACGAAATTTACAAAATTCATGATATTAATTTTACTTATTATGAAATTAAATTTCAAATACCATATTATTTTACGTTTTTAAATTTGTGAAATATGTGGAAACAATATAATTTAGAGTTTATTTAATTTTTTTGTGATATTTGCAGGGTATTTGTTAAAGCATATAAATTGAAGTTTTTTTAAGAATTGGTGGGAATCAATTACAACTTAAATTTAAAGAAGAATATGGTGAATCAAATTTTGCGGAAAAAATTATGGTTTGATTGCAGACTCAATTAAAGGTATAATTGCTATTAATATAAAAGGATTTAATTTTTGTATTGAAAGCATCCTTAATAAACGGAATCGGTGCCTTAATAAAAGGATTTTATATTGGCAAAATTAAATTTGGTCATATTAATTTTATAAAAAATCCAGACCTTAAGTAACAGATTCCGTTTTAGAATATAGAGTTATTTATGGTTTGTATTATGTATTTCAAGCTGCAATTTTAGCAATATAAAATCATTTTATTAAGGATTTTAAGTAACGGATCCAGGCCTTAAGTAACGGATTCATGTTTAAAATATAGAGTTATTTACGGTACATATTTTTTTTTTTCAACCTCCATTTTTTAAAGTGTTGAAAAATCAACACTGTATAAACGTATTATTCCTAAAAATCAACACTGCAGTTATTTGGCCCTTCATCAACACTGCAATCCTATATATTTTAATTTAATGAAAATTAATAAACGTATTAACAGAATGTATATTGATTATATTGTTTTCTTTTCGCATAATTGAAGTGTTTAATTCAAACACATATTTCGAAAGTTTGTTATTTGCAGCAAGATTAAATGTTATTAATCTTGAAAAATCAACACTGCATACTTCATATATTATTTCTGCATATTTGAAGACTTATAAAGAACTTTTTTTAGTATGGGTCGATTATAGACTTTATTTTTCATTAGGAATAATAAACGTACTAAGAGAATTTATATTGATTTCAATGTTTTCTTTTTGCAGAATTGAAGTGTTTACTTCTGGAGATTAAGAAAGTTTTAATTTGGACCTGCATTTCGAATTGTAGTATTTGGCGCTGCATTTTAGGAAAGATTGTTATATTAAGCAGTCATTTAAGGGATTTAATAATTAATTTCCGGTAAAAAGAATCCAAAAAGCTAAGAAATTGCCACGTGTCTATCTTGGCTTTTAAGGGGTCCACGTGGCCACTCATTAACCTTGTTTTATTATTATATAGATATTAGACATAGCATCACATTGAAACAAAACAACCTTGTGCGCCATTCTTGTGCACAATAACCTACCTATACTCTCCAATTAATTCCACCCTCACTTTGCTTTTTATTTGACAGTCACTATTACGAATTAACTCCACCATTACCCTTTCTCCATACCCACCACAAATATACATAATATTTGTGACACTGTCTTTTTTTCCTTTTTTCTTAAATCCCACCACAAATATACGTAATATTTGTGGATATAATACCACATCTTCATAAAAATACCTACTTCTCTATTATTTTTTTTTTATCAATATGACTACCTCTCAATCACCGGGAATTCTTGGCCCACACCCACAAGCTTGCGGCCATGGTCGTGGGGGGCGCCACCAATATCATCAACAATCCCCATATTCTCAATATTTTTGGTTCTCTAGCAACCCTTGGACACGACCGCCACATCCCTCCCAACAGCAACATGCTCTTTACACTGCTGCTCCGTACCCGATGCATGGTCCCCTTATGACACCAACCGATTTGGACATGGCATTCAACACCATGCACCTAAATCCACCCGACAACTCGTGGTACATGGACACCGGATCTACTTCTCATATTGCTAACAACGAGGGTAAGTTTTCTCATTTATTTTCTTTAAGTAAACCACATTCGATTTTAGTGGGTAGTGGCAAAAGTGTTCCGGTTACAGGTATAGGCTCCGCCGTTATTCCATCAAACCGACCTTATCATTTAAACAATATTCAACATGTCCCTAACCTAATCAAATAACCTTATTTTCGTTCGTAAATTTACCCGCCATAATAATGTTTCCGTCGAATTTGACCCATTCGGTTTTTCCGTGAAGGATTTCAATACAAAGAAACATGTAACCAGATGCAACAGCACCGGTGATCTCTATTCACCAATAATTCATCCGCTACATCCACTCCTCTTGCTCTTCACACCGCATCTTCATCAACTTGGCACAACCGTCTCGGTCATCCGGGATTGATATTGACGTTTTTAGACACGTTCAACCCCGTCAATATCACCGATTTTGAGTACGTTTTGGAAGCCATTACATGTGATATTACTCAATTTCGTGCTTATTTTGTGTTTCAGGTGATGTATTAGAAACGAGGCCGGAAAAGACGCAAAAGAGAACTAAAAAAAAAAGAAAGAAAGAAAATGCAGGAACGGGAGTTCGCGCCGCGAACTCCTCACGATCGAGGGCCTAACTCTCTGTTTGATTCTCACGTTCGGGAACTAGAGTTCACGATCTCGAACTTCCCTTGCAAAGTGTTCGCGACGCGAACGTTTTTAGTTCGCGACGCGAACTTCGCGTCCAGAAAAAATGTTAAAACGCAGAATCAGGTCAATTGGGCAGTTATCTTTTCACATTGTGCTTTTTTCGGCAGTTAGGAGGCGATTTTGAGAGCATTTCTTCAAGGGTTTCACCAATTCTACAAGCAATTATTGATTTCTTAACACTTTGGATCAATTCTATGGTTGTAATTCTACTCTTGATTCCTTGTTTTGTAATTTCTAGCATGTCTATGTGCTAGTAATCTTTATATTTGCTATGTTTGGATGATTCTAGGGTTAAGTATGGTTTAATTTTATGGATTATGTTTATGTTCAAGCAATTGTTGGTGTTTAATTACTCTTTTGGTTTAATCTATGAATTTTCGTTTCTTTATCGTTGGTAATTGATGTAATTAGGTATTGACAACACTTGATTGATTGATTATCTCCCCAACTTTTCACTTGTGACCTAGTTGGTAATTCACTAGAAATAGGGATTAGAGACAAGATTCCAATCAGTTAGATTAAACAAGAAATTCAACCCTAGTAATGAAAATTCTAGGTTAGAAGACTTAGGTAATCCAAGTCAGTAATATCAACAAATAGAAGTGTGATTAATTATAACTTTTGAGAGAAGAAATTCCTATTAGTTTTAATTAGTTTATTAAATGGGATTGAGAGAAATCTAATACCGTGACTTCTAGAACATTAGACTAACCGGTGCTTAATAACCATACTTAGAACTAGATGAATCCAAACATAGTGAATATCTCTTAATTATCAAATCAACGTCCATTATACGTTCTTTTTAATTTTAATTTTACATTTACAAAGTACAAAAATCAAACTATGTTTACAAATATTTTCTTGATTAATTCTTTGACTTTCAGTTGCTGGATTACATAATCTATTCCCTGAGGATTCGACAACCCGAAATACTTGCCTAACCTATATTACCCACGATTAGGTATACTTGCCTATGAATGTGGTAGTCTAGATTAGTAGTATTTAGGAGACATAATTTTATAACTAGATCTTGCACATCAAGTTTTTGGCGCCACTGCCGGGGAGTAGTTTTATGTGTCTAGTTTTTGAAAGTTAATTAATTAATTGATCCTTGTTTTGGGTTATGATGGTAGACTTACAAATGACCCAAATCACCATATCGAATGTTTCAATGATATTTGCCATTTATTTAAAATACCAAACGTTTCACAGGATGCGATAAGGCTCAGACTATTTCCATTTAGTCTAATTGGAGAGGCTAGATCTTGGATCAATTCTCTCGAGCCGAACTCCATCACGAATTAGGAGAACTCCGAAGTCGATTTATTCACCGTTATTTTCCACCCGCAAAAGCGGATAAACTAAAAACTGATATTATGGCTTTTCAACAGGAAGCAGGGGAGACTTTAACGGAAGCTTGGGAACGTTTTAAGGTATGCTGAGACGGTGCCCAAACCACGGGTTTGAAAAGAGTAATAGTGTCCATCTCTTCTATCGGGGCTTAACAAACAATGCTCGATCCACCCTCGATTCGTCGAGTGGTGGTATATTTATGTACAAGACCCCGACTGAAGGATACCAACTATTGGAGGATATGGCAATGCACAATGCGGAGTGGGCCACCGATAGAAGAGCCGGGAAACAATCGAGTTCGGTTAATGTGGTTGACGATAGGCAAAATGATGAAGTCGCGGCGCTATTAAGAACAACCAAGTCATGCTAGAGCGTAAGTTAGATAAAATAACATCTTCTTTGCATGCTATTCAGGTTGGATGCGAAAAATGCGGTGGGCCACATCTTACTAAAGCATGTCAACGACACCAACCGACGATGACCGAAGAGGAGGTCAATTACTTGAATCAGGGTTATGGTAATAACAATTACCAAAGAGTAAACCAAGGTTATAACAACAATTATAACAACAATAGGGGCTACAATAATAACAATAACAACAATTATCCCCCTAGACCATCACAACCACCTGGTTTCTCCCAGAATAACCAATCCAATTACCCTCCTCGAAATAATGCAAACAATACCGAATCAAGCTCAAAACTCGAAAATCAAATGTCACCTTTAGAAAAGGCATTTGAAAAGTTCTTGGTGAGTCAAGCCAAGACAAATGAAGAAAATAAACAAGATTCCATAGAAATTGTAACATCCTAAAACCGGCCTAGTTGTTTTAGATATATATTGATATTTGAAAAATATCTATTTGACCCTATATGGAATAAATTGATTAAATGTTAAATGAATTGTTTGACCTTTTGTCCTTTTGTGATATTTTAATCAAGGGATTAAAATATCCGGTTTCTGAAATGTTTAAACGATTTTGTGATTTTTATATCTTTAGATTCCTTGTCGGATTTCGTTTCCGGAAATGCTTCCGTTTTTAAAATTGGAGCCCGTTTGGTATTTTATATAAATTAACTATGAAAGCGACTTTTTGTATCGTATTGTTTAAAAAGTTAAAAAAGACAAAGTAATGGGCCCCCCCTTTGGTGAGCTTCGGCAGCCATGGGGAAGGGGGTCACCCCTTGTTCCTTTTTCCTTTGTTTTTCCTTATCTACTTCCCATTCTTTCATTATCTTATCTTCAAAAGACATAAAAACCCATTTGGGTTGTGCTCTTGGCTCTTTGGAAGAAGCTAACCGAAACCTCTTCATCTATAGCTTAAATCTCGGTTGAAGGAAGCTTTTGGGTAAGCATTTGTCCTTCCATCTTGTTCTTTAAAGTTCTTACTAAATGATAAAGTATGGTTTTGGGTTTTTTTGTAAGATCTTTATTAGTTTGATTGTCATAATGATATCTCTATGTTTAGAAGGGTTTATTAGCTTGATTAAATGGAAGTTCATGTTAGTGGTTCATGGTGTGTGTGAGTTTATGGGTGGTGAGTGTATTGTTTGTATGAGTACAAGTAATTTAGCACAAGGTACAATCATTTTAGCAAAATGTACAAGTGTGTGTGAGTACATGAACCATATGAATGTATGTGTGTGTGCGTGAGTGTATTGTTGTGGGTGTGTCATTTGTGTGGTTTTGAATTATGCTTCTAACTAAGACTTTTTATGGGTTTTAATATTAATGTGGGTTAAATTAATATGCAGGAAGTATTAAATGTTAATATGTTTCATTTTGACTTGTATGAATGAAATTGTTAGTTAAAACAATTGTATGGATTATGTAGAAATTATGAACTAGTTATTATGTTAAATGACTAGTTGGTGGAAAAATGTCATTTATAGGTTTTATGGGTCTTGTGGCTTGTATATGTTAAAATGACTTGTTAAATATGTTAGTTATGGATTATGTCAAGTTTTGGTGAGATTTGATGAAATGCTAATTATATAGTGTTTGGATGATGGTATGAAAAATGCATAAAGTGGTTAGACTTGGGTTTTGGTCTTTTTGAAATGACTAGTTAAGTCATGAATTGCTAAATGGTGTGATTATAGCTTTAAGGTGGGTTGGAAAATGTCGAGGCCAAATATAGGGTTTTGACCCGTTTGGGTAAATATGGTGAAAGGTTGACTAAATATATTTAGTATGGTTTTACTTGGTTATGAATGACAACAACATGATAACTACATAATTTGGTGATTTGTAAGTTGTTGACATGATTGTAGTTGTAGAAAGTATTATTGTTTTGATAATCCGGTTTTGACCCGTTTGAATGTAAGACATGCAAAATGGCTAGTTGACTTGTTGTGTGAGTGTAAATGGTCATGACATGTTCATATGATGTTGCAAGCGTTTAGTTATCTAGTTAGTTCAAGTGTTAGTGTCAAATGTATATTTAACATTGCTTATAATTTTGGTGGAAATTATATACTAATTCGGTATTCCTTTGGTGTACAGGAACCGGGATCGAGACTCAGAAACATTAGACCTCTGAGTTCGACAAGTGGAAGTAACGGTGAGTGGATTTAACCTCCAACTTATGTTTGGTTACAATTGGTTTGGTATATGCATACTTGTGAAAACGCAGGAAGAGCAGCTGAGCTGGGGAGTTCGCGACGTGAACTCCAGCTCGCGAACGTGAACTTCGAACAGAGAATTTGAGGCTGAAACGTGAACGAGTTCGCGATCAAGATCCCGACACGAACCGATGTTCGCGACGCGAACTCTGGGAGTTCGCGATGGGAACTTTTCTGCGATGTTTTTCGATGCAGTTTTTCGTGACTAGCTTGCTTGTTTGGTACATGTTTGATCGGGTTAAACGAAATAGGATATGTGCACATAGATGTAGAGGTTTGATTGATTGGTAGCAACAACTCGGTTAGTGGGCAACCGAGGTTTGAGAAGTCAGTGCGCTGAGCATAGTGTATCGACTAACGGGTGGAATGGACCTTACCTGTATGCGTTACACATAAGGGGGTTTACCCGGGGAGTTGGGTACAGGCCTTCGGTTACCATTGTTCGGCCAACAATGGTTTAAGGCTCCGGCAGGACCCCGAGCTTCTCGAACAACCAGTGATTAGGTGGAACAGTGGTTACCTGAATTAAGAGGTTACACGGTTAAGGGGAACAGTGGTTAGGTGATCAAGTGGTTAAGTGGATTATCGATCGTGGAGATGTTTGTGCTTGCTTGTTGTGCTTTACATAATTTGTAGATTATGTTCATTCACTTAGCTTTGTGCTAATCCCTCTCTCGTTGACTCTTTTCAGGTTGATCGGTGCTTTGGACGGGATGATTGACCGAACTCAGTTTGATATGTTTTGTAATATGAGCCATGCCATTTATTAACACAGTTTAAATGTTATTATTATTTTGGAGTTTATTTTGGGACGTTTGGTTTGTAAACCTAAACCTAAAACTCATCTATTATCTTTATGCTTCCGCACCTTTAAAAAAAAAAAACGGTTTCTAAATTTTGCGGTGTTACAGAAATCAAACAGAACATGAGAAACCAACAGGCAGCCATCCAAAATTTGGAGATGGATATAGGAAAGATTGCACAAGCATTAAAAGAAAGACCACAAGGCAATCTTCCCCCTTCCACTCAAGATAATCCAAAGGGAGGATTTTCTGGCTCTAGAGATGTCAAAGCCATTACCACACGAAGTGGTAAAGAGATTAAACTTAATGTTGATACTTCTAGTGAACAGGTACTTGTAGATGATGGCACACCGTTGGTTGAAAAGGAAGTTCATGATGAGAAGATAGTAAAGAAAGATGAACCTGAAAAGATGGAGCAAAAAGAAAAGGTCGAGTCAAAGAAAGAGGCTACAACAAGTTCTTACCTGCCTAAGGTTCCTTTCCCTCAACGGTTAAGGAAGGAGAAACTCAAAGAGAAATATGGTAAGTCTGTTGAAATGATTAAACATGTACGCATTAACGTGCCTTTGGTTGATATGTTGGCAGGAATGCCAAATTATGGAAAGTTTATCAAGGACTTGGTGTCAAACAAAGCTCAAATAGAGGAGGCATCCTCAGCTGTGTTAAGTGAAGAGTGCTCAGCAATCATACAATCTACAATGCCACCAAAGCTTGAGGACTCAGGGAGTTACATAATCCCTTGTCTTATTGATAACCTACCGGTTTGTAATGCACTAGCAGATTTAGGAGCTAGTATAAATTTGATGCCCTTGTCAGTTGCCACAAAAATAGGATTACCCAATTTCAAACCGACTAGGATGGTCTTAAGATTAGCAAACCTTTCATACACATACCCCATAGGTATAGCGGAAAACGTCCCTGTTAAGGTTGACAAATTTGTGTTTCCCGCGGACTTCGTTGTTCTAGAATTGGATGTGGACCCCAAAGTCCCACTCATTCTGGGAAGACCCTTTTTGAACACGGCGGATGCCATGATCCTCGTGTCTAAAAAACAACTAAGTCTCGGTATAGATGATTGTTAAGGCAAAAAGCCTTGCCCCTTTAGATCTTAAGATAACAAAACAACCTAGACTAGCTTTGATTAATATGTAGAATAATATAGCTAAGTTTAGGTCTGATACTGAGTGATCAGTATTGGAACTCAGTATCAGTACTCAGTATCAGATAGTGATACTGAGTAGAAGGACTGAGTGATACTCAGTATAGTAACGGACTAAGATCAAATCCCTTGATCTTAGTCATTTTCCTTACTTAGTCCTTCGGTTACTCCTTTGCTCATTATGTAAGATCTCTATAACATTATAAATAGAGATCATCTTGCAAAGGAGTACTTACCAATTTACTTTACACATTCACATCTTTTGTAATTGATCAGTGGTCTTGTTATTCCGCAATAAGCCACACTTAGTGGATTTATACATTGACTATATTCTTGTGTTATCACTCTAATATTTCTCTAAGTATAATAATCTATCAATTAACATTATAAACCAGGGTTGTTGTGACCTAACAACTGGTATCAGAGCAGGCTAAATAATCTCTTATTTAGTCGATCTATAACCCTGGCAGCCATTTCCTACATCTATCCCTCCAACACTCAAAAATCCAAAATGTCTACAATTATTGCACAGTTATGTCTGGAAAGGGAGTACCCATCTTTGATGGAAAAGACTTCCATCAATGGAAGCTCAAAGCTCAGTGGTATCTTGAATCTATTCATCATGAGATGCTCACTGTGCTAAATGATGGTCCCATCATTCCACAAACTGTGGAACCTGTTGCTTCTACTGATGATGCTCCTGAGGGCATAAGATCTGTACCTAAACTAAAGCACAACTGGACTGATACTGACCGTCAGTTGTATGCTTTAGACTCCAGAGCTAAAGGGGTGATTGGTAATGCTGTTACCAAAGAGATACTTAATGCAATTATGAAATCGCCAACAGCAAAGGCTATGTGGGATAGCCTATCAGTCACCTATGAAGGTACAGCAAAGGTGAAGTTGCAAAGAAAAAGCAACATGAGAAGGAAATATGAAAATTTCTTTTCAACTCCAAATGAAGACATCACCACTCTCTATAACAGGTTCAATACTGTTATCCATGATTTAATCAGTGTAGGCATTGTGAAAGAGGAAGGAGAGCTTGTTCAAAAGTTTCTGGATAGCCTTCCTCAACAATTTCTTGACATGACAAACTCTGTCAATGCTGCTAACAACATTGAGTCATACACTCTTCAAACTTTGTATGGTTTAATGCTGAATCATGAGGAGAATAATGCTGCAAGACTGATCAACTGGAAGAAAACTGACAAGTCTTCCACTGGTATGGCTCTAGTTGTGCAACAGGCTTATACTGTGACTGAGCCAGATGAACCAGAAGTTGATCTTGCTGATGCTGAGGCAGAAGAGCTTGAAACTCAAATGGCTCTCATGTCTATGAAGCTGGATCAGTTGAAGAAGAAGAGGCTTGGTGTTAGCTCTTCTAATACTGACCCTAGATCAGGTCTGTGCTATAGGTGTGGAAAGCCTGGACATATTGCTGCAAATTGTCATACTAAGTCTTCTGAGACTGACCAAAATGACAAGATTGCATACCGAGCAAAAAGATATAGAGACAAATATGTCAAGCTGAAGAATTGGAGCAAGGGAAAGAGGGCAGAAGGAAATGGAGCACCTCATCAAGCACTTTACTCAGAAGCATGGATGGATGAAGAGTTAAGTGATGATGAAGAAGAGATTGAAAATAAAGCCTTTATGGCTTTCACTGAAGATGATTTGAAGAGTTCCTTTGAAAAGGATATCAAAGAGGCTGAGAGGATGAGTGTTCATACTGATTGGGATTCCACTCAGTTGTACAAGGTAAGTTCCTTTCAAACTTATTCAGTGAATGAAAAAACCAAGATTTTTGAGTATATGCTTGTTGATCTTAAAACTTCTGTACAAAAAGAAAAAGCTTTAAAATTAACAATTAAAGAACTTGAAAGAGTAAATAATGAAAACTTGGATAAATTAGCAAAATATAAAGATTTAGAACTAAACTTCTCAGATTTAAAAGACATTAACCAAAGATTAGCTGATAAAGCTCATTTACACAAACTTGAAAAAGAGAAATTTGAAAAACAGTGTAAATCTTGGGGAAATGCTTCAATAAAATTAAATAAATGTTTAAATGAACAATTTCCAGAAAATGTGAGGGCTGCACTTGGTGTTGATCCTCAATTTAAAAACAGGAACAATTTTGCTGATTTATTTGTAGAGTTTTCTACTATGAATCCTATTAATTTTGTAAAAGCTAAAACTTTATGTGAAGTTGGATGTCAAACTGAGTCAGATGATGAAGAAAATGAAATTTTAGAAAAACCTATTGGTCCTTCCATCTGCTCAAAGTGCTATACTGAGCTACAAGAACTCAGTATTGAATTTCAAATAACAGAAATTTCTGATACCGAGCTTCCAATAGTTCAGTATGACACTTCTGCTGTTCCACCTTTTGAATTATTATTTAATACAACAACTTTTGAATTATATAATGATAATAAGACAACTTCTATCTCACATGTTTCATCAAATACAGAAGTCGCAGGAACAGAAACATTATACACTGAGACATCTAAAGAACCTGTTAAAGTTGTTCCTTTAAAACATGATAAACAAAAGACAACTTCAACTAGGTCTTTGGTTGGTAAAGACAAGAAGTCTACCACTAATAATATTAGAAAGACTTCTCTGTCAAATAAAAATAAGCAACCAGATCCTCCATCTCCTAAACCAGTTAAAAACAATGTTAATACATCTATTAGAAATAACAAAATTAACATTTTAAAAACACTTGGTGATCAGGTCAAATCTTTAAGTAAACAATTTGCAAAACTCGTTAATACTGACCTACCAAAAGTGAAACATTTTTCTAAAATACCATATGAAAATATGTTTAGAAATAGACCTAGAAAATGTTATAGATGTCATCATACTGGTCATAAGGGAGATGAATGCTGGACTGATCTCTCAAGCCCTAGGTACTCAGTACCAAAGAAAAGGAGAGAAACTAAGTCAGTATCACCAAAGAAAACTTCTAAAGTTACCCCTGAAGTGATACCAACCTCTCCACATAAAGAGATCAAGTCAAATTGTGTTTATCCCACCAAAGGTCCCATTCAAAAATGGGTTCCTAAAAAGAACTAACTCTTATTTTGTGTCTTGTGCAGGGTGACAGAAAGTGGTACTTAGATAGTGGCTGCTCAAGACACATGACAGGCAGTATGGAATACCTTCTTAATTATACTCCAGAGAAGGGTCCTTCTGTCAAGTTTGGAGATGACTCGGTGGGAAAGACAAGAGGTTATGGTGTGATCAAGGCAGGCAACATAACTTTTAAAAGAGTTGCCTATGTAGAGGGTCTAAAACACAATCTGCTCAGTATCAGCCAGATGTGTGATGATGACAATGAAGCTCGATTCTGAAAGGTTGCAGGAATCATTTACAATGATAAAGGGCAGCCTGTACTCATTGCTAGAAGAGAAAAAGACGTATATGTGGTCAACCTATCTGAAATAGACCCAACTATTCGAGTTTGCCTGCTTTCTAAAGTCAAGCCAGAATTACATTGGCTATGGCACAAGAAACTCTCTCACATCAATTTTAGAAATATCAATGAGATCAGTTTGAAGAAACTGGTGAGAGGTTTGCCCACAATTACTTATTCAAAAGATAAGTTATGCTCAGCATGTGAAATGGGCAAGCAGAAGAAGAGTTCATTCAAATCTAAAGTTAATCATTCCATCAATGAACCTCTTACTATGATACATATGGATCTTTTTGGCCCCATCAGCACACCATCTTTGGCCAAAAAGATCTATACTCTAGTCTTAGTTGATGAATTTTCAAGATATACTTGGGTCATCTTCCTCAAGACTAAGTCAGATGCAACAACAGAAATCATTGCCTTTATAAAAAGAGAGGAACTTCAAAAAGCAACAAGGTCAAGCAACTTAGAAGTGACCATGGTACTGAGTTTAAGAACTCAGTATTAGCAGATTTCTGTGAAGAAAAAGGAATCATTCAAAATTTCTCTGCAGCCTACACACCACAACAAAATGGTGTTGTAGAAAGAAAGAACAGAACACTGATTGAAGCTGCAAGAACTTTATTATGCCATGCTGGACTGGCACTGAGTTTCTGGGCTGAAGCTGTAAACTGTGCAAACTTCACTCAGAATAGAGCCACTATAGTCCAAAGACATCTGAAGACTCCATATGAGTTATACAATGGCAAGATTCCTAATGTGGAATATTTTCACATCTTTGGGAGTAAATGTTTTGTACTCAGTACAAAAGAAAATCTCAATAAATTTGCTCCCAAAGCAAATGAAGGTGTGTTCATGGGCTACTCTCCACACTCTAAAGCTTTCAGAGTGTATATCATCTCAACTAAGATGATTGTAGAATCCATTCATGTCACATTCGATGAAGATCAGAATGAGCATTCTACCTCAGCAAGTGAAGACATAAGTGGCATAGATATTCTATGCAATCCAGAACACTCCATTGCTGAACAACCTAAGTTTCATCCACACTTTATTCCTAATAAGTTTAATGAAACTGATCAAGTTCAAACTCAGTATTACTCAAATGAGACTCATACTGAGGTTCCCATATCAGAGGACCTCCATACTGAGTTTCCAACCAATGATCTGAACCACTCTATTTATGAAGAAGGTGAAACATCCAACACTTCACAAGAATCCACATCAACTCTGCAAAATGAAGATGAACAGCAACCTGCACTGTCTAATACTGATCAGAATTCCACTCAGTATCAGACAGACAACACACCAAATCAACAAGATATTGTTGATCCTATTTCAAATGCTCCCTTAGGAAACAATTTAAGGGAACACAGAGACCATCCACACTCAAACATTATTGGTCCTATTGAAGAAGGTGTCCAAACAAGAAGAAAATTAGAATTTCCAACCCAAGCAACTGCAAACTTTTGTTTCTTCTCAAGTTTTCTATCTACCATTGAACCAAAGAAAGCTGATGAAGCTTTATTAGATGAAGATTGGGTAGAGGCTATGCAAGAAGAGCTCACAGAGTTTGAAAGAAACAAAGTTTGGAACTTAGTACCACCTCCTTCTGGCAAAACTATTATTGGTACTAAGTGGGTGTTCAGAAACAAGATGGACAAGGATGGTGTTGTCATCAGGAACAAAGCACGGTTAGTTGCTCAAGGTTACAGGCAAGAAGAAGGCATTGACTATGATGAAACTTTTGCACCAGTTGCAAGAATTGAAGCTATTAGGTTGTATCTTGCATATGCAGCCTTTAAAAATTTCAAAGTTTATCAGATGGATGTCAAAAGTGCTTTTCTAAATGGAAAACTACAAGAAGAAGTTTATGTTAAACAACCTCCAGGTTTTGTTGATCCCAAATTTCCTCATTATGTTTTCAAGCTTGATAAAGCTCTATATGGGCTCAAACAAGCTCCAAGAGCCTGGTATGACACCTTGTCTGAGTATCTTATTGAAAATAAGTTTACAAGAGGTAAAATTGATAAAACATTATTTTCAAAAAGGAAAGGTTCTGACATCTTACCCATTCAGATATATGTAGATGATATTATCTTTGGTTCCACTGACAAGTCAATGTGTGACTGGTTTGCTAAGATAATGTCAACTCAGTATCAGATGAGTATGATGGGAGAACTTACTTACTTTCTTGGTTTACAAGTTGAACAAAAGCCTGATGGCACTTTTATAAATCAAAGTAAGTATGTGCATGACATGTTAAAGAAATACAAATTTGAAAATTTATCTTCCATGCACACTCCTATGGGTACTCAGGATAAGATAAGTAAGGATGAAACTGGTAAACCAGTATGTCAATCCACATACCGAGGTATGATTGGTTCCTTACTTTACTTAACTGCTAGTAGGCCTGATATCATGTTTGCCACATGTTTGTGTGCTCGGTATCAGGCTGATCCTAAAGAATCTCACATGAAAGCAGTTAAGCGCATCTTTAGATATCTTACAGGTACTCCTAACCTGGGTCTTTGGTATCCCAAAGACTCAAACTTTGACCTTGAAGGGTACACAGATGCAGATTTTGCAGGTTGTAGATTGGACAGAAAGAGCACAAGTGGAGGATGTCAATTCCTAGGTGGAAGACTAGTTGGCTGGTCATCCAAGAAACAAAATTCGGTAGCAACTTCCACAGCAGAAGCAGAATATGTTGCTGCAGGAAGTTGTTGTGCTCAATTATTATGGATGCAGTATCAACTCTTAGACTATGGGTTCAACTTTCATAATACTCCTATTCATTGTGATAACAAGAGTGCTATTGCTATCACAGAGAACCCAGTCTATCACTCCAAAACCAAGCACATTGATATCAGACACCACTTTATTCGAGATAATGTGGAAAAAGGTAAGGTTGAAGTAGATTATGTACCAACAAATGAACAATTGGCTGATGTGTTTACTAAACCTCTTCCTGAGGAAAGGTTTATGTATTTACTAGGGCAATTAGGTATGTTGAATCCTTAATCTTTATTAAATTTCTTTAAAACTGAGCGCTCAGTATCACTCCTGTTGATACTGACCACTCAGTATCACTAGTCTGTTATCATCAAAATTTAAAATTTTTATTTTTTTTTATTAATTTCAAGAGTAAATTAATTGTTTTTATATTTTTTTTACAATTTTTTAAAATTAATTTTTTTTTACTCGGTATTGAGGTATGACGGCTCTTACACCGAGCTTAATCCTCATACTGCTCAAACGGTAACCTTTCTTAATAAGAAAGTTACCGTTGGCAGAGGATAAGGCAGTCAAATCAGCCGTTTTTACTTCCCAATACCTTAATTATCTTTCAAATCTCCTATAAATAACTGTTTATTTTTACTTCAATTTTTTTTTTACTGTTATTTCTCTCTTTCATTTTCAATTCTCTCTGCGATTAACGATTTCACTTTCTCTTAGCAAGCAAAACATTTTCAAATCACAATCACAGATGGCGAATTATACTTTTGTTGCTCCAAACGTTGAATCGGAAATCCAATTCCGAAATAATGAAGTACCCAGGTTTGCGAGGAACAACATCACAGCAAATTTCAATATTCCTCAAGCTTGGGTATGCCAAGAATTCACGAACATCGTCACTTTTATGAAGCATTGCCCAATTGCTCGTGCGCTGACATTATCTCCTCGAGCAATCTACCCAGAAATGTTATGCGAGTTTTGGTACTCTGCCACACTCGACTCTCCAGATATGATTGCTGGATGGGTAATTAGGGATCAAAGGAGAGCTTTTGTTTCTACTGCAATCATTCGTGAAGCACTGAGACTTCCCGCCCAAGCTCAGTATGACCCATTTGTAGATAGATCAGAGGCACGCTCTGTACTGCCATTTCTGGGTAGAAGAGGAACAACGGGCACAATCAAAAGAAATGAATTTGGTCCTATGTGGGGTATTCTCATCACAACAATTATTCGATGTATGACCCACAAGACGGGAGCTTTGGACCAAATAAACGAATTTGGGATGCAAATAGTACATGCTCTGTACTATGGAAGAAATATTGATTATGCTCGCCTAATTTTCAATGAATTAGCTACTCTGGTTCGAGCAAATACAAGGGAATGCAATGTCCCTTTCTGCAGATTTCTATCACTCATATTTCAACAATCAATGCCCACACACATTTATGATGAATTTCACAGTCCAAGAGTTGATCTTCCTCCACTCAGTGAGAAGATTTTCTTTTACAGACCAAGAGAAGGAGAACCTCTTCTAAGTCCTCCTATGTGGGCCATTGTTCAAGAACATATAAATGATGAAGAAGATATGTCTGATACTGAGTCAGACAATGATGATGATGATGATAATGATGATAATAGTGGTAATGGAGCACAGGCAGGTCAAGATATTGAGATGCAGGATGTTCCACAAGTTCAAGAACCGACTCAACAACATATCTCTCCACCTGCACAGGTTCCTGATGCTCCTCATATTGCAACAACTTTTGATACTGAGTCCTCAGAAGACACACCACTGGTCCTTCAAAGAAGAAGAAGGAATGTTTCTCCTATCATTAAGGGCAACTTATCATCTGAGGAGGTGCAGCCTGCAAATGTTCCATCATTAACTGCTTCTCTTCAAGCTCAAAGCCTAGTTGCAGCCACCGCTGACCTTCCAAGTCCAGAACTTCCTTCATCTGCTCAACCAATTGAGGAACCTCATGTTCCTCTTGATGTGGAGATTCAATATGCACAAACTACAATGGAAGGTGCTCAGCATAACATAGAGGTCGGTATTGAAGATGTTGGTGCTGCACATCAACAAACACATGATCCTGCACCGACCTCTGCAGATGCTAGAAGAGAATCTGACAGAGTCTCAGGTATGAATTTCTAAAAAGCCCTTAAACTTATATATATATATATATATTTCATTCCCAAATAGAGACTAAGTATTGGCCAGTACCAACTCAATACTGACCAAAGTCTCAAACGATCTTTCAAATATATATCCTCTTATGGCCAACATAGCTAGCCCACTGCTGCTATGCAAAATTCATATACTGAGCACACTAAATTGATCATTGTCAGTCTACAGTTGTCTCAACATTTAAAGAGACAATGGTGGTTGATGTCATACTGACACCCACTGGTGCTGCTTGAATAATGTCCAACTTATTTTTGAGTTGGGTAGCATCATTCAAGAAATGATCCCAAACCCTTAAGCCACAAAATCCAAAAATATCCCATGGGGTTTAGCCACATTTCTGTTATCACTCTCATACCGAGTGATAAACATTGAAAATAACAAGAAGCACATCCCAGGCTTCGAATTCCCACACCCAAACCTTTTAGTAAATGTGACTTATCCTATACCGAGCTACTTAAATTTTCACACTCACCTTTACTAAAATCTTCTTACACATGCTATGCACAAGTCCACAATATTTCATCCTATACCAGATGAAATACAGACTTCACAAACTCTGTTTATATGATTGTAGAATTAAACAACACCACAATTCTATTTGATAAACCTCTCTTTCTAACCACTTTTACATTTTTGTTTCTTTAGCACCAACTGTGCAGGGTATTCAGGCATCTCAAGCTGCAGCAGACCAAGTGACTCTGCAAGCAATCATGCAGCACATTCTGGCCATCCAACAAACTCAAAATGTAATACTAGCCAGAATGGACAAGATGAGTGGTGATATTGATCTAATAAAACAGTCAGTATCACTCCTTCAACAACCACAGCAGCCTCCACAAACTCCACCAGGTTCACATGGTGACCACAATGAAGAAGGAGAAGGAGAAGGAGGTGCTGGTGATACTGATGCTGCAACTGAGCCCATGCCCTCCCCTACTCTTGAACAACCTGAAGGGGACATGGGTGGTGATACTGATCCTCTTCCCTCCTCATCAAATGATAACAAAAAGGGGGAGAAAAGACAAAGAGATACTGAGGTTGATCAAACTGAGCCTTCTGCTCAGGGGGAGAAAAGAAGAAGATTGAATGAAGATCAACCTCCACAACAACAACATCAGCAAAGCCCTCATACTGAGCCATTTCGCATTCAGTATGAGAGAAGAAGACAAAGAACAAGGTCAGAATTACAAGTTCAAGACCCACTTGAGCCATCTGCTCAGGGGGAGACTCATACTGACCAACCACAGCAAACTTTTGAAGAGAATAATTTACAAATTGTGGTCTATAGGCCTTTCATCTGGCCTATTGCTGATGATGAAGATGAAGAACCAGATTTAGTAAACTATGCACTAAATCTGGTAGAACAAGAAAGTTCTTCATCATCATCCTCGGATGATGAAGAACCAGAAAATCTGGTGATTAGAAGAAGGAGTTCATTATCAAGAAGACCTATCAATGCTGTTCTTACTTCTTCTGAATCAAGTGAGGAATCTGCTCCTCTGGTAACAAGACAAAGAAGACCTGTTCTTACAAGGGACAGTGATACCGAGCAGGCTCCAAGACTGACTCCTCAACAACTCTGGGCAGAACAAGAAAGATTTTTATATGAGCAAGAGTTGGGAGTCAAAACTGAACCAGAATCTGACCCAGATACTGATACTCCTGGTCCTTCACATAGAATCTCAAGAAAGGGTCCAGACCATATTCAACATTATTGGAATATGGTTGCTGCTAGGACTCAGTATAAGGAACAAAGAAAGGAGTTCTTGAGGACCAAAACATTTCAAAATGTAAGGGGGATACATTGGTTAAATCTGGATGTTAATAAAGTAAAAGTGAAGCTCAAAGAAGGAAGAATTACTATCACTTGTACTGGCTTAACCAGTCCCCCCATGAAGATATTTATTCATGACATTCAAAGAATTGGTCTTCAAGACTGGGTGAAGATCACAAGACTGATCAAAGAGCTTCCAAAGAAATCAACCTATGATCAAATAGTCTTGGATGAGATCTGTGCTGTAGCTGCAGTATGTTATGAGAAGGACTTACTTCATGAAATAGAGTACAGAACACTCAGTGTGATGACTGAGGCTTACTCAAACAACAGACCAGAATGCCTCCATACATACAAGTATCTTAGAAAGTACCCTCTTCCTCCTAACCTTGTATTTCAGGATCAAAAGAGTGTCATATATCCAACTTCTGGATATATGTATACTGACTCAGAGGATAGAGAGTGCTTCATTTCTGAAGAAGATCTACCAAGAGCTCAAATCAGTCACCTTGTTGGACTGAAATGGATGATCACCAAGAAAGAAGACTCTTGGTTCAGAAAGAAGATTGTTGCAGTACTGAATAGCAGAAGGGATGGACTCAAAAGCAAAGAAGAGTTTGTCCACATCAAACAAGAAGTCTTCTATGAGAATGAAGCCATCAACAGCAAATGAAGAAGAAGATATTGTTACTTATGCTGTTGTAATTTTTGTTTATCTCTTTGTAAATTGTTTTGTTATCATTAGATAGGGGGAGATTGTTAAGGCAAAAAGCCTTGCCCCTTTAGATCTTAAGATAACAAAACAACCTAGACTAGCTTTGATTAATATGTAGAATAATATAGCTAAGTTTAGGTCTGATACTGAGTGATCAGTATTGGAACTCAGTATCAGTACTCAGTATCAGATAGTGATACTGAGTAGAAGGACTGAGTGATACTCAGTATAGTAACGGACTAAGATCAAATCCCTTGATCTTAGTCATTTTCCTTACTTAGTCCTTCGGTTACTCCTTTGCTCATTATGTAAGATCTCTATAACATTATAAATAGAGATCATCTTGCAAAGGAGTACTTACCAATTTACTTTACACATTCACATCTTTTGTAATTGATCAGTGGTCTTGTTATTCCGCAACAAGCCACACTTAGTGGATTTATACATTGACTATATTCTTGTGTTATCACTATAATATTTCTCTAAGTATAATAATCTATCAATTAACATTATAAACCAGGGTTGTTGTGACCTAACAATGATGATAGGGTCACCTTTTCTATTGAGAAAGCAATGAAGCACACCTCAAAATCCGATGATGCATGTTATTTCATTGACGTTATCGATTCTTGCATCGATGAGGAAGTGACTTCCTTTCTCAACCTCGACTGTAATGATATCACCACAAAAGGTGATTTCACCAATGATTCCGATGAGACAATCCGCGATCTCCAAGAGTTCGAGGATTTGCTTCATGTAGATGATGAGGAATCCGAGGTAGGAGATGTGGAGTTTGAAAAAATTGACCCTAAAGAGAACCTTAGAATCAAAACCTCTTTAGAAGATCCACTTACTCTTGAGCTAAAACCGTTACCGAACCATTTAGAGTATGCCTTCTTAGAAGGTAATTCCGATCTTCCGGTTATAATCTCATCTAAGCTTTCCTCCACCGAAAAATCCGAATTGATAAAAATTCTCAAAGCTCACAGACAAGCCATTGCTTGGAAAACGGCGGACATTCCGGGTATCAATCCGGCCTATTGTACACACAAAATCCTCATGGAGGAAAATTTCAAGCCAAGTGTGCAAAGGCAAAGAAGACTGAACCCGAATGTCAAAGATGTGGTGAAAAAAGAAGTTCTAAAACTTCTTGATGCGGGACTCATTTACCCTATCTCCGATAGTCCATGGGTGAGTCCGGTGCAAGTTGTACCTAAGAAAGGGGGGCATGACAGTTATAAAAAACGAGAAGGGTGAGCTAATCCACACTCGAACTGTCACGGGGTGGCGAGTGTGTATCAATTATCGTAAGCTAAATGATGCCACCCGAAAGGGTCACTTCCCATTGCCATTCATTGATCAAATGTTGGAACAACTCGCGGGAAACAACTTCTATTGTTTCCTCGATGGCTTTTCCGGCTATTTTCAGATCCCTATCGACCCCCTAGATCAAGAAAAAACCACGTTCACTTGCCCTTTTGGCACTTTTGCTTATAGGAGAATGCCGTTTGGTTTATGCAACTCTCCGACCACGTTCCAACATTGCATGACGGCTATCTTCCAAGAAATGATAGAGGATTGTATGGAAGTGTTCATGGATGATTTCTCGGTTTTCGGGAACTCATTTACTTCATGTCTAGCAAATCTGGAGAGAATTCTGAGAAGGTGTGAGGAGTCCAATTTAGTGTTGAATTGGGAAAAATGTCACTTCATGGTGCGTGAAGGCATCGTGTTAGGGCATAAAATTTCTGAAAAGGGAATGGAGGTTGATAAAGCTAAAATTGATGTCATATCTAAGCTACATCCGCCCTCGAGTGTGAAAGCTGTTAGGAGTTTCCTTGGTCATGCGGGTTTTTACTGTCGGTTTATAAGAGATTTTTCAAAAATCACCCGACCCATGACTCATTTACTTGAAAAGGATGTACCATTCGTTTTCTCAAATGAATGTGTGGAATCCTTTAATTTGTTAAAGGAAAAATTAACCGAGGCTCCGATCATGGTTTCCCCCGATTGGGAATTACCATTTGAGTTGATGTGTGATGCGAGTGATTTTGCACTCGGTGCGGTGTTAGGGCAGCGAAAGAACAACCACTTTCAACCCATTTATTATGCTAGCCGAACACTAAATGGTGCTCAAGTGAATTACACAACTACCGAAAAAGAATTACTTGCGGTTGTATTCGCTTTTGAAAAGTTTAGACCATATCTTGTGTTGTCTAAAACCATTGTGTACACCGATCATTCTGCATTGAAACACCTTTTTGCTAAGCAAGACGCCAAACCTAGGCTTATCCGTTGGATTCTTCTCTTGCAAGAATTCGACATCGAGATAAAGGACAAAAAGGGGGCGGAAAACCTTGCAGCCGATCATTTATCTCGGCTTGAAAATCCTCATTTGGAGGTATGTGATGAAAACGAGTTAAATGACCAATTTCCCGATGAATTCCTTGAAATTGTCAATGACTTACAAGATACAAATGACCTGTGGTTTGCTGACTTGGCTAATTATTTGGCAGCGGGTGTCCTTGTAAAGGGCATGACTCATCAACAAAAAGGGAAATTTTTCTCTGATTTGAAGTACTATTATTGGGAAAATCCTTATTTATTCCGGGTCGGGCCTGATTTTGTTCACAGGCGATGTGTGTCCGGTGAGGAGGCTTATGATATTCTAAACGAATGTCATAAGGGACCCACCGGGGGCCACTTCGGACCCAACTATACCGCCCGGAAAGTTCTAGATGCGGGATTTATTGGCCAACAATTTTTAAAGATTCATTTAAATTGGTCAAGGCTTGTGATGCTTGCCAAAGAATGGGTAGCATCTCCAAACGAGACGAAATGCCTCAACATAGCATTCAAGTTTGTGAGGTGTTCGATGTTTGGGGCATTGATTTCATGGGCCCATTCCCGAGTTCCCATGGTAATAAGTAAATTCTTGTTGCCGTCGACTACGTCTCAAAATGGGCCGAGGCAAAAGCATTACCAACAAATGATGCCCGGGTCGTAGTCAAATTTGTTCAAGCTCTTTTCTGTAGGTTCGGTTGTCCTCGTGCCCTTATTAGTGATCGAGGCACTCATTTTGCCAATCATTTAATGGAGAAAACTTTGCAAAGGTATGGTGTCCATCACCGTTTTTCAACTTCTTATCATCCACAAACAAGTGGACAAGTTGAAAACACAAACCGAGCACTTAAGAGGATCCTGGAAAAAACGATTGATAGAAATCCAAAAATTTGGTCCCAAAAGTTGGATGATGCTCTTTGGGCATTCCGAACCGCATTTAAAACTCCAACCGGTTATACCCCGTACCGCATGGTTTTCGGGAAGGCATGTCACATTCCAATCGAAATTGAACACAAAGCCTTTTGGGCTCTCCGAGAATGTAACATGGATGTAATCATGGCAGGGAATGACCGAAAATTCCAATGGAATGTTCTCACCGAAGAGAGATCACATGCCCACGAGAATTCTTGAATTTACAAAGAAAATACGAAACGTTGGCATGACAACAAATTGAAAACCATCAAATGTTTCAAACCGGGAGATAAAGTATTAATTTTTCAATCTCATTATAAGTTTTCTCCCGGAAAACTGAAATCCAAATGGGCCGGTCCTTACACCGTTGTTCAACAAAACCCATCCGGGTATGTGGAGCTCATTTGTGATAGTGGCCGTTTTAGGATAAATGGTCACCGTTTGAAACATTATCATGAGGGAGATGGTAATTTTGAGAAGTATAAGTTGGAAAAAGAGGAGGTGATTCATTTCATCTCGGTTGGTGCTCGAAAGTAGAAGAGAGTAGCATCGAGTCGAGCTCTAGACTCATTAATCTTTGAAGCACTTCCCGGGAGGCAACCCGTGTGTATTGTGGTTGATTCCTTTTCCTGTCAGCATTAGTTTAGTTGTTAGTATCATTTTCTGCTTGCATTAGGTGTATATAGGTGAATTTCTGCTTGCAATCCTAAAAAAAACTGAAGGTTGGCTGGTTCACAGAGTTCGCGCCGCGAACCCTATCCTCGCGATCGTGAGGATCAAACAGAGAGTTGGGACCTGATTCGTGAGGAGTTCGTGACCCATTCGTGTCCGTGCTAGTTCGCGTTCGGGTCCGGGTCAACCCATTTGACCCATTCGTGTCCGTGTCAGTTCGCGACGCGAACTCCTCGCGATATAAATCCATCGTCTCTCTTCCAGCTCTTCATTCGTGAACCCTAGAACCCCAAATCGTGAATGACCAGCGCAGAGCATCTCCGATTCCAGCCATTTTCGGCCTTCTTGAGCCCCAAATCTCCTAATTTCTTCATCAAATCTTCATCCTCATGGCTCCTAGGGTAAGTTCTTCTAGTTTTCTCATATATTCTTCTAGGATTTCGGTATTAGGTCCGAATTTTTTTGAATTTTCTCAAAGTTTTTGTGATAAAGCTTAGTTCTTTGTGCTTAATTTTTGTTTATTAGTTGATCCTTAGTAGAAATCTTCAATCTTTGTGCTTAGTTAGTCAAAATTTGTCAAGATTAGTGGATTTCATAGCCTAAATAGTATGAAATTGGGGGAATTGTGAGAAAAGTGGGTAAAATTCTGCATTTTAGCAAGTGTTTTGGTTGGGGTTTAGTTGTTGAACTAGCATTGTCCTTAATTAGTCATAGTCCTTTGAATGCTAGTTTAACAACTCGGGTTGGATTCTTTTGGACCACACTTCAAGTCTTTTGTTCAATTATGTCAAGAATGTCAACAAAGACAATATCTTTACAATGTTAACAAGTTTAGAACACTTAGTTTTTAAATCAAATTGAAATAAAATACAGTTAACAATGTCAATATTTAATTTTAATTTCAATTCTCCTATTTTTAAAACTAAGTGTGGGAAGGGGTAACGTCGTTTACATTACATGTTATATATTTGGACACCCTTCTATTATCTCATTTTTATAATCCTTAACATTGTGATGATTGTTTTTAATGTAGAAACAACAAAAGACTGCTGCTTCTTCATCAGCTGGAGGCCGTGGTCGTGGACGTGGAAGAGCTCGTTCACCTTCTCCTGAACCTATGCAGGAACCCGAGTTTTTGGCTGATGGGTTCCCAGCTGTGCTAAGTATCGCTAGGAATCACGTGTTCCTTAATTTTAATAATGCACCATCAGCTAACTTAGCACAAGAGTGTGAAAGTAACAAAGCCAAACTTTCACATAAAAAGGTTGCAGTTGGGAGGTGTCCAGATATGGACTTAATAAATGAAGTGGGTCGACGAGCTGAAATTGGCGACTATTTAATTCGACAACATATGGATCCATATGGAGGGATTGCTTTCACCTGTCGGGCGTGGAAGAGAGCTCTTGTTATAAACGAACCAACTTGTGACGAGCTCCTCCTCGAATTCTTGTCCACCATTACATTTGAGCCTCTAAAGGCAATGTAAGCGCCTAGAGATCCAAGTATACAATATAGAGTGGCGGGCCAATGGGTTCAATGCAGTTTGGTTGATTTTGCGGTGAATGTGGGTTTATATACCCGAGAGGAAACCGAGTCCTTAAATTTTAACAACTATTTAAGGCATTGTACTTGCATTGAAGCACGGAATGTTGATGAGTTTTGGGCTGAAATTGGAGTTGGTCCTTACCGGCTAGCTCACACTAAATCATCAAACATCCGAAGTGGCACGTACCGGTTTCTTCATCGGATGATTTCCAACACCATCTGCCACCGTAGCCATGGGCCGGAGAAAGTAAATAAATATGACATGTGATTGTTGCACCAACTGATCAATAAGAATTTGACCACTAATATTCCTTATGTGGTTGCAAAATACTTAAGTAGTGCAGCAAAAGGGTTACGAAATGAAAGCCCTATGTGTGGCGGTCACTATGTCACACGGTTAGCTCGGACCGCAATTAATGTACCTCCACGGGTTTGGCACAGTTTAACCATATGGCAAATGGAACCAATGGATGAGACTTTACTAATGGGGATGGGAATTATTGTTCGACATGGACGTGATTTTGTGTGGAATGAGCATCCCCTGTAGAAGAACCGGAGGATGATGACAGTGATGATGAAGATATGGATGAGGCACCGGGCGGTGAGGCGCTTTTGAATGCTGAAATACCCATGGCGGGTCATGGGTTGGGTCAACAAGGAGCACCGGGCTCCCAAATTGGTCATCCGGGTGCCTCGGGATCCGGGTCGGGTCCGTCCTCTTTCGACACCTACTTTTCTTACAATCAACTGGCCGAGAGGATGGATGCAATGCAGGTTGACATTTCTCATGTCCGATCATCAAACGATCATTTGCAATCAAATTTTCAAAATCATATGCAAAGGTCGTAGTACAACGAAATGCGGTTCGGGCAGCAAATGAATTGGCAAACCGATGTTGCCAATTATAATCTGTATCCCGATCAATTTGCCCGTCTACCGCCTTATGATCATTCTACATTGCCAACATGGGCACCAAATGCCCCCGCACCGCCAAACTACCCTGATTATGAAGCTTGGTACCAAGATCCGAATGCTTGGTATCGCCATTACCCACCACCGCAATGAGTGCAGCAAAAAAAAAAAAAAAAAAAAAATCTTTTTGTTTTGTTTGTGTTTTTAGGTAATCAACATAATTGCTGTTAGCTGCTGAACACTTGTAGATTGCTCCGGAATTCCAAGATCCACTGAGAATGAAGCCAAAGCACCCTCAGGTCGTACGCTTTCCTATGACCTTGATTTCCTAAATTTTGTCAAGTTTATTGCATTGGGGACAATGCAAACACTTAAGTGTGGGAAGGGGGTGTATTAAATCCACCATTTAAAATTTGTGAAATCTTCGAAATAATCATCTAAATGCACGTAAATAACCTTTATTTGCATTAGCCAATTTTTTTTTGATAGTTCTCGATGTTTTGAGGAAGGACAAACTCGGAAAAATCTTTCAATTTAAAAGATAAAATGTGTTCTAGTTTTTATGTTCAAAGTTTGTGGCTTTCTATTATTTTGAAAAATCTTTTTAGCAGTTTAATAAATCTTTTGTAACCTAAGTAATACAATAAGCGTTGCATAGGTTGAAACTTTAATTTTTTGGAAATCAGAATTGGCAAAGCTAATCCCTGACAAAAATAGGTTGAGATTGGACTTTTAGTTTAGAAAAACCCTTTGTGTACTAAATGTGATAAAGATTTAAGAATCGGTGAAAAGCTGATGAATAAAATGAAGTTGATGAATGGAGCTTTTGCATTGGTGAGAACCCCTTCGGCCTAGTAAATTCGGACAAAGTCTATAATAGCAAATATTATATGGGTTTATTAGAAAGTCAGAGTGAATGGTTTGATGACACAGGCTCAATTATCTAAAAAAATTCAAAAACTGAACAAATGCAGAAAAGTGCATGAATTGAATGAATAGTCGCATTGGTAAAAACATTTTAAACTAAGTTTTCAACAATAAACCTTGAGGTCGGGAGTTTTCATAAAAATTAAACTTTTAGGTTATGCAAGAATGAGTAGGTCTTAGGCTACTAAAGATTTAATAGGTTGACTGAAAATAGATTAAAATAATAGAGGGTTGGTCGGCTGTACACAAATCCGAATATAAAAACCTCAACAAGTTTCATCCGCTAAACAAATAATTTTCCGATTTTTGTTTGAGTCATACATGGAAAGAATTGTCAACTAACCGGAACGTTAACTGTGGCTAGTGAGATTTATTTAATTGATGATTTGCTTGAGGACAAGCAAAGTTTTAAGTGTGGGGATTTTGATATTGACGTTTTTAGACACGTTCAACCCCGTCAATATCACCGATTTTGAGTACGTTTTGGAAGCCATTACATGTGATATTACTCGATTTCGTGCTTATTTTGTGTTTCAGGTGATGTATTAGAAACGAGGCCGAAAAAGACGCGAAAGAGAACCAAAAAAAAAGAAAGAAAGAAAATGCAGGAACGGGAGTTCGCGCCGCGAACTTGGCCGTGAACTCCTCACGATCGAGGGCCTAACTCTCTGTTTGATTCTCACGTTCGGGAACTAGAGTTCAAGATCTCGAACTTCCCTTGCAAAGTGTTCGCGACACGAACGTTTGGAGTTCGCGACGCGAACTTCGCGTCCAGAAAAAATGTTAAAACGCAGAATCAGGTCAATTGGGCAATTATCTTTTCACATTGTGCGTTTTTCGGCAGTTAGGGGGCGATTTTGAGAGCATTTCTTCAAGGGTTTCACCAATTCTACAAGCAATTATTGATTTCTTAACACTTTGGATCAATTCTATGGTTGTAATTCTACTCTTGATTCCTTGTTTTGTAATTTCTAGCATGTCTATGTGCTAGTAATCTTTATATTTGCTATGTTTGGATGATTCTAGGGTTAAGTATGGTTTAATTTTATGGATTATGTTTATGTTCAAGCAATTGTTGGTGTTTAATTACTCTTTTGGTTTAATCTATGAATTTTCGTTTCTTTATCGTTGGTAATTGATGTAATTAGGTATTGACAACACTTGATTGATTGATTATCTCCCCAACTTTTCACTTGTGACCTAGTTGGTAATTCACTAGAAATAGGGATTAGAGACAAGATTTCAATCAGTTAGATTAAACAAGAAATTCAACCCTAGTAATGAAAATTCTAGGTTAGAAGACTTAGGTAATCCAAGTCAGTAATATCAACAAATAGAAGTGTGATTAATTATAACTTTTGAGAGAAGAAATTCCTATTAGTTTTAATTAGTTTATTAAATGGGATTGAGAGAAATCTAATACCGTGACTTCTAGAACATTAGACTAACCGGTGCTTAATAACCATACTTAGAACTAGATGAATCCAAACATAGTGAATATCTCTTAATTATCAAATCAACGTCCATTATACGTTCTTGTTAATTTTAATTTTACATTTACAAAGTACAAAAATCAAACTATGTTTACAAATATTTTCTTGATTAATTCTTTGACTTTCAGTTGCTGGATTACATAATCTATTCCCTGAGGATTCGACAACCCGAAATACTTGCCTAACCTATATTACCCACGATTAGGTATACTTGCCTATGAATGTGGTAGTCTAGATTAGTAGTATTTAGGAGACATAATTTTATAACTAGATCTTGCACATCAGGGATCTTCTACTTTTAGCTTGCTTAAAAACAATAATTGTCTTCCAAACAAACTTAGTTTAATTCATTCTTGTAATTTGTGTTCTTTAGGAAAACATTGTCGTTTACGTTTTAATGAATCACATTCTACTACTTTTAGTCCATTTGATATTATACATGCCGATTTATGGACCTCCCATGTTGCATCTCTTTTAGGTCACAAATATTATCTTGTTCTTCTCGACGACTACACACACTTTGTGTGGACTTTTCCCCTAAAATCTAAATCCCAAGTTTTCTCCATCTTCTCTACCTTTTACACACATATACATACGCAATTCGATAAGAAAATCAAAACCTTCCAATGTGACAATGGTCGCGAATTCAATAACACCCAATTTCACAACTTTTGTGCCCAACACGGAATGCATATCCGTTTCTCTTGCCCATACACCTCCCACACAAAATGGCAAAGCCGAAAGACTAATTCGAACCTTAAACAACATCATCCGCACCAACCTTATTCACACCTCCATACCACCATCTTATTGGCACTATGCCCTTCACTTTGCTACATATATTCTAAACATCCTTCCATCTTCCGCTATTCAAAATCACACTCCCACATCCATCATATATTGTCGCCTACCAACCTACACCCATCTCCACACCTTCGGGTGCCTATGTTATCCCAACACATCATCCCCAACTCCTCATAAATTAACTCCTCGATCTACTCCTTGTGTCTTTCTCGGTTATCCATTTCACCACCGTGGATATTTGTGCCACGATATCTCCACCAAACAATTTTTTATCTCTCGTCACGTCACCTTTGAGGAAGATATCTTCCCTTTTGCAAATCTTTCCACTCCAAACCAATCATATGATTTTCTCAATGATCCACCGCCATCACCATACTACATATCTCATCTCATTAACCCCACTGACCAAACATCCTCTAACCCTACTCCACCTGGTCCATCACCTGCGTCACCTCCGTCCCCACAACCACCTCTGCCACCTTCAAACACCGCCCCACAACCACCTCCGCCACTTCCAAACACAGTACCACAACCGAATATAAATACCCAACCCAATCCAAATCCCGCACCTATCAACTCCCCTCCGTCTCAACATCCTATGCAAACCCGTTCCAAGAGCGGCATTTTTAAACCCAATCCCAATCTATCTCTTCACACTCAATCCGTCTCCCCTATACCATCTAACCCTAAACTTGCCCTCCTAGACCCTAACTGGAACTTTGCCATGACCACTGAATTTAATGCATTACTTAAACAAAATACATGGGAACTTGTTCGACGTCCAATTGACGCAAAAATAATACGATGTCATTGGATTTTTTGACATAAGTTCAAAGCAGATGGCTCATTGGAACGATACAGAGCACGACTTGTGGAAAACGGGAAATCACAAGAAGTCGGGGTTGACTGTGATGAGACTTTTAGTCCGCTAGTTAAACCGGCTACCATACGCACCGTTCTCTCCCTCGATCTTAGGAGAAATTGGCCTATTCATCAACTTGATGTCAAGAACGCATTTTTACATGGCGATCTAAATGAAACGGTGTATATGCATCAACCCCCGGGGTTTACTAATCCTTCTTTTCCAGGTTATGTTTGCAGGTTACGTAAGTCCTTATATGGACTGAAACAGGCAACAAGGGCATGGTACCAACGATTCGCCAAACATCTCCTCAAAATTGGTTTCACGTGTAGCAAAATTGATAACTTTTTGTTTATCTATCATCACAATAATGACACGGCCTACCTTCTTCTCTATATGGATGACATTGTCCTCACTTCTTCATCAACACCACTGCAAACGACGATCATCAATGCCCTTAAAAAGGAATTTGAAATGACCGACCTCGGAAATCTCACCTACTTTTTGGGGATATCTGTCAACCGAACCTCTAATGGCATGTTTTTATCTCAACAAAAATATGCCGAGTCAATCTTGAAACGGGCCAATATGGAATCATGCAATCCCGCAACAACCCCGGTCGATACAAATTCGAAGTTGAGTGCAACCGAAGGTCCCTTATTAACCGATTCCACTACATATCGAAGCCTTGCTGGAGCTTTACAATACTTAACGTTTACTAGGCCCAATATCTCATATGCCGTACAACAAATATGTTTGTTCATGCATGCCCCACGAGAACCACATTTTAATGCATTGAAACGAATTCTACGGTACGTTAAAGGCACATCTCCCTTGGGATTGCAGCTATATCCGTCGACTCCATCTCAGCTCATCGCCTATACTGACGCTGACTGGGGTGGGTGTCCGGATACCCGACGATCTACATCGGGATATTGTGTGTTCATTAGCGATAATTTGATTTCTTGGTCGGCAAAACGCCAACCAACAATGTCTCGTTCTAGCGCTGAGGCCGAATACCGTGGAGTCGCAAATGTCGTTGCTGAATCATGTTGGTTACGTAATTTGTTGCTCGAGCTTCATGCACCTCTGCATCGTTCCACATTGGTTTATTGTGATAATGTTTCAGCTGTTTATCTTTCCGGTAATCCAGTTCAACATCAACGAACGAAACACATCGAAATGGACATACACTTTGTTCGTGACAAAGTTGCCTTGGGCCACATACGAGTTTTTCATGTCCCGTCAGCTTATCAATACGCGGATATCTTCACCAAAGGTCTTCCGCGACAATTATTCCTAGACTTCAGAGACAGTTTAAGCATTCGGTCCCCTCCGGCTCAAACTGCGGGGGGCTGTTAACCGAATATATAGTTTAGGAAAGTATATATTGTTGATACTCTAAAATATTCCTTTTGATTTATATTTCCTTAATTTATTGGAAAGATATCTATTGTAATCCCTATATATAGTTTAGTAAATCAATAAGAGAAGGCAATGATTTACACCAAATAACAGTTCGGTCTAATTCATTACTTCCGGACGGTTATCAGTCCAATTTATACATGGCTATCTCAAATCATTTTTCAAATCGTAAGGAAATTTTAAGTTTATTAAATTAAAAAAATATAAGTTAGACAAATTCAAGTTAACTTAGAATTTATTGAAGAGATTATCAATTTAAACTCTATGTGGAGCATATATGGATCGGGTCAATGCTCTGTCTTATACAAATTAACTCAAGTGAATGTAGCCTATATGAGATGTACCATAAGCGTACAAAAACATGTAGAACCAAAAGGTTATATGTACAAGTCGAGCCAGACTCGTTCATTTAGAGGCTTAACGTACATCTAAGGTAGTAGTCAAACCACAAACTAGTAGAGGATAGATAAGCTAAACCCAAAGTGTTTGTTGGGTTATTTGGGGAAAATTTATTTTAAGAGCTTATTAGCTTATATTTAAGTATAAAAATTATGTTTATAAGTTTAATTAAGCTTATAAGCTAATAAGCCACTTAAATAACTTTTCCCAAACAACCCTTAAGTTAGCGAAGTCGTTATCACAAATGAAACTCTATAGTAAGCATTTGGGCTGAAAAACTGAATCGAATGGTAAACCCACCCGGACCAAAACCGATAACATGTTATTAGTTCGGTTTCGGTTTTAAAAATTCATCGTGTTCAGTTTCGGTTCTATTAGTTTCAATTTGGTTCATTATTGGTCTTCGCATAAGGATGGGCATTTGGCCCAAAAAAACCGAACCGAAATCGAACCGGATCGAAACCGAACCGAACCGAGCCAAAACCGAAAACATGTTATCGGTTCGATTTCGGTTTTGAAAATTTATCATTTTCGATTTCGGTTCTATTGGTTCGGTTCGATTCGGTTCATTTTTTAGACCAAGCTCACCCCTACTCTATAGTCCATATGCCAGATCTTGTCCGACTATTCCAATTTGGTTTTGGCTAGCTTTTTTTGAACGACTATATATATCTACTTAAATTTTGCTCATAATTGGACTTGACCATAAAATAGTAATTATGTAATTGAGAAATAAAAATCTAAACAATTTTTTAAAACGAAGTTTACTTTATTGCATACTAGCTAATTATACTGAGCAAGAAGTGTTTTTTATATCAATATAAGTTGTCTAAAAATTATAGGGAGTAATGTTTACACCATATGTTTTAATCTATGTACCACAAGAGATGCACTATATGTTTGTACAGTTTACAATAATACTTGTATTGTGTGATATAAATATCAAAAGATGTGGTGTAGAAATTAATTCTCAAAAAGTATTTATTATTTCGGAACCAAAAGAATATGCTCTTTTTTTTCTTTTTTCTTTTTAATTTTGAGGTTTAATTTGGAAAAAAGGTGATTGTAATGGGAAACAAAGATGCAACTTCATTGACTTTCTGATATGTGATTGCAACAGCCAACATCACCAAAAACCATATATTGTGGTTTTATTTTACCTTTTTGAAGATACTTATTTAATTAAGTACTAAATAAAAAATAGACAGTAATCAATCCCACTTATATTGTTTAACCACTAATTAACAATGTTACACATATGCAAATATTGCAACAGCTACGGTTTTGACACCTAACGCCCTATAAATCTGGGCTTATAATCGACTTAATTTATCATCGTCTCTTTTTTAACTGAATTAATATTAGGATTTTGATAAGACATGCATACAATACTTGTATATTCATCCGTAACTGATCCCTAAATTCTAGGAACCACTTCCCCCATATATTAATGTACAACATTTGATGCACTTAGTGACAGCCCTTAGGGCTGTCATTATCAAAACACTTAATATTAATAGGTGTAATTGAACCAATTTAAATTGGATCATTTGATTCATGTATGTGTAACTATAATCTAACTTTAAACTCATACTCGGATATTTTCTTTAATAAAATTATGCCGTAAAAAAACAATGTTACACATTTACATTAAAAAAGAGAGACCAGAAAAAGAAAATGTTGTATGCTTTCAAAACAAATGAATATATAATTTGTTTTCCATTTTTGTTGTCAAATAGGCATGGAGTATAGTAGTATATAAAGCAAATGGGAGAAGCACTTATCTTTAACATAGTTGATTTACACTTTACACCTACAAAAGTGTGTCACTGTGTGTGTTTTTATCAGAAGCCATGGCAACAACCACAAGCAGCTTACTTCCATTTTCTGCAACTGTTCTGCTTCTTCTTCTCATTTCCTCCACCTCCAATGCAGTCCCAATGTCAAGTAAGCAATCCATGTATTGGTTCCTACACAAATATAATTCTAGGGTTTTTTGTATGCTTAGTGAGATCAATAAAAATCTCCATTATATTAATTAACAATAATGTGTTTGTATTTTCTAGTTCCAATTTACACGAAATTCTAGCTTATTCCTAATAGTAATGTTTTCGTGTGTATGTGTAACCCTATAATTAAGCTCATATATGGTATCGTAGCAAGTTCATTTCCTAATGCATTTGCTTTCACAGGAACTTTGAATCTCATGGATGAAGGATCACTTGGATATCACAAAGATTTAAGGAGTACCCACTCGGTAATTAACTTTTCCTTCTAATTAGACTCTACATATTTCTTGGTCGTTAACAGTTGGTCGCAAAAGATCTGATAGACTATTTCAAAATGCGCCCAACTTTAGCGACCTGTAAAAGTCTGTATGTTTGATGTAAAATCCAAAAAGTTAAACGATAACACCATTTTCGCTCTCTTCTTCAGGAGAATGTTAAAGAAAGTTTGGAGAATTTGGAGAGAGTGACGGAAAGAATGAATCTAGAAGTGAACGATTATCCAGGATCTGGTGCAAACAATCGCCACACACCAAGGCCGTAGCAAGTGACACATGTTTGTCATAGGAAACTAGAAACAACATAGTATAACTACTAGTGTACGTTTTACTTAATTAAATTGCGTGACAAAATATACCGAGAGTTATTAAGTAGTACCCGTAATACAATTTATGCTACTAATAGTCTATTAATATGCATATACGTTCGATATGTACCAAGTACGATGGCTAGCTTAAAGTGTAGTACATGTATCTAACCAAGTTGCTGATCGAATGGTTAGAGTATAGAACTTGTAATATTAGATTGCGATAGTGGTTTCATTTTCATTCGCATTCTATTATAAAACTAAACATGCATATTATTTCTAGTTCTTTTTTGATAATGTGGGTTCCGATTCGCTTTACGAGCCGACTAATCTAAGTGGGTATTCTTTTTTATTTTTTATGATGTGGCATGCGGGTTCAATGTCGATGAATAAATGTAAAAAGCCACATGTTAAACGAAGGGACGGATGGATATTTTTAGAAATTTCGGCTTAAAATTGCTGATAGTACGTGGCTTTGCATAATATGTGGATGTTAGGTAGAAAGCACTTTGCATATTGGGGGATCTTAGTGCGGAAGGACAGTGGAATATTGAGGTGGTAAGCATTTTTTATTATTTAGAATAGAGAGAGAGTATTGATAATTTTCCTGCTTATTGTTTTACCCATTTGATAATATAAGTGTCAACATTAAATGATAGGAATTATAAAAAAGAATTAGTAGATTTTATATGTCATTTATTTTATAATTAAGATGATGAAGTATACAGATTTTTTAATAACAAGTAATACGAAGTACGGAGTATAATTTTTCTTTAGGTGTTAAGATGGCCAAAAATTTCTAATACGCATCAAGTTGAGATGAAAATGGACTAGCCAAACTCTAATTGTGATCGGTTTGGGTCAACCCAACAAATTATTTATTCGGCCCAGTTTATAAAATTTTAAACAGAATCTGTATATCGGAAAACTTGTGTTGTTACGTTACAATGACTGTTTTAGAAACCGAATTTTTGCAACCAACCAATATCCAAAATACGGTTAAATTGGTCGGACCTAAATAGTCAGCTGGTTGAACAGGACGACTTATAATGCAGTAGTTACGTAAATGGTGTACAAATGTCAAAAAACTAGAAAAATAAAAAATACGAAAAATCGAAAAAAAATCCAAAACCTATTTTTCAAAACTAAGTGTATTATTTTTGAGTTCCAAAATCTATATAAAAAATTCATGTATATTTTATTTATGTAATTTTTTTAGAAAATCGATTTTTTTGGTTCAACCGGGTTTTTTATGTCCAACTAGCCGCTATTCATCGATCTAACCGACTCATTCCATCTAATTACCTTTTCATTTCTTGATTTGACCGGCCAGTTTAACCGGGATTTAAAACATTGGTTACAATGATATTGTGATGGATTGGCATGTAGCTAAACATAACGCGTAACACAACACAAAATAATGTCGCCAAATGTGACCATGGTGAGATGTGGCACTTGCAATGCAATGTACTCGTCCTAAGAGCATTTGAAGGTATATATGTGTATATAAGTTTTTCAAAACTTCAAACTGATCACAAAACATGAACATTTAAAGACTACAAGAGAATTACAAATGATTTGTTACAAATGAAAAAAAAAAATCAGTGACCAATCGATCAACCGTCGCTGGGAGCAGGAGCAGAGGTCGGAGATGGAGACGCACCATCAGTTTGATTAATCGGCTTAAACCCTAGTTTTCTATAAAGTTCATTAGCAATCATCTCATTAGCACGATCCGACGGATGGTATTCATCCCAAAACAAATATTTACTTCGGTCTTTACATAATCTTGATGCAGGAATACATGTCAAAGCCGGTCTAATCCTTCCAAATGAGCAACACGGTGAATCGGCATTGTTAAAACCTGCAATAATCCCATTTTTTATGCATAAACACATTAGGCGACAGTTTAGTCCCATCAATAACTTTTCCTAGCGCCTTATTAAGCATTTCCGTCACAATTAGTCGTCGGAAATCGCCTCTTTCTTGTACAATACCAAGAAAGTGTCATTTAATGACACATTTTGTCATTATATCTGAGTTTTAGTAACATTCTAATAAAGTGTGGGCAAAAAGAAAAAATTTTAGGTGGGGTTTACATAAAAGAAATTGTCACAAAAGGTAAAAAAATGTGTTCACACTCTGTTTCTGTCATTATATATAGATCCTTAATGGCGACACATGTACTCCCAGTTTTTGGTAAAACAGTTTGGACGTTATTGTGACTGGTTTCAATTCTTGGAGACATTTTTTCTGTGTGTCGCTAATCACAATTTTCTTGCAACAACAATAATAGATAATTAATCCCTTCAAAGGACAGATATGGAGAAAGTAAAATATAAATAATTATACCTCTAACTGTGGTAAAGAGATTGATTCTAAATATGATTATGTATGTCACTAAATGACAATTTTGTTGCAATGGTATCAAAATGCATATATAACCAATCAACACGAAACAAGAAGCGTACCGTATTTACTCGGATTGGTGATGACATTATTAACAACATCATAAGCATCTCCAAATTTGTAACTCGCATTTGGAAGTTTTGTAGATAAATCCTCCATAAGTTTAGCAGTTGCTTTGTTGAAATTAAGAGCAAGAGTGTTCGTTTTCTCTTGACACTCGCCCGAACTACTCAACACCCTTTGAAGAGGGATACAACCCATCGGCCCTAACCCAAAAACCATCAAATCTCTTGCCCCCATCCCATGCAATACCTACAAAATTTAATTTAAAAAAAAAACAAGAAAACCCACTCTTTAGCGACAACTTGTTTCCCAACACTTTTATTGACTGATTTTCCCAGCGACGAAACTTTTTGTCGCAAAAAAATATATGTTTTTTTTTACCGTAAGTTGAGCACCGAGAGTTTCCATTAGATAGTCGATAAATGTGTCATCGTTATAAGTCCAAGAATCAGAGTAAATGGGCATCAAGTAGTTGTTGATGAAATCATTGCTACCTAATGCGACCACATACTTGGCTTCTTGGAAGAATTTGGTCGCTGCTTGATCACCGATTTTGCCTCGAATCAACGTTTGAACTCCATTGAATAACTCGATTTGTTTGTACATTGAGAATCTTTGAATCTGTAGACACTCATTAATTTAGTTAGTTACTTTAAATAATTGTTTGTTTTCATTTTGCGGGTCCTGTTACAGGACCTACAAGATGAAACAAATCAGTAGTTTTAACTTACAAATAAACCACCAGTTTCGTTCAAGATCCCGCCTCCTCCTGACGCGAAATTCACTCCGTTTTCTAGTATGACGTCTTCAGATAACGAGGGGTCAAGGAAAGCTGGTGGTCGTGGAAGCCCGATTTTATCACCTACAGCCAAAAATACATGAGTTATTATAAGCTCCTTAATTTGTAAATTATGAATTCCAATTTGTACCTTTGGTACAACGTTAAAGACATTACCTATAATATCAGCGACAGTACGGCCGTTGGTAAACCTGCCATTTGGAATTCCGTTACCAGAATCAATACCATACCAAGGCAGTGCTGCCTGAGCAAAGCTCTTGGTAAGCCGGTTGTTGTTTCCGTTATCCGACAAAGAGTCCCCGAATATAAATTGCACAATCTTGCAGTCGTAACTGTTGATCAATCCCAAAAAAACGGTTGCCAAAACTACCACCGTTAGTTTCATCTTTCAAGGTTTTTGAGACTTTGTTGAATGTTTTGTTGCAAAATGGAGGGTTTGAAGTTGGAATTTAAACATGAAAATGATTTAGAAAGGCGAGTCATGCAAGTAAATTGTCAAGGGAGGTTGTACTACTTTTTCTTTAAAAAAAGGAGAATATATCTTCTTTTTATTATTATCGACTAAGTTATACCTAAAATACCCTTTGTGATCGTAATTCAAAATTAACAATATTGTTTTAACGTTTTTTCCGATGGCAAAATGTAGTTAAGAGATATACAACCAAAAATCCGAAAATGTATCCATACCGAACCGGAATCGGATTACTAAAAATCGGTCCAGGTATTGGATCCAACGTTTTCGTTAAATTGTGTGTCGTACATTGTGTCCGGATACATCAGGTATAAAACAAACTGGGTCTATGACCCGGAACCGAAATTTAATTAGCTATATCCTTGGAATTTGTTTTGGTATAATTCTACTAGTAGTGTCTAGTTCATGTTTATTACACAATTGATATTTGTAAATTATTGTAATATTACATGTATAAACTAAAAATATCATACGAACATGTGAACCGGTTCCAATTACTATTGTGGTTACAATTGGGTGTTTTCCCGATTTACCTGAACGAATCCGGAAACGAACCGAAACTATATTCTGTAAAATGATTCGGTTCTCTAGTATATTAATCCTTTGAAATCAGGTCTCAGGTATTTCAAATCTGTGTCTATTCGGGTCTGTTCTAGACCTGATCCTATCCCTAGTAAAATGCAACAAGTAAGTTGAATTTTTGGTTTTAGAAAAGGCGTAATCTTATAGATCGAGTATAGTCATGTACTTCCAGATGATTCGGTTTGAATTATGTGTATATTTAATGGGTAATTATGTAACTTTGATATGATGGTTTATGAGAAAATTGGTAATGTTGGTATAAAATTATCATAAAATAAATAAAAATGCAATGTTAATGAGGAGAAAAAAGGGTATTTTCTGGGGGTGAAGAGTTAAGGTGTTTGATAAGCTAACTGTAACTACTACAACTACTAGGGGAATTTGCCAAGATTTGAGGCTATGTTGCTTGTCAACATAGTTTAATGGGTGCTCACCTACCTTTTGAGTTATGATTAGGTGTATATTTTTTTAAGCTTGTGTCTATAAGGACATATTTGTAAATCGACATGGGTTTGTTTGTGCTTTTTTATTGCTTTAATTTGTTTAACTTAATAAATAGTAACATTTTATTGACTTGTGTTTAACTAATTAATTATGCTTAAGTGGACTTGTGACAAGGATATAAAACAATAACGTTATCTAATTTTGTCAAAGTTAAAGTATAAAGAAGGTAAAGTTTAAGAAAATTCATGAAAATATGTGCGTCTCATTTTTCTTCTATCTTCCTTTCGGTAGTATGCCCATTTCCAAACTTATATCCAAACCAATCGCCACTTTAGTTCATGAGTCTACTTGAAACATTAAATTGACTCGTATTAATTTACTAATCTTCGCGTGGGCCTGGCATATGGTCCAAAGCCCTCTTATTGGGTGATGGATCAGGCCCAAATATAGCTTATAAAATCAGTGAATTGTTGAATTTAATCTAACTTTTACTCAAAGTCCTAATAAATAAATTACAATAATAATTGATAATAGATTAATTTTATATTTCATAGGGAATTTTTTAATAACATTTGTTTTTTTTTACCATAAACGATTATTCAACCTCTGTGAATATAACATTAGATTATATAAAAACCACAAAAGACTTGTAGTCTAGTGATATTAATGTATGATTTTGTTCATAACTTAATGGTCATTAGTTCAAGTCCCGGCGTGGACAAATTGTAGTAGATTATGTGTCGTCAAGAATATATTATAGACAAACATCATATGTTATCAAATATACAAACAAATGTGATTATACAAAACCATCACATGTGATTACATGTAACGGTATGTTTTTAACAAATACTCCCTTTGTCCCTAAATAAAGTTCCCATTTCACTTGGGCACAAGTTCTAAGGAGAAAGTTAGTGGTGTGGTCATTGGTAATAAAATTAATTGTAACACCCGTATTTTTATAACATCGTTAAAACATTTAAAATACGATTTCCAATATTTTCCATGTAATCCCAAAATACAGTTTAACAAAAACTTTTAAAAACTTTATCAGAGTATACAAAAATACGGTGTCACCAAGTATATCAAAACCATAGGCAGACGGGATCTACCTACGAGCTCCCGAGCTAAACATAACAAGGCCACTCCTAGTGCAACCTTCTAGCGCTTCAAACCTGCACCTGAGTACATAGTCACAAAAACAAACGCAGTACGTGAGACAAAATAGTCTCGTGAGATGCATGGGTTTTAGACCCCAATAATAAAAGTCATTTCATAATTATGTAGACATATATATACTACATCAATACCGTCTAGTCACCCTATTGTGACCCTGTCGATCTCACTTCCCTAGCAAACGTATCTAGTACCTAAACACATAGGTACCAGAAGCACCATCATAGCTAGTACATAAACATATACGTACTAGAAGCATCAACATAACTAGTATATAAACATATATATACTAGAGGCACATTAACTTATTAACCGGGGATCCCCCGCATTAATAAGCCTCAACCGAATCCAATACATAAACATATATGTACTAGAAACATACCGGGGATCCCCCGAATTGCTCAAGATAACGGCAAGAGGGAATCGCCCAATCTACCGATACCTGCCTTACTCGCCGGACCTTCCTCCAGTTAGCAAGACTACTACCGTGGATGAGTCGATGGGAATCCACCCAACTACCCCTCACTCCACATCTCATGACTGGGATCCCCCGCGTCATCACGTCATCTCATTCTTACCATAACTCATCCGTTATTTCAATCAAAGCCCTCGGCTATCACATCAATCATCAAACAAGTTAGTTATCTAATTATAACTATATATAACTAGTTCAACATCGAGTGAACGTACCTGTATAGTCCCATGGACCCGGTCATAAGCAACCCCCATCTACTTCTATATCTATGAACTCTAGGAGGTCCATACTTATTTATTTAATAAGATACATTTCTTATTTTATCGTCATCATAATACTTTATCTCTTCTTTGACTATAATACACATTTATTTACTAGTCACATCATATTCAGTTTCATATATATTCGTTCTTCACTTTTATTAGTAAATCTTACCAATAGTACTCATTATTATAAAAATCATTACCACTTGCTTTACTAATACATATTTATTAATCCAGACTTAGTATTCTTTCTTTTAATCAATAGCTTTATTATTATGGTTCATTAATGAAGATTTCCATAACCACTTTAGTTTATCATATTACTTCCAAAATCACCAATCATACTAGACATGTTCTAGTATCACATTATGCCTACTTTCATATCTTTTCAATCACTAACTTTATCAAAATGTTTATCCATAAAGACCCAATAAAATATCATGCGTATTTTTAACAAGTATTTGCTATGTACTCAGTTTAAAAGTTTCATGTACTCACCTTAGCCAATAATGTTCCAAATGTGTTCTTCACACCCAATCCTTTTGCTTCAACAAGCTAGCACCTTCCAAGACTTCACCAAAGCCTATCATAAGAATCACAACTTGTTCAACAACAAACACTACTAATAATAACCCCCTTTTCATCACTAGAATCCTTTAACAACACTTTCCCCCAATTTGGGTGATTTCCAAAACCCTAGGTTTCACCAAATCTTAAGATTCTTACCAATTTTAACCATACACTTGTTTCCTTTGTTAAAATATCATCTATTAAGTGTATACAACATTTATTTCATCATCAACCACAAATCCAAGAACTAGGGTTTCAAACCCAAGCTTCAAGATCCATAGATCTAAAGCTACAACTACAAAGGAGTGAAGATATACCTTTAATCTTCAACTAGGAGTGAAGTATCACAAGATTTGACCAAGAAATCAGCTCCAAATGACCCTTTGCACCCAAAATCGCATACACACTCGTTGGGAGAGAAACTAGGGTTTGAGATGGCATGAAATGAGCCAAAACCCGACTTTAATGATGTGTCTGACAAGTTCGCGCCGCGAAGCCCAAGTTCGCGCCGCGAATTACGTGTGTCGTGAACAATTCGCGTTCGTGAACCAGCCGCGAACTCCGATCTCTGAAAACCCCAAGTCTCTGCCCGATCCTCGCGATCGCGAGGAGTAGTTCGTGCCGCGAACTCACTTGCCCAGGCAGGCTGCAACTTTTGTTCCTTGTTTCGACCCGGTTTCGTCCATAATTTTTTTCATACGGTGTCCAAATGACACGAAACCAATTCCTACGCTCTTTAAACGATTTATCCTTAATTATCATATTTTCATAGAATTTATTTATTCGCAAATTTCGGGTCGTTACATTAATTAAAATATAAAGTTGGTTTGGAGAGAGAAAGATAGTTAGTGGATAGTAAGTAGTGTGGTCCTTGATAATTATATTATTTTATTAAGTGGATCCCATCAACTTGTGAAATGGGAACTTTATTTAGGGACAAAAATTTAAGGAGAAATAAGAACTTTATTTAGGGACGGATGGAATAATAATACACTAAGGTGCCAAGTGGCAACTATAACTAAACATGGGTTGTTCACATAAGGCATAATCTTAAAATATCGGGAAAAGACACGGTGGTTGCAATTTGTCCACACATACTTGTTAAAATGACAGTACCTAAGAAGATTTCAAGTTACGTGGCTCTTTTTTGGCCACCTTCATCCATGAAGCGCAGCGTGACAAATCACCTATAAAGACCACTCCGTTAATCTACTTTGTATAGTATTCAGCAAATTATTTGCGATAACACTTTTTTAAATGTGGACTGTGTATCAAGTTAAAATATATTTACTAGCTAAATGAGTTAAAATATACAAATTGTATTCCATAAGTTTATTTGTGAGAGTACATTATCATTACATGGCATTCATATAATGGTAATCAGATACTTATTAAATTTCCTGGGTAAAAAGGTCATTTTGAAGGGAATAAACTTCATATCATCTTTCATTATCCACATGAAATCTGAACCGTTCATACTCTCAATCGTACGGTTTCAAACACCAGAATATCTCAAACCATATCCTTAGATATCTTACAAAAACAACCCTCACTTCACTTGAGTTCACCACAACCACCATGGCGTCCGTCGCAATTAACTCCTTCGTCGGACTCCACCAATCATCGCCGGAAAACCACCATTCCTCCATCACCGCTCTCTCTAAACCCCTTTCATCTAATCAAGTCCATTATCGCCGTCTCAATGTTGTTGCTGGAAAGACCAGCCCCAAAATCACCGGCCGCAACCTCCGAGTCGCCATCATCGGCGGTGGACCGGCTGGTGGCGCAGCTGCCGAAACCCTAGCGAAAGGCGGAATTGAGACGATTCTGATCGAGCGCAAAATGGACAACGCAAAACCATGCGGCGGTGCAATCCCACTTTGCATGGTCGGAGAATTTGACTTGCCCTTAGACATCATCGATCGCCGTGTGACCAAAATGAAGATGATCTCTCCGTCGAATGTCGCCGTCGATATCGGTCAAACCCTGAAACCTCACGAGTACATCGGCATGGTCCGCCGTGAAGTCCTTGACGCTTACCTACGTGAACGCGCCTCAGCTGCCGGCGCCACCGTGATCAACGGCCTCTTCGTCAAAATGGACAAACCCACCGATAAATACGCGCCGTACGTCCTACACTACAACGCGTACGACGGAAAACCAGGATCCTCCGGCGAGAAAGTAACTATCGAAGTAGACGCTGTCATCGGCGCCGACGGTGCCAACTCCCGTGTCGCAAAATCCATCGACGCCGGCGATTACGAGTACGCAATCGCATTCCAGGAACGCATCAAAATCCCGGAAGACAAAATGCAATACTACGAAAACCTCGCCGAGATGTACGTCGGAGACGACGTCTCCCCTGATTTCTACGGCTGGGTGTTCCCAAAATGCGACCATGTCGCCGTCGGAACCGGCACCGTCACCCACAAACCCGACATCAAAAAATTCCAAACCGCCACGCGCCTCCGAGCGCGTGACAAAATCCTCGGCGGCAAAATCATCCGGGTGGAAGCTCACCCGATCCCAGAACACCCACGGCCGCGTAGATTAGCCGAAAGAGTAGCCCTCGTCGGCGATGCAGCTGGGTACGTCACCAAATGCTCCGGCGAAGGGATCTATTTCGCGGCGAAGAGCGGGCGGATGTGTGCGGAGGCGATTGTGGCCGGATCGGAGAACGGAACAAGAATGATTGAGGAATCCGATTTGAGGGTTTATCTGGAGAAATGGGATAAAACGTATTGGCCAACATATAAGGTATTGGATATATTGCAGAAGGTGTTTTACCGGTCGAATCCGGCGAGGGAGGCGTTTGTGGAGATGTGCGCCGATGAGTATGTGCAGAAGATGACGTTTGACAGTTATTTGTATAAGAAGGTGGCGCCGGGGAACCCATTGGAGGATTTGAAGCTCGCTGTTAACACAATTGGAAGCTTGGTTAGGGCTAATGCCCTTAGGAACGAGATGGCCAAGATTAATTAATTGAAATATTTACTTTTTTATTTTTATGGATTTTGTAATAAACTTTTATTGCTCTTGATATATTTTGTGGTTTTTTCTTTGTTGGGTAAATTATAATTAGGACTGTAAATGAGAACTGTTTGATATTATTATCTTGAATAAATTACAGTTTTTGTCCTTGTGGTTTGGCCGTTTTTGCGTTTTTGTCCCTATACTTTTTTTTTCTTTTTTTTTGTCCATGAGGTTTGCAATTTTCCGTTTTATTGTCCTTCCGTCCATCCGCTGTTTCTTTTTAGCCGTTAAGACCCCCACGTGCCAAAAACGTGAGGGTAGTTTCGTCCTTTTATCAAAACCCCTTGAATTAAATCTCCTTTACCCCAATTTATCAACATATGTCCTCGTGCTTTTGCGAAATCAAAAACCAGAAATCCATCTCATCTTCTTCGTCCTCATCACCATCACTGATAATGGCTGCCGGACTTCCAAATAAGCCTTGTTGGTTTATCAGAGAAGAAGACAATGATGAAGCTAGCTTGAACGACGTTTATTGTAAGCATTCCCGAACACTAATTGTAAGAAACTTGCAAAACCTAAATTTTTATAATTTTAATTTTTTTTATAGCAATATACAAGAATCCGTTCTGTATAAAGATTTCTCATGGTGGAAGCTTTTCAAGATATCCTGGTCGCAAATACGTAGGAGGAACAACTGCATATGTTGATTTGGTAGATGTTGAATATTTTTCAGCACATGAACTTGATAGGATGGTAAAGTCATTAGGTTATAAAGGGGTCCATCAAATGTACTACCATTTTAAAAAGCCTGACCATGATTTAGATTATGGTTTGCTTGCTTTGGGAAACGACGATGATGGGTTTGATAAAGAAAGAAGTTCGGAATTGATACCAATTGAAGTTCTACACAACCATGGGGGTTGATAAAGAAAGAAGGATGGAATTGAAAAGGTTGGTGGAATAGACTTTGATACAGGGTCTACTTCCTGCATTATCTACTGTTTTCCCTGCTGCTGAACATAGGTTCTGTTTAAGGCATATCAATGAGAACATGAAGACACAATTTAAAACAAATTCATGCAAGGAATATCTTTGGAAGGCTGCTACTAGAACAACATTGGCAGAATTTAAATTGGCATTGGAAACAATTAGAAAGCATAATCAATGTATCTACGATTGGCTAAATAGAATACCATATGAACACTGGGCTAGATCTCACTTTTCAGGAAGGGCCAGATGTGATATCCTGCTAAACAACATTTGTGAGTCATTTAACAGTCAGCTTGTAGAAGGTAGAGATCAACCAATTATAACTTGTTAGAGTACATTAGGGAGTATTTGATGAAAAGAATAATGATAGTTCAAAAAGCTATTGATAATTGTGGAGGCCCATTAACCCCTACTGCAACAGCAATTTTAGAAGGAATAAAGAAACAAGCAAATGATTTTACTGTCATTTGGAATGGTGCTGAAAAATTTCAGTGTAAAGGGCCATGGCAAGAACAGTTTGTGGTGGACATGCACCAATATGTCTGCAGTTGTAGGAGGTGGGAGTTGACTGGGATACCTTGTAAACATGCAGTGGCAACAATGTGGAATATGGGCCAAAATGGTCAACCAGTTGGTATTCCAGAAGACTATGTTCATCGGGCTTACCATCTTGACACTTGGAGGTCTGTTTACTCTTTCAAAATTGAACCCATTAATGGAACAAAAGAATGGCCAATTAGCCCATGCCCTACAAAGATACTCCCACCTTTGCACCATAACCCAATTGGGAGACCTAGAAAGAAAAGAAAGAGGAGTGCAGATGAGTTGAGCTCTCAAAATCAAATGGTGCAAAGAGGTAAGTTAACTAGGAAAGGGAAAACTGTAACATGTGGCAAATGTAATGAAAAGGGGCATAATTCCAAAACTTGCAAGGGTCAAAAAATGCAAACTAGAAGTAGTTCAAGAAGTGGTATCAGGCAGACTGCAGGTGCCAGTGGAAGTGGAAGTCAAAATGCAGGTCCAAGTGGCAGTCAAAGGGGAAGTCAAAGGGGCAGTCAAAGGGGAAGTCAAAGGGGCAGTCAAAGGGGAAGTCAAAGTGGAGGTGCAAGAGGAAGTCAGAAAACTAAGAAGACCAAGAAGTGAAGACTTGTTTGTGTAGTTTATGTCTTTTGGTTTAGTACTATGTATGTCTTTTAGAACAATGTTTATTTTCATGCCTTGGTTTGGTAATATGTCTGTCTTTTGAACATGTTGGTTTATTTTCATGTCTTGGTTTGGTAACATGTTGGTTTAATATGTATGACTTTTTATGGTAATATGAATGATGGTTTAGTATTTGTATGACTTTTTATGGTAATATGAATGTTGGTTTAGTATAGTATTATGCAGATGGCAATATGAAAGTGTTGGTATAGTATTATGCAGTTGGCAATATGACTCTATAGTTATGGTGCAGTTGATAACAATAATTTCTACAGGTTATGGTTAAAAAAGTACAGGGACAAAAACGGATAATGTTAAATAACACAGGGACAATTCCTGCAAAAGCTACTACTAATTCATTTCATATGCAGAATTCAACATATTACATCCAAAACATTACATTCAAAACATTAATTCCGCTATGAATTCAAAAGATTCATTAGATACTTCTAATTCTTAAAGAAAATGAAATACACCAAGAACATTAACCAACTAAACATGAGGTATTTCTTCAAATTCTTGACTTCTTCCACCTTGGAGTTCAACAATTCCTCCACTTCATTTTTAGATCTCAACAAACCGGGAATTAGAGCAGTAGATCTTTGACACATTGGTGGATCAAACCAACCAAAAAAGCCGCAATTTGATCCCTGTAAATACATACTTTTTTTTTAGGTTATTTCTGAGTAAAACAAATTAGGGTTCAAAAATTGATACCTGTTCAGGACAACAATAGAATCGGCGACCTGGGTTGCTACTTGTCCACGAGGTACGAAGCTTGGAAGCTTTCCCGCAAAAGCATAAAACTGCCATGGGAGAGAAGGATGAGGAAGACGATGGTTTTCGTACAGTGGGGGAAACGAAATGGGGGTAAAGGAGATTTAATTCAAGGGGTTTTGATAAAAGGACGAAACTACCCTCACATTTTTGGCACGTGAGGGTCTTAACGGCTAAAAAGAAACGGCGGATGGACGGTAGGACAATAAAACGGAAAATTGCAAACCTCAGGGACAAAAAAACAGAAAAAAAAAGTATAGGGACAAAAACGCAGAAACGGCCAAACCACAGGGACAAAAACTGTAATTTACTCTATTATCTTATAAAGAGAACGTTCGGTAGCAAATGGGTAGAGAGTATGTGTGAATAATCAAAACCCTTACTCAATTAGAGAGGGATATCTTTAATATATATTGATGATTTACAATAACGTCTCCTATAATTGAGTAGGAGATAAAGGAAAGAGTAAATTACATAATTACATTTAATATATTACTAAAGTTATATATCAATATCCCCCTTCAATCGAATTGGTGGCGGTCCAAGGCGAAGTTTTGAGCGAAGTTCTTCAAATTGAGCGTGCGGAAGACTTTTTGTAAAAATGCCAGCCACCTGAAGATTGGTTGGAACAAAGTTGGTGACAAGTTTGTTGGAGTTGACAAGTTCACGAATAAAATGGTAATCAATATCAATATGGTTGTCACGTTTATGAGACACGGGATTTTGTGTCATGAAGATAGCACTTTTGTTGTCACAAAGCAAAGTTGGCCGATCTGGAGGTAAAGCTCTAAGTTCTCGTAATAAGTGAGTAATCCAGACAAGTTCTGCAGCGGTGTTTGCCATGGCCCGATATTCTGATTCACAACTTGAACGAGAGACAGTTGGTTGCTTCTTTGCACTCCAGGAAATAAGATTACCACCTAAATAAATTGAGTAACCATAAGTGGACCGTCTAGTGTCAAGACATCGGGCCCAATCCGCATCGGGATAACCAATGATGTTATATTTTGATGGATGCCGGAACGTGAGACCATAAGAGACCGTGCCTTTGACGTATCGAAGGATACGTTTGACTAAGTTATAGTGATCCACTGTCGGAGCTTGTAAAAATTGAGATACCTGATTTACCGCGTAAGATAAATCCGGTCTAGTAATGGTTAAATATTGTAAAGCACCAACTATTGATCGATAAAGTGTTGGATCAGAAAATGGTGTACCGTCCATAGTAAAAGAAATGTGAGGTGATAGTGGTGTCGGGGCAGGCTTTGCATCATGAAGATTCACACGTTTTAAGATATCCATGGCATATTTTGCTTGTGTCAAAAATAAACCATCACAAGTATTAGATACCTCAAGGCCCAAAAAATAACTTAAATTCCCCAAATCTTTTATTGCGAACTCACTGTTGAGACGAGAGATGAAGGAATTTATCTCTTTATTATCATTCCCGGTGAGAATTAGATCATCAACATATACGAGAAGGTACATAATGCACGAAGCTTTCGTAAAAATGAATAAGGAGGTGTCGGCACGACTACATGTGAAACCATAAGTGGTGAGGAATGTACTTAATCGATGAAACCAAGCTCGAGGAGCTTGTTTTAATCCATAAAGAGCTTTTGAAAGCTTGCACACATGTGTCGGATATGTTGGATCTACAAAGCCCGGAGGTTGTTCCATGAATACCGTTTCATCCAAATGTCCGTTAAGAAAAGCATTCTTGACATCGAGTTGGTGTAATATCCAATTATTCGAGATGGCAAGAGAAAGCACAATACGAACGGTGGTTGCCTTAACGACGTGACTAAAGGTGTGAGAAAAATCAAGGCCCGGAATTTGAGTGTAACCTTGAGCAACAAGCCTTGCTTTAAAGCGTTCAACCGTGCCATCCGACTTATATTTAACACGATATACCCATTTGGAACCAACAATGTTTGTAGTGGGAGGGCGGGGAACCAATGTCCAAGTTTTATTTTCACGAAGAGCCGTGAGTTCCTCAAGCATAGCATCCATCCATTTCGAGTCTTTGGACGCACCCTTAAAGTTTCGAGGTTCAGCAATTGCGGATAAGGCGGAATGCAAGGGATAGGTGTGAAGAGAAGCAATATCCGCAATGTGTTTGGCTTTGGAAATACCCGATTTAGAACGGGTTTGCATCGGATGAGAAGTGGATGATTGAGGTAAATTTTGTTGAGAATTAATAGGTGGATTTTCAGGTGGGTGTTCGACTGGAATGGGCAGTGGTCCGGTAATGGGCTCGGGCAGATTTATGGGTTCGGAAATGGGCTCGGGCAGATTTATGGGTTCTGGAATGGGCTCGGGCAGATTTATGGGTTCTGTTTGGTGCGTGGGCAGATTTATGGGTTCGGTAATAGGTGTTTGGTGGGCTGGAGTATTTAGTTGAGTGGGTAATTGTGGAAGTTGGGCTTGGGGCAATTGTTTTTGTGGGCCGGCAAAGAGAGCAAGGTGGACACGGTGGTGTTTGGCCCACAGAGGAAACAGTGGGTTGCGAATCAATGGTGGATGGAATTGGTTCCAAAATATGAGCAGAAGGTATATCACGAAAATATGTACTAAGCTCCAAATTTTTAATATTACTCATTGAGGATGAACCTTGAAAGGGAAAAACCGTCTCATTAAATCGAGCATGTCTAGTGATAAGGACACGAGATGTTGCCGGATCAAGACAACGATATCCTTTGTGTTGGGTGCTATAGCCAATAAAAACACAAGGAATGCTTCGTGGTGCAAGTTTATGCGGAGAGTAATCTCGTAAATATGGAAATACTTGGCAACCATAAGCTTTAAAATTCTCATAAGTTGGAAGCTTATCAAAGAGAACTTGAAATGGCGATTTTTGTTGTAATACCGGGGTGGGAACCCGATTAATGATAAATGTCGCCGAAGAAAATGCATCAACCCAAAATTGAGCCGGAATATGAGCATGAAAGAGCATAGCCAAACCCGTTTCAACAAGATGACGATGTTTACGTTCAACTCGCCCGTTTTGTTGTGGTGTATATGGACAAGAAAAACGGTGAAGAGTACCATTGTCCTCAAAAAAATTTCGTACCGTGTGATTAACAAATTCCGAGCCACCATCACTTTGAAAGATTTTAATCTTTCGTGAGCATAAAGTTTGAACAAGATTGATAAATTTTGGTAAAACCACATAAAATTCCGTTTTCGTCTTGAGAGGATAAAACCAAATAAACCTAGAATAATCATCAACAAATAAAGCATAATAACGAAATCCATCCGTAGATGTAATAGGTGCCGGACCCCATAAATCACAATGAATTAAATCAAGAGGGTTAGAGGCACGAGAATCATTATGAGCAAATGGTAAACGTTTACTTTTTGCAAGTTGGCACGGAGTGCAAATTATAGGTTTAGGTAACAAAGACGAAATAGATAAAATTCCTAACTTCTTCAAAATGGAAATTACATCAAACGAGACATGACCCAAACGGGTATGCCATAATTCATAAGACTCCTTTTTGGGAGTAGTGGTAGCCATAAGTGCCCGATGATTGTCTTTAAGCACGTAGAGACCATTTTCACACAAACCACTAGCTAGAACTTTTTGAGTTTTCCGGTCCTGAATATGAAAAAACGGTTGAGAAAATAAAACATCAACAAGATGATCAGTGGTTAGCTTGCTCACAGAAAGCAGTTTCTTTGTGAGATTAGGAATAAAAAGTACATCACGTAAAGAGAAATGCTTATTAATGTTTGACAAGCCTTTGTGAGAAATAGGCAAAGTATTACCATTACCGAAAATAACTTGAGAACTACCTTTGTAAGGAGCCGTATGATGAAGAGAATCACACGAGGAAGTCATGTGATCCGTAGCACCTGAGTCAACATGCCAATCGGGTGAATTATTATTCACGTGACATTGTGCGTGAAAAGCTTTGGCCAATGTTTCATCATTAATAACAGTAGCTCGAGATGCATATGAGCCAAGGTTCGGACAAGACGAACATAATGTCCATTTGTACGACAAAGTTGACAATGAGGTGACCGCTTATTTTGACCACGACCACGTTGATTGTTACCTCGATAGTTCTGATTTCGGTTATTATTCCCACTGTGAGAGTGAGAGGTTGCGGTGTTTTGGGCCTGGAAAGCAACCGGAGATGAGACATTTCCGTGAAGAGAAATCAGGAAGAGCTCATGGCTCTCGGCCTGAGTAATAAGGTCTCGAAACGAAGGTGCCGGCTTTGTTGCTCGAATAGCCGTAGAGAATGTTTCATACGGAGGACCCAAACCACACAAGAACCAATGTAACCTGTCTAGATCAAGAACAGGATGTCCGATGGCTGCAAGCTGATCACATATAGCCTTGAACCTGCGAGAAAAGTCAGATATTGTAGAATTACCTTTTGATAATTGGCGGAGTGAATCGCGTAAAGAATGGACACGCTCGACAGAAGTATTGCTATAAGCAGCTTCGAGTGAAGACCAGATTTTGCGAGCAGTATGGAGGCCAAGAACATCTGCCGCCGCCTCCTCGGTTAAAGATGACTGAAGAAGAATTACCGCACGTTGGTCAGTTTCATGCCATGAAGTAACTGCTGGATTCGGAACAATTTTGTCATCAATGGTAATTGTTGATTCGGGAAGAACAGAAGAACCATCAATGTGTCCGACCAGTTTTTGGTACGTAAAAATCGGAAGGATGTGATTACGCCAAAGGAGATAGTTGCTTGAAGTAAGCTTAATGGTCATCATATGGAGGAGAGTATACATGGAGAAGTGAGAATCGGTTGGTGAAGAAGATGAGGAGAAGCCGGTCATTGTTCAGAGATCGGCGGATGAGGGAGGAAAATAGGGTTACCAGAATCTTTGGGAGAGAATAACGAAGAGAGAGAAGTTGTTGGCTGATACCATGTGAATAATCAAAACCCTTACTCAATTAGAGAGGGATATCTTTAATATATATTGATGATTTACAATAACGTCTCCTATAATTGAGTAGGAGATAAAGGAAAGAGTAAATTACATAATTATATTTAATATATTACTAAAGTTATATATCAATAGTATGAACGTCACATGGGTAAGGATTAATAAACACACGGGTTACCATTTTGTCTGAAAAATTTGATTTTGAAAATTAATCATTATCTGCATATCAGTTTCATTCGTTCTTGTTTGTTTTTTTTATCATGCTGGCCCCTAAGTAAACATAATATGTTAGCCCCTAAATAAACATAATAGAATATATAAGTAATTGCACTCAAAATAATCAATATCTGTTATATTAACTCAGTTGATCATAGTTCCTTGTTAATAACATCAAAGTTGTTGGTTCAAGTCCTTAGTTAGAGTTCCTTGCTAATAACATCAACGTTGCAGGTTCAAGTCCTAGGTTACCAATCTTTTATAAATGCAAATATTTCTTAAATTATTAAGTATGTTGGTTGAAAATTAATTAGTGCTGCTAATTTTGAAAGTTTATAAATGCATTATATATATGTATATTAAATAATAAATAATATAACGGTTTTTTTAATGTATGCCCCTGGTGCATACATTAGGTGCAATCAATGAAGCATCAAATTTCTTAATACATTTTTAATAACATTAATGATCCTTAATCTATACCATTTTAGATAGGGAATTAATTTCTACACCACATCTTTTGATACTTATACTACACAATATAAGTATTACTGCAAATTGTACAAGTATATAACATCTCTTATGGTTCATAGATTAAAACATGTGGTGTAAACATCACTCCCTTTTTAGATAATGCGATAAATACGATTTTCAATTAAAATGAAAATTTGATACTTCATTGATTGCACCTAATGTATGTCCCAGAGACATACGTTAGAAAAACTCATAATATAATACAGTTTATTAACTGAAGGGTAGTGATTTGCACAAGGATTTATTTTTTTGGCACAAGGAAATTTGAAGTTAAGGTACAATTTTACCCTTATACCCTATAATGTGAAAAGTTAGATTTTATTATATTAAGGATAAAATTGTACTTTAACCTTGAACTTCGTTAACCAAAGGGATGAAAATGTAACTGCTATAATAATTAAACTTTGATCATGATGATCAAAATCAATACCCACCACCACCACTAACTTGCAATTAGTATTAGTAAGGAGATTAAGATTTTATAGTTTTATGTAACTCCCTCAGATATTAATACTTCATTTTCTCATGCCATGATTCGTACGTTACCTTTCAAATTAACATGTACAAATTTATTATTATGCAATAGAGTTCTTAAATTTTAATTTTCACTAGGGAAAATACATTTTTTATGAGCAAATATGTCGCTAACATGCTTAATATCTTTTGTGACATTTTACGTACATCATATCGATAATTGTCTCCGGTGAAAAAAACTTTGTGGCGCCGAAATTTGTATCTAGACTTCCAATACTGGACGGCGCATGATCTTCATCAACATTGATTACATGATTAATTACTTTCACATTAACATGTAATTAACATTAACGAACTAACCATTAATATAATAAATTTATGATCACTTAAGGCTTCTCCTCTTCCTATATATCCCTTCAAAAACTAATAAAAAATAAAACACAATATCTGTAGGAGTCAAACTTAGTCATGGGAAGTCAAAATTCTTTGGAAATTGAGTGGTCAAACCATGAAATCATACTCAAAGAAGATGAAGTTTTCTTCTTTCAAGACCAATTGCCTCCTCTTGATTTAAGGTAATCTAGACTTACTTTCTTGTTTCATCGACATTCATCATGGAATCAGCAATGAAATGACATAGATTTCATGTTATTGAATGCAGCAGTACTTATGATTTTGTCCATCTACAACAAGATCCTCTAGATGCTACTTATTTGATGGATATCATCCCAAAGAATCCAATTTATCCCTCAATGAACATCCTAACAGGTTACAAAGATTCCTAACTTAATCATGCATTAGCTCTAAATTCTAAAAGTGGCAGGCTTTTATTGTTTTGTGATCTTATCAATTTATGTTAATTTCATGTGTAGATCCTACACCTTATGAAGATAGTTTCTTGATCCCAAGAGATGGTGAATTAGGGCTTCTGGAGCAAGAAATGCCCATTATGAACTCATTAGGGTTTCCAAATCAAGAAATGTACGTGATGGACTCCCTAGGGTTTTCAAATCAAGATATAATGTACACCATGAACACATTAGGGTTTCCTTATCAAACCCAACCAGAAATCATGCAAACAAAGAACATTAACGTTAAAGAAGACATGAACATGACTTCAAGGTGTCAAGAACAGCATAAAGAGGTTGAAAACAAGGACGTTGTTAATGGCATAATTAGTGACACTTTTGATTTTAATCATCCGTCAAGAATGAAGTTAAGTAGGGAGGTAATTTCACAGTACTTTTACATGCCGATAACACAAGCTGCAAAAGAGCTTAACATTGGATTAACACTTCTGAAGAAACGGTGTCGGGAATTAGGCATTTGTCGCTGGCCTCATCGCAAACTTATGAGCCTTCAAACCCTAATCACCAATGTCCAGGTTAATTAGACTTCATATATTTCTTTCAATGATTACATTTTTATCATCTACCAATGTTTCATTAATCTTGTTTATGATCTTGTTCGTAATTAAAACGGATGATTTATGAAGCAGGAACTACAGAAATCACCCGGAAATATTGAAGTTGAAGGGAGGATACAAGAAACGATCACAAAATTGGAGGAAGAAAAGAAGAAGTTGGAAGAAATCCCCGATTTACAACTCCAAGTCACCACGAAAAGATTGAGACAATCGTGTTTTAAAGCAAATTACAAGAAGAGGAAGAACCAATCATCGATGAATTCGAATTCTTCTTCGTGTTCTAGCAACTGTTTTGATCATGGAGGTTTTGAATTCATGGAAGATGGTTATGGTGATGATCAGGAACAAGAACAAATCAAGTCTTTACTATTTACAGATTGCTTATCTTCTGCGAACGACGACGTTTTGTTTTAAGATTATATACCAAGTCCTTGACGCTTGGAATATGATCGTATAGTACAAGTTGTGCTGTCAATATTGCTAAATGCTAATTATTACTAGTTGTTTTGATGTGATTAACTAGTATAAATTATCTATGTTTATTTAGTTTAGCACTAGAATACGAGAGATCATGCAGTTCGACAATAAAATATGGTATGTACATTTCTAAACTTTAAGTGTATCACATTATTACCATAATTTAAACCCCAAAACTCTTGATGTATTATCAATTAATTAATTATAGTTACAATCTATAATTTATACCATTAATTGTCTTCCCACGTTCTAAATGTCTCATTGCATATATTTACTCATTTCATCATCGAATTCGCATTTATTAATTTGTTAACACCTTCTTATCAACCACATATATCCAGTAAAACGGATTCATTAATTATCCATTTTTTAACATAGTTATGGGGTTATACGGATTCAATTCATTTGTTTTACATCATATCTTACCCACATTATGTTCGTGCTCCAACTTCATGTGAACTAGTAAATTAATTATATTAATTCCCATCTATTTCATGAGGAGACAACCAATGAGAGCTCGAGAAAGTAGAGGAGTTGGATGATTTAAATAATTTGATGGCACAAAATTCCATCTATTTGCAAGATTGGAGTAGCGATCCAAAATCCATGTAATCCTCTTGTTTTTTTTTCCTTTCTAAATCTTTGCTGGATGTTAATAAAAAGCATGATTCTAAAAGGCTCGTCTTAACTACCGTCATGGCACGCTAAGGTGTGAGACTTGAGTATGCCGTCACACCATGGTACAAGGCTCAGGACGTAAGGCTTGCGTATGCTGAAGTCTAATTTGACTCTCATTTACCATAGTAAATTGTGTGTTTTAAGCGTATTAAAACAACTGAGCTATATATAAAATTAATTAGTTATAACAATGATTGAATATATATGCAGAATATAACAATGGTTTATGTATAATTCATATTTATGTACAAATTTATCGCATTACATCACGCATTAGGAAACATCACGACTCGCCATGACTTCACCACATACAAATTATTGTATACACCATAATAATTATATTATGTATTTTTACAATTTACAACATTATTTATATTATGTTGTATATGTATTAAGATATATACTAATAGACAAATTAATTTCTAATTCTTAGGTCTACAAAATGCCCCCCTCAAATTTTTGCTCACAAGATTTGTCAACTAGTGAACCGTGTCTAACAATCTGAAGTTGACCATATCAATTTTCTTGTATTTTATTTTATCAAAAATGTCCATATCCCCAAATTGAATTAACATCCTCACCGAACAAGAGGTTACAATATCAAACTTACGAGTTACGACCTCATCTCTCAAATACTCATTCCAAAATTAACTCATACTCGATCACTTCTTTCAAAGGTATTTTGAGATTCAACCGACATTCAATTTCGTATTATCTCTATGAATTATTAATTTTTCATTCCCGATTTGACCTTAGGTGTATAGGGTTTTCGTTCGTAATTGCTTTGATTCAGTCTCCTTAATGTTTATGTATGTAAATTGTGTAGCTTAACGCTAATTTGCTGAATAATTTATGCGATATAGCTGATTTTTGTGATTCTGGACAACTAGAAGAAATTTCAGAGCAAATTAATTTAAGGGTTTCCCCAATTTTCCCAGAAAGTTGACCTAGAATTCCTCTACTGATAGGCCTAGTGATGAAAAATTGACAATTGACTTCATTGACGATTGCAATTTGATTGCTTTACTTTAGGGAAACTTGACAAGAAAATTAACCAAATTGAAGATTAATTTTCGAACATTTAGGGAAAATTTGTGTCAAGTTGTCAAAAGTTGAAATTGCACTCTAAATTTGTCAAAAAAATAAACTTTCACTTCTAAATTTGCTGAAAATTGAACTTTCACACCTTCTGATGAGCAAGAAAATTTGGGTACCAGTACTCCACATTGTCAAATATAAGATTTTTAATTACCTTTCTTGGTAATTTTCCCTATAAATTATAAGGACAGTTTCATGTATCCCATTATATCCCCATCAACTTAGTAAATATCGATTATTTGGAATGCAATGCTAACCAATTTATGCTTTTGCAGATGGAAGATAGCTTAATTTCACATGCTGATCAGCTTGTGAAGCCACAGAAAGTGGAGAATTTAGGTTTAAATCCTAATGCTTCTAGCAGTAAAGCAATTAATTTGGTCACTGAAACAAAAAAAGACGAAGAATATGATGAATCCAATGAAAATGAACCATTGATTCAGTCGATTGAATGCAGAATCTGTCAAGAAGAAGATAACATAAAAAACCTAGAAGTCCCTTGTGCTTGCAATGGAAGCCTCAAGGTATTTTTCCTGTTATTTATTTATGGTATATTTATTGTAGGTAAATATAAGATAACCGATTGTTCTAAAATAGTCATATTTTGCAGTTTGCTCATAGGAAATGTGTTCAACGATGGTGCAATGAGAAAAGAGATATAATTTGTGAAATCTGTCACCAGGTACAAAACCTTAATGCAATTATTAATTATGTAAAATTTTGTATAAATTGCGTACTTCAAATTTTGTATAATAATTAATCTTGAATTTACAGGGTTACAAACCTGGTTATACTGCTCCACCACCTCAGTCAGAAGACACTGTCATTGATATCAGGCATGTTATATTATAGTCAAACATTTTACTTGAAAATTATATAATATCTAAACATTATAGTTTATATTATTTAATTGTGAGTTTTGTAGTGGAGGTTGGACACTTGCTGGTACACCATTAGATTTGAATGATCCTAGGTTGTTGGCAATGGCGGCTGCTGAACATCGTCTTCTTGACACAGATTATGATGAATTTGAAGACAATAATGCTAGTGGCGCTTCATTATGTCGTTCAGTTGCTATCATAGTAAGCCATTTTCTTTTTCTTTTTTTTAACAATTCAGATAAAGGTTGGATTTTTTTTCTAGGGTAATTTTCATTTTTTTTTTCTGATTTTTGTTTGGACAGTTGATGGCTCTTTTATTGTTGAGGCATGCTCTGACTATTGGAGATGGTGATACTGATGATGATGATGAGGATCCTACCACCTTTTTTGCTGTAAGTGAAACTTCTTTTAACTTTTATATATTAATATGCCTGATAAAACTGCATTTTTTTTTAAATTATTGCACATGATTGATAATTTCTTATACACTATTAATTTGCATATATTGATGATTTGTAATATGATTGACAGCTGTTCATGCTAAGGGCAGCTGGCTTTCTTCTTCCTTGCTATATTATGATTTGGGGAATCAGTTTATTGCAACGTCGTAGGCAAGCACAGGTAAATTTAATTAATTAAATCATTATTTAATTTATTTTTACCATTTGAATAAATAAACAGGAAGTGGAAAGACTAGCAGCAGCTGATGTGGCAATCATGATTCAAGGACATAGAGGGTTGCAAGTCACCATTGCACCACCACCACCTGCCATGTCACCATCACCACCCGCCATGTCATCATCACCACCCGTTGTATCCCCTTACCAAGTGCCAGTTTAATAGTACACACAAATAAAAACCTAAATTTATCATTCAGTTGTTAACTTTATTTGTATAAAAAAATGAAATTCGAGAGTTATATACTATTATAGCCCGCGTTTGTGAGTTGTGTGTTCGGGCTGGAATTGTATCCTAAAAAAATTCTTTACCAACCGAATTCTTTTCTTGTATCCAATGTTTATATAATTTTCATGACTACTTGTGTAATTATATGTACAAAAATGGAAAATAAATGGGACCCACATGAGTGAAAAACAAATAGTTATAGGGAAAGAAAGAAAAGCATAAAGCAAAAACAAACACAAACACAAGAAACTGAAAATGCATGGATACAAGAGCTTGGAATTCTAAAGTTATGTTTCTTCTATTCTCTCAGCTTTTCCTTTATCTGGCTTTCTTGCA